>OX276378.1:44416544-46816544 GCA_946251855.1 Alsophila aescularia
GATACGTGTATTTGCGAGGGTGTGCACAACGCGGCGACCGAGTCAAGACTGAAACACGTTTTTTTAGAAAGTATATGTGCTGTTGGTCAAAAGTAGAAGGTATATAGCTGACCTCTACAGCATCACCGAACGGTAGGGCGGGCGCAAAAGCGCTCCGCCGCAATGCGTGACGCAGAAGGCGCACGCCAAAATTAAGTTTTGGCCACTTGCTCAAGGGCACCCTGGGGGTATGAACCTCGGCTTGAACAGTTGCCATTGATTACTTGGGGAGTATCGAACTAAACACCCCTGGATCTCTACTGTTAGGTAGTGATCGAGGGGGCCCTGATGAAATGGCTGGAGCCCTTTGAAAGAATTGCATAACTGACCGCCGATTCAGAATACACCTTCGAGAAGAATTGGCAAAAAACTCGAAGGCGAATAAAATCGACATTCATTACGGGACCTTCGACCTCGCCGGCGAGGTCGGTGTCTGTGTCTAATTGTGTTGAAAAATGGTGAAGATGACGGATTGGGTGAATCTATCGCTGCCTGCACTGTAGCAGCGATGTCATCGTCCGGATAATAGCTCAAGATGTCTCTAGGGCGTCAACGGAGGGGCCGTGCGTCTGTTGTCGCGTCTGTCGTGTAGTCAGAGGCCTGAACTACTAGGGGGTTAGGGTGATGGGGTGCCGCGTCAAAGTAGTGGCGAGAGGCATTTTTCATATATTGAACTATCGAGGGAAGCTCGAGATCGCTGTGCAGGTCGATGTTCCTCTGATACCAGAGGGCAACTACTGCACATCGGATGAATAAACACGTTTCCCGCGCACAAGCGCTTATAAACACTCTCGACACCGCCGCGTCACCGCCGTTCTTCACTGTTCGGCCGACTTCGGCGCCGCTCTCAAGCCCATCCGGATGATAGTCCTCTCTATGGCAGATAATTCAGCAACTTAAAGTAAACAAATCAACTTCGTTCTAAATCAATGGTAAATTATTTATGGACGAATCAAAGTAGTTCATCTAATTATACTCGTAATACAATCACAATCCGTAAATTTAATGAAATAAACAATCAAAAAATAATATAATAATATATATATTATTATAAATTGATAAAAAACATATATATATATATGTTTTAGCACCAATGCTCTTGATGCTTTTTGACAGACTCGTTATTATTTCGTTTCCATGGCAACCGTTCCTTACAGCCAGTAATCGTCATTTTCTAGTTTTCTCGTGGAAACTTGCCATTTTACGGGATAAAAAGTATCCTATGTTGGTCTCAATATTGTACAGTACCTATTTACAAAGTGTCATTAAAATCCGTCCAGACGTTATCGCGGTAAAACTCTCCAAACAAACAAACAGACAACGTTTCACTCTTATATATAGGTGTGGGTAACATCTATGATTGTATCCATAGACATATATATAGACATATATATTACATATGTCTATGGATACAATCATAGATGTTACCCACACCTATATATAAGAGTGTATTACGTCCTTTCATTTGATACCAAACAGGGCATAAAAGAAAAATAAACATTACTAATAATATTATTATTAATTAATAATCATTATTTCCTCTAGAAGGCGCCATATTCAATCTAATGTGACGTCACATAGCCTATAACCAGCGGACAATGAAGATGCTTACAACGATACCTCATTTGTCCAATTATGATGAGTAGTTTAGAAGTTAGGAGGGAACAGCAGAACATACATACATTCCCACCCACATACATACATACATACATACATACATACATACATACATACATACCGGTTAAAATCATAACCCTCCTTTTTTCTTAGCCGTAGTCGAGTAATAACTTGCTTTATGGAATTGCACGTAGCAGATACAGAAACTAGTTAATCCAATCTCTACATATTTCACTTTAATCTAATTTCTAAGGTTCATGTAAAATTAGAAACCGTATTACATTATAGGTAACTTTATTGCAAAGCAGTACAACTTGGACGTTACAATTATGTTATAACTTTCAAATTAGTTCATGAGCTTGTATTTAGCAGACAATAGAAAGTTATTTCTGTCTAATACCGTATAGTTAGACAAGGGTTTAGTTAGACAGACGCTCAAAAAGCTCTCAGATGGCTTTTGTTGTCTTCTCTATTGGAAAGACTTATTGTAAAATGATGGAAATAGTTCCAGTTAATTAACAAGAGCTATACGTAATATTGTACTAAAATAAAAATGATTAAAAATATTACGAATTCCACACCGCCAAATTGAAAGTGAAGCACCCAAGATATGCCGATCCGCTCGTACGCACAAACCTCACGCACACACGCCATGTTATGCTGATCGGCCGCCACATTGCAGCAAGATAAAGTTTATTACATTCTTGTATGTTCTCTTTTTCCGCCCCCTCTAGGCTTTAGTTTTTTTTAAAAACCAGCGCTGCTTGCCTTCGACTAACAGCCTGCTGAGATAAAACCCATTCTGTACCACTTTTACTATCTAGTTTTACATTTTCTTTGTGCTTCCTTTTCTGTTGTACTTGTAATTATTTGTATGTTATATTTGTGTGTTCATCATCATCATCATCAGCCTATATCTGTCCACAGCTGGACGTAGGCCTCTCCTAATGCACGCCACTGAGCTCGGTCTCCAGCTCTACTCATTTATTTTCTTCTAGCCGCTTTTCGCAGGTCGGCACTCCGTCGTTGTGAGTGTTGAATAAATATATTTTGTTTCTTTCTTTCTTTCAAGATCTAGAGCTTGTTGTTCGTAACTTTTAGCTTTTCGCGATTCGAATTGAATTTATTTTTCTAGTCTTCTCGTTACCACGATCAATGCAACTGGATTGAAACGTCAAGGTAAATGAAATGTTTTCAGCAAGATTAAGTCCCGTTTAAATAATGAACTACTTGTTGTTCGTTTACATTCTGTCAAGTTCTCACAGAAAAACAAAAACAACGCAGTCTTTTGTGATGAAATTGTGTATCAACCACAAAACACAAATTATCCACTCACGCACATATACCAACCACACACATACCATACGCAGCTTCCATTTCATGTGCTTCACTCGGTGGTTTGGTTATGTAGACTCCATTCTTTTTTAAACCTTCTTGTTCTGAAATTAGCTCGTTTACGACTAGTATGGCTTTAGCCATACTAGTCTTTATAAGAAAAAGATGAGATTGCTGCTTTATCAATACTTATAATAAATCAATAAGAACGTAAAAGTATGTACAAAGAACAGAATTTAAAAAAAATGCTCTCTGTTACTTAAAATAACCTACTGAACAAGAATATAACATTTTAATAAATCGTGTCTGTCTTTTTGTCTATTTGTTTGTCTGTATGTTTGTTCGCGCATTACGGAAAAACTACTAGACCAATTGCGATGCGGCTTTCATTGTTGGATAGAAAGGGTTTGACTTACAAACTGGTGTACTTGGTGTCTCAATCCAATAAGTAGAAGCCAACGCGATAAAAAACTTATTGACGGCTGAAGGAATATTGATCAAATAATGGCAATTGGTATTTTTGGTGTTGGAAATTTGTATGTAGAGTCCATATAAATTTTATCAAAATTTGTTCATTACTTTTTGAAGTAAATAAATCCATTTGGAGTTCTCCTTTCATGAGAAATTAAGTTTTTGAATTGTAAAAGTGATGTATTTATTGTATTCCCTCAAAATAATCTTTGGACAATATTCTTAAACTTATCATGGAACAATATAAAAACTCATTCAATTTGTATGTAATATAACACAGAATTAAAAAATATTTAGTACAAAAATTTTATAGCACGTAGTTTTTTCTTCTTCTTGAAAGTCGTCGTCTTAGAGTGAAAAACTCGTAAGTGAAAAAGAGATCAGTAGAAGAAAAAACTACGTGCTATAAAATTTTTGTACTAAATATTTTTTAATTCTGTGTTATATTACATACAAATTGAATGAGTTTTTATATTGTTCCATGATAAGTTTAAGAATATTGTCCAAAGATTATTTTGAGGGAATACAATAAATACATCACTTTTACAATTCAAAAACTTAATTTCTCATGAAAGGAGAACTCCAAATAGATTTATTTACTTCAAAAAGTAATGAACAAATTTTGATAAAAATTTCCAACACCAAAAATACCAATTGCCATTATTTGATCAATATTCTTTCAGCACATTTCAAAAATATATATATTATAAGTATAATGTAAAAAAAAAAGTTTTACGGGTTCCTTTTTTTGTTGCTTTGTATTTTTATTTCAATGTCTTCGGTTTGTGAGCTACGCTGAAAGTTTCTGCCAGATAGCTAATAGGAAAGTGCTCGAAATTTGAATTGCAAGATTCCATGTATTTTTATTTCAATGTCTTCGGTTTGTGAGCTACGCTGAAAGTTTCAGCCAGATAGCTAATAGGAAAGTGCTCGAAATTTGAATTGCAAGATTTCATGAGTCTAGGACAGACAAAATACATACATAGATATATGCAAGTGAAGTTATATAAAAGCTTTTAAAATAACCTTAAAATATTTTAAATAAAAAATATAAGTTTACCGCGCACCATCTTCAAAAAACTCTTTCTTATCTTATGTTGTAGGTATTTATGTATTATTATTAAGTTGGTAATTTCGAAAAAGTGATATAGTTCTGGCTCAATTGTAATTTTTTTTTGTGTTTGTTTACAAAATAACATTTTAATTATGAAGTCGATTTAATTATTTTTTGGAAAAATATTTGATTTTTTGATTTTTAGTAGCCTAAGCAAACATCGGAAAGAGTATATGCCAAAGAAAATAATAGACACTCACTCAGTTTAGACTCAAAGCAATGGTAAATTAAAACCAAGGATGAATGAAACCTACATAATATAACAACTGAATTAGTTTTGACCATTTTCCATCATTTTGTTGTTGCGTTCTTATGACTACCTTCCGGCTCAATAATCAGACCCTGAAAACTAGATAACACCAGAGAAATCATCAAGGCAAACCAAATGAGCCCAAACTTAAAAGGGTTCCATTATTTTGGTGTTGAGTTCCTGTGACTACCTTCCAGCTCCATCATCAGACCCTGAATACCACATTACTCCAGAGAATTCACTAAGACAAACCAAATGAGCCCAAACACGAAGGGGGTTCTATCATTTTGGTGTTGAATTACTGTGACTACCTTCCAGCTCCATCATCAGACCCTGAATACCACATAACACCAGAGAATTCATCAAGACAAACCAAATGAGCCCAAACACGAAGGGGCTTCTATCATTTTGTTGTTGATTTCCTGTGACTTCCTTCCGGCTCCATCAACAGACCCTGGATTCCACATAAAACCAGACATGATCTCATCCAAACAAATGAAATGAGCCCAAACTAGAAAGGATGCCATAATCCGATTGTGTAGTTCTTTTGACTACTCCTACTACTTCTACTACTACTGTAGTTTTTAATTGTCATTAGAACTACACCCATGTGCAAAACTTCAGCATCTTTGGACGTCTTTAAACTGTTCAAAATTGACTTGCAATCCAGTCCTAAACATTATAATACAGTGAATTAAATTAAAGCTTGTTTAAAGCTAGTAAATAAATTTTGATGAAATTTATACAGTTGGTAATTCTTACTCAAGTAAAAACAATCATCTAATTCGTTTCAGAAATTCCAAGATATAAGAAAACATAAATTATAAAACAAATTGATTTTCTAATAAAACTACTTAACCAATTTTTATGAAATTTATATAGGACTACACGGAAAGTTTACCCTTTTGAATAAAAAACCAACCATCTAAATCGGTTTAGAAATCTTAGAGATAAACACAAAATAAAGGCAATATAAACACAAAATCGAATGGATTTACTCAACAAAACTATTTATTCTCGAAAAACTGCTGAACCAATTTTGATACAATTTATATGGGACCACCTGGAGAGTATACCCTTTCAAACAAAAAAAGATTTTTTAAAATCGTTCCGCAATTGACGGAGTTATCGAAAAAAAAACATACAGCCGAACATATATAACCGTCTCCTTTTCTGAAGTCGACTAAAAACTAAAACCCAACAACGGTCTTAGAGTACTAAAAAGTCACAACGAAGAATATTCAAACGTTTTAGAAATTTTTAACTTTAGGCCCGTAGACTCCTACGATATAAATTTTAAACTTTAGGCCCGTAGACTCCTACGATATAAATTTTAAACTTTAGGCCCGTAGACTCCTACGATATAAATTTTAAACTTTAGGCCCGTAGACTCCTACGATATAAATTTTTAACTTTAGGCCCGTAGAGTCCTACGATATAAATTTTTAACTTTAGGCCCGTAGACTCCTACGATATAAATTTTTAACTTTAGGCCCGTAGACTCCTACGATATAAATTTCTCTGTATTTAACCAAGTACGAGTAGGAAAAGCGCACTCCCCCGGCTCTAGAGTTTTAAATTTCTAAAACGTATGAATATTCTTGTTTGGGACTTTTTAGTACACTAAGACCGTAGTCGGATTTTAGGTTTTGAATTTATATTTTTATTTAGCTATAATTCTGTTGCTATAAAAAATATCTGTATTTTGTTACAGTACAATCAGCCTGAAGTTTTTCAATATTGGGTACAGGCCTGTCCTCATGACTTCCAAGCTTCTGGGCCTTTGGCTGTGGATAGTCAATAGTCGCTGAAGATGTCTAGTTCATCCCGCCAACTTATGGTGGCTACTTGTTCTTGTCTCCCCTCAAGTCACCCTTGGGGATGCTTGGTCTGCCGCGTCGCTGTATTGGGTTGCCACATGGTGGCTATACCGTCGCCCACAGCTCTTGCAGCATGCATGACCAGCCCAGGCTCATTTCAGTTTGGTGGCTTTTTCAGCTATTTAAGTCTTGGAGTGTTTAGTATATGGTTAGTTTATTTAACGCTTGAAATGCTGCAAAATACATTAAAAAGGAGTTAGAAAAATGTTGATGAAATCTTTTGTGGTTACTTGAACATGGTATATTAAAAAAGTATGTGAGAACTTTTGTAGTATCAAGACGTACGGTGATACATGCCGGGCCTATTCAACGGCAAGCGGTTAAGAGGCTTGAAATCCAGCCAAATCCGGTTTAATATCCACTGAGGGCCTCCGAGGGCCCCAGATTGTAGGTGCGGCTTTATCTCAGATGCCTGAGATTGCGCACGTGGAATGCTGATCCGTCTTGTGTCCCTCAGGTGTAGAAAGCCTTGACATATTTGCTTTTGAGGGTTGAGTGACTGAAGGTTGGACTTAGTAGGACGCGACGAGAGAATACCCTATGCCCTATGTCAAATGATAATATTTATGTATGAAAGTTTTTAGATATTAAGTTAGTGCCAAATTATTTGAAAGATAAAACAATAAACAGTTCTACCGCCGAATACCTCGCACAAGGACGAAGCTTTACGCTTCTTCATATAATATAAGCAATGCAAAGGAGTAGAATGCCCTGCCCCGTCAGAGTTTCCGGTAAAATATAGCCCAGGTGTGTTCAAGTCGAGGAATAGGTACCTACAAGGCAAGCGTGCTACACCTTCGACCACATCATCACTTTTAATCAGGTGAGATCGTGGTCAAACGATTGCGTAGTTCGTACAAAATAATACATTGTTTTATTTATCTGATAAGTTACCGTCCCCGTAAGACGGATAGATAGATAGATAGATAACTCTTTATTGAAACACACAAATAAAAATCTTACAAATAATAAAACAAAATTAATAATAAAGTGTCACAATGGGCGGTCTTATCGCTCACGGATTTACATCTAAACGAAAAATTTGGATGATGTTGTACCTGTCACGATAGCCGAATTAGTAAACGAATGTGCAGCACAAAGCACGGAATGATGCGGGTTCGAACCCCTTCCGCGATTAATTTTTTCCTTTAGATAATTATTATATACGTTCTCGCTAAGCAGGCGTTAATGCTAACATCATATAAACATTATTATTTCATTTATTCGTAAAGTCTTTCACTTCATCATCATCATCATCATCATCATCATTATCATCATCATCATTTCAGTCTTAAGAAGTCCACTGCTGAACATAGGCCTCCCCCAAAGAGTGCCACGACGAACGGTCTTGTGCCGCCTCCATCCACCGACTCCCTGCTATGGCTAAAATGTCGTCGTCCAACGTAAAGAGGGTCTCCCTACACTTCGCTTGCTTGTTCGTGGTCGCCATTCGAGAGCCTTTATTCCCCAGCGGTTGTCGGCTCTGCAAACTATATGGCCTGCCCATTGCCACTTCAACTTGCTAATATTGAAAGATATGTCGATAACCTTGGTTTTTCTACGGATTTCCTTGTTACGGATCTTATCACGTAGTGAAAATCCGAGCACTCTCTACTGCACGCTGCGCGACTATGAGCTTGTGTATGAAACCAATAGATAGCAACCACGTCTCAGTGCCGTCTCAGTGTCTTTCACTTAGTTTTTAGTTTTTTCTATATAGGCTAGCTTATGGTCGAGAACTTAGCCTGTTTTCAACCTTCGACCATTATCTCAGCTGACGTCTAATATAGCTTTTAGTGGAACTTGCATTCAAGGATAGCTGCAGAAACACATGGAGACAAGATTTTCTGGGTTTCACCCGCTGATAAACCTATTATCATCTATACTGTAATGGCTTTATCAGCGTGACAACCAGTTGGCCAAGTGATCAGTGGCCTGAATGTGAAGTCAACAAACGGTCGCGATTTCGAATCCCGAAAGCTGCAAAAAATGTTTGATGAGCAGAATTGTTTGTTTCCGAGTCATAGATGTATGTATGTCTAGTACCCACCATACAGGGTATCCTAGTTTGGGGCTAAGTAATTGGTGTGAATTTTCATGAATATATTTATTTATTTGCCCTTAATATGTATAGAGTAACTAATAGTTAGTGAAGTCTGACAGAACCCAGAAAAGCTTCTGAAAACCGTTCAAATACATTATCATTATCATATAAATCCATACCAATATATAAAAGTAAAACGTTGCCTGTCTGTTTGTTTGTTTGGGGAGCTTTCACGCGATAACGGATGGACGGATTTTGATGAAATTTGGAATGGAGATAGCTTATACCCTGGAATAAAACACACGATACTTTAATCCCGAAAAATTGAAAGTTTTCACGTGAAAACTGGATTATTTTTGATTACTCGCTGTAAGTAACGGTTGCCACGGAAACGAAATAACAAATATGTCAAAAAACATCATCGTTATGCCTACTTTTGCATTGGTTTTTAATATCCTAGAATAACATAGGATGCTTTTTTTCGCGATAAACAGTAGTCCGCGTGGGCGAAGTCGCGGGCGGGAAAGCTAATGATAAATAAATAAAAAATAGAAAAAAAAACAGAATAAATAATAGTACTTCGATACGGCAAAATAATCTTACGAAAAGACTAGAATATACACCAGATGGGATTCAGAAAATAGTCCGAATCTCACCAGGTTTCAGACTATGTTCTAATTCCTTTATATTCTGAGAGTCGGTATGTCTAATTAAGTTATTATTCGTACAATTTGATACCTGTGTACATAATATTTCTTTTTACTTATTGTTACTCAACGTTTATTAGGTACATTGAATTCTATAATTGGGTAAAAAAAAAAATGACAATCTATTTCTCAAGACGAATCGATATACACCTCACTTGTCAAAATTGGACCAATAGGCGCGAGACGCTGCGGTGGAACATCGACATACACACTTACAAACATGGACTGTTAAACTCATTACCCTTCCTTTGTTTTGCCATAGTCGGAAAAAAAGGTGCGATAGTAAAAAATGTGAAAAAAGAGACGGTGTTTGGTGTTATCATAAACAACTGCATATTACTCCGTACTCAGTAATTACTCAGCACGTAATTTATCCTGTATATTAGAAGTCTGTGATTTTATCCTTCGATAAAAGATACAAGATTTTATCCAAGAAAGTTTTATGTACTTACGTACAACTGTTATAATTAATGATCAAACGAACTTACCTGTACGTGAAGTTCGATCATAATTATATGATCAGCTTCATTCTTAGCGATTTTGTTTACATATTGTAGTCAGGTCCCCACGTCTCAGCCCTCGCACGTTTTTTAAAGGAGTATTTTTCTTATGGCATGGCAACCCGTCCCTGCCAATCTCAGGTACCAACATCTTGTTCTCATTTTGTATAAAGATGTAAAACGAAAACAAATTTATCATTTTTGGGTCGGGAGTATAGCTAGCTATAGATAAATTTAGGGAGGGTAAGTATAAATCGCTAAGAATGAAGCTGATCATATAATTATGATCGAACTTCACGTACAGGTAAGTTCATTTGATCATTAATTATATTTCTCAGCTTAATTCTGAGCGATTTTGTTTACATATTGTAGGATGTTTAGAGAAATACAATGTGAAGTTTATCCTCATTATTTGTTTTTGAATCCTCATAATTTATAACATTAATTATTGTTATAAATTATAATAATGTGTTATAATAATAATAATATATATATATATATATATATATATATATTTAAGCTATACTTATAACTGTACTAGTCAGTGTCTACCTTTACGCAGAAAGAATTATTATTCATGCGTTACTATTATAGTAGAAGTATTTATTTTAAAAACACCTAAAGTTTAGATATTAAACATTTTAAAGAGTAAGTCATGCTTTTTATGAGTCTTATGACTATGACTGGTGTTATAGTAATGATAATTGATAAACAATATTCTGTCGTATTTTTCTAAAATATAAACCTTTAACTTAGATTACTTAGTTATTTGTTATTAAGTCATAGCGAAAACAGAATATCCATCTTGCGGTTTTTCTTTTATTTGTAGTATTCGCACCCAGCCAACGAGGATCTATCGAGCTGCAGAGGTCAAGTAATAATACTTCTGTCACGTTATCGGACAAAAGTCGAATTATCTATGTACCGATAAGACCGCCTGGTGTACTTTTCTTTAAGAAATTTTGATTGAATTTTTATATAAAGCGTTAACCGATACATCCATTGTACTTATCTTTAAGAAGTGTTATTTGCATTTTAATATAAAGTGTTATCTATCTACTATGTCCACTGAACACAGTGGTGTTACGTCCGATTTTGTCTAGGGCGTCCTTGATTCAGTGACTTATAGTTTGAGACTATGCCTGTGTATGTGATCTTCTATAACTTAAATAAGTAATCTTGATATTTTGAGCGTGACGAGCTTGTTTTAAAAGTGTGAGAGCTCGTGCAAGTGGCTACTGTACGCATTAAAACTACAAGTCCAGGTCTGGTATCTGTATAACATGACTTCATTGACCGATTTTTCATGATTTTTATTGAACGTGGTGTGTAGTTACAAACGTTACAAAAAAAAACATAAAAGTACAACTTGAGTTTAATTTTTTATTTTTTTATTTTTTTTTAATCCTTATTTTTTCTCTGGTTCCTAGGTTAAGTCATAGTTTAGTATTTTATTCGGGAACCAAGGTTTCGTGAGACTAGTGTTTAGTGCCACCACTATACCTTTAACATTATCTTGGACGATAATTGAGACTTTTCCAAAATCAGTGCAAATGGTTTACAAGCGTTAAATTTACATAAATGACCACGAAACTGCAAACACATGTCACGATGACTGAACTGGTGCAACGCAGAGAAACGGACGGTGCGGGCCCGTGTCCTGTCAGTTAATCCCCACTTTTCAACGTAAATAAACTGGTAATTTTGTAATGATCTGATTTCCATTCAAATGAACACAACCTGACCTTAATGAAAGTTGCTTGGTTTAATATAACATGGCAATATTTTCGAAGAGATGGTACCCTAGTCTACCCTAGGTACCTGGTCACTACTTTGGATGTAATATCTATAAAAATATTCATTTTTGTTCTTGATGTATAGCTTTTCTAAAATCAAAATTAAAAATGTGATCAACAAACAGGAAACTTCCAAAACAAAAAAATTGTAATAATGAAATAAGTAAATTGCCGGTCAAATGTTTGCATTTTTATGATTTTTTAAATGTTAATACGATTGTACATATTGTATATGTGCTAGTCGTTAACTTAGACATTGATTTTTATATGGCAGAAGGGCCTAATTACACAAATAAAGTGTGTAAAGTATGAATATAATTATATAAATCTGCAAAAAGTTGTTCAAGTATGAGGTATAATTTCGGTCAATATCTACCATTTAAGGTAGCAATAATGCCCCGGATTTTTATAATATTTGGATTCAAATATATTTACCTAAAAGTTTTCTTAAAACAGAGTTTTAAAGTCACTGCCGTAAATTTTTATGATACATAAATTTTCCTTTACATTCATTAGATAGTTATGTAGGTTTATTTACATTTATGTTCTGGAACTATGCAATATGCATTTTCGTATCGAATGAGGCAATAAGCCAATATATAAAACAATAATTATTTTTCAATGTTCAAGTAGCACTTTTTTACATTTAAGCAAATGGGGTTTTAAGGATTCATTTGTACTCAAATATAAACAATAATATGATATGATAACAGAAACAAGTTTAATACTTCGTTCTTGTTTTAAACATTAAAAGGCATTTTTGGCATAGTCGGGTTTTAGTTTTATAACAATTTTTTTGTGTTTCTCTTTTGAGATCTCTAGAAATAAAAAAAAACTTCATTGTTTAATTTTATCCCGCATGTGTATATTTTTGAAATGGTATTTTAAAGCTCTTGTATTTGCTACCCATCACAACGAAATCTGATGACTTTTGTACCACGGTTGACTCATGAAGTAAAAATAGCCTACTTCACGCAGACAATCGAGACAAATTCAACGATGCCTTATATGTTGAAATCGTTAAAGAAGTTTAGACACTATAAGGGTACAGACTAACATACAGACATCGCTGCTAAAATCATAACCATACTTCTTACATAATTCTTTAGTGTAGTAAATGGACATTCCATAGGAGCCATACCCTCTATGTGAAAACAAGACCTCTACGTAGAACTCTATCACCAAAAAAAACCTTTTGTAGTTGGGTGAAAACAAGCGGTAAATCTGTATAAATACGAGTATACCGCTAATGCTTCCAATTAATGCCGTAAATAGTACCACTTAGGTACGTGTTGTGTTTGAGAAAATAGTGTACGTGACTGTTACTGGCTTTGACCTCTGAGTTATAAGAATCTGAGATTATTACTCAGCAGTATTCTCTGTAATATGAGAACTCACGCATTTTATGAGCCTATTTTTTACTAATACTACGCACTAAAGTAGCTACTTCAGTAGGTATACATAATAAAAATCAGGCCTAGTGTTAAATGGATATAAATTATTATATATATTTACGCTTAGCAGGCGTTAACTGCTATAAAAACATAAAAATATGGATATACATTTTCCCATAAGAAAAAGCTTCTGTGAACACTTTCCTGTTCATATTTTTGATTTGGATTTAAGAATCTTCGAAGCGGAAGTCGGGCTAAGTGGAAATTTCCGCTTTACTAAGTCTCAGCGGATTAGAACTTTGAAAGATGTTTAGAAAGTAAGTTTGTCTTTTTCATAATCCTCTACTTTGCAAAACAATTCATTGAACCAAAAAAGAAACCTAATTCGAAAGTTCGAATGCATTCAGTCGAAGCCTAATTGAACCAATTTTCATGAAATTTATACCTATGAACCGAATTGGACTTTCAAAATGAAGGAAAAGCCCCAGCTAAACCAGTTTATAAATCTCGAAGATATTTAGGTAGCAATAATTAAAAGAAAATGAGAGGACAGATGAGGGATAGTCCGCAATACATCTTGCAGGTGCTGTTTTTTTTTGTTTATTCTGTGATGGAAGTTAGTTATATTTTGATTAAATACATTTTGTAATATCTTTCTCAAAATTCAGCTTGCTATTAATCAAAGATTCCCAATAAGAATTAGCTAAGGCAAATCAAACTTCGAGGCTGGACGCCATAATACTATCGGAGGATCAGCCCGCGTTTCAATAACGTCCCGAGTGACAAATTAAAATAACTTTTCTCTGCAGCCTCAAAGATAAGCTCATCATATCACATTATATGCTAGAAGTAGGTATAATTTTCTCAATGAAATATTTTTGTTGACTTCTGGTGGACGTTCTCTATTCACCTGTTCTTTTTGTTGTTTACGTAGGCATGTCATATTGCCTGGATTTCTGGACTGAATTAACACAGATCTCTTTTTATTTTTGCCAAAAACCTGTAGTTCGGTGGCATGTAACTTAAATTTCATAAAAATGGGTTTAGTCGGTTTTAGTAAATTCATTTAATATCGTTTTTTTTGTTCAAAGAATTATCTGTAAAGTTAAATTGTCATTATAGTGTGACTACGATTTATTTTTGCTTTGTCCTTACACCGTTATTAAATAATATCCATTTTTAAATCATAAGATTACTCCTCCTTAATTAATCCCCGAGCCATTATCCCATCGGGCGAGATCAGCTAACATTTCAATATCGTAGCAATGACAAATTGGGAAACTTGTCGAATCCGCGATCGGCAGATAAGCCTATCGGGTGGGGGATCCTGTCACTTTGCAGTTTTCATGGCTGAAGCTAAAGTGGAGCACTTAAAAGTATTGATAAGGGTGGATTTATTAAGAGATAGTCTTTCTTGCATTATTTTGTACGTAGGTATACGGAGTAATATGCAGTTGTCTATGGTAAGAATCATTATCTTATCACACCAATATGATAGCACGAATAATACTTATTTATCATCATATTAGACCCTAAACTCTTTTCATATAAAGCGTAGGTACCAATATTCAATTGCATTACATACCCACACAATCCCCATTCTATCATCATGTAAGTCAATTTCCGAACAACAACATCTAACATTACAAATTATTATATATTTATTATAGTCAGATTTTAATTTCGACAGATTTTTTCATCTAGTTATTCTATGATTTTACTGAGACTGATTTTATAGAGTCGGATTTCTACTTAGTCCAATTCAAATATTCATAATACGAATGTCTCAGCTCATTACCAACATAGTTACCTATATTACGGAAGCTTACTTCAAAAACTTACTGCTCAAGAATTAATTAGGTACCTCCGCCCACACATTTCTCCAAAGGCAAGGCTGCTGACAAAGACATTAACCAGCATTCCCGACCACAAACAAGCTTTCAAACATAACTGTGAGACAGAAAGTACTCAATGAGACAGTGCACGGCTGGGTGCGTCCTAACTCCAAGACATAAACTCCAGAGCATGGCATGTCAGGGACGTATCCAAGGTCAGGCAGGGGGTGGACCCCACGACACAGAAGCACAGAGGATAACCAACTCAAGTCCTTCAACTTTGATCCACAGATCATTTGTACTCATCGATCGCAATAATCCAATAATAATACTGATGGTGCATGAGAGGAAAGGATGCGTGAGAACGATATCTAATAAGAATACATTTTGTCCCTGGTTATTTCAAAGTTTCCGTATGATAAGCCGTGTTTGGCAATCAGTTTTTCACCACGCTCTACACGAGCGTGGTGAAAAACTGATTGCCCTAAATATCTGGTTTGTTTGCCACTATCTGCGGCCAAACACGGCTTATCATACGGAAACTTTGTAACTACTCGTATATACCTATATATAAAAGAAAGTTGGGTTATTTCGCAAGTCGGGCTGGATAGATTTTTACGATCTTTGATTTTTGGAGTTTGTCTCCGCCCTGAATAGGATATTAACTATTAAAACATCGGAAAAAAAAGTATTTTTTCTCCGATATTTTCTATGGAACGGATTTTTTGATGATATCTCGAGAACGAATTGACTGATTTCATGTACAACGCCATGTCTGATACATGACATTAACGCTTCCAGAATCCAGTAAAATCTATGCAGACTTTGAATGAGTGAATTCAAAGAGGCGAATTCAGTTTGATGAAGTGAACATTGTGAAAGGTTATGTCGTTTGTCACTGTATGCGCATTGCCAATATCATCAAAAAAGCCGTTCCATACAAATGTATGAGAAAAAAACAGCTAATAAGTTAACAACTTTTGTTTATTCTGAGGTAGTACGAAGTTCGCCGGGTTAGCTAGTTAATATAAATATATTTAAAATAAACTTTGTTTGAAAGCCGTACTTTTATTCTTTAATCACATCGTACTCATTTTATAATTAGGCATGGAAAAATACGTGTTAAATAATTTACATTTATACACATTTTGAATCAGCGGGCACGAGTCAATGTGTAAATGCAATGATTATTTTATAGTCATTGACTCATACTTTCTCTTCACATGCCCCCTTTATGCAACCCTTGCTCCCTCCCTTCAGGGCCATATCTCGCAGATCTATGTAGGCATCAAAAGTTTCTTCGTGAAATATGGGATTCTCATGAAAGCCGGGCTTATGGCCCCTAATTTATTACCTGTGTTAATATGTAACGACGTACATACGGCAAGCCGCATTTGTAATTAAGCCTGAAAACTCCGTCATTTTGTGCCTTGATATAAATCTCTCTACTTTGTGAGTATCTCGCAAGTCATATAACTAATGATGAAGTTCGTAAACTTTAAATTCTCGTATTTTAGTCAGTTTCATTTTATATGACCTAGACATACATAAAGGGTTGTTTTTAAAATACCAGAAATCTTGAAGGTTGGATGGATGGTTGGTTGGTTGTAGAAACATAGTACCTAGTTATTTTATATACCTACTTAATTATAATTTCTACATAAAACTAATAAAATATTTATCCACACTAATATTATAATGAGGAAAGATTTGAATGTTCGTGTTTGTTTACTTGTTAGAATAAACCAAAAAAATACTGAAACGATTTAAAACAATATTTTACCTATAGAGAGCTACATTATCAGCGAGTAACATGGGTAGCATTTAATTTAGAGTTCCCTACGAAAATTGCATTAATGTAACCTAAGGTATAAAATATACAGAACGGAATGACAAGATGTCAGGGAGACGAAATAATAATGATATATTGCCATGGAAACGAAATAATTACAAGTCTGTCAAGTACGACGTTACTGTTAAGTAATTCCTGGCGTAATTTTTTAGAAGTTAGGACGGGTATAAAAATGCTAAAGTAAACAAAATGCTGCAGTGTGAGCGCTACCCGTACAAAGCCGGGGCGAGTCCCTAGTAAAATATATTCAGGGCAATTTACACCAATCGCCTAGCCTACTGGACGGATTTGGTGCAACTTGGCACAGTCATAGTTTATAATAATATTATGGGTGAAAATTAAGAATACATTTTATTCCGAAAAAATGGGGTTCCTTCGAGATATGGGTTCAAATTCAGTCCATAGAACACATTTTGTTTTTTTTATGTTACTCTGTATTCTATATTGAAGCCAAAACAGTTTTATTTTTCATTTTTGTCTTTCTGTTGGTCCGTATCTTGGCCGCGCATCACGCCGCTGACACAACCGAATGAATTTAAATGAACCTTGGTATGATTTCAGTTAATACTACGAGGTAGGACATAGGATACTTTTCATTCCGAAAAATTAATAGGTTCTCGCAGGATAGGGGTTGAAAGTTATTTAAACGAACATGTACCACGCTGAAACTACTAAACGGATTTTGATGCACACTCATGGTATAAATGATGGATTAAAATTGAGGATACCTTTTATCCCGAAAAAATAAAGGGTTCCTGCGGGATAGGGGTCCAAAGTTAAGTTAATTTTGAAGTAATAAATAATACATTTTGGAGGGTACTCTATATTCGCCATAACTGTTTTTTTTTGTTCATTTTTGTCTGCCTGTCTTTATCTTGACCGCGCATCACGTCGAAACTACTGAATGAATTCGAATGAAACTTGGTATGATATGAGTTCATACTACGAGGTAGGACATTGGATACTTTTCATCCCGAAAAATTAAAGTGTTCCCGCAGGATAGGGGTTGAAAGTTATTTGAAAGAACACGTATCACGCTGTAACTACTGGACAGATTTTGATGCAACTTAGCACAGTCATCTATCTATACTATACTTAATAAAGCAATAGGTACGAGAAAGGTTGTACAAAAAAGTCAAATAATAAAAATGGTCTAGGGTACCCTAAAATAAGCTACAGAACAATTTTTTTTATTCGTGTTTTTCTGTCTGTTTGTGCATCACGGAAAAACTACTGGACCGATTGCTATGCGATTTTCAATGTAGGATAGCTTAGGGTTTGACTTAAAAACTGATGTAATTGGTATCTCAATTTTAGAAACCGAGCAATTGATAAAATATATTTTTGACGGCTGAAGAAATTTTGATCAAATGTTGGTATATTGGTATTTTAGGTTCTGGAATAGCACATTATGGTACTTTTAATCTAAAGAAATGACCATGCGTGCGAAGTAGCGGGTACAGCTAGTTTTGAATATATTTGTATGATATCATCATCATCATCATCATCAGCCCAAGCTCGTCCACTGCCGGACATATGCCTCACCCAATGAACGCCAAATCCAGTTTCTGCCGGCCGCTTTTCGCAGGTCGACACTCCACCTGGCTGGTGGGTGTCCTACATTACGTTTGCCAAGACGCGGTCTCCATTCGAGGATACGTCTACCCCAGCGGTTGTCCGTCCTTCTAGAAATGTGACCAGCCCATTGCCACTTCAGCTTGCTAATCCTTTAATATTCTTTGATATAAATTGTACCAAATGTTCGACGTTGGTAAAATTTCGACAAAAGAGGATACGTGTATATTAACTGACATTAAGCGAAATTACCAGTTGGTGCCCGTCGTCCAACCGCGTGGTTCTACTAGTAGGCCCACGGGTCATTTTTTCTTCGTTGTTCCTAGTAGTAGGACTATTAGGACTATTAGTACGGTCAATTTGTATTTCCGATAGTCCAACTAGCTGAAACATGCGCAATTTGTTTTGCCAGTGGTAGGACTCATTAAAATATACATATATAAACTTCATACAGGATAATTCAAGATTTTTAAGATAATAATAAATAAATATTAATGAAATGTAAATTTAATTGATGAAACATTACTTGCTCTTCGGTGCCTAACTGTGACAGCT
Source organism: Alsophila aescularia (assembly GCA_946251855.1). Classification (NCBI taxonomy): domain Eukaryota; kingdom Metazoa; phylum Arthropoda; class Insecta; order Lepidoptera; family Geometridae; genus Alsophila; species Alsophila aescularia. The sequence continues at coordinate 44,435,509 of OX276378.1, forward strand.
CGCACAATCGTAGTACTGAGCGCAGTATTGAAGCGAAACTGGTTAGGCACCGAAGAGTTAGCAGTTGAAATCATAGAAATAAAAGTCATAAATAAATGGGGTAACCCTAATAGATTATATTAAGCAAATAAAATAAGAATTAAGGCATATTGGAAATACAAAACCCTTAGCGTCATTTATGTGCAGCAATCTCTTTTGCTGCGAGTACGAGTAGTTCTATAGGCAAAAATATCATACATGGTACAACCCAATGAGACACGGGCAATAAAATTTGGATGACTTATGATGACCAACTGCCTGGTAGAACCACGTGCAACAGAAATTGCCCGTGGTCCTACTAGTAGAACTACGCGGTTGGACAACGGGCACCAAACGAAAATAAAATACTTTTGATTACACATATGATTACTGAGGAGTCAATTAAAAAAAAAAAAAAAGAAATCTCCGTTGAGTTTCTTGGTGTTCTCTTCTCTAATGGGCGTATTTGGGGTTATTTCCCCATTTCCTGTGCGAGATAGAAGATACAACTTGTCGACACATGACAATTCTTTTTTTATTTTCAAACGGAAAGCTAAATTAGTTTACTTAATTAATTGATTTGGTCTATTTATAATTAAAGAAACTCCTTTTTCAGGAGACATTAAGTTTTTGTTACGTAAAAGTTCCATTGTGTTGCTTTTTTACAATAAATAACTTTGAAAGTGAGCACCTGATAATTGTGGGGATTGCGGGAAAACTATTTTAGCTTTTCCCAAAATTCCCACTGGTGGGGATTTCGGGAATAACAACACAAGTACCTAATTATAGAAAGTTTTCTTTTTTTAAATTAAATTTTGTGAGGTGTAGAATAAAAGTTGTTTGTTTAGGCATTATAGTCGAAATTATACAAAAGGGCCGGTTCTTTTTTCTTAAAACGAACCGTTTAGTTTACTGTCCGTCAGCTTTTGACATAAACGCCATACAAAAAACTTAAAAAAAGTACTTCAAAAAGTACCGAGACGTTGGAAAAACGACTCGTTTTTACGTGGTTCTACCACGTGCAACAGAAATTCCCCGTGGTCCTACTAGTAGAACTACGTGGTTGGACAACGGGCACCAAACTAAAATAAAATACTTTTGATTACACATATGATTACTGAGGAGTCAATTAAAAAAAAAAAAAACCCCGTTGAGTTTCTTGGTGTTCTCTTCTCTAATGGGCGTATTTGGGGTTATTTCCCCATTTCCTGTGCGAGATAGAAGATACAACTTGTCGACTCATGACAATTCTTTTTTATTTTCAAACGGAAAGCTAAATTAGTTTACTTAATTAATTGATTTGGTCTATTTATAATTAAAGAAACTCCTTTTTCAGGAGACATTAAGTTTTTGTTACGTAAAAGTTCCATTGTGTTGCCTTTTTACAATAAATAACTTTGAAAGTGAGCACCTGATAATTGTGGGGATTGCGGGAAAACTATTTTAGCTTTTCCCAAAATTCCCACTGGTGGGGATTTCGGGAATAACAACACAAGTACCTAATTATAGAAAGTTTTCTTTTTTAAATTAAATTTTGTGAGGTGTAGAATAAAAGTTGTTTGTTTAGGCATTATAGTCGAAATTATACAAAAGGGCTGGTTCTTTTTTCTTAAAACGAACCCTTTAGTTTACTGTCCGTCAGCTTTTGACATAAACGCCATACAAAAAACTTAAAAAAAGTACTTCAAAAAGTACCGAGACGTTGGAAAAACGACTCGTTTTATTTATATATATAGGAACCGGCTGTTAGAGGCTCAAAGCGAACGCTCGTGCGGAAATGTTTTTTTATATACTGTAACCAGAGTTACCGCTCGTATATAGCCTTTAAGTTTACCTGTACTTACTTTTCGAGAGCATATTTTTCTAAACTTTGTAGATATTATGAAAACTTTTATCTCTAGCCTTAACTAAACTTCTCTCGATTTCATCGTCCCATCTTCTATGCGAATTACCCGTGCACCCACCAGTGGGTGAAGCCAGTGGGTGCACGGGGCATGCCCCCTTTTTTCTTCTTTCATGGCTGCATTTCCCCATACCGTGTGTGTGGGAAAAATCAGATGTTAGCTAATAATAGTTTGAAGTTAAATTATCCGAATAATATACTTTGCAAACATTCCCTTTCAAATGCAAATGAAGAACCGCTTGTTATCTTGGCAAATTAAATTGTAGGACTGAGTAATTATGACACTATTTTCGTTTCATTCCAAGTGCTCGCAAGATATGTACTTACTCACCAACCTGTATGTGGCTGGGGGAATTGAAATGACACAATCGTGTCCCCAACGAGGAGGCACACCGTTTGTGTTATACCAATTCCGGTAGCTGATGCGTACCTATGTGGGTGTTCTGTCAGTATCAAACAGTTGCGCCATTAATAAAGCAATCTAAAGGTGCAATGTTTATGTGTCCGTTTGCCTCACACGAACAAATAACCGGCGTGCGTTCGTGCAAACCAAAATACAATGACTATTTGCGCTAATTCAGCAAACGAACATTTTAGATCTCGAAATGAACAACCCTGGCGTAGGTAATTTCTGCATGTATGTACCTGTTTATTTATATTTAAGCTCAGCAACAATATTAGCAGTACATATTTCAATTTATTCGTGCCGTCTAATTGAATTTTATGACACGTAACGTTTGCGTAGAGAAAGCAAGAATTTCGCACCTAATATTTACATTAAGATTTAAGCTGGCCCTCATATTTTCCTCATTTATATTTCTGTTTTGGCCAAACAGAATAAGTAATGCTTAATACTTTTTGTGAAAAGAAAGAAAAATAAAGCATTTCAAAATAGTATTTTTTTTATCAGGAACAATACAAAAAACATAATAGACAAATTACAAAAATTGCCCTACATGACAGACAGAAAAAAACACGTTACAAATGATATTTTTATGGACTTAACAATTATAAACATACACTGCTCACGAAAACATAGACTGTATAACACTTTTAACTGCTTCTAAAAAGTATCTATTTGTGTGATCATTAGCCGCTACTCCTACGGTTTGAGTTTTATTCCTCTCTTCCTTTTTAATTGTGGAAGTTGTTTCATTAGACTCAGTGGTATTGGAAAAATGCAATTTGCTCACCAAGATCGGATAGTCTGCAATTTTATTAGAAATACTCTTCCCAACTTTAAACTTGGTTAAAACACCTTGATTATTTTTCTGAGTTATTGCTTCTGCTGCAAGTTTTGCTCGAGGCTGTTTTACTTTGTTAATGCTCCTTTTCTTGCGGACTGGTAGACCTTTCATTATACTATCATCTTCATAGTATTCAATATTATTTTCATTTTTAAACCCAGGTAAATCTTTGTTTATATCTGATTTTGTAACTGGCTGTTTATCTGGACTTATATCTTGCCGTACATCTTCCTTACTAAGGTAATGCTTGATTTTCTCTCTGGAAAATAAGCTACGATTAGTGTGTGATTCTAATTAGATAAGATAGTTTTTTTTTACCCGACTGAGGAGAGTTATGTTTTTGGGCTGTATGTATGTGGATATGTTTGTTAAAGCCTGAACATCTAGATAGATTTTGATAAATGAGGTATCTATCATTGGATTTGTATTAATTACGAGGGTGACTTAATATATTTTATATGAAGTGTCATGAAAACTAATAAGGCGGCTTACAACTGCCATACTTTTTTTTCCAAATGCATTGTCATCTAGTTGTGAGCTACCCTGAAAGTTTCAGCAGGATAGCTAATCGAAAAGTGCTCAAAATTAGAAATTCCATAATTCCACTCGGAACGACAGACAAGAAAGTGACTTAATAAAACCGTGTTACATGTTTTTTTTTGTGAAACGTGATCTTCTGACCGATACGTGAGGGTAGATAGTGTAGTTAGGTACTAGGTACAGTAGTTTGGGTTGGGTGGGTATTATGATAAGAGCTTAGCGTTCCTTTAGCTAAGAAACGTATTTTTACTATGGAAAGTTATTGTCACGGTAGTTCTTGTAGGGTTCAATGATATACAATTTATTTACATATCATCGCCAACAAATTTCCTTCCAATAATGTTTTCTCGAACAGCATCCATTTCCTTATCTGCCGGTATTATCGCTCGGTTTGTCGGGAGCTCGGACGAAAAAAGTGCGAACTGTTCCGACGTCATGGTAGGAGGTGGTCTGATTGGCCCTGTCGAGTAAGTCCCTGGTTTCAGGAATGGTGGGGGATCATCTTCGCTACTGAAGACTTTCCTGAACACCTGAAATTATTTGCTATATTTTAGACTAGCAATCCGCCCCTGCTTTCCTCGCCTTTATCTTAGGATAAGAATAGTTAAGGATTATTTTTACTCATGACAATATTTAAAATCCATCTGGAACTAGTTTTTTTTATGGAATTAGTTTTAGAATTTACTTCTTATTTATAAACAAAGTCTCTATTTATTCAGGATTCAAAGTAGAAATATTAATTCTTCATCACCTTGACATGTCTAAGGCCAATGTGCGCGTTGCATTTAATTTATGCGATCCTCGCCCAAAGAGCTGGTACTTTAAATTAGATCTATGGATGTTTATTTTCACCGGACAATGGCGAAGCATGGGAAAGGTATTGATTATAAGTCTATGTGTGTACGTGGATTTTCCACATCAATCGATTTTTCTTCATATTTAGAGTGTCATAGGCAATTTTTTACCCGAACATAGTCAGGTTTTAGTTTTTGAATTTATGTCTTGTTAAACGATTTCTAAAAAACGCAGTTCTCAAGGCAACTGTTTATTTATGTGTGTTAGTTTCCTTGTGCCGTATTCATGAAAAAAAAAATAGCTACGAAAGAAGGATCCATTTCCTAAAAGTAGATTTTAAGAAGTCGCTTACTACTATATCTTGCTAGGTATCTGCCTGGTGGACCGCATACCAAACTTCGAAATTTGCCGTTGTTCCAATTTTGAAGAAGTAGGTTTGATTTGCTAAGCTAAAGTGGAAATGAAAGTGAAGTGGAAATGGGCAGGACATTTGGCAAGAAGGGATGGAAATAGGTAGACTGAGGCAGTCACTACTTGGTATCCAAGAGATGGGCTAAGACCTCGAGGCCGAACACCCGCCCGATAGTTGTGAGTTACGCTGGAGGCCCATGGATGAGTTTAGCACAGGACTGGAAAGACTGGCATGAACGAGAGGAACTCAGCAGTGGGATGATACGGGCTGATTAGACTAAATCTTCAGTTTGAGGCTAAGGCCCCATTTTTTCATGCATATGGAAAACGAAAGAACGTAATTAGCAATTTTTAAAATTCATACAACAGGACCTAACATTATTTAATTGAAGACCATCAAAGTGTTGAAGAGTAACATAAAATTACCTCAGGTGACATCTTAGGAGCCATCCAATTGTCCATTGAGGCTACACCTGAGGGTATGCCCCATCGGGCCGGATGGCCCGTCGGCGCAGTCGGGTCCATACCAGGCCTCCGCCGGCGAAATTCTTCTTCTGGACTAAGACCTGGTCCACCCAAATTTAACATCCTCCTGGCCTGTTCTGGGAGCCCAGCGAGGTTTTCGTCCAGGAATTCATTGGTGGACTAAAAAAATTCAAAATTCTGTATTTGGGTCATGATCAAAATCATCAGACGGAATATGTCCACTGATTTTTGTCTGGTCCACCTTAAGTAAAGTCATCCTATGCACCTTTTCTAAAGGTACTCTAATGGGTCCACATGGAAGGTCAATTAGCAAAATGACTGTAAGAGATGAAAGAACTAAAAGAGTCAGGTACTTAGGGAAGATGGGAAAAATAGTTTCGTCGGACCCGGTGGGAGATGCACCTGATCACTTTTTTTTCTATCTGCTGATCCTTGGCTATAAGGACAAAGGTACCACTGGCTTTATTTGGTAGCTTGGTTCCTAAAAAAAACCCACACATCATCAGCCGGTGAAGGTCCACTGAAAATTGACCTCCCCAAAAGAAAGCCACTACTGTTGCTCGGTGTTTGCCTATGTATCTTCAGGGTGATTTTGCCATAATGACCACGTTGGTATGCGCTTTGCTTGGTGCTCGCAGCAGTTGGTGATCATACAAAGGAAAATGTTGCTATTTCCCGAATTCTCTTAGCTGGTTCTCACAGCACCCGCAGCATGAGAAATGCTGGGCCTTTTATTAATCCTGGCACCACAAGTCGAGATACATGGCTAACATCATTAATGCTAGGCTTTGCTTTTTCTGATGTCATCGAGTTTCTTCTGTAATCGAATTCTGGTACATCTTTTCCTCATAATATTATAATGAGGAAAACATTTGATTGTTTGTATGTTTGTTTGTTTGCAATGGATAAACTCAAAAATACTGACCTAATAAAAATTATTTCACCTATAGAAAGCTACATTATCAGCGAGTAACATAGGCAGTATTTTATTTTTCAAAAATATTGAGATACTTAAGGAATCAAAAATAAAACACGGAATGACGTTGCCATGGAAACGAATTAATAACATGTCTGTCACGTAGGTGAGAAATAATGCAATTATCTATGTTTAAAAAACACTGCTGCTAGCAAAATTTTGAATTACGATTGCTGGTGAGTTTTTTTTAGAAGTTACGACTGGTATATAAAAATATATTATGAAGGCGAAAGTTTGTATGTACCTAATGTATGTGTGTGTGTATGTTTGTTACTCCTTAAAGCACAAACGGCGGAACGGATTTTGATGAAATTCGGAATGGAGTTAGCTTTTATCCTGGAATAACGATTAAGATACTTTTCATCATCATCATCCTTCATGCTCAAACGGCTGAACAGATTTCGATGAAATTTGGAATGGAGATAGCTAATATCCTGGAATAAGACATAGAATACTCTTCATCATTATCATCATCTTCATCAAACTTCACTCTCAAACGGCTCAAACGGCTTGAAAAAAAGATTGAAATTTGAAATGGAGATAGCTTATACCCTGGAATGACAGATAGGATACTTTTCATCATCATCATTATTATCATCATCATCAACCCTCAGGCGGGTAAAGCCGCGGGGCACAGCTAGTCGGCGACTTTCTCTTTTCTTTTTCTTTTTTTAGCTAATAATAAAATGAAATAGTACTACTTACACTTACAATAAAAGGGACAAGTATTTTAAATCATTTAACGCTTGACTTTACTGTACCTATATTTCAATTTTTTTATGTATCAACATTAAGCAAATAATAAATAAAAATAAATAAAACCCCAGACCCATTATATCTAAGAATCATCGCGACCACATCAGCTAACAAACAGAAAAAAACTTATCAAAATCGGTCTATTCTTTTGGGAGCTATGATGCGACAGACAGACACACACACACAGATACGCACCATAAACTTCTAACAACCCTCTCTTACTCGGGGATTAAAAACTGACGTTTTACTAGCGTAATTATAAGTCACTGACGACTACATGTTATAATTATACTGCACAGTACTGCAGGTGCCAGACAATTAGAATTTCGCTTTTTTTCATATCTCCTCCTGATGCGAGCCTGTCACAATGTAAGTTCAATTAAAAGCAATTACTAACTGGACCGTGCGCAGCATCGCGACCTGCTGCCATCTTCCTCATGTTAATGACCTCCTGGACAGCTTTCAGCTGGTCAAGCGACCCATCTGGAAAGCTTGACATCGCCTGAAACGTCATTTAAAACATACAATACGCGTGACGGATTTTGACCGCCCTGAAAATAGATTCTTAGGTGAATAGATATAAATTCTTAACTGATACACAACAACAAAAAATGCTTAAAAATAATATCTCATATTTTAAATTTTATGTGCACAAAGCGATATCTTCCAAACAATCCAGAAAAAGAGGTAGGGGGAAAAGGAGTAACAATAAACAGGCGAATAAAAAATGACCATTTCTACCTACATAGAATCTCTACTAAACATCTACGAAAATGAAATAAACAATTTTAATATAAATATACATACAGTATAAGACAAAATTCAGTAAAATAAAATAACAGTAAATTTAGTACATAGCTAATGCGATTGATAAAAATCTCTTTATACCATCGCGCGTTTCCGGCTGTGGCCAGCAAGTGCATGACCTGCGAAAAGCGACTGGAAGAAAATGAATGAGGAGAACTTAAGACCGAGCTCAGTGACGTGCATTAGGAGAGGCCTACGTCCAGCAGTGGACAAATATAGGCTGATGATGATGTTTTCACCAAAAAAGAAAGCTACGCGAAATACTGAGACAGCAGGGTTTGGACCCTAAAATATCTATTATAACGGAAATATAGTAACGCCACCTGCAACTACAGCAAACGTCAGGGCGGCCAAGGTTCAACGCATGCACTGCATTAGCTACATCATATTATGCTAATTTACGTAACATTTTAAATCACATTTTACAAATGTTTTTACAGTCCACATCTAAGTTTTTATTTTAGATCAAATTGAAAAGTTACGTACGAAAATGGAAATCAACTGTTTAAAACAGACTGCATAGAATAGAAGGTCCAAATAAATTCTAGAAAGGTGTTACTTAAGTAGCCACTCAGCCGCTAGTTGAATACTTAATGCAATATGGCACTGTGAAAAAATCCTTAGGTACTTTAGAAAATAAAGTGGAAAACTTCGAGTCGATTTTTGTTGTAAGGATGTAAACTTATTTTTACCCGACTACGGTGAAACAAGGGAAGGATTTAACGGTCTATGTATGTATGTACCTATGTATGAATGCATTTATATATAATTGAACGAGCGAGGGCGAAGCGCGAGCGAAGTGTCTCGGTTTCAGCTTGGGCAAAAATGCTTTCGTATGTCCGGATGTCCGGATCTCTGTTCTCCTCTATAGGTCGCATTTCTCAACCAATCTAGACGAAACTTGGTATACAGGATCAAAGTTGTTTTTTTTTTTCGGGGATTTTTGATTGGGGTTATACTTCCCCCAAAAAAATGGGCAAAAGGGCTACTGAATATCTCCGCCTTATTAGATTCGATTTCGATGGTATTTTGTTTTATTTGAAAGGTAGTATTTTTAAATTGGTCTTATTAAAAATAGGTGAAGATTTATTTTTAGATTTAGATTTTATGAGGATCTTCGGCATGATGAGCAGAATAACTCATCGAAATTTCTCACTTTTAGATTTCTTCCAGTGGAATCAGCCCTTTAGCTACTAACTAGGGATTGATGGATCACCTTGGTTATTAATGTTAGTTTTACAATAAGGTAACTAGATGGCACTACTGTGCACCGCTAGATTGTTTGTAAAAAATAATCACAACAGCTCACAGAGCTACTAGTAATATTATGTTCTACCATAGCATCTAGAGCTCTTTCTCTTTGTGCTTAACTGTATTAAACCTTATCAAATTCATTATCACAGTAATCTTCTTCATTTCATGAAGACACATTTTGCATTTTCCCCCATACTTATTTGGCAAGTAGTTTAGTCGGTGATCTGCAGGTGGCAATATATCGCCAACACGCCTCACTGCGTGCGCACGCGGCAAGGTAGTAGTTATGATGTATTTGCTGAGCGAATTCTGCGCGACCAATTCCTTGTACTTACTATTAGTTTATTCTGTGGTGTAATAGCGCAGAGGCGGGTGGTAGCGCGCGGGTGCGGGCTTTTCTCGATGACTGTATTTTTTCAGGTCAAAATATTTCATAAAATTATGGACTGTCTCTTAAGAACTTATCTCTGTAACTACAGCGGCTAAGGTGCTTTTACTGCCCCATGTGTCCCATCAGCAACGGTAGAAGTGACAGGAGCCAATGTTTGTAAGTTTGTAAGGAAAGGGTGGGGCAGGGTGGGGTAAGTGGGGAAAGGTCTAGGAATATTGGAAAAGGGTTAGGGGAGTGTGTGGGATGGTGGGGCAGTGTGTGGTATGGTGGGGGAAAGGTGGGGAAAATGGGGAATGTTTTTAAAATAGAGCGCGGAGAACGCGCTGCGCTCAGCCATACAAAATATTTATATTTAGAGATATTCTCCTTCCCCCTACCTTCCCACACAGTCACTCACCTTCCCCACCCTTCCCACAGATTCCTCCTACCCTTATCACTTATTATAGTTCATTTCTGACATTCATTTGTTTTTCTATGCAAATTTGAACTTTAGTACAGGAACTATTTTCTATGGCGGTTTTATTTTTCACGGCGGCCATTTTTTTAATCAGATCCTGAAAGAACCAAGAACCCTGAAAAAAAATAGTTCCAGCACTACCCCCCTGAAATTTGTACCTACTTTTTGGTATATATGCAAAAGAAACGTTTTTACGACCTTGAATAACTTAAGTCGCAGACACGAGATTTTATGAAACTTGAGGCAACTTTTAGAATGCCAAAATAAAGGTTTTTGAAAGATGAAACCTTAATTTGATAGCTCTATATTAGGAAAATCTTCAAATATGTGAGTCAAATTCACGTCACAAGTGGCGGGTTAAATACATTGGCTGGTGTGGAATACCTGTCTCAATGGCAAATCTTCCGTGACACCAGAAGGCTGAGTGTGGCTTGGATGCGGAGGCTTCACCGTGAGTTTCATCAGAGACCCCTCATACTTCATGTTGTCGCCTGACTCCACTATGGAGTTTTCTAGTCGCCTTCTTGACTCCAAAGGCATTTGTTCTGGTTCTTCCGGACCTCCGGTTATTACTGCGGAATAGCTTCTATTATAACGTGAGGAGTAGCAACCAAATTGACACGCAAGAGACAATTTTTACTGAATTTGTGACATTTCCAAACTTAAATCCATACAAAGAGTTTCACCAAAATATCTACCGACTTTTCTCTGTGACTTTCTGAGAATACGAATTAAGAGAGGTAATAATGATCGACATCAATACGCCCCGCTGCCTGCTTGACCCCGATTCTCGCCTAATAGACATGTTGCAGGCAGAGAGCTTAATCCGCCGTTCAATTAACTACCTAGCCTGTTTACTAAACGGCACCGTTCAGTGCCTCAATAATATTCAGCCATTAAATCAAACAGAAGCAAATGACTTGGATCGATAACGTTTAACTACTTGCCTAGCCTAGTCATTTAAATTTAGTTCCACTTTCTGCCACAAGGCGCTGAAGCCCACTTACTGTCAATATGGCAAGCAACAATTTTGTTGACGCTTCTCGCAGTTTGATAACGTTTACGCAAAAAAATAGTACAATGGAATAGTGTAGCGACATAAATACTGTGAATTTAGCTGTCACTGACCCGAGCAGTGTCCAGCAGCAGTGGAGTGACGACCTGTGAAAAGCAGCTAGAAGAAAATGGATGAGGAGAGCTGAAGACCGAGCTCAGTGGCGTGTATTAAGAGAGTCAAATATTTATCAGCACTGGACGAATATACGTGGGCTGATGATGACTCGAGCAGTTTAAATTTTAAAGAAAATTTCGATCGAAAACTTGTTGAATATATAATATGACAAACAGCATCAAGGTAGGTTTATTTTGTTTTTTTTTTATAATTATTGTTTTTTCTGTGAATTGTGTAATAACTTAATAAAAAAGGGCATGCAATAATAATTAATGTGCTCAAACTACTATGTTACAGAACTGCGCCTAAGAAGCTAGGTAGGTTAGTTAGGTTGAACATGAAAACTGTTTATAAACATTTGTCTGCTTGCGTATGTTTGATAGAATTGCGTCTTTTTTTAACATGGTCACCAAAAACGACTAAGCAATCAGCCAGTTCATTAAGTGTTGTATGGCTGAATATCATTCAGGTTCTTAGTTGAACGGCTCCGTTTGATTAAAAGGTGCCAGGTGGTGGAAGACCATTAAAGATGCTTTAAGCCTTTTTAGCCTTTTAATTGAATGGCGAATTAAGCTATCTGCCTGCGACAGACAAATTAGGCAACGTCAACACTGGCAAAATATTAACATTGAAAATCAACTTCATATCATTGACATGATCTATAAAATAGTCTATGCTAAATATGATAGATAGATAGATAGATAGATAGATAGATAGATAACTCTTTATTGAAACACACAAATAAAAATCTTACAACTAAAAAAACAAAATTAATAGTAACGTGTCACAATCGGACAATATGTCAATATGTCTATTGTTACGGATTTAAGAAGCCATTTCTAGATAGATACTTTGCCATTTTGCATTCGTTTGTCTGGTGGTAGCTGAACACCGCTCCCTGCCTGCCCTTAATAAAACGCAGTACCAGTTGCAAGTCAGCACTTTGCATTTCAAAGGTTTTTGTGACACTGCTCTAAGATCGTTACCCTAAGCAAAGATATTAAGTAGTTTTTGGATCTCATAATGCCCAGCAGGTAAGTTCGTTGTCCCTAGAGCCATACAAACCAGAACCCAGTACCTTTTACTGCTTGCAAACGTGAGTGATACAGTGTAGCAGCAATGAAAACTTAAACAAAACCAAAATGCAAACGTAAAATAAACGGAGTCAGCGTAACTGCAAAGATTGCAAATCCGTGAAACAATGCGCAAGTTCTCCCTCCAGAAGTATCAGGTTCGCAAGACTTTTAATTACTTTGCCCAGACTTTGTAGAATTTGTTACCTATTAATTTAATAGTTTGCCCCAAACCATGGAAAATATTACAAACTTCACGATCTTCTGTTTATTTTTACCAGACTTTGGCGTAGCAAGGGAAGGGTAATGAGTTTGACAGTCTATGAATGTATGTATGTATGTATGTATGAATGAGGGTATGTGGATGTTCAACTATAGCGTCGCCCCTATTGGTTCGATTTTGACAAGCGAGGTATCAATCGATTTGTCTTCATGTATAGTGTCATAGGCAATTTTTTTACCCGACTACGGCAAGGCAAAGGAAGTGTTACGTGTTCGAACTGAAGACTTGGTCCCATTTTGACAAGCGAGGTATCAATCGATTCGTCTTCATCGCAAGTGTCATAGGCTATACGTTAACCGACCGTAGTCGGGTTTTAGTTTTGAACCCATGTCTTGTTTATTCCGTGATAATACCTAATGAAGTACTGGCCCAGTACTTCAATAGGTATTATCATACGTGTGAATGGTCATAGCGAATAAGGTCCCAGTACTACTGGGACAAGTAACGCGTTACCTTGTACAATTGTTTGGCAAATAACGACAATTCACGAACATACACGAACAATTCCACGCAGATATCCTGACGCGGATCTTGATTACATTTTTAGAACCATAGAAAGCTAAAGAAAACATTGGATTTTGAAAAAAAAAACTGTTGTTTTTTTATTTGGAGTTTTATATATCTAAGGGCCGTATAATAAACCAACCTCAACTCTGAGAGCGCTATTGAGAGCGATCTCAAGATGCTAATCTAATTAATAAACATATCTTAAGCTGTTGATTGAGATGCCGTAATCAGCTGAGCTAGTGTTTAATAATAAATCAATCTCGACTCTCAAGAGCGCACTTGCGATGTGCTTTGAGATGCAGAATGTTGAGTGCGGTCGAACCGTGACTTGAGAGCGTGATTGCTAGTTGCTAGAATCAAGGATTTCGAAAATATTATGTCAGAATTTGATAATTATAATTATATTAACCATCATAATAAGAATATTTTTATATTCCTCTGGAAATAAACAAATTTTCTTTGGCATGATTGCGAAAAGATCCGAAGATTTGGTAGATATCAGAAACTGGTGAGGACTCGCTGAAGTCTAAAAAGATCCGAAATCGTAACCAAAGGATACGCGCTGGAAATACTGCATGGCTAATCAACGATTTTTATAGTTATTTTTTGATGAATTGCTTTAAGTTCTTTAATAGATGGTGGAACTTTGAAAATATAGTCAAATATTATGGCTTACATCCTTTTTACAAAAAAACTAAAGTAAGGTTATGATAATTATGTAGAAAATAAACATTACGTTTAATATAATCGCATTTAATTTAATTCAACTACATCGAAGTAATAAATTTTAACCTTACACTATGTCTTATTTGAGCAAAAACCAAACTTTCACTAAAGAAAATACATCGTCCATTCGTAGTTCATTCAATCTTGCTCTCAAGTTCAGCGGCCCGACCACAGAACTTGGCTTCAATCAGATTGTCACTTTTTTCATAGCAAAATCGACTCTATCGCAAAGCATTATTGAATTTGACGGCTTGAAACCGTCATGATCAACATTACGTAATCGCACTGCTGGTTCGTGACGTAGCATCTTGAGATGCGGCTCTTGAAAGCGACATGATCTGAGATGCTCTTGAAATGTCTTTATTAATCAGCGACGATCTTAAGATGCTGATCACAACTTGAGAGCGTATCAGTTGATATCGCACTTGAGAGCTCAACCAAGAGCGATTTATTAATACGGGCCTAAGACTCTGATGAAGAGATACAAACGCCCACAATTGATATTTTTTAAAACAAAAGGCAGAGTCACAGACCGGATAGTTTGGCTGCAATTGCGAAGTTTAGGCTGAAATCTGATTTTGACTAAAACTTTACCCAAGTCCAAATAACTTTTGAAACACTGACATACACATACAGAACATACAGGAAGTTAAATTTATAGGTACTGAGGTCCCCTACCCCCCAGCCAACGATGATCCACCCCTCGAGTTACACCATGTCTAAGTATCTGAACAAATATACAAAATTTCGCGAATTTTGTACTCGTATGTATGCATGTGTGTATGTATGTTCGTCCACGTATTTCTTGGAAAATGTAAGTCCGATTGCAATTATTGTTTTTGTATTAGTTTCAGTATTTTTCAACTTAGGGAATAGTTCAAGTTTCATCAAAATCCGTTCAGCAGTTTCTAAGATATGTACTGTTAACTGTTTCCAGTATGGCTTTTTTCTTGACGAACGGAATAACATTTACTTAGGCCTATTTTGAACGAAACTAAAAGTAAAGTAGTACGTAAGTAAGAAATAAAAACTAATTAAAAAAATCGACTTCAAATCGTATAAAACATGAAAGAAATACATATTTTTTTAGGCCTGTGCAAGTGCCTACTTACTTACATTTTTTTTTAATTAGTTTTATTTCTGGCCGCTCGCTTTAGGCGTCGCGCACGTTAGGTTGCCTCATGCTGACTGCTTTTCATTCTCATGAAACAGGTAAACATGATTTTTGAAATCATTTTGAACACGTATAGATATTTACCATTTTTATTGGTCTATAGTGTTCTTGATACTACTGCACTTACAATTACTCTCATCATCCTTGAGCGGTAGCGGCTGGTGGCCCCTCCTTCGCCAATCCATGTCGCCGGCAACGTCATCGTCGAATATACCTCGCTTCATGTACACTGATACGTTAGTTTCTATAAACAAAAGGAAAACATGGTTAAACAATACAAAAAAGACACATTGAAAAGAAAAAAAGGTTGTCTCGAGGAGATCGCTTTTAGGGATAAACCGCCCATTGTACCTTTTATCCGAGTGTTTTATCTTTTATCTATGTCTGTATCTTTTTATTTATCTATTGTTTTGTTTGTTTGTCGTATGAGGTAGTGCTGGCCTCTGGTGTCAGAGTTTGTCAGGCCGCCCGAGGGCCTCTGACAGTTTTTAACGACTGATATTAATCAATAACAGCCGGGACCGACAGCTGAACGTGCCTTCCGAAGCACGGAGCGATGGAAAACAGCACCTATCTTAGAAAAGTCATTGGTGCGGAGCCTAGGATTGAACCCGGTATCGTTGGATTCTAAGTTGCACTATAGAACCATTAGGCTACCATCGCTCTTTATTTATCTATCTATCTATCGAAAGTAGACCAGGTAAGTACCTCTAAGAAAAGAAAATCTTCGAATAAAAAGTGCGATGGTCAATGGATTTAATAAAATATGTATTTATACACACTGAGCTGCACTTTAATGTAAAACATCCAAATCGGTCTAGATATTCGGGTCTTGTACAACATCGAGTCATTACGAAGCAAATCACTGTTTCTAGTAGGTACCTTTAATTTATAAGTATTGTGGAGGGGTAAATACGAATTACCCGTGCAACCCGTGAATTACCAGTGGGTGAAGCCAGTGGGTGCACGGGGCATGCCCCGTATTTAAAATATCCCGTGACAGGTGAAGTATTGAAAACAAGACACGCACTGACTCAAAATACACTGGGCCGCATTCAGAGTACAAAAACCTTTAGGCGCTATGGGCTCCAAAATTGTTGTCCTGCTCGTCAAGGTACAGATTAAACAGGAGAGGTGATGCATCTTGGGAGCCGATTTTAGTTAATATTTTCAATGTACGTCAAAACGGGTATTTTTTTAGGAAACTTTAGAATATTTTTTCATCGAGGCTAATTTATTTAATCGTCTTTCGGTGACCATATAAACCGTGACCTTGACCGGATAAAGTACTTTGTGTACATTTGAAACACATAAAAAAATTAGGTCAATTAACCGTTTTCTAACGTCTAGTTTTAAATATTCGTGAGGACGAATCGTCAAATTTGGAGCCCATTTCGCCTTAATATCTTCCAAAATATTGGAACACCGGTACTATCCTATCCTAGTGTCCGCGCTTCTACGATATTTGGACCTCAATTATGGCGTTATAGACTTTATCATTATCATAATCATCAGTCCGTGCCAGTCCACTGCTGGACATAGATTTTAGCGTTTATGCTTTGAAAGCCATTATCTCTGCATTGAAGTGTTCTATCTATTTATTAAGGATGGATCAGTGGCCGCGGTTTTTCTGGGGTTTTCACTTTCAGCTATGCCACAAAGGTTTACTTTCCGGAACTTTGGAAAAACGAGCGCTCAGCGGAAAACAATAACAGCCGGGACCGACAACTTGATGTGCCCTCCGAATATTGCCATCTTATGTTTTATAAACAAACCATGTTTTAGCGAATAAATGTTTTGTTTTGATTTGATTTGATTTTTGAAGCACGGTGCGATGGAAAACCGCATCTAACTTAGAAAACTCATTGGTGCGGAGCGGAACTTAGGACTGAACCCGATTAATCATTAAAAAGTTTGGATAAGACATAGAAACATTGAAAAAATAAACAGAAAAGCTGTCTTAACGATCGAATGACTGTGTTATAACGAGGTCGTCTCCTAGGTCAAAGTTAGTAGTCTAGACAAGAAAATAAGCAAAAAAATGTTGATTACCGAAACCAAAACAACGATCAGAAAATGGTATTGTGTCGAATGAGAACATACCTGTGACGTTACATTTTATTAACAGCTGAATTTTACCAAAAAAATTTACCAAGTTTTCAATCTGTGAAAACTTGGTAAATTTCTACATCACAAAATACAAAACATTTTGAAAAGAAAACTTAGATTTCAGATGCTTGACGAGACCTATCGATTTCACAATAATTATTATCATAGTTTAAAATCAACTACGATGTGAAGAAACTTACCTACTATACATATATTTAACTTTCCATACACATTGTCTTGATCGTTTTTTTTGGGTAATCGATAAACATTTGTGTTCATTATCAATTCAAAAGACGTAGTTTCAAACAAGCGCATTTTAAATATGCATATAATCCCCATCCCCCTACCCCCCATTATAGCTAAGAAGCATCTTGAATCACATCAGCTTTCAAACATAAAATACCGCATCAAAATCGGTCCATTCGTTTGGGAGCATCCCGACCCCACATTATAGCTAAGAACCATATCGATCACATCAGCTTTCAAACATTAAAAAAACGCATCAAAATTGGTCCATTCGTTTGGGAGATACGATCCTCATCCCCTTTCCCCTTTTATAGCTTAAAATCATATCGATCACATCAGCATTCAAATAAAAAAATACGGATCATAATCGGTCCATTCGTTTGGTAGCTACGATGCCACAGACAGACACACGGATAAATACAAACAAACACCCTAAACTTATAACACCCCTCTCGTTTCGAGTTCGGGGTTCATAAATGTCAAGGTGTACGGGTCACCCAGTACCTTTCAAGTCGATGTACTCAGCCAGCGAGTAGTTGTAGCCCAGCGCCACTCCCGACATGGAAGACGTGATCATGGCGCAGCAGACGGCCGAGCTGATGCAGCAAGACATGGCGAACACCCATGCCCTGAGGATGAACAAATTCAATTAAGTTTTACTATGTTTTAGCGCCACGTCCGTCTGTCCGTCCGTCTGTCTGTATCTAACAGCCATTTTGTTTAGACACTATTAACACTACACTGTTGAAATTGGGAACATGCTGTATAGATATTATTAACTGCTACATAGATTTTTATGATTTTTTATAGCAGTTAACGCCTGCTTAGCGTAAATATATGTAATAATTTTCGAATGGAAAAATTTGGGTGACGGACGAGATTTGAACTCGCATACTGTGCCTCAGCGCGGCACATGCCTTTACCAATTCGGCCACCGAGACCTATGCGTCGTCATCCAAATCTTTCCACTAGCTTCTTTGAACCCGCCTTATGGGGACGGTAACGCTATCTATTGCTTTCCTAGAGAACATCATAATGTTTTTTCCTATTGTTGTTACAATCTAGCAATGAATTAGGCTAAAAAGAATTTTATTTGAGCTTTGTCTTAACTAAGAATTTGGCCCATAGCACTTTTATTATTGTCTCTAGTAAGGCAAAGACACTTTGTTCATATTGTGTTCTTTCTCGTAGCACTTCCGTGAGCGCCACTTTATACTAAAAATTACAATAACTCGTACGGGTTTGTTCTTTAATCTTCTCACTACGTCCGTGTAGTCGAGCAGCTGGATTGTCTCGACATTTACATGCTGATGAAGTATATGTTCGTGAGCTTTTGTATATTTTTAATAACTTTGTCGTTAAACTCTAATTTGATGTCCCAATGGAGATCGCCGTTTCTTATGTATCAAGGAGCATTTAAAATTATTTCCTTCAATTCTTTATTCTGTAATCTTTGTATAATTAATGTATTGCTCTGTTTGGTGAAACCTCAAATCACCATAAGTCCATACTGGTATTATGACTTGCTTATATCACTACAGCCCTGCGAGCATGGATCTTATCAATCGGTAAAGATCGATAAATTTATCGATTTTATCGAAATTCGGTAACATGGATCTTCTAGCCTCGGTAAAATTTTATCGATTCGGTAATTTTATCGAATATTTACGTCAAATTTGACATTGAAATTCGGTAAATTCGGTAAGTTTATCGTTCGATAAGATCCATGCTTGCAGGGCAGTTTATTGTGAATTGACAACTTAGAGTGTCTTCCAAGCAGCCAATACATTATTTTGTATATTTTTAGTTCTTCTTTTTTCTTTTTGACGTGAGCTTTCCAGCAGAGCTTAGCATCAAGCGCCATACCAAAATACCTGCTTAGCTGTATTCTCATACGGATTTTTTTTAATCCATACCAATATATAAAAATGAAACGTTGTCTGTTTGTTCGTTTGTTTGTTTGAGGAAGTTTCACGCGATAACGGCTGGACGTATTTTGATGAAATTTAGAATGGATTTAGGATGGATATTAATATTATTATTATTTTATTGCCATCACAGAATGGTCTGTGGTTGTCATAGAAACGAAATCAATCAAAAACATCAAGAGCATTGGTGCTATACCCACTTTTGCATTGGTTTTTAATATCCTAGAAGAAAATAGGATGCTTATTTCACAATAAACAATAGTCCGCGCGTACGAAGTCGCGGGCGGGAAAACTAGTAGTGATTTAAACTGAAGAATACTGATATTGTTTGGTGTAAAAACAAAAAATTGAGATGAAAAAAAATACCAGCATGTTTAAAATTTACTCACGTAATAAGAAATAGGAGACAAAGAAAACTCGTCGTGAGACGGGACACATCTGTTGTTTGTCTGCTGCATGTCGCGACACATTAGAACGTTAATTTTAGTCTGTGGTCTATGCAGAGAAATTTTGTTGTTATGAATATGAATGTAAAATGGAGATTTGGCGTGAAAAATTAAGACTTTCTGTGAGTTATGAACAAGCTGTTAATTGTATATTTTTGGTATCACCGCGATTCAGTGATTTTTAAGTATATGCTTTAGTATTTCTGATTCGAATAGGAAAGGAACGGTACATCCTACCCTCTTACTCTTTTCGCGATAACTACAATCTGGGATGTCTGCGAGTCTTTAAGCATAGAAGTAACAAAACTAAAACTAAACTAAAGTAATTAAACTAAACGTTATTGCAGTGCTTCTGAAATGTACATGGAAATGCGAGTTGACACTTTTAATGCAATTCAGAGGAAACGTATAGCATCTTTCATGTTCAGAGTTGATAGGTGTAATAATGTAGTCATTAGAAGTCTGTCAGAAAGACTTATACAGACAGCAACATATAGATTGGGTCAACGTTACCACCTGATAATTATTATAAGTAGGTATTTTTTCCAACTTTTCGCTATGAGAATCGTTATAATTTATTTCAGGCAGATGTTATTTTTTTTAGTTAAATAGATATTGCAACTTTCCTTTTACAAATATTGAAACCAATTTTTGAAATATCAAAAGAAAAATAATTTATTTTTATCTAAAACAACAAAAGGACTAAGGGTTTATAATTTGCAATATAACCTACCCTAAGGGCTCTGTTGGTAAATTATAAGAATTATCTGTTCTTCTGATTTGGATTGAGAACCCTAACAATATCCTCTCATTATTTGTCTTTTTCTTCTGTCTATTTAGCACTGGTTCAGTGACGGGCATAGGGCGTCTGCCAGGGACCATTGATCTTTTGCGTCCTCTGGGATTGCCAAATCAAAGTTGGAACTAATCTCACCTTTGTATTCAGAACCCTATAAGTATAAGAATATAGTAAATAATTACGTGGCACAAGACTGGTCAAGTTCTGATTATTCTTGCCCCGGAAAAGCACGAGTGAAATTAAGAAACAAAATAAGGTAAAAAATTTAGCTCACGCACACTCGACTTCACTCCGCTTCGAGGGACGGCGGCTCGCTTCGCTCGCCACCTCCCCCTCGCTACGTTCAGGTCTCGTATAATCGTATTATCCATATCCATATTAAACATTTACGGGCTCCAAGATACAGGCCCTGGCAGAGTTTGGAGCCCACTGTATAGGCTTACTGTAGTAAAACTTTATGGTCTAATATATTTTTATTATTATTTATTAAATAATAAAAATCTTCGAAACGGCTGGACTGATTTTGACGGGACTTTCACTGGCAGATAGCTGATGTTATAAGGAGAAAGTTAGGCTTTTATTTTTGAAAACAATTAGGGTTCCGCGCAAAAAAAAAACATGAAGTTTGGACTACGCGGGTTATTAATATAGCTATCCCTTCCAGCCTAATGTTGATCTTTCGCGACGTAGCATCAGTTAAATGTTGATCCCTTAGCAAATGTTGGTCTTGGGCAGCCTTTTTTAGATCTTTTGTAATAATTTACGGAATATTTGGCACCAATTGGAGCCACATTTGCTATACTTTAAACTTCAGAAAGTAGCCCCCCGCTTACCTCCGTATGTACATTACCATACACTCTGGCACATGTTGATCCAATTTGAATGAACCAATCAGAGCTTGTCTTGCACATGATTGGTTAAAACTTGTGTGCTTATACATATTATGTGCGTGCAATTCTTAACGTTGATATTATTTGGGATATACGGAACGATGTTTTGGTCTTGGGCTAGTAGTGGTAACAAGCTAGACTGTTGTTTTTTTCAGGAGTCGATGTATGTATAGCTGATGTATGAGAGATTTTAATAAATGAGCTTAGTGAGTATAGGCAAAGTCCGATATGAGGTGAAAATGGATTCATAAATGGAACTTCCTAAATGGAGTACCTATCCAATGGGATCACGAAAATGACAATTTGTAGGGAGGTGGTGCTGGAACTAAAAAAGTTCAAACCTTTAGTTATTTTTAGAACCGGTAAAAAATAATTTACTGCCATACTAAAAAACGTGGGCACTCACGGTCAAACAGTCCACAAACTAGTCCACAAATTTAAGGTCGCTCAGCAAGCTATGGAGAGAGCTATGCTTGGAGTTTCTTTGGAGGACAGGTTTCGTAATGAAAATATCCGACGGAGAACCAAAGTAACCGACAAAGCTCAAAGGATAAGCAAGCTACAGTGGCAGTGGGCTGGTCTCATTTCCCGAAGAACCGATAACCGTTGGGGTAGACGAGTTCTCGAGTGGAGACTACGTTTAGGCAAACGTAGTGTAGGACACCCTGTGGCCAGGTCGAGTGACGACCTGCGAAAAGCGGTGAGAAGAAAATGGATGAGGAGAGCTGAAGATTGAGCTCAGTGGCGTGCATTAGGAGAACCCTTCGTCCAGCATTGGAAAGATATAGTCTGATGATGATGATCATGACTAAAAAACTGTTTAGTATTATCTCAAATATTTGATCTTGATTTATAAGTTTAATAACGTGTGCATTTTGCGCACTCTTTTAAATGACACTCAGGATTAATGCCAATGAAATTCTGCGGTCTTCCTGTTCCATTTATTTGTTCATATCATTATAGGTATAGAAAACCAAAAAAATATTTATTAATTAGGTAAGTTATGAAGGAAAAGTACAAAAACAAAACAATCTATTAAGACTATCCTACAAAGAATATTTAAATATTTTTTAACTAAGCTTATTAAATTAATATCATTTTGAATCTATAATAATTAAGAGTAACAAATGATGGTTTTATGTAAAATGTTCTATATATGAGCCACATTTTGATGGTTAAACAACCTACCGATATATACAATATTCGAATGTAATCTCTAT
Organism: Alsophila aescularia; assembly: GCA_946251855.1. Classification (NCBI taxonomy): domain Eukaryota; kingdom Metazoa; phylum Arthropoda; class Insecta; order Lepidoptera; family Geometridae; genus Alsophila; species Alsophila aescularia. Next base: position 44,458,122 of record OX276378.1, read on the forward strand.
ATATGATCAACAAAGTATTGTTTTATGTTTAAAATATATATATGAGCCACATTTGATGGTTATTTTCACTTTCAAATGTGGCTCATATATAAATAACAATAAAATTATAAGTAGGTACTGATCATGGAAACAAACGCGCAATTTGCAATGTTTAGTTTATTTGCACTTTCTGTTTTTTTGCAAGTAAACTTAAAGTGCAAGTAAACTTAAGGTGTTGTCAGATGTTAAAACTTAATAGCACCTATAAAATATTTCACAATGATTTTTCAAGATTTATCAATGTGTTTTGTGCTGTGCAGTGGCATGAAAGATGCAGGTTCGATTCTCACAAGTGACTCAAATTTTCCTTTTTATTTATATATCTTTATTTTCTCGATAAGCAGGCATTAATGGTACAATCATGAATACATTATTTTAAGATTGAATTATATGATTGGTCCACAGAAGATGATATATTAAAATATCAATGGCTCGTTCCCGAATGTTACTGTATATTTTTGTTTCATTGTGATGTATTTAAAAGATGTAACCGGCTGGTTACATTTTTTAAATCACACGTTTCGCGTTTGCATCAATAAATACGAAAGTCTATTTGGCTGGCTAGACTGATTTCTGGGATTCTATGCTGATAAGTAGTAGAAAATATACAGAATCTTTCTTAGCCATGTCAACAACAAAGACGAACAATGAATACCTCATTTCAATCGTTAGTTTTTATGTAATGCACCAACACATTTGTTTTTACAGTTGAATTCCGTCTCTCACTATGGAATTTGATCAGAGTTGACGAGGACAGAACTAAGCGTTAACTTGGTCAGATATAGCTCGTAAACTAGTCAGTTCTAGATAGAAATGATTATTTTGTTAGTAAATTAATGTAAGACTCAAGATTTAATAAGCAGCAAATGTAAGTGTAACGTTTTTTTATGTTTTTTTTAGAATGCATTGGCATCAAGTTGTGAGGTACCCTGAAAGTTTCAGCTAGATAGCTAATCGGGAAGTGCTCGAAATATGAGTTGAAATATTCGACCCGGAACGACAGACAAACAAGAAAGTGACTCAATAAAAACGTGTTAAAAAAATAAGACATTAATAAGAGTTAGGAGGGAACGTGTAACTGCTTGCAAAAAGGTCACTTTACAGCCTAATATCTAGCAAACAAAACCTGCCAAAGAAACTACCTAATAATTTTAAAATACCTATTCAACGAGTTTTTTTTAGCTTTCATGTTTTGCCCCTTGAATTAAAAGTGAAATTATTGTTTATTAGACACCTAAGTAGCGAATATATATCAAATTTCAACCTCGTTGTGTTCATAGTGTCTCAATAAAATGACTGTAACATACTGACAGACGAACATTACGAAACAATAAAGTTTCCTTGTTGACTACGAAAATTAACGGAAATGAGTATTATTATTGTCAGAAATAAAGAAAAACACCGATTTTAGATTTTGTGTGGTAATCAATACATAAAGTGTGAAATTCAATCAGGGATGAATAATTGATGTATGGGAATTTGGAATTATTTCAAGTCAGATATGCGATTATTATCATAATTTAAAGGAAATGGGAATCCTAGAATTACTTCATCAGATAGTATTCAATGTGATTGCTTTTTGATCACTTTGGTGAGGAATGTAAAGTCAGTTGCAATGAACAAAAAACCAATTGACACGGGCGGTGACAGAATGGTACTACAAATTTAAATAGTACGCTAAAATGTCCCATTTTAGACATCTGACAATATAGCGTTGATTCGACATCTGAAAAGATGTAACATTGAACTTAAGCAAACGAACCATGAAGAGCCACAAATGATGGATATAAAATTGTATAAGAGCCACATGAGACGGGAGATTTGTACATTTTTTGTGTTTATATAATTACCATCCTCATATTTTGAATATAAATTAAAAAGCCACAAACAATGGTTATACGTAAGCAATGTGCATATGATCCACATTTCATGCATTCAAATAAAGAGCCACGAACGATGGGTAAACGTAAGCAAATAGTATATGAGCCACATCTACTGCAAGAAATACTTATACAATCGGAGCCACTAAGTGCGACTGAATGTAAGGAAAAAAACCGTTAGGCGAGCCAGATTTGATGGGCAAATTGATGACGAGTATTTCACGCGGGGATCGGACGAGGAGGACCAACGTCGCAAACATATAGGCGCTATTGCGAGCTCGCACCGATGTATCCTGAGGGGGAGTAGTAATCGGCAAAACTAACTGATCTACATTTGCCTTAAAAAATTACACCACGATATATATATAGCTTTTCACGCGGCTTTGCCCGAGTAGTCCAAAATTCATGGGTTCTTATTATATATATACTAGCTGTACCCGCGGCTTCGCATGCGTGACTTTTTCTTTAGGTTCAAAGTACCATAATGTGCTATTCCAGGACCAATATACCAACATTTGAACAAAATTTCTTCAGCCGTCAAAAATACTTTTATCAATTGCCCGGCTTCTAACTCACTGGATTGAGATACCAATTACACCAGATTTAAATCAAACCCTAAGCTATCTAACAATGAAAACCGCATTGCAATTGGTCCAGTAGTTTTTACGTGATGCGTGAACAAACAAACATACATACAAACAGAAAGAAAGACACGATTAACAAAAAATATTGTTCAATACCTTTTTTAAGCACCCAAGAGCATTTTTTTCATTGAATTCATTTAGTATTTTGGGTGCAATGCGCGGTCAAGATACGGACAAACAGATAGACAAAATTAAAAAGTAAAATAGTTTGGCTTCAGTATCGAATATAGAGAACCATGCAAAAAATATTTTTTATTACTTAAATATTAACAAAACTTTGGACCCATATCCCGCAGAAACCCTTTAAACGCATAAAACGTGTCTTCAATTTTAACCCATCATATAACTTAAGACAGTGCCAAGTTGCATCAAAACCCGTCCATGAGTTTCAGCGTAGTATGTGTTCTTTTAAATAAGTTAATGTAAAGTATCCTATGTCCTACCTCGTAGTATGAACTCAAATCATACCAAGTTTCATTTGAATTTATCCATTAGTTCCGGCGGCGTGATGCACGGCTAAGATACAGACTGACAAACATATAGATAAAAATGAAAAAACATACAGTTTAGGCTTCATTATCGAAAATAGAGTAACTTCCGAAAAAAAACACTATATCTTTAATGTATAGAATTTGGACCCATATCCCTTTACTTTTTCGGGACAAAATGTATCCATAATTTTCACCATCTTATAAACTATGTCTGTGCCAAGTTGCATCAACATCCATCCAATAGTTTCAGCGTACTACGTGTTCTTTTAAATAATTTTCCACCCCTATCCTGCAGGAACACTTAATTTTTTCGGGATGAAAAGTATCCAATGTCCTACCTCGAAGTATGAACTCAAATTATACCAAATTTAATTTGAATTCATTGAGTATTTTCGGCGTGAGGCACATCCAAGGTACAGACAGACGGACAGACAGACAGAAGACCAAAACTTAAAAAAGAAACAGTTTTGGCTTTAGTATTGAAAATAGAAAGGCACCAAAAAACAAACAAAATAAATACAGAATTTGGAACATTATTCCACAGGAAGTCTTTTTTTTCGGGATAAAAAGTATCTTGAATTTTAACCCATCATATAAACTACAACTATGCCAAATTCCATCAAAATCCGTTCAGTAGTTTCAGAGTGGTAAATGTTTTTTGAAATAACTATAAACCTCAATCCTGCGGGAACCCTTTCGTTTTTCGGGATGAAAAGTAGCCTATGTCCTACCTCGTAGTATGAACTCAAATCATACCAAGTTTCATATAAATTCATTCAGTAGTTTCGGCGTGATGCCTAGCCAAGATACAGACAGACAGACAGACAGACAGACAGACAGACAGACAAAACTGAAAAAAATACAGTTTTGGCTTCAGTATCGAATCAAGAGTACGTTCCAAAAAAAAATTTCAAAATGTCTTCAATGTTCTGTACATTGAAGACATTTTGAAATTTTGGACCCGTTACAGTTTTATTAAACTGTATATATGTATATATATCTATACTTATAATAAAACTGTAACGGGTCCGGGTATATATATATAATTGTAAACAAAGTTGATTTCCGCTGTTTGTACGTAACGCTTAATATATATAAGGAAAATATATAGGAGAAATATATATATATATATATTCCCCTGAAAAATAATCTAATTGATGACGGTGAAAACCGAAATTAAAATCTATATCTCTATATATATATATATATTTCCCTGAAAAATAATCTAATTGATGACGGTGAAAACCGAAATTAAAATCTGTTGCGTAGTTTAGAAGATTAAGCGTTACGTACAAACAGCGGAAATCAACTTTGTTTACAATGTATTGATTATGCTCATAATTTATCCAGGCTTGTGCCAGGGTCCATTGATCTTTTGCCATTTTTGGGTTATAATAAAGACTGCTAAATCAAAGTAAAGCTCACTAACTAGTCTTACCTTTGAATAAGATCGACCATCCATCCGCAGCAGGTAAAGATACAACACATTATGCCCTACTTCAAGTTACTTGCAAGCGTATCTCACTGACATAATTTGCCCCTAGCTCCGCGGAGCAGTCGAAACGTTTGGAAAGAGTCGGCTACGTTGACTCTCTCCTTAATTCCTTTCCTTTTCGCCGGTTGGACATAACGAGGGTTTTATAATTTCTCATCAATTTTCATCTCGGTTATTCGTATTTCACAGAGATTTCGTAATTTTACATGACAACTGACAACCAAAGAGAATGTAATCACTACGTTTACTGACAACCTACGTTTAGCGGAATGACAGATTGAGTAAAGAGTCTTTGTTTAATAAGGTCTATATAGTTTTGGAAATACGTTGGTGGGGAAATTATAGAGGTCGAGGTTTCGTTTATACAGGAAGCATTTTATCGTTTTTACCCGACTACGGAAAAGCCAGGGAAGGCCAATGAGTTTAAGGGGGCCCTTCCCGGTCCGTCTATCGTCAACGCGAGCATGATCGAACAGCATGTTGTTTCATCCAGCGCAATGTTTGAAAAAGAGACAAAGCGAAAAGGGAGAGATAGCGTCTGAACGCTCGGTTGGCATTTGGAAACTTCCACATTATAAGAATAATAACAACATTGAACGAAAAATAGTTTGCGGAAATTCCATAAAATTTGTTCCAAGAAATACGCCTTTTTGAGTAATCCTTATAAGTTTCTGTAATAAATGTTTTTCATTTAGAATCTCCATTACATGTGCGAGGTTTCTACGATGATGTTTTCTTTACTTTTACAATTTATGAGTACATTATGAACGGCCAAAGTTCAGGTAAAATTCGTGCGAAAAAGCAGATTTTTGGAGGCTTATGCTGAATGTGTTTCTTCAAATTTCTTTTTTGCTTTTGTAGGAACCTAGTCACAGTGTACAAGATACCTGTTAGTTCAAAAGTTTCAAAGAAAGATGAGTTACAACGCCATAATCGCGTACGAGCGTTTGTATGAAAAGTATGACGGGTTGGCAGATTTTACAACGAGGCCTCAATCGATTCATCTTCATTTATAGAGTGTCCTATGTAATTATTTTTACCCGACTATGCCGAAGCAAAGGTAGAGTTATGTGTTCAAACTGAAAACTTGTTCCAATTTTGACACGCGAGTTATCAATCGATTCGTCTTCATCGCAAGAGTGTCATTGGTTATTTTTTAGTAAGGTTTTAGTTTTTACCCGACTGCACGGAGGGTTATGAGTTTGGGTTGTATGTATATTTGTTTGTTTGGTTGCGTCCTACAGCCTAACAGCTTGATGGTTTTTGATAAATGAGGTATCATTGGTTTCGTTTTGATCTCAAGAGTGCTATAGAAAAAAGAAAGAAAGAAAACTAACATGGCGGCTTACAGCTGCCATATTGTATTACCGACAGAACAAAAAAATACCGAAACCTATTGAGTGAAGTATCAAAATGAAGGTCTTTATAAGACCATTACAAAAATATATAATTCTATTAACTAAACAGTAGCAATGTGTCTTTAAAGATTCTTATAAAAGTAAAGTATGTAAGTAAATAAGAAAATTACATTTATATAAATACTAGCTGCACCCCGCGGTTTTATTCGCTTCACTCAGGAACCGTGCATTTTTCCGGGATTAAAAGTAGCCTATGTGTTAATCCAGGGCTTAACCTACCTCCATACCAAATTTCATCCAAATCCGTTCAGACGTTTAAACGTGAAGAAGTAACAAACATGGACACACACACACCATTACATACATACAAACTTTCGCCTTTATAATATTAGTGTGGTTATTTTTGCGGGCGGTCAGCTCGTATTCAAACATTTTGTTCGCAGGTGTTTTTTTTTTGTATTTCAATAAATTACTTGTTGAATTTCTGTTCTATGGAAGTTTTTTGAGATAGAGTCATTAACAGCCAGCCAATGGCTTTTCCATGTCATCTTTATCGTGTTTCAAAGACCCTCTCGCATCAAGCTATCTTTTTAACAAGCTTTTTAATTAGCTTCACCTGTTTGTATGTACGTAATGGAATCCATGAACTCGATTTTCATCCACTTTAAATGATCAGATTAATTCCAAATTTTGTGCACTTATCAGGGCCCGATGACAATACAATAATTTAAAAAGTTACCGGTGTCAAAGGGCCATTTTTCAAAGTTACAGGTGTCAAAGTGGCAGGTGTAAAAGTGACAGGTCAAAGTGGATGGTGTCAAAGTGACAGGTGTCAATGTGACAGGTGTCAATGTGACAGGAGTCAAAGTGACAGGTATTAAAGAGTCAGGTGTCTATGTGAAAGGTGTCAAAAAGGTAGTTAGTATTAAAGCGTGTTTTTTAAACTTTAATTATAATGAATTAAACTAAAACTGATCGTTGTAAACAGTCGAGCGTCGCGTCGTCTTTTGGTTAATGTTATAGGAGAATTTTTAATTTGTTTGCTTATAAAATTGTAACAAGAGGCTTAGGAGGTTTTACGAGGCTCTAATAGCATACAGAGCATAGAATGTCTTACCAAATACGTGTACTATCGATCACAGTCATAATCATCGCACAGCAAACTGATGTTCTAAATATCCAATGATTAAACTTGCCCGACCAGTACCATGTTGATTGGTTTTGCGGGCTAGCTCGTTTGTGCCAGTAGTAGGTAGATAGGTACTCGACTGGAACGCCACTAATTTTGTACTGGAGTTAAATTGGCTGCTAGTTTGAGAGTGAAACAGCCGTGTTTAGGATACTATATTTTTCCATGATATTTTAAATAGTATGCTATTACTAGCTACGCTCCGCAGCTTTGCCCGCTTGCAAACTTTGCCACCCTGTTTCAGGGGGCTAGTTCCGAAATCAGCAAAAAGTCGAATAGTAAAACGTCGAGAACGACTTTATGTAAATCAAAAAATAATGTGGATAGAAAAGTATGTTACATATACAAATAACTGAACAGAATTTTCAGAAATGGCTTGGTATCCTTGGAAAAAAAAACACGAACTACCGCATGAAAATAGCTTTTTGCATCGCTGTTCGTGTTATTTTCAGCGAAACCCATTTTGTAAATTAATTATTTAGCTACCCTATTAAACTAAACAAATAACCAAACACTTTTTTTTAATTGAGTTTTATATATTGAGATATCGATAGAAAAGCGCAATATTTATCTAAAATCGACTGCTGAGCTGCACCTAGACGAGTAGGACAAACACTCGAGAGCCTACCCCGCTGTAACCCCTTTCATACAAAAACTTAGCCACACTCTCTCTCTTTCTCTCTCAGTACCTTGCCGCGTGCGCACGCGCAGTATGCGCGCAATGAGGCGTGTTGGCGATATATCGCCACCTGATCACTGACTAGATAGTGCACCACTAAGGGTACTCATGGAATATTTCCTAGAAATTTTTAATCTCTAGGTCCACCGGCTTAGCCTGTGCATTATTTGTCATTCAGTCAGTCAATAAGTCACGGTCACGGTAGGTACCACAGAGTAGGTACTGTTTTGCACGTATAGATCATCATCATCATGTCAGCCTTTAGAAGTCCACTGCTGAACATAGGCCTCCCCCAAAGAGCGCCATGACGAGCGATCTTGTGCCACCTCCATCCACCGACTTCCTGCGATGGTTACAATGTCATCGGTCCATCGTGTGCAAACTCTAAGAGCTATGTCGGCAACCATGGTTTTTCTACGGATTTCCTCGTTACGGATTCTACCACGTAGTGAAACTCCGAGCATAGCTATCTCCATTGCACCCTGCTCGAGTTTGAGCTTGTGTATGCGACCAATACTCGTAGTTAGCGACCACGTCTCAGTGCCGTACAGATAGATGAATATTTTTAATAGTTGTCATACATATTACTGTAACTTAAAATCTGGGCTCTGCAAAAGAAAATTATAACTCAATACAGCTTAATTACATAGAAAGGACGTGCTGCGTGCTCACTTTACAAGTACTTAATTAATTTATCGCGTCTATCCGCGCAAAACGTGACTGGAAATATTCAGTGCGAAATATGGGACAAGTGTGGGTCTAAAATGATTTTAAATAAAATTTTGTTTGCTGGGTTGTATTTTTAAGTTAAATAAACTTTACGCTTTTATGAAGCGAGAACATTAAATCTAATATTTTTTTAAAGGACAAATTGGGATCACGGACGCGTCTCTATTTTATACTAGTTTTCCCGCTCGCGACTTCATACGCGCGGACTACTGTTATCGTGAAAAAAACATCAATTTTTCTTCTAGGATATTTAAAAACCAATGCAAAAGTTGTTATAGCACCAATGCTCTTGATGTTTTTTGACAGACTTGTTATTTCGTTTCCATGGCAACCACAGAACATTCTGTGATGGCAACCGTTCCCTATAGTAAGTAATCAACATTTTCCAGTTTTCCCGTGGAAACTTACAATTTTCCGGCATAAAAAGTATACCATGTTTTATTCCAGGGTTTAAGCTATCTCCATTCTAAATTGCATCAAAATCCGTCTAGTTGTTATCGCGTGAAAGCACTCCAAACCAACAAACCAACAAACAGACAAAGTTTCACTTTTATATATTGGTATGGATTTCTGTTTACCAGACTGCGCAACGCAAAGGACGGGTATTGTGTTTATCAGCCTATGTATGAAGGTATGTATTTCTATTCTTTGATAGCACTAAATAGACCAAATTCGTGGAAAGATTTGATGATTCTTACGTCAATCGATTTGTGTTTATCTTGCCAGTGCTACTAATGACATGACATTAATCAAAATTCAATATGGCGACAAGCAGACGCCATATTGTTAAAAAGAAAAAATGAAAGTCGACAAACTATGTCAAGTGGGGTATCATCAAATAGGTATTTGAGAATCATCTTGAGGTTTCTCTTATCATTTTTCATTTCAAATTAGCATTTAGATTTTTTAACGATTTAAAGTTGATTAGCAAACATTCTCACTTAAATTTTTGCTCGCAGTTGGGTTTTTTTTAAGGTGCTTGTCCGTGCTTGTGTAGAATACGAGTATGTAGGTACCTACACGACCGGAGTTTTGAAATCTAAGATAAGTGATATTCATATTTTATTAGTTGAATAAAATAAGTAAAAATATAAATAAGTTAAATTATTTTAAGTATATGTATTAAAAGCTAAAAAATAAAATAACATCATGTGGCTAGTCAAATTTCTATTACTCAGGGTACGCTACGCCCCATGAGTTAATTTATTTTTTTAGCTATTTATTTAGTTATTTCTAAAGTGCACTGTGTTTTACTTGTCAAGCCCTTTCGTTTGACCCCCATATTGAGGGTATTGAAAAAAAAGTAATCCGCCATTTTGTTGTGGCAGCCATCTTGTATTTGGAATTTTCATAGTGTACTGTATTTTACTAGTTAAGTTCTTTGATTTGATACCCATATTGAGGGGATTGAAAAAAAAATGTAATCCGCCATTTTGTGGTGGCGGCCATCTTGGATTGAGAATTTTCATGGTGTACTGTACTACACTAGTTAAGCCCTTTCATTTGATCCCATATTGAGTGGATTCAAAACTAAAAAAAGTCGTCTGCCATTTTGTGGTGGCGGCCGTCTTGGATTTGGAATTTTCATGGTGTACTGTATTTTACTAGTTTAGCCCTTTCATTTGATACCCATATTGAGAGAATTGAAAACTAAAAAAAAAAGAAGTAATTCATCATTTTGTGGTGGCGGCCATCTTGGATTTACAATGATACTGAATATTTATAAATGTATTGTCATCAGAACTAAAAGCGTGAACCAAATTTCAGATCAATCGGTCAACAGGAAGAGGGTAACATTTTAATTACTAGATTTGACCCAAAAAACAACAAACAGGTCAAGCTAAGTAAAACCGTTTAAAAAGATGTAAATTATGATATGTGAAATAAATAAAAAAATAGAAGAAAAAAAATATAAAAAAATTACTTCGATACGGGTAAAAAATCTTACGAAAAGACTAGAATATACCTATTATATATATTATATATTATATATATATATATTATATATTATATATAGAATATAATATATAATATACTAGAATATATATATATAATAATATATTCAGAAAATTGACCGAATCCCACCAGGTTTCAAACTATGTTCTAATTCCTATATATCTGGGAGAGCCGGTATGTCTAATTAAGTTATTATTCGTACAATTTGATACCCATGCACATAATATTTCTTTTTACTTTTTGTTACTCAACGTTTATTAGGTACATTGAATTCTTTAACCCTTTTCATTAAAGGGTATGTGAAAAAAGGCAAAAACTGGATAGAAAAACCCAAGTTCAAACAATTTTCAATATAATATTTGAACAGTTATAATATTTACTTTAGCAATATAATATTACATTTTATAAAAACTTATGATGTTTCCAGATTGAAATCTAAACTGGTAAAATGGTTAGCTCACCGAAAAGAGAAAAAAAATGTGTTCTGTGTATAAAGCCCTCAAACAATATTTATTACTAGCTGCGCCCCGCGGTTTCACCTGTGTGGATTAAGTATGATGATGTGTGTTAATGCTGGATATAAGCTAACCTGGTACCAAATGTCATCCAAATCCGTTCAGCCGTTCGAGCGTGAACGAGTAACAAACATACACATACACACACACACACACACACACACACACACACACACACGCACGCACACACGCACACACACACACACACACACACGCACACACGCACACACACACTCTTCTGAAGATAACAGATGGCGCTAATAGTTTTTTTATGCATTCAATGAAGTGTTGTATGGACTGTCAGTTCTAATGTATGGAGTTCCGCGTCGCACATACGAAGTTTCCCGATCGATATGAGAGCATTCATTTTTAAAACTAAGCTTTGATTGGCCTGTTTACGACAGCGACTATACTTCTCTGATTTATAATATTACTGTGCTTTCAATTGGTGGCACAATTGGTTTAACTGCATGTATCACCTAATGGATTACTGCTATAGTTTCAAAGATCTCTCTGCGCAGACAAACAGACGGATGCGTTTTGTATGTTTTTTTTTGGATATCTGCTTTTGGTGTGTAACTGACCTCTACAGCGTCATCGGACGGTGGGGGCGGGCGTAAAAGCGCTCAGCCGCAATGCGTGACTGCAGAAGGCGCACGCCAAAGTTAAGTTTAGGCCACTTGCTCAAGGGCACCCAGGGGGTACGAACCTCAGCTTGGACAGTTGCCATTGATAACGGGGAGGTATCAAACTAAACACCCCTGGATCTCTACTGTTAGGTAGTGATCGAGGGGACCCTGATGAAATGGCTGGAGCCCTTTGAATTAATTGCATAACTGACCACCAATTCGGAATACACCTTCGAGAAGAATCGGCAAGAAACTCGAAGGCGAATAAAATTGACTTTAATTACGGGACCTTCGACATCGCCGGCGAGGTAGGTGTCTGTGTGTAATTGTGTTGAAAGATGGTGAGGACAGATTGGACGAATCTATCGCTGCCTGCACTGCGCAGCGATTTCATCGTCCGGATCGCTCAAGATGTCTCTAGGGCGTCTACGGAGGGGAGCATTTTGGATGCGTTGTTTATATCGTGGTGGTTGGGAAAATTACAAAACATGGATATACAAAAAATGTACTCTAATGACTATATTTCATTTAAACATACCTAGTCCAAATCATAATTCACATAAGATTAACCTTGAATACATTGACCATTACCGTAGTTATGTTATTTATTCTTTGCCATTACTATAAATAGCTTTCAAACTATAGTTGAAACCTTTTTATTAACCCATTCCCAAACCACCCAGGTCATTACTTATAAACACAAGGTTGCATACATAGAATTAGAGAGGTTCTATTACGGTTTGCACACACGAAGCCAGTGGGGCCGTATAAATCTTTGTGGACCCGTCTAACTAAAATAAGACTAGGTATTTACCACAGCTATTCTAACGTCAATTATATTAAAGTATGTCATCATGAAGTTCTATAAAAAAGCATTAATAACTACTTTAATTTATTAACCTTCTGCAAAAGTAAAATAATTTCTGCAAAGCGTCCCTATAAATTAACTCTCAAATTCTAGGAACGTTTTTCTTATCACTGTACCTAAGTACCTACTAAGAGCCTGAAGCACTATTAGGTGTTCTGTGCTGAAGCTTCAAAAGATATTATGTGAACTCTACCTTTCGCCCGCGACCACCTCCGGACGTACTTCAAGCCTAGAGGTCATTATTTCACCCGCGAATTCATCCGTGTGGATTTCAATAAAGCCTAGTGGTTGTTTTAGCGGACCAATTTGTCCGCGTGGACTTGAAAACATCTAATAAAGCTTTACATTTTAGGGAACCATACGTCCGAATGAAAAAATTACAAAGTTGGATCACTCGTGTGTCTGTCAGTTTGTCCGTCTGTATAAAGGTACACTATAATTTTATGTGACTCATACAGTGTAACATAAATAAATGAATTTTGAGTATGGGTCATTCTTGAGAGAAATTAGTTTTTTTTTAAATTAGTTGCTTTTTTTTTAGTTAGTAAATAGCTTTAGCCGATTATTTTTGCGGATGGTCAGCTCTTATTCAATAATTTTGTATGCATTCGGGTTTTTTGTATTAATATTATATATTTTTTACTTGTTTATACATTGTTAAAGATGGCAACTAAGTGATGCAAATCAGTTTAAGAGTCCATTCGCAGTAGAATTAAAAAAAATCTTGTGCAATATAAATACATGCTACTTCTGCATTATTGGTTGTTTGTTTGTTTGTAGGTAGTGCAGGCCTCTGATGTCAGAGTTTGTCAAGCCGCCCAAAGGCCTCTGACATGGCTTAACGACTGCTATTAATCAATAACACGGATGCTATTAAGCTCTGAAGCACGAAGCGATGGAAAATCACACATAACTTAGAAAAGTCATTGGTGCGGAGCCTAGGTCTTGAACCCGGTGTCGTTGGATTCTAAATTGCACTATAGAACCGTTAAGCCACCATCGCTCTGCATTATTGGTGATAAAATTAATAAATAATAGTTACTAAATAGGGATAAAAACCTATATTAATAATATAAAAGTGAAAGTAACTCTCTACCTATGTATGTGTTACCTGTTCAATACGAAACGACTGAACCGATCTTGATGAAATTTGCTATGGAGATAGTTTGAACCCTGGTTATGCTAATTTTGCATAGTAGTCGTTTCATATTATCAAAAATATGAAACACGGAATATACTTACTTGATTATGATTATTCCTGAAGGCTATAATTATCCAAAAATTTACTACTTGACTATAGCTAATTTATCCAGAGCTTTGTTAATTATCGCGCCACTTTAACATTTTCATCGACTCGAGACGACGACTACGCCGTCTTACCAATAGTAGTGAACTCAAGAGTCGAACTTATTACATACTAGCTGTGCCCCTCGGTTTCACCAGCGTAAGGCTGATGATGATGATGATGATGATGAAAAGTATCCTATGTGTTATTCCAGGGTAAAAGCTATCTTATTTCAAATTTCATCAAAATCCGGTCAGCCATTTGATAGTGAAGTATGATGATGATGAAAAGTATCCTATGTTTTATTCCAGGGTATAAGCTATCTCCATTCTAAATTTCATCAAATTCCGTCCGGCCGTTATTGCGTTAAAATTCCCCAAACAAACAAACGTTTTCACTTTTATATATTAGTGTGGATAATTAAAATCTGTGGTTGATTATTAAAAAACTATTAGATACTCGTACACTATAATTTGTTTGATGTTATGGCACTGATGTATCACATAACTAAATAAAAATAAATAAAAAAGCATTTTTTTTTAACCCTCCTTAGGATTGTTGTTTGAAAAATCCTGAAACATATTTTCTTATTGTAGTTAATTAGTAATACTGTAATTTTGACGTACTGTAACTTTAATAGATTTCAAGACACGGTTATTTGTTGATAAATATTCGTGGTCAAAACGGATGCCTAGTTGGAAATAAATAAACAATTATTTATTTCCAACTAGGCATCCGTTTGACCACGATCTCACCTGATGGAAAGCGATGATGTGGTCGAAGGTGTAGCACGCTTGCCTAGTAGAACTTTTCAATGTGTAACTTGAGCAGTTTTGGGTAACGTGGACATATCGATTTTTGCTAACAAAACTTTGAATACAGTGTGATCGAAGCTCCCACGTAAAATGTTTTTGAATCATTATGACATACCATATTTTTAGGTTTGACGTAGAAAATAATTGTGGCGTTACGATATCTTCGTGGAATTGTTCGTAAATTGTCGTTATGACGTCATACGTTTTGTGCAAGAAATTTCGTGTAACATAGCGAATAAGTGCCCGAGATAGGTGTCAAACTCTGGCCAATCACGCTATTAATATAAGGAGTTGTGTTTCTGTGTGTGTGTGTGTGTGTGTGTGTGTGTGTGTGTGTGTGTGTCTGTGTGTGTGTGTTTGTGTGTTTGTGTGTGTGTTTGTGTGTGTGTGTGTGTGTGTGTGTGTTTGTGTGAGAGGATGTGTGCGTGTGCGTGTGTGTATGTGCGTGTGCGTGTGTGTGTTGCTCCTTCACGCTCAAACGGCTGAACGGATTTATATTAAATTTGGAATGGAGGTAGCTTATATCCTGGATTAACACAGATGATACTTTTGATCATTATCATCCTTATCGCTCAAACGGCTGAATGGATTTTGATGAAATTTCTAGTGGAGAAGGTAATATGATGAATAGTATCCTTTGTGTAATTCCAGGGTATACCCTGGAATTACACAGAGGATACTATTCATCACCATCATCATCATGCGGGTGAAACTGCGGGGCGCAGCGTAATACATAAAATAGTCTTGTCAGTGACTGTAGAGACCAAAATAAAAATAACAGGCGGTTTTCTGTAAAATAGACGATTAAACTGGCATCGACTACTCGTGCCGTATGACTGAAGCTTTAGCTGTACCGGGTCGAAAGGTCGACGTGTATGAAATATTAAATAAACCCTTCGCAACCGGTACCGCACTGTACCTGTAAAATGAAGCATACGATATGAAAGGGTTTATATTTAGATGAATATTGAAAGGGGAGGTTAGTCACAGTTAGTTGTAAGTAATTTGGAAAAGGTACTGATGTTACTGAAGTTTTTATTGGTTTATTGGCTAGATGAGTTAACCACAATCTCACATGTTAACATGTGGTCGAAGGTAAAAGCACGCCAAGTCTAGAACAGGACTGGCTCCGAAGTAGGGACCTACTGCTGCCAAAACACCCTGAAATTGGGTTGGCGGGGGAGCAGGTTCTGTGTAAGCTATGTATAGTCAGTGCAATAGGTTATGTAGTTGGGTGTACCCCAACGTTGTTGCTCTTTGCAGTAACTTTTTGGCTAGGTGTACAATTGCGACAATTATCTAGCTTGTTTCTGAGGAACTTGGTATATATAGCCAGAGCGGTCACTACTGTCCTACCACTTCGGTAAATTACTAATAAATTACAACAAGTTATTTTGGAATTGCAACTACCCGTGAGTGCTTTCTTTTGAAGAAATTTAATCATATTTTAATCAAGCGAAAGTTCACTCATATTTGCATTCTTTTACAATACAAGTGGATGCGTAGAGCTGTCCAATGTCCATGCCAAAGGGCCATGAGGATGGACGCGTATCATCTGTACCAATAGCATTTGTACTAGCTGTCCCCACGGTTTTACCAGGGTAGATATTTTTCTGAGGAAAAAGTATCATAAGAGACATTCCAGGACCAATAGTGCCCATGAAGTACCTACAATAGACCAAATATCGTTCAGCCATCTAGTAGTTTTTTGCTCCACTTCTACTCATCGGATTAAGAAAGTACAACAGTTTTTAAGTCAAAATCATCAGTGAAATAGTTTTTACGTGATGCGCAAAAATATGTTATATTCTTGTTCAGTAGCTTATTTATGTAACCTAGACCATTTTTTTGTAATTATCTTCATTTTACAGACTTTTGGTTACATACTGCTTTGTTATAAGTTTAATATATTCACTCGGAAGATCGCCAATGCGATGGACCGACCAAGTTAAGGCAGCACTGGATGGCCCTCTACACGAATGCACCAGAAGGGCAGCTATTAGAGAAGAGTGGCGCAGGATTTTAAAGCGAGTCACAACCCCCGACGTGTCAACCACGGTCACTCTGCCAAGAGAGTAGTGACTTATGAAGAAAAATATTCACTCGTTGTTACCTAAACAAACAATTTCGGGCAGCATGTAGGTAGGTGTCATACGCTCTTTCAATATTTACTCCAAGCTCATACGTGAAAAGCCGCAGCTTTTTGCGATTTTGCTACATGCCAGCGGATGCGTGGTGAAAAAATATTGCTTTGTTAATTATTTACGCGGACGTAAGTGATTTGTGTTTTATCGCGCGGATGTGGGTAGACGTGTTTCCGCTGGCATAAGTAGGGTTGTCACATTTTTAGAGGAATTGTATTATATTAACATGTTTATGCTGCCAAGTTCTAAAATGTCTCTTTTTTCAATGGTGTTTTTACAATACAATACAACAACTCTTTATTGCACACCAAGAAGGTAAAATAAAGAATAAACTTATGAAATAAAAGGTACAATGCGGCCTTATTGCTATATAGCAATCTATTCCAGGCAACCCTTGGATGGAAAGGATTACTTGGATATTATGAATAGGTATATCACATTTGGTAAAATATTATAGTTTGTGAGAAAATGTTAGGGATATAAAAGTAAGTTATATTAAGTCCCTACGAATGATTGAATTTAATTCTACCCAATAAATTATATACTCACAGTAAGTAATTTTAGAAAACTATTCGGATTATACGCAGAATGTCAAACACGCAGAAAGTCAAACACGCAAAATGTCAAAAAAGCAATATGACAAACTCTCAAAACGTCAAAAACACAAAATGACAAACTCTCAAAACGTCAAATACGCAATATGTCATAAGTCGGGACTCGGGATAGATCTTCGACCAGAAATAATAGGACAGGGCACTAAAATTGCCTGACATCAGTGATGTGGCCCATAAAAACCAGCCAACTGCGATTCGGACTTGCCGACAGCGAGGGTTCCGTACGATATAATATCAAAATAGTGTATTCCCATTTTACGGAATTTTGAGCGCTAGTTCGCATTTGACTGATTTGAGTATACACGGAAAGTTGTTTACACGTATCTAAGCGAACTCGTACATATAAATACCTTAGTGTCTTTCTTTACTATTCATTTCAAAATATGTCGGACGATACGCTTGTAAAATATTAGTAGCCGCCATTTTCTTTCACTACTCGTACGATACGAGCTAGCTTGGAAAAGTACGAGTAGAACGCGGTCCAAGTCTACTCAGCAGTGCAAGCATGGCTCTTATCGATCGATAAATTTACCGACTTTTGTAAATTAATTTTCACGTTAATATTCGATAATACGAGTTCAGTAGCACGGCAACCGTTCCTTACAGCGAGTAATCGTCATTTTCTAGTTTTCCCGTAAAAAGTTTCAATTTTCAAGGATTAAAAGTATCTTATGTTGGTCTCTATATGGTAAAGTATCTATTTACAAAGATTCATTAATATCGGATCAACCGTTTTGGCGTGAAATCTCCCTAAACAAACAAACAGACAATGTTTCACTTTTATATATTGGTGTGGATTGACTTTCTGCGTGTTTGACGTTCTGCAAGTTTGACTTTCTGCGCGTTTGACTTTCTGCGTGTTTGACTTTTGCGTGTTTGTCTTTCTGCGTGTTTGACTTTCTGCGTGTTTGACTTTCTGCGTGTTTGACTTTCTGTGTGTTTGACATTCTGCGTTTAATCCAAATATTCTAATCAGCTAGTAGAGTGATTAGAATATTTTTCTAATTAAATTAGCCATCCCTAGCGCTACTGTATTCAACAAGTGGCGAGGGGAAACTACTTCTCTGCATTCTGTGAGCTCCTTGAATAGTTCATATCGCGTATAATAGCACCTCAGGTACTGGAGTGAAAGGTTTCTTATCTACGGTTCTTGATTTATGTCACATATTATGTTACACATACAAATTAAAGGAGTTACTTCATTATTGTTATGTGTAAAAGCTTGGTTTATCTGTCGTGGCGGTATCATAGAATTGGTCATTTCATAAAATGATTGGCCACTTCCTGAAATAGTTCTAGTTCTTTATATTATAGGTAACATCATGAAATGTTTTGGCCAGATGAATGAATGATCAGCGTTTGATGATATGAACAGGTAAATGCACTAAACTCACGGCTACTTCATGATATGGTCAAACATTAGTGATCATATCGTGAAATAGAAGGCGAGGGCGGAAGCCCGATTTGGCCTTGATAGGTTAGAAGGCAAGGGAGCGAAGCTTAGCGGGCTCGACCTTCGTCTTCGTGTTTTTTTTAGCCTTGAAAACATATTTGTTTGAACACCTTTGGTATCAAGAAAATGCTACATTAATGATATGGCCAAAAGTGTATTGAAATATCATGAAACGTTGATGTTTCAACAATATGGTCAGTTTTAGCTGGCCATTATCGACCACATCACATTTATCAATCCTATGACATAGCATAGAATATATAATGATATCATATGATGTCTTCTCAGCCATTTCAATAAGTTTATCTGTACAATACTGACGGCATACTGACGACAATATAACTGCAATATAGACGGTATTGACCGTAATGATAGAGATATTTTTTATACATTTATTTTCAGTATAGGTATTAGATATCTTTTGGATGTAGTTATCTATACCTACCTTTAATAGAGTAACTCGATCCTTGTAATCATCGCACAGGCCAAATCACCAAAGCTATGAACTTGAAATTTGTACAGGAGATTGCTATTATATTGATTCTGTAGGTTAAGAAGCCATTTTACGAAATTCATGGGGATGAATTACCCCATTATAGTTAAGAACCATCTCGTACACATCAGTTTTCAAACATGAAGAACCGCATCAAAATCGGCCCATTTGTTTAGGAGCTAAGAACCTCAACCCCCTTTGCCCCTGTTATAGCTAAGTACCATGTCAATCACATTAGCTTTCAAACATGAATAACCGCATCAAAATCGGTCCATTCGTTTGGGAGCTACGATTATAACTCCCCTCCCTCTCTTCCCCCTATTATAACTAAGAACTTTCTTTATCACATCAGCTTTCAAACAGAAAAAAAAACCGCATCAAAAACGATCCATTCGTTTGGGAGCTACGATGCCACAGACAGACACACACACAGTGAGTGATATATACATACCCTAAACTTATAAAACTCTTACTCTGCTTCCAATACGCCTTTGCCGGAATGCTCATATACTCTCTATTCTTTATACTATTTTGTTTAAGGCCGCAACAATGGTGAATCACGAAATATGTGCGATGTTCAGAGGAACCTTTAGATGAATCCTTTTGTTCATTTCCTATATTAAAAATATATTGTACACTTAAGTTCACCATAAACAATTTGTATTATTTAAAATTCGTATAAATATTTACGAACATTGTAGAAAAAATCCTAAAGCGTGTGCTATTTTTAAAATACATTAAAACATTCCCATAGATACGCTCGTCAGAGACATGTAATTTTTTTACACAAAGTATGTTATGACATTTTCAACAACTTGTATTGTTTAATTAGTATATTTTCTAATAAATAAATGGAAAATAAAATAAAAACCGTCGTTTTGACTTGCTCCCCGCTAGAAGCACTCCCCCGATGCCTGCGGAAGTTCTACCGGCCGGCCCGGCGCCATGACATTCAGTCTGCCCTATGAGTCTGCCACGGCAGTTTGAGACAGAAGGACCACGCTCACGTTACGGATGAAAATATTTTGATCTTTTCTAGCTTTTAGACGATTTTCTTGAATTAATAAGATAGCAAATAGTGATAATTAATAATTTCAATGTATTTCTGAACCTGTATGTCGAGATATTGTTGATTTTTGTATAAGTTTTATTGTTTTTGAGGTCATAGAATCTAATGTTATATTTTGTCCAGAAGTGATTTACCTACCAAATATAGGAAATAAAATCTTCAAATAGCGTGGACATCGATTGGTTTTGTGGTAAGTACCTACCTACTTTACATTATATAGATACTTTATTTTTCACCACTGAGTAACAAGACGAGCAGGTCACCCGCCTGATGGTAAGCGCTGCACCTTACAGTAATACTTATTTTTAATTACTTTAAACAATTTATTAATGTCATTATTTTCAGTTCACAGACTATTTTACTTAGTAGGTAGGTAGGTAGGTAAGTACCTCTTACACGTACGATCAGACTTATTGTGAACTAGTGACTCGCCTCGGCTTCGCACGGGTAGCTAAGGGTTTCTCATTATTTGTACACGATTCTACTCGTATTTAAACTAATTTGAACAAAAAATGGAGTAACCAAAGGTAATTCAAAATCTTTGGCTGCCGCGGTGCTTTTTGATAGACTTGTTATTATTTCGTTTCCATGGCAGCATGTAATCAATTTTTTTTAATAGGCAATTTTTTGATACAACCATAGCTATCTAAACCAGGGCCTGCTACTTTCATTGTACGGTCCGCGAAGCATTTTTGAACCTGTTTTTTTTTATTAGACTATAACTTCAGCCCAATAAATTAATAATAATAATAATAATATCCTACAGCAGTTTCTTATAACGGGACACTGAGAACAACACTTAGAAAAGGAAGGAAGTATTTACCATTGCTAAATTTTATAATTAAGAAAGCTACTAATATTTTATTTTCAGGAAGGAAAGCCAACGAAATGTTTGAAATGAAACGACTGAACTACAATCCGCGGAGGCCGAAACTGCAAAGAAAGTTTTATTTTCAAAACTTGCCTTAGTTAGGTATATACATTACACGAAGCGTTTTGCTTCGCCTATATTAGGCTGGATATAGGCGATTTGAAAAACTATAAAAAGCTTATTATGTATTGCTTGGTTACTACAGGTTTATAATAATCTGGATTTTTCCACAGATGTCATGAAGAACTGGAAATGGAAACCATAAAATCAGAAATAATTATTGCCAGAAAATGAACTGGTATTCATAATAAGATTTACACAAACCGCCTTTGTCTTCGTGGTTTTGTTTTTTATATATGAAAAATAAGATTTTAATAAATTTCCTTATATTAAATGCTGTCTTTTTTCACTAAATGTCTAACTTCAGATGTCCTCTCTACAAACGTAATAACTAGCTCAAAAGCTAAAAAATTACGCCTGCCCTGGCAAAAATGAGTTTATGCCAATAAATTATATACTACTAGTTTTCCCGCCCGCGACTTCGTCCGCGCGGACTACTGTTAAAGCATCCTATGTTCTCTTGATGTTTTTTGACATACCTGTTATTTCGTTTCCATGGCAACCGTTTCTTACAGCGAGTAATCAAAATTCTTCCAGTTTTCCCGTGGAATCTTACAATTTTCCGGGATAAAAAGAATCCTATGTTTTATTCCAGGGTATAAGCAATCTTCATTCCAAGTTTCAACAATATCTGTCCAGCCATTATCGCGTGAAAGCTCCCCAAACAATGGATTGGAATGTGCTTATCAACGCCTTCAATTTGATGACCCATATGGACCCATATTGTAAAATTCGAAACAAAAATATATTTTTTACAATTGATATTTTCATTTCAAAGTTATGGTGGAATAAATAAACTCACATACAAACTTACAAACATATGTTGTTTGTTTGTAATGGATATAACCAAAAAATACTGAACCGATTTTAAAAAATATTTCTCTTGTAGGTAGCTACATTATCAGCGAGCAACAGGGACAGTTTTCTTTTCTTTTTTTTTTCAAAAATTTGCTTTCTCTTCGGAAATTGCAATAATGTAATTCAAGGTATCATATATAAAGAATGGAATGACGTTACCATGGAAACGAAATAATAACAAGTCTGTCAAGTAGATAAGTAATAATGCAGTTGTTGATGGCCAAAAAACATTGCTGCCAATGATTTTGAATGTCGCTTACTAGCGTTTCTTTTTTTTAGAAGTTACGTACGAGTATATGAAAATCCACACCAATATATTACAGTGAAACGTTGTCTCTTTGTTTGTTTGTTTGGGGACTTTTAACGCGATAACGGCAGGACGGATTTTGATGAAATTTCGAGTGTTGATAGAAATCCACACAAATATATGACAGTGAAACATTGTCTGTTTGTTTGTTTGTTTGGGGAGTTTTAACGCGATTACGCCGGATCTGATTTTGATGAAATTTGTAGTGTTGATAGCTTATACCCAGGAATAATACATAAGATACTTTTCATCATCATAATTATCATCATCATACATAGTTACAGATAAAATTAAGTCCATTATTAATATCCAATCACTTCTGGTCATCATCAAAAGAGTATCATCATGGAACCGTTGGTATGATTTAGGACAAATCGATGAAAACTACCAACTAAATTCTGGGTGTGTTGATCGGATAGGTACCAAGTTAGCATTTTTCGGTCACCATACTCTCATGATTCATCATTACTAACACTCGTGGAAAATAAATCATTTGGTGAAAACTGGAACATCCTAGCAAAAACAAAAAAAACTTAACCAGAAAAAACTTACTGAATCTCAGCAATGGAAATATCCATTGCTGAGATTCAGTAAGTTTTTTCTGGTCATCGTCAAATCTTCATGGTTCATCATTTAGTACAATCCGTGTAGTATAAACAAATTAATTAAAATTAGAACTTCCTAGATATTTCCAGTACCTTTTGTTACTGAGATCTATTTTTGGTCAGTAAAATTTATAGGCATATAAACAAACATTATGAGAAACACTTCTGTATACTCGTTACTCTGTATTTGATTTTAAACTGCCATCACTGTATTCACTATTATACTGCCATCTGATAGATAGCACCAGTACTAGTATTAGAGGTCGAATCGTGAAGGTCATTGACCATTGTTACACCCTTAATCCCACATCCCCGCGATATCCTAAGGAACGTTTCAATTTCCTGTCTGATTCTAACAAGTTGTCACTCAGGTCATCCTAAAATTTAGGTTTGATGATCCCTCTGCATAAAAGCACTTTTTATGGCAGTTCATTTACCGTCCAAGCAGTTTGCCTATGGAATGTTCTGTTAGTTACTATAAGGCGAGCCTAATCACACCCTGTTTTTAAAGTTCAAGTAAAGAAGTTTTATCTCTCTAATTAATATCACTTCTTGCTATTTTGTTGTTATTTTGTTGTCGTTTCACTGTATATAATTTGTATTATGTTTATATATTATTTTATAAATATATGTGTAGTAATTTTTTTTATTTATTATAAATATACTATACTATATATTTATGTGTAGGTATATTGGAATATGTGTGTTTATATTTTTGTTAATATATTTATGTATTGTAATCAGTTTTAATTATTTATTTATTACAGTATAATACACCACCGTCTTTGCCGTATATTAATTCCTCTCCATCCAAAGGTTGTCTGGAAGAGATCACTTTTTAGCGATAAGACCGCCCGCTGTCTCATAAATGTTGTATAAATGTTTTAGTTATTTTTGTATATTTGTTCTATGTGGTGAACAATAAAAAGTTATCTATCTATCTCTTTTTGAGTTAGGGGCTAGTTTTTTTTTGCAGTCCAAGCAGATCAATGGCGAAGGAAATGTCTAATAGACAGGACATGTCATTTCACGACGTCCATGACGCATAGCAACGAACAAACAATGAACTAAAAATGGCCGACCTCATAGTGATGTGACCCAAACAACAATTTATCAGATCAAAAGACTATTACTTTGTATCGATTTTATAAAAACTTTCTGTACTACCTGTGATACCTTTATGACGTCAAAGAGCTTTTATGAAAATGGATGTCGAGATTTTAGCGTTCGCTGCGATTTATTTGTTTACCGCATTTTTGAAATCATATGTATAACTGTAAATGACCTATTATTAATGATAATACTACGTCTACTTACTATGACCCGTGACTTCACACGCATCATCATCAAATCACATCGTCTGCCGACAAAAGTCTACAGCTGAAGATTGGCCTCCCCCTTAAACACCAAAAGCAGTTGCGCGTAATTATCATTGGGAGGGTTTTCCTATAGTATAAGATTTTATAAAACTTTGTAATATAGGCACCTACAACTTTGTAATAGAGGTATATATATACCTACCTCATACCTACTTATATGGCTACGCCCACTCGTATCTACTATCATTTTATCCAAATTATAATATTGTTTACCATCAGACATTCAACATTTATTAACTGTACCTATTTACATGAATTTAATATAAGCAGTACCTACATAAATAATAAAAAAATAGTAAATTTCACATCTATTTATATTTTCAATGATATGTAGATTGATTTATTTGATTTATAATTAAAATTGAAATTCCTAATAGCAACGCTAAAACAGACACTTTACAATAACCAAAATGCACACTTTTTCAAGTTAGTTTTTGCTAAGAGCCACTATTTTATCATTCTTAATCCAATGCCAATCTGGCTGAATCTAAAATAAGCGAAAAACATCGAAGATCCTACAGCCAACAGGTAGCCTTCCTAGTAGTCTTCCTCTTTCTTTTGAATTCATTTATTGGTTTTCTAAACAGAAAATTTCAAATTATTAGAAATATATTATAAGTATATTATAAGTAGGTTTTTTTTTATACACATATAAAAAAAAACCTACTTTGTACAGATATATAGGTAACTTAAATAAGGCCTCCACAGGTGGCCCGAGCCGTGACCCTGAGGTCATTCTCAGGCGCGTGAGATTAGCTTTCATACAAGATGAGATGACCTCATGTCTTCATGACTTCAAAAATTTGTTCGATAGGTGGGACGTCATCTCGTATAAAACTAATTTCATGATTTCGAGGTAACCATAAAACTCAATATAATCCGGAAAATGTTTTTGCATTTTATATAAAAATCCCTGTGAATATATGGAAAAGCTTGTACGTACGTGCTCAGGGGGTAAGCAAAGAATATTGTTTGCATAGCCTTCAAAGAACAATGTGAAATGGTAGAGGATACATACCACTGCAAAAATGTAGCGAACTATTTTGCTAGCCGTTAAAATATTAAAATAAAGGCCAAAATTGTGTCATGCAAACCACAACCCGTGAAATATTTAGAATATATTTTACATCAAAGCGTTTTGTGAGAAATATAAAAGAAAACAGGAAAAGCGTCGACCAAACGAATAAATTAGATTGAGTGGCGGATTGCTAACGTTAATCGACTCAGTATTCCATTTTGAATTATTCTTATATCTCCTAGAAAAATCTGTGTCACTGCGTGTACCCTAAGCTGTTATTGCAAGAATGTTACCCTAACGTAAATCTAAAACTTCAATTTACTATTTTGAACGAGTCTTTTATGATAACTCGCCGTGGCTTCGCACGGGTAGCTAAGGGGTTTTCTTTATAATGTACACGTTTCTACCTGTGTTTTGAATGACTAGATAGAACAAAAAACGGTTATTGACATAATAGCGTCATAGACTTTTTTGTGGGTAATTATGAATACTATAAACATTTTATCACACTAAATTACACTAGATATTATAAATCAGAGAAGCGTAGCCACTATCGTAAACATGCCAATTAGAGCTCAGAGTTTTATGAATACTCTCTTATCGAGCGGAAAACTTTGTATGCGTGATGCAGAACTCCATACATTAGAACTGACAGTCCATACAAAGCGTCGTAAAATGTATAAAAGCCGATTAACGTCATCTATCATTAAAAGTGTGTGTGTGTGTGTTGATCAAACGGCTGAACGGATTTGGATGAAATTTGGTACCATGGTAGCTTATATCCTGGATTAACACATGGGCTACTTTTCATCATCATCATCATCATGCATCATCATAATCCATGCAGGTGAAACCGCGGGGAGCAGTTAGTGTATCATATCTAAAATATTCAAATCCAATGCAAAAGTATTGCGGCAACACGACAGTAAGCGTAATCTAAAATCTTTGGCAGCAATGCTCATGGTACTTTTTGACAGACTTGTTATTATTTTGTTTCTACGGCAACATGTCATTCCGTTCCTTAAAGGGAGTAATCGACACTTTTATAGGTAAATTTGTCATACCTTGGGCACAGAACACCTAATAATCCATAACAATATATAAAAGTGAAACGTGGTCTGTTTGTTTGTTTGTTTGGGGAGCTTTCACGCAATAACGGCTGGACGGATTTTGATGAAACTTAGAATGTATCTTATATCTTATACCCTGGAATAAAACATAGCATACTTTTTATCCCGGAAAATTGTAAGCTTCCACGGGAAATCTGGAAAAATATCAATTACTCTCCGTAAGAAACGGTTGCCATGGAAATGAAATAACAAATATGTCAAAAAACATCAAGAGTGGTGCTATACCAACTTTTATATTACTTTTGCATTGGTTTTTTAAGAACATAGGTATTTTTTCTCGATAAACAGTAGTCCGCGCGGATAAAGTCGCGGGCGGGACAACTAGTACTACATATAGAATGGACACTGTCCCCCCCCCCCAACAATCGGGGCTTCCTCACCTCGTCACCGATTCTGAGCTGTCGAGGAACAGACTTGAGCACGGGACGCGCTACACGCGCACGTCACGTCGTGACGACTACGCAGCAAGACGGTACCTAGTTTTTAAAAGCTTTTATTTAACTTGCAATGTCTGTATGTATGTCTGTATATACGAGTATGTCTGAATGTATTTTTGTTTAGGCAAATCTTGCAAAATGAATTGGAACCACTTCCACTTTTCCTACGGAGTTGAATTTTGCACGTTTATCCAGTTCCGATGATTATGCATTTTTATGGCAAGCATGACCTGAATCGATATCCAGCCAGCTCCAGATAAAGGAACTCTTATACAGTCACGTTCCTTCTACAAGAACGTGTACTTTAACATTGTTCACGTTCCTTTTGGTTTCGGGTCTTAATGTCGCTAAGAAAGACCTCCACATTCCCCTTTAGTCCTACCCATTCCACCACGAGCCTGGCACTTCAATCTCGTTTCATTCGTATTACATTCTGTGTCATTTCATTCCAAGTTATTCATTTTATATGCTTTATGTTCGCGACGACACTATTACATAATGTTTCAATATAATAATTTAAGGCCTAGAACATAAGTAAATAGATTAAGTTTAGCTATAGTTTGTACATATGTTTTTTTAAGTTTACCTACACAATAATAAATGCCGATTTGGGATTGTGTTTGATTGGTAGGGTCTATGAGAGCGAAAAATAGGTAAAAGACAACAAAAAACACTAAGAATTAGAAAGGCTAAAATAGGACTATAAAGACAGAGAGGGAGCGACGTGCGAGCGACAGACACCGCTCGCCACTCCCACCGCCTGCGCTGCGGCCGACCGCCGCGAGACGACAGCGCGAATCAACCGCATAAATATAGGAACGTTTTAGCCCGAAATTCATTCCATCGCCAGCAGCCGTCGAGTAAACATCTCTACTAGAACTCGCTCTCAAGACATCTCCAGTCAGGAACAACACAGGGTCGGAACTCCCTTTTTTTTTTCTTTTTTTTACGTGGGGAAATCCTCATGGATACCACCAAGCTGCGGGGGTAGCAAGGTGGTTATGTCGGACTCTTACCGACTAAAACCCCACGGTGTTCCACAGTACGCCTTGTGCCGGGGCTACGGGTACGCTTTCGCACTCGTCCGCGGCCCCGACGGCGCTGGTCCTGTTGAGGACCCCCTCCTGGTTGGGATGGAGCTGAGCCATTCCCCATCCCATGAACGCCATTAAGGGGCGCACAGAACACCGTGAGCGCCACCTCGAGGCCTTATGCTGGGGCAGACACCCCCGTGTCCACCACCTAGGCCTCAGCCGTGGCCTCAGGGGGGTCAGAAGGGAACGAATTCCTCCTCAGACTCCCGGCGTTGAGCTCCACATGGCCTCCCACATCCATTGTCACCACCCAACACCGCACAGCTACAGTCGTCCTCTGTCCAGCGCAGTACCGAGCAGCGAGTCAGGATTTGAAAGACCATGGAGCACGTCACACTCCGAGCACTACTGCAATACAGTAGTGCTGTGAGCGGACCACCTCCTCGAGCCGGCGCCGAGCGCCCGGGCCCCACCTCCTCGAGCCGGTGCCGAGCACCCAAGCCCCACCTCCTCGAGCCGGCACCAAGCGCCCGGGCCCCCCCTCCTCAAGCCGGTGCCGAGCACCCAAGCCCCACCTCCTCGAGCCTGCGCCGAGCGCCCGGGCCCCACCTCCTCGAGCCTGCACCAAAGTGCCCGGGCCCCCCCTCCTCGAGCCGGTGCCGAGCACCCAAGCCCCACCTCCTCGAGCCTGCGCCGAGCGCCCGGGCCCCACCTCCTCGAGCCTGCACCAAAGTGCCCGGGCCCCCCCTCCTCGAGCCAGTGCCGAGCACCCAAGCCCCACCTCCTTGAGCCTGCGCCAAGCGCCCGGGCCCCCCCTCTTCGAGCCGGTGCCGAGCACCCGGGCCCCACCTCAGTTGCGATGCCGCAAACACCATACAGCACCGCAACTTACTGTGACCACTTCAGCGTGGGCTTGTGGAGGAAAGCCCAGTGAAGCGGCCCCTCCTTGGGCCGGCTAGCAGCACCCTGCCAGCGTGGCCCCGGGTTCCTCTTAGCTTCACCGTGGTCCGAGGACAACCACGGCTACTAGAGCCCCCCCGCCACGTCAAGGCGGGAACCCACGGGGGGGGGGGGGGGGAGGGTCGGAACCCTGAACCAAGGCGACTTTTCTTCATCAACCCAGTGTCCGTTCCATGGACCAGACGAGCGCCATCGACCACGGTCGGTCACTTTCCGACTTCCGCCTCAGCTATATAGTCCACTAATCGACTGGTGGCTGGCCGAGCGGTGGCGCTCAGGAACACTTTATTCCCTGATTTCCCTATTATTTCTAGACGTAGGTTTATTACAGTTATTTAAGGGGTTTCTATCCAGTGGCATAAGTGGTATTACTTTCGTACAGCCATCCATGCCCCCGCGAATGTTGGTTGGCATTCGCTATTAGTTTAATAGTATGGAACAGATTCACCAAATTCACCGCTGGTTCTCTGCTCGACCCTCACTACTCTCGGTAGGAGTCTCACACCAGCGTTCTCTTCCGTAAGTCTTCTGTGTGGTGCCAAGTTTATTTCTCAGCACCTTCGTTATAAATCCTTCACTTTACATTAACGGCATTTAGTCTGCACATACAGTCATATTTCACTAATTTACACCTTTTCCGCGCTTTCTTCTGTCTACCGTCACGAGGCAAACAAGTCGTGACTTCTTTTCTCAGCAACTCAAACCATGTTAATTTTTTGGTACCTTCCATTTTTCGTTCGGAAATATAAAATGTTATCAGCACTACTACTACTACTACTACTACTGATTCTGGAATCAGTTTCAGAAAATGTTACGTTCTACGAGTAAAATCGCAGATCGCGACATTCCCAGCTCAATAAAAAAACCCAAAGCAAATTCAATTATTTTACTTCTAATATCGCAGTTTGCGACAGATATATCGGGGCAATTCTTCGTAGCCTAACCAGTTTGCCTAACTGATTAGGCCACGAGGAATAATTTTTCCTCGTGTCCTAACTGATTGTCATTTAATCTATTGACTCAACCTGTGTAAAGTAATGTTATGGTTTAAGTACAAGCATACGCAAAAATACAGGCGACGGACTCGTGGTCACACCGATTTGTCACACTGGTGTGACGAAGAATTATTTTTACTACAAATATGTAGTAGGTAAGCTATAAAATATAAGACTCGAAGCAGTGTGGGAAACCAAAAGACCAATTACTTTTGTATAGAGATCTAGTCGAGTGTCCGGGGTGTGCCTTGGGTTACATTCTTGCAATTTTTGTAGGTACCTCATTTAAAAAAAAATATAAAATACAGCCCATGCTACTTGCTGATAATGTAGCTTTCTAATAGGTGCAATATTTTTTTAAATTGCTTCTTTATTTTTTGAGTTTATCCATTACAAACAAACATACAGAAAAAACAAATCTGGCCTCATTTTTACATATATTATAGTGTATATAGTAGACTTTTCCTTCTGTGTAAATTCTAGGTTTGTTTTGTACACATTCAATACAAGTAGGTTATGTTAAAATTACCGGATGTACATTCTACTAATAATAGAATCCAGATTATATTTGTATATTCTCGAGCCTGTTTCTCTATACCTCCCATAATCAAATGTCACGGTCGTGATACGCTAGAAATGTATACTTTATCGTGGTTATAACAGCAGCATTCTTGTCAACAGCCAGCATCAGCGTCATCAGTGCTGCTGGTGCATCTGGGCGCAGTGGGAGCCCTGGCGAGTGGCGCGGCACTCTGTGGCGGCGGCTGCGCTTGCGCGTGTGGAGCTCTCTTGCACGCTCTGCATCCGCTACAGCTGTGGACCGTGTGCGGGCTGCATGCCGATCGAGCTGCAGCCATCGCAGCGCCGCTGCATTATGCCGCCATCGTGTCGGCAAAGAAGGTACGTCATCGTTTTTACTGTGCGGAGGGTATTGTGTTTATCAGCTTATATGTATGTTTGTTCCTTTGTGGCACTAGATAGGAACAAACGCGTAGCCCGATTTTAATGATGCTTACGCCAATAGAAATCTTGTGTGTGCTACTTAGACTTACAGTAATCAAAATTCAATATGGCGACAACCAGACGCCATATTGTGAAAAGGAAACAAGCAGCAAATTTAGATAAAAAATTAATCCAAAAACTTTTTTATTTTTTTTAAATTCCATATGATCGAGTTGTGAGCTACTCTGGAAATTTCAGACGGATAGCTAATCGGAATGTGCTCGAAATTTGAGTTGCAAGATTCCATCCAGAACAAAATACGAGTACAAGAAAGTGACTTAATAAAAAGGTGTTAAGATGAAAATAATAGAACTAAGTGGGGTATCATTGATTATTATCTGAAAATCATCTTTAAGTTTAGCTTATCATTTTTATTTCAAATGACCATTTAGGATCTATTACGTTATAAAGAACGCAGTCGGGTTTTTTTCTGTGCGTAAATTTTCTTGTTGAGTAGATTAGTTAGTTCCATCTTTAATGGCCTTGCCTTAATTATAAGTATATTTTTGTCTGTTATAGGTGATGATTTGCGTGGCGGGTGGTTGGGTGGCTACGGCAGCACTACTCTCCCCTCTAGCGGCGGCTCATCCTCCATTATTGTACAGAACCGGCCTGGGGAACTGTGCCCCCGACTGCAGCGCAGGATCTAGTGGCCTCGCGTTCTGCCTCGTTTACGCTACCGTGACTCTCCTACTCCCCGCTGCACTCGTCCTTCTTTGCAGCCTCAAGATACTCCGCATCGCACGGTACCACAGACATCGAATCGCAGCAGCAATATATGAAGTGACTTTATCGGCACAAGTGACCGTGACTCATCAACGAAACCCTTTCAGTCCACCTCCCCCACCGCGCCGTCGAGCGCTATCTGCAGTTATACAGCCACTAGGCTCGTTAGCCATTCTGTACTTCCCTTACTACTGTATTTTGATATGGCCCGTGGTCGCTGATCCTCCGCAATCGCTAGCCGCGTTATCTTCCGCTCTATTAGCGGCTGCACCTCCAGTCAACGGTATTTTATACGGCATAAGGAGTAGAGCGCTTCGAGACTCCCTACGCAACTATAAACGAAAGAGGTTGACGAAAAGTGAAGTGACGCAAGAGATTCAAGCGCGGACGCCAAGCGCGTGTGGGTCCCGGCGACCTTCGCTATCAGCGGGCTCGGGAAGTATACGACCCCCGACTACGAGGAGACTGTCAGACGCAGCTGTGATGGGAGCACGGGGCTCAGAGCGGCCCGCGCAGCGAGCGGCGTCTTGTAATATGCTGCAAGACTCGCAAGAAGAGGAACTGCATCGGCCGCGAACCTCTGCCATTCCCTTGATTCGTGCTCCACCTCATGTGGTGCTCGGTCGGGCGTTAGGCCTTGAGGAGAGTCTCAGTGCGAGAGACAGGCGACGAAGGCAATCACCGCGCATCACTGTGACTCGCGCGATGTCGGATGAGAGCGACTCGCCGACGCGGCGGCCGCTGTGTCGGCAGCAGTCGCGCTCGAGCGGCGCGCTGCTGGGCGGGCTGTGCTACTCGCCAGTGATCTCGGAGCACGCGCACGCCGACCGCGCTGACGAGCAGCTGCTCCTCACGTGGCCGCAGCACAGGACCCACGACAAACAAGACGCTTTATAAAACGGGTATTAGTTTAGAGTAGTCTCGCTGAATGTGTCCGTGTGAAGACAATAACTGAGTGTGCGGTTCGAAGTCGAGTCAGCTTCGGTGTGTTGAGAGTTGTTATTTTTTATCGCTTTATATATCTAACCGTCTCTACTCGACCTCCCTGAACTACTGTGACCAAAATATTGAATTTTCCTATTGTATTTACAACTGTATAGGGTTTACGATTCCTCCTACAGGGTTCCTCCATATCGTTAGCTTTACCTACTGAAGTATTACTTTGGTTAGTGTATCGTAAAGATTATTTCCGAAATATTCCATAGTATTACGTAGAATATTATAAAAAAATGGTGTTGTTGTTTTAGGATAATATTAAAACGTTTTGAATCTCACGTTTGCATAGATATATTTTTAGATACCAAAGCGAATGACTCAAAGCAAGAAGATATTTAAAATAGCAATTTATTTTCATGGAATGTTAAATTAAGTGCATATTTTAGCATTGGTTTGAGCATACATACGAGTACATTTAATGTGCCAGTTGACAAAGCCAAGCTTTTAGAAACAAAATATTCGTGTATTAATGTTACATTAGCCATCTTCTAATTTGGTGGAGTTGATTTTTGTGAAAACCAAAAAATACTTTCGTTTGAGCATACATACCAGTACATTTAATGTGCCAGTTGACAAAGCCAAACTTAGAAACAAAATAATCATGTATTAATGTTTCATTACCCATCTCCTAATTTGGTGTGGTTGGTTTCAACCTAAATATACTTAAGAATTTATATATGTCAATATTTACAACCCCACAAAACTAACTTATTTGTATTATTTAATAAGTTTAGTAAATGGACTGTGGTCTAATTAGAAAGGCCAAATAATGCAAGATAGTGACCGAAATAAATGTTAAGTTTAAGTCTTAAGTCTATATTATCTTATCTGTAATATTAGTCAGGCCTAACTGTGCACGCTGCGTTACGCTTTTTCTCAAACCGTCCAATTTGGTAAAAAATACTATCATCAGTAAAGTGCGTTAAAATATTCTTGACATATTTTTCTATTCTGTATTTTCTTCACCGCCTCTAGGGGGCTATCCATTAAAGCTTAGCTTCCAAGAACAAGCAAACAATCACCAATTTAGCCTTTTCTGGTTACTATTCAAAGTTGTATAGTACCTATGTACCTACTACGAAACTCTCTGCGCTTAAATTTGGTTTATCTTCATCGATTATTAAAAAAATGGGCCATGTTCCTTGGTTCATGAACACACCGTCTGAAAAGCGCAAAATTTTATTCGACAAAAGATTTTATTCATTAATACGAAGATACAAGTTTCGTAGTACATCTAAGTAGTACATCTAAGTCAAACATAAAATATATAAAAACTAGTTGAGTATTTTCTGAAGCTTGCGCGTTTATGTAAATTTGGCGAATTATACTGCGTATGTTTTTAAATAGACAATACATAATTAGTTAAAAATAGACTACTTTAGCAAATATATTCTATATAGAAATAGAATTCCTACAGAAAATCTGGCTCTATTGTTAACCTAATTTGCATTTCAGGAGATCAATGAAATTGACTCTGAGAACTTTATTTCAAAGAAACTTCGTTATAATTTAGTTTTATTTTATTTGTAAAGAGTGATGCTGTTTTGGGCGCAAATTGCAGCGCCGATCGCAATACGATTTAATGTATTGCTTAAAAAGATCTTTCCAACTATACATTAAGATGGATAGTAAAAAATAATGTCCTGCTTTCCATGTAGCGACCCTTTTACGAGCAACAAGCACAGAATGAATAATAATAGTCTACAAGTTCGTGACAAACGGATGGACAGACTTTGCCACGTCGACTGGGTTCCTGTACAGCTCCTTAAAAATAACCAATCTTAGATCAAAGAAGTATAAACTTACATTGTAAAATTACATGTACCTATAGCAGGCCAGTCGCACTCCACAACAAGTACAAATATTATACCTACACTTTGCGGCCGCAATATTGCGGTGAATTCAGTAGAGTGCCAAGCGTGCGCTCGATGAGTCGCGCGCCATGTGCTTACGTACCAAGTACCTACTTACGTAAAGTTTTTGTCAAATTTTATTCTTTTCTTAATTATGAGTACCAAGAAGAAACCTAGAATATACTGCATAGCATTCGGTCTGACAAGTCTCGTAAAATACCTACATACTGTCTTTTTATTACGTACGTAGCCATTTCTTTTTCATTCGTTACTAAGCATGGAATTCAGACAGGCACCTTTGATTCATCAAAGTGCAATACCTATTAAGTTATAATCAAATAATGAGGTACTAGGTCTATTCTGATAAGAATTTCATTATATGTAGTTAATAGAACTATCAACAATTAATTAATAAAAATTAAAATTTAATAAGTAAAAATTAATACATTATGTTTATTCTATTACAATGTATAAGTCATATCATATCACAGAATAATTACTAGTACAAGTACCTAGTTATATCACAGAATAAATAATAGTACAAGTAGTTATATATTGATACAACCCTGCTGAGCGAAACAGTGACAGAGCGATTCTGAAACGGTTAGAGCAATGGAAGCTCTCGCGCGTTGTGATACGGTACATTCTAGCCTGCACGCAATGGGTGAGCGCCTTCTAGGTAAATATAATTGAAAGCTCGCAGCGCTGTGGGAGTTAAATTGCACTTTATTGCGTTGTAGCGAGAGTTGCTATGTATTTAAATGACTTTACTCAGTTATCCTTCTGGACTTGTACTATTTTTTATTTTGACTATTATTTATTCTGTGCCTATACCTACTTATTTATAAGTGATTGATACCTACGTGTTTAGTTTTCTAAGCAAAATTTATATGTGCATGGGGTGTTTGGTAGTAGACTACTACTACTAGTAGTAGTCTTAAGACCGAATAATGATTTATTTATTTACCTATCACATTTAAGACGCGAAACACTGCAATATGCCCACAAAACGACATTGTGCTTTAACTAGTTACGGTCAGAATTTCTAAAATTGCGATATTTTAATATAATTAAGAATATAAAATGTATAATAGATAGTTAAATGTGTAATATATAAAGTGTATAAATGTCGTTGTTCTATGATAAATGTTTATAAGGTTACGAATTGTTATTCTAGTCAAAGAGCTGTTTTAATATGTATGTATTAATTAGTAAGAGTTTTATGTTTAAGTAAATCAATTAAATTATAAGGCTTTTGCGTTTTTATTGATAACATGCACAAGAAATAGACACCTCAAACAAAAGGTGTGAGCATACTCGTACTTAAATTTAACAACGATATCCAGGTACTTTGTGACTTTTGTATGAATAAAAATAACTTTTAAATTGAAGGTACTAGAGGTCACGTAGTGTGCATTTTCTTTGGCTGGAGATTCCTGCAAAGTACCTTTAGGCGTTCTCAAGAATGTTTCTTGACTGTACTTACTTAACCTAACCTAACCTAGTCGCTTCATCTATGGGCCATCATCTTGGTCGTTTATTTATCACATGTAAAGGTCAGGTTTAAGTCAGGTCTTAAATAACATTGAAGACCCAAACCAACCTAATCTGCTAATGTCGCCGTGGCTATGAAAACCCTCCAGCCCTCACTTGACCAGCGCGGCACGTTTATATTAAGGCTAGTATCGAATGTTAAAATTATATGTAGGCAGCCCTGTCATTGTCTAATCAACCATCAAGTAAATACATTTTTGTGATAATAAAAAAATACATAATTATTGTGCTAAATACAAAAATACAAAATTATATGTAGGCAGCCATGCCATTGTCTAACCAGCCATCAAGTAAATAAATTTTTGTAGTAATCAACATATATATAATTATTGTGCTAAATACAAAAATATAAAATTATATGTAGGCAGCCCTGTCATTGTCTAACCAACCATCAAGTAAATAATTTTTTGTAGTAATCAACAAATACATAATTATTGTGCTAAATACAAAAATACAAAATTATATGTAGGCAGCCATGCCATTGTCTAACCAGCCATCAAGTAAATACATTTTTGTAGTAATCAACAAATATATAATTATTGCGCTAAATACAAAAATATAAAATTATATGTAGGCAGCCCTGTCATTGTCTAACCAACCATCAAGTAAATAAATTTTTGTAGTAATCAACAAATACATAATTATTGTGCTAAATACAAAAATACAAAATTATATGTAAGCAGCCCTGTCATTGTCTAACCAACCATCAAGTCAATTCATTTTTGTAGTTACATATACATATTTCCGGTTGGTCTCGTGGCTAGAGATCCTGGGTACGAAATCGTACGGTTCGGGGGTTCGAATCCTGCAAGGTGCAATCATTTGTGTGATGAGCAGAAATGTTTGTTTCCGAGTCATGGATGTAATATTCTTATCTATGTATGTTTATCCGTTATCTAGTGCCCATAGCACAGGGTATCCTAGTTTGGGGCTAGATAATTGGTGTGGAAATTTCCCGAATATATTATTATTATTATTAATTATTGTGCTAAATACAAAAATAACCAGGTGATTACGTAGTTAGTTACAAATCAGCCAATCGTAAATTCCCAGTTTAACAGCACATTCCGGCGGTTGCATTCTCGTTTAGGTTGGCTGCGTTCCCACACTAACCTCGTAAACTTGGCGTTATTACGAATTATCTAAACCTCACGATTGCGTGTTTGAATTTTCGTTAAATCTGGCGGGCCGTCGTCCCTCCCATAAATTTATGACAAAACATACTCAAATACGGACCAAAAAAACCCAATAATGACAAATAATTTTATCACAAAGCTGTGGAAACATAAAAATATGTGTACTAAAATAAAACTTTTTAATGAACATGAAGACAAAAAACCAAAAAATGAAAAGACACGTAGTAGCAGTGAAAATAATAGAAAAACCTACGTACAAACATCCCGTACTGGAATAACCTTTATTTCCGTGATCCCAAATTCATCCGACAATCATGTATTTGCTGACGGCATTTCCCGCCCACTTCCTTTAAATTTCCCGAAAGAAAATCTGTCGAGATATTTGTACATTTCGCCCGTGAGGACCGGAAGCTTTCAGTAGAACAATGCCGCTAGGGTTCTTACGCTTTCAACTAGCATAGTGAGTGGGTTGTCTGTGAGCTGTATTTTTACGAGTTATCTTTAGCCATCATCAGTAGTCTCGTTTTAATAGATGAGATAGGCTAGCTTTGAGTATCAATATCAATATAAATATTAAATAATAATAATAATAATAAAGCCTCTATATTCCTTAATTTAACATTAAGCAAAATATATACCTACAGTTAAATAATTTAGTTTAATTGGGGTCCTTAATTAAACTAAATTATCTTTGGGTAAAGGCCTCCTCCGTCTTAATCCATATTTTCCTTGTTTGCGCCACCGTGATCCAGTTTTTGTTCGACGTTTTCTCGATCTCGTCTAACCCACCTTGCACATGATTGGTTAAAACCTAGGTTAAAACTTACAATTACAATTCTTAACGTTGGTTATTCGGAATATACGGAAGGATTTTCTGTTCTTGGGCCAGTAGTGGTAGCAAGCGAGACTGTTTTTTTTTCAGGAGTCGTTGTATGTATGACTGATGTATGAGAGATTTGAATAGATGGGCTCAGTGAGTATAGGAAAAATCCAATTTCAGGTGAAAATGGAGTACATATCCAATAGGATCTCCAAAACGACAATTTGTAGGGAGGTGGTACTGGAACTAAAAAAGTTCAAACCTTTAGTCAATTTTAGAACCGGTAATAAATAATTGGCTGCCTTACTAAAAAACGTGGGCACTCACGGTCAAACTAGTCCACAAATTTAAGGCTATGGAGAGAGCTATGCTTCGTGTTTTTCTGAAGGACAGGATTCGTAATTAAGATATCCGACGGAGAACCAAGGTAACCGACGTAGCTCAAAGGATCACGCTAAAGTGGCAATGGGCTGATCAAATTTCCCGAAGAACTGATAACCATCGGGGACTTCAGTTCTTGAGTGGAGACCACGTTTAGGAAAACGTAGTGTAGGACACCCTGTGGTCAGGTGGAGTGACGACCTGCCAAAAGCAGCGGGAAGAAAATGGATGAGAACAGCTGAAAATCGAGCTCAGTGGCGATCATTAGGAGAGCCCTACGTCCAGCAGTGGACAGGTATAGTCTGATTAAGATGATGATGATGATGACTAAAAACTGTTTAGTCTTATCTCAAATATTTAATCTTGATTTATAAATTTAATGACTTGAGCATTTTGCGCACTCTTTTGAATGACATTCAGAATTAATGCCAATGAAATGCTTTGATCTTCCTGTCCTTTTTATTTGTTTATGTCATAGAAAACCAAAAAAGTTATTAATTAAGTTAAGAAGAAAAGTTAAAAAAATAACAATCTATTAAGACTATCCTACGAGTAAATAATATTTGTATTATTTTTTTGCTAAGGTTACAAAAATAATATCATTTTGAATCTATAATAATTAAGAGTAACAAATGATGGTTTTATGTAAAACTAGCTGTACCCGTGGCTTCGCACGCTTTACTTTAGGTTCAAAGTACCAAAATATGCTAGTGAAGGGCCAATATACCAACATTTGATCAAAATTTCTTTAGCCGTCTAAAATACTTTTTTCAATTGCTCGGCTTCTAACTCGCCAGATTGAGATACCAATTTGACCAGTTTTTAAATCAAACCCAGAGCTATCTAACAATGAAAACCGCATTGCTATCGGTCCAATAGTTTTTACGTGATGCGTGAACAAACAAACATATAGAGAAATAGACAGAGCAACATGTTTTTTTTTATATTCTTGTTCAATACCCTTTTTAAGCACCCCAGAGCATTTGTTTATTTCTTCTTTTTACTTTTTACATAAAACCCGTCCAGTAGTTTCAGCGTGATACGTCTTCTTTTTAATAACTTTCTAGCCCAATATTGCGGAAACCCTTTAATTTTTTGGGATGAAAAGTATACAATGTCCTACCTCGTAATATGAACTCAAATCATACCAAGTTTCATTTGAATTCATTCAGTAGTTTCTGTGCGATGCGCGGTCAAGATACGGACAAACAGACAATCAGACAGACAAAAATAGAAAGTAAAACAGTTTTGGCTTCAGTGTCGAATATAGAGAACTATCCAAAAAAATATTATTTATTACTTAAATATTGACATAACATAAACACACAGACAGAAATGAAAAAACAACAGAAATGAGTAACCTCCAAAAAATATATCAACACAACAGAATTTGGAACCATATCCCGCAGGAACCCGTTATTTTTTCGGGACAAAAAGTATCCATAATTTTTATCCATCTTATGAACTATGTCTGTGCCAAGTTGCATCAACATCCGTCCAATAGTTTCAGCGTGCTAAGTGTTCGTTTAAATAATTTTCCACCTCTAACCTGCAGGAACTCTTTAATTTTTCGGGATGAAAAGTATCGTATGAACTCAAATCATACCAAATTTCATTTGAATTCTGTGAGTATTTTCAGTGTGATGCACTGCCAAGGAACAGACAGACAGACGGACAGACAAAAATACAGACAGACATACAAAAATTACAAAAATACAGTTTTGGCTTCAGTATTGAACATAAAACGGCCTCCAAATAAAATTACACAATATCTTCAATTTACAGAATTTGGGACATTATCCCGCAGGAAATGTTTATTTTTCCGGGATAAAACTTATCCTCAATTTTTACCTATTATATAAAATATGACTGTGCCAAGTTTCAACAAAATCCGTCCAGTAGTTTTAGCGTGATACGTGTTCTTTTAAATAACTTTCAACGCCTATCCTGCAGAAACTCTTCAATTTTTCGGGATGAAAAGTATCCAGTGTCCTACCTCAAAGTATGAACTCAAAATATAACAAATTTCATTTGAATTCAGTGAGTATTTTCGGCGAGACAGACAGACGGACAGACAGACAGACAGACGGACAGAAAGACAGACAGACAGAAAGACAAAAATTTCAAAAATACACTTTTGGCTTAAGTATTGAATATAGAACAGCCTCCAAAAAAATATCAAAATATCTTCAAATTACAGAATTTGGGACATTATCCCGCTGGAACTCTTTATTTTTTCGGGATAAAAATTATCCTCAATTTTTACCCATTATATTGACTATAACTGTGCCAAGTTGCAACAAAATCCGTCCAGTAGTTTCAGCGTAATGCGTGTTCTTTTAACTAACTTTCAACGCTTATCCTGCGAGAAACCTTTCATTTTTCGGGATTAAAAGTATCCTATATATGAACTCAAATCATACCAAGTTTCATTTAAATTCATTCAGTGGTTTAGACGTGATGCCTAGCCAAGATACAGACAGACAGACAGACAGACAGACAGACAGACAAAAATAAAAAAAGTACAGTTTTGGCTTCAGTATCGAATATAGAGTACCCTCCAAAAGAAAATTTCAAAATATCTTCAATGTACAGAATTGGACCCGTTACAGTTTTTTAGAAGTATATATAGATAGATGTTCTATGTATCAGCCACATTTTGATGGTTAAACAAGCTACCGAGATAAATACAATATCATAATTTAATCCCTATACATGATCAACAAACTATGGTTTTATGTTTAAAAAATATATATGAGCCACATTTGATGGTTATTTTCACTTTCAAATGTGGCTCATAAATAACTTACAATAAGAACATAAGTAGGCACACATCATGGAAATGAACGCGCTAGTTGCAATGTTTAGTTTAATTTGCAATTTTTGATTTTTTGCAAGGAAACTTAGTGTTGTCAGATATTAAAAATTTGATAGCACCTACAAATTATTTCACAATTATTTCAAGATTTACCAATATGTTTTGTGCTGTGAAGTGGAATGAAAGACGCAGGTTCGATTCTCAAATGTGATTCATTTTTTTTAGATATTATGTTCTCGATAAGCAGGCGTTAATGCTACAATCATGAATACATTATTTTAAGATTTAAGTATATGATTGGTCTACAGAAGATGATGTAATTACAATAACAATGGCTCATTCTCGAATGCTATTCAATATTAATTTTTGTTTCATTGTGATGTATTTAAAAAATGTAACCAGCCTTGCGTTTGCATTAATAAATAAGAAAGTCTATTTGGCTAGATAGACTGATTTCTGGGATTCTGTGTTGATAAGTTTTAGAGTATATACATAAGCTTTCTTAGCTATGTCAACAGCAGACGAACAATGAATTCCTCATTTCAATCGTTAGTTTTTATGTAATGCACCAACGCATTTGTTCTTACAGTTGGATTCCGTCTCCCGCAATGGAATTTGTTCAGAGTTAACGAGGGAAAACCTAAGCGTTAACTTGGTTAGATGTACCTCGTAAACTAGTCAGTTCTAGATAGAAATGATTATTTTGTTAGTAAATTTATGTAAGGCTCAAGGTTTAATAAAGCAGAAAATGTAAATGTAACATTTTTTTCATAATGTTTTTTAGAATGCATTGACATCAAGTTGTGAGCTACCTTGAAAGTTTCAGCCAGATAGCTAACCAGGAAGTGTTCGAAATTGGAGTTGAAAGATTCAACCCGGAACGACAGACAAACAAGAAAGTGACTTAATAAAAACGTGATAAATGAGACTTTAAGGGGGAACATTTAACTGCTTGCAAAAATATCACTATACTATACTAAATTATCTAAGGCGCAAACAAAACCTAATTTAAAAAAAAATGCTAAAGAAACTTCCTAATAATTTTAAAATACCTATTCAACTTTTAATTTTAAACCTCGTTGTGTTCATAGTGTCTCAATAAAATGACTGTAACATACTGACCGATGAACATTATGAAACAATAAGGTTTCCTTGTTTGTTCCATGTTGACTACGAAAATTAACGAAAATGAGTAGTATTATTGACATAAATAAAGAAAAACACCGATTTCAGATTTCGTGGGTAATCAATACAAAGTGTGGAATTCAATCAGGGATGAATAATTAATGTATGGGAATTTCAAATTATTTCAATTCAGATATACAATTTTTATCATAAAGGAAACGGGAGTGGGATTCAGCGTTTCCACAGGTAATTCTAGAATTATTTCATCAGATAGTATTCAATGTAATTGCTTTTTGGTCACTTTGGTGGGGAATGTAAAATCACTGCAATTAACAAAAAACCACTTGACACAGGTGGTGACAGAATGGTACTACAAATTTAAATAGGACGCTAAAATGACCCATTTTGGACATCTGGCAATATAGCGTTGATTCGACGAATAGGGTATGAAAGGAGTTTTGATGTTTTGCATGCCGGCGTCATCTGAAAAGATGTAACATTGAACTAAAGTCAACGAACCATGAAGAGCCACAAATTATAGATATAAAATTGTATAAGAGCCACATCTGTTGCAAAAATATCTGTTACTTGAGTCACATGAGACGGGAAATTTGTACATTTTTGTGTTTATATAATTACCATCCTCATATTTTGAATATAAATTAAAGAGCCACAAACAATGGTTATACGGAAGCAATGCCCATATGATCCACATTTCATGCATTCAAATGAAGAGCCACAAACGATCGGTAAACGTAAGCACATAGTATATGAGCCACATCTACTGCAAGAAATACTTATACTATCGGAGCCACTAAGTGCGACTGGAAAAAAACCGTTATTCGAGCCAGATTTCATGGGCAAATTGATGACGAGTATTTCACGCGGGGATCGCACGAGGAGGGGCAACGTCGCGAATATATAGGCGCTGTTGCGAGCTCGCACCGATGTATCCGTAGACAGACTACTTTCTCTAAGGATGTATCCCAAGGGGGAGGAGTAATCGGCGAAACTAACTGATCAACATTTGCCTTAAAAAATTACACGATAACATTAGGCGGGGAAACGTAAATATATATATATATATATATATATATATATGTAGATAGATACTTATAATAAAACTGTAACAGTTCCAATTCTGTACATTGAAGATATTTAGTTGTTTTTTTTTTGCAGGCTGTTCTTTAGCTGATACTGAAGTTTTTTTTTCATTTTTGTCTATCTGTCTGTCTGTCTGTCTGTATGTATCTTGGCTAGGCATCACGCCGAAACTACTGAATGAATTCAAATAAAATATAGCACAATTTGAGTTCATACTATGAGGTAGGACATAGGATACTTTTCATCCCGAAAAGTTAAAGGGTTCCCGCAGGAAAGGGGTTGAAAGATTTTTATAAGAACACGTATCACGCTGAAACTACTGGACGGATTTTGATGCACCTTGGCATTGTTATAGTTTATATGATGATTGAAAATTAAGGATACTTTTTATCCCGAAAAAATAAAGGAAGTTTTTTTTTCATTTTTGTCTATCTGTCTGTCTGTCTGTCTGTATGTATCTTGGCTAGGCATCACGCCGAAACTACTGAATGAATTCAAATAAAATATAGCACAATTTGAGTTCATACTATGAGGTAGGACATAGGATACTTTTCATCCCGAAAAGTTAAAGGGTTCCCGCAGGAAAGGGGTTGAAAGATTTTTATAAGAACACGTATCACGCTGAAACTACTGGACGGATTTTGATGCACCTTGGCATTGTTATAGTTTATATGATGATTGAAAATTAAGGATACTTTTTATCCCGAAAAAATAAAGAGTTCCTGTGGAATAGGGGTACAAATTCTGTAAATCAAAAAAATTTAGTAATATTTTTTTGGAGTTTGTTTTATATTCGGTACTGAAGCCAAAACTGTTTTTTTTTTCATTTTTGACTGTCTGTCTGTGTGTCCTTCTGTCTGTCTGTATCTTGGCAGTTCATCATGCCAAAACTACTCAATGAATTCAAATGAAACTTGGTATGATATGAGTTCATACTACGAGGTAGGACATAGGATACTTTTCATCCCAAAAAATTAAAGTGTTCCCGCAGGATAGGGGCTGAAAGTTATTTGAAAGAACACGTACCACGCTGTAACTACTGGACGGATTTTAATGCAACTTGGCACAGTCATCAATCTATACT
The DNA here is from genome assembly GCA_946251855.1 of Alsophila aescularia. NCBI lineage: Eukaryota > Metazoa > Arthropoda > Insecta > Lepidoptera > Geometridae > Alsophila > Alsophila aescularia. The sequence goes on from OX276378.1 coordinate 44,502,780, forward strand.
TATAATAAAGCAATAGGTACGAAAAACGCTGTACAAAGAAGTCAAATTAAAAAAATGGTCTAGGTTACCCTAACAAACATTTTTTTGTTCCCTAGCTACAGAACAATTTTTTTGTTTTAATTCGTGTCTTTTAGTCTGTTTGTCTGTATTTTTGTGCATCACGTAAAACTACTGGACCGATTGCTATTCGGTTTTCAATGTAGGATAGCTTAGGGTTTGACTTAAAACTGGGGTAATTGGTATCTCAATTTGGCGATTAAAAGCCGAGCAATTGATAAAAAAAAACATTGTTGACGGCTCAAGAATTTTGATCAAATGTTGGTAGATAAATTGGTATTTCAGGTCCTGGAATAGCACACTATGGTACTTTTAATCTAAAGAAATGACCACGCATGCGAAGCAGCGGGTACAGCTAGTGCTAAATAGGATTCACATTATTTGGTCACACCACTTACAATATTACTCCAAAAAAAAACTCGAACAACGTAAAGTTCCCAAAAAATGGACGGAATCAAGGATAATCCTATTATACAAAAAACACTTTTTTACCCAACAGATGTAAGGACCCGACATATGTAGGGAACCATCGTCCCATTAGTCTTTAGCCTGTACAAACCTGTACAGCCCTGTACCTGTACCTGTACCTGTGTAGCCTGTACTTTGCTGTGTTACAAGCTTTTTGCGTCTTGCTTGGAGAAGCGAATAGCAAAACAAATAGAACAACACCAACCAGTAGAGCAGGCGGGATTTCTTAAAGGTTTCCGTACCATAGATCATATTTACACTTAAGAACAGATCATCGAAAAGTATGAAGAGTTCAGACAACCCCTACATCTTGCATTTAATGACTACGTGAAAGCTTTTGACTCAATAGATCGTAATAGTATATGGAAAGCTCTAACATACCAAAATATACCACAAACATATATCTTGAAAAACATCTATGTTTATAGTACGACCAGAGTAAAACTAGACCGCATAGTGCCAGAAATCAAGATTCTCCGATTCGCGGATGATATAGTATTTTTTTCGGAATTACCTAAAAATCCTGAAGAGATGATAAACGAGCTTAACAAGGTAAGCGTCAGTGTAAACTTAAAATTAAACGCTTTAAAAACTAAGATGGTACAAATAGCATACATATTCCCTATTAAGGTAGATAAAACCCTGCTTGAATATGTAGAAAAATAATAAATAATATAATATAATATGTATCTTGGAATACAAACATCTTTTAGGAGTTCCAAACACCAAGATGAAATAGAAATAACAATTGCTGTAACCTGGAATAAGTTCTGGAGCCACAAAAAAGTTCTAAAATCTAAATTACCACTACACCACAGAATAAATAATAGTACAAACTACACCTTAAAACTAAAGTCGTGGATTCTTGCATACTACCTTGTCTAACATAAGCCTGCCAAACATGGATTTACAACAAAGACACACGGACCAGAATACAGACCTGTCAACGAGCAATGGAGAGAATCCTAATATCAGTATACATACCTAGTATTATATAAAACACTAGTTTTCCCGCCCGCGACTTCGTCCGCGCGTTCAACTGTTTATCGCGAAAGATCTTCATGCTATGATCTTCTAGGATATTAAAAACCAATGCTCTTGAAGTTTTTTGACTGACTTGTTATTTTGTCTCCATGGTAACCGTTCCTAACAGCGAGTAATCAATATTTTCCAGTTTTCCCGTGAAAACTTACAATTTTCCGGAATACAAAGTAATCCATGTTTTATTTTAGGGATTAAGCTATCTCCATTCCACATTTCATCAAAATCTGTCTAGCCGTTATCGTGTGACAGCTCCCCAAATAAACAAACAAACAAACACACAATGTTTCATTTTTATATATTGGTATGAATAGGTAGTCGCTTCCCGCGCCGTCCGTCACTCTGTAACGCTTAATCTGAAACTACGCTACGGATTTTAATGCGGTTTTTATCAAGAGATAGAGTGATTCAACAGGAAGGTTTATACGTATATTTTTATATTGCTTTGTGTTAATTTGTTGAAATATGACGATAATTGTTCAAGATATTGGAAGAAATCAAGCCAACTGAGAAATTTTTGAATTTGGAACGTTAAAGTTTTAAGAAAACTCGCATCGATACGGGCATTGCATAAAATATTTACGCTAGGGTATATATTCTAAGGGGCATTGTAACGAGAGTTTATTCGACAACCGAAGTAGCCACCATATGCAGAAGACAAAAAAAGTCGCTATATCCTTGACATTTCCTTCGCCATTGTTTTATCCCCGTATCTCCTACATGATCTGTGGGCGCGATTGAAAAGAATGTGAAACCAACTCAGAGCAAGAATCTAATAGGAATCAAAGACGGTAATTGGTGTTATTTTAATAGTACCGTATTTTTACAAGACTGCGCAATGCAAAGGACGGGTATAGTGTTTATCAGCCTAAGTATATATGTCTGTTCCTTTGTGGCACTATATAGACCAAATGCGTGGACAAATTTTGATGATTATTACGTCAATCGATTTATTTAAATCTTGCGAGTGCTATTATAGACATGACATTAATCAAAATTCAATATGGCAACAATCAGACGCCATACTGTAAAAAATAAAAAATAAAAGTCTACGAACTATGTCAAGTGGGGTATCTTTGAATAGGTATTTGAAAACTATCTAGGTTTCACTGATCATTTTTCGTTTCGAATGACCATTAAGGATCCATAACGAGTTCAAGTTGGTTAGCAACCATTCTCACTAATTCTTATAAATATAAACTAATAAGTATAAAATATAACAATGAATTTAATTTCTCCTTTGAAGGGATCAGCCTGGCGAGCTAACTCTTCACGCATCTGACTGCATCTTATATTTCAAAATCCAAAATCTAAACCTTGTTTGCCTCTTTTCAGTTTGATTCACAGTCTGTTTTTTTATAACATTTTCAAATAACACAAAATGTCGTCAAACTATTATTCCCCGAAGCTGAAGGTCGAGTGTGCGAGAGCTAAATTTTTCACCTCAGTATTTTCTCAAATACGCCTATGCGAAGCCAAGCCGCAAGTGTAGTATATACTCAAAGTAGGCTAGTTTTTTTATTGTAAAATATATTATGGAGTAAACAAATTAATTAAAATCATCTGATTCCACATTATGATGGATATATATTTTCTAGAAAGACAATTTCAAAATGTGCCTACATTATATTTGTGGTAACAAAGAAGAATGTATAACAATATTATAATTGAAAAAGTTTACCTAATTTTGTACCTATGAAAAGTAGAAGTTTAGCGTCGGTCTGGGGATATTTAGGTGCATTAAACTTGATGCATTTTCAAAGCACTAAACTCTCTTCAGACCAGCTTTAGACGCTTTTGTGTTGTGTTCTTAAACTGCAGTACAGATTACACATATGGTACAGCTATATACCGCAGTCTTAGAGACTAAGTATCTTAATTCTGTATTCAATTCGGTGGATTCACGAGTCACAACGAATCGTGTCACAGTGTGACTCGTTGGGAATTTTCTTCCCAACGGGTTACACTGTTACACTGAGTGTGTCTCGTTAGGAACTTATCTGTAAAAAAGGTGGAAACGAGTAACAGTGTGACTCGATGGGAAAAGAAAAATGTTCACACACTTACTTGCAAGCCTTAATTCACTCCAAATGAAATTAAATACATACTCTTCGTACTCTTACTTTCCTATACATAAATTCTGCTTACCTAAGTCCTCAAATGCAAACCGTAACTGGATTAAATGCTTTTCTCCTAAAGGAATCATAATGAACACAAACACCAGTAATGAGCGGCAGTGTTTATAAACTGCTTTGATCAGGCCGCGGCACCGTAGGAAAATAAGCAACTCAAGCTGGTAACACCGAGGTGTTTGTAGTTTATATATGTCGTGGCGATATCGTAGAATTGTTCATTTCATGAACCGTTTGTATTTCATGAAATGTCCAGCTGAAACTGACCACATCATTGAAACATCAACGTTCAATGATATTTCTATCCACGTTTGGCAATATCATTAAATAGAATTAAAGTAGGGTTTTGATGATACCAAAAGTGTTAAAACAGGTTTTCAAGGCTAAAAACCACGTCGAAGGCCTTCAGACCTATCACAGCCAAGTCGGCGGGCTTTCGCCTAGCGCCTCTAACGGTAGATAATGTAACTATTTTACGATATGATTATTAATGTTTGACCATATCATCAAGTAGCCGTGCGTTTAGCTGTTCATAACGTCAAACACTAATCATTCATTCTTCTGGCCAAACCATTTTATGATGTCACCGATATTTTCATGAAATAGTTTTTTTCGTGATGTGGCCAACCATTTCATGAAGTGATCAATTCTACGATATCGTCACGACGTATACACGGTGTGTTAAAAGTCCCAAGGGCTTGCTTTAAATATATGCTGCACTATTGATAGGTTCGTTGGCAACGAGGACAGCGCGAGAGGTTATGTAATACAATACAGTATGAAAATGGTTTATTGTTTGTACCTACAACCGATATAAGAAAACAAATAGCGTACATAGTAAGTTGTTTAAAACCAGGCTCTAAAACTAAAATAACACGCTTTAATACCATTAAACCGAACTAAAAAGTAAAAAATAAATTTCAATATAAGAATAAAGTGATTAACGAGAAAATTAATGTCATTGTAAAAAAACGTGGGGTGCTTTGTACGACGTTCTTACACTAACTCTGTAATTCGAAATAGAAATAGTATCATCCCTACGCTTCTTTTTACAATGACATTTATTTTCTCGTTAATCACTTTATTCTTATACTAGCTGATGCCCGCCAGTTCGCACGCGTGGTCATTTCTGTAGCTTAAGAGTGCTCTTTGTGCTATTCCAGGACCTAAAATACCAATATACCAAGATTTGATCAAAATTCCTTCAGCTGTCAAAATTATTTTTATCGATTGCTCGGCTTCTACTCATCAGTTTGAGATATAAAGAAGTTTTTAAGTCAAAATATAAGCTACCTAACAGTGAAAACCACATCGCAATCGGTCCAGTAGTTTTTACGTGATGCGCGAACAAACATACAGACAAACAGACAGACACGAATTTTTAAAATGTTATATTCTTATTCAGTAGCTTATATCATGTACCTTAGACCAATTCTTTTTAAATTATCTTCTTTGTACAGACTTTTTCGTTCCTATTCCTTTATTATAAGTATAGATGGATTGAAACTTATTTTTAATCGACTTCAGAAAAGGAGACGGTTATATGTTCGACTGTATGTATGTTTTTTTATGTTTGACTTTTTAGTTCTTCCTTTTGAAAAGTGATAATTCATTAGCCTTCAAAACTTAGTACCACACTTTTAATGTCTGTCTGTTCGCGCATCACGTTAAATCTACAGGACCGATTGTGATGCGATTTTCACTGTTGGATAGTTTAGGATTTGAATTAAAATCTATTGTACTTGGTATCCCAATCAGATGAGTAGGAGCCAAGCAAGTGTGGTACTAAGTTATGTAGGCCAATATTGTCGTAATAATATCGTTCAATTATGTTTATTTTATTATTTTCAGTGTTTGGTTACAAAAAACATTTTGATGTTGAAATCGTTTCTTATTTATGACACTTTTTTACTGGTTTAATTTATTATAGGCTTCTTTTATATGCCCATCTTGTCTTTGTCTTGTCTTGATTGTACATAAATGTTTACTGGTTTTAATTTGGGGTGTTTACTATTATTGGCGAGCCAGCCCTTTTGTACCATGTTTACCATCGTAAACATGTTCTATACCTTCTGTTGAGAACTTTCCAGTGGACTACCCTTAGTAGGTACCTATATACCCTGTATGTATATAGGTACCTACTAAGTTGATATATTGCAGTGCAGTAAGTTTAAAAAAAAAAACAGTTTTTTTGTTTTGTTTTTAGTGTTTGTCGTCGGTCCATCGTGTGGACATTGTAGCCATCGCAGGAAGTCGGTGGATGGAGGTGGCACAAGATCGCTCGTCATGGCGCTCTTTGGGGGAGGCCTATGTTCAGCTGTGGACTTCTAAAGGCTGACATGATGATGATGAAGATTTCAAAAATGAAATATCTCCTATGTTTCAAAAGGGTGAAGGTAAATGCATCCATTATTCATGAAACTATTCTGAATACTGGAAAGCGCACTTTACACCTTAGTTTATATTAACCGAATAAACACGGTCTAGACGGAGAACTCTTGTGATCTGAAATTCATGAAGTAAACAAGGAACGTCTGTTGTTGAAGTGTTTGTACAAATTGAGGAGAAGCCGCTCGACTGATGGTCAATTCTCGTCTATATATGAAAGTTAAAGTTATGAAATGACCGTTACAGCTACTAGTTAAGTCTATAAGTTATGTAGTCTTGAAAGTTGTAGAGCTCATTTTTACCTAAGTACGGCGAAGCAGATGAAGGGTGATGTGTTCCATCTAAAAACTTGGTCAGATTTTGACAAGCGAGGTCAATAGATTCGTCTTCATTGCAAGAGTGTAGGTTTGTTTGTCTTATGAAATAGTGCTGGCCGTCTCTGGTGTCAGAGTTTGTCAGGTCACCCGAGGGCCTGTGAAATGGCTTAACGACTGCTATTAATCACTGACAACCGATAGCTTAACGTGCCCTCCGAAGCACGGATCGATGGAAAATCGAAATAACTTAGAAAAGTCATTGGTACCTAGCCTGGCGGAGCCTAGGATTGAACCCGATATCGTTGGATTTCGTTAGGTTCAATAGTGAAAGTTTAGACTACCATCGTTACCAGAGTGTAGGTAAAAGGAATGTATACGTGTGTAAGGCTATTATTTACCCGACCGTAAGGTTTTAGTTTTGAATTTATGTATTGTTCTAAAGTAGCTACAAGATTCTACAACTTAATTAAAATGAACATGTTGATTTTTTCTTCCAAAACATAATGCATGAAAATAAAAAAGTTGATTTTCATGAAATTGTAGTAGTTTAAGAAAAAAATACAACTTCATGAAAATTTACTTTTTTAATTTATGCCAGTTTTTATAGAGAAAAACTGTCACTTCTTTTTAAGTGACTTCAGAAAAGGAGACGGTTATATGTTCGACTGTATGAATGTTTTTTTTTATGTATATTTTATTTTTAAATTTATTTTGATCGATATCTCCTTCAATTGAGGACCGATTTTAAAAATTATTAAACTGTTTGAAAGGTTATACTCTCCAAGTGGTCCCATATAAATTATATCAAAATTGGTTCAGCAGTTTTTCGAGAATTAATAGTTTTGTTGAGTAAATCCATTCGATTTTGTGTTTGTATTGCCTTGATTTTGTGTTTATCTCTAAGATTTCTAAATTAATTTAGATGGTTGTTTTTTTATTCAAAAGAGTATACTTTCTGTGTAGTCCCATATAAAATTCATCAATTATGGTTCAGTAGTTTTATTAGAAAATCTATTTGTTTTATAGTTTATGTTCTCTAATATCTTGGGATTTCTGAACCGAATTAGACGCTTTAATTTAATTTACTGTGTTATAATGTTTAGGACTAGATTGCAAGTCAATTTTGAACAATTTAAGGACGTCCCAAGATGCTGAAATTTTGCACATGGGTGTAGTTCTGATGACAATTAAAAACTACAGTTGTTGTAGTAGTAGTAGTAGTAGTAGTAGTAGTAGTAGTAGTAGTCAAAGGAACTACACAATAGGATGATGGAATCCCTTCAAGTTTGGGCTCATTTGGTTTGTCTTGATGAGATCATTTCTGGTTTTATGTGGTATCAAGGGTCTGATGATGGAGCCGGAAGGTAGTCACAGGAACTCAACAACCAAATGATGAAACCCTTTCGAATTTTGGCTCATTTGGTTTGTCATGATTAGTTCTCTGGTTTTATGTGGTACCCAGGGTCTGATGATGCAGCCTGAAGGTAGTTATAGGAATTCAACAATCAAATAATGGAACCCCTTCAAGTTTGGTTTAATTGGGTTAGTCGTCATAAGTTCTGTGGTCTAATGAGGTATCTTGGGTCTGATGATGGAGATGGAGTCACAGGAACCCATCACCCAACCATCAAATGATGAAACCCCTTCGAGTTTAGGCTTAATTGATTAGTCTCGATGAGTTCTCAGGTCTTAAGTGGTACTGATGGTGTCTGTAAAAGATTGCTTTATAAAAGGACACATACATCATTACAGCATTTACAACTTATAAATCCATTTGTTTTGGTTTTATGTTTCCTCATATCTACGAGATGTGTAACCATTTTTTTAAAGAGTTACATTTCATTCCAGTGAAGTTATAGATAATTTTCGTCAAAACTAATTCAGCAGTTACAAACGCTTTCGAGTCTAAAGTGGTGGTAAGTGTCTACTATTTTCTTTGGCATATATTCTTTCCGATGTTTGCTTAGGCCACTAAAAATAAAAAATAAAAATATAACCTACTTTATCAGTTTACATAATGACAAAGTAAATACAGGATTATTGGTAATTCGTCGTATTCCCGTTAGGAGGTGATAGGAGTGACTATTTTCGATAATTTACCCCTATACGCATTATGCAAATGTGAACCATTTTTGAGTCCTCATGTTTTTTAGCTTTTTTCTTTTTTAAAATAAGTCAAAAATGTACCAAAAAAATTCTGATCTTACTGAGGACCAGCTAAACAAACTTGAGCGTCTTCAAAACTTCTGCATTCGATTTATATTTGGTTTGCGCAAATATGATCATGTCTCTGAATTTCGCACTAAGCTCAAGTGGCTTCCAATACGCCTCCGCCGGAATGCTCATATACTCTCTATTCTTTATACAGTTTTGTTTAATCCCTCCTCCCCGCGATATCTTATGGAACGTTTTAATTTCCTGTCTGATTCTAACAAGTTGTCACTCAGGTCATCAGAAAATTTAGCTTTGTTGATCCCTCTACATAGAAGCTCTTTTTATGGCAGTTCATTTACCATCCAAGCAGTTCGCCTATGGAACGCTCTGCCAGTTACTATAAGGCGAGCCCAGTCACTCCCTGTTTTTAAACTTCAAGTAAAGAAGTTTTATCTCTCTAATTAATATCACTTCTTGCTATTTTGTTGTTATTCTGTTGTGGTTTCACTGTATATTATTTTTATTATGTTTGTATATATTTTGTAAATGTATATGTAGTAAATGTAATTTATTATAATGTATATACTATGTATATGGATATATATTTATATATGTATATATATATATATATATACTGTACTATATATTTACATATTTATGTGTAGGTATATTGGAATATATGTGTATATATGTTTATTCATTGTATTCAGTTTTTATTATTTATTTGTTAGATTATAATGCACCACCGTCTTTGCCGTATATTAATTCCTTTCCATCCAAAGGTTGTCTGGAAGAGATCGCTTTTTAGCGATAAGACCGCCCATTGTCCCATTTATTTTGTATAAATGTTTTAGTTATTATTGTATTTTTTGTTCTATGTGGTGTACAATAAAGAGTTATCTATCTATCTATCTATCTATAAAAAAAAAAAAAAATTAAATCTATTTTTTCTTCTGATTTATAAAAACGATTAAAAACTGGTTATTTATCAATATTAAAACAACAAATATCGGTCCAAATTTAAAAATGCGAGACATAAAACGATATTATTTCAATATTTTTTTGCCATTGCCTTATAAACAAAAAAAACGTGATGAAACTTGGTTTGCAGATTATTTTAAAAAATAACCGTTTTTTTAGCTCTCCAACAATGCATAACAACTAGGAAATTATTTCAAAGAAACTGAAGAAAAAAATGATCACAATAGAAGCAGGCGGAAATTCGTATTCGAACTAAACTTAAGGTCGTTCTTTAAAATTTCGTGTGCCACATTTTTGAAAAGGCAACCTAATACTGTTGGTTAAGGAATAAAATAACCTTTCATTTCATAAAGAAAACAATGAAATAAAGAATGAGTATATATTTATAACGCCTGTTTGTTTGTACAAAACTTAACATATAAAATCTAGGCAACTCTGGATGTAACACACTTTAGACAAGGCAATCTAATACTGTTAGATAGTAAATAAAATTAGCTTTCATTACTCTACCATTTGTTGGGCAAAAGTTATTTATAGATAATATTATTTAACAGTGTTGGCTGGCCCCAGATTTAGCTTGGCAACCCAAGTGCGATTTATCAATGCACATTATATTATCTAACATATAGTCTTTGTAATCATCACATAACAGATGAGGGTATATATTTCTTAGACTGTATCTCGTACAACAGAATACTTCTAGCCCAGAAATATTACCACGCGGGGAAAGCCTCGGGCACAGCTAGTTGTATAGTTGTCCTTAATCAGCTTTGTAGTTTCCTAAATATAAATAGTTTACTTAATCCTATGCAATCCGGTTTCCGGGCTGGTCACAGTACGGTAACTGCACTCCTTAAAATAACAGATGACATACGTTTCGGCTTGGAAAAGGGTCAGCTGACTGTGCTGACATTATTAGATTTCAGCAATGCTTTTAATACTGTCAACTTCGATATTCTTCTCGCCATTCTACGCTCTATTAACTTATCTCCTGCAGTGGTTGATTGGTTTCGCAATTATTTGCATGGTCGCCGGCAGAGAGTACGCCTCGATGAACATTTTTCTTCGTGGTGTGATACAACTTCTGGTGTACCGCAAGGTGGCGTTCTTTCTCCTCTCTTGTTTGGAATTTTTATTAATTCTATATCAGAACATAACCTCTCCTTATCACTTGTATGCTGATGATCTCCAAGTCTATTGCCAAGCCCCACTTAGCTCTCTCTCTTTTGCCATAGAAACTACTAATTCCAATTTACGCCATATTTCTGACTGGAGTAAAGCTTATGGGCTAAAAATAAATCCTACTAAAACACAGGTAATAATTCTTGGCAGCTCCAGAATGATATCAAAAGTTGATTGGTCAGTTCTACCCAAATTTGTTTTTGGAGGGTCCACTATTCCATATAGTCAGAGTATCAAAAATTTAGGTCTAACTATAGACCAGAGCCTTACTTGGATTCCTCAGATGGAAACCGTCAGTCGAAAGCTATTTGCTTCTGCAGGTTCCCTCAGAAGACTCCGAAATTTTTTGCCCACTGCCACTAAAATTGCTCTTGCGCAGTCACTTCTGCTCCCAATCTTAGACTATGCCGATGCCTGCTATCTAGATCTTACTGAGGACCAGCTAAACAAACTTGAGCGTCTTCAAAACTTCTGCATTCGATTTATATTTGGTTTGCGCAAATATGATCATGTCTCTGAATTTCGCACTAAGCTCAAGTGGCTTCCAATACGCCTCCGCCGGAATGCTCATATACTCTCTATTCTTTATACAGTTTTGTTTAATCCCTCCTCCCCGCGATATCTTATGGAACGTTTAAATTTCCTGTCTGATTCTAACAAGTTGTCACTCAGGTCATCAGAAAATTTAGCTTTGATGATCCCTTTACATAGAAGCTCTTTTTATGGCAGTTCATTTACCATCCAAGCAGTTCGCCTATGGAACGCTCTGCCAGTTACTATAAGGCGAGCCCAGTCACTCCCTGTTTTTAAACTTCAAGTAAAGAAGTTTTATCTCTCTAATTAATATCACCTCTTGCTATTTTGTTGTTATTCTGTTGTGGTTTCACTGTATATTATTTTTATTATGTTTGTATATATTTTGTAAATGTATATGTAGTAAATGTAATTTATTATAATGTATATACTATGTATATGGATATATATTTATATATATATATATATATATATACTGTACTATATATTTACATATTTATGTGTAGGTATATTGGAATATATATATATATATATATATATGTTTATTCATTGTATTCAGTTTTTATTATTTATTTGTTATATTATAATGCACCACCGTCTTTGCCGTATATTAATTCCTTTCCATCCAAAGGTTGTCTGGAAGAGATCGCTTTTTAGCGATAAGACCGCCCATTGTCCCATTTATTTTGTATAAATGTTTTAGTTATTATTGTATTTTTTGTTCTATGTGGTGTACAATAAAGAGTTATCTATCTATCTATCTATCTATCTATAATATTATATTTGATAAAGTCCTTTGCCAACACAGAATTACATTACATAGAACCGCCAGATAAATAAATCTGCAATCGCTGAGCATTTGCTCGAATCGGGCCCTAATCACTGGATAGAACTCCATGACCCGAAGATCCTCTCCACGGAACGTCACTACTACTCCAGGATTCTACGTGAAGCGGTTGAAATTAAAAAGTATCCCAATTTCAACCAAGAGGATGGTTTCAATTTGGCTGCTTCCTGGAATCCCGTGATAAGCAAGTGTTCGCGTCGCGGTTTATGTCAGACAAAATCTGCAGATGTCGTTAGTGTCGTGTGTCGTGACAATTCTGAATTTTTACATAACCAAATGCGGGTAGTTGGAGACAACGCTCGCCCTTCCCGACGCTGACACCCGCTACTTCAGTCTTCTCGTGACCACGATCAATGCAACTTGATCGAAACGTCGAGGTAAATAAATATTCAAGTTCTCAGCGCGATTAAGTCCGGTTTAAATATATAACTGTGTTCGAGTCGCGAAAGTTTAAAAGTTACAATATGTTTACCAATAAAATTAAATTTCATATGATCAGAAATTTTGTTGGCTGGTTTAATTACGTTTACTTAGGTTACGTTAGTTGTTTCTGTTACAGACGGACAAATAAAGCTTCCCTTAGACTAACAAAATAATTTTGTTCATTACTCGTACCTACGCAAACAAAGGGTTTCAATCAAAAAATATACCTAAATCAGAAACATTAATATAATATAGTAGGTACCTACATTACCTAAAATAATTCGTTACGCTGTTCGTAAAATGATTCGTAACAAGGGCCTCTAATTTTTGATTATTTAGTTCAGACACTTTTTACGTGTCTGAAGTAGACATAGTGGTCACGATACGATACGATGCGTCGCGTTAAGATATCTTCGTGAAATTGTTCGACAATTGTCGTAATGACGACGTTGTCTGCAAGAAATTTCATGTGGCGTAGCGAATAAGCGCCCAGGGTCTGCAGTCTCGATATAGATAGTGATTGCTTTACAACTGAAATTGGTACATACTTATACCGATGACAATCGTTAGCTTTGATAATTATTGTCAAAAGATATTTACTGTCATCGGTATCTGTACTGACATTGATCATGATTGACATCGATATAGAGACTACCAAATATCGTTATAATCGGATTTTGCGTCCGATTTCGGTTGTAAAGCAATCTTTATCGATGTCGAGAATGTAGGTCCAGGAGCCCAATTCTAGCGCAAATAGACATATGTCGGATTCAAGATTATCTCTAATCTTAAATCTCTACAAAAAATGTCGCCAAAATGTCTACAAAGGACAAAGTAGACAGTTTTCAAATCGAGAATTTTAATATCAAATTATGTACTTTCGCATGAAACGAAATGTGTTTTCTGCAATGTCAAATTGAAATATTTATTATCTATGCCAAGATTGCCAGCAACTGTCAATCTTGGCTTGCAGCCAAGTGCCAAGTGTGACAGTGATGCCACCTTTGGGTATTTTCCCCTAGATTTAGAGTAAAACTAGGGTATAAAATTATTTTGGGTATTTTTGTCACAACAAAAATAAACAATTGATTCATTGCGCATAAAACTACCTTAGAACATTTTCTGCCATAAAAATAGTAGAAACATATTTCAGAATATGTCAGGGTAATATCCGTCTTTAACTATGTATAAACGCACCATAGAGCGCGGTCTCTTTTCTATATTCTGACAGTTTTGGTTTCCTCCTCGCTCTATTGCGTGCGGGAAATGAAACAGGTGGGAAAGATGGTGTCACCGTCAGGTGTATGAAATAATGAATATTTTTGAATAAAATTTGTGTAGTTTGAAAATTGATTTGAATTGTAATTTCTTTCAATATTTTTTGGTGGAATATCTAATAGCGTGGTACGGGAGTAAGGCCGACTTGGCGTGGTGAGCGGCGAGGCGCGCCGCGGCGTGTGGCGACGCGCTGCACGTGGCTCGTCGGCTCTTTCCGCCTCGGCTCGTCGATATTCGACGTTTCACATCTGCCAGGCATCCTGCGACAGCTAATTTTTTTAATAATGATACTAGCTGAAAGGCTGATTATATTACGATTTATGAAGAATAGTTTAGATGTATCTACCAAGATGACCTTATGTTCATTCATCTACATTTGGGCTTTTTTGTAATGTCATGTCATCTAAACATGCAAAACGAAAGGTGATATATCACATTTCAGAACGCTAATTTCGCCCACAAATTTCGAAAGAAAACGGTAAATGTGATCATAAATAGAGTTTTTCGCCATTTGCTTCAAAACGAACGGCCGACATAGTCAACAAACGGTTCGACTTCTCATCGAAATCACATGTCTATTGCCTTGGACCACTTCCGACTTCGGACCGTTGCGTTGCATGTCGAGCGCTGGGCGTAGACATGTCTCTATCGTGACTTTCCAAGAATACGCAAATTAGTTTTGGTTTGTTTGTGTTTTGTTTTATCTTCTTTTTGTTAAGTTCGATACATTAGTTATTATTTTTGTCAAATGGAGACGGGTCCCTCAACACACAAACTGTCACCGGTAAAAAAAATGTGTTCGCAAAAGTATGAGTGTATCGGAAAAAGTGATGATGATGAATGCCTATAAGTCGTGGTTTAAAGACAAATATTGGCCATTAGCAGACTGTGCCCAGAAAACAGCAGTTTTTTTGGGAATATCTGCAGTAACTGTAAGAAAGATTGTTACTGAGAATAAAACCAGCGATGAATTCAGTATGCCTCTGAAGACTGGGCCAATAACAAAAATTATGGAAAAATTAGACAAATTTACCTTGACTGCTACAAGACAGACTGTTTATCGCTTTTTTCAAGACAATGAGGCTCCTACTACAGCAAAGGTGCAGCGCGAGAGCAAAGCCGGGGGAAATAGAAACAAAAATATATATCATAAGTGAAAAATGTTATGGGCAACTGGTATGTCACTTTACTTATCATGAC
The DNA here is from genome assembly GCA_946251855.1 of Alsophila aescularia. NCBI lineage: Eukaryota > Metazoa > Arthropoda > Insecta > Lepidoptera > Geometridae > Alsophila > Alsophila aescularia. The sequence continues at coordinate 44,517,782 of OX276378.1, forward strand.
ATTTCTTTGTTAACGTATAATATCTAAGATTATGGAACAGGGTATAGGCTCGTTATGTATGTAAATTCCTACATATTCGGCAGAGTCTAGGGAATTTAAGTGTGGAACCTATTGTTTTGATTAATCAGACAACCTAGGCAGCTTCATAATTTTAGAGCCTAGCTGCTCTAGTTTTGTCTTTAAGTTTATTGAAGCTATTTCTTATAAATGTGGTAACTATCTGTGCACGCGGCTTTGCCCGCGTGGACAATGATAAAAAAACGATTTTCCCAAATATATTTGTCCTAAACCACCCCAGTATTGACGCGAAGAAAACGAAAAATAAATTCTAATCGGTCGAGATTTTCGTGGTTTTGCGAGACTAACGCACTACTATTATTTTTCATAGAAAGATAGATAGATAACTCTTTATTGTATAGATAGATAGATAGATAACTCTTTATTGCACTAAAGAAACTTAACATATGGCACTTTAACAATGAACTTAAAATAGTACAATCGGCGGCCTTATCACTAAGCAGCGATCTCTTCCAGGCAACCTTAGATTAGAAAGCGAGAACATGAACATTAATGAACGATAGTGTGCATATGCAAGTATACATTTACTGAACAGAATAAATTTATATTTTTAGAATATAAATACGATAAAATATTACTTATAAATACCATAAGTACAATATATAAAATAAAATAAATATATATATATATAATATAAAAATACATACATATAAACATATATACTAATAATAATAATACATACTAAAATAAACAGGACTTACACACAACATACATTACACTACATAAACATATTAAACATAAAAATAAGTAAATACAGCAACATGTTATAGCGTTGAATGATAAAAGTTTCTGACCCGATCTTTAAAACATTGAAGCGATGTCGCTTGCCTTATGGTTACTGGCAAAGAGTTCCATAGTCTTACCGCTTGTACAGCAAAAGACTTGTCATAATAGGAGCTCTTGTGTAGAGGAGTCTTCAGGAGAAGATTATCTGATCACCTAAGATTTAAGATGTGAGAGCAATGAAGAAATTGAAAACATTCCTTAAGATAGCGCGGGGAGGAAGGATTAAACAGTATAGTGTAAAGAAGAGAAAGGATATGAGTATTCCGACGAAGGCGAATTGGTAGCCACTTCAGCTTAACACGAAATTGAGTGACATGGTCATACTTGCGTAAGCCAAATATAAACCTGATACAAAAAATTTGAAGTCGCTCAAGCTTGTTCAGGTGGTCCTCAGTGAGATCAAGATAGCAGGCGTCAGCGTAATCAAGAATAGGAAGCAGAAGAGATTGTATAAGCGCAATTTTAGTAGCCGTAGGTAAAAAGTTAGGGAGCCTTCTGAGTAAGCCAGCAAATGCAAACATCTTGGGGCTTATTGCCTCGACTTGTGGGCACCATGATAACTGTCGATCGATCATGACTCCAAGGTTTTTAACTACATCGCTGTAAGGAATCAAGATTCCATCAAAAATAACAGATGGAAGATTAACCCAGTCAATCCTAGAAATCATACAAGAACTACCTACTATTATAAATTGAGTTTTGACTGGGTTAACACTGAGACCATAAGTAGCAACAGCATTAAACGCATTACTAAAGTCCAGCAAAGTCAGTACAGTTAAAAAGCCTTTTTACATACCTAGACGGATATCATCAGTTAATTTTACTAAAGCTGTAACTGTGCTGTGGCCTGGACGAAAGCCAGATTGATAAGGATTAAGGAGATTGTTAGTGGTGAGGAATGAGCTAAGTTGATTGTGAACAAGGCGTTCAAGGACTTTGGACAGGAATGGAAGTATAGAGATAGGTCGATATTCAGAAAAAGAATTAGGATTCAGTTTTTTGGGCAAGGGAACAACTTTTGCTTCCTTCCACATTGAAGGAAAATTACCGCCACACCATATATTTATTAGTATTTCATTATTTTTTTACATATTTTTTTTTATTTATTTATTATTTATATTTTTTTTTTATTTTTGTTCTGTATACCACATAGAACAAAAATACAAAAATAACTAAAACATTTATACAAAATCTATGGGTATGGATATGGGCGGTCTTATATCTCTCCAGATATCTTCCAGACAACCTTTGGATGGAGAGGAATTAATATACAGCAAAGACGGTGGTGCATTATAATATAATAAATAAATAATAAAAACTGAATACAATGAATAAATATATTACTAAAAATATATACACACATATTCCAATATACCTACACATAAATATGTAAATATATAGTATGCTTTATATATGGTACATACTTTATAATAATACATATAATTACATTTACTACATATCGACTGTGGAAAGGCAAAAGTGCTAAAGCATCATTTTGGTTGAAATTAACTTAAGTATACCACTGAACTGGGTTTTTTTCTACGTCAATCAGTCTTAGTTTCGGGTACATTTGAGCACTTTTTTGGCGCTTTATACAACAAAATTTCACACATTTTTCATCTATTCATAGTCTAAAGCGACGTCTTTTTGATGTTCCTGAAGTTGATGTCGCTTTAGTGGTTGATGCGTAAATTAATATTTGACAATGATTTAGAATTTTTGCATTTCTGCATGATGTTTAAAGATCTTGTAAGAAGATCCTACCCGCATAATTTGAATATCATTAGGGCCGCTACACATCGTGCCGAAAGTGATAACGTTATCAATTTATCTTCTTTGCAACTGAGTGAAGATGCTACTGGTGTACTTTCCCGAGGTCTGAATTTTGCCCCTGTTCCTAAAAAAGTTCCTGTGGAGGATATGATGAACATTTTGATATGCAAATAAATGATAATGGGAACATTTTGGTGTTACCAGCGGGAAAGGGCAATGCGAAGGTGGTTGTTGATACCGTGGATTACGAGCGCAAATTGAATGAATTGGTATGTGATCCCAGGACTTATAAGAGGGTTAGTTACAATCCAACCGCACGGGTCACTTCAAGAGTGATGAAACTTTTGAAAGAATCAGACAATGAGGAATTTTTATCACAACTGCGCCCCCTCAATCCAACGTCACCAAAGATCTATGGGCTACCAAAAATTCATAAGCTGGACGACTAATTGTTAGTCAAATTGACGCTCCAACATATAAGTTAGCGAAACATCTTGCCACTTTTCTGCATCCTTTGTCCGGAAAAACCAGTAGCCATGTAAGTGACTCGAGACATTTTATCCGCCTGATAACAGATGTGAACATTCTGCCAACTGAGGTTATGGTCAGTTTTGACGTCGCTTCGCTTTTTACTAATGTACCTGTAGAAGACACTATGACAATTATTGCCAATTTAATACGTACTTCGAATTTACCTGATGTGTACATTGAATGGACGGAGTATTGTCTAAAGAGCGGGTATTTTTTGTGGCGGGGTGAATATTACCTACAGGTGGAAGGGGTAGCCATGGGCTCACCGATGATAGCTCCGGTGGTGGCAAATATTTTCATGGAGTGGTTCGAAGTATAGCACTGACAGACGCTCCTGTGAAACCACGATACTGGTGGCGGTCATCCACATGATGACGTGTTTGCTATTATCGCAAAGGATTCCCTGGATGCCTTGGTTTCGTTTCTGAACTCTGTTCACCAGAAAATCCGGTTTACCGTGGAAGAAGAGAAGGATGGGAGTTTGCCTTTTTTGGATGTTCGTGTCATAAGAAAGCCAAATGGCACGTTGCCTCATACCGTTTATCGGAAGTCGACACACACGGATAAATACCTGCAGGCAGATTCTCACCATCATCCGTCACATCTGGCTTCCGTACCGAGGACACTGATTAACAGGGCTTTGCAAATTTGTGACCCTCAGCATGTCAGCGCTGAACTGGAGCATGTCATAGGAGTGCTGGAAGACAATGGCTACCATTGGTGTCAGTGTTGCCGCTGGGCTAGTACTACTGTACGTAAGCGACCGGACACAGTGGATAGATCCCCGATTTATCTGCCTTTCATTAAAGGGGTACTGACAGGATTGGTCATCACCTGCGGCGGAGGTATGGTATAAGAACGTGGTTCCGATCACCATCACAACTCCGACGTTTTCTGCGTTCACCTAAGGATAAGGAGTTGTTGAATGGACCAGGTGTGTACAGGATTCCTTGCGATTGCGGTGAAAGCTACATTGGCGAGATACGTAGGAATATTTCAACCAGAATAGCTGAACACATCAGAAGCGTCAAGAATATGGATACCGATCGTTCAGCGGTCGCGGAACACGCCCACATCCCGGACTCTGGCCATTATTTGCGTTTTGATAGGGTTTCTGTGCTAGCGAGGGAGAAGTTGTTCCTCGAAAGGTACGAGAGGCTATCGAAATTAGTCGCTATTCCAACTTTAACCGGGATCGTGGGTGGATTATTCCTTCGGCGTGGAGACCAGTTCTTGATGCGACTGACACTGGGTCCACAATGTGGGGTCATGAGCCGGACGCAACGAGCGCATTGTGCCAACAATCAAAGTTAACGGAAGTGAGTGACAGTGATAACTCCTCGACAGACAAACGAAGTGACTGTGCAGGCCGAACATAGTCGAGCGCCGCAATCGCCGCCCACTGGGCCGCCCGCGCCACGCACGCGTCGTCAGTTGCGTGCTGACGTTCGTAGCGCTCGTCGCGGCTTTTGGGCATAACACTCCTAGATGAAGGACTTCAAAATAGTCTGAAACTGGTCAGAGTATTTCCGATCTTCTTTTTCGTGAGTTTTTAGCCGTTTTATTTATATTTAATATGAATATCACTCGCGTTAGTTTTCAAAATCAAATCTTATAAGCAGTTTTAACTTACCTACATTATCAATTATGTGTTGGTTTAGCATAATTCTATTACTGTTTAATAAGCTCTTTTGCGCTTTCGCAGAAGTATCCGTAAATAACTTAAGTATTATAGTACATTACACGCCAATAGTATGGTATAGTACACGCCAAAACCAGTCACAACACGTGAGCTCGCTTGGACAGCCAGTTTGCGGTCAAGAGTCAGAGTGTGGTGGTGTTTTAGTATTTTTTTCGCCTGCGAATAGAAGGGGTGGAGTAATTTTGAAGATATTACTGTTACAAGGTTAATGTTAATAACATATTATTATGTACAATTTATCATCATAAAACATTTGGCTAAGTAAAACTTATTCTTGACTCAAATAGGTACTCGATTTTGTTCATGAAAGTTAGGTTAGGTTTAAGTATCTGTTTTCTGGTTGTACCTAGTAATTAAAACATGCAATAAGTAGATTTTGGCTTCGAATTCATTATTTATTAGTTCTGAAGGCCACAGGACCTTAAATGAGGTCTAAATTTAAATGATACGTAAGTAGGTAGAATTGTAAACAAATCTTGCAAGGAAACTTCTCCCTGTTTTCAAATTGAGCTGAAATTCTAAACACGTGTTTAGTTTTGCTTACAGAGCAATGTTCTGCTACTTATAAACCAATTTGATGATGGAATCAGGACCTGTCTCAGTAAATCATCGACAGATTGGAATACATTAATTGTGTTTGGGATCATTTTATTCTGCTTTATGTACCGATTACAAATTCATAGATAAAGATGTATTTTAAATTATAACTAGTAATAATTCCTAAATATCTAAAAACTTATTACTATTTCAGTTCATAATGGAAAGTCAGCGTAAATCGTACTATAAAAAGTATGCAAATATTAAAGAAGGACCGATTACAAAGACAAGACGAACTGAGCACCTGAGTTTCATTAAAAACAGTAATCATCAGCAGCCTGAGCATGATAAAAAAGATAGAAAAAGTAAAGGAAATGAGAGTAACATGCAAAAGAATCCCAACGAAAACGTCACAAATATTAAGGCGTGCTAACACAGAAGAAAATGTATCAAACTTGGTATTACAGTGCGATTTAGTGCCATACTTTATGAAACCAGACAATGTTGTGCCTCCCCAACATAGACAACTGCACATTACTTCGTACTCTAGACAGGCTGTGGACGAACGTCACAATGAGCGCATTCGATTTTTGCCATTTTGGAGCTGATAGCAGTAGTTTGGCAGTAATGAGCATCCACGAACTAACGGTGACTAACGTCAGGAGATGAAACAATGTAAATTTTAGTACCATGGATGCTCGGTGGGGCGATTTGAATAGTAACAAACGAAATTAGGGCAGAGCTTATCCTTATTAGCTTATGTTAGTAGTAGAGATCAGTGCTCCCCAGCCAGAAAAACCTCTTGACCAAAGCTACCTCCATATAAAAAAAACAGTTACAGCTTCCACATTTTTGGAAGAAAACTCAGGCTACGGTATGTATTAATTGCTATTGTATCTTTTTATTTGTAAAATATTTGTACACATTATACATCGTATAATGTGTACAAATATTCTGATTCTGATGTTAAGGTCCACGCTCAAGGTCTGCCAACGCACAATGGAGCGTAGTATCTTGGGCGTCAAACTAACTGACCGCATTAGGAATACGATACTGCGCTCCAAAACCAAAATCGCAGACGTCACCCGAACTACACCCGAACTACACAGCTGAAATGGGACTGGGCTGGACACGTCTGTCGTATACCAGACCAGTTGTGGGCAAAAATCACAACTGATTGGGCCCCATCTGGAGCAAAACGTCAGCGCGGCCGTCCCCGACGAAGATGGTGAGACGAACTAGACTCGTACGATAAGGACTGGCCATTAAAAGCATTCAACAGAAAATTATGGAAAGAGGGAAGGGAGGCCTTTGCCCAGCAGTGGGACGATTTAGGCTGATATAATAATTATACGATACTCAACATTTCCTAAAATAATATAATATCTAATAAACACAATTGTACCATATATTGTTTTTTTGTAATGCTTCTGATTCCAAAAATATTTAATACCCTAATTTTAATATAAGTCAGGACTTGTTCCTTACTTGAACATCAGTTAGGACAACAGATTGATTTTAACGTTCCTAACGTACTAAAGTTATATAGTGCAGTATAGTTTTTGTCTATAAATAATGTTGATTCAACATTTAGTCATAATTAGTATTTTAAATGTACACACCGTTAGTATTTTACCCTCATTATTGTATCATGTATCAATGTATATTCTTCAGCTAGTTGTATTTCCGCTTCATTTCAAATGAATAGTTCGTTAGAAATTTTGATTCCATATTCCGTGTTAATACTATGTGCGTAAGCAAATCTCCGATTTCTAACACTATGGTAATAAAAAGAGCTTATATGTAGAGGGATCATCAAAGCTAAATTTTCTGATGAGTGACAACTTGTTAGAATCAGACAAGAAATTGAAACGTTCCATAAGATATCGCCGGGAAGAGGGATTAAACAAAATAGTATAAAGAATAGAGAGTATATGAGCATTCCGGCGAAGGCGTATTGGAAGCCACTTGAGCTTAGTGCGAAATTTAGTGACAAGATCATATTTGCGCAAACCAAATATAAATCGAATGCAGAAGTTTTGAAGACTCTCAAGTTTGTTTAGCTGGTTCTCAGTAAGATCAAGATAGATCAGCATTGGCATCGGCATAATCTAAAATTGGGAGCAGAAGTGACTGCGCAAGAGCAATTTTGGTTTGAGTAAAAAATGTGGCAAAAAATGTGGCAGTGGGCAAAAAATGTTGGAGTTTTCTGAGGAAACCTGCAGAAGCAAATAGCTTTCGACTGACGGTTTTCATCTGAGGAATCCAAGTAAGGCTCTGGTCTATAATAAGACCTAAGTTCTTGATACTCTAACTATATGGAATAGTAACCCTCCAAACACAACTTTGGGTAGAACTGACCAATCAACTTTTGATATCATTCAGGTTGCCTGGAAGAGATCGCTTTTAGCGATAAGGCCGCCCATTGTACACTTCTTCTGCTATTTTTCCTTTATTTTTTGTTGATTTTGTTTGTGGTGTGTGCAATAAAGAATTTATCTATCTATCTATCTATCTATCATTCTAGAGCTGCTAAGAAGACCTGTGTTTTTGTAGGGTTTATTTTTAGCCCATAAGCTTTACTCTAGTCAGAAATATGGCGTAAATTGGAATTAGTAGTTTCTGTTGCAATAGAGAGAGAGTGAGAGCTAAGTGGGGCTTGGCAATAGACTTGGAGAACATCGGCATACAAGTGATAAGGAGAGGTTATATGTACTGATATAGAATTAATAAAAATTTCAAACAAGAGAGGAGAAAGAACGCCACCTTGCGATACACCAGCAGTTGTATCACACCACGAAGAAAAATGTTTATCGAGGCGTACTCGATGCTGGCGACCATGCAAATAACTGCGAAACCAATCAACCACTGCAGGAGGTAAGTTAATAGAGCGTAGAATGGCGAGAAGAATATCGAAGTTGACGGTATTAAAAGCATTGCTAAAATCTAATAATGTCAGCACACTTAGCTGACCCTCTGGTTGAAGACATGTATTGACCATATTATAAGCAATGCTAAAGATAGTTTCAGTGAAATATTAAAACTTGGCCTCTCTGACCATGACACTGCTCAAATGATTAGTTTACCATATGAGAAGAGTATACTCCCAGTAACTGTTTATTATATTACAAAAAGAGACTATAGTTCAAAAAATGTAAATAAATTCATAAATTGCTTCAAAGGCTTGAGTTTTAATGAGGTACATGTTACCCCAGACTTGAATAACGCCTTTAACAGTTTTCACAAAGACTTCTGTTTGTTCTATAACCTTTGTTTTCCCAAATTAAGGTACAAAGTCACACAAAAGCGACGGAACCTTAAATGGGTGACCAAAGGTCTCCGCAGGAGTTGTGAAACAAAGAGGAAACTACGCTGTAAATTCTATACCCAAAAAAAAACAGTCAAAGAGATGTTATTAAAATTATTCAAAAAAATTGCGACGTTGTATTTATAAGTCACAACAAATTTCTAACCACAACTTTATTTCTAACTCTCAAAATAAATGTAAAGTGACATGGGGTGTGATAAATAATGACACGGATAGAAACATACAAATCAATTTTATTGAAATCATCTCATTGCACAAACTAATCAAAGTCAGAATTATTGTAAGAATACCAATAAATCCCGCTTAAGCAGTAGCATGTTTCTGAGTCCGTTAAGCTGTACAGAAGTTCATAACATATTGTCCCTAAATAATACATTCTCTATAGGATATGACGAAATACGAACTGATATTTTGAAGAAATGTGTTTATATAATTGTCCCTGTACTCATACACCTAATAAATTTTTCTTTTGAAAGTGGAATGTTTCCAAATGTGCTCAAAAAAACAATTGTAAAAACCACTCTACAAAAAGGGGGATAGGACTGATATTAATAATTATAGACCTATTACTTTGATCCCAGTAAAGACTAAAATTTTTGAAAAGGCTATGCAGAAAAGTTTTTGAACAAGTATAAAGTAATCAAAGAAGAGCAGAACGGGTTTCAAAGGGGAAAATCGACAACTTTAGCTTCCTATAACTTCGTTCATAATGTGCTCTTAAGTTTGGACAAAATTATGCAAACTATGGCCGTCTTCTTTGTTATGTCAAAAGTTTTCGATTTTGTATCACATTCGTTGCTTTTACATAAATTAGATAATTATGGCATAAGAGGCCCTGCTTTGAAATGGATAAAAAGCTACTTAGCAAATCGAGAACAATGTGTTGAAATTTCTAATTGAGGACCAAACTATGCAATATTTCACAATCGATCAACATACCAAACAAATAGTTACCGAGTCCCTCAAGGCAGTGTACTAGGGCCGTTACTATTTTTATCATAAATTAATGATTTACCTGATATTACGCATTATAAATGTACATTATTTGCACATGACATTTTTATTATATTAACCAGTAAAAAAATGATACTAATTTTGACATTGAAATTAATAAATCAATCAAATCAATTATAAAATGGCTATCTGATAATTATCTTAAAGTTAATTTGTCGAAAACTAAATATGTACAATTTCTGACTCATGGATCTAAATCCATTTCTAGACAAATAATGTATGATAATACAAAATTGATCGAGACAAATGCTGTCAAGTTTTTGGGTATCACTGTAGATTAATAATGTAGACTGGAAAGACCATATAAAATAAGTATGTACCAGGGTTAATAGATTTGTTTTCGTTCTTAATAAACTTCGAAAAACCACATCACGAAAGACCGTGTTACTGGCATACCATGGGTATACAAGCTCCGTCCTATGGTATGGTCTGCTTCTCTGGGGTAACTCGATTGATATAAATAAAGCTTTCTTATCGCAAAAAAAGTGCATACGCGCGATGGTAGGTATTCGCCCATACGAGTCCTGCAAGCCATTCTTTAAAGATTTTGGAGTCTTCACGTTGACTTGCATGTACATTTTTGAAATAGCGTTATTTGTTCGTAGTCATTCTGATCTGTTCACCACGGCTAAAGATGTGTGTCCACGTAACACAAGAAATGGAGAGAGACTTGTTGTCAGTCACCATCCGAGACTGGCGCTGTTTCATAAGAATTGTTATTCATGTGCATCACTGTTTATAATAAACTACCGACATCGCTAAAAGAGCTAATCGATAACTGTGTTTATCGTCTAAAACAATTTTTAACATGTAAATATCAATCGTAAAATTGTTATTTTTACCTTGACATAAATATTTTGCAATGACATGACCATGCATTTGACATTGAATTGTTTAACTTCTAGTACTTTGCTTTTTTATATAATAATTTTAATCATTTATAATGACCAAATTCACATGCCGAGGACATAAAAAATATTCTTAAGATCAGTGTATAACCCTATTATTAGTGAATAAATTTCATTTCATTTCATTTCTCTTCCAAGCCGAAACGTATGTCATCTGTTATTTTAATGAGTGCAGTTTACCGTACTGTGACCAGCCTGGAAACCGGATTGCATAGGGTTAAGTTAACTATTTCTATTTAGGAAACTACAAACTACAAGGATAGGAAAGGAAGTATACTCAGAATATATGGTTAAATATATGATGGAATATATGGTTCATAATAGGTATCATATTGTGTAGTCGAGTTTTTGCAAGACGCACGGCAATTGATTTTTATATTATGTTGTAGGTACAAATAGATAGTAGATTGAGATATATATATAAACTGAACCATAAATTAAACCTAAGCTATAAATCAAATACTACCTACCTAGTTGTGCGTTGTGCGCTAAAAGAACACGATGTAAACTTTATTTTTCTTCAAATTATCATAATTGCTTTTAAATTCTTAAATGTATGGGCTTCTACTCAGCATCGCGTAAAAAAAGGAGATGCATGCCACATATAAAGGGTCAAGGGCCCGTATTCACTAACCACGAACAAGGCGACGCCTAACTAAGAAACTCCTAATCTAAGCAAAGTCTTAAGCGTGATCTTCTATTTCACCTATCCATTTTTAATAGGTGACTCCTAAGCTAGGCGCGCTCACTCACTAATTGAGTACTCAGTTACGACTCACTTTACATGAGTGTGAGCGAGCGCGGCGCGGGCTGTCAGTTTAAGAGTTGCCTAATCGAATCGTTCGAATCGATGTCGTAACTTTAGGTGACGCCTAACGTCACTACACACCGTAAGATGTAAGACAACCCTACATTCTCAATATTAATTACGTACTTATTTTTTGTGTTAGAATAATTATTTAGGCATCTGATTTAGGCGACTCTTAGGGTTATTGCTTGCTTGCTTGTCGTATGAGGAAGTGCTGGTCTCTGGTGTCAGAGTTTGTCAAGCGGCCCGAAGGCCTCTGAATTGGCTTAACGACTGCTATTAATCAATAACAGCCGGGACCGACAGCTTAACGTGCCCTCCGAAGCACGGAGCGATGGAAAACCGCACATAACTTAACTTAATAGTCATTGGTGCGGAGTTATTGAAAACAGGGGTGAGCCAAAAAAAAAATAGCCCCGATATCTCAACAAACCTAACAAATTTCATGAAGTTTGTGTCATGTTATTTATAATTATAATAATAATAAGTTGTATTAAGGGTCAGATGCAGAAGACAGTACTCCTTGACACGGCGCGTATAGTTAGGAGGTTCCTCACTCTGCAGCCCTAGCCACCGGTAGTTTGAGCCCTGCTCCGCTGCCGGTGGTACTCTAGATTTAGGTTTTTTTATAATATTTTTATTTGTATTTTTATAGAAATATTGTAAAAAATTATAATCTAAGAAATCAAATAAATAAAATGAAATAATAATAATATTTATTCCCAAAAAAGGTACATTAGCAGTTACATTAAACTTACAACTAGGAACTTAATACTATAGTTTTACAATTATTGCTGCTTTGATATTTGAGCTTTCTAGTTCCCACACTAGGATACCCTGTGTTGTGGGAACTAGTCTCTTCCATGTGCACATAACAGATAAAAGGAGAAAAACTAAAAAATTAAATAAGTAGATATTTTTTTCCTATTCGGAGGTAGGTATTAAATTTTTTTTATTAAAAATAACTGCATCGTAACTGCAACAACTGCGGCCGGAGGGTGCAGTTACTACTTAGTGGTGTGCGTGCGTACAGTGCCTGTAGATGAGGTGAAAGTGTATCTGTATGAGCTTTGGGAATAATGTGCTGTGTGTAGAAACAGATAAGGTACGAATTAGGCTAGTGGCACACATGTTGATGAAAAACTTCTTCTTTTTTTTTATCTTCAAATGTTTTATGTTTTATAGTATCGTTTTAGTGGTTAGTGTGGTATTTTCCTTTTTATAGTATATAACATTTTCGATTTTTTGTTCGACTTTTAAAATCCAATTTTGTTAGTTTATGTTATTATTACTGTACATTGAATATTCGATACTGAAGTTTTATTTTTTCATTTTTGTTTGTCTGTCTGTCTGTCTGTAACTTGGCTAGGCATCACGCCGAAACTAATGAATGAATTTAAATGAAACTTGGTATGATTTGAGTTCATACTACGAGGTAGGACATAGGATACTTTTAATCCCGAAAAATTGAAGGCTTCCTGCAGGATAGGCATTGAAAGTTATTTAAATGAACACGAATCACGCTGAAACTACGGGACGAATTTTGTTGCAACTTGGCACAGTCATAGTTTATATAATGGGTAAAAATTGAGGATAATTTTTATCCCCAAAAAATTAAGAGTCCCTGCGGGATAATGTCCCAAATTCTGTAAATTGAAAATATTGTGTAATTTTTTTTGGGAGGCCTTTCTATATTCAGTGCTAAAGCCAACACTGTATTTTTGTAATTTTTGTCAGTCTGTCTATCTGTCCGTTTGTCTGTCTGTACGTTGGAAGCGCATCACGTCAAAAATACTCACTGAATTCAAATTAAATTTGGGTTGATTTGAGTTCATACTTTGAGGTAGGACATCGGATACTTTTCTTCCCGAAAAATTAGAGAGTTCCTGCAGGATAGGGGTGGAAAATTATTTAAAAGAACACGTAGCATGCTGAAACTATTGGACGGATGTTGATGCAACTCAGCGCAGACATAGTTTATAAGATGGGTGAAAATTATGGATACTATTTATCCCGAAAAAATAAAGGGTTCTTGCAGGATATGGGTCCAAATTCTGTACATAAAAGACATTGTAAAATTTTTTTTTGGAGTTTTTTTATGTTTGATAATGAAGCCTACACTGTATGATTTTTAATTTTTGTCTGTGAGATACAGACGTGTGTCTGTATCTTGGACGCGAATTATGCCACTGGATGAATTAAAATGAAAATTGATATGATTTGAGTTCATACTACGGTAGGCCATAGGATACTTTACATCCCGAAAAATTAATGGGTTCTCGCAGGATAGGGGTTGAAACTTATTTAAAAGAACACGTACCACGCTGAAACTAATGGACGGGAACTTGGCACCGTCTTAATTTATATGATGGGTTAAAATTGAGGACACGTTTTATCCCGAAAAATTAAAGGGCTTCTGCGGGATATGGGTCCAAAGTTATGTTAATATTTAAGTAATAAATAGTATTTTTTGGGTGGTTTTCTATATTCGATACTGAAGACAAAACTGTTTTACTTATTATTTTTGTCTGTTTGTCTGTCTGTTTGTCCGTATCTTGACCGTGCATCGCTCAGAAACTACTGAATGAATTCAAATGAAATTTGGTATTATTTGAGTTCATACTACGAGGCAGGACATTGGATACTCTTTATCCCGAAAAATTAAAGGGTCTCCGCAATATAGGGGTTGAAAGTTATGAAAAAAAAACACGTACCACGCTGAAACTATGTGTCGCTCTGTCTGTTTGTCTGTTTGTTCACGCATCACGTAAAAACTATTGGACCGATTGCAATGCGGTTTTCATTGTTAGATAGCTTAGGGTTTGATTTGAAAACTGGTGTAATTGGTATCTCAATCTGGTAGGTTAGAAGCCGAGCAATGGATAAAAGTATTTTTGACGGCTAGAGAAATTTTGTTCAAATGTTGGTATATTGGTCCTGGAATAGCACATTATGGTATTTTGAATCTAAAAAAAGACCACGCGTGCAAAGCCGCGGGTACAGCTAGTCTATATATATATATATATATATATATATATATATATATATATATATATATATATATATATATACATACAGATCAACCTATTCTGAATATACGTAACTTATACGAATTACGTATTAATACGTACTTATACGTATTTTCTTCACTTCATCTGCACGCTGCACGTCATTCGTTACCTTACCGCCCGTCGCACTACGATGCCTTACCAGGTTTTATTTAAAAACTGAGGTACTTGGTATAGTAGGCCTTGCACGCACTGCCTTGCGGTGGAAAAAGGTGCGATTATTCTAGCATTTATTTCATATTGTATTATATGCGTTTATTTCACTTCAATACGTGCACTTCTATGTATTATTTATATGTATTCTCCGTACTTCACAGAATATGCTTTATAAAAACGCAAGGCAGTGCGCGCTAGCCTTATTCCGATGATTAGATGCCGAGCAATCGATAAAAAACTATTTGACGACTGAACGAATTTTGAAGAAATGTAAAATAATATTGTACTTTGTACGTACTTTTGGTCCTGGAATAACACGTGTGGGCTACTTTTAAATGAAATGACCACGCGGGCAAAGCCGCGGGCACAGCTAGTCTATTTATATAGACAGATAGATCGAAAGTCGCTTCCATTGCCTGCCAATCAACCGGTGCCTGCCTTTGAACTAAAATATCACGCAAGACCGAACCGCTTCATTACAAGCTTGACTGGTCAAAACAGCATGTTTCACGCTACCCTTCAGTGTCGCAAACATTGTGATTAAACGTAAACATGTTTATGCACTATGTTGTTGAAAGTTACGATGAAAATAACGATTAAATTCATTCTCCTCCAAAGAGCTTGTAACCTTATTGTAGCTAAACTTCCAGAATTTTGAAAAAAAAAACTCAATTTACTGTGGAACTATAAAAGTGATACGAAAAAATAGAAGGAACAACAAGTGTTATAAAAACTGCTTAAGTGATATACTTTCTGAAATATTTGGGATCAAACATTATTATTTTCGTCGTTTGTCGAACTTGTTTGTCTGTCTTGACCAGGGAACTGGCTGGTGAAATTAATGTTGTAGATAACTATTCTGAACTGCGCCGTTCTATGGTTGCACTACAATTCATGTATCTATCTATCTACACTTATAATCTATCTATCTATCTATCTTCTATCTATACTTATAATAAAGCACTAAGAACGAAAAAGCCTGTACAAACAAAATAATTTAAAAAAGATGGCAGGGGTCGGCAACCTTTTGAGTCGGAAGAGCCAAAAGTTACAATTTCCAAAATTTTACACTATAAAAAAACGTTTCAATTTATTTGTTTATTTATTTATTGTAGAGAAGATCAATAGCATTTACAAATACATAAGATACATATGTTTAACAAGTTCGTAATATAGGCCAATAGTAGATCTTTCTAAACTAACATACATTTTTCTTACAGCTCTCTAGCTTTTGAATATGTAACTATGTGTGAGGATGTGTATAATGTAAGTGTGTATAAGGTGTGTACATGTGCATGTGAAGTAAATGTAAGTATGTACGAATATATAAGGTTTAACAATATTATAAAAATATAATAATAATAATACCTATAATATTGGGTACAGAATGTGGTTATAGTTGAGAAAAGCTCGTAGCTTGGAGAGTTTTGGAGACTTGGTATTTAAAAGAGTTCTGGGAAAATTAATTTTGATTGATATAAAAACATACAATTATTTTTAGCATAAAACATATTTTAGCTATAAGAATGATAATGTATTTAATCCAAAGTTATTGAATAATAGATAGTTACATCAATGGGAGTATTGGCTTTGCACGCCTTTTGAATGTTAAATCTGGCTCATAACTTGTTGTTCTAAGTTGCCAGCATGACTCTAGATTTTTATTTGTTAGTTGGCTTGGCTTCTTACTTTACTTCTTACTTTACTTTTTATTATATTAATGCAAGAGAATGCTTGCTCGCAAGAATATGTCGACCCGAAGATCGTCAGCACTCCAAATGCCAACTTCTTCACTTCACTGCAGCTTTCTGGAAGACTACTCGATGAGCCGAATTAGCCGAATATGAGTGCCTCCAGGGCCGGCCTTAGGCATTTGTGCGCCCTAGGCGAGAAATATTTCAGCGTCCCTTATTATATATCAGTTTTGAGCTACTTTTATTAGTGTAGTTATTTCTATATATTTTTTATGAGCAACCTTCTATGATTGGCAAACATGCAATATTAGCAATAAGGCCCGAGCGTACCGAGCGCAAAAAATTGAGCTACTTATGCTTTCATTGGTGTATTTTTGTGAAAAAATACCGAAGGTTTATGATCGATCTTCTATGTGTGTAAGACACGTAAACTTAGAAAGGCGCGAGCGAAGTGAGCGTGAAAATTTTGATTTTATTTCCGATACATTATACGAAGGAGTAAACTGAATATAACATTTAAAAAACACGAGCTTAACAAGCGTGATAAATTTCGGAAAACTAGACATTAATAGAATTCGTCGGCGTGGGAAAATAGGACATATTAAAAGCGAGCGCATAAATGTCTAACTATTTGTTACCGTATGCCGTATGTATGACCAAATAAGAAAAATTATGGTTCAATTGAAAGATATAATCATGAAAGCAGACAATATCAACATGGCGCAATAATTTCAAGTTATTTCTAGAAATTAATGTTAAAAACTGAAGGAAAACCAAATTCACCTTTTCTTTCATTCAACAGACAATAACAGAACAAGGGTACAAGCGTAGCGAGCGCGAACATTTGGATCTAAATTTGTCAGTTCGTACTCACTATGAACGGTAGCTGTGGTTATCAAATCAAGGTATAAAATCCTATTTCAGTACGAGCGTTGCCTTTGAGACTGTAATTATATGAAAAAAAAAGCATGTTAATAATTGACCTTCTGTGTGAAGTCTGCGAAAAATCACAATATAATTATAAAGCCGCGAGCGAAGTGAGCGTGGAAATTTAAGATATTTCTATCAATGAAACAAATAAACATGATTACAAAACATATGAAAATAATAAATGGATTTAAAAAGCATCTAGTTGATCCCAGGACATGACCCCCTGGATCCGCACTGTTCAAAAACTTTGTCTTTTTCAGCTTTTCTTTAATGATTTTCTAAACCAGAAAGTTAATAAAAGTTAATAGGCAGTTTTTTTATATAAATAGAGATAGTTATTAAATTAAGTGGTGGAGTTAAGCTAAAGCCACCCCTGAGTGCCTCAATACGCGGCAGCTAGCTGTCCACATTTCAAACTATACTATAAGTACTCAATTATGGATCGATTGCACGATTTAAAAGGTTTTGATTCCACGATTATAATTATGTTTTGCGTATTGAACTGGAGAGCTACAACTTTAAATGCAAAGAGCCGCATGCGGCTTGCGTGCCGCAATTTTCTTACCCCTGGTCTAGGGTACATAAAATATGCTACTGAACAAGAATAATAGTAGAATAAGAATTTATCTGTTGGTTTGTTTGTATGTTTGCGCATTACGTAAAAACTACTGGACCGATTGCGATGCGGTTTTCACTTTTAGATAGCATAGAGTATGAGTTCAAAACTGGTTTAATTGATATCTCAATCTGATGAGTAGAATTAATTCGAGGTACTTTTGGCTCTGAAATATCACAGGATCCTTATATACAAGAAAAATTACCATGCGGGCAAAGCCGCGGGCAAATCTAGTAAAGCAATAAGAGAGAAAAAATCTGTACAAAGATAAATAATTTAAAAAAAATGGTCTATGGTATTTAAAATAAGCTACTAAACAAAAATATATCATTTTTTTAAATTGTGTCTGTCTGTCTGTCTGTATTTTTGTTTGCGCATCACGTAAAAACTATTAAACCAATTGCGATGCGGTATTCACTGTTGGATAGCTTAGTGTTTGACTTAAAAATTGGGGTACTTGGTATCTCAAATCGATGAGTAAAAGCTGAGCAAACGGTAAAAATCTTTTAGACGGCTAAAGGAATTTTGATCATATGTTGGTATATAATTGGTATTGGTCTTGGAATAGCACATAGAGTACTTTAAACCTAGAGAACTGACCACGCGTGCGAAGCCGCGGGCACAGTTATTAATATAACCAAAAGTTTGACTAAAAAACATGTTTGAACCCATGTATCTCAGAAAGAAGGTATACCGTTTAGACGTTTTTGATTAAACACTATTAGTTTCTAATAATTTGCCCTATCTATTGACTTTAGTTTAATTGATGGCCCAGAGAATAAGTTTTATAAATAAATGGCAGTTGCTATTTAACAGTTCGTACAATCCGTGTTTATTTAGGGTGCATTCCGAGACTCGATGAAATTGATACTATCGCGCTAACATGCGTACCGAGTCACCGTGAGCACGCCAACGATATCCCTTGTGACGTCACGGATTACTTACGTCACTCTTCATCATCATCATCATCATCATCATCATCATGTCAGCCTTTAGAAGTCCACTGCTGAACATAGGCCTCCCCCAAAGAGCGCCATGACGAGCGATCTTGTGCCACCTCCATCCACTGACTTCCTGCGATGGCTACAATGTCGTCGGTCCATCGTGTGGGGGGTCTCCCCACACTTCGCTTGCTTGTTCGTGGTCTCCACTCGAGAACCTTTATTCCCCAGCGGTTGTCGGTTCTGCGAACTATATTGCCTGCCCATTGCCACTTCAACTTGCAAACTCTGAGAGCTATGTCGGTAACCTTCGTTCTTCTACGGATTTCCTCATTTATGATTCTATCACGTAGTGAAACACCTAGCATAGCTCTCTCCATTGCACGCTGCGCAATTTTGAGCTTTTGTATGAGACCAATAGTTAGCGACCACGTCTCAGTGCCGTATGTCATCACTGGCAACACGCACTGATTATAAACTTTCGTCTTGAGGCTCTGCGGTATCTGCGACGAGAAGATATGGCGTAATTTCCCGAACGCTGCCCATCCGAGTTGGTTTCGTCGCTTGACCTCTTTGTCGAAGTTGGATCTACCCAATTGGATCGTCTGACCCAAGTAGACCTAGTGATCAACAGCTTCGATAATATCGTTCCCAACATAAACCGGCTTGGGTACGACATGGGCATTTGACATGATGTTCGTCTTGCCCATGTTCATTTTAAGACCCACCTGTTGGGAAACAATAATGAGGTCACTGAGCATTGTGTTAAGGTCTTCCAGGGTTTCAGCCATGATGACTATATCATCAGCAAATCGAAGGTCAGTGATGTATTCGCCATTGATGTTAACACCAAATACGTTCCAGTTCAGAAGCTTGAATATATCTTCCAGTGCAGAGGTGAACAGTTTCGGAGAAATAACGTCTCCCTGTCTCACCCATTTTTGCAGCTGGATAGAATTCGTGCTCTGATCCTGAAGACGAACTGTCATGGTGGCCTTGCTGTACAAACACTTCAACACTTCGATGTACCGGTAATCAATCTGGCACCGCTGTAATGACTGTAGCACTGCCCAGGTCTCGACTGAATCAAAGGCTTTCTCGTAGTCCACAAACGCTAGACATAGCGGCCGATTATACTCTTCGGTCTTCTGTATAATCTGCCAGAGCGTATGGATGTGGTCTACGGTGCTAAAGCCTTTCCGGAATCCAGCTTGTTCGGGAGGCTGAAAGTCGTCAAACCTACGAGCGAGACGGTTTGTAACTACTCTCGAAAACAACTTATAGACGTGGCTCAGCAGCGAAATGGGCCTATAATTCTTCAAGAGGGTTTTATCACCTTTCTTAAAGAACAAAACCACTACGCTCCTTTGCCACGCCTCTGGCGTTGTACCCTCGAGGATGACGGAGTTAAACAGCTTCTGAAGGACTTTAAGTACAGGTGTTCCACCCGCTTTCAGTAGCTCTGTCGTTATTCCGTCCTCCCCTGGTGCCTTGTTGCACTTAAACTGTTTGAGAGCCATTCTGATCTCGTATAGGCTGACGTCCGCGATATCTTCGGTAAAATGTCGGGTCAAACGGGCTCTTGCATCGCTAGTCCTGCTAGGAGGACTACGCGATGAGGTGTATAATTGTCCATAGAACTTCTCGAGTTCACTCAAAATCTCTGGCTTCGACGAAACGATGCTGCCACTGTCGGTTTTCAGCTTCGCCAACAGGATTTTCCCTATAGACAGATCTCTTGCGAACACTTTGGAGCCCTTGTTCCGCTCTATTGCATTCTTAATACAAGTAGTATTATAGGAACGCAAATCGTGTCGCATTGACTTGGAGATCTGTTTATTAAGCAAGCTGAAACTCGACATATCCACTGAAGACTGCAGCCTCATCTCGCCTCGTTCTGCCATAAGTTTGAGTGTATGCTCAGAGAGTTTCTGTGTTCTTTTTTTGCTGGGGGTCTTAAAGAACTCCGACCCGACCTCGTGGACAATTTCCACCAGCCTGTTATTTAGTTCGTCTACTGTATCGCATTCGGTAAGGATTTGGAAGCGATTTTGGAGCTCCAACTGAAAACTCTCGGGGTTTTGGATTTGGGCAGGACTTGGGCGAAGACTCATCAAACGAGACCTCTCCAGCTTTACGTTGATATTCAATGAACCTCTTACCATGCGGTGATCACTGCCGGTCTTAACCCTGTTGATCACAGAGACATAATTGAATATATGCTTATTGGTCGTCATAATGAAATCTATCTCGTGCTTATGACCGCCGGGGTGCAGCCACGTCCATTTCCTGGACGGGCGCTTCTTGAAAAAGGAGTTCATCATAAAGAGTCCCTCCTGCTCCATGAATGTCGGCCAATCGCTGACCCCTTTGGTTCCGCAGTCCAAATCCAAACTGCCCCACTCTCAGTTCATCGCCAATCCTCAGCCCAGCCGTGCGTTGAAGTCCCCCATCACCACTGTGAAGTGTGTTTTCGGGGCATGTATGGCATTAGAAATGTCGTCATACATAGCTTCCACTTCATCGTCCGGGCGTTTCGAGTGCGGGGCGTACACCTTTATGACCTTCAACGAATACCGTTCGGTAATTCTGAGTATAAAGTATACCACCCTGCTCGAAACGCTTTCGATCTTCACAATGTTACTTAGAAAAATTGCTACTTAGCATTAAGTCCTCCTTGTACATTGTATTAGTGTGCTAAAGAATAAATAAATATTGTTGTTGACGAGCGACTTGTGGACGAGAAACCCGACACCATGTTGGGACTGCTGGTCGCCCTCCCGGTAATAGAGTAAGTTGCCGGAATTGAGGGTCACCGTATCCTCTCCCACTCTTCGGACTTCTGATAACCCTATAATACCCCAGCGCAACTTACTTACTACTTCTTCCAGCTCTATCAACTTCTTATCGGTTGCCATAGTCACCACGCTTTAGTGTAGCAAATATATGCTCGGACGACGCTGCTGCCCATCTTCCGGTGTGTAATCCTTTAGTCGCCTCTTACGACATCTATGGGAGGATTGGGAGGGGTCTTATTCTAAGCCGAGACCGCCACGGCAACGGCCGAGACTACGTCACTACATCCGCCATTTTTCGATTACACCGACCATGCCCCAAACCGATATCACCGTGAGCGCTACAGTCAAAGTGACAGACTGACGGTTGTTTGCGAAGAAAACTGTTGTTTGAATTCAGTTGTGTATGGTTTTCGTACACTTATCCAAATATTACAACAGACAATTGACCAATTTTTTGTAAGACTACTTTCCCCTCGACTAATACTTTGTATTTTGAGCAAATTTTGTGTTTATGCCGTTGTGATCAATGATCAATCACGCTCACGAGTGTTCCGAATCAACTGCAGTACCCAATTGTCACGAGCGCGATATCGGAATCGGAACGCAAATTAACACTGTGATCACTTATATCGATATTATCGTGTCTCGAAATGCACCCTTAGTAGTTCGTACAGAATTATGTTTGACATAGGTATTATCAATTCGTACTAAACTGTTGTGCTGTGTCTTTGTTCATCAATTTCGCTCAACTTATCGATTTGTACAATATCAGCATTTCGTACAATCGAAAACAATAAAGAAATTGTGGCTAAATTGTCTTCCTACGTCACATTTAACAAAAAAAAACAAGCTACCGGTCCCAAGCGAGTTTGTTGATTTACATACAAAGTTTAAAGTAAAGCGCGGGATAAGGGTGGTAGGTACTTAAGCGGGATTAGCAATATTCTTTTGAAGGATTTTTTCTCGATGGGCGATTTAATGTTAACATGGAGAATATTAAGCTACTTATCCCTCTTCTGCCCACGACTTTGCCGGTATAAGACTGGCGGATAATGGTAAGTCCTAGTTAGATATAGCGGGGTTTTCATCATAATATGGCTTCACTATACTGATGATTTTGATACTGTAAGCACGTTAAGGTGAGTACCTAGGTTATAGAGTTCCGGCTATAGGGAAATCAAAGCAGACAATGATCTGGGTCTTTATTGCAATCGATTTCAACTTTACGCATGCCATCCTCTGACTTTGACTCAAACTGGCGAAGATTCAGAAACACCAGACAACCGGAAGGATAGTTAAAATCTCTGGCTAGTTATAATCTAAGTCACATCATGCTTCAACAGTCAAGTTTATCTTTATGTTCGTGTCGATGTTTCCTGTTCTTGAATTTTAATCCGGTTGCCCATTGTTGTGGGTATATAATATCTAGTACTAGTTTTCCGCCCGCGACTTCATACGCGTGGACTACTGTTTATCGCGAAAAAAGGCTTCCTCTTTTCTTCTAGGATGTTAAAAACCAATGCAAAAGTAGGTATAGCACCAATGTTCTTGATGGTTTTTGACAGATTTGTTATTTTGTTTCCATGGCAACCACAGACCATTCTGTCAGTACAAATATAGTCTTATGTGATTCTGTGATGGCAACTGTTCCTTACGGTGAATAATCAACATTTTCCTGTTTTCCCGTGGAAACTTACAATTTTTTAATATTTCAGGGTATAGCTGTCTCCTTTCAAAATTTCATCAAAATCGGTCCAGCCGTTATCGTGTGAAAGCTCCCCAAACAAACAAACAAACAGACAACATTTCACTGTTATATATTGGTATAGATTGCACAGTCAACTGATAAAGTGACATAGTCCACAATATTGACAATATTGCTACTGCACTAAAACTCCTGCATTTAGCCACGGTAGAGGCAGAATGGATGCTCCAACAAATGAACCAATCACGCAGGCACGGGATGCAGCCACACTGCATCCTAAAAGTCAAGATCTGTGATGCTGATTCGGAAATGGAGTCTTCAGTGATGTCACCAAAGAATATAAATTCAGTGTACATAGTATAAGGCATCCTACTTGTCAAGAAGCTGATTTTGAAAAGGGATCCTCCGTATTGTTGACACATTTTGTTAACCTCCTGGTTCTATAAAAAGTTTATTATATTATTCTTCCGAAAAGCAATTTAATCGCGACCATGACTCATTAGTTTGATGAAACAATATCCGTTGTTGACATACCAACTTTTACACCGTTATTGAAATAGCTGCAAACTGTCATTCTGGGAATAACATTAACCTTGGAGAAGCAAGGAAGAGGAACGCATAAAAATTTACATCATAACATTAATTAAAGTTTATGGTGTTATGCTATCGTAGTACGGATACTGGATAACACCCACATTTTCAGCGTAGACTAGGAATAGTCATACTTGAATAACACTGCTTCCTGTTAAAATATTTTACAGCAGGGAAATAGAAAGTATAAATATCTGCTAGGCAAGTATGTTCGGGGCAGATTCGTCACACCATTCCATCATTTACCGTAGTAATGACGTAGTCATTACTCACCAATGTCTGTGAAACTGAATAAATTACAAGGTGGCCTCAATAATGCTCTTGGACTTTCTTGTATGCTCTTGGTTATATAGTGTGTAGTTCTGCCAGTACTACAAAGCATCGGTGATGAAACGACAATCCAAAGAAGGTGAAGAACGACAGCGCAACGTCACTGATTTAAGGTTCCACAAGGGTCGAAGCGCCGATACTGCCCGATAGCGCACTACCAACCCTTCAATCCCTCAGGTTCTTTATACAGACACTTATACATAAATCTGTAAGCTTGAGGTAGATCTTAACTCAGCGTAGCTTAGATTTACTACCAACAGAATACAAATAAACAAGGGCAGAAAACGCTAGACATAAATAAAGAGCCGAGCCAAACAACAAATGGGGTCCATTGGAAAGATCAATGTTTCGCCTCTAATTACAAGATCAACTCCACGACTGACCCGGGGGAAGCCCGAGGGATTTATATTCGGGATGGAATCAATGCCTATGTTCACTTAAGTATCTAACGAGCAAATTAATGGAACAAATATAGTTTTTTTATTCGTCCCTAATTCTTTGAATCAAATCGATCGATCGAATAAAATCGAAATCAAATAGATTTAGCAAAAAACTATTGAACCAATTTTGATGGAATTATATCGAACCATACAGGAAATTTACCCTTTCATATATAAATAAACATCCAAAGCGATCGCTGTTTCCTTGTAGTCATACTAGTATGTCATACCAGTATGATTTTGAAATTCATTTTACCATATATACCATTATCCATATACATGACGCTTTGTCAATAAGATGCAAACGACCTTATTGTCTCGTCACTCAATATCTATTCATATACTTATAATAAAACTGTAACAGGTCCAATTCTGTACATTGAAGATTTTTAGTTTTTTTTATGGGAGAATACTCTGTATTCGATACTGAAGACAAAACTGTATTTTTATAAATTTTTGTCTGTCTGTCTGTCTGTCTGTCTGTCTGTCTGTCTGTCTGTATCTTGGTTAGGCTTCATGCCGAAACTACTGAATGAATTCAACTGAAACTTTTTATGATTTGAGTTCATACTACGAGGTAGGACATTGGATACTTTTCACTCCGAAAAATTAAAGGGTTCCCGCAGGATTGGGGGATGAAAGTTATTTAAAAGCTTATCACGCTGAAACTAATAAATGGATTTTGATGCAACTTAACACAGTCATAGTTTGTATGATGGGTTAAAAGTTTGGGTACTTCTTATACCGAAAAATTAAAGCGTTCCTGTGGGAAAGGGGTCCAAAGTATGTTAATTTGAAAGTGAAAAATATCTATACGTATAATATAGCAATAAATACGAAAAAAACTGTGCAAAGAAGATAAAAAAATGACTAGGTTACAAAAATTAAGCTACTAAAAAAGAAATAAACATTTTAAAAAAACATGTCTGTTTGTCTGTATGTTTGTTTGTTCGCGCATCACGTAAATACTACTGGACCGATTACAATGCAGTTTTTTTTGTTAGATAGCATAAGGTCTTACTTAAAAATATGGGTAGGTACTTAGTATCTCAATCCGATGAGTAAAAGCGGAGCAATCGATAAAAATATTTTTGACGGGACGGAAGGAATTTTGATCAAATGTTGGTATATTGGTATTTTAGGTCCTGAAAGAGTACTTTTAACCTACAGAAATGACCACACGTGCGAAGCCGCTGGTACAGCTAGTAAACAATAATTTTCTTCTGTTTTTCGACCGACTTCAACAGGAAGTTCTCAATTCAACCTGTATGTTTTTTTTGTAAGTATGTTGCGCGATATCTCCAGCAATTATGGATCGATTTCAAACATGTATGCCTCAGGGGTAGTCCTATTTAAATTTCATGAAAATATTCCACCTCTAAGGGTGGAAACCGACCGTTGGTTGGGCACCCACTTCCATAGCTGTTTCCCACATAAGATTATTTTATTCATTTTGAAGTTGATTTTTACTTTTTTCTAAATTTGCTTTTATTATTATTTTCAGCTAGGTGTCCCGCAATTTTTATCTTTGTCGTATTTGGCTGGCTAGTAAACTAGTGTTGGACCAAAGGCAAATCTTTGCAAACTCCACGGCATTAGAAGAAGCTAAGTTAACTTCTTGTGTTGTGCATTGGGTGTGTCGTAGAGGTGGCATAGTTGCGCAACGTAGCCGGTTATTGAAAACTGCTATGGCAGCAATAGCTGGTTTTCAAAATAAGTCAAAACCTGCTACTACGCCAAAGCAGCTATTTCTACTGGACTGCACGGAGGATTATGTGTTTGGGTTGTATGTATGTTTGTTTGTTTGTACGTTTCTCAGGCGCCTTCTACAGCCTAAACGGCTTGATGGATTTTGATAAATGAGGTATCGTAGGATTCGTCTTAATCACGAGAGTGGTAATATGATATATGAAGTGTCAAGTCAAGTGATATGGCGGCTTACAGCTGCCATATTGTATTTCCAACGGAACAAAAAATTACCAAAACATCGAGTGAGGTATCAAAATGAAGGTCTTTAAAATATACGATTTCAAAAATATATAATTCTTATAACTAAACAGTAGCAATTGTCTTTTAAGCTTCTTACATTTTTTTAATTTAACTTTATTCAAGATAATGTAAATAATATAGTCTAATGTTGAAATTGCAACTATTAAAGTAAAGTAAAATATGTAAGTAAATAAGGAACATTAAGTTTATCTACTAGCTGCGCCCCACGGTTTCACTCGCGTCCCTCAGATACCGTGCATTTTTCCGGGATAAAAATTTCCCTGTATGTTAATCAAGGATATAAGCTACCTCCATACCAAATTTCATCCAAATCCGTTCAGCCGTTTAAGCGTGAAGAAGTAATACACACACACACACACACACACACACACACACACACACACACACACACACACACAAACCCACCCTGACACACACACCCACCCTCAAACCTCTCACACAACCTCTCACACACCCTTATACATACAAACTTTCACCTTTATAATATTAGTGTGATTATTTTTGCGGGCGGTCAGCTCGTATTCAATAAGTTTGTTCACAGTCGGGTTTTTGTATTTGTATAATTATACTTATCTTATTTTATTTTACTCTTCAAAATTACGATTTGAGTTCCGAGATATGCGACGCGTGGGAGCACTTGTTTGTACGTTGCGGCTATTTATTATTATTATTATTATTATTATTATTATTATATTTAATGCATTTTTGTTTATATTGGGGCCAATCGTCTACCACTCGAGCATATTCGCTACTCATCGACTCCAGCTATCCGACGTTGCTAATTAGATAAAATATATTTTGGTGATGGTGTAAAGTATAAGATACATTTTGTTTGAGTTTCATTTCATATTTAATGTTGGCGTTTTAAAAGAAGCCGCTATTATAATAGCCACTTTTTGTCGTCCGCTACCGAGAAATCCAGCTACTGCCCACCTCTAGTTTGCAAGAGAGCATATGCTACATCGTTTGTGTAGCACCACAAACGCACTCCACCTGGTCGGAGTATATTGCTTTACAGCGGTCAACCCCAGCGCGTAGCTGATTAGGAGATTTCTAGACTAGCCACTGTAAGTCATGTTCATATCCCGGTGGAAGAAATTCCGCTGGGGGTGTAAAATCAGATGGAACCGCGTGTCTAGCTTGCCAAAGTTCGCATCTTTTCTGCAGGATCAATAAGACGTATCTAGATTTAAGCCACGGATCCTTCCATCCATCAATAAGATGTATCTAGATATAAGCCACCAAAAATACTTCTCAGATTGGTCTCCAAATATCCTCATACCTTTCTCCCTTATTGATTCCTCCTTGCGGGTCCAATCGTGCAAATGAAATCGGACTCAATATGAGGCGAGTCATGGTCCCTGAGGAACCCCTCGGTCGTCCCGCGAGAAATTATGGCTGCTTGTATTTTGTACCGATGCGTTATAGCTGTGGTGGTAGTGTATTATTTATAAGGTGAGTAGGCACAACGGCAGAGCGTGGATTAAGTTTTTATGAATAAGTAGCTTTCCCGCCCGCGACTTCGTCCGCGCGGTTTACAGTTTATCGCGAAAGAAAGCATCCTTATATTTATATTCCACTTTGAAATAATAACTTATTTTAACAATATATATTCTACGTAAAGAAAGTATTGACGACCAGTTGGTCTAGTGGCTAGGAACCTAGTTACGAAATCAAACGGTTGCGGGTTCGAATCCTGCAAGACGCAATCATTTGTGTGATGAGCAGAAATGCTTGTTTCCGAGTCATGGATGTAATATTCGTATCTATGTATGTTTATCCGTTGTCTAGTACCCATAGTACAGGGTATCCTAGTTTGGGGCTAGGTAATTGATGTGGAATTGTCCCATATATATATATATATATTTATTGAAAGGACTAAGGAGAATTGGAAAGAAAGAATGGAGACCTTTATGCTAGAAATAGAAACACAATCGGCCGACAGACTAAATCTATCTATGTATCTATACTTATAATAAAGCAGTAACAAAAAGTCTGTACATTGAAGATAATTAAAAGAAATGGTCTAGGAGACTTAAAATAAGCTACTGAACAAGAATAAAACATTTTTAAAATTCGTGTCTGTCTGTTTGTCTGTATGTTTGTTCGCGCTTCACGAAACAACTACTGGACCGATTGCGATGTTTTATTCACTTTTGGATAGCTTAGGGTTTGACTTAAAAACTGGGGTATCTTATTCCAATAAGTAGAAGGCGAGCAATTGATCAAAATCATTTTGATGGCTGAAGGAATTTTGATCAAATGTTGATATATTGGTATTGGAATAGCACATAGAGTACTTTTAAATTGGAGAAATGACCACGCGTGCGTAGCCGTGGGCATAGCTAGTTTTTAATATGGCCAGTGCAATGAAGTTCTATGTACGTACGTAGTACATACAATTTCCTTAGACAGTTGTTACTGAAGCTGCCTTATTGATGTGTAATATCTTTCCGATCGCATTCCTGCAATCTATGGAAGTGATTACGTGAAAAATGTAAGAAAAATGGAAATGTATGTTATCAATGTGTTAACAGATGTTACACATGTTAACAGATGTTGTTACACAATGCAACTTCTGTAAGGCTCGCTCTTATTTCTTTTTTGGCGACTTAGTTATAGGATTAAAGAAGGAAACTTTGTCTTAGTTTTGTGATCTATAAATGCCAATGCCAAAAAAATGGAAATATAATGTTGAATAATATAACTTTGGATTAAACGGAAGCCCAAACCCATCATTTTGTTAATCGAGTCATGAACCTGTAACTACGTCATGACCATGAAGCCCAAAGTCCATCAAAATGCGCTACCGCAACGGATTTTCAGAAAATTGGATTCACGCCCCCCGCCGGGCCGCTACAATACAATCCAATTTTCTGTCTTAACTTTTATCCTACTACTTGTATGTATTTATCTATCTATCACGACTCATGACAGATGAATAAAATGGAAACTACAAAATAAGTAAAACACAAAATATTAATAGGTAGTAAGTACTCATGTAATATAAATGTAATTGCAGTGTTTTTTGTACAGTATTTAGGGTATTCAAATTTTCAAATAAAATCATGCGGATTAGGTATATAATTATGTACTGTGGTCATACCTACGTTGCAATGACACGATACCGCGATGCAGAAATAGAGACGACCACAAGTAATAGGCAGTTGTCTATGGGGCCGGCAAAGGGTGGCACCATCTAGCTGTTCACTCTGGAACTTTTTAGGACAATCATTTTTACGACCTAAACCCGTGTTGAATAAATGTAAAGAGTTTTTTTTAATATATATTGTTGACTTAACATTTGGGTACATCATTTCAGTTTTACAGCTAATATTAAATTGCTTTGTTTTTAATCTAAGTACTCGATGTCAACACAGCATGCTCGGAAAATACGATTCTGGGGATATTATCTCTAAAGGACACTGAAGCTGTCGGCTATCGGTATCCCGTACGGGATGTATGAGTCTATTTTTGCAAATTTTGCAAAAAAAATAGCCCAAGAACTCCAAAAATGCACTCGTCCACAGGTTAAAAACTAAATTTAAATTATATTATTATTACTAAATTATGTTAAGACGGTGAAACTACTGATGGATGCATTGAAGATGCTGACTTGAATTATACCTGTCTAATTTATTGTAGAATGAGTAGGTACATGCGGATAGATCGGTGAATGGTTGCCATGCGAATACCTCCACCTGTGACCCCCACCTACATTACGGCTAGTTAAGGTGCACTATAAGCAGGCGCGGATCCACCGTTGTGGGCACGATGGGCATACCCACAACCCTAATAGACTTGTGACGTCACACTTTCAGGTCTGTTAAGGTCGATAGACTGATGATAATAACATTATATATCCAATGCCTTAATAAATTTATAAAAAACAATCAATCGTGCGTGATTCGGAACGCAGCGAGTCATCAAACCATGTGTTCGAGATGATGAGATGGCGTTGAGGCTAGTTCCGAAATGTACATTTTTAACAAGCCACTTTTGTCATTTTGGAATTTTTGCAACTTTTGACACTACCGATCCGTTCCAAACTGAATGAAAAAATACCGTATCCCTGACGGAATAAAGTCGACTTTCCTATGTCAACATGTCATCGAAACTTGCAAAACGAACGGTGATCGAAAACGTTCAGAACGCTAATTTCGCCCACAAATGGCCAAAGGGAACGCCAATTGTGATCATATTTAGCGTTTTTAACAGTTATTTTCGCCAATTGTTACAAAACGAACGGCCCCCATCCCAGTTCATAAATTCATCATAGACGATATCTCTGAGAAATTATAACGGGAGTTCCCAAGCGCAACTTCTAGTACTGAAATGTTTCTGCCAGTGTTTGAGTGAGGCGAGATAAACACGTACAGCACATATTTACTAATTCACGCAAACTATTGCTTAAAGTTGAGGCATCTTTCTTTATAAACGCACACGCAAATAGAAGCTGCACACAAACACAAAACAAGCACACAATTAAAAAATGACTGTTGTTACAGTATTGTGTGGTTGCACACTAGCGCAAAAACTAGAGATGGGGTGGTGTAAAAGACTGCTAAAAGGAATGATACATAATGAATGACATTTGGATTGTTTATTATTTTATCTACATACTAGCTGTGCCCGCGGCGTTGCCCATATGGTATTTTTTCTGGGATATAACAATCCTACGAGTTATTTCAGAACCAAAAGTACCAATAGACCAAATTGCATTAAACTTCGTTCAGACGTTAATTCGATTTTTACTCTTTGGATTGGGATACCAAGTTCACTAGTTTTTAAGTCAAACTCTAAATTTGCAACAGTAAAAACCGCATCGCAATCGGTTTGGCAATTTTTACGTGATGCGTGAACAAACAGACAGACACTTTTTTTTTAAATGTTTATATTTGACCAGTTAGATTGTTTTAAGTCTCCTTGACCATTTTTTTTTTCATTTTACCTTTTTATTACATACTGCTTTATTATTATTTTTTTAGCTGTGCACATGGTTTTGCTTGAGTAGTTATTTTTCTGGGATAAAAGTATCCTGTATGTTAGATATATAGATTAGGATGATAGGAGAGATCAAGTTGTAGAAAATACGAGTATCAACGGTTTCGTCAACTATTTGAATTACGTCGAAGTAGTCATCCCAGTTAATATCTTCTAATTCTGATACTTACTGATTTTATATAATTATAGATATGTACTAAAAATAATGCAATATAAATAAATACACATTGTATGGTCGGCATACAAAAAATTTAAACGGGATATTTACCACGAAAATTACTAAATTTGAGTTTCTTATAATTCGGCGGACACAAGATAAATAGATTAATACCTTACATAACTTAAAAATGATGAATAGGTGATATATTTTTCAAGCACCATTATCTAAAAGAACTGTTTTTTTGTTAATAAACTGAAAATAACTGCGGATGGATAGTGTTTACAAGCAGAAAAAATGGTCTACCCTCTTTCTCACTATTTTAGTACGCTCGAACCCAGTTCTATTATTATTCCCACTATTACCGATAACTCGGAAACTCAAATTCAGTTATTTCTATGGTCTGTTTTTGTGTGTTGAGTTTTAGTGATCATGTTAGTTTAGCGATTGTGGCCTAGCGGTTCTATAGTGCAAATTAGAATCAACAATACCGGGTTCAAAACCTAGGCCCCGCACCAATGATTTTTCTAAGTTATGTGCGGTTTTCCATCGCTCCGTGCTTCGGAGGGCACGTTAAGCTGTCGGTCCTGGCTGTTATTAATTAATAGCAGTCGTTAAGCCATGTCAGAGGCCCTCGGGCGGCTTGACAAACTCTGACATCAGAGGCCAGCACTACCTTATACGACAAACAACAAACAAGATTTATCTTTATCTCTTGTGCACGATTGTTTGTTGGTTGACTGGAACCGATTTTAAATAAAATTTATTACAATGTGTTTTTTGTGATGTTTATATAACTATATTTTTAAACTATGTTTAATTCAAATTTGAAATTAAAGTAGTTTAATCAGTACTCTAATTAATATAAAAGAAAATAGCCTTAAAATCATGCGTACATTCATTCATTCGTTCCTTGTTGTCACATCACTAGTCCCCGTACCAAGAAATTACGTATCGTTATTTCTGTCGTAAGCTTGTAGTAACAAAATTTATTTTACGGCGAAATTAATCCCTTTTTTGTGTAGCCAATTACTTTTGAGTGATAGGAAACTTTGTCTTTACTTAAATTTGATGTTTCCGATCATCTCTAACACGAAATTACAGCATAATCAACCATTTTTAGGGAACTCCGTATAGCGGCAGGTGTGTTCGCCCCACGGCTTTGCCCACGTGGAACTATACACTGTACAATTTCTTGGTCATATATTTGTAAACATCACCTTTGTAGGAATGCACTATACCAATCATGAGCGAGTTCGTAATCCGACTCGCACTTGGCCGACTTTCGGGGGGCTGTGACCACAACCTTTTTAGCGGGCTGGATCCGCGCCTGACTATAAGTGGAACTTATCTTTGTTCCGAGTACGAAATACACTTAAGTGGAACTTACCTTCAATCCTAGCATACATTACGATAAGTCTCGATTGAAATACCGGCCTTTAGTCTAACACTAGGGCAGTCTTAATGTTCGTCTACTTTGAAGAACGTGATAATGAAAAGTACCTAGTTAATAATATTTTAGAATAACTTTTTTCAACAGGCAAGTGACTACATTATTTGACTACTACACGATACAACTAATTAACTAACGACATAAAAAAAAAGAAAAAAGAGACACATGCAGCCGAACATATAACCGTCTCCTTTTCTGAAGTCGATTAAAAACAGTTGGACAACGCAATTACCCTTATGACCGTATCAACTAATAGCACAAGGTAGATATAATTTAATATATAAAAAATGCTTTGTTGAGTTTGTTTTTCTAGTTTTTTTTAATATATTGTTATTTTATGTAACACCACTTGTCACTTTGTGTACCAGTTGACGCGCACGTGCAGTATGCACGCAGTATGCGCGCAGTAGTGTGCAATGTTAGATATATCGCCACCTAATGATCGACTGGTTATGTTATTAAGGTTGTTTTTTTTTTTAGTTGCATTTTGATTTGTTAGCTACCCTGAAAGTTTCAACCGGCTAGCTAATCAGAAAGTGCTTGAAATTTGAATTGCAAGATTCCAGCAAAATACAAGTGAAGTTAAATAAAAGCTTTTAAAATAGAAAATAATTAATTAATTTTACAATTGATTTAAATTAAAGTATTTTAAACCCAATCATAGAAGAAATAAATATGTAAACTCCTATGCCAAATATAATAATATTTATTCAACTGTTTTTCATTAAGGCGGGCTCTGTCTGTCCCGAAAATCAGCAAAAAGACGAATAACAAAACGTCGAGAGCGACGTAATGAAACAACTTTATGCGAACTGTACTATGGATAGAAAAGTATACTACCCTTAAAATAAACAAACAGAATTTTCAGTAATAGCTTGGTATCTTTAGATAACTTGTTGCATCGCTGTTCTCGTTATTTTCAGCGGTTGTTTTTTAGGTAATTTTTTGTTTTTTTTTGTCTTCTCGTGACCACGATCAATGCAACTTGATCGAAACGTCGAGGTAAATAAATATTAAGTTTTCAGCGCGATTAAGTCCCGTTTAAATATTTAACTATGGTTATTTTTTAATCTTTATAATAGGTAGGTACCCTATTAAACTAAACTAATAAGCGAACACTTTTTTAAATTGAGTTTTATATATTGAGAAATCGATAGAAAAGCACAAAATTTATCGAAAATTTACTCCCAAGCTACATCACCTCTCCCGCTTAGACTGCACCTGGACGAGCAGGACAAACATTTGAGAGCGTATCCCGCCTTAATAATGCACAAAACTTGCGTGCAGAAATCCCTTTGGGTGATCCTGGTGGGGATTTTTTTTTTTTTTTTTCAACTTATTTATGCATTATTATTAAGTTGGTAATTTCGATAAAGTGATACTGTTCTGGCTCAATTGAAAATTATTTCATTCTTTTTAGTGGTTGTTTACAAAATAACATTTTTATTATGAAGTCGTTTTTTTTTGGGAAAATGTTTTATTCATTTCCCATCGTTTCAATTATACTGAATTACTGACATGTACTCGTATTAGTTTGGGGTAATTGAGCAAAGAATTTTAACTAAGTAACAATCTGTTCTGAAAATCTTACCTACTGTACTTTTTTATACTGTGGTATGCTTGCCTAAACAATGTAGGTCGTCAACGTAAATCATATACTGTAAATAAATGAGTTAGGTAATTGATTATGTATTGGTAAGTATTATTTGTTATTTTTTTGTAACAAACTTTCTATCTACATAATTAAAAATCAAAATACTGACCTACTAATTATTATTATAAAAAAATACCTGCTTACAACTTTTCAAGTATTTACATACCTTTTTTAGATAGAGATAGGTAAGTATCTATTATATTTATTTAATATATAATTTTTATTTTCGGTTCCAATCTGAATTACTTTATTATTCTTACCCATTTTGGAAAATATAAATCAACATCAATGAATAAAAATACCTTACTCACAATTTTTACCTATACGATAACTTTACTTCGCCAAACATTTATTTACGGCTCTATGCTACAATGATCATACATGTACAAAGCACGAGGGGCAATTTGCGGAGATAAACGACACAGGTTCTTCCTCGGAGAAGCCTCGGCGGACACTGACCGACGGCGAATAGTGCTCGAAATGCAAAATTTTGGTTGTTTTTCCTTCTTGGAAAAAAATAAGAACGAAATTAGAATATTTTTGTCATGCAGCTACTAAAGAATAAAAAGCCACGTCTATTGGCATAACTTTCACATGGCTTTATGATAGTATCACTTAACAGGACACTTTTTAAATACCGATTTAGAGTCATCTTTGGAATTATTTTTTATCGAGCCAACAATTCTTAATCACGTTTCTATCACTTACAATTTCGAGATTGTATATTCAAATTTAATAAAACTTTTTTTTTCATATATTTTTTTATATTTTAGACGATTTACAGAGGTTCAAAAACCTTCAAATGTGCTAGAAGCCCGCCTTAATATCTAATTTTGTACCTAACAAGAAACCCTTTCAACAAATATATTTCACTTTAGTTATACTTATTTTCTTACTACGTCTTGCTTATTTCAACAACCTTTTTACAAAATTTCAAAGAGCATATCTCTCCCATTCTTCTGCATTGATCTTTCCAGAATTTCAAGTTATAGGAAACCAGTAGTAATCCCTTTTGGCAACGCCACCGTTTATGAATCACGGTCACACTTGATGGACATAGCCACAGGATTGACCATGACCTTCGTATTACCTAAGGTGGTGCATATTGGTGAACCCTGAGAAAAGCGTAGCAATGCGCTTTTCTGAGGCAGACAATCTTCGGTACCCAACCGTCCATATAACGATGTTCGACCAACCGGTCCCGTGGAAACGGTCCACCAAGTACCTAGGAGTGACCCTTGATGATCGACTCCTGTTCCACAAATACGTCAAAACTGTCCGCAACCGGGCGGCCTTCTTCAAAGCTCACCTATTCCATCTCATAGACAAGCGGAGTAAAATGTCCCTTAGAAATAAGGTGACACTTTACAAAGCCTGCATCCGCCCCGTCATGACTTACGCATCG
Source organism: Alsophila aescularia (assembly GCA_946251855.1). Taxonomy (NCBI): domain Eukaryota; kingdom Metazoa; phylum Arthropoda; class Insecta; order Lepidoptera; family Geometridae; genus Alsophila; species Alsophila aescularia. The sequence goes on from OX276378.1 coordinate 44,554,199, forward strand.
GTAGCGTTCACGCACGTCTCCCTGTCAACTCTGGAACCACTCCAGATTATACAGAATAAATTCCTTCGAAATGCAATAGGTGCCCCCTGGTATCAGAGGAACGCCGACCTGCACCGCGATATCGAGCTTCCCTCGATTCGTCAATTCATGAAATATGCCTCTCACCGCTACTTTGATGCGGCGCCCCATCACCCCAACCCCCTTGTAGTCGAAGCCGCTAACTACACGTCAGACAAGACAGCCCTCCGTAGACGCCCTCGCGATGTCGTGGACGATCCGGACGACGCCATCGCGGCCAAAGTACTGACCGCGGTGGCCTCGCCCAATCCTATATCCTCTGGCAACTCGCCAGGGGGAGTCGACACACTTAGACACAGACACCGACCTCGCCGGCGAGGTCGAAGGTCCCGTATTTCATAATCAGTTATTATTCGCCTTCGAGTTTCTTGCCGATTCTTCTGGAAGGTGTATTACGAATCGGCGGTCATCGGTTTTGGTGCATCTGTTATCGGCGTGCGCCAAAATTAAAATTTCTGACGAAAATTCAAATTTCTGAGTTTTACATTTACTGTACGTATTTTCAGTAAGAAGTCTCAGATTTTTACGATTATTTTTTCACGAAGACCTTAAGATTCCAGCTTTTAAATAATCGATATAATTTTTACATGAAATAATAATAACATAGAGAAAAAAAGCATTGATTTCGCGCGTAGGAGCTGAGTCGATTTCATTGCTCACGGGTCTAGTTTACGTCTTGGAATAACACATAGAATACTGTTCATCATAGTCTTCCACGCGGGTGAAACCGTGGGGCGCAGCTATTAAAACATACAATTTGATTGGATGCTTGTAATAAGTATAATATCATCGGATGCCTGTCTTCATGATTAACTTAATTAATAAGACGGGATGGAACCTGATATACTTATCGATCTGCAAACATCACATTTTGGCTACTAAGTAGGTAGCGTAAGGTAGCGTTACCCAAGCCATAAGTAAATGTATCTATGCCCAAGCATTATTTTTACCACAAAAGTGGTCAAGGTTAAGTTTAAAGTACAACTTAAGGAGACTCTTATTCTGATGTCTGAGATGAGAATTCAAAATACTCCAGCATATTGAGCATCCCAAACACTATTATGAAAATATTTCATTGTAATTTCAAATGTTTTAAACCAATTTGCATGCATTTAGGGTTTAAACTTCATAGGCTCATTGCTTTTTAACACAGAATAAGTAATAGTATCTCATACCCACATTTGAGAGTCTCCAAAGCAGTGAAAATGCTGTCCGCTTCTACATACATGCCGATATTTTATAGAATTTACGACTGAAGCGTTAGCGTTTACGTTTACCCATACGCGTTGGTTTACGGTTTTACTGGCTATAAATACGCGTTGGTTTACGGTTTTACTGGCTATAAATACGAGGCCTTTTGCTGAAGCGATTAAAATTATAGTTATGACACAAATTGCTCGAATAGGCAATAATAATATGTATGTTTGTTTGTATTTTTCTTATACGCGTCCTACAGCCTAAACGGCTTGATGGATTTTGATAAATGAGGTATCATTGGATTCACCTTGATCACGAGAGTGCTACATGAAGTGTCCAGAAAACTAATATGGTGGCTTACAGCAGCATCGACGGAAAAAATATGATTAAAACCTATCGAGTGAGGTATCAGAATGAAGGTCTTTAAAAGACCTCTTCAAAAATATATAATTCTTATAACTATACAGTAGCAATTGTCTATCAAGTTTCTTACATTTGTTTTAGTTTAAGATTATTCAAGTGAACGTATATACCTACTATAGTCTAATATCACTCCATTATTTATCACTTTAGCTGAGCTGCTACCTCTCAATGCTGCTATTATTATTTATGTAGATATGTATTTATATGTATATTATAGTAATATGTATGTATGATTATTATTTTTATATTTTTTTATGCATCTATTAGGTTTATCTTTTATTACAATTTTCTATTGTGTTTTCCCAATTAATTTCATTATTATTTTGTAATTTTTAAGTGCTTATTTATAGTTTATGTATTTATTTATTGCTTAAAAACAACCATCCCTATTACCTTCGTTATTCCTTTCTGTGCACGGTTGTCTGGAAGAGATCGCTCTGAGTGAAGACCGCCCATTGTGACACTTTATTATTAATTTTGTTTTTTAGATGTAAGATTTTTATTTGTGTGGTGTTCAATAAAGATCGAGTAATCTATATATCTATCTATGGTTTATGTATTTATTTATTGCTTGAAAACAACCATCCCTATTACCTTCGTTATTCCTTTCTGTGCACAGTTGTCTGGAAGAGATCGCTCTGAGTGAAGACCGCCCATTGTGACACTTTATTATTAATTTTGTTTTTTAGATGTAAGATTTTTATTTGTGTGGTGTTCAATAAAGATCGAGTAATCTATATATCTATCTATCTATCTAATTCAACTATTAAAGTAGAGTAAAAGATGTACGTAAAAAAGAAACATAAATTTATATCAATACTAACTGTGCCTCACGGTTTCACCTGCGTCCCTCAGGAACCGTGCATTTCGTCATCCAAGTTATAAGTTTACAAAAAAAATAACATAGATTTTGTTTAGCCGTTTAAGCGTGAAGAAGTAACCAACATACACACATACACCCTTACATTCATACAAACTTTCGCATTTATAATATTAGTGTGATTCGTATTCAATAATTTAGTTCGCCGTCGGGTTTTCGTATTTTTATAATAATTTTACTTGTTTTTTGAAAACTTCTTAACACTTGGCAGTGGTATCTCTTTTTAGTTAATTCTTTTGGGGTAGAAAGGTGGTTTGTCGAGTTTTTTTTTATTGGTTTAACACGCACATCCGTGCAAGTTCTTGCCTTTCTGATTTGCCCAAAAGAACCAAAAAGGTTATTTGTGCATTGTGCTTTTAATTATGGTGTATTCCGTTTTGCCCCTTACTTAGGACTATTCCATTTTGTCCGTACTGTACGGTCAAAATGGTTTTTGATTGACCTTTGTTTAAGATTGATTATAATTAAATTAATTATCTGATATAATTGTTGATTTTGCATGTATATTATATAAATAAATAACGTTTGTGATTGTAAAACTTTACAGTACTTTATGAAAAGAAAAATATGAAAGCAAAAGAAAACAGTATGCCGTTTTGTACGTATATGATGTAGGGGTACATCATTGAGTGCAACCGGTTTCGGGCGTGACGGACTCGTGTCTCCCATGATGTTCCCGTTCGGGGAGACATCAGGATTTTTCAATTCTGATGTCTCCCCTAGCCCAGGGGAGATATCAGAACGTTTTTAAAATAATATTTTATGTATTCATGTATTTATGTATTTTATGTTGTCATGTTCCCTTTGTAACGAGGTCAAACCTCTTTTGTAATAATACTCATTTGATCTCTTAATTCTTTCATAATCCATCCACCATCCATCCATTTCATTCCATTTGATAGTTTGTCATTATTCATTCAAAATTCAAATAACCGGTCATTCCCATATTGTCTTTTGGATTAGCAAAAACTGCAATTTTACAAAATAATATTATATAAAATACCTAAATAAGTTTATTACAAATATACATGAGTATTTTAAATATATATGATAATACCTACGTAAGTAGTTATTTTAATCCGTATCGTTAAAGTTAAATTGAGAGAAGACTGAATAGAATAGTCGAGTGCAAGATCTCTGTCTATCAACATCTCCATGTACTCCTATTTTTCCTGTAATTTTGTGTCACTGAGATTTGGTCCCTGGGCTAGTGGAACAAACCCAAACCTTGGACCGCCTCGTGACACCCTTTCAAGTTTAAACATACTGGCCAATCGAAAATAAATAAGTATTTATGTAATACTAGATGCGCCAGCGGCTTTGCCCGCATGGTTATTTAATTTAAAAGTAGCCCATAGGTACGTGTTATTCCAGGACCAAAGTGCCTATAAAGTACAATATACTAAATATCGTGTATTCCCGTTGTCCCCCAGTGGTGGATATCGAAACTAAACGTGTGGCATTATCCCTCACTACTTAACTATTATAATATTACTATTTCATGTCTACAGTGACAGGTGTCAAAGTGAAAAGTGACATGTCACACGTCAAAGTCATAGACAAATTAAAAAAAAAAAAGTTAAAAGGGCTATAACTCTGAAACTATTTATCCTAGACTAGTAGTTTCTTTACCGAAGTGATAGATCTCATTGATATCTTCGTTTTGTATGACAGCTGTCAAACTTAAAAAGGCTATAATTCTGAAACTATTGATCCTAGGCTAGTAGTTTATTTTCAGAAAAGATAGATCTCATCAATATCTTCGTTATAGATGACAGTTGTCAAACTTAAAAGGGCTATAACTCCGCAACTATTGATCTTAGACTTGTAGTTTATTTTCAGAAGAGATAGATCTCATTGATATTTTCGTTATAGATGACAGCTGTCAAACTTAAAAGGGCTATAACTCCGCAACTATTGATCCTAGACTAGTAGTTTCTTTACAGAAGTGATAGATCTCATTGATATCTTCGTTTTGGATGACAGTTGTCAAACTTAAAAGGTCTATAACTGTAAGTATTGATCCTTGACTAGTACTTTCTTTACATAAAGGAGAGATCTCATCAGGATCTAGATAAAAAATGACAGGCAATGTCAAACATTACATAGTTCACGGTAAATCCGTGACATCAGCTGTCAATACTGGATGTTTTGAGGTTTCACAGCTGTCTACTGTCAATTTGACAGCTGTCATACGAAATGAAGGTCTTAATGATACTTCTATACTTTATGTAAAGAAACTACTGGTCTAGGATCAATATTGTCACAGTTTTAGCTCTTTTAAGTTTGACAGTTGTCATCTAAAACAAAGATATGGATGAGATCTAGCACTTCTTTAAATAAACTACTAGTCTAGGATCATTAGTTTTGGAGTTATAGCTCTTTTAAGTTTGACAGCTGTCATCCAAAACGAAGATATTGATGAGATCTATCACTTCTGTAAAGAAACTACTAGCACGGATCAATAGTTTCAGAGTTATAGCCCTTTTAAGTTTGACAGCTGTCATTCAAAACGAAGATATCGATGAGATCTAATATTCAGTAAATAAATTACTAGTCTAGGATTAATAGTTTCCGAGTTATAGCCTTTTTAAGTTTGACAGCTGTCATTCTAATCGAAGATATCGATGAGATCTTTCATTTCTTTAAAGAAACTACTAGTCTAGGATAAATAGTTTCAGAGTTATAGCACTTTTAAGTTTGACAGCTGTCATCCAAATTGAAGACATCTATGAGATCTATCACTCACCCTCCCCTCGCCTTTCCCTCCCTCCCCTTATCCTTGTCTCAGCTTTTCCCACCCTTCTCTCACCTTTTCCTAACTTCACCTACCCTTCTCTCACTTCCCCCACCCTCCTATCACTTTTTCCTAACTTACCATACCCAAATACTCAAATACTCATATACTCATTTATTCATAAACTGGGTTTATACATCAATCGTGTTTTTCTCGGAGTAGAATAATAATAAAAATTGAGTACATTATGTATACAAGGTATAAAACGACACTTAATCATTTCATAAAAACATGTCAACGATTAAAAATATGTCAATGGTACACTAACAATTATAACAATAAAAATTATACAAGGTAAAAATAAAAAATAAAATAAGTAATAAAATAAATCAACGTCATCATTGAAACTATAAATAATCATAATAATATGTCAATACCTAAATTAGACCTAAGTTAAGAATTCGTCAAAGCAATAGAACGTTTGGTCGATAAGCCAGCGTTTCAGTCTAATTTTAAAGCAGGCCATACTGGGAGCTGCGATTATGTCCTTGAGAAGCCTATTATAAACACTAGGGCCCATTACGTGAGTCAGCTTACTGGATTTAACAAGGGAGCGCGGTACTGCAGCGAGCTTGTTCGCGTTACGTGTATTATAAGAGTGCATGTCACAGTGTCTCCTATAAGAATGCAAATTTGTTCTCATGTACACTGCCACCTGAAGGATCACAATGGCAGGTAACGTAAGAATTCCAAGTTCTTTGAAATAGGGTCTCGCGGAGGTATCTTGCGGCACTCGTACTATCGCCCTGACGGCACGCTTCTGCATGCGGAAGACACGTTTCCACTCTGAGCATCTCCCCCAAAGCTCTGCGCCGTACTGCAGCTACGAGTGCACCGTCGCGAAGTAGCACGCGCGCGCCACCTCCGCGGTCACCACCCGGGACACTCGACTGAGCGCGTAACATGCACTTCCTACTTTCCCGCATAGTTTCTGAACATGAAACTCCCATGTTAACGCTTTATCAATTTCAAAACCTAGAAATGTTGAGGTTCTTACTTGTTCTACTCTAGTACCATCCACTGAAACCACCAGTGGCCTCGTCACCCGGCCCGATAAATTAAAGTGGATAAAGTGTGTTTTACTCAGGTTGAGCGCGAGGCCATTGGTAGAAAACCACATCGCGAGTTCTGCGGTTGTATTGTTCAACATCTCTTCCAAACGATCCACCGATGGTGCAGTGACAATTGCGGCTACGTCGTCTGCGTACATTAAAATGTCAGCCATTGTCACGACGTCCGGAAGATCGTTAAGAAGGAGGGAGAACAAAATGTTGGAAACCGATGACCCTTGCGCCACCCCCATGGTCAATGACAGTGGATCTGACTTATTGACGCCATCCCCTGCGTCTACTGTCTGAGACCTTCCTTGCATTAAATCAGTTAGAAGAGTATATGAAGCATTTTCAATCCCATAATGCTTTAATTTGACTGCAAGCACGGCATGGTCAGCTACGTCAAACGCCTTGGACAGGTCACAGCAGAGGACAGCGACTTGATGTTTGCGCTCTCGCGCAGCCATCACGCGGCTTATCATCTCCCGGGTTAAGGAAGTTGTTGATCGACCTTCTCTGTAGGCATACTGACGGTCAGATAGCGCATTGGTTGAAGACAGAAATTCCACCAGTCTGGAACTCAACCCGTTTTCAAAAATCTTCGCGATCGCGGGTATTATAGACACGGGCCTATATCCATCAATATTGTCTCTCTTCCCCTTTCCCTTGAATATTGGTGACACTTTGCTCATTTTGAGAGGTGCTGGATACGATCCTACTTTAATACAAGCATTGTATAGGGTCGCCAATACAGGGGCGAGGGGTATTATAGCCGTTCTTAGAATCTCCATGGAGATTCCATATAAGTCCTTCGACTTCTTGGGCGGTATACGCGTGGTAACTATGAGAAGAACCTCTTCTGCAGTAAACGTACGAAGTCGAAGCGAGCGGTCAGCAGGTGCACACGCACTCAATAAAGCACAGCGCACACCAGCTATGTCCGCACGTGGTGCTCCACACGCGGCCGCAGCGTTGTTAAATCTCGCGTTCATCGTGTCTAATGCATCTTTTGTACAATTAAATTTATTTCCATCCAAATTCACTAAAAATTGTGCAAAGTTTAGTTTCGGGGCGTTGTTTTTCCCTCTTTCTTTGTTAACTACGCTCCACATGCCTTTGGACGCGCTTCTGCTATTATGTATTACATTTGAATAATAATTCAATTTTTGATTAATAATAAGCATGTCATATTTTGAATTAACCTTGTCCATAATAGATTGTAAACAAATGTCATTTGGAAATATTTTATTTAGTTTAATAATGTCAAACAGAAGTGATTTCATATTTTTTACATCTGGTGTTACCCACGATGAGTCAGATGTTTTAATAGCCTTTCTTTTCAACGGAAAACAAATGTCAACTTTATTTATAATTATATTTGTAACCGACTCTGTTAGAGTCTCTGCGTTTTTGGAATGCGTGATGATCTCGCTCCAGTCTACACTGTCTATAGAGGCAGAAAAGTTGGCACGATTACACTGAGAAAAAATCCCTAATGAGGCGCGTACGACACTCTGGTGTGCGCCGAGCGCATGCTACCTCCGCGCGCACGGCGCGATGGTCGCTCAGATTAGTTACCACAGGAGTGGCTCGCACAGACTCTGTTGACATGTTCGTGTACAAATGATCCAGACATGTGGCCGTTGTTGCTGTTATACGAGTAGGAAAGTTTACGATGTTTGCCATATTGTGGGCTGACAAGAGATCAGAAATCCGTTTTTTCTCCGGATATATGTCGGCTAAGCAGTTGATGTTGAAATCACCCACTATGATACACTCTCTATCCTGTTCGCTGATCTTATCGAGCAAACGTTCAAAATGGACTAGAAATTCATTACCACTAATTAAAGGGGTGCGGTACACACAGCCTACCGTGATGTCAAAATCTATGATGTCAATTGCAGAAATTTCACAATATCGTTCTTCTGATAATGTCACCAAATCTAAATTTTCAATACATTTTACGCTCTCATTAATAAATATGCATGATCCTCCATGAGGTACTCGCTTCCTACAAAATTTAGATGCTAATTTAAAACCGCTAATGTTTACACACATCAATTCCGGTTCCATTAACCAATGTTCTGTCAGCCCGAGGATATGGCACTTGAGTTCACTTTCTAACAACACCTCTAATCTTTGAGTTTTTTAATCAATTGATGCGATGTTTTGATGACATACTACCAACGTTTGAGGCGAGTTGTGTGGGAATACCTGTTGGGCATGCGTGTCCTCACAATCACTGTCTCTCCGGGACTGCTGAGCTGCTACCCTCTTCTCAACTTCACTTTGACACCTGTCACTTTAGCACCTGTCACTTTGACACCTGCCACGTTGACACCTGTCACATTGACACTTGTCACTTTGACACCTGTCAATATAATTATACGTGAAACAGTAATATAATTAATAGTAATTATAATTATTAGTTAAGTAGTTAGGGAAATGCCACATGGTTAATTTCGATATCCACCACTGGGGGACAGAGCAATTCATTTCTTCCCGGTGTCCACCACTGGGGGAAAATGGGAATAGACGGGGATATGCTTGACAGGGGGGATACAGGAGTACTCAAAATATTATTTTTAAAGTTATTTCTGATATCTCCCCGTCCTGTGGGAGACAACAGGATTTAAAAAATCCTGATGTCTCCCCAATGGGGGAAATCAGGGGAGACACGAGTCCGGCACCGTTTAGGGTCGATAAGATTGTAAAACATGATCTTGGTCTTATCTATGTTCATTCCGAGACCGATGCGTCGAGAAGCATCATCTATGTTGGTCAGCATACTTTGCAAGTCTTGCAGCGACTCCGCCATTAGGATGATATCATCGGCAAATCGTAAATGTGAGATGTTCTCGCCATCGATATTAATTCCCATTACTTTCTTAAGCATATGTTCCAGGGTATTAGTGAACAGCGATTTTGATTACCAAAACTTTGAATACCAAAAATTTTCACCGTTCACACCCCCATGAAAATATTCTTGAAACATAATGAAACAATTTTTTTTGGTTAGTTAGAAGAAAAAAAAGTTTCATACAAAATGTTTAACACCCTTTTTAACTCTCTTAAGGAGTTAAAAAGAAGAGAGTAAAATGTAAAATGTATTTTTTCCAGATTTTTCATTCATAATGTGATTTGTCCAATTTAAAAAATATACCAAATAGTTTTTTTTTCTAATAACATATACAAAAACATTTAATTTTCATTAATTTCGCTTAACTATTTTGTTTTTTTTAATTGTTTTTGATAGATTCTCAACAATCTGATCTTAGTGACAAATCACATTTTGAATGTTTGCTCCTCATAATAGTGCTCGTATAAATGAAAATTACATTGAGAACTCTGTTGCATAATTCGATTTATTATAAAGGGTTTGTTACAATTTACAATCACTAGATGTACGACACAGTTTATCTCCACTTCACACATTTTACAAGCACGGGACATACATGAACACCCCCTTACGTATTTCCTCGTAAATTTTTCCATATTTCGATATTCGGGCCCTTCGATTAGGGAAGATCCCTCCATAACTTTGCAACGCATATTTTTCATCCTGAAATAAAGAGAGAAGGCTTGAATACTTTTGGACAAGTTATTTGGATGTATGTATATATTCTGTGTGAGAGCTCTTTATCCTTCTGAGAAGTCGTATAATTTTGGAACCGCAAAATTGCAAGTGCTCACATTCAAAAAATGGGAAATGCCGGAAAATCCTTGTGACATCTCACATCACACCATAATCATCATCATCTAAAAAAACGTCCACTGCTGAACTTAGACTCTCCTACAAATTTTAATAAAAGATCAATTAAAATTGTCATTGCAGTCGGAGGACCGTTCTGTGGAGAACTTTATAATCTAATAGGTCCCCCGACTTATTTATCTCTTGTTTTTAACTTTTTAGACGGTCTTCTTTTTTATTTTATTTTGTGACAAGTTTTGTGTTATGGCATTAAATTATATATTTTTGGAATGTGCTCATTGAGCCCTTCAATTTGATACCCATATTGTAAAATTTGAAGATTTCTTTATTCACATTTGAAAATGGAGCCATACTTCCTCCGCCGCGCTATGTTGCTTGGGATGATGTAAGAATTCTAACGATACCGCATACTTCAAAATTTGTTTAGGCATTTAAAAGTTACAGTGGAATTAAAAATACATACATACAAGCATACAAGAATTCTAAAAACAATACACTCTTTTTTTGGGCACTCGTGTAAAAATGTAGCAATGAATGGATGGCGGAGTTTCAGAGAATAAAATGCGCTATCAACATGCTCCAATCTGCATAATAAGTAATTAAGTTAAGAGACATAAAAAGCAGTCTCAGGGCAGGGTGTCTATTAACTAGCGTAGTGGAGTAGAGGCTTCTGGTTGATGAAATGCTGCTACAAAAGAATAATTTTCAGCTACCATCATTATAATATATCGTTATAGATATTAAATGTACTTGAGATGGTTGTTGGCTAGCTTTTTTATTTTTGTTTTTAGCTGTTACTAGCTGTGCCCGCGGCATCGCCCGCGTTGTTATTTCTCCAGGTTAAAAGCATTTATTGGCAACGACACTACCAGCCGCACTATCAGTAGTCGTTGCCAATAAACGACACTACCAAACTCATTATGAATAAATTTGTACAGACAACACACAAAACTACAAGACTAAGATATATATTATAAACTATTTAAAAAATTAAATCTATTTAAATAGTTTTGGAACATTGCTGTTTTAATGTTTAGAGTGAAAGTTTTCAAAGTGACAGGTGTCAAAGTGACAGGTGTCAATGTGACAGGTGTCAAAGTGACAGGTATCAAAGTGACAGGTGTCTTTGTGACAGGTGTCTTTGTGACAGGTGTCAATGTGACAGGTGTCAATGTGACAGGTGTCAATGTGACAGATGTCAAAGAGATAGATCAAAGTGAGAGGTGTCGTCAAAGTGACAAGTGTCGTTAAAGTGACAAGTGTGAAAATGACAGCTGTCAAACTTAAAACAGCTATTACTCGGAATCTATTGATTGATGACTAGTAGTTTCTATAAAGAAGTGATAGATCTCACCGATATCTTCGTTTTGACCCTACTTTTATTTAATTTATTACTTCAAAATTAACATAACTTTGGAACCCTTTGTTTTTTCGGGATATTGAATATCTTAAATTTTAATCCACCATATAAACTATTACTGTGTCAAGTTGCATCAAAATCTGTCCAGCTGACTTAACTTTTGGACATATTCTGAATGCAGGATTCACAGATTTTGAAAAAAGTGTACATTCAGCAAGAAAATTGGCCATTTCAAAATTATGTTGTGTTTTCTGGCGGCCAGCATTTTTTTCATAGTGAAAGTGAAACTATGAAAAGTTTGAATATCAACGATGTTTACCTAATAATAATACGTAGTAATGGTCACATAATACCTAAAAATACTCCGCCTTATTTATAAAAAGTTAATAGACGTCAATTAGTACTGCGCAGTACAATATTGTAGTGCGCAGTATTACTAATCATTGCTTAACTTTTTATAAATAAGGCAGACTACTTATACGTATGGTCATTATGTATTCTGTGGTATAGGTATTCTGTGGTTTTGTTTTGTTTGTGTCCACAGAGCGCGTTCTGAAGTTCCAATAGACAAAAATGCACAAATTCCGTCTCACTAAAATATTGATATTAACTACATTGTGCATTAACATCATATTCATTTTTACATGTTATTTTTACGTGAAAAACTTTCGAAGCCTAATCTACCTAGCCAGTAGTATATTACAGAAAGCAATAAAATTGCGAATTCTTGTTATAAATGTTATCGTAGCGTAGGTTGTTGGAAGCATTTGGCAAAAATAACTGATAAAAACGCAAAATATGACCACATTTGCCGTTCGCGTTGGACATTTGTGGGCAAAATTAGCGTCGTGAAATGTTTTCGACTACTGTTCGTTTTGCACATTTAGATGACATAAAAAAATCGACTTTATTCCGTCAAACTTAAGATCGTTTTTCATTCGGCTAGGAAAGGATCCGTAGTGTCAAAAGTTGCATAAATGGCAAAAGTGTTGAAAATGTTCAAACCGAACGGTATGTTAAAAATGTACATTTTGAAACTGTCCACAACGCCATCTCATCATCTCGAACGCAGGCGTAGTGTTTTTGGAACGCAAATGTCAAAATAGATTCGAGGAAATGGTAGAAGTTACTATTATATTATCCAAATACAATTCCCGCTAGGCACTAGGTATTGAAATATGCCTTGTTTACCGATTAATTATGTAATAATTTATTGAAATAATTTCGTTCAGTCTCTTGGTCTTTTTTGATATTCAAACATAAAACTACTCTGGGGCAGTTATGGGCCGTCTTCTTTCGAGCACTTTCCGATTACCTATCCAGCTGAAACTGTCAGGGCAGCTCACAAACCGATGATGACAACCAAAAAATAAACGGAAAAAAAGGAAAAACAACAAAAAATACAAATATACAAGGGAAAATAAACCAAAAAAAAAGAAAAATAACTTTACATTTTTAAAGGTTGTAGTCATTACTTATTCGTAGGTTGTAGTTATTATAATAAGTAATAGACATAATTTTTATCTACATCTTTTATTTTACGTCTGATGGTGAGGGAGGATGCGGTCTAGGGTGACACGTTTGCCTAGAAGATATCCTGTCCAATATCAAATTGAAAAGTCCCAGTTTGTATTAGTTATCTCCTCCCAAACGGATACCTACAGCTTTCAACGCTAAGTTCAAGCGCACAACCATAGCTCCAAAAGAGTGTTGACTTTACGCCACTGGTTTGGGCTCTGGAGGTATAACTGATTTACCTCGGGTTTCTGAAACGTTTGTTAACGTTGACAACAGATTAAGTCTATTGCTGTCTTTGTCATTTGTTGAGTGCTAGAAAAAGGCAGCATTAGAATTAATCTGTTGTCAAAGTTAACAAACGTTTCAGAAACCCGAGGTTAGTAGCTTAAGCTTGTAGCTCTTGGTCTAATAAGCGTTCTAATTCTCAGTTCGTCTAACGTGTGATATTTTCTGTACAGTTGGAAAGAAAAAGTTGGTTACGTTGGTTTTTTCTTGCCATCTGAATACCTATAGATATTGGATTGCAGCTCATCAATATGCACTCTAACAGACTCATCTTTTAAATATCTATTAATTAAAATCTATAATAGTATTATTTAAAATTCCTTACATATAACTTCAAAGGCGAGAAGGGCCAATACTACGACGAAACCAACGACGCACAGCAGCAAAAATATTGCGATCGATGCAGCAAAACCAATTGCATTGGAGCTCACATACACATTTCTAAAGCTGGAAATCAAAGCAATTTATAAAACAATGATCATCATCATCATCATCATCATCATCATCATCATCATCAACCTATATTTGTCCACTGTTGGACGAAGGCCTCTCCAAATGCACACCACTGAGCTCAGTCTTCAGCTCTCCTCATCTATTTTCTTCCAGCCGCAAAACAATAAATCTAAGTACGTCATCTTTCTAGTCTGGTTATCGGCTCAATTATCATTCTAACGAACTTCTGTCTGGTAGTGGATTTGTGTGGATTTTTGGTGGACAGTGGGACAGCGGAATGCACAACAATGGGAAAGACAAAAACGGGAGTTACACACGTATAGCAGCTGGATTATTCCAACTATAGTTGCAACCAATAACCCTGGTGTGTTCAAGTCAAGAGTGAATAGGTATCTACTAGGTGAGAGTACTACACCTTCGACCACATCATCGCTTTCCGTCAGGTGATATCGTGGTCAAACGATTGCATAGACCGTAACAAAAAATAAACATAATAACACACATCCGGTGGTCTAGGGAAGAACGGAACGCTCGCGAACGTGTCTCGCCTCGCACAACTGTAGTTGGAATAATCCAACTGCTACGCGTAATTACCGTTTTTGTCTTTAAAAAAATACAAAAACCTTGTTTTCACAATAATGTTACTGGATTGTTTATTCCATTTTTTGCCTCGTCTTATTCTTAGTAATAAAGTGTGCGTGGGAAGCAAATTAGTGGAAAGAATAAGGATGGAATTTGAGATTGAGCGGAATATACACAGCTTTCGCTACTGATTCTTACTACTATATACGTTTTGACCCCATATAGCTACTACTTACATGCATGTAGCATGTACTATTGCCAATAGAGTTTGGAGCAGAAGCTGAACTTGGTCTTATATGGCGCGTAAAACAGCTGTACGGAAGAATTTGTGTTGCATTTAACGATGAGAGAGAATCAGTAAGACCTTGTATACAGGCTAACGACCCTAAAATTGTGAATAGCAGTCAACTTGGGTGCGCACAGGACCAAGATGAGCAAGTGCTCATTTTCCCGATTATCAGTTGAGTTGATTCTTGCTGGACGTTTTCATTTGATGAAAGATCTCTAAGCTCAATAAATCATACAATCAACACGTAATACGGATGATAGCCACAACTTAGTTTAGCTGAAATATATCACGTAATGTTGTTTTATCTTGTTTACCTACCACATCACCGCGAGAAAACGGTTACATTTTTGCGTCGGTAATTTTGCAGTACCATATCAGTATTTAACATTCTCTTTGTAATGTATCTATTTTTCATTTTGGATTTTTCTTAGGTACTTTTTTACATTGTAGTGATGACATAATTATTATTGACAGATCGACAGATGTCAAAAGTTTCTTGCCGAAGAATTTCAATATAGAGCAAGGTAATAAGGAGGTTTATTGATTTCTGTTTGTCTTTGATTACGCAACCAACTCCGTTAAAACTGGACGGAGTTGGTTGCGTGGTCGAACATTGTGTCACAGAATACCATTGTGTAGTGAATTTTTAACCACTATTTTGAAGTTGTAGTATATATTGCAAGATTTGAAGCAAACGAACCTTTAGTAGTATTATTAGGTATTCTGTGCATTAGTTTCAAAAGCGCAAAATGACAATATAATTATGTACGTAATGGCGTTATATGTACGTAAGTACATATACTTAGGTAACTTCCTTGCATTGACCAAGGAGCAAAATGTCCAAAGCGCACAAATACAAAAAAGCCAAATGTCCGGAGTGCCTAAAGTACAAAATTCCAATTATATTGCTTCTCATACCATTTTTTTTATTATGGTCTAGGCAATCGTTTGATCACGATCTCACGTGATGGAAAGCGATGATGTGGTCGAAGTTGTATCACTCTTGCCTAGTAGATACCTATTCACTCTTGACTTGAACACACCTGGGTTATTATTTTACCGGAAATACTGACGAGGGCAGGGCATTCCACGCCTTTGCAGATTTTATCTATACTTATAATAAAGCTGTAACGGGTCCAATTCTGTACATTGAAGATATTTTGAAAAAACTTTTTGAACCGTATTCTAGATTCTATACTGAAGCCAAAACTGTTTTTTTTTTCTTTTTTGTCTGTCTACTGAATGAATTTAAATTAAACTTGGTATGATTTGAGTTCATACTACGAGGTAGGACATAGGCTAATTTTCTTCCCAAAAAATGAAAGGGTTCCCGCAGGATAGGGGCTGAAAGTTATTTCAAAAAACACGTACCACTTAAACTACTGGACGGATTTTGATGCAACTTGGCACAGTCATAGTTTATATGATGGGTTAAAATTGAGGATACTTTTTATCCCGAAAAAATAAAGAGTTCCTACGGGATAATGTCCCAAAGTCTGGAAATTAAAGATATTTTGTAAAAAAAATTAGGGGGCATTCTATGTTCAATACTAAAGCCAATAATTTTTTTTATTTTTTCTGTCTGTCTGTCCGTCTGTCTGTCTGTACCTTGGAAGTGCATCACGCCGAAAATACTCAATGAATTCAAATGAAATTTGGTATGATTTGAGTTCATACTTCGAGGTAGGACATTGGATACTTTACATCTCGAAAAATTTATAGGTTCTCGCAGGATAGGGGTTGGAACTTATTTAATAGAACACGTACCACGCTGAAACTAATGGATGAGTTTTGATGCAACTTGGCACTGTCTTAAGTTATATGATGGGTTAAAATTGAGGACACGTTTTATCCCGAAAAAGTTAATGGTTTCTGCGGGATATGGGTCCAAAGTTATACTAATATTTAAGTAATAAAAAATATTTTTTGGATGGTTCTCTATATTCGATACTGAAGCTAAACTGTTTTACTTTTTAATTTTGTCTGTCTGTATATCCGTATCTTGACCGCGCATCGCAGCTAAACTGCTAAATGAATTCAAATGAAAAAAATGCTCTTGGGTGCTTAAAAAAGGTAATGATCAATTTTTTTTTTGTTTTCGTGTCTTTCTTTCTGTTTCTCTGTACGTTTGTTTGTTCGCGCATCACGTAAAACTACTGGAACGATTGCAATGCGGTTTTCATTCAGCTTAGGGTTTGATTTAAATCTGGTGTAATTGGTTTCTTAATCCGGTGAATTAGAAGCCGAGCAATTGATAAAAGTATTTTTGACGGCTGAAGAAATTTTGTTAATTTCAGGACCAATATACCAGCATTTGTTGGTATATTGGTCCATGAATAGCACATTATGGTACAAGACCACGCGTGCGAAGCCGCGGATACAGCTAATATTGTTATAAAAACGAATTACTTTTTGAATCTTGGACGTGTCACACTAAATTTGATGAGAAAGTTAGTATATAAATATGTTTTGATGTATTCATTTTTAATATTTATCATTTTATCTCGGAAAATTGTAAGTTTCCACGGGAAAACTGGAAAATGTTGATTACTCGCTTTAAGAATCGGTTGCCATGGTAACGAAATAATAAGTCTGTCAAAAAACATCAAGAATGTTGGCGTTAGACCTACTTTTGCATTGGTTTTTAATATCCTAGACGAACATAGGATGCTTTTTTTCGCGATAAACTGTAGTCCGCGCGGACGAAGTCGCGGGTGGGAAAGCTAGTAATAAATAAAGAAGCGTGAGGCTTGCGCCCTCACATCAATGTACTAGACATTGAAGCTTACTCTTTACCAGAGTATCATCCCCAATGAGCCTCATAGCTCATCTCTCAATTGAATCCAAAGCCTTGAGTTGATACTTAGCAGAACCATCCCAGAGGTGGCAGCAGTACTCCATTCATGATCGGAACTTTGCTTGGTAAAGATTCAAAAGCTATCCCGGCGTGAAGTACCGCCTAACCTTAGATAAAATACCAAGTTTATTTGCATCTACTTTGGCTTTGGACTGAATGTAAAACCCAAAATTCAGGTTCGATGTGAGTTCGACACCCAATAGCTCCAGATAGTCGCCTGTTGGTAGGTATTGTTATACTACAGAAAAACGGAGATCGATTTAGTGGACTCTTTTTTAGCAGAGAACCAATAAATAATATGGCTATATGGCTAACAATCAGAATGGTTACTTGTTGTTTAAGTAACTTTTCTGATTGTTTACAAATTCAAATACAAACAACAACATACATAATAGGTCGGTAATTTAGGTACATCTCTGGTATAGATGGAGAAAACAAAGAAATATACAAAATGCTATACAAAATCTCTTAAAACCTTACCATTTGCTAAATAGGTAATTTTCAGTCTTTTCAACTCAATTTGTTGAAAAGTTCATGAGAACAATTCATCCGGATCAATTCTATTTGCACAGAAATTAATTACATTTACCAATTTATCATTAAAAAAATATTTTGAAACACCTATATATTTCCTTTAACTGTATTTCTCGCGGTAATGACAAATGCGCTTTAGCTGATTCTTACACTAAAAGGAAAGGAAAATAAAAAATCTAAAAACCTATTTGGTAAGACTGCAGCCTCATCTCGCCTCTTTCTGCAATAAGTTTGAGTGTATGCTCAGAGAGTTTTTGTGTTCTATTTTTGCGGTGGGTCTTAAAGAACTCCGACCCGACCGCGTGAACAATTTCCACCAGCCCGTTGTTTAGTTCGTCCACTGTATCGCATTCGGTAGGGATTTGGAAGCGATTTTGGAGCTCTAACTGAAAGTTCTCAGGGTTTTGGATTTGGGCAAGACTTGGGCGAAGAGTAGATCTCATCAAATGAGACCTCTCCAGCTTTACGTTGTTATTCAATGAGCCTCTTACCATGCGATGATCATTGCCGGTCTTAACCCTGTTGATCACAGAGACATCATTGAATATATGCCGATTGGTCGTCAAAATGAAATCTATCTCATGCTTATGACCACCGGGGTGCAGCCACGTCCATTTGCTTGAGGGGCGTTTCATGAAAAAGGAGTTTATCATAAAGAGTCCCTCCTTCTCCGTGAAGTTGGCCAATCGCTGACCCCTTATATCTCTATAGGTCCAGAAATACATTGAAATTGTTAATTATCACTATTTATTACAAGCTGCCGAGGCAGAATGTCATGGTGCCGCAGCCGCCCCGCTGGGCCGGTTTTTTAGAAGCTCGCAGACCAAAAATACTGCGCGTTGATTTCAAATAATACAAAATTTACGTAATAGTGACGTAAAAAAGTTACGAGATACGTATTTAGATTATTAAATTTCCTGTATTTGAGTGTAAGAATCAACTAAAGCGCATTAGTCTTTACCGCGACAATTTCTGTTAAAGGAAAAATATAGGCGACTGAAAATATTTTTTTATTGAAAAATCGGTAAATGGAATTAAATTCTGTTCAAATAGAATTGATCTGGATGAATTGTTATCATGTAAATAAAGTTACAAAGTTATGCCTACAAATTCTTCTTGAGACAAGAAGTCAGTAACTTTTTCCTAAAGTCACTGTGGGAAAAGTTAACGTACTGCGACAGTTTATTTTGAAGTCGGTTCTTATTTACTTTCAAGGGACTGGGACTATAACTTCATTGTGATATTAGTATTAGTTATAACTGATATTAGTTTTTAGTGTGAAAGGCGAGTCCACTTAAAAAATATTGGTCTAAAATGAAAATGAAAAATTACCAAATAAAATGCAATAAAATATTTTATACTGTAGCCAGAAGTGTGCCAAAAGTGTGTGCCAAATTCCATCCCGACAGCTTTAGTGGAAGTGGGTGAAATATTGATTGCAACTTTTTTTTTAAATGTTTGACTTCGAGTTGTGAGCAGACCTAAAAGTTTCAGCCGGATAGCTAAACAGGAAGTGGGTGAAATGTTGATTGCAAAATTCCAGGAATTCATACACACAAGTAAAATTGAATAAAAGCTTTTAAAAAGTCCGAATATTGTTGTACGCGTGAGGTAGGTAAACATACAATATGGATCAGTCCAACTGGTTCTAATATTTGTTAACCTAAGAGATCCTAATTAGTTGAGGTAGTTATATACACACGAGTAAAGAGATGAGCTGGTCGTTGGCTTGGTAGTAAGCGTCACATCTGCTCATAAGAAATGCAACGCCAGTCACGCAAACTTTAGATCGAAAAAACTTGCGTGTCGTGCAGTGGCACGCGCCCGCCACTGAGTCATGTTTTTTAGAAGGGAAAAGTGCTGTTGGTCTCTACCGGTCTGTACAGCTTCACCGGACTGGTGGGCGGGCGTGAAAGCGCTTCGCCGCAATGTCAAAGATAAAAAGTTGGCGATCGGCTGAAGGGCACCCAGGGCGTACAGACGCCTAGATTTCCGGGGATTGGACTAAAGTGAGTAATTGGTTTTGAAGAATTTAACTAGAAACAGTTTAAACCTGAGTACAGTAATGTTTCAAGTCCAGTAGTTATTACGTGATGCGAAGACAGACAGACAGACAGACATAAACCATGTTTAAAAATGTTATATTCTTGATCAGTAGCTTATTTTATTTCAATAGAATACAAGCTTAAAAATACTTCCTTGGTAGAGTAGATATTGTTTTTGTTACTTATGCTTTATGTAAGTAAAAGATAGACAAACGTAAAACTTAAACTACTCACACAAGAAAGATTCAACGAGCGTCATCAACAACCACAGTATTAATGCTATGATAGATAATTAGCAGGTCAACTTGCAGCACAACTGGAGTCAACATCGAATGCAACAGAAGAACGGGTTATGTACGCTGGACAGCAATCACCGCCACCGCCGCCACCGAGTGTGATGTGGCGAAAACTGGGAAGTAAAATGGATTATATTATTATGGTAGTAGATATTAGGTACTATTATTATTTGACTTAGGTATAACATCAAAACTATTAAATTAAATATGTTTGAAATTTACAAAACCGTTTCATATCACACCATCAACATATGAATACACCGCGGGCACAGCGCCCGCGATTTTGCCCGTGTGGACATTTCTCTGGGTTATGATTAAATGATTACCATAAGTTTAGTGTTATTCCGGGGCCTATATACCAATACTCAAAATTCCTTCAGCCGTCAAATAGTTTTTTATCGATCGCTTGGCTTTAATAACGGACTGAGATACCAAGTGCACCAGTTTTTAAATCTATACTAAGATATCAAACAGTAAAAACCGCACCACAATGGGTCCATTAGTTTTTACGTGATGAGCGAACAGACTAACACACAAACAGACACGATTTTACTATACGTTATATTCTTGTTCAGTAGTTTAGACTCTTTTTTTCAATTGTCTTCTTTGTACACACTTTTTGATACTTACTTACTGTTTTGTTATAAGTACAGACTTTAAAATTCGCTGGCGTAGGCCTCTCCTCTCCTAGTGAACGCCACTGACCCTGATCATCAGCTCTCCTTATCAAGCCGCCTTTGCAAATATGACCAGCCCATTACCACTTCACTTACTACAACCCCACTTAACCGGATTGTCTCACTTTGAAATTAACCCCCATTTGTATTTCATTCTCTCAAAAACCTCCAAACCTAGGGTGGATGTATTAGTAATTGACCTTGCGTAAGTAGTTGACCAATTTCAAATTTGAGCGCAAATACTAAGCTACCTGGCTAAAGCGTGTTCTCATTAGTCAAAAAATATTCAACATCAATATTCACATCATAATATTCATAATATTCATATTCAAGCGTGGCAGCGATTGCATATAAAAGACTTTTTGCACTTTTTCGTGACAGGTGCAAATATATCCGCCATTTTTCTGCCCTACATTAAGAATCTCGTACAAGGTATGTTTTTTAAATCCAATGAAATTTAAGATGATTTCTAGTTTTATGTAAATATTAGTAATTGACCTTGCGTAAGTAGTTGACCAATTTCAAATTTGAGCGCAAATACTAAGCTACCTGGCTAAAGCGTGTTCTCATTAGTCAAAAAATATTGTTTTGACACTATTTGGATATAGACCAGTCATATTCAAGCGTGGCAGCGATTGCATATAAAAGACTTTTTGCACTTTTTCGTGACAGGTGCAAATATATCCGCCATTTTTCTGCCCTACATTAAGAATCTCGTACAAGGTATGTTTTTTAAATCCAATGAAATTTAAGATGATTTCTAGTTTTATGTAAATAATTCCGTAAATGTTGTAAATGTTCCGAATATTCATATATGTGTGTAGACTGTATTGATGATATAATTTTAAAGGATCCTTTATCATTTCCTGTTTTTTTTTGTTGGTTAATTATCGATAAATAAAACTGACCATTTTCTAGTAATTGACCAATTTGGTCAACTACTGAAAATGACTGTTTTTTTGCACTTTTTTCATAAAAACTTATTTTATTTCATAAGTGATTCTAGTATGTCTATGTTTTATTTTCTCATCTCAAGTTTTATCAGTAATTGACCACGGTTGACCATAGAACTTTTTTGCTTTAGTCTTTGACCAGATATATTTTCATTCCAGATACTATGCAAAATGCCATCGAAGAAATAATTCTATAAATATAGTGAAGCAAGCTAGAAGAATGGGACCACCCTACGAAGAAAATTTACTTTCCAGGTGGATATCAGTGATAGCCAAAAAAGATTTTCCTTAAAACAAAGAAAATTTAGCATAGCGCGATGGTGCTCTCCACGCCAAACACAATCAAATAGCCAGATAAATGGATCACCATATGCTATAAGACAGAAGATATTATTTAAACCATAGAACCTATTCATATAATAAATCAAAGAGGATTCTACAAAGTTGAGGAAATGTAAAAATATTTGCCAAAACAATACCGTCCAAAGATAATTAATGTAGATGGTATAAATAAAGTAATAACTATGATAAAATATAAATATAACTACTAAGACTGATAAGTTTCCTTATTTAAAATAATTTCTAATGGAAATAGACGTTTTTATCCGTGTGGTCAAACACTGGAGACATCTGGTCAATCATAAGCACATTGGTGTATTTTTCCCTTCAGTAATTGATAGAAAATATAGTGTGGAACTAAATCAAAATATTTTTGGTTCATTATATTAAACAACTCAAAAGGATTGTAAAGAAAAATAATCAAACTTGTATTTCATTTAATTTGAAAATAAGACTAATTTTAATAACAAAATCCGCCTTAATTGGTCAACAATTGGTGCGTTCACCATAATTAGCTCATCATCATCATCTTAGCCCTTTAAATTTGATCAACATTAATTAATTATAATCAGCTGTGATCAGCACATACACGGCTTAAATATTATATTGTTACTAATTGCATCCCGCGGCTTTGCCCGTGCCCGCATGCAAACTTTGCTAGTTCACCCCTTAGAGATGGACAGATTGATAATACTTTATTATACACCAGTTTACAAAAAAATATACTTACAATGCATAGGAACAATCTTATTATTATAGTATAATGGAAGGACTTATCGCTAGAAGCGATCTCTTCCAGTCAACCTTTGGATGAAGAGAAATAATGGAGTGACAGAGGATGGTGGTGTAAACAAATAAAACAAAAAATGAATAAATAAGTAACAACTAATAAAAATATATAAATATAAATATATCATCATCATCATCATCATCATGTCAGCTTTTAAAAGGCCACTGTTGAACATAGGCCTCCCCCAAAAAACGCCATGACGAGTGCGCCTTGTGCCACCTCCATCCACCGACTTCCTGCAATGGCTACAATGTCGTCCGTCCATCGTGTGGGGTCTCCCCACACTTCGCTTGCTTGTTCGTGGTCGCCATTCGAGAAGCTTTATTCCCCAGCGGTTGCCGGTTCTGCGAACTATATGGCCTGTCCATTGCCACTTCAACTTGCAAACTCTGAGAGCTATGTCAGTAACCTTCGTTTTTCTACGGATTTCCTCATTTCGGATTCTATCACGTAGTGAAACACCGATCATAGCTCTCTCTCTCTCTCTCTCTGAGCTTGTGTATGAGACCAATACTTAGCGACTACGTCTCAGTGCCGTATGTCATCACTGGCAACACGCACTGATTACAAACTTTCGTCCTGAGGCTCTGCGGTATCTGCGACGAGAAGATATAAATACATACATTCATAATATTATATTCAAATACATACTATATTAAGATTTACTGTAGTACTAGAGTAGTAGACATGGAATTTCAAAAAATCCTTCCTTGTGTACTTCTAGGATACTCAAGGAATGTTTTTTCTAAATTACAAACTATAGGTCCACAGGTTTAGGTTATGCGCCGTCTGTCAGTTTGACAGTCATAAGATATGTCACGGTACTATTTGAAAGTTATAATGTATATTATCGATTAACTACCTATAGCCAAATAACATGAAGATCAGATTAATGGGTTGAATATTGTTATGGTGTAACAAGCAAACACATACAAACTTCAAATATACAAATGCCTTGTTTGGTAAAGCAAGTTTGGGGCATATTGGCAGCCACAGAGCACAAACAGATTGCTAGCTCTCAATAGGGTAGTTGAATATTACGTAATGGTAACCTTGCTAAAAATGATGAGAAGTTGCCTATGTGCTAATCCAGGATATAAGCTATCCTGGTACTATATTCTATCCAAATCCGTTCTGCCGTTTGAGCGTGAAGGAGTAACAAACAAACACACTCGAAAGATAGATTGCGCTAATTGGTTTTTATACGCCAGTAAGCGTAAATCAAAATCTATGGTTATTATGACGTTTTGTATGGACTGTCAATTCTAATGTAGGGGAATTGATAAATAAATCTATGCCGCCGTCCCGGGGAGTCCCTCAGGCATATAATTTCCGGCTGTTCTCATCTTGCTAACGGAGAGCTACTTGCACAGACACAACCAAGTAGCCAGGATCATCCATCAGCAAATTGCCTTTCGGTGTGACCTTGGCGAGTCTGAGGTGCCGTACTATAAGTACGTACCGGCGCCAGTTCTCGAAAATGGTCGTGCATTGCTCTATTGGGACCGCTCTATCATCACGGACAGGACTATTGTTGCCAATAAGCCTGCATTGTGCTGGTAGACCGGTCCCAACGCCGGGCAGTGCTCGTCGATATCACCATTCCACACGATGAGAACCTCGTGAAGGCCGAGAAGGACAAGCTCAGCAAGTACCTTGACTTGGCTCATGAGGTGACCGCCATGTGGAATGTTGACTCGACGATCATTGTCCCGATAGTTGTTTCGGCGAACGGCCTTATAGCGAAGAGCCTCGACCAACATCTTAAGAGGCTCTCGCTAGATGGTTGGATTAAGGGTCAGATGCAGAAGGCAATACTCCTTGACACGGCGCGTATAGTCAGGAGGTTCCTCACTCTGCAGCCCTAGCCACCGGTAGTTTGGGCCCTGCTCCGCTACCGTTGGTACCCTAGGTTTAGGTTTTTTATAATATTTTTATCTGATTTTATTTAAAGAAATATTGTAAAAAAAATAAATTTAAGATAAAAAGATAAATAAAGAGAATAATAATAAACCATAATTATTGAACAAGTTCAAGAATTTGTTATAAAAATAGGCAAAATGGGCGGTCTTATCGCTAAAAGCGATATCTTCCAGACAACCTTTGGATGGTAAAAAAATTAAAAAAAGGATGGTGGTGCAAGCCAATACAAAAATAATAAATTGCATGTGGCAATATAAAAATGACTATACCTACGTATTTAGAAAACTACATACCTAATCATACATCATTACATAAGGTAATTTTTTTTATTTCTTTTTTATTACGGACGTACCACGTACGTTTGACCACGATCTCACCTGATGGAAAGGAATGATGTGGTCGAAGGTGTACCACGCTTGCCTAGTAGATACCTATTCACTCTTGACTTGAACACACCTGGGTTATAATTTACCGGAAACACTGACGAGGGCAGGGCATTCCACTCCTTTGCAGTTCTTATAATAAATGAAGAAGCGTAACGCTTCGTTCTTGTGCGAGGTATTTCAACCACGAAAGGGTGGCGCTTTGCTGATCGTCTAGTCGAACGGTGATGGAAAGGTGATGGGGGAATCAGGTTGTGCAGTTCTTGTGCACACTCTCCATAGTGCAATCTGTAGAATACCACCAGGCTTGCTACCTCACGTCGATGCGCCAGACTTTGAAGCTTACTCTTTACCAGAGTGTCATCCCCAATGAGCCTGATAGCACGTCTCTCAATTGAATCCAAAGACTCGAGCTGATACTTGGCAGAACCATCCCAGAGGCGGCAGCAGTACTCCATACAAGATCGGACCTCTGCTTGATAAAGATTCAAAAGCTCTCCCGGTGTGAAGTACCGCCTAACCTTAGACAAAATACCAAGTTTTTTTGCAGCTACCTTGGCTTTGGATTCAATATAAGACCCAAAATTCAGGTTTGACGTGAGTTCGACACCCAAAAGCTCCAAATGGTCGCCTATTGGTATTGTTAGACTTTGAAAAGACGGAGATCGGTGTAGAAGACTCTTTTTAGCAGAAAACAAACACGCTTGCGTTTTAGTAGCATTAAACTTAACCAGGTTAGCAACGCCCCAATCGGACACGGCTTCTAAGGCTAAATTTAAACGGTCTACCATAGCCTCTCTCTGAAACTGGACAGCGTCACAGCTGGTTTGAGCATTGGAAGTGTATCTCTCAACTACAGTACTGTCATCAGCATACCCAAAGGTACCGGGCTTCAGAAGGTCATTAATGTGCAGTAAAAACAGTGTAGCCGAGAGAACCGATCCCTGAGGTACACCGGCATTGCTAGCCATTTGATCAGACGAGCAGCCCTCTAAGACTACTCGAATAGATCGTTCCCTCAAGAAATCAACTATCTAATTGCATAAGCCAACAGGTAAACCATATGAGGGAAGCTTGTTTAAAAGGCCATCGTGCCAGACCCGATCAAATGCCTTCGATATGTCAAGGGAGACGGCAAGCGCCTCACCATGCATCTCTATGGCTTCGCTCAGTACGTGAGTGGCATACGTGAGAAGATCTCCAGTAGACCCGTTTCAGCGAAATCCGTATTGCCGGTCACTGAGAAGATCATTGTCTTCAAGGTATGCCAAGAGCCTAATGTTTATGACACGCTCCATACACTTACAGAGTAAGGAGGTAATCGAGACGATAATTGGCCGGATCAGCACGACTACCCTTCTTTGGTACTGGTTGTACATTGGCAAGCTTCCAGCTCTTCGGAACTTTACCTGAGTGAAGAGAGAGGCGGTACAAACGCGTTAAGATGGGAGACAATTCGGGCGCACAGTTTTTCAACACAATCGCTGGAATACCATCAGGACCACTGGCCTCGTTCACATCTAGAGCTTGAAGCGTTCTGAGAACCTCCTTCTGGCGAATGCGAATTTCGGGCATAAAAACCCCGCAATGAGGAAGGCAGGAAGGTGTCTTGCCAGAAGCATCTAGATGCGAGGCTTCTGCAAAAAGAGAAGCAAATAAATTCGCTTTGTCTCCAGCAGTGTGAGCTAGTGATCCATCAGGTTTCAGCAATGGTGGCAGTGAAGGGCGGCAGAAGTTTACTTCGACCGACTTGGCCAGGGACCAAAAAGCTTTGCTACCCGCGGGGTATGAAGCCAGTTTGGCCCCAATTCGACTTACGAATGGAATGGAATGGAATGAAATATTCCATTGCCTGACATATTACCTCTGTAACAGCAGACGCGCAAGTCGATGGGTCCTGGGAGATGAAAGATGTTTGCCGCCAAGGGTACGATGCAAGGAATTGCCGCATCTCGTCCCAATCTGCTGAGTTGTATCTCCACACGCGCCTATTTCCCTTAAGGCTAGGATCAGGTGGGGAATACAATGAGACGGACTTAACCAAGCAGTGATCAGAGCTACCAAGAGGTGGGGATACTGATACGGAGTATCGGTCTGGTTCAGTCGTCATCAACGCGATATCTTCCAGACAACCTTTGGATGGTAAAAAAATTAAAAAAAGGATGGTGGTGCAAGCCAATACAAAAATAATAAATTGCATGTGGCAATATAAAAATGACTATACCTACGTATTTAGAAAACTACATACCTAATCATACATCATTACATAAGGTAATTTTTTTTATTTCTTTTTTATTACGGACGTACCACGTACGTTTGACCACGATCTCACCTGATGGAAAGGAATGATGTGGTCGAAGGTGTACCACGCTTGCCTAGTAGATACCTATTCACTCTTGACTTGAACACACCTGGGTTATAATTTACCGGAAACACTGACGAGGGCAGGGCATTCCACTCCTTTGCAGTTCTTATAATAAATGAAGAAGCGTAACGCTTCGTTCTTGTGCGAGGTATTTCAACCACGAAAGGGTGGCGCTTTGCTGATCGTCTAGTCGAACGGTGATGGAAAGGTGATGGGGGAATCAGGTTGTGCAGTTCTTGTGCACACTCTCCATAGTGCAATCTGTAGAATACCACCAGGCTTGCTACCTCACGTCGATGCGCCAGACTTTGAAGCTTACTCTTTACCAGAGTGTCATCCCCAATGAGCCTGATAGCACGTCTCTCAATTGAATCCAAAGACTCGAGCTGATACTTGGCAGAACCATCCCAGAGGCGGCAGCAGTACTCCATACAAGATCGGACCTCTGCTTGATAAAGATTCAAAAGCTCTCCCGGTGTGAAGTACCGCCTAACCTTAGACAAAATACCAAGTTTTTTTGCAGCTACCTTGGCTTTGGATTCAATATAAGACCCAAAATTCAGGTTTGACGTGAGTTCGACACCCAAAAGCTCCAAATGGTCGCCTATTGGTATTGTTAGACTTTGAAAAGACGGAGATCGGTGTAGAAGACTCTTTTTAGCAGAAAACAAACACGCTTGCGTTTTAGTAGCATTAAACTTAACCAGGTTAGCAACGCCCCAATCGGACACGGCTTCTAAGGCTAAATTTAAACGGTCTACCATAGCCTCTCTCTGAAACTGGACAGCGTCACAGCTGGTTTGAGCATTGGAAGTGTATCTCTCAACTACAGTACTGTCATCAGCATACCCAAAGGTACCGGGCTTCAGAAGGTCATTAATGTGCAGTAAAAACAGTGTAGCCGAGAGAACCGATCCCTGAGGTACACCGGCATTGCTAGCCATTTGATCAGACGAGCAGCCCTCTAAGACTACTCGAATAGATCGTTCCCTCAAGAAATCAACTATCTAATTGCATAAGCCAACAGGTAAACCATATGAGGGAAGCTTGTTTAAAAGGCCATCGTGCCAGACCCGATCAAATGCCTTCGATATGTCAAGGGAGACGGCAAGCGCCTCACCATGCATCTCTATGGCTTCGCTCAGTACGTGAGTGGCATACGTGAGAAGATCTCCAGTAGACCCGTTTCAGCGAAATCCGTATTGCCGGTCACTGAGAAGATCATTGTCTTCAAGGTATGCCAAGAGCCTAATGTTTATGACACGCTCCATACACTTACAGAGTAAGGAGGTAATCGAGACGATAATTGGCCGGATCAGCACGACTACCCTTCTTTGGTACTGGTTGTACATTGGCAAGCTTCCAGCTCTTCGGAACTTTACCTGAGTGAAGAGAGAGGCGGTACAAACGCGTTAAGATGGGAGACAATTCGGGCGCACAGTTTTTCAACACAATCGCTGGAATACCATCAGGACCACTGGCCTCGTTCACATCTAGAGCTTGAAGCGTTCTGAGAACCTCCTTCTGGCGAATGCGAATTTCGGGCATAAAAACCCCGCAATGAGGAAGGCAGGAAGGTGTCTTGCCAGAAGCATCTAGATGCGAGGCTTCTGCAAAAAGAGAAGCAAATAAATTCGCTTTGTCTCCAGCAGTGTGAGCTAGTGATCCATCAGGTTTCAGCAATGGTGGCAGTGAAGGGCGGCAGAAGTTTACTTCGACCGACTTGGCCAGGGACCAAAAAGCTTTGCTACCCGCGGGGTATGAAGCCAGTTTGGCCCCAATTCGACTTACGAATGGAATGGAATGGAATGAAATATTCCATTGCCTGACATATTACCTCTGTAACAGCAGACGCGCAAGTCGATGGGTCCTGGGAGATGAAAGATGTTTGCCGCCAAGGGTACGATGCAAGGAATTGCCGCATCTCGTCCCAATCTGCTGAGTTGTATCTCCACACGCGCCTATTTCCCTTAAGGCTAGGATCAGGTGGGGAATACAATGAGACGGACTTAACCAAGCAGTGATCAGAGCTACCAAGAGGTGGGGATACTGATACGGAGTATCGGTCTGGTTCAGTCGTCATCAACAGGTCGAGACAGTTGGCAGTGTCACCGTCACGGTCAGGTACCCGTGTCGGCTCCTGCACAAGCTGAGAGAGATCTAACGCCAGAGCAAGCTTCCGCGTCTCTCTACCAGCGTGGTCGGTTTTTTGGTATGGGACAAGCCACTCCTTGTGGTGGGCGTTAAAATCCCCCAAAACCAACCAATTGAGCAGACGGGTAACGCTGTTGGGCCACACTTGCCGCCTCACCTAGATAGTCTACCAATAAAGTCGTCCCCCGATCTCCACTGTGTGAGCGGTACACACAAGCATACATAATTTTCTCTGTGCCCGTGTCCACCAGTAACCAAATCAGTGAGAAGTTAGGGTGCTCAAGATTTCGAAGACGCAGACAGCAAATGTCATCACGGGCGTATACACAAACACCGGCATTTGGGATAAATAGATGCTCCAAGATATAGCCTGGGTAATCCAAGTACGCCGTATCAGCTGGACATCCTATCTGCGTCTCCGACAAGAAGAACAAGTGGGGCTTAGAGGTCTCCAGATGATAATGGACCGGTTGGAGATTGGAGTGAATCCCGCGAATATTCGCAAGATCCACTTTAAGTGTGAGGACGTGCATCTGCCGTTTTAACTTATATCTTCTTTGGACTTTTTTCATGATGTGTTTTTGTGAATAGGTTGGACGAAGTGTCGGAAACGAGGTGTCGGAATGGCTAACCCACGGAAGTCAAGGCATAACTACGCCATTGAAGAACTTGCGTGGAGACCGTGGGGACGCCCGAACCCCCCTGAAATAATACATCAGTTCCGCACGTCCGGTCGCCAGCCAGCCCAATGGATTCAGGAATTTTCACAAGCGGCGGGGCAGCCTTTCGTAGCTGGCTAAACTACTACTCGGGCCCCCTTCAACTTGCGGTCGGCCAGCTCTTTGCTGAATTATAACCACACCGTGCTTCGGATCCCGCTACCCTCCAAAGCAAGGCCTCCGACGCAGAAACACCATGATTCCGATCACGGTCCACCCTTCCAACACAACTGCATCCTACAAATCATCCGGACGGCTTCCCTGAACATCATGATGGAACACGACATATCCTTTGGGCATCAAGACTTTGTCCAGAGGGTGGTAATATAAAAAGCCGGCGGCCGAAGCCTACCACCAGGTGATTCGGTTGCTCTTTTAGCACCACCCGAGGGTCACGTGTAGGACATCGAGGGCTGAATTCTACGGACGCGAGCAAACAATAAAACATCAAAAAATACAAAAATACAACTATAATACATATTTTATTGAACAACACATACATATACTTAAATATAATATAATATATAGCCTAGTATATATTAGTTTAAGTGTGGAGAAAAAATATATCAAAGAACTTCATTGGAAAGGTAGAAGTTTTCGAATTGAGCTTTAAGGCGAAATGGTATCCAAAGTTGACGATTCATCCTCACGAATATTTAAAACTAGACCGTTGAAAACGGTTAATTGACTTTATTTTTTTATGTGTAATAAATGTTCACAAAATACTTTATCCGGCTGTGGTCACCGAAACACAATTAAATAAAT
The DNA here is from genome assembly GCA_946251855.1 of Alsophila aescularia. Classification (NCBI taxonomy): domain Eukaryota; kingdom Metazoa; phylum Arthropoda; class Insecta; order Lepidoptera; family Geometridae; genus Alsophila; species Alsophila aescularia. The sequence continues at coordinate 44,585,625 of OX276378.1, forward strand.
TTGGCTTCATAGAAAAAAATCGTAAAGTTTCCTAAAAATCACCCGTTTTGACGGTCCCGTCGTTGTAATGAATCAATTTCATTCAGTTTCTATCGAAGATATTTTTACAAAAACCAAATGTGTAATTCCAACAAAAATTCAAATACTTCTGTGGGATTAGTTTTTTAAACATCGTAAGATTATTCAAAAAAAGTTTATTTAAATTAAAAATATGAACTAAAATCGGCTCCCAAGAAGCATCACATTTCCTGCTTACCCTGCACCATAACGATGAAATTATCTTAGCGCTAAAGAAAATTACAGAAATGAAATTAAATAACAAAAACCCCAATCATGTCCAAGTGGGTAATTTGACACACGTCAGTCTAAGTTGACATACCTTATTATCGGTACACAATTGGGTCAAATTTGAACAGCTTAGTTCTTACTTAGAGTGTGGCACCATCGCTTACGTAACTGGCAACATACCTAATGGTCACCTGGCTTCGATTTGCTATATAATTCGTTGCTATAAAGTCATGAAGCATCGGAGTCATCATCAACAGCGTCTTGAGTAAAATCTTACACAGGTTCATCATTTGAGTCACCCTGAAGGATAGCACGCTTCCCTTTCTTTCGAATTCTATCGCTATTGCGATTTACCTTCTCATTCTTATTTTAGACTTCGACTTTAACTTCGTCCATACTATGTCATCTTAAGCTGACGGTTGCTATGTCATCTTACCCTACGAGTTAAACAATATTTGCCGCCTTGTGACCTTTGAGGTTACTTATATAATTCTTTGTTATTCATAGACCATATTAATCACAGTTCCTAACAAAGTAGTCGTTAAAACAAAAAACGTACCGGATACAAATTTATCGGCATAAATACTTTCAACACAAAAATATTTTTGAGTGACGAAATGAAAACATTGCACATCACATCCAAGCAAAAACAATAACATTTTAGGATGTAAGCACTGAGTCATCTTACCTGAGTATGTCATCTCATGCACAATTACCCTATGTAGTTCTGCAATTCTGCATCGCGCATACAAAGTTTTCCGCACGTTGAGAGTATTCATTTTTAAAACTCTAAGCTCTGATTGGCCTGTTTACGACAGTGGCTACACTTCTCTGGTTTATAATATTAGTGTGATGCAAAAGTATGTGAGCAAGTGCGTGTGTCAATGTTTGTTACTTCTTCTCGCTGAAGTAGCTGAACGAATTTTGATAACAATTGGTATATAGACACTTTAGGTCCTGGAATAAAACATAGGATACTTTTCAACATCCACGCCAATTAACCGCGGGGTATGCCTACCGCATAGACAACTGCATATTACTGTGACCTACCGACATTCATTCTTGTTGCGGTTAAAATGAATTTCTGGATGACAGCTGTCAAGGTGACATGTGACTACTTCATCTAATTCTTTTGTGCATCTTACATCGTTTCGTTTTAAAAATTGGTATCTAAGGGTTACAAGAGATTACAAAATTAAATTTGAAATCAGTTTTTTTACTGCACCGTTTTCAAGATGGATAGGATACTTTCATTCATCAATATCCACGCGGGTAAAACCGTGGGGCGCAGCTAGTCGTTTATATATGGAAAAATCTACGGAAAGTTGCAACAAACCTTCATTGTCAACCTACGCCGCCCTCCTTCAGCCGGTGTTACAATTGACTCGGTTTCAGTTAACTCGTTTTCAGTAGGCGTGCTTATGAGCTCTATGATGTCTGTTGTAGTCGTTTTATTTTCATCGATAGGATCTGGACCTGTTTTAGAGCATTAAATTAAAAAACCATTCTCCACTCAAGGAAATCAATCGATATGATCTTCCACACTCAACAAACGCTGTGTTATATCCATACTAAAAACAAGATCACCTTATATATATATATATATATATCAGCCTATACTTGTCCACTGCTGGACGTAATCCTCTCCTAATATACGCCACTGAGCTCTGTCTTCAGCTCTCTGCATCCAGCCGCATTTTGCCAGCCGCTTTTCGCAGATCGTTACTCCACATGACCACAAGGCCTTTGCCATACTTCGCAGTACGTTTGCCTAAGCGCGGTCTCCAATCGAAAACTCGCCATCCCTAACGGTTATCAGTTCTTCGGGAAATGTGGCCAGCCCACTGCCACTTAAGCTTGCTTATCCTGTCGGCTACTTTGGTTCTCTGTCGTATTACTTCATTTAGAATCTTGTACTTTAGAGAAACTTCAAGCATAGCTCTCTCCATCGCTCGCTGAGCGACTTTAAGACCCTGCGAACACTTTTACAATTAAGAGACATAAGATTTTCATAAACACTCCTCCATTTGTTGACTAGTCTGACCGTGAGTGTCCACATTTCAGCTCCGTGGGTCATAACCGGATAGGACACAGTGATTGAAGACTTATACAACAATTTAAATCTATTCACCAAAAAGTCGGTACAATGAATATAATAAAAAATAATGTCTAGGGTACATAAAATAGGTTACTAAACAAGAACATAACATATTTTTAAATCGTGTCTGTCTGTTTATCTGTTTTTATGTTTGTTCGCGCATCACGTAAAAATTGCTGGACTAATTTTGATGCGGTTTTCATTCTTGGATAGCTTAGGGTTTCATTTAAGAACTGGTGTACTTGGTACTTAATATGTTAAGTAGAAGTTGATTAATCGTATCGAAATTTTGGTCCTGGGATAACACTTAGGTTACTTTAAACACACAGAAATTACCACGCGGACAAAGCCGCAGGGCACAGCTAGTGTAACATAAAAACTTTAAAATTATACGCTTTTATTTTAATGTTTTTATCATCATCATCATCATCATCATCAACATTATAATCATCAGCCCGTATCAATCCACTGCTGGACATAGGCCTCTTCTTTATTGCGCCATTCATACCGGTCCTGAAGCCGACCTACACCATGTTTTATCTACATTTCGATGTCATCCACCCATCGCTTTTTGTATGTTTATATGTAGGTACTTCGCTAGATCAGCAGATCATCAAGTCTCACGCTTTAGGTAAGCAGGACTCCTTCATCATCAGGACTGAATGAAATAGTATCTGCTTGATAATTCAAGATCAGCAATTTTCTTAGTGGCTTGTGCGGGGTTATTATTCTTCAAGTCTTACGGTTCAGGTAGGCAGTACCTCATGTCATGACCAAATTGACCATGTCTCTGTTTCACACACAGGAGTGACGAGACGAATAGGGCCCATATTCTCTTCTATTGCCACTAAGACATTATCATCGCTCAATTATTATTGTTTGTTAGGTTGTTCAGTGTTTTTTTTTCTGAGTACATTTTTCTTAGTTACTGCTGTTATTGTATTCCTTAGTTATTATAATTATTGTTTGTGTGTAGGTATAATAAAATTATATTATGTTCATCTCTTACAGACACAACCGGCAGGTGGAGTAGGTATTGTAGAAAACTTTATTTATTATAAATTGTACCTACCTATTTATTATTTTGTATATTTTATTTAGTTATATTATTATTATTTACGTATATTCATATAAATATGATAGATATTTTTGATAAAGATATTAGCAGCAGTGATAATGATTATCTTACTGCATCTTCCGATGCCTCTGCTAGTGACGATAGTTTCGCTAGTATTCCTTCGCTTTCAGAGTTATTGGCCTCTAATTTCTCCGATTTTTCTAAAAACTTCAACGTCATTCATATAAATGCGCAGAGCATTCCGGCTCATTATTCAGACATGCTGGCGTCCCTTGACCAAAAAAATGTCTAGGCTATACTAGTCTCCGACTCTTGGCTTAAACCTTGTCTTCCAACTACTTCCTATTCTCTTCCAGGTTTTATTCTTATCCGCAATGATCGCACAGGTGGTGGCGGTGGTGGTGTTGCAATTTACCTTCGTGCAAATATTCCCTACTCTGTAATTAGCAAATCACCGCAACCACCAGCTGCTAATGCCGGTGAGCATCTCATAATTGAAGTTCTTCTTTCCCATACTAAAATTCTTCTCGGAGTCTTTTATAGCCCATCACTGCGTATTAACTATTTCTCTTCTCTTGAAAAGATCCTAGTGGATCTTACCCCCTCATACAATCACTCTATTATCATGGGCGATTTCAATACGTGTTTACTGAAAAAGGATCATCGTTCTTCCTCATTGGAAATCATCGTAAGTTCTAGCAACATGAAAATTCTTCCTCTCAGCGCTACTCACCATTTTCCAAATTGTACACCTTCACTTTTGGACCTCATGTTCGTGTCATCCCCTCAACATGTTGCTAAGCATGGTCAGTACTCGGCTGATTCTTTTTCATACCACGACTTGATTTTCCTTTCGTATAAAATTCGCCCTCCAAAACCTAAACCTCGAATCATGTTACAGCGCAGTTTTAGTGGTATAGATCGTGTGGCATTCGTTAATGATGTCAGAATGGTTGACTGGAGTACTGTCAATAATGCACCGTCAGTGGATGATCAGATTGCTATATTTAACTCTATCATCACGCAGTTATATGATGTCCATGCTCCTTTGCGTGCAATCAAACTGAAGCATCTCCCTGCTCCGTGGCGTACGGACGATATTAAATCATTAATGCACAAAAAGGCTGCAGCGAAAACTAGATACAAGATGCGACCCACTGAATACAATAAAACGTAAATACGTTCAGTCTCGAAATCGCTGCAATTTGGTGTGTAGGAATGCGTTACGTCGCCATGTCTATGCATCAGTTGAAGATGAGGATCCAGCCAAAGTGTGGAACTTCCTCAGGTCTCTGGGAATTGGCAAATCACGACAGGACTCCTTTCCCAATAATTTAGATATTGATTCTCTTAATCATCATTTTTCATCTACCTCTGCCTTGCAAGCGTCGGTAAAGAATAAAACAATCAACTACCTTTCGGCCATTACAACTCCTGACCGTCCTCTTTTCGTCTTTAGTCGATTCACCGAATGTGATGTTAAGAAGGCGGTACTGTCTATCTCCTCCAACTCTGTCGGTGGTGATAGTATTAGTCGAAACATGTTGGTGCCCATCCTTGATATTATCCTACCTGTCCTCTGTTTCCTTTTTAATAGTTCTATTTTCAGTGGTGTTTTTCCTGCCGTCTGGAAAGACGCACAGATTTTACCTTTACCCAAGAAATCCAACCCAAAGTCATATTCTGAGTATCGTCCCATTTCCATCCTTCCATTTCTATCCAAGGTTCTTGAGCGTCTTGTTCACCGACAAGTTAGCCATTTCCTGTCCAGCCAAAATCTTCTCAATCCATTCCAGTCTGGTTTCCGTCCCGGGCACAGCACTATGACTACGCTTGTTAAGATTACTGATGACGTTCGTCTTGGTATGGATAACGGCCTGTTGACTGTGCTGACAATGCTAGATTTTAGTAATGCATTTAATGCTGTCAACTTTGATATTCTCCTTGCAATTCTTTGCTCACTTAACATATCTCCATCGGTGGTCAACTAGTTTCATAGTTATCTATACGGACGTCGGCAGCGGGTTCGCCTGGAGGAGACTTTCTCTGCCTGGTGCAACACGTCAGCCGGTGTACCGCAAGGCGGCGTCCTATCTCCACTTTTATTTGCTATTTTCATTAACTCCATATCTCAAAATCTTACTTCTTCTTACCACCTATACGCAGATGATCTTCAAATCTATTCCCAGGCCTCAGTTAATGAGCTAGATAAAGCTGTTACAAGCACAAATTGTGATCTGCGTCGTATAAATGATTGGAGTAAATCCTACGGATTAACAGTAAATCCTAGTAAAACGCAGGTCATTATTTTAGGGAGCTCCCGTATGATCTCTAAGGTGAACTGGCTAACCCTTCCAAATATAATTTTTGATGGAATTACTATACCATACAGCGATTCAGTCAAGAACCTTGGACTTGTAATGGACAGATCTCTCAGTTGGAGCCCTCAGGTAGCAGCTACTAGCTGTAAGATGTTTGCTGCGGCAGCCTCTTTAAGGCGCCTTCGAAATTTCTTACCTACTGCCACTAAGGTTGTTCTCGCGCAATCTCTTTTGCTTCCCATTCTCGATTACGCTGACGTCTGCTATCTCGATCTTACCGAAGAACAGCTGAATAAGCTTGAGCGTTTACAAAATGTTGCTATAAGGTTCATATTTGGCTTGCGCAAATTTGACCATGTTTCTCACTTTCGTGCAAAGCTCAAGTGGCTACCCATTCGCCTTCGCCGGAATGCTCATATCCTTAACCTTCTTTATAATATCTTGTTTAATCCTTCTACCCCGAGCTATCTTAAAGAACGCTTTGATTTCCTCTACACATCCAACACCTTCCATCTTAGATCATCCGAAAATCTCACCCTCAAGCTACCTTTGCATTGCAGCACTTTTTACGGACGTTCTTTCACGGTAGAAGCTGTTCGTCTGTGGAATAAATTGCCTGTTTCTATACGGCGTGCGCCATCTTTGGAAGTTTTTAAGGGTCAAGTGAAGAGGTTTTACTTGGAAGTCTAGCAAATATTATGTTTATTATCACGTTTGTCATGTTGCTTGTATTACAGTTTTTTTTTTGTTTTTTATCGTCTCATAATTATATTTGGGTATTTATGTATCCATATAATATATATTTATTTATATATGTATGTATATATATTGGAAATTTATATATTATTATATACTATTTCTCACTAAGTAGTATTTTTATATCATAATGCACCCCGTCCCTCACAACTATAACAAATCCTCTCCATCCAAAGGTTGCCTGGAAGAGATCGCTTTTAGCGATAAGGCCGCCCATTGTACACTTCTTCTGCTATTGTTCCTTTATTTTTTGTTGATTTTGTTTGTGGTGTGTGCAATAAAGAATTTATCTATCTATTTATCTAAGACACGTTATGCGCCGCGTTAGGATATCTTCGTGGAATGTTCTTGTAACGTAATATAAAATTGTATACGCCATGCTCAAATTTGAGAAACGCGACAAGGCGCGTTTCGTGAACGTTATAGTCTATATCTATATTATTATTATGATCTGTGGAACAGGCTAGGGATGTGACTAAATGGTACTAAAATAATTTTTCGCATAATTGATTTATTGTGATCCCTTCAAACTCGATGATGCAAAAACGATTAATTTTCAAGAAATACTCGGTTAAACTGTTTTTTTTAATACTAATGTAATCTAAATGATGCTGCTTGAACAAAATCGATTAACAAATAATCAATTTATTTAAAAACTATAATCATTTCTAAAAATAGTTTTTTTTACATCCCTAGAACAGTCAAAATTCCGAAAAAAAACGGACGTATGCATATTAAAACCATTTACGTAGGAAATGTCGTTACTTTAGGATTAAAACACCACGTGAAATCAAATAAAAGAAAAACAACGGGAGTAGACAAATTTTCTTGTGGCATACAGAATTCCGTTGTACGATTCCGCGCCATGGCGCGTTTAGGAAACGCGTTTACGTTATAAGCACGTTATGTGCAAGAAAACACACGTTTTCTGCAAGGAAGGACACGTTTTCTGCAAGAAATTTTGTGTGGCAAAGAATAATGGCCCAGGTCGTTCGCTTGATGGTAAGCTTTACGCCTGCCCATAACGATTGCGATGCCATCTAGAACTTTGTATTGCAAAATATTACGAGTAGTCGCGAGGCACTGGATGCGAAAGTCACCCGAGACTGACTTAATGTTAAGTCTCGTACCCCTAATATACTCAGTTATTTTCTGGAAACATAGTGCCTTTCAAACCGGAATAGTCGTAGTAAGTAATGTACCAGTAGCTTGTGGCATCGTAGCTCCCAAACGAATTAACTGATTTTGATGCGGTTTGTGTCTGTTTGAAAGCTGATTTGATTGAGATGGTTCTTAGCTATAATAAATAGTTGTTGGGTGAATTTCGTAGCTCCCAAACGAGTGGACCTATTTCGATGCGGTTTATTTTCTGTTTGAAAGCTGATGTGATCGAGATATTGTTATTAGCTATTATGGGGGGGAACGTAGCTCCCAAACGAATAGAACGATTTTGATGCGTTTTTTATGATTGAATGCTGATGTAATTGAGATGCTTCTTAGCTATAATAGAAGGCGGGGAGTGAGAGGAGGTGGGGGTATATACATGTTTAACTTGTGCTTATCTTAATTACAGACTTTTTGTTACTTCTGCTTTATTATAAGTAATAGGTAGATAGATAACCGTAAAAACAAAACTACTCACACAAGAAAGATTCCACGAGCGTCATCAACAACCACAGTATAATTGCTATAATAACTATATAGCAGATCAACTTGAAGCACAACTGGAGGCAACATCGAATGCAACAGGAGAACGGGTTAGGTACGCTGGGACAGCAATCACCGCCACCACCGCCACCGATTATGATGTTACGAAAACTTGAAAGTAAATAAAATATTATTATTGTTATATTAAAGCACGGCCGCGATAGATAGATATACACATAGTGCCGTCGTACTCCCACATAATGTGCGAGAGCGACGACAATTGACATTTATGCGCGAGCGACAGAGATAAGTAGTGGGGGGTCAATGTACGGATTTATGTCAATATCGAAACCGTGATTACTAATACTAAAATAGACTTGTGTTTTAATTAGGTATATCTAGAAAACTATGTCTCAAATATACTAATTCCTCTCGTATAACCCCACCATTATCAACAGCCTATTTTCTTCCACTGCTGGCATAGAGCTCTCCTAGTGAACTCCACTGAGCCCGATGTTCATTTCTCCTCATCCAATCACTGCCAGCCGCCGCTAGCAAGTCTTCACTCTACCTTTTCTACTATGACCTGGGTGGCGGGCTTTCCACACTACTTTTGCGTAATCGCATTAGAATTCGTGTTAATCAACGATTTTCGGTTTCGTGACAAATGTGACCAGTCCATTGCCGCTTTACTAATATCTCAAAAACCTCTTGACAGATTTAACTTATATACGAACATAAACATTATTGTAATTACCTACATTTCTGCCAAATTTCATATAGATCAGATCAACGATTCGAAACTTATTGTCGAATAACTAAACGTATACAAACTTAAGTCTTAAGTTGTTTTGGATAACTAGTTTTTCTATCATTATATGCACGATAGGACGAAAAATAACAGGTGATCATGATCACAGTCACACTAATATTCTGTAGCCACTGTCTAAACATACAATCGGAGCTTAGAGATTTAAAAATGAATACTCTCATAACGAGCGGAAAACATTGTATGCGCAATGCAAAACTACATACATTAGAACTGACAGTCCATACAAAACGACATAAAATGCATTAAAACCGATTAGCACCATTTATCTTTAATCTATAGAAATGTGTATGTGTGTATGTTTGTTACTTCTTAACGCTCAAACGGCTGAACTGATTTGGATAAAAGGTAAAGCCCGGTCACGTTACAGTGAGAGTTTAGTACAATGACCTCTCATTACCTAACTCTTTCGCACGCGCACAGATTTACCTATTGCTGTCGCACTCGCACATGAACGATGAGCAAGCGCGACCGCAATACACTTATGTATGTATAGTAACCGGGCTTTACCAGGATAGCCTTATATCTTGTACTAGCTTTCCCGCCCGCGACTTCATCCCCGCGGACTACAGGTTATCGCGAAAAAAAGCATCCTATGTTCTTCTAGGATATTAAAAACCAATGCAAAAGTAGCTAAAGCACTAACGCTGTAGATTTTTATTGATAGTCTTGTTATTTCGTTTCCATTAACCTTTCCTGCCGTAAGGACGGAGTAATCAACATTTCCCAGTTTTCCCATGGAAACTTATAATTTTCGGGTATAAAAAGTATTTTATGTTTTATTTCAGGGTATAAGTTATCTCTATTCCAAATTTCATCAAAATCCGTCCAGCTGTTATTGCGAAAAAGCTCCCCAAACAAACAAACAGACAACGTTTCACTGTTATATATTCGTATGGATTAAAATATAAGCTACTTTTCATCATTATCATCATCCATTATCATAACCCACGCGGGTGAAACCACGGGGTGCAGCTAGTAATAAATATAAATAACATCACCAAGATACTAATAAAACAGATTTATACATTATTCTTTGACTTCCGTAGAAACCAAAAATGCTCCCCTTGGATTCACGCGCCACCCCGTCTGTATCAGAATCAACATCATCCGATGGCCAGTAAAATTGTTATTTTACAGCCGACCGAACCCAGCGCTTTACCGCGTTAACGGCCCTCCTCAAACGGTAAAGCGGTAAGTATTACGGTTATGGCAGATTCCATGAGAAAAGATTAAATGGTATTGAAGGGAAAAGATAAGCTCATCCAGCGTGGGAAGTGTATGTAGGTCAACTAATGATGCACTGGCATCAAACCTAAGTTCAAAAATTAAAAACCGACTAAGGCCCGGGAAAAAAATTGCCTGAAGATATATAGATATACTAGCTGCGCCCCGCATCTTCGCCCGCGTGCAAACTTTGCCCCTCCTGCTTTACTGCTGCTTTTTTTTACACATTTTTTTTTAAAAAACCCTCTTTGTGGTAGGGTTGACATTCACTTTGACACCCTGTCACTTCGGAACGACAATTTGTCATTTCATTAATAAGCTTCTTGCTTCTTGCTTCTTTCATCGGCTTGAAGCCTTTTGCACGCCGCAGCAGGGCAGAACTTTGCGTCGGTGGCAGGTTTGAATGTTGTCGCACAACCAGGTAGACCAAATCTAGTTACCTACAATCAACCTCCCTACTTTTACTGGACGCTATCAGGAATGGCTAGAATTTCATGATACCGACACATCAATCATACACACAAACACATCTATACCAGATATTCATAAATTTGACTACTTACGTGCATCATTGAAGGAAAATGCAGCGCTGGTAATTCAATCTTTAGATTTTTCTTGGCAGAATTACAAGATCGCTTGAGATCTGGCGTGTAACCGCTATCACAATAACCGTATTTTAATAAACAATCACGTTCAGACTTACTTCAACATTGAAGCAATTCCCAAGGAATCTTCCAAAGCCTTGCGCAACATTATACGAGTAGATGTCGTTAATAAAAATCTGAGATCTTTAAAAACATTAAATATCCCCACGGAACACTGGGATATTTTAATAATACACATAGTTTCAAACAAGTTAGACTCGGCCACCATCCGTTACTGGGAATCGCAGCGCAATGCAACCAAGGATGTTCCAACAATACATGATTTAAATGATTTTTATAAAAAAAACATGCTGATTTGCTAGGAACTATGGAGGCAACACAACGAGAGCCAGTACGCAGATATAGTGACATAACGCATATACGACCAAAACATTCATTGCAAACCAAACTTTACCAAGACATACACAATTCTCTTGGCCTATGTGCAAAAACAATCACTCCATATACAATTGCAATAAATTCAAACTACTCCCAATAGATACAATATTTGAAAGAGACTATTGAAGCTGTGCACTAATTGTCTACGTGGGGGGCATGATAAGAAGCGCTGTAAATAAGGCTCATGCAAGTTATGTTCGCGGAGGCACAACAGCCTGTTACACTTAGATCACAAAGTAAATTCAGAAATCAAATCATCTTCACAAATTGAGTGTGTAGTATTCCCTGCAACGCAAGGGCAGGAGCAGAGTGAATCACATGCTTAGTCAGGAAACAGTAGCATTACATTATCAACAACACACAAGAGTCAAGTACAGCAATCGACTGCTATAGTTAACATTGCCGACAGTAATGGTCAGTTACATAAAATACGTGCACTGATAGACAACGGCAGCACTTCAAGTTTCATTACAGAGAACATACAAAAACAATTGCACATCCCAAGTTATTCTACTTCAATATCTACGTTAATTTTCACAAATAACCAAAAGATGTGACGTCACTATTTCGTCACGCACACACAGTCACTATACATCATCATCATCATCATGTCAGCCTTTAGAAGTCCACTGCTGAACATAGGCCTCCCCCAAAGAGTGCCACGACGAATGGTATTGTGTCGCCTCCATCCACCGACTCCCTGCGATGGCTACAATGTCGTCCGTACATCGTGTGGGGGGTCTCCCTACACTTCGCTTGCTTGTTCGTGGTCGCCATTCCAGAACCTTTATTCCCCAGCGGTTGGCGGCTCTGCGAACTATATGGCCTGCCCATTGCCACTTCAACTTGCAAACTCTGAGAGCTATGTCGGTAACCTTTGTTCTTCTACGGATTTCCTCATTCTAATTCTATCACGTAGTGAAACACCGAGCATAGTTCTCTCCATTACACGCAACGCAACTCTGAGCTTTTGTATTAGACCAATAGTTAACGACCACGTCTCAGTGCCGTATGTCATCACTGATTGATTATACGTCTTGAGGCTCTGCGGTATCTGCGACGAGAAGATATGGCGTAATTTTCCGAACGCTGCCCATCCCAGTTGGATTCGTCGGTTGACCTCTTTGTCGAAGTTGGATCTACCCAGTTGGATCGTCTGACCCAAGTAGACATAGTGATCAACAGCTTCGATAATATCGTTCCCAACATTAACCGGCATGGGTACGACATGGGCATTTGACATGATGTTCGTCTTGCCCATGTTCATTTTAAGACCCACCTGTTGGGAAACAATATTGAGGTCACTGAGCATTGTGCTTAGGTCTTCCAGGGTTTCCAGGGTGTCAGCCATGATGACTATATCATCAGCAAATCGAAGGTGAGTGATGTAATCGCCATTGATGTTATCACCAAATCCGTTCCAGTTCAGAAGCTTGAATATATCTCCCAGTGCAGAGGTGAACAGTTTCTGAGAAATAACGTCTCCCTGTCTCACCCCTTTTTGCAGCTGGATAGAATTCGCGCTCTGATCCTGAAGACGAACTGTCATGGTGGCCTTGCTGTACAAACACTTCAACACTTCGATGTACCGGTACTCAATATGGCACCGCTGTAATGACTGTAGCACTGCCCAGGTCTCGACTGAATCAAAGGCTTTCTCGTAGTCCACAAACGCTAGACATAATGGCCGATTATACTCTTCGGTCTTCTGTACTCGTATAATCTGCCGGAGCGTATGGATGTGGTCTACGGTGCCTTTCCGGAATCCAGCTTGTTCGGGAGGCTGAAAGAAGTCAAACCTACGATTGACACGGTTTGTAACTACTCTCAAAAACAGCTTATAGACGTGGCTTAGCAGCGAAATGGGCCTATAATTCTTCAAGAGGGTTTTATCACCTTTCTTAAAGCCCAAAACCACTACGCTCCTGTTCCACGCCTCTGGCGTAGTACCCTCGAGGTTGACGGAGTTAAACAGCTTCTGAAGGACAACTACCGGTGTTCCACCCACTTTCAGTAGCTCTGTCGTTATTCCGTCCTCCCCTGGTGCCTTGTTGCTCTTAAGCTGTTTGAGAGCCATTCTGATCTCGTATAGGCTGATATCTTCGGTATAATGTCGGGTCAAACGGGCTCTTGCATCACTAGTCCTGCTAGGAGGACTACGCGATGAGGTGTATAATTGTCCATAGAACTTCTCGAGCACACTCAAAATCTCTGGCTTCGACGAAACGATGCTGCCACTGTCAGTTTTCAGCTTCATCAACAGGCTTTGCCCAATAGACAGATCTCTTGCGAACACTTTGGAGCCCTTGTTCTGCTCTATTAAGTTCTTAATATAAGTAATATTATAGGAACGCAAATCGTGTTGCATTGACTTGGAGATCTGTTTATTAAGCAAGCTGTAACTCTACATATCCACTGAAGACTGCAGCCTCATCTCGCCTCGTTCTGCTATAAGTTTGAGTGTATGCTCAGAGAGTTTCTGTGTTTTTTTTTTCGCGGGAGGTCTTAAAGAACTCCGACCCGACCACATGGACAATTTCCACCAGCCCGTTATTTAGTTCGTCCACTTTATCGCATTCGGTAAGGATTTTGAAGCGATTTTTGAGCTTCAACTGAAAGCTCTCGGGGTTTTAGATTTGGGCAGGACTTGGGCGAAGAGTAGATCTTATCCAACGAGACCTCTCCAGTTTTATGTTGATATTCAATGAGCCTCTTACCACTGCCGGTCTTAACCCTGTTGATCACAGAGATATCATTGAGTATATACTTATTGGTCGTCAAAATGAAATCTATCTCGTGCTTATGACCGCCGGGGTGCAGCCACTTCCATTTCCTGGACGGGCGCTTCTTGAATAAGGAGTTCATCATAAAGAGTCCCTCCTTCTCCATAAAGTCGGCCAATCGCTGACCCCTTTGGTTCCGCTGACTAAATCCAAACTCTCCGTTCATCGCCATTCCTCATGCCCAACCGTGCGGTGAAGTCCCCCATGACCACTGTGAAGTGTGTTTTCGGGGCATGTATGGCATTAGAAATGTAGTCATACATAGCCTCCACTTCATCGTCCGGGCGTTACGAGTGTGAGGCGTTCACCTGTATGACCTTCAATGAATACCGTTCGTTAATTCTGAGTATAAGGTATACCACCATGCTCGATACGCTTTCGATCTTAACAATGTTGTTGACGAGGGACTTCTGGACGAGAAACCTGACACCATGTTGGGACTGCTGGTCGCCCTCCGGGTAATAGAGTAAGTTGCCGGAATTGAGGGTCATCGTATCCTCTCCCTCTCTTCGGACTTCTGATAACCATATAATACCCCAGCGCAACTTACTTACTACTTCTTCCAGCTCTATCAACTTCTCATCGTTTGTTATAAGTTGCCAGGTCCAGAGATCGTGTGGGTTGGTAGCTGGGTCCCTGCCGGGGATTCTTAGCACCCCCTGCTCCGCCGTTACCATGGCTGCTACCGGTGCCAGGAATAACGTAGCCGCCGGGGACTGGGGGCCGTCTTTTTGGTGTGTCTATCACACCAAAAAGATGGCCTTGGTTTGCCATAGTCACCACGATTGGCATGCGGATTGGTGACCACAGTGTAGCAAATATGTGCTCGGAGGACGCTGATGCCCATCTTCCGGTGTATAATCCCTTAGTCGCTTCTTACGACATCCACGGGAGAATTGGGAGGGGTCTTATTCTATGCCGAGAACGCCACGGTACGGCAGTCACTATACAGCAGACGTTAATTGATTTGTGGTACCACAAATTACACAATCAATATTTACTAATAAAATCAGTCATGAACTTTTTAACATACCCTCTCACATCCACCTCGCAGACAAAACATTTAATACTCCGTCTAAGGTGCAGATGTTGCTGGGTGCAGATCTGTTCTGGCAGGTGTTATCGAAATACCGCATCGCTCTAGGTAGAAACATGCCAATCTTAGTTAAAAAAACACTAGGGTGGATAGTTTCCGGTTCCATCGGAGTCTCAAACTCAAAGTACAAACGGAATACACTCTATTGCAATTTCATAACTGATACTGCACTCGAAGCGAAACTTGATCAGTTCTTTGAATTAGAGTCCATTAGCACTATTCAACAAACTCAGTCAAATGTTGAGAATGAGTGTGAGAATATTTTCAATAAAACTACTGTGCGTCAATCAGACGGCAGATTCATAGTAACCATACCATTAAAGGAATCTACTGAAGCTTTAGGCGATTTGAAGGAACAAGCCTTAGTTCGATTTCTAGCGCTAGAGCGTAAATTCAAGAGGAATCCTACATTTAAACAAAACTACATACAGTTGTAAGGGAGTACAACTATCACCTCAGTACTCCAACCTGCCCGTGGTACATCCTGCTGAACAACGGACGAGGCTCTGAAGACCGACAAATGGTGGTATAACTATTCAAAAAAAGCGCAGTTAAATTCTTCAGACCAGTAACGGGCAGCAGCGTCATCGGTGCAAGAAATTGTGCCCTGCAATCACCAACCCGCCTGCCCAGCGTGGCGATTATGGGCATTACCTCCATGATAAGCAGACTACGGCCCACAATTCCCGGCAGCCCTGCTATTCCTGACCACGGCGGTGGTCATGGTCACGGTAGGGCAGGGGGTGCTAAGAGTCCCCGGGCTACGGAAGGCCGCCAAAACCGACTGACTCTGGCTACGTATAACGGACACACGTTACGGCTCGACGAACATCTGACGCAAGTGGAAGAGAGAAAAAAAAAGTGGAAGTGGAAGCTGGGGCACATGAGATGGCACATTCTGGGGTTATGTCTTTCTTTCTTTCTTTTATTACTGACTAGGCAATCGTTTGACCACGATCTCACCTGATGGAGAGCGATGATGTGGTAGAAGGTGTAGCACGCTTGCCTAGTAGTATGTGAAGTCCGAAGAGGATACCGTAACCTTAGAGTCGGGCCATCTTATGTATTTCTGGGAAGAAGACCAGCAATCCCAAGGCGGTGTTGGGTTTCTTATCAATAAGGTCCTTTCTGACAACATTGTAGAAATCTCCAGTGTTTCGAATAGAGTGGCGTACCTCGTAATGAAATTAACCGAGAGGTATAGCCTCAAGGTTATTCAGGTATACGCACCAACTTCGAAACACTCAGATGATGAAGTAGAGGATATGTACGAAGACATATCTAAAGCTTTGCACAACACTCACGAAGGCTCACTTCAATGCCGTCATGGGAGACTTCAACGCTAAAGTGGGAGTACATGAGTAGACATACAGCGAGTCGGTAGTAAGACAACATGGATTTGGCAGCAGAAATCACAGGGGGCAAATGCTAGTCAACTTCCTCGAGAAAGAAGGGCTGTTTTTAATGAACTCGTTCTTTAAAAAGCAGCCCCAATGGAAGTGGACTTGGCAAAGCCCCGATGGTGTGACGAAAAATGAGATCGTCTTCACCATAGCGGACAAAAAGCGCATATTCAGAGATGTCTCTGTGATCACTAGGTTTTAAACCGGGAGTGATCCCCGACTTGTCCGAGGCACTCTGGATATTGATTGCAAGCTTGAACGTCTCCGTTTGATGAAGTCCACGCTCCGACCTAACCTGCTCCAAACCGTTGTTGGATCTGAAACATTCCAGTTGAAACTGAAGAACCGATTCACTGCCTTGGAAAGCACAAATTGACGTTGACATTGACGAGAACCTTGACCAAGTGGTGGGAATCCTGAGGGAAGAGGGAACAAAGTTCTGCGAGATACGACGTACAGGCAGACAATCAAAACTTTCAGTGAAGTCTTTGCAGCTCATTGATAAACGACGCGAAGATCCAGCATTTACTTCGTCCGGACAGTGGGCTTTGAATAAGCCTCCAACGGCATGAAACTGGGAGGATACGGCACCATAGACCATACAGTACATCCATACAGTGCGGCAGATTATACAGAAGAGTATAATCAGCACCTGTGCCTGGCGTTTGTGGACTATGAGAAAACCTTTGACTATCGAGACTTGGTCTGTTTTGGAGTCCCTGCAACGATGCCAAGTCGACTGGCGGTATATTCAAGTGTTGAGATGTCTGTATGACGCCGCAACAATGACCATCCAAGTACAGAACCAGCAGACTAAGCATATCCCCCTGCATCGAGGTGTGAGACAAGGGGACGTTATTTCTTCGAAATTGTTCTCAAATGCATTGGAGGTATGTTAAGACTCTGGACTGGAAAGGATGTGGCATTAACATTAACGGTGAGTACATCTCACACTTGAGATTCGCAGATGACATCGTCATTGTGGCAGAAACGTTGCAGGACTTGCAACAGATGTTGAATAGCCTAGCTGATTCTTCTCAAAGCATTGGTCTCTAGATGAACCTGGACAAAACAAAGGTTTTGTTCAACGAACATGTTATTCCGGAACCAATTGCTGTTAACGGAACTGCTCTCGAGGTTGTTCAGGAGTATGTTTATCTGTGGCAAACTTTGCAACTAGGTAAAAACAACTTCGAGAGAGAGATCCGCAGAAGGATACAGCTGGGTTGGACAGCATTTGCGAAACTTTGTCGAGTCTTCTCGTCGGCAATACCGCAAAGTTTGAAGACAAAAGACTCAACCAGTGTGACCAGTGTGACCTGTTATGACATTCACGGTGCGACTAGTCCACCAATTTAAGGTCGCTCAGCGGGCTATGGAAAGGGCTGTGCTTGGAGTTTCTCTGAAAGATCGTATCCGGAATGAGGTGATCAGGCAGAGAACCAAAGTTGTCAACATAGCCCTTAGGATTAGTAAGCTTAAGTGTCAGTGGGCTGGTCATATTTGTCGAAGGACTGATAACCATTGGGGTAGTCGCGGTCTCTTGAGTGGAGACCGCGGCTCGGTAAACTTAGTGTAGGGCGCCCTCCAGTTAGGTGGAGCGACGATATACGCAAAGTGGCTGGCAGCAGTTGGAAGAGAAGATCCGAAGATCGGGCTCAGTGGCGAGCTTTGGGAGAGGACTATATCCAGCAGTGGACGGACACGGGCTGATGATGATGATGATGATGATATACAGTTTATGCATGAATATTTGAGCCTAGGTCACATGTCGGAGATCAATGACACAACAAACTCAGAGTCCTGTTACATATTTCCGCATCACGGCATAGAGAAATTAGATAACCTCAGTACAAAAACAGAGAACGGTATTTGACGGATCATCGGTCAAGCCAAGCACAGGGAAATCTTTCAATGAAATTCAGCACGTAGGTCCTACTTTACAAGATGATTTAATAAGCTTATTAATTCGTTTCCACGCACAAATTTGTTGTAACTCCAAACATTGAAAAGATGTATAGACAAATTCTAGTAAATGAAAATCAGCGCAACTTACAACAAATTTTCTGGCGAACATACGGAACCGCTTCCGCCCCATACCTAGTATTTAGATGTCTCATTCAACTTGGTCGTGATTGCGCTGACAAAAATGTAAGTGAAGCTATTCTTTCCGGCTTTTATGCTGATGACTTTGTGAGCGGCCACGATGATGAGCCAACATTAATACAAATCTGCAAGGGTGTCATTCACGAGGGGGCTCAGTTTAATTTGCGCAAGTGGTACTCAAATAACCCAAACATGCTGAATGAAATTGTTGATGAAACCAACAGTGATTATTTGGTGAATTTAAGCAAGCATGAATATACAAAAACCTTGGGCTTACAATAGGTATGCAGAAGAGACATATTATTATTCACATTAAAGCACACAGATTTTCCAAAAACCCAAATAAACAAACGCACTATTCTATTCAATTAAAAATAAAATAAAAAATAAGCTAAGCTCATATTACAAACTCTCTGGGCAAAAAACATTTCATGGGGTGATTCTCTACCACTAGAAATTCAATTTCAGTGGAATAACTTCATTCTACACATAACAAACTTAAATTATATTGAAATAACACGCAGAGTCCTATGCGATAATTCTATTAGAGTTGAGCTTCATACCTACAGTGATGCATCAATAAGGTCTTACTCAGCACCGGTATTTGTGATTGATCTTAAATATTTACATACATATTTAAGATCAATGACAAACTGCAGTAACTGTCCATTTATTTTTCGTACGGAAATACCCAATATTATTTTCTAAATAATTAGACCAGCCTAGAAGATTCGCAACTAGGTATGGATATGATCTAGTTTTACCTCCTTTCAAATTAAAAAATCACAGTTCTGGAACGAATAAAATGGCAGTAAACATTTATTATAAACGACCCGATATAATAAAAAAAGAAGAAAAACAAACAACATTCCATAGTAACCTAAGGAACTTTTAAATTAATAAATGATATTATACCCTTGACGAGTATTTAAGTGATAAATCTACGCATTTAATTAATTGATATAATAGATAATGGCTCCGTCTGCTTGCTACTTTTCGCAATACCCTGTGAGGGTCATATGTTGACTATAACACCTTAATGCCTGTGTTTTTTTACTATGTACATATGTTTTTGCAATAAATAAATTGAAATTAAAATTAGGGTCGCCCCACTTAAGCAGAATTTAACCATACCAAGGCTGGAGCTTTGTGGGGCTCTTTTAGCTACACAATTAGCCAAGAAGGTGAAAATTTCATTACGCCTCCATATTGATTCACAATTTTTCTGTTGCGATTCAACCATTGCACTGGGTTGGATAAAAACATACAGTAAACAGAGGCTCAAACATTTTGTTTACAATAGAATCACGGAAATTACAAATAACTCTGAACCTTCTTCGTGGAATTATTGTCATACAGGTTTGAATCCTGCTGATATAGGGTCCAGGGGGCAAAATGCGTTACAGCTAAGACGATCAAATTTGTGGTGGGAAGGACCTCAGTACTTACACCACCAAGAAATACATATGCCCATACAACCTCAAAATATGCTTATTGATAACTTACCTGAAGTCAAGTTTCAATGTCTGGTATCAGCAAGAGAACCTGACAATGATTTTACAAAAAGATATTCAGATTTCCGTAAATTACAACGCATTACAGCTTATGTAAAACGATTTATTAATAATTGCAAAAACCCAAACAGTAAATTCACAAGTTCACCAATGATATCAGAGCTTGACTTTGCTACAAAAACTCTTTGCAGAATAGTACAAAGGGAAATTTTTGGTAAACAATATTCACTTTTTAAAAATAATCATTCCCTCTCTTCAAAAGACAAGTTTTAAAGTTTGAATCCTTTTCTTAGTGATGAGGATATCATGAGAGTTGGCGGAAGACTATCAAATAGTAACTACAGTTTCAATACAAAGTATCCAATATTATTACATGCATTACACAACATTACAAGAGTACTGGTAGAATACTATCATAAAATCTTACTACATGCAGGACCACAGCTGTTGCTAGCCACATTACGACATAAGATATGGATTATTAACGGTCGCAACCTTGCGAGAAAAACCACACGAAATTGCATTAAATGCTGTAGATTTTCAGGTGTTACTTACCAACCAATGATGGGTAACCTGCCAAAAGAGAGACTCCACGCAGATTATCCATTCTCTAACACAGCTGTGGACTATGCGGGTCCAATACTCATAGCGGACAGAAAAGGTAGACGTTGCCGACTAAAAAAGGCATACATATGTGTGTTTGTTTGTTTGGCAGTTTGTGCAATACACGTTTCTTCTTGACATGAGCTTTTCAGCGGAGCTTTGCGTCAAGCGTCATAGCGAGGTACCTATTTTGCTGTATCTTATAAGGGATTTAGAGAAATAGGTGAATAATTATGCTTTTTGTACCTAAAGAAACTGTAAAATCAATACGAATATGTATTTTTATATTTATATGTTATTTCAGATTTCCCGCCCGCGACTTCGTACGAACGGACTACTGTTTATCGCGAAAAAAACATACTACTTTCTTCTAGGATAGGTATTAAAAACCAATGAAAAATTAGATATAGCACCAATGCGATTGACGTTTTTTGACAGACTTGTTATTTCGTTTCCATGGCAACCACAGATCATTGTGTGATAGCAACCGTTCTTTACAGTGAGTAATCAACATTTTCCAGTTTTCCCGCCGAATCTTTCAATTTTCCGGGATAAAAAGTAGACTATGTTTTATTCTAGGGTAGAAGCTGTCTCCATTCTAAACTTCATCAAAATCTGTCCATCTGTTATCGCGTGGAGGCTCCCCAAATAAACAAACAAACAAACAGACAACGTTTCACTTTTATATATTGGTATGGATTACAATTTCAGATGAGAATATTTCCTTGTTTTATACTTCATCATCATTATGTCAGCCTATAGAAGTCCACTGCTGAACATAGGTCTCCCCCAAAGAGCGCCATGACGAGCGATCTTGTGCCACCTCCATCCACCGACTTTCACGATGGCTACAATGTCGTCGGTCCATCGTGTGGGGCGTCTCCCCACACTTCACTTGCTTGTTCGTGGTCGCCATTCGAGAACCTTTATTCCCCGGTTGTCGGTTTGGCGGACTATATAGCCTGCCCACTTCAACTTGCAAACTCTGAGAGCTCCTTGGTCGGTCGGTAACCTTCGTTCTTCTACTTATTTTCTCATTTCGGATTCTATCACGTAGTGAAACACCGAGCATAGCTCTCTCCATTGCACGCAGCGCAACTCCGAACTTGTGTATGAGACCAATATTAAGCGACCGCGTCTCAATGCCGTATGTCATCTCTGGCAACACGCACTGATTATAAACTTTCATCTTGAGGTTCTGCGGTAATATCTGCGACGAGAAGATATGGCGTAATTTCCCGAACGCTGCCCGTCCGAGTTGGATTCGTCGGTTGACCTCATTGCCGAAGTTGGATCTACCCGGTTGGATCGTCTGACCTAAGTATAGTGATCAACAGCTTCGATAATATCGTTCCCAACATAATAAGTTTTATACATATTACATCGTAATTTTTCAGTAGTCGGGGTTTAGTTATTGAAAATTTAATTTAATTTGGCGATAATGAATGACCTACATTTGCAACAGACAAATAAAAAACAAGGTAAGGATAATTTTTAAAAGACTATACATTTCTAAAGCATAAATATCCCGGCATGACGACGCGTTACATTTTCCCGTTACTGACTCAAGTCACGCACAGTTTCCCACGACTTCTATCCGAGTGCGAATTGCTCCTAAACTGATCTCTTGGGACCTTTCAACGGGATCTAGCTCGAGAGCTGTCGGAGAGGAAATAATATGGAAGTCACAGTGAGAGACAGCATTTTAAGTCCGATGCAAGAATGTTTAAAAAAATACCGATTCCATACCGCCAAATCGAAAGTAAAGCACCTAAGATATGCCAATCCGCTCGTACGCACAAGCTTCACGCACACACTTACGCAATCTTATGCCGATCGGCTGCCACATCGCAGCATGATCTCGACCTTGTTATTTATGTTAAATCTATCAAGATATCACGAAAAATCTTAAACAATGCTGTCGTTTGTGATTAAATGTCCACGGCAACGGTGGCTGTATGCATGAGTAATTTTCACGCATACATACGCAGTAGCCATTATCTATGTCTTATCATTATATTATCTTCACTCGTTTGTGGGGTGGTATTGACTCTTATGTTTTTAAACCTTCTTGGTCCTATGTTTACACTTATGTTGCCTTCTGTTGACAATAAACTAAGGTACAAAACGAAGTTTTAAAGAAGATCTGGAAGTAGAATATTCAGGCCTTTTTAATATCGTTTGGCAAGGATATGGATTGGTCAATTGACATCAATCTTAACTATGTTTTAAATCTTATTTCGCTTTTATCGATATGACTTACTTGTCGTTTATCGATATGACTTACTTGTAGTTAGTCACGACCATAACTTCATCAGCTATCACTGAATTGGCAGTCCTGTACTAACTATGGTTGGTATAATTGGCAGTCCTATATCTAACTATGATCGGTATAATTGGCAGATCTGTGGTTGGTATAATAGGCAGTCCTGTATCTAACTATGGTTGGTATAATTGGCATTCCTGTATCTAACTATGGTTGGTATAACATGGTATGTAATGATAGGGTTCCATAAGACTGACTGAATTTCAAAAGCAAGACAAAAACAACGGAATGTTTTGTGCTCATAGTATTTGGAAGTTACGAAACGACAGTGATGAAATAATAAGAAGAAAAAAATAACACCTGTTGTAATTATAATTAATACTAGCTGTACCCGCGGCTTCGCACGCGTGGTCTTTTCTTTAGGTTCAAAGTACCATAATGTGCTATTCCAGGACCAATATGCCAACATTTGATCAAAATTTCTTTAGCCGTCAAAAATACTTTTATCAATTGCTCGGCTTCTAACTCACCAGATTGAGATACCAATTACACCAGTTTTTTAATCAAAATCTCAGCTATCTAACAATGAAAACTACATTGCAATCGGTCCTATAGTTTTTACATGATGCGTGAACAAACAAACATACAGACAAACAGACAGAGGGATACAATTAAAAAAAAACATGTTCAATACCCTTTTTAAGCACCCAATCGCATTTTTTATCTTCTTTTTATAGCCTTTTTCGTACTTATTGCTTTATTATAAGTATAGATATATGACTGTGTCAATTTGCATCCAAAAATCCGTCCAGTAGTTTCAGCGTGACACGTTTTCTTTTAATAACTTTCAACATTTATATTGTGGAAACAACCTATATTACAAAAATTTAAGTAATTCATTAGTTTCGCACAGAAACTACTGAATTCATTAAAAAAACTTACTAACTTACTTATTGTTTTACTTTTTATTTCAAAATAAAAAATGAAACAGTTTTGGCTTCAGTAGGTATCGAAATAGAGAACCATCCAAAAATTATTATTTATGACTTAAATATTAATATAACTTTGGACCCATATCCCGCAGAAGCCCTTTTTTACGGGATAAAAAGTATCCATAATTTTCACCCATCTTAAGAGCGATGGTGGCCTAATGGTTCTATAGTGCAATTTAAAATCCAACGATACCGGTTTTAAAACCTAGGCTCCCGCACCAATGACTTTTCTCAGTTATGTGCGGTTTTCCATCGCTCCGTGCTTCGGAAGGCACGTTAAGCTGTCGGTCCCGACTGTTATTGGTTAATAGCAGTCTTTAAGCCATGTCAGAGGCCCTCGGGCGGCCTGACAAACACTGACATCAGAGGCCAGCACTACCTCATATGACAAACAAACAATAAACAAACCCATCTTATAGACTATGTCTGTGCCAAGTTGCATCAACATCCGTCCAATAGTTTCAGCGTGCTACGTGTTCTTTGAAATAATTTAATTATATAATTTAATAATTTTTCACCCCTATCCTGCAGGAACTCTTTAATTTTTCGGGATGAAAAGTATCCAATGCCCTACCTCGAAGTATGAACTCAAATCATACCAAATTTTATTTGAGATTTGTGAGTATTTTCAGCGTGATGCGCTGCCAAGGTACAGATACACAGACGGACAGACAGACAGACAAAAATAAAAAAATCCAGTTTTGGCTTTAGTATTGAATGTAGAACATCCTCCAAAAAAGTTACAAAATATCTTCAATTTACAGAATTTGGGACATTATCCAGCAAGAATTCTTAATTTTTTCAGGATAAAAATTGTCCTCAATTTTGTAAACTATGACTGTTCCAAGTAACAACAAAATCCTTCCAGTAGTTTCAGCGTCATACGTGTTCTTTTAAATAAATTTCAACGCCTATCCTGCGGAAACCCTTTAATTTTTCGGGATTAAATATGTCCTACGTCGTAGTATGAACTCAAATCATACCAAGTTTCATTTAAATTCATTCAGTAGTTTCGGCGTGATGCCTAGCCAAGATACAGACAGACAGACAGATAGACAAAAATTAAAAAAAAACAGTTTTGGCTTCAGAATCGAATATAGTACCCTCCAAAAGAAAATTTCAAAATATCTTCAATGTACAGAATTGGACCCGTTACCGTTTTATTATAAGTATAGATATGTGCAGAGTAATTTGATATCAACCGGACAGTAGGCAATTCAGCAGACAGACAACTTCCAGTCGCAAGGATTTGAGAGGTCGTGCTGAGGCAAACTGCAAAGCGCTAAAGCTAGTGTGAGCCAGATTCGAAAAGTTTACAGATTTGAATTTAGCGGAACGCAGTGAATGAAATGCTTGCGTGTTTTAAGGACAATCAGCGCCATCTAGTTAAATCGGAGGCAGAACTTTGATTCGTTTGATTTATGCGCTGGAGTTGTTGATGCTGGCAAAGATTTGATGCTGGCTTTCTAATAATCTTTGATGCTGGTAAATTATGTAGTGTCTTTATTGTTCTTAATGCTTTATTATAAGTACAGATACTACGCTCTCTTGTGTACAGGTTGTACAATAAAAATACTTACGCCGTGTTAAGGAAGTAGGATACTCCATTGTGCTATACTCGTTCCTTAATATCTAAGAACCATCTCGATTACCTCAGCTTTCAATCATAAAAAACCGCACCTAAATCAGACCATTCGTTTGGAAGCTAAAATTCTCACCACTTTTTCTCACTTCCCCATATAGCTAAGAACCATCACAATCACATTAGATATCAACAAAAAAAAAACGAAAAAACACACACACCCACACACTTACACACCCTAAACTTATAACACCCGTCTCTTTGTTCGGGGGTTAAAAAATGTAAAAATAACGCATAAAATATGTAAACGCTATTAATTATGGAACAAAAAACCTAAAAGCGCGTGGTTTCGATCCACGGACGTCTGGATTAGACTTCCGCCCATGTTAACCGCTCGGCCACTCGTTACGTGACGCGGACAACGAAATTTGGTACCGTTCTTTAAACGGATGTTTTATTACTTTAATTAAACATAAACTTTGGACCCTTATCCCTTAAAAATCCTTTATTTTTTCGGGAGTAAAAGTATTCTAAATTTTAACAGATAATATTAACTTTGACTATGCCCAGTTACATCAAAATCCGTCCAATAGTTTGAGCGTGATACGTATTCTTTTAAATAACTTACAGCCCTTATCCTGCAGGAACCCTTTATTTTTTCGGGATAAAAAGTATTGTAAATGTCAATCCATAACATAAGCTATGATTGTGCCAAGTTGCATCAAAATGCGTTCGGTAGTTTCAGCGTGATGTGTGTTCAAAGAGACAGACAGACAGACAGACAACAGACAGACAAAAATTAAAAAAAAACCTTTTTGCACTCCATATCGATTTTGAAGTTTATCTCAATTATAATTTTCAAAAAATATTTAATGTACAGATTTAGCCCAGTTACAGTTTTATTATAGTATAGATAGATAGATAGATAGATAGATATAGATTACTCAAAAACGCGTATGTCTTGGAACAAGTTTAATGAAATTTCCGCACACTATTTTTCGTTCAATGTTGTTATTATTGTTATAATTCGGAAGTTTCCGAATGCCAAGCGACCGTTCAGACGCTATCTCTTTCTTTTCGCTTTGTCTCTTTTTCAAACATTGCGCTGGATAAAACTACATGCTTTTCGACCATGCTCGCGTTGACGATAGATGGACCGGGAAGGGCCCCCTTAAGTCTAGATAGATAGATATCAAGGAAAATGTAAAAAATAACGCATAAATAATGTAAAAATCTTTTAATTATGGAGCAAAACATTTCTACAGCGCGTGATTTCGATCCACGTACGTCTAGATTACGCACCCATCTGTCCAACTGGGCCAGTGAGCCTCGTAGCAGAATGACGAAATTCGGTACCAGTCTAGTCGTAAACGGATGTATGATCACTTTAAATTTAACACAACTTTGGACCTATAGGCAGCAGGAACCTTTTAATTTTTCGGGATAAAAAGTATTCAACATTTTAACACATTATATAAACTTTGACTGTGCCAAGTTACATCAAAATCCGTCGAGTAGTTTTAGCTTGATACGTGTTATTATAAATAACTTTCTACCCCTATCCTGCGGGAACCGTTGATTTTTCCGGGATAAAAAGTATCCTACATGTTAATCCAGTACATCAGCTATGATTCTGCCAAGTTTCATCAAAATCAGTCGGGTAGTTTCAGCGCGATGCGTGTTCAAAGAGACAGACAGACAGACAGACAAAAAATAAAAAAATAACCTTTTTGCACTCCATATCGATTTTGAAGTTTATCTCAATCAAAATTTTCAAAAAATATTGAATGTACAGATTTAGCCCAGTTACAGTTTTATTATAGTATAGATTGCAGTCGAGGGACCTCTTCCACAGAACGGTCCCCCGACAATAATGTCAATTTTATTTATCTCGTAAAACCACGACTGCCCTGAGAACTAAAAAGTCTAAGTAGTGTTTTCTTTTTCTTTTTACTGACAAGTTTTGAGTTATGCCAATAAATTATATAATGTTGTAATGTGCTTGCTCATCAATGCTTTCAATTTGATACCCATACGTAAAATTTTATGTTTTTATTTCGCATTTCATTATGGCGCTATATTGCCGACACAAAGAATATAAAAAATACCTGTAGCCTATGTTACTTATGATGATGTAAGGATTCTAACGATATCCCATACATCCAAATCTTTTCAGGAATTCAAAACTTATGGTGGAATAAATAAACTTACATACATACATACATACATGCATACATACAAACATACATGAATCCTAAAAACATAACACTCTATTTTTGCGCAGTCGTGTATTTTTTTCTTCTTCTGTCAAATAGTGAGAGCTAAAGTACTGCGGACACAAGAATCTATAACACCTACTGTTTTTTTCAAACACGGGTCTCAAAGTAGTTCCTCGAGTTCTGATATTACGAGAGCCCGAACAAAAAGTTAAGTAGGAATTTGAAGTACGTGACTACGTGTCGCTTCCTAACATTTTCTGTAACATTCAAATTCCATCACGATTTCGCGTCACGTTCTGAAGGACTTGTAAGAGCTGTAAACGTTTCGAAGACTATCTGTTTGCAAAGCAGTTCATATATTACCTACTTCATAGCTTAAAACTTTGTCATCTTAATTAGCGCAGAGTATTTTTATGTTATTGAAGGAGTATATGGGAACGACTAAACGGGCATAGTTCTACTCGTAATGCCACTAGCTGCATCCCGCAAATTTACCCAAGTGTAACTTTTTTTAAACACAGGACTTTCAAATTCTCTGGTATTTATTTATTTTACATTGTTGCCTAAATACCAAACACTACGTTTGCCTAAACGTGGTCTCCACTCGAGAACTTATCTACCCCACCGGTTATCGGTTCTTATGGAAATGTGACCAATCAACTGCAACTTTAGCTTGCTTATCCTAAGAGCAATGTTGGTTACCTTGGTTCTCAGATTTTCAGATATCTTCATTACGAATCTTGTCCTTCAGAAAAACTCCAAGCATAGCTCACTCCATGGCTCGCTGAGCGAACTTAAATTTGTGGACTAGTTTAACCGTGAGTTTCCACATCTCGGCTCCGTAGGTCATGACTGGTAAGACGCACTGATTGAAGACTTTTATCTTTAGGAACTGTGGTATGGACGACGAGAAGAATTGACGAAGCTTGCCGAATGCTGCCGAATGCTACCAAACCCAGCTGAATTCTTGTGTTGGCTTCTTTCTCAAAGTTGTTTTTATCTAATTGAAATATTTGTCCAAGGTAAACATATTGTTGGACAACTTAAAGAGGTACACCATTAACCACAATCAATTCCGGGTCAATATAATCTTTAAACATAACCTTGGTCTTAACTTTGTTCATTCCGAGACCGATGCAGTCTTGCAGCGACTCCGCAATTTGAACGATATCATCAGCAAATCGTGCAAAGTGTGAGATATTTTTTCATTAATATTAATGCCCATTCCTTTCCAATCCAGCGCCATAAAATAGCCCCCTGTCTCACTCCCCTGTGCAGTTGGATATGTTTAGACTGCTGGTTTTATACTTGGACGCTCATAATCGCGGCATTATACAGAAACCTCAGCACTTTAATGCATCGCCAGTCCATTTGACAACGCTGGAAAGACTCCAGAACCGCCCAGTTTCAACGGAGTCAAAAGCCTTCTCATAGTCCACAAAAGCAAGACACAGGGGCTAGTTACTCTTCAGACTTCTATATAACCTGCCTCATGTGTGACGTGTGTATGTGGTTTATGGTGCTAAATCCTCCGCATAACTCGGCCTGTTCAGGAAGCTGGAATTCGTCAAGTTTTCTTACAAGACGATTTGAGATGAACCTCGAAAAGACGTAGACGTGGCTCAAGAGTGAAATAGGTCGGTAGTTATTTAAAAGGATTTTATCCACTTTTTTAAAGAAGAGTCCTACCAAAGTTCTGCTCCACGCCTGTCGAGTTCTCCCACTGATACGAGTAAGAACGGTGCTAAATAACCCCTGAAGCTTCCGAAGTACGGGTTTGCCCTCTGCTTTCAAGAGCTCCTAAATTCATCTTTAACGCAAAATCCAAATTTCGGCTTCATGTCAAGTAGTTTCGAGATTTTTTGATTAGTCAGTGTGTCAGTGAGTGGTATTTTGCTGTAGTCTGTCGATGTTTTTACCGTTGTATCCTGAGAT
Source organism: Alsophila aescularia (assembly GCA_946251855.1). Lineage (NCBI taxonomy): Eukaryota > Metazoa > Arthropoda > Insecta > Lepidoptera > Geometridae > Alsophila > Alsophila aescularia. The sequence continues at coordinate 44,615,411 of OX276378.1, forward strand.
CAATAACCTGTATCCTAAATCCATAACGTCTGATAAATCATCTTATTGTCTGAATATTTTCAGCCCGGATCATTTCAGAAAAAACGGGTTCTGGTACAGGACGCTTATTCGCTATGCCACACGAAATTCGTTGCCGAAAACGTGACATCATTATGACAATTGCCGAACGATTCCACGAAGATATCATAACGCAGCGCGTTACGTGCGTGAGTGATTATCTATACATATAATAAAACTGTAACAGGCCCAATTCTGTACATTGAATATACTTTGTAAATTTTTTTTAGAGGCTGTTCTGTTTTCTGTTCTGAAGCTAAAACTGTTTTTTTTTTTCATTTTTGTCTGTCTGTCTGTCTGTCTGTCTGTCTGTATCTTGGCTAGGCATCACGCCGAAACTATTGAATGAATTTAAATGAAACTTAGGATTATTTGAGTTCATACTACGAGGTAGGATATAGGATACTTTTCATCCCGAAAAGTTAAACGGTTCCCGCAGGTTGAAAGTTATTTGAAAAAAAAAACACTCACTGAAACTACTGAATAGATTTGATGCACCTTGGCACAAGTCATAGTTTATAAAAATAAAGGGTTTCTGCGGGATAGGGGTCCACATACTGTTGGGTCCAAAATCTGCACATAGAAGATATTTCGTAAAAACAATATAGGAGGCTTTTCTATTATTCCTACTGAAGCCAAAACGGTTTCTTTTTCATTTTTGTCTTTGTCTGTCTGTCTGTCTGTCTGTATCTTGGGCACTCATTACGCCGAAACTACTGAATGAATTTAAATGAAACTTCGCATGATTTGAGTTCATACTACGAGCCTACTTCGTAGTATGAACTCAAATCATGCATACTTTTCATACCGGTAAATGAAAGGGTCTCTATAAGATAGGGATATTTTATTTGGAGTTGGTATTCATGTTTTACGGTTTATAGTTCCTTCCGTAATTCACCTCTATGATACTCAAGGAATATTCCTCCAAATTTCAAATACCTAGGTCCAGTACCTTGACATACCTGTCTGTCAGGTAGGTATGTCAAGGTACTGTTTTATAGGCATGATTAAAATAATATAATAAAACACATATTTTTATTATTGTGCCCAAAAGTGAAGGGCATCTATACTTATTTAGGCAGTAAGTACCAAAAAACTTGTGAAAGGAAAATATTTAAAAAAAATAGGATACTAAAAATAAGCTACTGAAAAATAATAAAACAGTTTTAAAATTTGTGTCTATCTGTTTGTCTGTTAGTCTGTTCACGCATCACGTAAAAACTTCTGGACCGATTGCCTTGCTGTTTTCACTGTTGGATAGCTTGGGTTTGGCTTAAAAACTGGTTTTCTTAGTATCTCAATCGGATGAGTAGAAGCCGAGCAATCGATAAAAACTTTTTAACGGCTGAAGGAATTTTGTTTAAATGTTGGTATATTGGTATTTTAGGTCTTTGAATAGTAATAGAGTTCTTTTATCCTAGAGAAATGGCCACGCGTGCGAAGCCGCGGGTACAGCTAGTAGCGAATAAAGGCCCAGTAAACATTTTGTTAGTAGGTATGGATGTCGTGGCCATATCGTAGTCGTCGGTCATATCATGATGTGGCAGATAATTTCATGAAACGCCCAGCTAAAACTGACCATATCAATTAAACATTAACGTTTAACGATATGTCAATCCACGTTTGGCCATATCATATATGTAGGGTTCGCATAATACCAAAGGTTTAGCAAGTGTTCAAACAGACAGGTTTTCAAGGATAATAAAAGACGAAGGCGGGAGTTTGCTACGCTTCTCCCGCCTTCGCCGTTTAACCTATCACGGCCAAGTCAGGTTTCCGCGTAGCGCCTCTAACAGTGGATAATGTAACTATTTTACGATATGATCACTAATGTTTGAGCATACCATGAAGTAGCCGTGTGTTTAGTTATTCATAACGTTAAGCGCTGATCAATCATTCGTCTGGCCAAACTATTTCATGAAATAGAAACATTTCGTGATGAGGCCCACCATTTCATGAAGTGATCAATTCTACGTTATGGCCACGACATGGATACGAGTTTATTTTTATGTTACACGTCTTGTTAATAGCTTTTCTGAACCACACTATACAATACATAAACAAAAACGTATTGTGCATATAAGCACAGTACAGACATAGTCCTTCGGACATATTATGTACTGTGATATAAGTTAGCTAATATTGCATCCATGGATACGTCTGTCGGCTTATATTTTGACCTAACTTTATTTACATTTTACATACACCATGTGGCACACAAAATGTAGGGCACGCATTTCAACTTTATATCCATAACTTTTCCCGGAAGAATGTTAGACGATGACACGCGAGAATGCTTACTTCGAAAGTAATGTACTCTCCTGTCAGGAAAACATAGCTGCATATAGATACACACTTAATATGTACAAATAATACTATCAGGTAGGATTTAAAGGCTGACTGAGATATGCGCCGCTTTCGCTTGTAAACATTTGCTTATAAGCACTGCCTCAGGAATCTGCGTTTCTGACTCTGATGACGTAATGATATGTCACAGAAAACATAGTTGCATATAGATACATACTTAAAGTTCAAATAACACTAACAGGTAGGATTTAAAGGCTGACTGAGATATGCGCCGCCTTCGCTTGTAAACATTTGTTTATAGGCACTGTCTCAGGAATCTGCGTTTCTGACTCTGATGACGTAATGATATGTCACAGAAAACATAGCTGCATATAGACACATACTTAATATGTACAAATAACACTAACAGGTAGGATTTAAAGGCTGACTGAGATATGCGCCGCTTTCGCTTGTAAACATTTGTTTATAAGCACTGTCTCAGGAATCTGCGTTTCTGACTCTGATGAAGTAATGATATGTCACAGAAAACTATATGAATCAGCAACTTTAGGAAACATCTTTATTCATTATTTGAGAAATTAAGCAAAGTCAAACTATTCACAAATACAGTAATAAGTAGCAACACAACTTTCAGAAACCTTGATCTTTTAGGGTCCTCAAAAACAGGCCAGTTTATTGCTAATAATTGCCACAAATGCCACAATATAGCCAGTAGAAAAAAATAAAACAAATAAATAATAACCGGTAAATAAATATGTACCGTAACATTATTGCTCTTTGTTGCAATAACTTTTTACCCGGCTGAGCAGAGGGTAAGTACTATGTTTATCAGCCTATTTAGGGTTGTCTGTTCCTTTGTAGCACTATTAGTCCAGTCAAATAAGGGGTTTTATCTCGGAGTAAGAGATAACCAGCTGGAAACTTATATAAACCTTTATTTTGCCATTCTAAAAGTTGTCTAAAAAGTCTCACAAAATCTCATGTCTGCGTCTTAAGTTATTCTAGCTCAAAGGTCGCAAAAATAGTTTTTTTGCAAATATTACGGTTTTTATGGGTCTAATGATGATAAAATATGCAAGATCAACCGTGAGTACAGTATACATTACTACTGTAATGCATACTGTATGTATGGTGCTGCGCGTACTCCGCGCTCTATTTCATACACAATAATTAAGCGCATGAATAACTAGCTTAAAAGCTAAAAAACACGCCTGCCCTGCCAAAAAAGAGCTTTTGCAAAAAAATTACGAGTATATATTGTTAGAATGGGCTTATCAAGACCTTCAATTTGATACCCACATTGTAAATTTCGAAGTTTTTTTTTCGAGTTTGAAAATGCCGACATATAGAATGTATTCAAAAAAAATAATTATAGCCTATGTTACTCGGGGGGATGTAAGAATTCTAGTGATACCCCATACATCTAAATCTGTTTAGGCATTTAAAAGTTATGGTGGAATAAAGAAACTAACATACAAACACACAATCATACAAACTTACAAACATACATGAATGCTAAAAACATAACACTCCTTTTTTGGGCAGTCGTGTAAAAAATGATTCGAACAACATTTGTGGCAAAATTATGTTCTGAGTACAATTTTGTAATAAATGTCAACATCAGTGGAGCCTTTAAAACCAAGGAATTTGCAAAAAAATAAGACCGTGAATAACTTAAAACGCAGAGACGAGATTTTATGACACTTTTGAGTCAAATTTTAGAATGTCAAAATAAAAGTCTACATCTATTTAAGTTTCCAGCTTCTTAGCTCTCATTCCGAGGTTGAACCTTGTATTTGGCTTATTTGACTGGATCATGTATAGACCAAACGAGTGGACAGATTTTGATGATGTTTACGTCAATCGATTTGCCTTAATCTTGCGATTACTAATAAATATATGATAGTTATCAAAATTCAATATCGCGACAACCAAAACCACATTGTGAAAAGGAAAAAAAATGAAGTAGACGAAGCATGTTAAGTGGAGTATCATTGAATAGTTATTTGAAAATCATATTTAGGTTTCTCTTGTCGTTTTTCATTTCGAATGACCATTTAGGATCTAAATGGTTCCTTCTCAGTCAGGTTTATACTGTGTGTAAATTTTCTTGTTAAATAAGTATGAGTACAATAATTGCAGCAAATATGTAGCCCATTTCTGAGGACCTTTAAACAGGTACTTTACGCGTTGAGTTAGCTTTGATAAACGAAGTGTAGTTAATTTAACCGGAGGAGTCCAGTCAGTAGTATTTGATTCGCAACTTTGAACAATGCTCTATGTTGTTCGTGCATTCCATGAAGTAACTTTCCTTGAGACGAAAACCTGATGCATCTAGATGTGACATGTATTTGATATGTGTTGAGCTTGTATGAACAAGTACAGAATCAAATCAATGTTGCGTGCTGACGTTCGTAGCGCTCGTCGCGGCTTGTCGGCATAACACTCCCAGATGAAGGACTTCAAAATAGTCTGAAACTGGTCGGAGTATTTCCGATCTGTTTTTTCGTGAGTTTTTAGCCGTTTTATTTATATTTAATATGAATATCACTCGCGTTAGTTTTCAAAATCAAAGAATCAAATCAGTATGTAATGCGATTTAATTATAATAATAATAATTATTTTAAAATGCTTTTATGCTGTAGCCATGTCATGATGAAACTTAGAATGGGCTATCACAATTTAACACGTATACAACATTTCATGTCTGTGCTGTTAACCTTTGAGGAGTTTCCTAATTAGGACCCAAACCTGAGACCATGTCATTTCACGTCATTGTAAAACTGAAAACCGGCTATCATAATTAAATGCGTACACAAAATTTCGTGTCTCCGTTGTTAACCGTTGAAGAGTTCCTTTATCTGGAGCTAATCCTAAATGTCGATTCAGGTCATGCTTACAATAAAAATGCATTGTCATCGAAACCGAACCAACATGTAAAAATTCAACTCCGTTGGATAAGAAGAAGTAATTCTAATTCAGCTTGTAAGATTTAACATCAACAATTATACACACATTGCAAGTTATCTAAAAGCTTTTAACTATTAAAAAGTGACTCACCACATAATTTAATTAAAGACGGCATGAAGCAGTTATCGCCTCTGTTTTCTTATTATTTTAACACCACATAATCAATTTATTAAGTTCTCGCATTCAGGGTCCAAATCATTATATTATTTTAAAATTGGACTGCGATACATTAAAACGAAAATGTTTATTTTGAATACATGATAACAGATCAACCACAAAATAAGAAGGAGATATGGGAGATAAACTCACAGAGTATAGGCACAGTATATATATTACAACGACAGTAAGAAATGTCTATGATATATTAGTCTTTCCAGAGACTATTATATTTACTGTGCTATGTAGTGATGATAATAAACTATTCACCATAGATAATTCACTATATACTCAATGAGACTACCATAGAGTAAGGAAATTTTCCCTGAGGAACATTTCTAACTCTACTACTCACCTCTCGTCAAGGAAGTTATATGTACTTACTATTATTAAAGTTACACACCATGCAATACTGTGAAATAAGCTGGTAAAATAGTCCACACCTAAAATTACACTTGAGAATAGTCCTTTAGGAACTTAAACACTGATCACATGTATTTAGCAAATTTATTCAATACAATTTGCACTCATTATTTTTCACAACTGACATAGTTGTTATTTTACTTTCAGTCAATCTGTAACTAAGCAACCACTTTTCATCTCAATTCAAAAACGATGTGTCTTGCTTAACCAAAAAGTATATACACCAACACTTTCCCTAATTGAGTGAAGAATGGATTGCCTGGCACAGTCCAATCTTGGTACGCAAATCTAATAACCGAGGTCTCGTAACTGCCTTGGTTAGCAAATCAGCTAACTGATCCGCTGAACTTGTTTTCAAGACTGTGAGGGTGCCTTCATGCACCATCTCTCTAACAAAGAAATGTCTCAAGCGGATATGCTTCGTCCTTTTGTGGAATTCAGGATTGTGTGCTATCTGATGGCAGCCTCGTTATCGACTTTCAATGACGGCATATCATCCACATTCGTTAATCTGTCTAAAAGTCTTTGAAGCCGTACCAGTTCTCTAGCTGCCTCACTTGCGGCAACAATCTCAGCTTCCGTGGTGGAAATAGCAACTGTGGCCTGTCGTTGACTCAGCCAAGACACAGCTGCACCGGCATACAAACATACTACACCAGTAGTTGAACGTCCAGTTATTGAGTCTCCTCTATGATCAGCATCACTATAGCCTAACAATTGCTTAGATCCGCTGCTATAAGTGATTCCAAGGGAAATTGTTCCTTTGAGGTACCGGAATATTCTCTTCACCTTGGTCCAGTCGTCCTTCATAGGGTTTTCCAACTTACGGGAGACTACACCGACCGCATATGCTATATCCGACCATTAAATAAGCGAGAGCACCTACTGCTTCCCTATAAGGAAAATTCTTTTTCTTTTCAGATATGTTCACTTTCCCTGCTTGAACACCTTCTTTCTCAATCGGAGTAGAGATTGGATTGCAATCGGCCATTCCAAAACGTTGTAGAATCTTTTTTATGTAGGATTCTTTATCCTACACAAAAAAGGTTAGGTAGGTTTTATTGTTATGGATCCGTCTTTTGCTTTCTCGATCTCAAGACCTATGTAATATGATGCAGATTTCAGGGTGATCTTCAATCTTTTTCTAAGATCGTTAAGGAATCTGTTTGTTAGATCTGCATACGAAGCTGCTATCAGGCCATCGTCAACATAAAGAGTTATCAGTATCTTCTTTTGATCAACTTTCTTTGTGAATAAGCAGCAATCAGCTTCGCTCTGGTTAAAATCCATATCTAATAAGATTTCTTCAAATATGAATTCCACCACCTTGGGGCTTGCTTGAGACCATACAAGCTGCGATTAAGATGACAAACTTTTATCGATCCATCTCTAAAACCATCTGGCTGGTTCATATATATTCGTTCAGAAAGCTTGCCGTTCAAAAACGAGGTTGAGACATCAAATTGAACTAAATAAAGCTTCTCCTGAGCACTCACACTAAAATGTGCTCTTATTGTTGCCAGCTTTGCAACTGGGCTAAAAGTTTGATCATAATCTAAACCCTTCTTTTGTTTGAATCCCTTTACTACCAAACGTGCCTTGTATTTGTCAATGCTTCCATCTGGATTTCTCTTTATTCTAAAAATCCATTTACAAGGTAAACCATGGTAACACCTTCCTGTTATGTGGTAACTGACAGACATCATTTTCTCGCAAGGAGTTCATCTCACTCTGCATTGCTTTGAGCCACTCGTCCTTGTCTTCTCTCTCCATAGCTTCTCGATATGTTTCTGGAAACTTGTCAGAATCTAACAAGCAGACAAAGTCTTTGAGATGTTGCGGTGGTTTGAGTGTACCTCTGTCTCTCAAATTGTATCTGGGTTCTACAACTGGTTTTCTGGTCCCATACTCTTGAGCATCTAAAAACTGTTCATCTTCGAAGTCATCAATATGATCTGATGTTAAAGTAGGAACATCATCGGTTGCTATACATTCTTCAAAGTCACTAACGTGATCTGATGTCACAGCAGGTTCATTATCCGATACTGCACATTCTCCCTCCAGAGCACGTTCAGCCTCATAGTTTTGTTGTTCTTCTAAATGTCTTTGAGAATCGGTTTCCCACAGAATATCATCTTCTGGAATGATCTCTCCCTCTGCATCTTGACTTATCATTTCTGGAATGATCTCCCTGATCTATCGTAGTTGAGATTCTTAATTCCAGTCTAGGACAGAATGTGACATCTCTAGATCTAGCAGTCTGTTTTCCGTCCCAGAACTATATCCATCATCTTTGTCATATTCAGCTTCTTCCTTTTCTGTTTCGGAATGTGGAAGTAACATTCACTACCTATTACACGCAAGTGCGAGATCTTAGGCTTCTTGTTATGCCATAGTTTATAGGGTACTTTCCGTTCTACACTTGTGGGTCCCGTATGATTCAAGACGTAAGCAGCTGTGTTGATAAGTTCTGCCCACAGAGCTTGTGGAAATTCCTCTCCTGAATGCATGTATGACCTAGCGGTTTCTACAATGGTTCTATTTTCTCTCTCTGCAGACCCATTTTGTTCAGGAGTATATGGCATGGTAAGCCGCTGTTCTATTCATTCTCTGTTAAGTATCTCATGAATGGCTTTATTATCAAATTCTCTGCCATTATCGCTCAATAGTGATTTGACGACGTATCCAGCGTTGTTTGCTTCTTTCAAGAATTGAACTAATCTGTCTTTAACATCACTCTTGTTACGGATAAAATAGACGTGACGAAACGCAGAGTAGTCATCCTTGAATAAAACGAAATAGCGATACTTTGAGTAACTTTCGGGGAATGGTCCACATACATCACTATGTATGAGCTCTCCAGGCACTGAAGCTCTATCTCTCTTGCCAAACTTTAATCGCTGAGCCTTTCCATAAATGCAGCCTTCACATTGTATATCATCCTCTTGATTAAGGTCAATCCCCAGTTCTCTCTTAACAAGATCCTTAACATATCTTTTATTCTGGTGACCAAATCTCTCATGATAAAGCTGAAGTTATCTCGATGGAGTAACAGCGTTCAATTCTACAGAATGACTGGGCAAGACTGTTGTCATTCGAAGAATGTACAGTCCTTCGTTGTGCTTTCTGTTTCCTAGCACAATTTCAACACCATTTAATTCCAGCCTGCACTCTTTAGTGGTGGATATAAATGTACTGTTCTGCAGCTTATCTTGTTCTGCTAATACCGAAAATAGATTCTTGGTCAGCGTTGGTACATACCAGACATCGCTTAAAGTGAGTTTTGACTTTTTGCCATTGACATTTGATTCAACTTCCACAGACCCTTTCACTTTCGCAGGAACTACAGTCCCATCTGCCGTTGTGACAGTGTGGTTTGAATTAAATTCTTCAAAATTTACAAAAACATCGCTCCCGTTAGTGACATGCGTAGTAGCACCATTGTCAACGTACCAATTGTCAGAATCTTTTTCTTCTGAGCAATTATAAATCATTAAGGTTACGTTCTGAACTTGCTGCTTGACGGACAACTCTGTAGTCTTTTTCGGTCTGCCATCATTAATCCACTTTCTGCAGTATCTAATTCTATGGCCTTTTACCGAACAATATCTACATATTAAATTTTCATCCCTGTTTTTCGGTTTAGTCTGCACCTTAGAAGTAGAGGCGAGCACTTCTTTGTTTTCATCCTTATGTCCCACTAATGCTCTCTCATAGCCACATAGTTGTGACGTCAGTGATTCTATTGTTCGCTCTTGCTTAGTCAACAGCATCCAACTTGACTTAAAATTGAAAAACAAAACATCCAGGCTATCCAAAATTTTGCAAATCAAGAAGAGTTCTGGCAGCATGTTTTGATCAGTCTTTATAATTTCAGCATTTAAATTGTTCCAAATGTTTTTAATTTTCGACATTAATGTTGCGACGTCATCTTCAGAATTGTTTTTAAAACTGAAAAACTGCATACACAAGGAGTATGCCCTGTCTTCTGACTGCCCATGAAACAAACGATGAAGCTCTTGCCACACTTCATGAGCATTCAAAGCGCATAACTTTCATCAATGTGTCTTCAGTCATATTGCTCGTGAGGATGAACAGGGCGTTGCTATCTGCCTTCCTATATTTCAGAAGCTCTGCATTATAGGCCACAGTATGGGCTTTTTGAGTTTCCCCTCAGCTGCCTCCATGGCACTTTCTGTGCCTCGCAGCATTATGGAAACTTTGTACTTCCACGTAGCCCAGTTCTTACTGCCTTCGAGCTGACCTATTTGAATTTTATTGACGTTATATGTTCCATCTTGACCAACTTTTTCAAACTTGTGCTAGACCATAACCTATTAAAGTTATGGTCTAGCGCAAGTACTAGACCATGCAATACTGTGAAATAAACTGGTAAAAGAGGCTAAATGGTCCACTCTAAAAATTACACTTGATTTAAAGGACTATTCCTTTAGGAACTTAAATACTTATCACATGTATTTAGCAAATTTATTCAATACAATTTGCTCTCATTATTTTTCACAACTGAAGTAGGCGTTATTTTACTTTCAGTCAATCTGTAACTAAGCAACCACTTTTCATCTCAATTCAAAAACTATGTGTCTTACTTGACCAAAAAGTATATACACCAACAACTATCACACTAATCACACTAATATTATAAATGCGAAAGTTTGCTGTCTTTTGTGTGTGTGTGTGTGTGTGTGTGTGTGTGTGTGTGTGTGTTTGTTGCTCCTTCACGCTCGAACGGCTGGACGAATTTGGATATAATTTGGTACCAGGATAGCTTATATCCTGGATTAACACATAGACTACTTTTGATCCCGAAATAGGGAAAAAAAAACATCGTTTTCTTTATGATTTGATAAAAAAATTAGAGATTTAGAGGTAGAAGTACCAGGAGAGCAGAAAGGAGATACAACATTGACAAATAAAGTTATTATAAGTGAGTAGGTTACCTCCCATTAACATTAAAGGGTTTGGAGATATGACATTGAAAAATAAAGTTATTAAAAGTGATTAGTAGTGTTTTGGGGTGGGAAGCTGAAGAATGGAGTTGGTGGGAATGTTAGCTGGGTGAGGCTGACATCCCTATAAAATTCCAATAAACCAATTGCGACCTGTAAATGGCGTACACAGTGTCAGCAAACTTCAGCCAGTCCACGTCATCCTCGTCCCCGTCGTCCACCCTGGGACCAGCTGCAACCGCGCCGCCGCGCCTTCGCCACTAAGAGTTGCAGCTGCTAATGGATGCAGGGCAAAAGGCGAGTATTCTGCGCCTTAAAACAGAATCCTTATGACCAGGGAGGATACCCGGAGAAAACCAAGCAAGTCTACGAGCTTAGAGGTGGCAGCCCTACCAGCAGACTAGGGTACTGTGGGCTAATCCCCTGCATACCTGAATATTTTATTAGATTACTGAAACAGATACAACAATAAACCGGACCGATTCTATAACGACGACTTTTGGCATGAAAAAACGGACACGATTAGGCATATGGAATGTAAGGACACTTAGTGAAGACAGTAGGCTTGCCCAAGCGGAAATGAATTTAATGAACTATAAGCTGTTTTTTCTCGGGATGACTGAAGTGCGCTGGAATGGGTTTGGAGAAATGCAAGCGCCTGGAGGATCTACTTTGCTATACTCGGGTAAAGAGAATGAAGACGATGTCCGCGAGTATGGCGTCGGGTTCCTGCTTTCAAGGAAAGCAAAGAGAAGCCTCCTGGACTGGAAACCAATTTCAGAGCGCATCATTACTGCTAGATTTAATTCCAGAGTACGTAAAATCAGCGTGGTGTTATGTTATGCCCCTACCAAAACATCAGAATCGCAAAGAAAGGAAGATTTTTACAGCCTACTGACGAATACTATCAATAATATTAAAATACAAGATATTGTCATCCTTAAGGGAGACCTAAACGCAAAAATCGGTAGTGGCAATAATGACTCTGAAAAGGTCTTGGGTAAGCATAGACTGGGTGAACGAAATGGACAGATGTTTGTAGAATTCTGTCTAAATCACGATCTAGTCATTGGTGGCTCTCTCTTCCCCCACAAAGATTGTCATAAATACACCTGGACTTCTCCAAATGGACAAACACGTAATCAGATCGACCACTTCGCCGTTCGAAATAAGTGGCGTGGATCGCTCCTTGATGTACGCAACCACAGAGGCGCTGACATAGATAGCGACCATGAAGTAGTTGTAGCGCAACTACGTATCAACCCCGCCCGAGAAGAATGGATGTCGCAAAACACTTGGGATTTGATAAGCGAGAGGAGGAACTTAAAAATACAACTTGTTGCAAATACTGACACGCTTGAAGTTGTAAACATCCTAAGAGATTATAGAATGATACGTAAACGTATTTACCGTAGTTCTCGCAGTGATAGACGTATTTGGGTTGACAAATTGGCCGATCAAGCTGCTGTGGAAACTTAAAGGAGTTGTATCATGCAGCGAAGACCCTGTCAGGTCAATAATCATCGCAAGAAACACCCACTCAAAGATTTAAATGGACAATTTATTACGACATCAGAAGATCAACTGAATCGCTGGAGTGAGCATTTTACCGAGGTTTTCCGAAAATCATTGACGACTGATATGGATCCCCAGACAGTACCTTCCAGAACCAGCTTGCAGGTACTAAATATACGCACAGAGATACCCACGCATGCTGAAGTTTGTAGAGCTATCACCGGACTTAAGGATGGCAAGGCACCTGGAGCGGACCTTATTGCTGCTGAGATTCAAGGCTGATGTCCTCACGGCTACGGATATTTTTACACCTCTTATCCAAAAGATATGGCAAGATGAATGTGTGCCAGACGAATGGAGAACAGGACTTCTTGTAACTGTCCCAAAAAAGGGTAACCTCAGTAGCTGCAGCAACTGGAGGGGGTATCACTCTTCTATCAATCCCCTCCAAAGTCTTATGCAAGATCTTATTAGACCGAATGGCAATAGCAATTGAGCCCCTTATCAGGAACGAGCAAGCAGAATTCCGCCCCGGCAGATCATGTACAGACCAGATCAACACGTTGCGTATTATTCTAGAGCAGGGAGCGGAATTTCAAAGGGAGATCTATTCTCTTTTCGTAGATTTCGAGAAGGCTTTTGATACACTTCGTTGGTCAGCTATCTGGATACGACTGGAGGCCATCGGCGTTCCATTTAAAATTATTAATCTTACAAAAGCTGCATAAAAAGACTACTCATGCAGAGTTCGTTACGATGGACTTCTTTCAGAAAAATACCAGTGCACGCCGGTGTGCGTCAGGGTTGCCTGTTATCACCGCTGCTTTTTCTTATTGTGCTGGATGGCGTCATGTCGTGGGTAAATATAACTGCTAAATGCGATATTGAATGGGGTCTAACAGAACATCTACAAGATCTCGACTACGCAGATGACTTATGCCTACTTAGCCATCGCCAAATTGATATGCAGGCCAAACTTGACGACTTGCAGAGAGAAGCAGCCCTAGTTGGATTGAAAATAAATCATCGCAAAACTAAAGATATGAGGAGTGGAACCCGAGACTTAAACCCGCTTATCATTAGCGAGGAAGCAGTGGAAACGGTCTCGTGTTTTACTTATTTGGGAATCGTCGTGTCGGGATCTGGAGGGACTGATGAGTATGTAGCTTCCCGGGTTGCCAAAGCAAAGCGCCTTTGCTTATCTACGCCCTGTATGGCAGTCGAAACACCTTTCTCACAGAGTGAAACTGAGAATCTTTAATACTAACGTAAAGAGCGAGCTGCTGTACGGATGCGAGACCTGGAAGACCACCAAGCAAATCACTCACCAGCTACAAGTCTTTATCAACCGCTGTCTTCGTCAAATACAGGAGATATTTTGGCCGGACACTATCGCCAACGTAGACCTGTGGAGACTTTGCCATGAAGACCCTGTTGACTTGCAAATACGGCGTCGCAAGTGGAGCTGGATAGGTCATACTTTGCGCAGGAATGCGGACCACATCCCCAGACAAGCTCTGGATTGGAATCCACAGGGCCGGAGAAGGCGTGGTCGACCCAAGCAGACCTGGCGGCGCTCTGTCATTGCAGAGACGAAAGACATCGGCATAACCTGGAGCGAAGTGAAGCGGGTGGCCCAAGATAGAGCGGAATGGAGAAGCCTTGTATCTGCCCTCTGCCCCTACGTGGGGCCTTAGGAATCAAAGAAGAAGAAGTAGTGTAGTAGAGTGTAGTAGCCGAAGATCGGGCTCAGTGGCGTGCTTTGGAAGAGGTCTATGTCCATCAGTGGACTGACACAAGCTGATGATGATGATGATGATACCTCCCCATGAACAGTAGTGTGATTATATATAAAAAAATGTATTTCAAAGTACCAGGAGAACAGAAACACTGTAGAAGTTTTATTATCATTAATATATTTTTGCAAATACTTTTTCAAATTGACATGGCGGGGGTGGGGTTGAGGGTAGTTGTTAGGGGTTTTAAAGGGGACGGGGCCAGGGGGACGAGGATGAGACCAAAATAAGAAAGAAAATGGAAGCTTTAAAAGATTTTTCTCTTCACTTCTTGTTTTATGGCATTTGTGGAGTTGCCATTCCACAATTCCGCAAGATTTTTCAAAATGACAGGGTCAATGTGACAGGTGTCAAAATGACAGATGTCAGAGTAGCAGGTGTCAAAGTGAAGCCCTAGGGAAGTAACAAGGAGGGATTTTTTAAAATTTCTTTTATAAAGTGGTATGAGTGGCAAAGTTTGACCGCGGGCGAAGCTGCGGGGCGCAGCTAGTCTCTCATATACAAAGGTGGTCTCACCAAAAACGTAAGTTAACAAAAAAATGCGAGAAAAAGAAGTTTAAGTTGGATCGGAAGTCTCTTTCTCTCTCGTACAAAGTTTCAGAGTTTTTGCACAGACTAAAATAAACTTGCAAAATAATCATCGCAAAGACAACTGTACCAAAGAGGTTACCTACTTAATAACACAGTACATCCTTTTTGGTGTCTGATGAGATTTTATAAACTATTCTGGAAATTAAAGAAGTTCTTGTCATATTTTTCTTACGAAATATTTGCTGTCATCTGCGATTGGCACTATAAATAAGAAAGAGACAACAAGGGCTACAGCTCAACTTCCTTGTCTTTTTTATTTTTAAATCATTTTCAAGGTCAAATACTCGATACCCCGCTTTTTCTTTGTAGATATCGTTCCGGTTTTACGTAGAGAGAGTATCAAGATAGAGAAGCTCCACGCGTATACTGAAAAAAGACGGGTATAAAGTACCAACAAACTTAGGGTTACCCGCTTTGCAAATAAATACCCTGGTGAGCAAGAATATTTAATTGCATATTTAGATTCGGCCCAAATTATAAAGTTAGTGTACAACAATAAAAAGATAGTCGATTTTTGAGGTTTTGCTTTGTAGGACTAAATTATTTGCCTGGTAAAAAAGACGTTACTAAAATTAAACTATAAAATATATTCGGTACAATTCCGCATCAATTATCTGGCCCAAACTAGGATATCCTGTACTATGGGCACTAGATAACGGATAAACATACATAGATACGAATATTAACATCCATAACTCGAAAACAAACATTTCTGCTCATCACACAAATGATTGCATCTTGCAGGATTCAAACCCATGACCGTTTGATTTTGTAATAACTGCCTCGCTCACACGCTTAGGTACGTATTTTGCATATTCTATTTCGCTCTTACTTTATGCTGTTTAACCCACAGCAGTAACTGCGCAATCGTTCACAGAGCCTAACTTCACAAACATATAGATTGGCTGCAACTACTGTACGAATATTAATTAACATCTATATCTTGGAAACAAACATTTCTGCTCATAACACAAATGATTGCATCTTGCAGAGTTTGAACCCGCGACGGTTTGATTTCGTATCGAGGTCTCTAGCCACTAGACCAAAAATGGAATGGTGCAGAGTAATAATAAAAATATAGATCACACTAATAAATCAGAAAGTTTGTCGGTCTCTGTGTGAGAGAGAGTTATCGTATGTTTGATACTCCTTCACGCTGAAAGGATTTGGATTAAATTTGGTATGAAGGTAGCTCATACCCTGGATTAACACAAACGCTACTTTTTATCCCAAAACTGAAAAGCCCAGTTCATATAGAAAATCGGGTACCGCAGAATGCTGCTAGTGTTAATCATGAAGGGCTGACAACACAGTATAGAATTAACTTATTCAATTGTAGGTACAGAACCGATTCAAAAGAGCATAATCTTTTCTGTTTTTCTGAAATAGTATGATTCAGAAATGCTTTGAGCATATACATGAGGAAATTGTTGGAAGCCAGTTAGTGCGACCTGTTACATTGTCCCATAACTTTTTTATGGTCAGATTTTTAGGAAAATTGACAAAAATAAATAATTTTATATAATTTAATTCCAATTTATTTAGTATAATTTTAAATTTTACCAAACAATTTGGAATTCAATTATAAATTTTGATGGATTTTTCACAAACAGCGCCATTTAGCCCCAGACTAAGCAATGCCTTTACTATGGGAACTAGATTACCGGTATCAGTGATCTATACTTTTTATTTTGTAAATACTTACTTATTATACATCAAAATATCCACCCACACACAGAACAAACAACAATTATTATATTACGTTAGATACTTAAAATTACCCAGTATTTGAAGGTAAAAAAATTTATTAAAATTACCCGGTACTTGAGGGTAAAATAAATAAATATGGTATCCCTAAAATCAGATTAACCTTAAGAAATGTAGTAGATCCGTCGTTTATGTCCTTACTCGTTCCAGCTCACTCAAACCACATCAAGATAGAGCGAGATGGACACAAATGTCAAAAATAAAACAAGCCACGCAAATTGTGAGGATAATACTTCGAAATAAATAACCTTTAGTCATCGAAAAATAGTAAAAATATCGCCTTAAAACAATTAAATCTTACTTTACCTAACGCGGCTGAGAATCTAATAGCAAAAATTTATGCAAGATTATTAATTAATGTACTTGAAAATCAAGTCTTACGTGTGGAATGTTTTTTTCATGTTTTCGTTCCGTACGGAATTGCAGACTACAATGCAACAATTTACCATTACTGTAGGTCGGATTTAAATTATTCACTATAAAACAGTAGTCAGAAACGTACAAATGCAGTAAATATAGCACAAATCACTAAAATATCGGAGACAAAAGTCTTTTGAACGGTTTGTTTGGCTGAAATGAGCTTTCAGACAGCTTCTCTATTCTTGATACTCTCTTTACGCTACTGACCATGGAACATTGATATCTACAGCTCTCTCTACGAAGGAACTTTATTAATCTTGACATTGACAGAAGAATATGACTTTTACAACCTTGATACAACCGCTTTTGAAAGTGATTCCTACCTCTATGCTTTTAATATAATGCATCATTCGATTGCATTCCAGACATAGACAACTGCATATTACTCCGTACTAATTTCAGTGGACTTAATTCACTTGGGACCCCTTGAGAATCTAACTGGGTCAGTTCAACCGGGCGCATTAATTTCACTAAATAGTATCACTTGATACGCAAATAGCCTAGCTTCAAGCTTCCAACCAACTCCAATGGTTTTGATAATAATGAATGAATGCACAGAGACTGTACAGCTGACGAACCAAGGGTTAAACTACTCGTATAAATCAATTTTGTTGCGATAGAGTTCTATACTGAACTGATTAAATATGTCATACTTGTTAAAATCTAAGAGATAATATTAGGGTAGATCTGAAATTCTAATTAAGTATACTGCTTAAAACTAACATGGTCACAAACATTATGGAAGTTTAAACATTAGAAACGGGTAATTTACTACGGACACTTCGGCACACAATAATTACCTATAAATAGTATCCATGGTAAACTTATGGTAATATATTACATGGTAACTTATATTTATACGTATAGCGACTATTCTAATACTAAAAGATAACTTCGCAGAACCATGCAGTGGAGAAGAGGTATCCAATGTGTGTTAATATGAAAGGTGTTTATTTTTTAGTAAGTATAAGTGCTGTTGGAATCTACCAACCTCTACAGCTTCACTGGACTGAGGGGCGGGCGCGAAAGCGCTCCGCCGCAATGCTTAACGCAGAAGGCGCACGCCAATGTTTAAATTATGGCGACCGGCTCAAGGGCAGGAAACTTGGCTTGTGCGGTCGCCTAGATTACGAGGATTGGACCAAATATGAAAGTTGTTTTAATCAATATTAGATGATAGAACTTCTTTAGCAAATGCAACATCAAATGAATAACGCACTTTTACCACCCTTCTAAAATGAAATAGTTCTTTATCGAAAGACAATGATTTTATTGAATCAGCTCCAAGGTGACATTCTTGTTGCTTTCCCTTAATTTTTTGATAAACGACAGCAAATCAACGCTCTGAAGCGGCACTACTATTGTTGGTTTCATTTTGATATTATCTGAAACCGACGCAGACAATGCTGTTGACGATGTTGCTGTTTCAGTACTTCCAGAATATTCCGAGTTCGTATTGCTTTCCAAATGGGTTTGTGAATGAATAGCGTAACGTTTTGCATTATTTCCAGTATTGCGGAAAGAATGCCCACCGAGTATACGTATCAGTGATTTGTCACCTTCGGTGGTGGATCTAGTGGTGGTGAATGTTCTGTTGCTAGCAACTATTCGCTGGAATCTTTTCCTAGATCCATCATTAGTGGCAGCGTCATTTTCACCAGTGCTAGCGTCTTTCTCACCAGTGCCAGTGACTTTCACAACAGTGTCTGTGTCTGTCTGGTGGTGGTGTGGTCCTTCCGGGAGGTCACCTGTAAAGTATTCATTTGAAACATATGTGAGAAAGTTGGATACGTAATTAAGCATACCTCAAAATGCATACAAGGGAAAAAAAGATTCGTCGTACGAGGTAGTAAGTACCACGGAGCTGAAACAGCAATTGGGAGAGAGATGGAACGGTATTGTGGAGGTAGTTGGTTTAATTACTAATTCGTGAATTTTTCAGTTACAAAATTCAGGGATATTCCCCTTCCTATCGATATTTGAGATTGAGATAAAAAATCTACACAAACTTTAACAAGTAATTGAATACCGTATTGCATATGGCTTTTATTAACCGACTTACTGTACTGGAATAAAACATAAGTAGTTACAATTACTATGTGTTATTCCAGTACCAAAACTACCTATAAAGTACAATATACCAAATTTCGTTCAGCCATCGTTTTTTTTTTATCGATTGTTTGGCTTCTAATAATCGGATTATGATACAGCAGTTTTTAAGGTAAACTCTTTCCAACAATGAAAACTGTATCGCAATTGGTCCGGTAGTTCTCACGTGATGCGCGAACAGACACACAAACAGACAGACAGACATACTGACACGATTTCAAAAATATATTATTTTCTTGGTCAGTAGCTTTCTATCCCCACTTTTTGTTGGTATTTTTTTCGGTATACCTAGACAACTTTTTTAATTATCTATACATCTTCACAGATTGTACAGACTTCTTAGGATTTACCTGAAACATTAACTGCTTTATCATAAGTACTAGTGACGCGCCCCGGCTTCACACGGGTAGCGCTCACACCGCGGCAATTTTTTTACTCTTAGCATATTTATACCCGTCGTAACACCTAAAAAAAATACGCCGCAATCGTAACTCAAAATCATTGGGAGCAGTGCTTTTTGACCATAGACAACCGCATTACTCACGTACTTGACAGACTTATTATTTCGTTTTCATGGCAACGTCATTCCGTTCAGTATTTTTGTTACCTTGTATTACATTTTTGCAATTTTCGAAGGGATCCTTAATTTTTTGAAAAAATAATTAAGTACAGCCCATGTTACTCGTTGATGATTTAGCTTTCTATAGATGAAATATTTTTGTAAATCGGTTCATTATTTTTTGAATTTATCCATTTCAAACAAACAAACATACAATTAATCAAATCTTTCCTCTTTATATATCTATGTAAACAGAAGATAGATTCAATAGATTCAATAGTAGGTACCCACCTAAAATAGGATGCATTGCCGCAGCCTTGGTTTCGACGAAGCAGTAGTTGTACCCCACGCCGATGCCCATACCTAACATGATCATCAGAGTGGCGATGAGGCAAGATACCACGGCAGTCATGGCGCAGCATGATGCCAATCTAAAAATAAAGCATACGTGTTAGGCCTTAAATGGAAACATGAGGTTCTTCGTATACATCTTCGGTTTATACTGGCCTAGCTGCGCTCCGCTGCTTTTCCTGCGTGCAATCTTTACCACC
This sequence comes from Alsophila aescularia, assembly GCA_946251855.1. NCBI lineage: Eukaryota > Metazoa > Arthropoda > Insecta > Lepidoptera > Geometridae > Alsophila > Alsophila aescularia. The sequence goes on from OX276378.1 coordinate 44,635,599, forward strand.
CTCGTTCTCCGATCGGATGGAATTTAAAACAAAAACCCTTAGTGCATCTTTAGGTTATGTAATATTTCCTCCAAACAAATCTCTTGGTCTACCAGATTAGGTTGTGTGCTGTCGGTCTATAGGTAGTCCCAGTACCTATTATTTTATAGATAGAAGATAAATAACCAAGATCATGGGCGTTTTTTAAAATGATTTTTCGTATATATCTAGTTTAGTCACATCACAAACATCATTTAATTCAGCTGATAGTCTAATATGCCACAACGGTTTACATTGGTGACAAAAAACATTCTTGTTTTATCATTCCGTAAGGAACCCTTGTCATGTCCGTCTGTCCATCCATCTGTAGACATTTTATTCTGGCACTATTTGCACTACAAGTTTATCTGTAAAAAAAACAATGTTGGATAAGGTATTTATTTTTTGTAAAAGAAGATGAAAACGATTATTGTTGTACCCCATCGAATACTTCCCGATTAATAGGCATTTTAAATTATAATGATGTTTCTTTGACATTTCTCTTCTATTTGGTTCCGGTTACGAAATATTCTAGATGTGTTCTAGCGATTAATACGAATTTACGAACAAAATTGGCACGACTCTTAGAATTCATTAGTTTACGAGGTTAAAGCCACGTTAGCAAATTAACGCGTAGTTCAAACAACTGTGTGGCGTTCACATAAAACCCTGGAGCGATAGCAGTGAGGTTTTCACAGTTGGGTGGCTTAGGATCCTGGCTACGGAACCCTGTATTTGCGTGTCCAACATGCACGAGCCTACGATAAATTACACGAAAGATGCGCAAGCGCTACATATGAATTATTTCATGCAAGTGATGGCACGAGCCTGTCCTATCACCATGCACGCTATCCCTGAGCATATTCAATTCAATTCAATTCAATTCAAAATATTTATTTCAATTAGGCACAATATAATGTACACTGTTGAATAGTCAAATAACATTCACTCATTTCTAAAAATAAATTATCACATACTACACAGCACGCAATTATTAATTATAGTACAATCTAGAATTTCCAATTGCAATTATTTAACAAGAAAATGGACCAGTAATAGGAACGTGAAGGCTGAATGATAATAAAATTGCGACCTACCTTTCAAAAACATATAAAAAGCTGGCGATGCTATATCCACAACTACTATTGCACATTTTGATCTAATTTTATTGCTGTCTCCTTAAAACAGTAAATTAAACTAGGAAAGGAGAGATAGATAATTTCCAAAAACATTTAGAAGATCTTGAATATTTAGGAAATCTCATGACATGTTAATTCAGCGTCCAACAAAGAGAATACAATACTACGTGCGTCGAACATCGACCCTATTAAACAAAGGAGGACGGGGCAACCTAGAACTTCATGTAAACTACACCCGGACTAGATACAACTACAGGAAAACACACAGCTAAATTTGCACTGTCGTACACTTCATGCACCAACAACAAAGATAGAGAGGCATACGCAGATAGAAGCGCAAAAGAGATAACAACATTAATTATTTGTGATAATTATATCACTTCAGGAGAATTGCCCTCCGGTTGTACAAGAATAGTACATACAACTTCCTTGGTCTATTGATACTGGCCATTTAACCAAAGAATATAAATACTACAGAGATTTTACTTTTTCTAGACTGTCAAAAACGTCAAACTGTCATTTCATTGCAGAGTTCTATTGAATTTACGTAGTTGTTTTGCTTTTTTGAGTTTTTACATTCGTCCTATTATTCGTTGTTTTTTTATAAATACCTATATTATATTTTTGTAAATGACTATATTCGTAGTATCCTGTATCTCCTATTTAGAGTGTGGTAGTATCAATACCTATTCTGTGACTATACTGCCTACCTACTTGCTTTCCTATCTGGTTATTTTTGTACTTGTAACAATGGGCTACAAAATATTGGAATTAGAAAATTTACCGGAATCTCTTAAGCAGTAAGAAAAATTGTTCAAAAATCTTTATTACATAGCAATATATATGTTAGGGATATGGCTCGCCTCCTTGCAACTAGTGAACGTGAGTCGAGCTATTGGTTGCAGGCGAATCCCTCGGCTAATTTAGGAACTTTCATGGATGACACCAGTTTCATAGCAATCAGTTTGCGTCTGGGCATCTCCAGAACAGAACCTCACAGCTGCCACTGCGGAGGCGAGGTTGGTCGTTTAGGTCACCATGGCCTATCCTGCCGACGCAGTGCAGGACGACTCTCGCGCCACGCCGCCCTGAATGACGTCGTCCGTCGGGCCCTTGCCACCGTTAACGTGCTGGCTATTTTAGAGCCGAACGGTCTTTCACGTGACGATGGCAAGAGGCCTGATGGTATGACTTTAATTCCTTGGAGACGTGGGAAGCCGCTGGTGTGGGACGCATCTTGTGCCGACACTCGCGGCTTCTCACCTACAAAATAATTCTAGGGTGGCGGGTGTAGCGGCAGCCTCAGCAGAGAGCCTCAAGCGGAGGAAATATGTATCTATCGGTGATGGATACATGTTCCTTCCGTTTGGGGTAGAAACTATGGGGCCCTGGGGTCTGGAAGCACGGGGTTTTGTCAGGGAGATGTCCAGACGCTTAGTAGAAACTACAGATGACCAAAGAGCTGGCGCTTACCTCGGTCAAAGAATTAGCTTAGCTATTCAACGAGGTAACGTCGCCAACTTTTTGGGCACCTTACCTGCAGACGGCGACCTAAATTCTGTTTTTTATTTGTAAATAATTGTCATTTAAGGTTTTATTTATAACTAGCTGTACCCGCGGCTTCGCACGCGTGTTCTATTCTTTAGGTTCAAAGTACCATAATGTGCTATTCCAGGACCAATATACCAACATTTGAACTAACATAACTTTGGACCCATATCCCGCAGAAACCCGTTACTTTTTCGGGATAAAACGTGTCCTCAATTTTAACCCATCATATAACTTAAGACAGTGCCAAATTGATCCATAACTTTCAGCGTGGTACGTGTTCTTTTAAATAAGTTTCAGCCCCTAAATAATAACCCATAAACTTTTCGATATGTAAAGTATCCTATGTATAAGTATACTCGTAGTACGAACTCAAATCATACCAAGTTTCTTTTGAATTCATCCAGTAGTTCCGGCGGCGTGATGCGCGGCTAAGATACAGACTGACAGACATATAGACCAAAATGAAAAAACATACAGTTTAGGCTTCATAATCGAATATAGAGTAATTTCCAAAAAAAAACAATATATATATATATATATATATATATATATAAGGGTTCATATCCCACAGGAGCCCTTTATTTTTTCGGGACAAAATGTATCCATAATTTTTACCTATCTTATAAACTCAAAGGAGTTCATACTGAACTCAAATCATATCAAATTTCATTTGAATTCATTAAGTATTTTCGGCGTGGTGCGCTGCTAAAGTACAGACAGACAGAAGGACAGACAGACAGACAGAAAGACAAATATAAAAAAATACAGTTTAGGCTTTAGTATTGAATATAAAACGGCCTCCAAAAAAAATTACATAATATCTTCAATTTACAGAATTTTGGACATTATCCCGAAGGAACACTTTATATTTCGGGATAAAAAGTATCCTCAATTTTTCCCTTCGGCCTCATTCGAAACCAATGTTCGAAACCAATTTCGAGAAAAGAATAATTGTTCTTCTTTCGAAATCGGTTTCCAAAAAGGATAAATATTTCTGTCTTTGAAACTTGTTTCGATAAAAGAATATAAATTCTTTCATCGAAACTCGGTAAATAATAAAAAAATATCAACTGATTGATTACGAATAATTTCCTGGCCACTTGCAAGTGTCCTAAATATAATAAAAAGACGTCATTCCACTATCAACTGTGATAGACGTCAACCATCTGACAGTAATAAAACTAAAAACTTGGTCGTAGAAGTTCGGTGGATGTTGTGGGAAGGAAGTTTACCTTAGTGACAGTAAAAAAAAACATTATAATTCGTTAGATAACGAAAATACATAAACAACGGTGAAATATTAAGTTGTTAATCTTAAAAAAACAAGATTTTATTAACTTTTACTGCTTCAAATCAAAACACGGGTTTTCCGGGTCTAATTACAATGACTGAAACATCGAGACGAAATATTCATTACAAGAACGTTTTTACCGACTACAGCAAAGCAATTGAAGTGTAATGAGTTTAACAGTATATGTATGTATGTATATAATGTATGTATGTATGTTTGTGGGTATGTTGATGTTCCGCCATAGCGACGCCCCTATTGGTTCAATTTTGACAAGCGAGGTGTCAAGTGTTCGACCTAAAAACTTGGCCCGATTTTGACATTCGTTCGAAAGCTACTATTCGCAGCGCCCCCAAGCCCCTCCCGCTCTCTCCATCTCCCCTTTATAGCTATGAACCATCGCGTTTACCCTAGCTTTCAAACGTAAAAAAACACAGCTAAATCGGTCCATTTGTTTGGAAGCTATGATTTTCACCCCCCTTTTCTCACCCCCCCCTTCCCCTCCCCCTCCCCCTTCCCCCTCCCCCTCCCCCTCCCCATATATCTAAGAACCATTTCAATCACATCAGCTTTCTAACAAAAAAAACCGCATCAAAATCGGTCCATTCGTTCAAAAGCTACAATTTTAATCCCCATTTTCTCACCTCCCCCCCCAATCCATATATCTAAGAACCATCTCGATCATGTCAGCTTTCGAACATAAAAAAATGTATCCAAATCGGTCCATTAGTTTAGGAGCTACGATGCCACAGACACACACACACGCACATACACACACACGCACATACATACACACACACACACACACACCCTCAAACACAGTGATACACACCCTAAACTTATAACACCCGTCTCTTTGTTCGGGGGTTAGAAAGCCGTGACAGAAGACAGACTGACACGTAAATGATTACAGACATTATTTCAGATATCAGATTACAGATTAGTATAATTCGCAGCCGTTTTTTTATATTGATTTACTTTTTGAATTTTTCAGTATTCCTCATATATTTTTGGAATGGTCTTTTGAAGACCTTCATTATGATACCTCACTCTATCGAGTCACAAAAAACTCAATGACTAAAACTTTTGTTCCGTCGAAAATAAAATATGGCAGCTGTAAGGTGTATATACATAATAATAATTCTTTGTCACTCTAGTGAGACGAAGCCAGTAATACCTCATTTATCAATATCCATGAAGCCGTTAAAACTGTAGGACGCGCCAAAGTAACATACAGACCAAACACATTACCCTCCGCAGACGAGTAAAAATCTATTAATTCGTTCTTCATTGATTTCAGTAAGCCTCGATGGGTGTCATGTATGGCTTTCACTGGTGCATTGCTGATGCTGACGATGGCGGCGGTCGCCGTCGGCATGCTACTCGGCTACACGTACTGCTACATCGAGCACCACACTACCGTCAAAACTGGTCACTTTTTAATTTATTTTAAAAGCTTTTATTTAATTTCACTTGTATGTATGTATGTATGTATGTATCTATAATATTTCTGTCTTTCATGGAATCTTGCAATTCAAATTTCGAGCACTTCCCGATTAGCTGACCGGCTGAAACTTTTTCTTTAAATTTTACTTATTTGCATTTACGTCACTGCCAGCCTGCTTATGACTATTCGAGACTAACATACACAAAGCCTTTTTAATCTGTGTCGGCTGTGGAGATCGGACTAAGATTGGAATGTTTATATGTTGTGTAGACTACAAAATATATACTTATAATAAAGCAGTAGGTATCAAAAAGTCAGTACAAAGAAGACATTAAAAAATTGGACTAGGTTACTTAGAATAAGCTGGGCCTTTATTCGCTATGACCATTCACGCAAGTAACGCGCCGTTAAAATATCTTCGTGGAATCGTACGGCAATTGCCGTATTGACGTCACACGTTTTCGGCAAGGAATTTTATTCGGCATAGTGAATAAGCGCCCAGAACATTTTTTTTTTATATCGTCTCCTATTTGCACGATTACGTTTGTTCGCGCATCACGTAATAACTACTGCACCGACTGCAATGCGGTTTTCACTGTTGGATAGCTTAGATTTTAACTTTACAACATGTAGATTATGGAACCTATCATGGGATAGGAGCACTATCGTTACTTTGTACTATGCGATTGTCAGAAGTAAGTTAGATTACAATTCTCTAATCTGGGATCCACATAAAGCCAAATATAAGCTGATGGTTGAGAAAGTTCAGTAAAAAATAGCTCGACACCTGCATAAAAAGTTATACAGGCTCAAGCCGTAAATCAGCTCAACGCCCTGATTGCGAGTGAACCAGACGTTGATGTCTTCGTCACAAAATGTTGTATGTTAACCTACGGTGCTCAGACCTAGCCGCAGACTGAGTGTCAAGAGTTCAATCTTAGGGTTTGCCAAAGAGCGATGGAACGCAGCGTCTTAGGGATCAGGAGGACTGACCGAGTACGTTACACCGTGTTGCGTTCTATCACTGGTATCATGGATGTGGGGCATAAGGCTGCTAGATTGAAGTAGGATTGGGTGGGTCACGTGACGCAAATGCATCCCGACCTTTGAGCCAAAATTGTAACGCAGTGGGTGCCACAAGATGGGTGGCGACGCTGAGGGAGGCTGAGAAAGCGCTGGCGCGACGATCGGGATGCATACCAGGACTGTTGGTTAGATCTGGCGGGTGATCGTGATACAAGGAATAAAATGGGAGATACCTTTGCCAAGCAGTGGGACAGCACAGGATAAGAAAAAAAACTTGCTTCTCTCTATCTTTTATGTTACTGGCTTGTTGCACGCTTTGGCGTCGCTGTAAGTGCAACAAGCATTTGAAATATAGATAAATAAAGTAGTATGCCAAATAACAAATAAAATTGGTAGTTACCACACCAACTAGCCTTAGACATTAACTTGTCCACCAATGATTACCGCCCGGGCTCGCTAGCCAATTTTGGAATTGGCAAGGAGTCTTATTAGCCGAACCAGACATTCCGATATGGCTGACACGACCAAGTACCCACTTCGGATATCGACCAATTGGATATTCGATACTGGTCAGTATAAATCGTGATATAAATAATAGGAAATTAAGCTAACTGTTCCTTCTTCCAGGTAACGCATCTCAATCAACATTCCAAATACTCCACATCCCGGTTCCCGACTCTGAAGAAGAGAAGCGCAACCGAACTATCAACGGCGCCCTTATGTCCAGCGTTATCATGTCCAGAATCCTTAAGATTGGCCACGCCATGATGGGTGACGACCTCAGCTGCGTCCCTTTCTCTCAAGACGAACACATCACAGACATCGAAAGTCTTTAAATAATTCGGTATCGATTTTCCGAAATTTTCCCTGATTTAATTGACGAAATGGATAACTCCAAGCTGCTGCTCATATTAAAATATGGTGGATGTAACTTTTCGTATATTAATTTTGTTCTTTCTGTGAAAATTTGATTTAGTACAGTATTTTATATATTACAATTTAATAGCTACTATCAATTAATTGAAATTTAAGAATAAGCTCGTAAATAGAAACGTATTTTTGTTTAAATCATTTGACATAAACATTGACTAAATACTTTGTTTAAATAAATCTTTATTGAATAGTTATTGCTTTTGACTTCGTCTAGTTATGGATTTTTGAAAATAAATAAATACGGGACAATTCCACACCAATTACCTAGCCCCAAACTATCTGAAGATTATTTGACGCCGTGACTTCTTAGTCATTGAATGTACTAATGAGACTTATGTCTTATTAGGTCAATTAATGGCAAAGTCAAAGTATTTATTGTAAATAGGCAAAATAATAGCACTTATACAAGTAAAAACATCTCAGGAACAAAGAGAAAAACTTTTTTTAATAAATGGATCAATTGAATAAAATATGTAAAACTAAGTATGCTTTAAGTTTGAACAGGAAATTTCCCTTTCATGTGCCGAGGAAAAATAAACTACCCTTCTGACTCTACCGATGCTTCGGAAATACGCCCGTTATAGATGAGACCACCGAGAAACTACAAAGATGTCTCTTACGAGAGTAATTAAATACTCTTTGGGGATGTCATATGCTTTATTTTTGACAGTTCATTATCCACACCAATATATAAAAGTGAAACTTTGTCTGTTTGTTTATTTGTTGTTTGTTTGGGGAGCTTTCACGTCAAAACGGCTGATCCTATTTTGATGAAACTTTGTAAATAGGTACTATACAATATAGAGACCAACATAGGATACTTTTTATCTTGGAAAATGGTAAGTTACTGCGGGAAAACGGGAAATTATTTTATTATGTGAACTGATGGATTAAACTTGACGTTTCTGACGACAAGCAATACGATATTTTTACCTACTAACATATATTTGACAGAATAGTTCCGAAAATCAAATTAGATGGCGATGATAAACGAAACATATTTTTTGAATCGTGGTGACAAGATTCTCCGCGTACAAAGATGCGTCTAACATTATTTTTTAACCGATTCCTTAGTTCCCAAAATTAAACTAGATGGCGATTTTACATAAGACCTATTTTCTGAATCGCGGTGACAAGATTCTCCGAGTTCAAAGGTGGGTCTAATTTTATTTTCGGACAGTTTATTTGATTCCAAAAATTAAACTAGATGGCGAAGATACACTAGACGTATTTTCTGAATCGCAGTGACATGATTCTCCGCGTACAAAGATCGGTCTAACATTATTTGTTGACAGATTCAATGCTTCCAAAAAATAAACTAGATGGCGATGATAATCGAGCCATTTTTTGAATCGCGGTTACAAGATTTTCCGAGCACAATAATCGGTCTAACAATCTTTTTAGACAGATTCCCTTAATCCGAAAATTAAACTAGATGGCGATGATATACGTGATGTATTTTCTTCATCGCGGTGAGAAGATTCTCTGGGTACAAAGTTGGGTCTAACATTATTTTTTACCCGACTACAAGCAAAGCAAAGGAAGGGTTATGATTTCAAAAATCTATGTATGTATCTATGTATGTGGTTATGTGGATGTTCCACCATAGCGTCGCTCCTATGGGTCCGATTTAGAAAAGCGAGATTGATGGATTCGTCTTCAGGTTCAGAGTGTCATAAGCTATTTTTATCCGCCTACGTTGAAGCAAAGGAAGGGTTATGTGTTCAAACTAAGTACTTCGTCCGATTTTGACATTCAAGGTGACAATCAATTCGACTTCATCGTAAGAGTGTCAAAGGCTATTTTTTACCCAACCGTAGTCGGGTTTTAGTTTGTGAATTTTTGAAAGATTGGTTGTTTCCAAAAATTAAATTAGATGGCGATGATAAACGAAACAAATTTTCTGAATTGCGGTGACAATATTTTCCGAGTACAAAGATCTAACTATGTAAGGGTCTAACATTGTGTCTCTCGGTTACTGTTGTGGGTCAATTGTGGGTATTGAAATGATGATGATGATGAAATGTATGGTAAATTGATAGTGGTCTAATACTCTATTGTGTTTATTGTTCGAAGTTCCAACTGATTTGAATGGTGGGTAATGGTTTTAAAAGTTCAAAATTTTGATTTTAATTTGTTGTCAACAAAGAGTTGCTATGTAATATGTTCGTTTTCGTTTGTTTAAATTTAAATTTTAAAGGAATCTGACATATACAAATATGTCAGATTCCTTCAAAATTCCAAAGCAACAGTTGTATACTCTTTGGAATCTGAAATCGCTCATGCGATAATCTCGCAACTGAATGTTTACAAATTTTTGATATGTAATTGTATACGTTTCACATTCTGGTTTTATTATAATGACATACTATGCCATAAAAATGCGCGGTTAGATCAATCATCGGCTTAAACCGAAATAAGACTTCAAGAGCAAGCTCAACGGCAAGCTGAAGTACGATCTCAAGAAACGATAGAGCAAAGCTAAGATCGGGTATACTCGCAAACCCTTCGGCAGGTATCTATGCAAGCCTCTGAGACATCAGATCAGAATGAAACTTGGTGTCAGTCGCAAGCTAGTTGACAAGCATCCTTACGTGCCTCCGAGACGCCAGAGCAAATGATCAAAGCGAAAGTTGGCTTAAAGAAAATGGCGTGCATTGTGAGGAAGGACATAGGCTATTTTCTCATAAACAAAGAACACAACAAAAATTATACCGAACGGACAAAGGTAGACAACGCGGGCAAAGCCGCGGGGCGCAGCTAGGAGGTATATATTTATATATGGTGGGGGTCTGATTACAAACGGTTCGAAATTCCTGTTAAAAAAATATTGGCAAGAATAGAATAGAATATGATTAAATTAGTTCCCTAAGGAGAGCTGTTTTTGAATTTTCATTGAAACATCGAGGAACGTTAGGGAATCAAAGGGATCGATTCATTAACGCCCCACCCGAGAAAGCGCCTGCCAAAAACTTCAAAAAAATGGTAGACGGTGGACTCCTCATTGCCCAATTCAATTCAAGCACCCCAGATAATATGCCAAACCGCTTGTACAAGCCTCACACACTTCACTTTTATCTACACCTTTGTTATGCCAATCGGCCGCCACATCACAGCAAGACCTCGTTCTTGTTAATTAGGTCACAGATTTCACGAAACCTCAAAAAAATGACATCATTATCATCAGCTTGTGTTCGTCCACTACTGGACATAGGCCTCTCCCAATGTATGCCTCAGAGCCCGATCTTCGGCTCTTCTCATCCATTTTCTGCCAGCCGTCTTCCGTAAGTCGTCAATCCACCTGGTCGGTGAGCGTCCCTGGTCAGTGAAAGTACACTACGTTTGCCAAGGCGCGGTCTGCACTTGGGGACACGTCTACTCCAGCGGTTGTCCGACCTTCGAGAAAAGAGGCAATCCCATTGCCACTTAAGCTTGCAATTTCTTTGAGTTATGAGCAAAAACAATGTGTATTACCACAAATGGCTATCCTCTATCCACTTACACACACTTACGGCGCCGCCATTTTATATGCTATGCTTGAGGTTACCGGTGAGGAATCTTTCATGTTTTAAACGTTCTTAGCAAGTATGTTTAAAAAAAAAGACTGATTCCACACTGCCAAATTGAAACTGAAACACCTTGGGTACGTCAATCCACCCATACGCACAAGCCTCACACATACAACATGTTATGCTGATCAAGCTCTCGACATTGTTAGTCGTGTTCAATCCGTCAAGTTCTCACGGAAACTCAAAAACAATGCAGTCTTATGTGATGACATTGTGTATCAATCACAAATTATCGACTCACACACTCATACGCAGCTGCCATTTGCTATGCTTCACTCCTTTGTTTGGCGGTCTGGACTCAGCTTTTATTAAACTTTCTTGGTTCCATCTTTCGCTTTCTATGCAAATAAAGAGTGGCACGACAAAGAACCAAAAGTGTCCACCATTAATTAAATTTGCCGGAGATCGTGTAACAGTCCTAAATTCTTCTTCCGCATGTCCAAATCAATATAAATTGGTTAATGAGGAATGTCAGACGGGCTCGGCTTTTATCAATTGCCGACAAATTAAAGTCATGGAGTCATTTGTATACAAATATTACGATGATTGCCTAACGTGTTGCAAGTCTGTTAGCATATAATCAGGTCACGCGGAAAATTAAATCGATTAATCCAAAATTAAATGTATTTACAGCTGTGCCTCGCGAATTTGCCCGTGCGGCATGAATCATGAAGCACACAATCTTCTAGCACAGAATAAATAATAGTAGTAGTAGTAGTAGTAATAATAGTAGTAGTAAGTAATAGTAGCTTCTAGTAACATTTTATCAAGTTCGGTCCAGCCACTTTTTTGTGAATAGGTAATAGACAAATAGAGACACAAGAGTTACATTCGCATCTATCTCTCTATACTTATAATAAAGAACGTACAAAAAGTGTGTACAAAAAGTTAATTAAAAATAATGCTCAAGAGGACTCTAAATAAGCTACTAAAGAAGATTATAACATGTTAAAACATAGTGTCTGTCTGTCTGTTATGTTAGCACATCACGTAAAATCAACTGGACCGTTTGAAATACTGTTTTCATTGTTGGATAGCTTAGGTTTTGACTTAAAATCTGGTGTAAGTACTTTGTATTTCAATCCGATAGGTAGAAGCCGAGATTTCGATAAAAAACTATCATCATCATCATCATCATCAGCCTATGTTTGTCCACTGCTGGACATAGGCCTTTCCTAGTGAACGCAACTGAGCCCGATCTTCGGCTCTTCTCATCCAGTTTCTGCCAGCCATTTTTCGCAAGTCATCACTCCACCTGGCCGGCGGGCGCCCTACACTACGTTTGCCTAAGCGCGGTCTCCACTCTAGAACTCGTTTAACCCAACGGTTGTCGGTTTTTCGAGAGATGTGACCAGCCCATTGCCACTTTAACTTGCTAATTCTTTGAGCAAAATACTATACGATACGATACGATACGAAACACTTTATTGTAATTACCAGTTAGAAAACAGATACATTGTAATTTAATTAAAACTATAACTATAACTATATGACGGCTGAAAGAATTTTGGTGAAAAGTTTTCATAGAATAACACGTATGTTACTTTTAACCAAGATAAATGAAGTCAGCAAAGCCGTGGGCACAGCTAGATTACAATATTAGTGTGACAGAAAATACTAAGCAACGGTGTTATGGTTAGGAAAGCGAATTCCTATCCATAATACTAGTGTGACGGTTAGTAAATGTTCTTCCTAACCATCACACCATTGTCACAGAGCAGTGTGATGGTTAGTCGGTCGCGGATATGATGAGCATTGTATTAAAATATGAAACTTTTTAGTGTTTTAAAGGGTTACTATGTTGATGTCCAATATGGAATTTTACCAGGATGTTAGACAAGTACGGGAATACTTCCATAAGGGAAGCAATAGAAGATATTCAAAGATCCGTGAATCAGGATCAGTTTGTTTAAGGGAAAATCCTTCAACCTAAGTGTTTCCGTACCTACTTGTCTAATAACCTGGCAAAACCACTGAACAATAATTGCTTTGTTCAGTTTTGCAAGTCTGTCAGTCTGTAAGCCCATAGAAATTTATTTTTTCATACTATACTACGTCCTATTACTAAAGAGTAGGACTGACCGTTCGTCAGTCATCTTATTAGGTTTAGAAACATACACTCGCAACAAAGATATAAATAATCCAATAATTTTTTCGTTATATTTAAATGTTTTTTTTATCCCTTTCATGTCCACGACATTACATTTAGTGCTCTTTTTTGTTGTGGAAAATGTAGACTGTGCAAGGGTAAAGCACAGACGGTAATCACAATAGAGCCAAGGAGGCGGAAACAGGTACCTACACCTAATCCTCCGATAGTGCATCCTGTACCGAAGCATAGTCTTATTTCTACAACATTATTAAATTGTAATAATTTATTCCAAGTATAATAAAATACCTATTACTGCGAATATCAACTAAAATCTGTTTCTTCAAGGTGTCCACGTAGAGATAATTACCATACATAATAAAATTATCTTATAATCCAAATTGTGATTATTTTCAACACTGTAAAAAATAAGTAAATAATGGCGCGTATATGAAACGTCAAATGCTAGTTTAAAATATAACATTTACGATATGAATCGCTTAACTACGGCTCAACGTGTTAAAATTGTTCAGTTATTCTACAGAAATACAATTCTGCAAGAAAAGTGTATAGACTTTTACGGGAAGATTATGGTCAAAACAATCGTCCTACTGATTGAACAATTCGCAACACTGTGAAAAAAAATGAAGAAACTGGAAGCATTTTATTCTTTTTAGTGGCATATGCAAACATCGGAAAGAATATATACCAAAGAAAATAGTAGACACTTACTTTAGTGAATCAAACCAACATATATAACAATTGAATGAGTTTTGACCATTTTCCATCATTTTGTTGTTGCGTTCCTGTGACTACCTTTCGGCTCCATCATCAGACCCCGGATACCACATAACACTAGAGAACTTATCAAGACAAACGAAATTAGCCCAAACTCGAATGGGTCCCATCATTTTGTTCTTGAGTTCCTGTGACTACCTTCCAGCTCCATCATCAGACCCTGAATACCACATAACACCTGAGAACTCACCAAGACAAACCAAATGAACCCAAACTCGAAGGGTTTCCATCATTTTGTTGTTGACTTCCTGTAACTACCTTCCGGCTCCATCATCAGACCCTTGATACCAAATAAAACCAGACATGATCTCATCAAGACAAACCAAATGAGCCCAAAATCGAAGGGATTCCATCATCCGATTGTGTAGTTGTTTTTAACAACTACTACTACTACTGCTACTGCTGCTGCTGCTGCTGCTGCTGCTGCTGCTGCTTCTGCTGCTGCTGCTGCTGCTGCTGCTTCTTCTGCTGCTGCTGCTGCTGCTGCTGCTGCTGCTGCTGCTGCTGCTGATGCTGCTGCTGCTGCTGCTGCTGCTGCTGCTGCTGCTGCTGCTGCTGCTGCTGCTGCTGCTGCTGCTGCTGCTGCTGCTGCTGCTGCTACTGCTGCTGCTACTACTACTACTACTACTACTACTGTAGTTTTCAATTGTCATCAGAACTACACCCATGTGCAAAACTTCAGCATCTTTGGACGTCCTTAAATTGTTCAAAATTGACTTGCAATCCAGTCCGAAACATTATAACACAGTGAATTAAATTAAAGCTTGTTTAAAGCTACTAAACGAATTTTGATGAAATTTATACAGTTCCACACTAGAAGTCTTCTTACTCAAGTAAAAACAGTCATCTAATTCGGTTCAGAAATCCCAAGATATTAGAGAACATATTGATTTTCTAATAAAACTACGGAACCAATTTTGATAAAATTTATATGGGACCACACGAAAAGTTTACCCTTTTGAACAAAAAACAACCATCTAAATTGGTTCAGAAATCTTAGAGATAAACACAAAACAAAGGCAATATAAACACAAAATCGAATGGATTTACTCAAAAAAACTGTTAATTCTCGAAAAACTTCTGAACCAATTATGATACAATTTATATGGGACCATTTGGAAAGTATACCCTTTCAAACAAAAAAAGATTTTTTTAAATCAGTTCACAATTGACGGAGATATAGACCGACATACAGAAAAAAATTATTGTATGGTGCGCGTTGTGGTCAGGTGGTGTGATAGGGCCTTACTTTTTTGAGAACAATGAAGGTCAGACGGAAACAATGAACGCTGAGCGATATAGGCGCATGATAACCGATTATTTTTGGCACCAAATTGAGGATATCCATGTGGAAGATAAATGTTTTCAGCAAAATGGCGTGACCTGCCGCACATCAAGAGAAACATTGGAAGTTTTGCGTGACAAGTTCAGAGGTCGCATTATTTCTCGTCATGGTGATATTAACTGGCCACCAAGATTTAACGCCGTTAGTTTCTTTTCTATGGGATTTTCTTGAGTCGGTTATATATCGACAATCTTGCAACGTTGGAGAACCTAAAAACTAACTTCCAACGAGTTTTAGCTGAAATAACACCTGAAACTTGCGAAAATGTCATAGAAAACTACCTTAGACGTATCGACTCTGTAGAATGTCCAGGGGCGGCCATTTGACCGATGTAATTTTTCATATTTAATGAAAAACACTAAATATTTCAGTAGTAAATAAATAACTAGTACAATTTTGCATAGTACGTGATTTTCTTTTAATGAAAGTTAGGAAACGTAAATTAGATAGATGAGTCACGCTATCTGCGGGTAGCGCTTGAGGCCCAGAATGGACGAGCGGAGATTTCAATTTTCACCCCCACTTCCCCGCGTGCATTAATCGCGATAAGCGAAAAACTGTGTTCTAAGTACACAAGCTCCCTCTATTTAGAATTAAGAAAACTACTTTATATTCTCAAAATCTATACGTAGTAAACCGCCATCTACACGAGAACTCGGTTCGTAACGCAGGTTTTTATGAGACAGTATAATTAACTACAGTACAGCAGATCAGCAGTAGCACAGTAGTATCCTAAGGTAGTAAAGGTTTGATAAATTGATATATAGGCAAATTTACGACTGACTATTTAATGAGAGGTGGTAGTAGATTTTTGCAGTTGGTGACTCATCAAAATATGATGATTTAGTAGGAATAGATCTGTTTATATTAGTATACAATGTGTAATAATATTAGGTGACAATATTAGACACTAGCTGTTATCCGTGGCTTTATTTTAATATATAGCCTTTGACACTCACAAATAATGTGGCTTTATATTGGCAAAAGAATTTTCCAAATCGGTTCAGTAGATCCAGAGATTACCCCCTACAACCTCACAAACTCACAAACTTTACTTCTTTATAATATTATATAGTATATAGTATAGAAGTATAGATATATATAGGTATTATAATAATTAACCACTTATACTATAAGACTTACTTTGAAATTTCAAAAAAAAACTATTCTGTGCATATTGCAATGTCAACTCGATTAAAATGAATGAAACAGTAGTATTTTTTTTGTGACCAAAGAGCTGGTCTCATAATAAAGGAATGGCAGTTGTTGGTGTACAGCAAGTATTCGGTACTGAGATGTGGTGGTTACCTTCATTATCAAATAGAAGGTAGTAAGAAGTTGGAGCTGGTGATGGTAGGTGGTAACTCATAGTGGCAGGTGGTAAACAATGGTTATATGAGTTGGTGGCAGGAGATGTCGGTTGCTTTGTATATGTGGTTTGTAGCTGTGGTTAATAGCAAAGAAGATGAACTAATTTATTGTGAGTACATCAAAATAATAAAATAAAAAATATTTAAAGAATACAAATAGGCACAAAGTCAAAGTATTTTCTTGTAAATAGGCAAAATAATAGCGCTTTTATAATTCAAAATTAACATCTCATGAAAAAAGAGAAATACCTAAAATATTATAAATAGATCCAATCAATAAAACTTAGGTAAACTAAGATTGCTTTGAGTTTGAAAAGGAAATTTCCCTTTCATGTGCCAACAGAGTTCTACTGGTAAATACTAAAACTACCGGTGCTTCAGAAGTACACCCGTTAGAGAAGAGAGCACCAAAAAACTCTACGAAGATGTAATTTTTTCCATATTTATTCATTCTTATGATGAGATTTACTCTTGGAAGAGAGCTATGCTCGGTGTTTCACTACGTGATAGAATCCGGAATGAGGAAATCCGTAGATGTGATGCTTTCGCCATTGATAATAATACCATATCCGTTCCAGTTCAGAAGCTTGAATATATCTTCTAGTGCAGAGGTGAACAGTTTCTCGTAGTCCACAAACGTAAGACATAGTGGTCAATTATACTCTTCGGTCTTCTGTAGTATAATCTTCCGGAGTCCAGCTTGTTTGGGAGGCTGAAATCCATTGAACCTACGAGCCGACGGTTTGTAAATACTCTCGAAAGCTTATAAACGTGGTTCAAAATGGGCCTATAATCCTTCAAGAGGGTGTTATCACCTTTTTTAAAGAATAACACCACTACGCTCCTGTGTGACGCCTCTGGCGTAGTACCCTCGAGGATGACCGAGTTAAACAGCCTCTAAAGGACTTTAAGTACCGGTGTGCCACCCGCTTTCAGTAGCGCTGTCATTATTCCATCCTCCCCTGGTGCCTTGTTGCTCTTAAGCTGTTATCAAAATCTCTGGCTTTGACAAAACGATGCTCCCACTGTTGGTTATCAGCTTCATCAACAAGCTTTGCCTAATAGACAGATTTCTTGCAAACACCTTGGAGCCCTTGTTTCGCTCTATTGCATTCATAATACAATTAATATTATAAGAACGCAAATCGTGTCGCATCTACTTGGAGATTTGTTTATTAAGCAAGCTGTTACTCGACATATCCACTGAAGACTGCTGCCTCATCTCACCTCGTTCTGCCATAAGTTTGAGTGTATGCTCAGAGAGTTTTCGTGTTCTATTTTTGCGGTTGATCTTAAAGAACTGCGACCCGACCGCGTGAACAATTTCCACCAGCCCGTTGTTTAGTTCGTCCTCTGTATCGCATTCGGCAAGGATTTGGAAGCAATTTTGGAATACCAGCTCTCGGGGTTTTGGATTTGGTCAGGACTTGGGCAAAGAGTAGATCTCACCAGACGAGACCTCTTAAGCTTTACGTTGATATTCAATGAGCTCTTACCATGTGGTGATCACTGCCGGTCATAACCCTGTTGTTCACAGAGATTTCATTGAATATATGCCTGTTGGTCGTCAAAATGAAATTTATCTCGCGCTCATGACCACCGGGGTGCAGCCACTACCATTTCCTGGACGGCGCTTATTGAAAAAAGGAGTTCATCATAAAGAGTCCCTTCTTTTTCATGAAGTCAGCCAATCGCTGACCCCTTTGGTTCGGCTGTCAAAATCCAAACTGTCCCACTCTCAGTTAATCGCCTTCCTCATGCCTAGCCGTGCGTTGAAGTACCCCATCACTACTGTGAAGTATGTTTTCGGAGCATGTATAGCATTAGGAATGCCGTCGTACATAGCCTCCACTTCATCGTCCAGGCGTTTCGAGTTTGGGGTGTATACCTGTAGGACCTTCAACGAATACCTTTCGGTAATTCTGAGCATAAGGTATGCCACCCTGCTCAAAACGCTTTTGATCTTCACAATGTTGTTGACGAGGGACTTGTTTACTGGAAACCCGATACATTGTTGGCACTGTAGGTCACCCTCCCGGTAACAGAGTAAGTTGCCGGAATTAAGGATCATCGTATCCTCTCCCTCTTTTCGGACTTCTGATAACCCTATAATACCCCAGCGCCACTTACTTATTACTTCTTCCAGCTCTATCAACTTCTCATCGGTTCTCAAGGTGCGCGCGTTATAGATTGCCAGGTCCAGAGATCGTGAGGGTGGATAGCTGGATCTCTGCCGGGGATTCTTACCACCCCCTGTTCCACCGTTACCGTCGCTGCTACCGGTGCCAGGAATAATGGAGCCACCACTGAAAAAACGGCGCCTAGTCCCCAGGGGCCGTTTTTTTAGTTGTGTTTATCATATTGGGGGGGGGGGGGGGTTGCCAGGCAGGTAGAAGTATTACAAATATGTACTCGTAGGACGATGTTGCCTATCTTCCAGTGTGTATTCCCTTAGTCGAACCCATATGACATCCATGGGAGGATTGGGAGGGGTCTTAATCTAAGCCGAGACCACCACGGCCCAAAGTATTTTAGACCATATTTTTAATAATCTTTGTACAGACTTATATACTTATTGCTTTATTATAAGTACAGATATTAGTTATTTCAAAATTAACATTTTTTTGGAGCTAGAGGTTAAAAAAAGGAACCCATTATATTTTCGGGATAAATTGTGACTTCAATTTCAACCCAAATTTTGAATAAAATAGTAGTTTTGCCGTGATGCGCGGTATAAGTAAAGACAGACAGACATACGGACAAAAACAGTTTTAGCTTCCGTATGGAATATAGAGTATCCTCCAAAAAATATTATTTATTACTTCAAAATTAACATAGCTTTGGCCCCTGATCCCGCAGGAACCCTTTATTTTTTCGGGATAAAAGGTACCCTCAATTTTAACGAATTATATAATCTATGACTGTGCCAAGTTCCATCAAAATACATTTAGTATTTTTAACGTGATACGTGTTCTTTTAAATAACTTTCAAGCCCTATCCTGTGGGAACCCTTTAATTTTTCTACCCAGTATTTTGAACTCAAATCATACAAAATTTCATTTAAATTCATTCAATAGTGTTGGCGTGAAGATGTAACAAACATTCACCCTTACACACATACTAACTTTCGCTTTTATAATATTAGTATGATTTTATGATTGCAGTCAAGATACAGACAGACAGTAAGACAGATGGACAGACAATAACATAATTTTGGACCCCTATCCTGCAGGAACCCTTTAGTATTTCGGGATAAAAAGTATCTTCAATTTTAATCTATCATATAAACTATGACTGTGCCAAGTTACATCAAAATCCGTCCAGTAGTTTCAGCGTGGTACCTACGTGTTCTTTTAAATAACTTTCAACACCTATCCTGTGGGAACCCTTTAATATTTCAGGATGAAAATTATTCTATGTACTACCTCGTAGTATGAACTCAAATCACAACAAGTTTTATGTGTATTCATTCAGTAGTATCCGCGTGATGCGTGGCCAAGGTACAGACAGACAGATAAAACATCTAGATACATACACATTCAATTCACACCCAATCTATAACAATAACACCAAACACTAACTAACCTATTTGATTTTAAAAACTAACGCGAGTTAAATTCATATTACAAATCTCAATAAAACGGCAAATAAAAAATAAAAGAAATGATAGACTTAGTGTATTTGAACATTTAAATTAAAACACACAAATACACACTCATGCATACGTGATTTTTATTTAGCACGTAGGTACCTTATATTGTA
The DNA here is from genome assembly GCA_946251855.1 of Alsophila aescularia. Taxonomy (NCBI): domain Eukaryota; kingdom Metazoa; phylum Arthropoda; class Insecta; order Lepidoptera; family Geometridae; genus Alsophila; species Alsophila aescularia. Next base: position 44,655,934 of record OX276378.1, read on the forward strand.
TATACAGTTAGTAAGTATCTAATGCGAATATTGCGAACACATTTTTTTAAAATGTTTATTTTTACCTTCAGACATATTTACGTTTCAACGATTTGAACATTTTTATCACCAACTTCATGATTAGGCTTAGTACTTGGTAATGCATTGTAAAATATATTGAAATTATTAGATCTGAAAGAAACGATAATATAATAGTATTTTATTCTCGACTCGACTCGACTAGTTGAGTATGTGTGGTTGTGTTACCAATTTTAGCCTAAGTAAAGCGTGTGATTTGGGTAGCGTGTTTGCCTACTGTTTCTACTCTGTACTGTGACTCTAAAAAATACCACAGTCCTATAAACTGATTCCTTGTTTTTTGTTCGACAAAAGTAATATAATTTAAATTGTACATTTTCAGAAGTTCACACATGAATTTGTACCTTAAGAAATTGGGATAAGGCTAACAATAGGTATATTCATTGGTATATTGTGTTACGTACATATTTTAGCGATCATACGCTTGTGGCGATATTTGTAAAGCTTCTTTCTAGATCTGGGGTGTTTTTCTTTTGGTTTACCCATATTTTCATTCATTTACAAGCTCTAAGTCAAAACGGACAATAGTAGCGCAGGTCCACCTAGCAACGCGGCTCGCCGTGGAATGCCAGAATTGGCAGAGACCGCGAAGCAAAATACGTAGATTGCCGTGAAAGAGTAGTGCGGCACAAAATTGATATCGCTCCGAATTAAAGAGCGTAAGCGACATTCTAGAAAAATCCCAATTATACATAAATAGATGGTCTTTCCAAAAAAATAAGACAAAGACACGATTTCTTAATATACAAGTAATATTTAGGTACAATATCATATCGAAATACCATTAAATGTAGGATATATTTACGGAAATGTTTATTTTCAGATGTGTGTTTGGCATTTTTTTTCATCGAGCCAAATAAGTGCATTCATGTTCTGGGGACAAAGATATTGTTACTTATATCCTCGAGTATCATATATTTTAATTTCATTAGGATACAGTGAGTAGTTTTTGAACAGGATCGGGATTACTTTGTATCATTTGCCCATTTCTGCCCCTTAAACCGCGGCATTTTTCTTATTTTTAGCCTCTTTACCTCATAACTCATAAAAACGCCATTAAGACCAGGCTCTGCTTTTTAAGGGTTTTTCCATAAATATGCTGGGTCCACCACAAACCTGATAAATGTGAAACTTAACATACATGTTTTTGAGATCTTTATCCCTCTAAGACTTAGACAAAAACATGATTAACAGAATTTCAATCGATACATTTTCTTATCAAAAATTACGTTATTTTCAGTAATATTTTCATTTTTCTACTCAACAGCTTAAGTTTTATCTCTTAAATAAATCTCACAGCAAGAAAGTATAGTTAATCATGTACTGTAAAAAGACAAAGTTTGTTGAAAAAAGTTTAGACAAAATTTCCCTAACTAAATTATTAGCCTGTCAATAAAATAAATAACTTTTGAGACATACGACATTTAGTTCCGAGCTAAATTGTATGTTCAAACAGCGCTCGCGATATTCAACCTTGTTACGCAGGCACTTCAGTCTAGCTTCAGTGCTTATTGCGGGTAGCGGGTGGCAGAGTGCAGGCGAGGTGGCAGGGGAGTGGGGAGTGGGGAGTGGGAAAATGTAACCTTGGAGCCTGGCCTTAAGCGTAATTCAAAATCTTTGGCAGCAACGATCGTGGTGTTTTTAGATCATAGACAACTGCATTATTACTGACTCACTTAACAGACTACGAGAAATTATTTCATTTCTATGGCAACATGTCATTCCGTTCTGTATTTTTATGCCATGGCTTATTTGTAAGTACAACGATTCTAGCCGTGTTTTGATTAATAATAATAATAATAAATATATTTGGGACAATTCCACACCAATCACCTAGCCCCAAACTAGGATACCCTGTAATATGGGCACTAGATAACGGATAAACCTACATAAATACGAATATCACATCCATGACTCGGCAACAAACATTTCTGCTCATCACACAAATGATTGCACCTTGCAGGATTCGAACCCCGGACCGTTTGATTTCGTTCCCAGGGTCACTAGCCACTAGACCAACCGGCCGTCACCCAATTGACTAATTTGAACAAAAAACGGTTATTGTGATTTAGCTATAATAGTTAAAAAGTTAATAAGTAGTTAGAGTACCATAAAAACGTAGGTATATTATTTTATGTATCGTCAATAGTTTTTGCAGCGCACGCCAAATATTGACTTTATAAGGTTACTTATTTAAGATCAATTTTTGGTACCATTAGATTATTCCAGTTTTCGTAGGGAACTGTTTTTTTTTTGAAAAATAATATTCTGCCCGTGTTAATCGCTAATACTCATAATGTAGCTTTAAATGGGTGAACGAATTTTTTAAATCGGTTCTGTACTTTTTTAGTTTATCTATTACAAACAAACATGCAAACAAACAAATCTTTCCTGTGTATTATATTAGTGTAGATGAAGAATACCAATCTGTTATACTGTATATGTGTGTAGGTACCTACATATACAGTAATAAATAAAACCTATATTCTAATTTTAAGTCAAGGACGTCAAGGTCATAGAGTTTTTTTTAATGGTTAATGTCTTCGGGAAATAAAAAACTTGAACGAATATTAACGATGCTATGTGACTCACAAAGACGCCAAATCCAATATAAAGCGCTCAAGATATGCCGATTCGCTTGAACGCACAAGCCTCACGCACCACTTACACCATTTTATGCCGATCGGCCGCCACATCGCAGCAAGAGCTCGACTTTTTGAGTCATGTTAATTCTGTCAAGATCTCACGGAAAATCAAAAACAATGCAGTATTTTGTGACGAAATTGTGTACAAAGTATCCACTCACGCATACTTACACAGCCGCATTTTGCAATATTTCACTAGTTTGTTTGGCGGTATGGACTCCGTATTTTTTAATCCTTGTTGCCTACAACATTATTTCGACTAAAACTAAACCAAGTTTGACGATAGTGAACCCTCTGGTGGTCGTTTTTGTTAACCTCTGTTAAGCAATTACAATACTTATCAAACAATGAAGTAATTAGTGTTCAAACAATAAAAATACCCACTTGACTAACATTGAGGGTTTTTACGACTCGTGATTCTGATAGTAAAAACACTGCACGTGGGCTAACTGCGACAGCTAATATTGAAACAAACTAGGTACTTAGCTGTAAAAACAAACCAAGTGACCTAACCCTTTGTACTCCTAAGCTTAGAACCTCTTTCAAAGATAACTCTTTTGGAATCGCTGCAGTCCGTCTGTGGAATATTCTATCTGTGAAAACAAGAAAAGCACCTTCCAAAGTTGTTTTCAAGAAGTTGGTCAGAGATCATTATTTTAACGCTTCATCTACTTAGCTGTTTATCATTATTACTCCATTATAACTACTTTTATAACGTCATCTTTATTATATTTAATTATATAGATAGAAATTATATATATATTTATTATGTTAATATATGTATTAACTTATTTTATTCAATATATATATCTAACTACGTAATACAGGCTCTTTTCGCGTGGTCCTACTTTTTGTCAGTTTAGTCAATCTATCTATACCTTATCTATCTATACTTATAATAAAACTGTAACGGGTCCAATTCTGTACAATAAAGTTTTTTTTTTGAGTTTACTCTTTATTTGAAACTGAAGCCAATACTGTATTTTTTCATATTTGTCTGTCTGTCTGGTAGTCTCTCTGTATCTTGGCCGCGCGTAATGCCAAAACTACTGAATGAATTCAAATGAAACTTGGCTTGATTTGAGTTCATACTACGAGGTAGGACATAGGATACCTATCGTATACCTTTCATCCCGAAAAATTAAAGGGGAACCCTTTAATTTTAGGATAGGCGTTGAAATTTATGTAAACGAACACGTATCACGCTGTAACTACTGGATGGATTTTGATGCACCTTGGCACAGTCATAGTTTATATATGATTGAGGAAAATTTGATACTACTTTTTATCCGGAAAAAATAAAGAGTTCCTGCGGGATAGGACGCGAACTTCTGTACAATTAAGATATTTCGTTTTTTTTTGAGGCTGTTCTATGTTTGATACTGAAGCCAAAACAGTTTTGTCTGTCTTCTATCTGTATCTTGACCGTGCATCATGCTGAAACTACTGAATCAATTCAACTGAAACTTGGTATGATTTGAATTTATGCTACGAGGTAGGACAGGACATTGGATACTTTTCGTCCCGACAAATTAAAGGGTTCCCGCAAGATATTGGTTGAAAATTATTTAATAGGACACGTATCACGATAAAAGTACTGGACGAATTTTGATGCAACTTGACACAGTCATAGTTTGTATGATGGGTTAAAATTAAAGATACATTTTAACCCGAAAAGATAAAGTGTTCCTACGTGATAGAGGCCCAAAGTTATGTTAATTTTGAAGTAATAAATATCTATCTTTTCAAAGAAGTTCGAATAAAGAAAATTAAAAAAAAGTGGTACTAGTGGTAGTGGTTACTTAAAATAAGCTACTGAACAAGAATATAACATTTATATACAGGACCGATTACCATGCGGTTTTCACCGTTGGATAGCACTTGTAGCAGTTTTTAAGTTAAACCCTATTTAACTTAAAAACTGCTATAAGTGGTATCTTAATCCAATAACTAGAAGCCAAGCAATAGATAAAAATCTTTTGACGGCTGAAGAAAGGACACGGCCCGTTTTGCTAGCGCTTTCTGCCTAGTTATTAAAAGTTCATGTTCATCAATAATTTAATGTTAGTTGTATTGAAGATTACCCTATTACTAATTGCAAATAAAAAACATCTCTCAAGAACTTCTAGTTTTAAAGATAATGACAACGCTTAATAGTTGAACGCTTGTAAGTTGAAACGCTTAGAAATAGCTATAGAGGCTCTCAAGCACTCCATTTGATATTTTTTTTGAGTTTTTTTTTGAATTATAGAGTGTTTCATTGAATAATTACTATTTTTAGATATAATCTTTACATAGCCCACTCAAAATTCATTTTTACATACTTACCTCAATTGATAGCCATCGTGTGAGCTTCGTAAGTAAATGCGTTGATAGTGAGGATACATTATACCTTCGCAAACGTTGCGTGGCTATCATGTGGCTATGCTGCAGTAGATACACCGCAATCGAATCAGTCGCATAAATATTTATCCAAAACGTGAGCAAAAATGAGTCCGTAGTAACGAACCATAGTAAAGATATATTTGTAGAAGAAATCAGTTCGGGAGAGAAGCGAAGGTCGTCGGTTTTATAATGCACTAACAAGATCAGAATTATATGTATCATACACACGAATGCAAGCGCAACGGAGTTAATGCATAACTATTTGTGATAACTACTAAAACGTAGTAATTATATTCTCTTTGATAACTACAAAATGCAAAAAAGTATTCACAAGTGACATGACATTGTGTGATGTGACAGATGTCTGATATTTCTCGTAGTCCGTTTTTGCTATGTCAAAAGCAAAATTCGTATTTAATTATTTGTAAGAATGAAATAACAAACAAATAATCAAGTCAAAAAATGTTGCAATTTACAATATTATTTTTAATAAACATTATGTGCATTCACTTTAATTATTGATGAATTTTTCATTTATAAGTTTATTTATCATCGTACATACATTTCGTTGAACGGAAAGTAAGTTCATCATTCAAAATGTCGTTGATTTTCAGATAGAACAATTTAATTACTTTTAATAGCAGCCCTTTAAAGCCTGGAGTTTTAGACATACATAACACATGCCGTAATTTCTATATATTTTTTGTGAATATTAATAATTTCCTGCAGTCAAAGTACGTTCTAGGCAAAAACTGGCCATGTCCTTTTGATCAAATTTTGTAATTGGTATTTTAAGTCTTGAAATAGCACATAGAGTACTTTTAACCTGGAGAAAAGGCCACGCGTGCGAAGCCGGGGCAAGCAGCAAACAGCAAATCTTGAAATAAAATTCATAAATAAGGCTCAGATTTTTCAAACTATTATTTACTGCTTGCTGTGCCCAAAAAGTTGTGGGAATCCTTAGGGCAGAATGCACTAGATTTTGTCAGCTGCAGCGTACGGGCACGAACTCTAAAATCTCACATGATGCTCTTCGGCTTATGGACGATCGACGGGAGCAACAGCGAGCCAAAACAAAAAAGAGAGCTGATTCAAAAAATCAGTAAGCTGGTGCCACGTGACCTCCGGTGCTCTTATACATGCCGAATTGAAAAGGCAATTGAGCAAAATCGGGGATCAAAAGTCTTCGCCCACCAATTGAGTAGATCCTATCTGACGAAGATAAAGACCAATAATGGCACAACTGTCGTCTCTAATGAGGAAATCCTTTCTGAGATCGAAGACTTCTATGGCCGATTGTATGACCCACATGCTTCTAGACCCGAACCCAGCACAGAGGATTCCCACGCAGTACTGACCCGCCACTGATGAACTGCCCGACGTCAGCCTAGACGTGATTGAGATGGCGCTCAAACAACTTAAGAATGGAAAGGCCCCCGGTGAGGATGGAATAACTTCGGAGCTCTTTAAAGCTCGAAAGCACCGTTAACCGAATACCTGTTGTAGCACCGTTTTAGCGTAGCGCTTGTTTCGTAGCACCGTTTTTAACAGTAGGAGAACTCCAGAGACCTGGAGCAGGAGTTTGGTAGTACTTTTCTTCAAAAGAGGGGATAATATCTTTTTAAAGAAATACCGAACTATTTCACTCTTAAGCCACGTGTATAAGTTGTTCTCGGGGGTCATCTCAAATAAAAAAAAAATGCCAAAAATCAAGGCAAAAATGCCTCGTGCAGAGGCGAAACGCGTGTCGTATTATGTATTGTGTTTGTGTCGTGTATGTGTTAATATTGTGTCGTGTCGTATTGATGTCAGACGTTTGATATTTGAATCGAGGTATTTTTTTTATTCTGTACATATATAACATGTATATAAATATATAAGTGATTTTTCTGGCCTCCAGACCTTGTCTTTCATTTCAATTATATTTTACGATAGTTGAATTTGGGTAGGGTTTGCTTAGCGTGGGGTTTTACTTATGTTTATGTTATAATTTTTTTTTTTTTTTTTTAGTTTAATTTATGTTATAATTTAATTTTACCATTTATCATTTTTCTGACTTACAGTTTTGGCGGAAGTTAGCTACATATTTTTATTTTGTTCATTTTAAATATGGATTTCCGCAAAGTAAGGCCTGAATCTATCATTAGCATTTTGTATCTTAGATTTACTCGTAGATACCATTCGTTTGGTATCTTGTATTTCGCAAATACTATGTTTGTTAAAATACTTTTAACCTATTAATTGTCCTTAATGTTACCTATTAATTGTCTATGTAAATGCAAAGAGGCATTGATATTTGATGAAACTTTAGTCTGGGGTTTTAACTTTAGATGGCGAGAGGCACCATCTAAACCCAGATCCAGACTAAAGTTTCTTAATTTATACAATAAACTTAAATTCCATAAAATTGTGTTTTCTATCAAAAAGTATTTTATCTTTAAAAAATATTTAGAAGATACGTATCTTGTATCTAGGATTTAAGATACCATTCAATAAGGTATCTGGTATTTGGTATCTGAAATACTTATTTCAAAGTATCTTGTATTTTGTATTCCAGATACTTTGTACATAGTATCTTGTACATCTCAGCAAATATGTAACCACAACCGAAGTAGTATATTTTCGCAGCTTTAGCTGCTCCAGTCTAGCCCTAACCTGTGTCTCAGAAAGATGATTTGATTCGGGTTTATAGTTGAATTAAATCGACTTATCAAGAGAGGAATGAAAGATATAACTTTGTTTATAGATTATTAGATTTCTGGACTCACGTAACTAAAGCTGATCAAAAGAGATTTAAGTCTATCCCACGGGAAATAAACAACGGAAATGGTCGATTGGTGCAGTACTTTTAACTTGCTGAGAACTGTAAAATAAGATTATTTATGAACGACGTATACAACCGTCGCTATGCTCACGTGATTATTTCTGTGGGTTAAAAGTAAACTATGCGGTGTTATTCCAGGACCTAAACCAGCAATATACCAACCAATTAGATTAAATTTTGTTCAGCCATCAAAAAGATTTTTAACGATAGCTCGGCTCCTACTTTTCTTATTGAGATTTTAGCTGTACTCGCGGCTATGCCTATGTGGTCATTTCATTTAAAAGTAACTCATACGTGTTAATCCAGGACTAAAAGTACCTACAAAGTACAATATACTACATTTGTTCAATATTTGTTCAGCCGTCAAATAGTTCTTTATCGATTGCTCAGCATCTGATCATCGGATTAAGATACCAAGTATCCCTGTTTTTAATTCAAACCCTAAGCTATCCAATAATGAAAATTGCATCGCAATCGATTAAGTAGTTTTTACTTGATGCGCGAACAAACTTACTTAGATACCTTCATTAGCGACCCGGGAGCTCGCTACGCTTCGCTTCTGCCTTCGTCTTCTAACCTATCACAGCCATGTCGGGTCTCCACTGAACAGACAGAAATCTATCTGTCTTGTGTAAATATACCTCCAATAGTGTTATGTGGAGGTATATTTTCAAAATACGCTGCGAGAAATCTTAAATTCGAAACTACTTATACCCGATCTCAGCTCGGCCAGTGACGTTATAAATGTTTGAATATAATATATACCTTTATGGTATACTTTCGAAGAATACATTTTCGCTTTCTGACGTCAAGAGCGTTGTGTAGGTAATGTTTATTTTCCAAATACCCAACGACGTCTGTCCCCACTTGAGACCATCACGGAAAAACCCGTGGTTGCGCGGGCGACCGCACAGCTGTGACTGTTCTGTTAGTACAACATGTAAAACAGTAAGCAGTTTGGTTACCAATACAAACAGCTGCAATAGGGCGCTTTTTATGACGGATTGTAAATAAAACAAGCACTATAAGTAAAAATAACAAATTTACAAAGTAAAAAAATATTACTAAGTAAATTATCAGAATTGTTTTCTGTTTTAGTTGTTTTTTCTAAATAATCCGAATTGGAATTATTGTGACTGTGATAATTTAAAACATTGCCATCGTCGAGCAATTGGTACTTCGCGATTTTCCCGTATAATGGCATAATGAGATTTTGGCATTAATCGTACCATTTTACGTCTTTGAGATATTACGTTTTTGGTATATTGCGTCGAAAGGGTCATAAATTATCAATATCCCATGATTTAACAAACGCGCAATCGTCTGTATATGTTTATCTACTTGTTTTCAAACAAAACTTGACGGTTTACGTCAGGAAATTACAGAAGCCTTAAAAATATCAAAGAAAATGTAAAAATAACGCATAAAATATGTGAATGCTTATAAATATTGAGGCAAAACATTTACAGAAGCGCGTGAATTCGATCCATGGACCTGGGTTACAGGCCCGACACGCTTTTGCTGCGCCACTATGCTTCTTTGCAGGAACGCCAAATTTAGGGTGCCCTTTTTATTATTTTTAAATTAGCATAACTTTAGACTCCTATCCCGCAGGTATACTTAATTTTTTCGTGAAATAAAGTGTCTTTGATTTTAACACATAACTTAAACTTTAACTGTGCTAAGTTGCATCAAAATCCTTCAAGTAGTTTCAGCGTGATGCGTATTCAAAGAGACAGACAGACAGACAGACAGACAGAAAGGCAAAAAATAAAAAAAATACCTTTTTGCACTCTATATTGATTTTGAAGTTTATCTCAAAAATATTTAATGTAAAGTTTTAGCCCAGTTACAGTTTTATTATATTATAGATAGAAGATAGATAGAAGATTAAGTACTTACATCAGATTTTAAGTCAAAACCTAAGCTATCCAACACTTAAAAACACATTTTGGTCGGATCAGTAGTATGTGATGCGCGAACAAACATCCAGACAGACAGACAGACACGATTTTTTAACAGAGTTTGTGGAATTATAGGCGTGGTGAAATAGAATGACTACAAAGCTTCAGAAATAAATCATTGGTAATATTTCAACAGAAGGTATTTTTATTTCTTCTTGCAAAGAAAAACTCCTATTGACATAGTCAAAACATAAAACCGTATCCAAGATACATCTGACATCTCACTATTTTTGTATTCAGCCAGTGCATAGAGGTACCGACCTCCCTGCAACTTCAACACTCCCTCTAATACAATACTAGTGCAGATCTCAGCATTTGAAATCTTGGCTTAGGTAGGGCCTTTGTCATTATGTCGGCCTCATCAATTTGCAAACTCTGTTAGATTCATATTCGAAACCTTCAGGCTGCTTCATATAGATCTCTTCATTCAGTTCACCGTATAAGAACGCTGTGGTTACATCGAACTGAGTAAGGTATAATTTTTCAGTAGCAGCCACACTTAATAAAGATCTAATAGTTGCCATTCTTGCTACTGGACCATATGTCTCTTCATAGTCGATACCTTTCTTTTGTTTGAAACCCTTGGCGACTAAGCGAGCTTTATATTTATCTATAGAACCGTCAGGATTTTTCTTAACGCGATAAACCCATTTGCACGGTAGAGCTACCTTGTTACTCGGTAATTCGCATAAAGTCCAAACTTTCTTCTCTTTTAGAGATTCTATCTCAGTTGCCATAGCTTTGAACCATTATTTTCCGTCTGTTCTCTCTATAACTGCGTTATAGCTTTCTGGTGCGTCTTCCACGCTAATAAGGCAAATGTAGTCATCTAGTCGTTTTGGGCGCGACAGAGTATTTCTATCTCTGAGATTGTATCTTTCTATTGTGAGATCTGGTTCATCAATTTCAATCTCTTCTTGAGATTCTTCATTACGAGGTTGATCTATACCAGTGAACTCACTATCTCCCTCTAGATCATGCTCGGGTTGTTGATGTCTGTCTTCTTGATCAGGTATATCACTCGGCTGTGCTGTATCGCTTTGACCTTTATCTACTTGTGGTTCTCCCTCTGCTCCGGAAGTACTCTCTTTGACTGTAGTTGAGATCTTGTACTCAATGTCAGTTTCAAAAGTGATGTCTCTGGATCTAATCGTTCCACTGGGTGTCCAGATACGATATCCGTCGTCATTCTTGTAGCCGATAAGTTTACCTTTTATAGCTTTTTTGCTTAATTTCTTACGTTTTTGTTTAGGTAAGTGAGCATAGCATTCACTACCAATAATTCTAAGATGACTAATCTTTGGGTTTCTGTTGTGCCAAAGTTTGAAAGGTACTTTGCTTTTCTCTCTAGTAGGTCCAGTACGATTGAGCACGTATGTGGCAGTATTTATAAGTTCTGCCCAAAGAAACTGAGGAAGCTCTTCTCTGGCATGTAGCATAGATCTTGCAGCTTCTACGAGGGTGCGGTTCTCACGCTCACTACAACCATTTTGCTCTGGTGTGTATGGCATTGTTAGCCGCTGCTGAATTCCATATTGGTTCAGGATATTCCGTACATTTTCATTATCGAATTCAGCCCGTTATCGCTCAATAAGGTTTTAACAGTATGTCCTGAAGTTTTGGCTTCATTTAGCATTTGAAGAAATTTATTCTTAACTTCAGACTTTTCTGATAAAGTAAACAAAACGATAGCTGGAGTAATCGTCTTTGAAGAGAAGGAAGTATCTAAACTTAGAGCCGCTCGAGGTAAAGGGTCCACAAACATCTGCATGCATCAGCTCTCCTGGTTTAGTTGCTCTTGGTCTCGTCCCAAACTTGAGGCTGTGTGCTTTTCCGTATATGCATCCTTCAAATTACATGTTGTCAAGCGACAGTTCTATGCCCATTTCTCTCTTGACTAAATCTCGCACATGTCGTTTATCTTGGTGCGCGAAACGTTCATGGTACAGCTGTAGCATATTCGAATTGTTTGAAATAATATTCACTTCAAGAGTTTTATTTGGCAGGACAGTTTTCAAATCTAGTTCTCTTCTTCCAATTATAACTGTAATCCCTTCAATGTCTAATTTGCATTCTCTCACAGTTGACATAAACATGCTATTCTGCATTTTGTCTTGCGCGGATAATGTTGAAAAAAGATTTTTCGTTGTGATGATACTAGCCACACATCTTCGAGTGTTATTTTCCGCTTTTGATCATTGACATTTGATTCTATGATCACGGTCCCTGTTCCAACTGCTGTAATAAACCAGCTGTTTTTATCTTGTGGTTGTTCCTTTGAACAGGCGTTTACCATCAACGTTATATTTTGAAGTTGAGCATTAGAAGATGAACTTCCTGCACTTGTAGGTTTAGGTGGCTTTCCATCCTTAATCCACTTCTTGCAGTTACGAACTCTGTGTCCAATCTTAGAACAATAGTTGCATTTAATTTTCTCATCTTTCTTTCCTTTCTGCTTAATAACTTCTTTTGATACTATTAAGACTTCCGGAGAACCTTGATTTCCGTCTTTAGCATTCAAAGACCGTTCGAACGCACAAATATTGCTTGTCAAGTTGTCAATGGTCCTGTCTTGCTTGTTAACCAGAAGCCAGCTAGATTTAAATGCAAAAAACTTCTCATCTAGGGAATCTAGCACTTTACATATCAGAAACATATCAGGAAGCTTCACGCTTGCATTTTCTTTAGTGATTTCGGCATTTAAGGCACTCCATATATTTTTCAGTTTTGACATTAGTGTGTCTCTTGCTGGTTGTGCTTAAAATCGAAAAACTGAAGACATAGCTGATAAGCTCTATTTTCTGATTGTCCGTCGTAAAAGCGATGTAGCTTTCCCAGACTTCTCTTGCAGTTTTAAATCTCATGACTTTTGTCAGTGTTTCTTCAGTCATGTTGTTGGTGAGTATAAGTAGAGCGCATCTATCTGCCTGCTTGAATTTAGCTAGAGCCAAATAGTATGCCGCGATTTCTGCGTCACCTTTTTCTGGACACGAAAAGGGTTCTAATACAGTGCCTTCACATACCTCTAGTGCATTTTCGCAAGTGCTCAGGAGTATTGAGACTTTGTATTTCCATGTTGGCCAGTTACTCCCATCCAGCGATCCAATATTGAACTTAGTCGTAAATCCTTCCATTTTCAATTACTGGCGTCACATAACCTAACAGAGTTTGTGGAATTATAGGCGTGGTGAAATAGAATGACTACAAAGCTTCAGAAATAAATCATTGGTAACATTTCAACAGAAGGTATTTTTATTTCTTCTTGCAAAGAAAAACTCCTATTGACATAGTCAAAACATAAAACAGTATCTAAGATACATCTGACATCTCACTATTTTTGTATTCAGCCAGTGCATAGAGGTACCGACCTCCCTGCAACTTCAACATTTTTAAAACGTTATATTCTTGTTCTGTAGCTAATTTTGTTTTTTACTCATTGTTCACACTTTTTGTTAATTACCTATGTTTTATTATAGGTATATGGGCTTTTTACCGGACTGAACGGAGAGTAATGTGTTTGAGCCGGTTGAAAAATGCGACCTGTATAGAAGAACAGTCGGACATCCACCGGACAAACGAAAGCATGAAAGTTTACCCAAGCTGAAACGGAGACGCTTCGCTCGCGCTTCTAGCTCACGCTTCTCGTTCGCTCTGTCAGTTAGTTTTATTCTCAGTCGAGTTTTTTTATTGTGCGAGTGTTTACTTGTTAAATTTCATTTTAACCTTACAAATGTATGTAAATTTAACCCGTTTTAAATTTAACAGTTGACTGACCAATGCTCAAGTACCTGCTTATTGGTAAGCACCAATATTGGTAAATACTGTAAGCCTGTGAACCATTATAATTGTTCCGGAGCAGTTACAGTGGTCCATTAGTCCAACCTACCGCTACCGGGTCTTTGGTAGGGAGATATTTTAATTTTATTCTGTGGTAGGGTGTGGTCCAATTTTTATTTATGTTGGACCTTGATAGATAAACAGTTTTTCAGTCTACAACATTATGCATCATCCATCACATAATATGTCATCGAGGAAAATCTTGATTTTAAATCACATGAAAAACCACGGCAAGACATCTTGTGGTCGACGGCAAGACCCAATAGCTTGTGGTCAATGATATAGGTAAAATACAAAACTTCTACGCTGGCAATAAATCATTTTAGACGTAATTTATTTCTTTATATGAGTTAACAGATAAATTTTGGTTCATCATCATCGTGTCTATATTTTTTCACTGCTGGATGTAGGTCTCTCTTAATGCACGCTACTGTACTCGGTCTTCAGCTTTCCTCATCCATTTTCTTTCAGCCGCTTTTCGCAGGTGGTCACTCAACCTGGCCACAGGGCGTCCTACACTACCAAAACTTTTTTTTACATTTTGGGTGTCCCTTTTGTTTCACATCATCATATCATCAGCCTATATCTGTCCACTGGTGGACGTAGGCCTCTCCTAACGCACGCCACTGAGCTCGGTCTTCAGCTCTTCTCATCCATTTTCTTCCAGCCGCTTTTCGCAGGTCGTCCCTCCACCTGGCCACAGAGCGTCCTACACTACATTTGCCTAAACGTGGTCTCCACTCGAGAACTCGTCTACCCCAACGGTTATCAGTTCTTTGGGAAATGTGACCAGCCCTCTGCCACTTCAGTTTGCTTATTCATTGAGCTCTGTCGGTTACCTTGGTTCTCCGTCGGATATCTTCATTACGAATCTTGTCCTTCAAAGAAACTCCAAGCATAGCTCTCTCCATAGCTCGCTGAGCGACCTTAAATTTGTGGACTAGTTTGACCGTGAGTGTCCACGTTTTGGCACCGTAGGTAATGCCTGTAGGACGCGCAGATTGAAGACTTTTGGCTTCAGGCACTGTGGTATGGACAACGAGAAGACTTGACGAAGCTTTCCGAATGCTGCCCAACCCAGCTGAATTCTTCTGTTGGATTCCTTCTCAAAGTTGTTCTTACCCAATTGCAATATTTGCCCAAGGCAAACATATTGTTGGACAACTTCAAGAGGCACACCATTAACTGCAAACGGTTCCGGGTCAATAAGGTCGATGAACATGATCTTGATTTTATCTATGTTCATTCCGAGAGCGATCCGTCGAGAATCATCATCTAGGTTGGTCAGCATACTTTTTAAGTCTTGCAGCGACTCCGCCGTTAGGACGATATTATCGGCAAATAGTAAGTGTGAGATGTTCTCGCCATCGATATTAATGCCCATTCCTTTCCAATCCAGCGTCTTAAACATATCTTCCAGGGCATTAGTGTGAACAGTTTTGGGGATATATCGTCCCCCTGTCTCACTCCCCTGCGCAGTTGGATATGTTTAGACTGCTGGTTTTGGACTTGGACACTAGGACACATAGTCATGGCGTCATACAGAAAGTTTCAAGCACTTCGATGTATCGCCTGTTTACTTGACAACGCTGCAAAGACTCCAGAACTACCCAACGGTTCAACGGAGTCAAAGGCCTTCTCATAGTTCATAAAAGCAAGACACAGGGGCTGGTTATACTTTTCAGACTTCTGTATAACCTGCCTCACTGTGTGTATGTGGTCTATGGTGCTAAATCCTCCGCGAAACCCGGCCTGCTCATGAAGCTGGAATTTGTCAAGTCTTCTTGCGAGACGATTTGAGATGACCCTCGAAAACAACTTATAGACGTAGCTCAAGAGTGATATAGATCGGTAGTTCTTTAAAAGGGTTTTATCCCCTTTTTTTTTTTTAATAATTTGTACTACCAAACTCCTACTCCACGCTTCAGGAGTTCTCCCACTGTTAAGGACGGTGCTAAATAACCCTTGAAGCTCCCGAAGTACGGGTTTCCCCCCTGCTTTCAAGAGCTCCGATTTTATACCATCCTCACCGGGGGCCTTTCCATTATTAAGTTGTTTGAGCGCCATATCAATCTCGTCTAGGCTGACGTTGGGCAGTTCGTCAGTGTAGTGGCGGGTCAGTATTGCGCGGGAATCCTCTGTCCTGGGTTCGGGTTTAGAAGCATGCGAGTCGTACAATCGGCCATAGAAGTCTTCAATCTCAGAAAAGATCTCCAGCTTAGAGACGATGGTTGTGCCATTATTAGTCTTGAGCTTCGTCAGATGGGATCTACTCAATTGCTTGGCGACGACTTTTGACCACCGATTTTGCTCAATTGCCTTTTCAATTTGGCGTGTATTTGAGCATCGGAGGTCACGTCGCACTAGCTTACTGATTTTTTGATTGACTTCCCTTTTTTCTGACGGTGTGGCTTGCTGTTGCTCCTATCACTCCGTCCATGAGTCGAAGAGCCTCATCCGAGATTTTAGACTTCATGCCCGTACGATGCAGCCGACAAAATCTAGTGCCTTCCGCCCTAAGAATTCTCACAACTTTTTGGAGTTCCACATTCACGTTATTGGTGGTTTCCAAGGCAGTGAATCAATTTTCCAACTTGAGTTGAAACTGTTCTGATCCAACAGTGGCCTGGAGCAGGTTGGGTCGGAGCGTAGACTTCACCAGACAGCATCTTTCAAGCTTTTGGTTGATATTCAAGAAGCCTCGGATAAGTCGGTAATCATTACCGTTATTAAACCTTGCGATCACTGAGACATCCCTGAATATGTGCTTATTGTCCGTCATGATGAAGTCAATTTCATTTTCAGCAGGGACTTTGCCAAGTCCACTTCCTCTGGGGTTGCTTTTTGAAGAAAGAGTTCATCAAAAAGAACCTCTCTTTTTCCAAAAAATTAACTAGCATTTGCCTCCTGTGATTCTGGTCTCCATAGCCGTGTGGACCTATTTATATATTCACTGCAAGTCTGTACTCCCACTTTAGCGTTAAAGTCTCCCATGATAACGTTGTAGTGGGCCCTTGTGGTGTTATGTAGGGCCGAAGATATATCATCAAACATATCTTCTAACTCCTCATCCGAGTATGCCGAGGTCGGTGCGTAAACCTGTACGATCTTAAGGCTATACCTTTCGGGCAGCTTAAGAACCAGGTACGCTACCCTGTTCGATACACTGGATATTTCTACTACATTATCAATGACATATATCATTATTATTATGGACTTTGTTGACGAGGAACCCCACGCCACCCTGAGACTGCTGATTGCCCTCTCGGATGTAGAATAGGTGGCCCGATTCCAGGATTACTGTATCTCCCCCTCTCTTCGGATTTCACTTAACCGTAGGATGTGGCACCTTATCTTGGTAAGCTCTGTCTCGAGTTGCACCATTTGATCGTCAAGCCTAATCGTTCGTCCGTTGTACGTAGCCAGGGTCAGTTGTATTTGTTTCGGGTGGCCTACGGTAGCCGGGGATTCTTCGCACCCCCTGCCCTACCATTTCCTTGACCTTGGTCAAGACTAGCAGGGCGACCGGGAACGGAGGCCATTTCTTATTTGTGCAGCTCTTTTTTGAGGGTTTGCCCATAATAGCCACGCTGGGCATGATGCGAGTTGGCGATCGCAGGGCGTAGCTTCTCGCACCGGTGACGCGGCTGCCCGTCACCGGCCTGTGTCATTTAGCTACGCTTGTTTTTGGGATGGTTATACCGCCATTTGTCGGTCGCCAGGGCCTCGTTATGTTATCCAGCAGGATTACCGCGTGCAGGCGAGGTTGGCTTGGAGCATTAAAAAATTATATTTGCTCCCATACATAGCGTGCGCGTGGAGGTATCAAGTTGAAATGAATATCAAGTACCTTAGTCTGCAATCCTTACTTGGAACTGTGAAAAAAATAACTTCTATCTAAGTTAATGCAATCAAAACTGAAACTGTAAACTGGATGACTTGAAACTTTTTTTAAGAATTCGTGACAGTAGTGACAGCGATAGCTTTCAACAGGACATAGATAGTGTACTACGATGGAGTGAACGTAATAAGCTCTTTTTTAATGATAAAAAGTGCTCGATTGTTACGTTTACTCGGTCAAAAGAGCCATTCATGGTGGACTATAGTCTTGGTGACGTTATAATTCCAAGAGCCAAGGCTATGCGGGATCTGGGAGTTATTCTGAGCGACGATCTATCGTTTCGGTTGCACATTAACAAGATCTGTGCCCAAGCGTTCAGAAGCCTTGGATTTGTTTTGCGTCAAGCACGTCATTTGGATAGCATTGCTGCTATCAAAGCAATTTACAACGCGTTTGTCCGAAGTAAGCTGGAGAATTGTGCCATTATATGGAATCCCTATGAAGCCAAATACATTCAAATGGTGGAAAAAATACAAAGGAAATTTGTGAGATGGCTTTATCATAAACAATATGGTTATTACGTTGGGTATCCATATCTGTATCCCAGTGAGTTTCTCCTCGGTATGGTTGGGTACAACAGCTTGGAAGTGAGACGAGCCGTCTCACTGATGGAATACATCTGGTGTATTATTGTTGGTAGTACGAGCATTCCATCTGTTCTGGAGCGTATACCGATAGCTGTTCCTGATAACTACATTAGGGCTCGTCGGCACAAGTTTTTTGGGCATCCGTACTGCAGGAGCGTGCAGGGCAGGCAGGCGCCTATACCGCGGGCACTGCGCTTGCTTAATGATGTGCTGGCTCAGGGCCCGGGCCAGGATCTGGATTTATTTAAATGTACATATAGCGAGTTTCACAAAGCGGCAATGGATTTAATAATGGAAAGTCCAAAGTTGGCAAGTGCCTAATTTTTGTCCGAGTTTCTGTCCTAAATTATTTGTGTAAATGTGTATTAATTGTGAGTGTTATTTGTTTGTTCAAAATTTTTATGGTGTACTTGCTCTTGATCCTTGGGTGGGTGAATTGGGAAACTGTAATGCCCACCCACAGGAATGTTAGAATAAATAAATAAATAAATAAAAGATACGGCTGTTTATGCCGTATCTTTTGACACACGCAAGGTAATCAAAACCTTTAGGGACTTTCCGTTGTCCTATGTTGAATCATGAAATTTGGCAAGAAGCGATGTATATCACATGTAAAGGCGAAGGTCACGAGGTGGTCCTAGGGTTTGTTCCACTAGCCCAGGGACCAAACTTCAGTGGACAAAATAAAAATATAGGAACAATTAAGAGCACTCGGAGATGTTCATAAACAACGGCTTCACCTTCATGGACTTGTTGTAGCAGAAGATGACCATGTACAGAGATAGCTGGCCTATCAGCAACGCTTGCAGGACTCTGCTAGTCGAGCTGGTCCTTCCTTACTGAACACGAACACTCCCCAAGCTAGAAGTCAGCATTTTGGTGGGCATTCTACCGGCCGCTATTTTAGGTAGGTATTTAAGGTATTCACGCAGTAACTAAAACTGCCAGATTTATGTAGATAAAATAATAATTTATTTACCACTTTTTATCAGATATTTTGTAAAAACATGGACATGAGCCAATGCATGAATGACAATCCAGGAACGACAGGTTATTTTAATTTAGAATTAATATGGACAAACTATCTAATGGGTATGATTATGATAAAAGAGGTTTGACATCGTCATTATGATGAAAAAGGTTTGACATCGTCACAGGGAAAAAAACGAAAAACGAAAAATTGTAGTTACACCACAATTTCTAAGGTTCCGTACCTCAAAAGGAAAAAAGAAACCCTTATAGGATCAATCTGTTGTCCGTCCGTACGTCTGTTTGTCTGTCAAGGCCCCTTTTCTCAGTAACGCGTGGAGGTATCAAGTTGAAATTAATATCAAATACTCAGATCAGCAAACTCTTGGAGCTGTGAAAAAAATCATCCCGTCATCATGGATCCCGTGATGGATGAACTATTTACATACCTACGAATTTGTAAGGAACCTTCGGTGCGCGAGTCCGACTCGTTGTAAGGAACCTTCGGTGCGCGAGTCCGACTCGTTGTAAGGAACCTTCGGTGCGCGAGTCCGACTCGTTGTAAGGAACCTTCGGTGCGCGAGTCCGACTCGTTGGCGTTTTTTATTATTATCATGTTTCTAAATATTATTTTTACTAAATTTCATTTATATTAATTATTGTATTTTGATATTTTAGGTACGTTAGTTCAATTTGAGTAAGGGTTGGTTAGCGTGGGTTGTTAAATTTTTATTATAGTTTTATTTAACTTGCAATGTTTGTATGTATGTTTATTTAGGTCAAATCTTGTAAGCTGAATTAGAACCACTTCCTCTTATCCTACGGAGTTGAATTTTTACATGCTGGTTCAGTTCCATTAACAATGCATTTTTACATTCAAGATAAGCTCCAAATAAAGGAACTCTTCAACAGTTTACAGTACAGACAATATAATTTGTGTACGCATTTAATTTAAAGTTAAAGTTTTTCCAAGACATGGTTGCTGCACTCAGGGTTGGGTCCTAACCACGGAATTCCTCAACGGTTAACAGCACAGACACGAAATGTTGTATAATACGCATTTAATTGTGAAAGGCCGTTCTAATAAGTTTCACCATGACATGGCTTCTGCATAAAAGTATTTTTTTATCTTTTTTTGTTAACTTACTTGCTTTCGCCTGCGACTTCGTTAGCGCAGACAACAGTTTACCGCAAAAAAAAGCATCATATGTTCATCTAGGATATTAAAAACCAATGCAAAAGTATTGCACCAACGCTCTTGATGCTTTTTGACAGACTTGTTATTATTTCGTTTTCACGGCTACACATGTCATTCCTTTGCTTACAGCGAGTAATGTTCGTAATTTTCCAGTTCTCCCATGGCAATTTACCATTTTCCGGGATAAAAAGTATTTCACGTTGGTCTCTATATTGTACAGTACCTACCTATTTACAAAGTTTCATCAGAATCGGATCAGCCATTTTGGCGTAAAAGCTCCCCAAACAAACAAAAAGGCAACGTTCGACTTTTATATATCAGTGTGGATTTCCATTTACCATTGGTCTGACTTACAGTTTGGCGGAAGTAAGCTACTCGTAGGTAGGGTTACCATTTAGACTGCCTGCCTGACACTTCACTAAAAGTCGGGACATTTTAGTCACAAAATGCAAACGCGCGAGTCGCGCATGACGCCCAAAACTCAAATATATTTTACTCATTCCACACTTTCCCTGATGGGAGCACAAGAGCGAAATACATTGTATGTACCCTCGGTTAGATCATAGCGGAGTTTATAGTGGATTTAATGTTTGATTTTGTTAAGTTAATTGTTAAAACAAGATTAATATTTAGTTTTGAGATGAATAAGAGGTTAATAAAATAGCACTTATTTGATAGAACTTATGTAAGTTTTATTACTCGTATTCAATTTAGGACAAAAAATCCAGAGAAAAGCCTAAAACTCCGGACATGTCCGGACAAATCCGGACGGAAGGTAACCCTACTCGTAGGTACTTTTTTTTCATTTTCAATATAGATTTCCGCAACGTAACACCTGAGTCTATCAACAATCCTTATACTGCTAGAATTTCTGTAGGTATACAAACATTGTTCTAACTACTTCTCTTCTTGTAATAATACAGACGCACGTATCTACCCACTTTTAACATTTTAATCACGAACAAGACGAGTTCATAAACTAAAACCTGTCTACGGTCGGGTAAAAAATAGCCTATGACACCCTTGCGAAGAAGACGAATCGATTGATACCTCGCTTGTCAAAATCAGACAAGTTTTTAGTTTGAGCACATAACCCTTTCTTTGCTTCGCCGTAGTCGGTTAAAAAATACCATTGTTTGTTTGTTGTATTAGGTAGTGCTGGCCTCTGGTGTCAGAGTTTGTCGGGCCATCCGAGGGCCTCTGTCATGGCTTTACGAATGCTATTAATCAATAACAGCCAGGACCGACAGCTTAACGTGCCCTCTGAAGCACGGAGCGCAGGACACTATACCTGAAGACGAATCGATCGATACCTTGCTTGTCAAAATCGGGCTAATAGGGGCAACACACATACATACATACATGCACACATACATAGACTGTTAACCTGTTATGACCTACGGAGCCGAAACATGGACACTCACGGTTAAACTAGTCCATAAATTTAAGGTCGCTCTGCAAGCTATGGAGCTATGCTTGGAATTTCTCTGAAGAACAAGGTTCGTAATGAAGATATCCGAAGGAAAACCAAGGTAACTGACATATCACTTAGGATAAGCACGCTAAAGTGGCAGTAGGATGGTCACATTTCCTGAAGAACCGATAACCGTTAGGGTAGACGAGTTCTCGAATGGAGACCACGTTTAGGGAAACTTAATGTAGGACGCCCTGTGGCCAGGTCAGTGATGACCTGCAAAAAGCGGCCGGAAGAGAATAGATGAGAGGAGTTGAAGACCGAGCTCAGTGGCTTACATTAGGAGAAGCCTACGTCCAGCAAAGAACAGATATAGACTGATGATGATGATGATGATAGACTATTAAACTCATTACCCTTTCCTTGCTTCGCCTTACTCGGGTAACTTGGGTCTGCTATGAAATTGGCTGCCTTGGTGCGAACAGAATATGTATCTACATTTCCACACTCAAGTCTCACAATACACCGAGGTTAACTGGAAGATAATGCTTGCTAGCATTAAGTTCACCACCTAAGTTTAGTTTAGAATTTTCTATCTATCTGAACCAGAAAAAAAACTGTTTTGGCCTCATCGCCGATAGGTACCTAATGAGGTTTACCTCTATTAACTATGTAATGTGTGTGTAAAAATAATGAATGTACTTATTGATTTAGCCCAGTCACCGTTTTGTTAAAATATGTAAGTATAGATGATTAATTATAATCCAAATAAACTAAATTAGCTTTACTTATAAGTAAAATGAAATGTAAACTTAAAGTAGGTGATCGATCGAATGTAATGTTCCTAAAATTCTGGGAATCGATTATCGTTTAGAACTCACATGAACAATGGTTATGGCGAAATAAACATGAATACCTACTTACTTAGCGCAGATGGTCAAGAGTGAACGCGATTTTACAAGGGTTCATTTTTCAATTTTCACTTATTCTTCTAATATTAATAAGTACTAGCTTTCCCGCCCGTGACTTCTTCGATTTTGTATAAGTAGTTACAACACAAACATATCCTTATAACAAATGTGCTTTTATGTTTTGTTATAAAATCATGTTTAAGAAACTGTTGTTGACCGAAAATGTTATTTAGAGATTTGTATGAAGTAAATATTTTTATAAGTTAATAGCACTAATATCTTTGACAAACCGTGATAAATACTTTGATTTCCGGACAAGACAGTTTTGTTTGTGTGCTTGTCCCGTTCGTAATTTATTCTAAAAATTAGTTCGAATGAATAATCACACAAACTCAGTTAATATTTAGCCACAATGTTTACAAATTTGTCTTCCTAATAAATCGCGATTGTGTGATAAAATTCCCAAATACATTCATGCATCTTTACTCAAAATATTGACACACGCTACATCCAATCACAATTCAAGATGCATTTACGCAATCATTCAATTTAAATTTCGTCGGCTGCAAACGATGTCTGAGACCAATCAAGACGATTTAGCTATGTCAGTAGATCAAACGAGTTTTAGTTGTATCGAAGTCCAGACGCAGCGTGCGGATCCGGTTTGGTCCCCGTCGAACTCTAAAAAGGATGCGATCATAAAAAGGTTTACTACACTTTGTATGTAGTAACGTGACGTGAGTCTCCCAGTGTTCCGAATCATCGAGTCTGCCGCCAGCGCAGCACGCGCGTCTACCGGCAACGTCTCCGTAAAATCACAATTAACTCACGAAAATAACTTAATTAAAATTCAAGTTTGTATTTAGCACTCTTTTAGACTTTTTTTTTTTTATTCTTTACTTTTAAATGGAATTTGCGGCACATGGGCAGTGAAGTTAACAGAATTTTAACTAACTGTATAGAATCGATTTCCAGAATCGACGTGTTTGCAGTGAAATTCATTCAAGCGTGGTGTGTGTGTGTGAATAATAATTGTGTGGTTAGCCTTGGAGGGTGTTACATTGGCGTTGGATTCAGTTAGAGAACTAACTGGTGATAAGGAAAAGTAAGTACTGTGGCACGTTGCCGTACTGGTCGACCGATGAAGGCATGAACTTGGATAATCAAATTGAGCAATTTCAACGCATTCACCGAAATGTATCTGATAATAAAAACCAATAAGCTTGCTATGCAACTCGGCATCGATGAGCCTTGCCTTGACTAAATGCATTGTTGTTAATGAGCCGACCCTCAATCAACTGATATTTAGCAGAACCATCATATAGAAGATATGTCCAAATAATAGAAAAATAAATAACTTAATTTGGCCCAGAGTGATTGGCTGTTCCAGTTCGTCCTTTTATTTTTGGATAGATTTTATTCGAGCGCAGATTGTATTAAAATTAGATTTATTATCAGTAATAAGTGGTCCTCTTGGTGAATTTGAATATATCTGGGACTCTTCTGAAGAGGTAATAAAAGGCTTCAGATTAAATTATTCGTTTGCTGGTCTTTTTATGTTTTCTCTGCCGTCTTTAGCTGCCTTTCACAAGGGTTCCGCGGTCCGTTGGAAATCCGTGAGCATGACCCTTATGTACCATGGACACATCTCAATTACGAAGTCCTAATCATAGTACAAAAATATATTTATCACTTGTTCGACTTCTGCTTGCAAGGCGAAGCAAGTGCTTGTTCCTTTATCTGTCCAGTACCAGGCATTTTTATAACAATAGAATAACAATGAACTCGTAACTACTCCATAGAGAGTAGTCGCCGCGGTACTGGTAGATATAATTACTGAAGATACTATGCTAATTAGAAAAAAAAAATGCATCCTTTTGATGACCCTTTTGTTTGGAACTATAAAAATACACACTGTTTTTTTCTCATTTGGTCAGTTAAAATCTCGGCTCAAGAAAAACACTTTTCAAAAACCTTTAAATTCAGTATTACTTATTTATTTTAAATAAAATCATTTATTTTTTATTTTTAGGTAGGTAAATCTTCCTATCTTAAATATTTAAAGCACTTGGCTCCCTCCCATGTGGTATACTCGGATTAATTATAATAAAACAATAAGTTATTAAACTTTAATGAAGATAATTAATAAATGAAATTGTTTTAGGGGACTTAAAATAAGCTACTGGACAAGCATATAACATTTATTTAAATAGCGTATTTTGTCAATTTGTTCGCGCATGACGTAATAACTACTGAACCTATTGAAATGCGGGTTTCTCTCTTGGATAGCTTGGGGGCTGAATTGAAATCTGGTGTAATTCATATCTCAATGAGCCTAGCAATCGTTAATAATATTTTTGTCGGAATTTTGATCCAATCCACATCCATGCCAATTCAAAAAGTGAAACTTTGTTTGGGGAGCTTTCACGCGATAACGGCTGGAAGGATCTTGATGAATTTTAGAATGGAGATCACTTATACCCTGGAATAACACATAGGATACTTTTCATCGTCATCACCCCTCATGCGGGTGAAACAGCTATTAGAAATATTTGTGTTTTAGTTTTTGGAATAACACACATAGGGGTACTTTTAACCTAGATATATGACCATGCCTGCAAAGCCACGGGCATAGCTATAGTTACTTAAATTTTGCATTAAGTTATTGGTACTTACTCGCATGCTTATACCATAGTACACCTGTTGTGTAAGGACAATATGTGTACTGTGCTTAAGCTGAGCCGGTTTGGGTATAAGTATAATCAAGATGACTGGTCGTCGTCGTGACGTATCTTATCTACACACAACAGCTGCAAAAACTAACCAGTTTTGTGACCCAGAGTACCAAAGGACTTTTTGTTTGCCCTCGATAATATACATACCTACATACATATTATAGGTCTTACAAATTCTGCCATACTATAGAGCCATAATACTAATATAATAATTGCGAAAGTGAGTTTGTTGTTACGTTTTCACGCCTAACTCAACCGATCATCATGAAATTTTGAACACACGTTGTCAGGGGTACAGAAAAGGATACATACAGGGTACATACCTTTCATCTTTAAGAAAAGAATATTTTTCTTAAAAACACGGGATTGTTAGTTTTTGCCACTTCAATGTCAAAATTACAGGTGTCAAAAAGCAGGTTTTTTTGAAATTTCATTCTTAAAGTGATGACGGGGTTGACAAAATTTGCACGCGGGTGAAGCTGCGGGGGCACAGCTAGTACTTCAATGGTTCTTTCAGTTTATACCAACTACTGCGATCTCCATGACGTAGGTGTATACCTATCTAATAATAAAACAGTAGTTTATGAACACATTACAACGATTATTAAAACACGAGAGTGAGTTTAAAAAACGAGCAGTAGGCGAGATTTTTATTAGTTACATTTAATGAAAAAAAGTTAGTCGTCATATTTTCTTGATTTTGCTGGTAAAAGCTCGTTCGTCATGTTCGTTGCTGTTCCGTGATGTCAGGTGGAGTCAAATTAGCTTCACTAACACTACTGTCGGACATTTTTAATCAGGATAAAACTTTTGATCAACAAAAACACATAATACATTAAATTGGTTAGGTTGTAATGTTAAGTAAATTATGGCACCAAAATCCAGTCCACAGCGAATTCGCCGGCATACGGTCTAACACGCCGCTATAGATCATAAATGGCGAAAACCCTCGTTGTACGGAGCCAAACCAGTGGTTTTATCAGAAAAAAAGTATATTATAACATTGTTTTAGTTTAAAAAGCAGTGTTATGATGTAATTTATTTTCTTATAAGAGAAGTGCCATGCGTAAGGTATGCCATTATTCCACATTTTTTGAGTTCATAATCTTGATTTTTCGATATGAGTGTAGATAATAGTACATTACTGCCGCGGTCTGTAATGACTGCGTTGCTGGCAGCGATGATGATAGCCGAGAACTTAACTAAGCAAAGCTCGAAGCCATCATAGCGTGGCCAGCAGGGCAGTCATTGCGGACCAAGGCTTGCTTTAGCTTTACTCAAACAATGCGAGGAATTTAATTAAAACCAGCTTAGTATAATAAGAATTTACTCAAACAATGCAACAACAACAAAAACAACAACGACAACGACAAAGGCAACAACAACTACCACAACAACAGAAACAGAAACAATAACAGAAACAGAAACAAAAACAGAAACAGAAACAGAAACAGAAACAGAAACAGAAACAGAAACAGAAACAGAAACAGAAACAGAAACAGAAACCGCAACAGCAGCATCAGCAGAAGCAGAAGCAGAAGCAGAAGCAGAAACAGAAACAGAAACAGAAACAGAAACAGAAACAGAAACAGAAACAGAAACAGAAACAAGAACAACAATCACGATCACATCAGCTTTCAAACAGAAAAAAAACCATCAAAATCGCTCCATTCGTCTGGGAGCTACAACGCCTCTCTTTTCGCGTTCGGGGTTAACGAACCCACGGAATAAATAATAGTGCTACGACAAAAGACGACAATAATGGATTTTCAAAGGAATTTGCTGGCCGCAAAACACGACAATAATGAAATTTCATACAACTTTGCTGGCGCCTATTCAAGCAGCGCGGCAAGGTCGACTTTGCCCAAAGAAGGTTGTCGAAATACTGACCACATTACTAGTATTGTTTGAGTAAAAGTAATAAGAATACTCAGATAAAGTAGGTCCAATCAGGTATATTACCATACCTGCACATGCACATGGCCCTGTGGCCAGGTGGAGAGACGACCTGCGAAAATTGGATGAAGAGAGCTGAAGACCGAGCTCAGTATCGTGCATTAGAAGAGGCATACAGTGGACAGATATAGGCTGATGATGATGATGATGACCTGCACATTTGCACTAACAATAATAAATCCTAAATTGATTGCATTTGCAGCCAGCAGTTTGATCAGTTCATCAGTTCATGCATTATCAGAGAGAGAGAGAGAGAGAGAGAAAGAGAGAGAGAGAGAGAGAGAGAGAGAGAGGATAGGTCATATATATACAGGTTGTAGTTTTGCATCCCCGCCATATTTGCAGAGGTAGGTATACTCCACTTACAGAACACGAATCATTATTTAAAAAAAAAAAAAAAAAAGTTTATAAAAAGCGATAGGTGTACACGTTTCTAATTTGAAATCACCCAGTGTGGCAAGAGCTTGCGCCCACATACACTAATGAAGCCTTGTCGCGTGTATTGCCTGTTTCACGCACACTACGCGCCGGCCGTGCGGTGGCGCTCCAAGGCTGGCGGTACCCTCAAAAAAGGCAGCGCGGCGTAAGCGGCGTTTGATAAAGGCAAAACGCGCGCGGGTCATTGCCCCGGTCGTTGCCTGAGCAATCAGCTGTTCGATCACTCACAGTCGGCAGCGGCACACGCTTGCCGCGATACGCTCGATGCTAAATTTCTAATGTCGAACTTATGGAGATGGTTCATTTGTTTTTTTTGCCCACGTCCACGCGACGTGTTGCTGGGTGCCACACAGAGCAATTCCAGGAGTAAACCCAATGTGAACGTATTAAAAAAAATACACAAACCATTAAGACATCGTGCTCAATTGTGCATTGAAAATTAAGGAGGATACTGAAAAGTATCAAGGTAACGTAAATTGTAAACTTGTTCATATTTTTTTTCATTCCAATCGAACTGTAAATAAGCTGATTCCATTTTTTTTACCCCGCCGGAAATTCCTAACTAATGTCAACTTTGATGATACATTCTCACTTGCATTAAGTTTATTTATACCAACTGATAATTAAAGGTTCGCTATTTATTCTGTGGCGCGGGCGGCGGCGCGCGGCGCGTCTATAGGAGCGCGCACACATACCTACCATACATGTGTGTGTGTCGTGGGGTTCTACTCCAAAATAAAGTTGGGCCTACTACGATTTATCAATAAAATATTGTATAATTCCACCTCCAGTTAAATGTAAGAATTAAATAGTATTGTTAGTTGATTAAGGTATACCTATTACAATTGACTCTGCGAATATGGCGGGGATGGAAAACTACAACCTGTATATACAGCTGTGCCCGATGTGTGTATCTATGTGTAATTCCAGGACCAAAAAGTAAAAGGTCAAAATTAGCTTAGCCGTCAAATAGTTTTTGTCGATTGCTTCTACTGATCAGATTTAGATACCCAGTACACCAGTTTTTAAGTCAAACCTAAGCTATCCAGCACTCACAACCACATCGCAATCGGTCCAGTGGGTTTTACGTAATGCGCGAACACCATTAAAAAAATTGTTTTATTGTTGTTCAATACCCGCTTAGTGCCCCCGCTATAAAAAAAACAATATTGTGAATACACTCCGACCACGACCATGACATCATCGCGGCAAGACGGCAAAATGGCGCGAAAATATTGTTGCCGAGTAAAACTAATTTTCCGTTCCTTCCTCAACGGTTTGGCGGATCCGTACAAAACTTGGCCTGTGATTGGCTGAATATAGCCACTGCAGACAAACGGAACGTAAGTTTTATGAAATTATTATGTAAGGAGAGGGCACCGCTGAAAAATGATGAAGCCAAAAATGGGAGTAGTTTCAGAAAAAAAAACGTATTTTTGAAACGAAAGCGATGACATACTGTTTTTTGTTTTATTTAAATACTAGATGAACCTACCTATCCGTTAACATTAAAACATCAACACAGTTTAGTACAAAAAGTGACCAGAATATTTTTGTGAAAACCAACAAAAATTTCAAAAATTTACAGCTCGTGGAGAAAGGTCGTGGCTTTATTTAAGAAAAAAACTTTTTTGGTGTTTTTACTTATAATATATGTATCCTTTTGAAGAGATAAACACACTAATTCGATAATATATGCGAGATTACATTTAAATCGATTTAAATCGGTCAAACGGTTAAAATTAACTTCCATGTTTTTTTTTTGGTTGCTCTAGCGACCAGGGAGGATTTACCGTTTTGGATCTTGGTCGCTACAGCGCCAAAGGGGATTCAGCGGGGCATACTTCTATGAGATAAATGCTTCTTTTTTTTTACAGTGACCATCCGGAGTATGACTGTGACCGACGCGCGAGATGCCACTAAGAGGCATTTCTGCACAGGGTAATTATTTTACAAACTTTTATTTATTTTGTACTGTATGTTAGTTTGTTTAGGTCAAATCTTGCAAGCTGAATTATAACCACTTCCTCTTATCCTACGAAGTTGAATTTTTACATGTTGATTCAGTTTCGATGACGATGCATTTTTATGATAAGCATCCTATCCAGGATTAGCTCCAGAGGAAGGAATTCTTCAACATTCAACAAAACAGACACGATATTTTGTGTACCTGCGCTTTTTATTACGATAGCCGGTTTCAAGGTTTACCATGACATGGTTGCTGCACTTAGGGTTGGCTCCTGAGTCCTGGCTAGAAAACTCCTCAACAGTTTGCTAACGCGTATACGAAATTTGGTATACGCGTTTAATTGTTCTGAGTTTCACCATGACAAGGCGGGGGCAATTGCACTTTTTTAATGCTCGTATTTTTTATTATCTTACTTGTTTCTTCCTCTACTCAACTGTGAAATGAATAAATACGAATATAATACAACCCTTATAATAGTAGTTTATGAAATGGTTGCATAACAAAGGCTTTTTTTTATTACGGTCTAGGCAATCGTTTGACCACGATCTCACCTGATGGAAAGCGATGATGTGGTCGAAGGTGTAGCACGCTTGCCTAGGAGATACCTATTCACTCATGTCTTGAACACACCTGGGTTATATTTTACCGGAAAGACTGACGAGGGCAGGGCATTCTACTCCTTTGCAGTTTTTATAATAAATGAAGAAGCGTAACGCTTCGTTCTTGTGCGAGGTATATTAACCACAAAAGAGTAAAACAAAGGCAAGTTTTTTAATACCTAGTATGTGTCGTTTCATACACTACTTTATCTACACTCATGCAATAAGAACATTTATTGAAAAAGAAAATGTAATCTTTTCTTGATTTTGCTGGTAAAAGCTCGTTCGTCATGTTCGTTGCTGTGTCCGTGATGAATAACAAAAGATCCGCCGTTCACCCGTTATTGGTGGAATAATTTCAAGAATAGTGCACCTCTAGGATACTCATGGAAATATTTCCTAAAAATTTGAAATCTCTTGGTCATCCAATTTAGCGCGCGTTGTCGGTCAGTCTATCATTCAGTCATTTTGTCACGGTACTGTTTTATAAGTAGGTACACCTAGATAGATAATATTTTTTGACGGTAATAACCGTCGAAATATATAGTGGGTTGCTACTTACACATTTACCTAGTGGTTTGCATTTTCCCCAAGGAATAGGAAAATAACTGAGCTGATGATGATACTTAATAAAATAAGGAATACAATAATAGAATGACTAATATAAAATGCAGCATTGATGTTTTGCTAGGTTAATGTTAATGTGCAATATTCGACACTTGTACTCTGTATTACTTTTGTATGGATTAAGAAATGATTAGATGATACATGGTTAGAATGCAGTAATAAGCTTTTATTCAAGATACTTAACTTATCTTAAAAATAAGAATGTTATGTAGAGCAAACTTATTGCAGTTAATGTTTAAAATATCCAAAAAACAAGGAAATATAATTATAACAAGATATAAGTTCAAAAACTAAACCCCAACTACGGTACGGTTGGGTATAAAATAGCCATG
Organism: Alsophila aescularia; assembly: GCA_946251855.1. Lineage (NCBI taxonomy): Eukaryota > Metazoa > Arthropoda > Insecta > Lepidoptera > Geometridae > Alsophila > Alsophila aescularia. Next base: position 44,687,303 of record OX276378.1, read on the forward strand.
ACACTCTATATAAAACGAATCAATTGATACTTTGCTTGTCAAAATCGGACAAAGTTTTTAGTTTGAACCCTTACTTTGCTTTGCAGAAGTTACTATAGTGTCATAGGCTTTTTTTACCGACTTTGACTTTAGACGAATCGATTGATACCTCGCTTGTCAAAATCGTGCCAATATAGGGACGACGCTATGGTGAAACATCCACGTAACCACATATACATAGATACATACATACCAACATACAAAGACTGTTAAACTCATTACCCTTCCCTTGCTGTGTTGTAGTCCGGTTAAAATATAAAAAACCCGACTGGCGTGCAGGGGTATCGCGGAAGTCGCGGAACGCATGACATGAAAATCATCCTCGGGTATTTGCTTTTCAGCCGCGATATCGGACGCACGCACCGCTCTCAAAAATAATAGTAATCTAATTTTAATGTTTCCTAGTACTTTACTAGTACTTTTTTCCTAGTAGTTACTTACATATTTAACTTTACTTTAATAGTTGCAATTGCAACATTGGACTATAGTACTTACATAACTTGTATAATCTAAAATTTTAAATTTTGTGTAGCTTGAATAATAATAATTACATCTGTTTAGGAAAACGAGTTAAAAAAATTTGGTATGGTCTTTTAAAGACCTTCATTTTGATACCACACTCCATAGATTTTGATATTTTTAAGGTCCATCGGAAATACCATATGGCAGCTGTAAGCCGCCATATTAGTTTTCTTGTCACTTCATATACCACTAGCTGTACCCGCGGCTTCGCACGCGTGGTGAGTTCTCTAGGTTAAAAGTACTCATATGTACTATTCCAAGACATAAAACATTTATCCTTAAGCCGTCAAAAACTTTTTATCGATTGCTCGGCTTCTGCTCATCGGATTCAGATACCAAATACACCAGTTTTTAAGTCAAACCCTAAGCTATCAAACATTGAAAACCGCATCGCAATCGGTCTAGTAGTTTTTACGTGATGCGCGAACAAACATACAGACAAACAGATAAATAGACAAACAAACAGACTGACATGAATTTAAAAAATGTTATATTCTTGTCCAGTAGCTTACATAAAGTACCCTAGACCTTTTTTTTTAATTATCTTCTCTGTACAGAATTTTTCGTTCTTATTGCTTTATTATAAGTTCAAATTCCAATAATAATACCTCATTTATCAAAATCCATCATGCCGTTTAGGCTGTAGGATGTGCCTAAGAAACATACAAACAAACAAACATACATACTCCTCAGTCGGGTAAAAACACTTCCGAGCGTTTAACAGTGGAAACCGCTATTTTGCAAGTAACATTTACCATTTTGACGGCAGCCCTGCATACATATAATTACATATTTAAAATTTTGATGCGGGAATTAATTTTCCATGTTAGCATGAATATACTACAGAGTCTGTACGGTACTACAGAGTTAGTCAAAGTAAAGTGCCTGTTGAATAAAATATAGCAATTGACTATTGTAATTAGAGCACGTTTCGATGAACAATATGTTTGCAGTTTTGCTATTGCCATTTTATAACAAGTTTCATGGAAAATTTAAGCATTATAGATAGATGGATAGACAACATTTTATTGCACAAGAAAGGAACTGATTTACATTAAACATGTCTTAACTTAGAACAATCGGCGGCCTTATCACTATATTTAATTTTAGCTTAGTAGGTGGTCACAATTATATGTATTTAATATTTAATGGTGAAATGTAAGGAATTTAATATTCAGTTATACCGTTATAATAGAAAAAATTGGTATTTAAGATATAGGTATCGTTTTTTATCGTTACAAAGCTAGTGAGCTAGTATGTAACAAAACAAAATTCTGAACAGAGGAGCTAATAAAAAAAAACTTAAGAGACTTAAAAAAAAAGCTCCTGAACAGTTTTTTTAATGGTGTCTGTCTCTCTATGTCCGTCTGTCTAGTCGCGCATCACGTAAAAACTACTAAACCGATTGAAATGCCGCTTTCACTGATGGATAGCTTTAGTTTTCATTTAAAATCTGGTGTACTTTGTAACTCAATCCGATGTGTAGAAGCCGAGCAATTGATAAAACTATTTGAGGGATAAACAAATTTTGTGAAATGTAGTTTTGGTTCTGGAATAACGCTTAGATTACTTTTTACCCAGAGAAATGACCACATGGGCATAGCCGCGGGCACATCTAGTGATAAAAATATATCATAACAAATTTTCATTACTTGTCTCAGTAGGATTTGAAAAAAAATGAATGAAGTAAAAATATGTACTTACTTCCGCCAAAATAATTTAATAATTTTGGCGGAAGTAAGCTACATATTTTACTTCATTCATTTTAAATATGGATTTCCGCAAAGTAACGTCTGAATCTATCAACTATAGGATATGAAAATTTTAAACTAGCCAATAATGATGACCAATCAAAAAGTAAAACGGCCATTATCAATATTATGTCAATAAAGTGATTGAATTCAATCGTTAGTATGCACGATAGCATGACAACGATCTATTGATATTATATTAACATCTCGATGCGATGGAATGGTTAAGGTACCTATTAACATACCTACTATGTAAATTAGAGTTGAGAAATAGGCTGTATGTAATGATTGTAATTTCCACTATTTCAGAACACAATTAAAATGGCAGTTTAGGGCCCGTGTTTGTCGAATAAGGTACCTCTATGCCCGTATGGCCTTTCTGTCTGTATGTCCGTGTGTCACAGATATACCTATTATTCAGAAACTTTTAATATAATGCATGGTTGAATTTTGGTCATGGTTTGGTTTGATTCGCTGGTTCGAGCTGGCTGCTCGTCTGATGGTAAGCGACACGTTTCACTTCACAATTGAGGATTGACTGAACAGAAACCATTATTTTTAAAATATATTTACTATTTTTTTTACCGTAACGAAAATATTGAAATCTTTTAAATACGTGATTCGGTTTGTTTCAAAAATCGATATCTCTCTTTAAAGAGTCGAGATGCTTCTTAGCTAACATGAAAGGAGGGGGGGGGGGGGGGGGGGGGGGTTTAATAGCCGCAACTGCAACGTGCAACTATGTAACAAGCTGAGAAGAAAATTGCTACTGTTTAATTATAAGAATTGTATATACATATTTGAAATAGCCTTTTAAAGACGTGTATTATGATACCTCACTCGATATGTTTTGGTCATTTTTGTTTCGTCGGAAATACAATATGGCAGCTATAAGCAGCCATACTAGGTATGTTGACATCAAGGCGACTCCAATGATACCTAATTTATCAAAATCCATCAAGCCGTTTAGGCCGTAGGACGCGCCTAAGAAACATACAAACATACATACAACCCAAACACATAACCTTCCTCAGTCGGGTAAAAAAAAGGTTCTCAATTTGATGTGTATGTATGTAATATTGTTGAAAATGCGTAATATTCATAAATGTAAATCTATATGAGTATCTGAACAAATATGCCAAAGTTTGCGAAATGTGTATGTATGTTTGTCCACTTATTTCTCGGAAACTACGAGCAACAATTCTTTTTTTTTGTAATAGTATCAGTTTTATTCAAGTTAAGGAATAAAATATGCTTATTGCTGTGCCCGACTGGGTCCATAACGATCTATATATATTTTTGAATTAGAATTAGTTTAAGTTTTATCAAAATCAGTTCAGTAGTTTAAGATATTAAGTAATTTTTAAATTAAAGGACTATTAATTTTTCCAGTGTGGCTTTTTTCTTAGCGAACAGAATTAAGTATACTTAATTTTCCTAGGCCTACTTTAACGAAACTAAAAAGTGAGAATATTTAGACTAATTTAAAAAAAAAACATTATTAGATTTGGTCTCAAAAAAATATATTATTTAGTTCTTTTAAGTTTTATACTATTTGTTGAAGTCGTTTTTTCGTAAATTTCTTTAGGTGGTAGCTACTCACAGCAAGCGCGGGGTGATCAGAAAATACGTTTATTTTAATGAAGACACCGTTTTTTTATTATTTTATATTATTTTATTAAATGTTAGGTTACGATGTCCGCCATTATAAAACATTTTGTAAAACAACAGGCTACGTTAGGCTCCATTAATACATTGTCCCACTCCCCGCTCCCCTCTGCACTCTGCCATCCACTTTACCCGCAACAAGCACTGAAGTGCTTGCGTAACAAGGTTTAACACACAATTTAGCTCGGAACTAAATGACGGAAGTCTCAAAAGCTATTTATTTTATTGGAAGGCAAATAGTTTAGTTAGGTAAATTTTGGCTTGACAGTGGATAATATATTTTCTTGCTGTGAGATTTATTTTAGAGATAAATAAGCCGTAATTTTTGATAAGAATATGTATCGAATGAAATTCTGTTAATCACGTATTTGTCTTGATCACGAAGAGATAAAGATCTGTAAAATATATAAGTATGTTAAGTTTCACATTTATCAGGTTAGTGGTTAACCCAGCATATTTATGGAAAAACCCTTAAAAAGTGGAGCCTAATCTTAATTTTACACAAAATTATAGTTAAATCGATACAGCCCTATAAAGGTAGGAATTACGGCATAACGAGCTTATTAATAGGGTGCCGTTTGCAGTCCAAAGTATTTCCAAGTAGTTTTTGCTTCTTATTTATATATAGGCAAAGATCAATTTACTATGCAAAAAAATATTCAATTCTGTTTTTTCCAACTCTTGACATAAAGCACTTGAAAGTATTTAGAAACCTAGTTTTTCGCCCTAGAGTTTGTAGGTGGACTTATTTGGATGTTCTGGTGCCGGATATTGCAAGGACAACCTATACCTAATTTGGACCCTTCAGGTACGGAACCTAAAAACTTTACTGTAGTAACATTTTAGTTGTTTAATTGACATTGACGAAAATGTGTAAGGACCTTGCAAATAATTGATCCGATCATGTGATTGGCAATAAATAATGTTTTATATATTTTTCTGCAAAGGTTATGCAAGATGTACCATCCATCAATGATATCAATTTGACATAAATTTGCATACCCTCTGAAATTGAATATCTATACAATATAATTTTTCGCCTATACTATATTTATATTTAGCCTATACGTCCAGCAGTGGACTACCACTGCTGTACGTAGGACTCTCACAATGAAAGCCACTGTGCCCGATCTTCAGCTCTCCTCGTCCAGTCGTTGCCAGCCGCATTTCGCAAGTCGTCACTCCACCTGGCCAACGAGCGTCCCACACTACGTTTGCCTAAGCGTGGCCTCCACTCTAAAACTCGTTCAGCTAGCTTATTCTCTGGGCTATGCGGTTACATTGGTTCTTTGGTGGATCACCTAATTCAGGATTCTGTCCTTTAGAGAGACTCCGAGCATAGCTCTCTCCATATATCGCTGACCGGCATTAACCTTATGAACCAGTCTCACCGTGATAATATTAGTAAGACGCTACATAAAACCGTTTAGTGTATCTATACATATAATAAAGCAATAAGAACGAAAAAGTCTGTACAAAGAAGAAACAAATAATATTAGTAAGATGCTACATAAAACCGTTTAGTGTAACTATACATATAATAAAGCAATAAGAACGAAAAAGTCTGTACAAAGAAGAAACAAATAATATTAGTAAGACGCTACATAAAACCGTTTAGTGTATCTATACATGTAATAAAGCAATAAGAACGAAAAAGTCTGTACAAAGAAGAAACAAATAATATTAGTAAGACGCTATATAAAACCGTTTAGTGTATCTATACATATAATAAAGCAATAAGAACGAAAAAGTCTGTACAAAGAAGAAACAAATAATATTAGTAAGACGCTACATAAAACCGTTTAGTGTATCTATACATATAATAAAGCAATAAGAACGAAAAAGTCTGTACAAAGAAGAAACAAATAATATTAGTAAGACGCTACATAAAACCGTTTAGTGTATCTATACATATAATAAAGCAATAAGAACGAAAAAGTCTGTACAAAGAAGAAACAAATAATATTAGTAAGACGCTATATAAAACCGTTTAGTGTATCTATACATAATATAATAAAGCAATAAGAACGAAAAAGTCTGTACAAAGAAGAAACAAATAATATTAGTAAGACGCTACATAAAACCGTTTAGTGTATCTATACATATATTAAAGCAATAAGAACGAAAAAGTCTGTACAAAGAAGAAACAAATAATATTAGTAAGACGCTACATAAAACCGTTTAGTGTATCTGTACATATAATAAAGCAATAAGAACGAAAAAGTTTGTACAAAGAAGAAACAAATAATATTAGTTAGGCGCTACATAAAACCGTTTAGTGTATCTATACATATAATAAAGCAATAAGAACGAAAATGTCTGTACAAAGAAGATAATTTTTATTAAAGTCTAAGTTACTTAAAATAAGCACTGAACAAGAATATAACATTTTTTTAAATCGTCTGTACAAAGAAGAAACAAATAATATTAGTAAGACGCTACATAAAACCGTTTAGTGTATCTATACATATAATAAAGCAATAAGAACAAAAAAGTCTGTACAAAGAAGAAACAAATAATATTAGTAAGACGCTACATAAAACCGTTTAGTGTATCTATACATATAATAAAGCAATAAGAACGAAAAAGTTTGTACAAAGAAGAAACAAATAATATTAGTAAGACGCTACATAAAACCGTTTAGTGTATCTATACATATAATAAAGCAATAAGAACGAAAATGTCTGTACAAAGAAGATAATTTTTATTAAAGTCTAAGTTACTTAAAATAAGCACTGAACAAGAATATAACATTTTTTTAAATCGTGTATTTCTGATTGTTTCCTTGTTTGTCTGTATGTTTGTTCGCGCATCACGTAAACACTACTGGACCGATTGCGATGCGGTTTCCAATGTTTAATATCTTAGGGTTTGACTTTAAAACTGGGGTACTTGGTATCTCAATCCGATGAGTAGAAGCCGAGCAATCGTTAAAAAACGTTTAGACAGCTGAAGGAATTTTAATCAAATGTTTGTTTATTGGTATTTTATGTCTTGGAATAGCACATAGAGTATTTTTAACCTACAACAAGGACAAGTAAACAAAACCTGCTGAAAACCACATTTACTTTGATGACTTGCATAATTATCTTAATAGAACCACAGAATTAATACCTAGCACTATGACAATTGTATTCGTGACTTTTAGTTAACTACAAAGTGAATAATTATCCTCCTTCTGATAAAGGTAAACAAGTAGGAGCTGAATTGACGATTTAGCATGACACAGCTGTTCACTCATTAACTCATCAGAGTCATCAAGTCATCAGTCATCGTTATCGATCATCTTAGCGTATGGAGTTGACACATTTGTTTAGAAATATCTATGCAATAGGCACGTCAACACTGCGTGCTGAGTACAGTCGATCCTGACATAAAAGTCGCGGGCGGCCGTCGTGTTGTTTTTAACACGTTTGTCTTGGCTTCACCTGTATGTATGTGACGGAATATTTGTACTCGATTTTTACCCACTTTAAATGATCAGATTAATTCAAAACTTTGCACACTTATCAGGGCCCGATTACAAAAGAATAATTAAAAAAAAAAAGAAAAAAAGATTCATAAATTTAAAAATAAATTATAGATTAAAAAAACTAAAAAACACGTTTTAATATCATTAAACCTAACTAAAAAACACGCTTTAATATCATTAAACCTAACTAAAAAACACGCTTTAATATCATTAAACCTAACTAAAAAGTAAAAAATAAATGTCAATCTATACTTATAATAAAGCAATATGAAGAAATAGTCTGTACAAAGAAGATAATAAAAAAATGATCTAGGGTACTTAAAATAAGCTACTAAACAAAATATTAAAAAAAACTTGTATGTCTGTTCGTTTGTTTGTTACCAGTTTTCTTTTTTTCGCGCATCACTTAAAAACAACTGGACCGATTGCGATGCGATTTTCACTGTTGGATAACTTAGGGTTTGACTTAAAAACGGGGGTAATTGGTATCTCAATCCGATGATTAGATGCCGAGCAATCGATAATCCGAAGGAATTTCGATCAAATGTTGGTATATTGGTAGTTTAGGTATGAGCATATGAGTACTTTTAACCTAGAGAAATGACCACGCGTGCGAAGCCGGTGGCACAGCTAGTATAACAATAAAGTGATTAACGAGAAAATTAAAGTCATTTTAAAAAAAGCGTTTGTTTGCTTTGTAAAACATTTTTAAACTCTGTAATTCGAAATATAAATAGTAACAAATCTTGGTAAAAAAAAAAAAAAACGAACACCCTTCGCTTCTTTTCACAATGATATTAATTTTCTCGATAACCACTTTATTCTTATATTGAAATTTATTTTTAACTTTTTAGTTCGGTTTAATGGTATTAAAGCGTGTTTTTTAGTTAATTTTTAATCTTTAATTTATTTTATGCCAATATTATTCTTAAACATTTATAAAATGATTGCTTGACACGCGACGGTTTAAAATCTTGAGGGCTTCGTTTAAGACCAAACTAATAAAATTCGTCATGTTTGTAAAACTTACACGATAGTTCTGAAATGATACATCCATTTGACCTACACCGTTACACCGTACAATATCAAGTTTTTGATTGGAGCAAGTCGCTCGCCTTGCCTGTTAGTAAGCGTCATGCCTGCCCATATTAATACTATAGCAGTTCTACCTAGAACTGTGGTTGCAAAATTTTGCGGATCACTGCACTAAGCTAAAATCTCACCCTAAAGTTTCCACTGCACGGTAGCTCTTTTTATGGCAAATCGTTCAGTGTCCAAGCTTGTGTAATGCACTGCCACTCACGATCAGACGTGCACAGTCTCTCTAAATTATTTTATAGATAATGTTAAAAAACTATATCTTGAAATCTGATTTCACTTCCCCGTTTTCTTTTCAAGTCATTGTTTTTCTTGAATTAACTTTATGAATATATGATATTGATATGAATGTATTTATTATTGATCCAAATGTATTTTATAAATTTATTGTTATGTATGGTATTTATTATATATATTATTAGATATTTATTTTATTGTATTGGTATGTATTATTTATTTTAGTTTGATTAGCATATTTTTATAATACCTGTGAGTACACCACCATATTTATTTCCTCTCCATCCAGAGGTTGTCTGGAAGAGATCGCTTTTTAGGGATAAGACCGCCCATTGTATATTAATATTTCTTAGTTTTAGTTTAAGTTCATTTGTATTTATAAATTTTTGGTGTACAATAAAGAGTTATCTATCTATCTATCTATCTAAGCTCGTCAGTCTCGTCAATTTGACTATAATTTCAGAAATTCAGACCATACATGCACCGTGCTAATGAATATTATTTTCACATTTATGGTGAAACGATTCAGATAATTATGGTTTTTCCTATACTTTTTGTTCAATTTGTAGATTTAGCAATTGCTATCACATCACATTTCCACAGTTGGGTAGTTCCAAAGTTTTTTTTTACTTGACACCTTCTTTTTTTACTTGCTACCTTGCCACTAAAACACCTTCAAATGTTTTTTTTACGGAATTTGGTTATGATGGGATGAATCACCAGGATTAAAATCACCAGGATTAAAAGCCACGGGCACATTTCATTCAAAAGTAGCCCATGCATGCTATTCTAGGAACAAAAGTAGGTACCTACAAGGTACAATATACTACTTTCTTCAAATTCGTTCAGCCGTCAAATAGTTTTTTTATCGATTGCTCGATCTAATCATCTGATTAAGATAACAAGTACACCAATTTTTAGGTTACCAAACCCTAAGCTATTCAACAATGAAAACTGCATCTCAATCGGTCCACTAGTTTTTACGTGATGCGCGAGCAAACATACAGACAAACAGAAAGAAACGATTAAAAAATACTTGTTCAATACTCTATTTTAAGTGCCGACCATTTTTTTTTAATAAACTGTCTTTATTGTACAGTCTTTTTGGTTCGTACTGATTTATTCTAATTATCGATAGGTAGATTACATTAATTAGGCCGTTGTTAGTCAAAATGTTTGAAAAACATGAATTAGTTTCCTACAAGTCGTTGCTCGCGACCTCATTCGCGAGTTTTCTCTGCTTCAACTAAATAATCGCAGATGCAAAATTTCTATATTTGGCAGTGTGGATACCTATTTTTTTTTTTAATTCTCGCTACCCATCTTTTAAATAAGATTCTAAAAAAATAATTGTAACCAGTTCAGTACCTACTCTCTCTCTCTCTCTCTCTCTCTCTCTCTCTCTCTCTCTCTCTCTCTCTCTCTCTCTCTCTCTCTCTCTCTCTCTCCTCTGTTCCATATTTGGCCTGTGCTTGACCATGCTTCAGAATATGCGCGCTAATCTCAAGTAAAGTGAAACGGAATGTGAAGTGGAATGCTCAATATTGTCCCTCCTCCACTGGTATACTATTACATTCTTTCTCGCGCTACATTCAGGTTCTTTCACACTACCAGCTCTAGTAGAACTAGGTCATTAGATAACCGATAACCTAAGGTTAAAGGCCCCTCTCATCAGAAATACATTCTACGATTGCTCCTATAAAGTAGAAGCTGTTCGATTGTGGAATGCCTTTAGTCTAGTTAAAGAGGGGAAGATACGGCTCGCTTTAATATCACGTAAACAAAAACTGGTCTAGATACAATTGCTGGCAAATACACCCACACAGGTACATTCCTACCTTTGAAGCACATGAAGCATGACGGTAGGTACAAAGATATACGACATACGAAGACTGTAGCGTGAATAAAACTCACTGCTACATAAACGGCACTCCGATTATGGCTAATGCTAATTAAGGCCAATCGTGTGCGTTGCACCTAATTTTGGCGGTCCATGGAGCGGGTACGTAATCTTCCCACTTATTAGATCTATGCTTTAACTGTAGTTATTAAACGCATACCTTTAAACACAGGTTATAATTGTTTTATTTGCCGCAAAATGTTGTTCATAACTGCTACGTCTCAATCCTGTTATTGTTAACTAACTGTGCGCACGGCTTTGCCTGCCCCGCGCGCAGTCATTTTTCTGGTATATAATTGATACTATATGTTATTATGATGTTATTTCAGAAACAAAAGTACCTACTAATATCATCAAACTTCGTTCAGACGTCTTTTTTTTTCGATTGCCCGACTTATTCTTATCGGATTGAGATACACCAGTTTTTAAGTCAACCCCTAAGCTATCCAACAGTGAAAACCGTATCGCAATCGGTCCAGTACTTGTTGAGTGATGCGCGAACAAACAGACAAACAGAAAGACAACATTTAAAATAAAAACTTTTTCAGTTGCTTACTTTTAGTCCCCTAGACCATTTTTTTTATTTTCTTCATGTTACATACTTTTTGTTACTATTGTAATTCTTCTCCGTGAAAAAGGTTTTATTGTGACACTTATTGTAAGGTTTGTTTTTTTTGTACCTACTGTATTCAATAAAGAGTTTATATGTCTACTAGCTGATGCCCGCGACTTCGCACGCGTGGTTACTTCTCGAGCTTAAAACTACTCTTAGTGCTATTCCAGGACCTAAAATACCAATATACCAACTAACATTTGATCAAAATTTCTTCAGCCATCAAAAATATTTTAATCGATTGCTTGGCTTCTACTCATCGGATCGAGATACCAAGTACCCCAGTTTTTAAGTCAAACCCTAAGTTATCCAACAGTGAAAACTGCATCGCAATCAGTTCAGTAGTTTTTACGTGATGTGTGAACAAACATACAGACAAACAGAAGGACACGAATTTTATAATATTATTTTCTTGTTCAGTAGCTTATTTTATGTACCCTAGCCCATTTTTTTAAATTATCTTCTTTGTACAGACTTGTTCGTTCCTATTGCTTTATTATAAGTATAGATATACTCGTAGGAGATGTAATAATAATGGGATAGTACGACAAACGTACTATTTTTTACATTACCGGAATTCCTGAAAACGCTGCAAAAATGCAACGTTACAGTTTCACGTGATTCCGACCAACTTTTTGCATAAACTCGTGAGTCGCAACCACGCTGGTAGAGCAAGACCACGTCCTACTACGGAAGGGAGGTCTTGCCTCTCTTTACTGTTGATTGACTAGTTTTCTACCAACCGCACCTACGATAGGTCGTTTATCAAAAACGTTAACGTGGTTGTATACGATCCGCGTAACGCAAAATTTTACGTGCGGTTTTAGTTTTCAGTTTAGTGTTGGACTGATGTGTTTAACTAGTGGTAGTTGAATCAGTGATCTGTTTTGTTATTATTTGGAAATTGCACGTTTGTTTATTATTTATGAAGATTTGAAGCAATTGCCAAGTAGGCATTGAATTATTTTCTGTCGGCCTCGACGATGCAACATATAGTCTTAATGTAACCAACAAACCTACTTACTTGTTTATGTTGAGGCGACAATTTCGTTGTTCATTTTTGAATCATATTATAACTACTTGTAATATGTTATATAATAATTCATATTATTCTGCAGTAACGTTGAATTGCAAAACTCACATTAAAAATACAAATCACCAATCGAATGGAGTTAATCATTCCATAGATAATTGTTGTTCTATAATGCAGAACGAAACTTGTTCAGTAGATTAGATCTTTATTGAAATCCCAGTAACGTGTGTATTCATATTGAATCTCCATTATTTTGTAGTTAAACATAGGTATATGTAAAGCTGTATGCTACTAGTTATTCGCTTATAAGTACACCAGCTCATTGTCGTGGTCATTTCTGTCGGTTAAAAGTACTCTTTGTGTTATTCCAGGACCTAAAATACCAATATACCAACATTTGATCAAAATTCCTTCAGCCGTCAAAAATATTTTTATCGATTGCTCGGCTTCTACTCATCGGATTGAGATATAAAGTACCCCAGTTTTTAAGTCAAAACTTAAGCTATCAAACAACTGCATCGCAATCGGTCTAGTAGTTTTTACGTGATGCGCGAACAAACATACAGACAGACAAACAGACCGACACGAATTTTATATTCAAAAGAAAATGTTATATTCTTGTTCAGTAGCTTATTAAATGTACCCTAGACCTTTTCTTTTTTAATTATCTTCTTTGTACAGACTTTTTTGTTCCTATTGCTTTATTATAAGTATAGATAGATGAAAGGAATCGCCTTTGCCCGTGATATAGGTAACCCATATCGAATTGAAATCAGTTCAGCTAATTTGGTTCGCTTCTATAACAAACGTGACATATCACTAGGTCTACTTCAAATTATCTTCTTTGTACAGACTTTTTTGTTCCTATTGCTTTATTATAAGTATAGATAGATGAAAGGAATCGCCTTTGCCCGTGATATAGGTAACCCATATCGAATTGAAATCAGTTCAGCTAATTTGGTTCGCTTCTATAACAAACGTGACATATCACTAGGTCTACTTCAAATTATCTTCTTTGTACAGACTTTTTTGTTCCTATTGCTTTATTATAAGTATAGATAGATGAAAGGAATCGCCTTTGCCCGTGATATAGGTAACCCATATCGAATTGAAATCAGTTCAGCTAATTTGGTTCGCTTCTATAACAAACGTGACATATCACTAGGTCTACTTCAAAGCAAAGGATTATATCACAAAACGTTCCCTATTTTGTACATACATTCTAGCTTTATCTATAGAAGAACTGAAGTGAAAGGAAGAGTACATAGAAAAGTATTAAAAAACCATCTACCTAATATACAAGAGTTCTGTTTTCGCTCTGCAGCTTCGTTCTATTCTATTGTACAACACTTTACATATAAAGGTCTACACAACCCTCGTGCCGAAAACTCTCAGCAAGAAATGACCATAGACAAAAGCGTGGTTTATGTCAGGGCGCAGGGCCGCTTGACAAACAAGTGAAACGTTTACTCCACGTACAAATCGTTTACCGAATTAAAGATCACTATTAAATCACGTAAATTTTGCTGATTATGAGCGGGACACCCGCGGCTTTGCCCGCGTGGTCATTTCTCTGGGTTACAAGTAACCTATGTGTTATTTTAGGACCAAAAGTAAATATCTATATCTATACTTATAATAAAACTGTAACGGGTCCAATTCTGTACATTGAAAATTTTTTTTGGACCTTACTCTAGATTCGATACTGAAGCCAAAACTGTTTTTTTTTCATTTTTGTCTGTCTGTCTGTCTGTATCTTGGCTAGGCATCACGCTGAAACTACTGAATGAATTTAAATGAAACTTACATACATTTTGTCCCGAAAAAATAATGGGTTCCTGTGGGATATGGGTCCAAATTTTGAACATTAAAGATATAGTGTTTTTTTTTGTAAATTACTCTATATTCGATTATGAAGCCTAAACTGTATGTTTTTTCATTTTTGTCTGTCAGTATTTATCTTAGCCGCGCATCACGCCGCCGGAACTACTGGATGAATTCAAAAGAAAATTGGTATGATTTGAGTTCGTATTACGAGGTAGGACATAGGATACTTTACATATCGAAAAAAAATTGGGTTATTATTTAGGGGTTAAAACTTATTTAAAAGAACACGTACCACGCTGAAACTCATGAACGGGTTTTGATGCAACTTGGCACTGTCTTAAGTTATATGATAGGTTAAAATTGAGGACACGTTATATCCCGAAAAAGTAAAGGGTTTCTGCGGGATATGGGTCCAAAGTTATGTTAATAATTAAGTAATAAAAATATTTTTTGGATGGTTCTCTATATTCGATACTGAAGCCAAACTGTTTTACTTTTTAATTTTGTCTGTCTGTTTTTCCGTATCTTGACCGCGCATCGCACCCAAACTACTAAATGGATTCAAATGAAAAAAATACTCTTGGGTGCTTAAAAAATGTATTGAATTATTTTTTTTGTTAATCTTTTCTTTCTTTCTGTTTGACTGTAAGTTTGTCTGTTCACGCATCACGTAAAAACTACTGAACCGATTGCGATGCGGTTTTCACTGTTAGATAGCTTAGGGTTTCATTTAAATCTGGTGTAATTGGTATCACAATCCGGTGAGTTAGAAGCCGAGCAATTGATAAAGTATTTTTGACGGCTGAAGAAATTTTGTTCAAATGTTGGTATATTGGTCCTGGAATAGCACATTATGGTACCTACTTTGAACCTTAAGAAAATAAAACGCGTGCGAAGCCGCGGGTACAGCTAGTAAGGTATAAAATAACAAATTTCACTCATCCGTCAAATATGTTTTATCAATTGCTCGGCTTCTATTCACCGGAATGAAATACCAAGTACACCAAAACCTTTAACACCAAAACATTTTTTATTCTAAACCTTGTTTTTACGTGATTCGCGAATAGACAAAAAGACAGACATGATTTTGAAAAAGGTTAAGTCCATTCACTTATTTAAAGTCCACTAGACCTTTTTTTTATAATTATCTTCTTTGTACAGACCTTTTGTTACTCACTGCTTTATTATAAAATCTTTATTACCTTGACGGCTGGTTGGTCTAGTGGCTAGTAACCCTAGGAACGAAATCAATTGGTCGCGGGTTCGAATACTGCAAGGTGTAATCATTTGTGTAATGAGCAGAAATGTTTGTTTCCGAGTCATGGATGTTGATATTCGTATTCATGTATGTTTATCCGTTATCTAGTACCCAAATTACAAGGTATCCTAGTTTGGGCTTAGGTAATTTGTATGGAATTGTCCCAAATATATTTATTTAACTTGAAAAGAACCCTAAACTTATAACCCCCCCCCCCCTGGTTATAAGTTTAGGGTGTGTGTGTGTGTGTGTGTGTGTGTGTGTGTGTGTGTGTGTGTGTGTGAGTATGTGTGTGTGTGTGTGTGTGTGTGTGTGTGTGTGTGTGTGTGTGTGTGGCTTTCTGTGGCATCGTAGCGCGCAAATGAATGGACCTATTTTGATGCGGTTTTTCTGTTTGAAAGCTGATGTGATTGAGATGCGCATGCTTGACCGTTAAAGTAAACATGTATTCATGTATGTCACACTCCGAAGATTAAAATAGAACTTTTCAACAGCCCTTATGCGTGACCGTCGAAACATAACCAGATTTCCGTTTCATAAATGTACTAGTTTCTTTGAAAAACCGAATGGCTGTGTTAGGGTGTATGGCCGTTTGTTTGTTGTGAAACTTCAACGCCACGTACAATTTGATCCGGTCCTGAAAACCTCTCGGTTGCTCTGTGCTGGAGTTCAAAATGTGTATAATCTTTATTTTAGTACGGACGTTCCGGGTGCTGCAGCCACTTTTGTACAAGTCCCCATTTTTTTTTAATTTATTAGACGTTTAGCAATTTTTTTCATATTAAATCGTTTTTTTCTCAAACATTGGAATCAATATGCTTACTAAATTTCGAGTTATACCGAATTAAAAATCATAAAAACATCAATTTCGCTGATTTTGCTTTGTGCGTCCTGCCTCCCCCCGTAATGTTTAATATTTGTCTTTTGACAAATATTACCATTACAACATCGAACTGACAATAGAGGGCAAAAATAGTTTGTTTTTTGTAATTACTTTTTGTGAGGTGAAGTCGCTCGCCTGATGGTAAGCATCACGCTAGCCCATAAAAGTTGCAGTGCCACCCAGAAAAATGACACCTACATTCTATCTCTGGGGCTTATATAGTTACACAGTTATAAAGGCTAGACGATATAGCCCTTTTCGTGATGGTCCACTTTTAAAACCTGGTATTCCTATGTTTCGGAGTGATTTTATTGACGTTATTTCAAAACTCCCACAATGTTCGAAACATTCGATCGCGCATGCGCATAGCGGCTAATGAAAAATTCTATACAAACGTCTCCCTAACACAGTTAATAAACAACAATTTATGATTACATACGTTCATTATTTAAATGTGGGCTACACTCGCAATTAAAATTAATCGTTGTCAAAATCAAATTAGTCCTGTCACAATGATTTCTTAGTTTAGTTGAAATCAACAACTGATACAATTTTAGGAATCACTAAAAAAATAGTTTTAGCTTAGTTTAGTTTAGTGAGTTGTTCAACAGAATTGGCGTCATTGTCACTTAAATAAGTCTCTTTGAGAGGAGAGGATAATTTACATTACAGTTTTTAATTAAGGCCAAGGTGTGTGTCATAATCATAATCTACAGGGCCACGACACGGCAACTCTCTGCCATAACCAAAACCACCTCTGTTTATGGTTTTTCTATTCATATTAAAGGTAATTAACAAAAATTGGCAACAAAATATATATATTTTGCATATACATATAGATAATTGGAATAGGACATCAAAAATATGCCCAAGAACTGGTCGGAGTTACATCAAAGACTTAGCCCATTTGTTGTACCGTTTTATTCATGGTATTTCTTCCCTAGAACCTTAAAAATATGTAAAAAAAAAGTAGTAATTCAATGATTCAAGTAAGTACCAGAAACACACTGTAGGTAAGTGAAAGTTTTGTTAACTTTCACAGAACCTATGATCTGTTACAAAATAAATGGAAGGGATTTTGAGTCTAGGTATATCCGCATTCGAAAGGTCTGGATATCCGATTGTAAAAAAGTAGCTTAAAAGCTAAAAAAAACACGCCTGCCCACCTAAAAAAGAGCTTTTGCCAATAAATTATATACTGTTGGAATGTGCTTATTAAGACCTTCAATTTGATTCCCATATTGTAAATTTCTAGGTTTTGATTTTTTGAGTTTGAAAATGGAGCCATACTGAATGTTTTCAAAAAAATATATAACCTATGTTACTCGGGGGGATGTAAGGATTCTAACGATGCCCCATACGTATCAACCTGTCCAGGCATTTAAAAGTTATGGTGGAATAAAGAAACTCACATACATACAAACATACATGAATGCTAAAAACATAACACTCCTTTTTTTGGGCAGTCGTGTAAAAAATACATATTCGTATCCAAAACTCCGTATCCATAACATCCAGAATAGAATAGGTATTGGCATATTATAGATATAATGGCAAGGAATCTAAGTGATTTCTAGACCTTGTTTACCTGCCGGTTATATCCTTGTGCCTTGTGCAATATAAACAGTAGTTAAAATATCCTTCAATCGTGCTATTCCAAGTGATGATTAATATATTCGTTAACGTAGTAGGCAAGTCAACAACAAATATATAAACATCTAGAAAAATCCAAAAAATAATTTAAAAAAGGTATCCACACGAATATATAAAAGTTAAACCTTGTCTGTTTGTTTGTTTCTTTGTTTTTTGATTTCTCGTATCGGCTTCCCTTTCGAAGTAGTTCCTACTCAATTGCATGATCTGCCCGAGGTAAACATATTTCTGAACAACTTAAACTTAAAGAGGGACACCGCTAACGACAACCGGTTGCGGGGTAATCCCAATCCAAAAAAAACATCCCATGTTCATCTAGGATATTAAAAACCAATTCAAAAGTAGAATACTTACGCTCTTGTTGGTTTTTGACGGACGTTATTTCGTTTCCATGGCAACCATTCCATACAGCGAGTAATTGTCATTTTCCAGTTTTCCCGTGGAAACTTACCATTTTCCGGGGGAAAAGTATCCTGTGTTTTATTCCAGGGTATAAGCTATCTCCATTCAAAACTTCATCAAAATCCGTTCAGCCGTTATCGCGTGAAAATTCCCCAAACAAACAGACAACGTTTCACTTTTATATATTGGTATGGATGGATTATTAACAGCTTAGGTATTTGGGTGCATTTCGCAAATAAATATCTATAATATCTTACAAACGTCATTATTGTCATTCTGACAAAGAATTTCTCATCGAAATACATCATAATTAACCCACACTTATTGCGGAATTTATCAGATAGCATTGGTTTGGTACCGTAAAGATAAGGAAAATGAATTAAATTTACCTACATCGACTTGGTTTACTTGAAATCGTGAGTAATACAAATAGGTACATTACTTCTTAATAATTTAAGATACTTGAATAAATACAGGCAATTGTTCTGGATAGAAGATGTAATGAGTTGACAGCTTGGTCATTTGTTGGGTAATGTCGTTACTTTTTCGGGTGAAAAAACTTTCACGATTTTACTTTTCGTACCCGTTTTGTATGACTTAAAAGTAGAATACACGAAAATTTAACCCACTTTACAAAACCTGCCTCTAACTGACAATGACATACTCGTCCGTAGTTTTTGCTCACGCCTCCCGCATTAGAGAAACTTCAGACTTAACAAAATAAATTCGTTCGCTGTGCAGTAGATGCCCTCTGGTATGAGAGGAACATCGACCTGCACAGCGATCTCGGGCTCCCTCGATAGTTCAATACATGAAAAATGCCTCTCGCCGCTACTTTGATGCGGCATCCCATCACCCTAACCCTCTTGTAGTTCAGGTCTCTGACTACTCGAAAGACGCGACAACAGACGCACGACCCCTCCGTAGACGCCTTAGAGACATCTTGAGCGATCCAGACAATGAAATCGCTGCCGTAGTGCAGGCAGCGCCCGCTCCACCGTCCGGTGACGCTGTAGAGGTCAGCTATAGAACAACACATAAAACAAAACACTTAATCCACATTTTATTTTAACGGTTAGTTCTTTTTACAAACCTTTTTGATGTGGTCGACGTGAAGTGCGCCCAAAATGCTGGTACCTATTTGGCTCATCAAATCAGCATTGCAGTTCAGCGGGCCAATGCTGCCAGCATGTTGGGTACGCTGCCAACTGGTATTGTGCTAAAAGATTTGGCCAACCTGTGAGGCAATAATGGCTTGCAGGTTGTCTAAATGTTTTTTTTAGCTAATAGCTTCATATTGTAGTACTTAGTTAGTTGTAGTCCATAAAGGTTACTGATCTGCTAAAAAATGCTTTGATATGCGTCACTTCTTTTATCCATGAGGCATCTTGATTCTCTATATAATGCTGAAATTAAAAGACCAATTTCTTTCAAAATATGATATTATCATTACCACAATCTATAAACCATGATGAGAACCTTATTGGGCAAAAACCTTGAACCTAAATAAAGTAATTTATAGCGTGCAAACCTTCTGCAAACTATGTACTTAAAACTTTCGTCAATTTACTTAAATTACCAACGTCAAAATCCGTCCGTTCATCACGTCCACGAGGACAAAAACAATTTTCTTGTAAGCACCCCTTTTTGCGGAAATTCATACAACAATTTATACGACCGTAATCTATGGCCGGCCCTTGTTTGTCCCGAAACTTTCTGATCCTCATAAAAAGTCCCGGGTAACTTAATGAGCCACCCACAGGAAGACGTTAGGAGCATTGCCTATTTCTATTGGTTTATATCACAATCCTAAACCCATAAAAATGTTCTACTATTTTTTTGTTTTTAGTGTGCTTTTATATTATTCAACGTCGCTCTGCAAGCATTTATATTATTCAACGTCGCTCTGCAAGCATTTATATTATTCAACGTCGCTCTGCAAGCATTGGATACGTCTACGGGAAACTAAAAGACCAAATAGTTATCAACATAACTAGCTGTGCCCGCGGCATTACCCGCGTGGTAATTATTCTGGGATATAAAGATCCTATGTGTTATTCCAGAACCTAAAATACCAATGAGTATCATCAAACTTCGTTCAGACGTGAAATGGTTTTTTATCGATTACTCGACTTCTACTTGTCGGATTGTGATACTTATTACACTAGTGGCTCTGCGAGCTGTAGACCTCGCGCGTACAAACTTTTTGCATTCAATCTAGCGGTGCACAGTAGCGCCATCTAGTTACCTTATTGTAACACTAACATTAATAACCAAGGTGCTCCATCAACCTAGTGGGTATAGGCTGATTCTACTGGTAGAAACCTAAAAGTGAGATATTTACTGCATTTTGAGGAGCTATTCTGCTAATCACGCCGAAGATCCTCATCAGATCTTCACTAATTTTTATGAGACCAATTTAAAGTTATTATCTACCTTTCAAATAAAAAAAACTCATCGAAATCAGATATAATAAGGCGGAGGTATTCAGTAGTCCCCTTTTTGCCCTCTTTGGGGAAAATACCGCCCCCAATCAAAAATCCAACATTAAAAAAAAAGAAGTATAACCTGTGTAATGTGACCTATAGAGGAGAACGGAGATCCGGACAGACATCCGGGCATACGAAAGCATTTTTGCTCTAGCTGAAACGGAGACGCTTCGCTCGCGCTTCGCACTCGCTTGGTCAGACAGTTTTTTAAGTCAAAACCTAAGCTATCCAACAGTGAAAACCGCATCGCAATCCGTCTAGTACAGTCCGATCCAAACTTAATAGCGACTGTGAAGTTGGTGCGCAGCGCTGCGCAGCAGCAAATATTAGGTATGCGCGGGGGTGAGGGGATGCGCGATGCCGCGCTATCAGCGCACTTCACAGCCGCCATTAAGTTTGGTTCGTAGTAGTTCTTACTGATGCACGAACAAACAAACAGAAGGAAAGACACGATTTAAAAAAATGTTATATTCTTGTTCAGTAGCTTATTCATTGTAGATAATTTTTGGTACTTGCTGTTTTATTATACTCGTAAGTAAAGATTCCAAAATTATTTTGTTCGCAAATATTACTGAATCAAAAGTGAAAGCCTCCTCGTAAATTATTTTGTTCGCAAATATTACTGAATCAAAAGTGAAAGCCTCCTCGTAAATTATTTTGTTCGCAAATATTACTGAATCAAAAGTGAAAGCCTCCTCGTAAATTATTTTGTTCGCAAATATTACTGAATCAAAAGTGAAAGCCTCCTCGTAAATTATTTTGTTCGCAAATATTACTGAATCAAAAGTGAAAGCCTCCTCGTAAATTATTTTGTTCGCAAATATTACTGAATCAAAAGTGAAAGCCTCCTCGTAAATTATTTTGTTCGCAAATATTACTGAATCAAAAGTGAAAGCCTCCTCGTAAATTATTTTGTTCGCAAATATTACTGAATCAAAAGTGAAAGCCTCCTCGTAAATTATTTTGTTCGCAAATATTACTGAATCAAAAGTGAAAGCCTCCTCGTAAATTCTGGCAATTAACGTATATAAGAATATATGTGTTTTATTTTAATTTTTATATGTTAATGACTTAGGTAGACAATAAAATAATACTAGTGACTAGCCTATACTTTTCTGAAAGAACCACTTTCCTATAAGGCGCACCCGGATTAACCAACAGGCAAAGACCACTTGTCATTCAGTTGTATAAAAAAACTGTCAAACAAAATAAAACCAGATTAACACTCGCCGCACTCGAAAACATACTGCAAGTTTTGAATTGTTCAAACTTGATCCGATTTCAACAAGCGAGGTACAAGCGATTCGTCTTCATCGCAAGAGTGTTATAGGCAACTTTTTACCCGACTGTAGTCGGTTTTTAGTTTTTGTACTTATGTCTTGTTTATATATTATAAGATTTCGATATGTTTTAGCGTGTGCCGTATGTGTTCAAAATGAATTGAAGGGCTATCGTTTTGTGATGTGACCACGATAGATTGTTTTACTAGTGTGACAAGTCGGTGTGTCCACGAGTCCGCACCCGCAAGGTGGCTGTGGTGGCAGTTGGAAAAGAAAGCCGAGAAGCCGGGCTCATTGGCGTGCTTTGGAAGAGGCCTGAGTCCAACAGTGGACTATACAGGCTGATAATTATGTTGCTAAGAGCTCGTGATAATTAATTTATTTCTAATAATAAGAACGGCTTGCCAATTACATTTATTATAAAGAACAAGATCAAGTTAATTATAACTCCCATAACTCGTAACCATAATTAATACTAAATGTCAAAATAAACTCAATATTGTCAATCTCGATGTTGATACAATAATGTGAATCTGTATTATTACTACAGAAAAGATTTGATTTATTGTAAAAAAAAACTATGTTTGTTTATTTGCGTGTAATGGATAAACTCAAAAAATACCTAACTTAAAATTCTTTCACATATTAAAAGCTACATTATCAGCGAGTATCATGGGCAGTACATTACTTTTAAAAAATTTGAGTTGCCTACGTAAATTGCAATTATGTAACCGAAGGTATCCAAAAATTGCCCATAAAAGTCAATATTTGGCGTGCGCTGCGAAAACTATTTATCCGCTTAATGCCCCCGCTATAAAACAACCTATAATGTAAATACACTCCGATCACGTGACCATGACATCATCGCGGCAAGATAAAAAAATGGCGCAAAAAAAATGTTGCCGCGCATAACTTATTTTCCGTTCCTTCCTCAACGGCTTGGCGGATCCGTACAAAACTTGGCCTGTGATACGCAGAATATATGTAGCCACTGACAAACCGAACGTAAGTTTTATGAAATTATTATGTAAGGAGAGAGCACCGCAGAAAAATGATGAAGCCTACAGTTTATTGCGAAAAAAACATCTTATGTTCTTCTATAGGATATTAAAAACTAATGAAAAAGTAGACTTAGTCTTCTTGGTTATGGCTCTACCAACTATTTAATCTGTGGCACCAAAGCTCTTGATGTTTATTGACATACTTGTTATTTCGTTTCCATGGCAACCGTTCCTTAGAGCGAGTATTCAACATGTTCTAGTTTTCCCGTGGAAACTTACAATTTTTCGGGAGAAAAAGTATCCTATGTTTTATTCCTATGTTTTTTTTAGGGTATAAGCTATCTTCATTTCAAATTTCATCAAAAGCCATCCAGCGGTTATCGCGTGAAAGCTCCCCAAACAAACAAACAAACAAACAAGCTTTCACAACGTTTCACTTTTATATATTGGTATGGATAATTACGTGTTTATAGTACTCATCATTATACCTACAAAAAAGTCTGAACGTTATATGCACCATACAACAGAGCACTGGACAACGGTACAACTATTGGGTGCGAACAAAAAGCGTATGACTTCGACAGGGCTTGAGCCGAACATATAATTATCAGACAGACTGACGACTGTGCAGGTCAGGTTAGTATGTTTTAACAAGTCCTTGTGCTGGTCAAAAGATTTCCTTACTTTAGTTGGTGAAATGATGACGGTACCGCTTTTTCTATGTCACAATTATTTTTACTGCTAGAGCTCTAATTCTATTTGATTTTTAAATAGGTACCTACGGATACTGGTAGCAGAAAAATCCTATTGAGCCCTTTTTCGGCAACGCTTTAACAAGTTCACGTAACCAATTAAATATTAAAGCTGTGTTGGGCTTACAGTGGACTTTTTTACTTTAAATGTACCAAAACGTGACGAGACGTGACCTTTCAGCTTAGATCATTTGCAAAGAAAGCAATTTTTTTTTTGATTTTATATATTCTTTTGCTTGATATATTTGTATTATACAGAGTGGAATTTCAAGGCGATAGGTTGAGGGAAAGTAGGTTCCTTAAATATTGATGACAGCGAATTTTACTAAAAGGAAACATTCCTTTATATTTGGAATTTATTATATATGCATTCAAAGATTTTTGAATACTTGCTTGCCTCAGCCGGGAATCGAACCGACAAATGGCATAAACTAGGTAGTTATTCTAAGGCAAAAACTTTATTCGCTATCTATGGGTTATTTTTAGAACTTTTACTCCACCGACCGTCTTTAAAATCCACTTGTATATATGTGACGTGCTTTATATACTTATGCGTGTTCTTTTTTGTTTTTTTTTTTAATTATTATATTATTTTGTATCTTCTTCTATTATAGACTTATAATAAAGCAGTACGTAACAAAAAGTCTGTACAATGGAGATAAAAAATAAAATAAAATAAGATACTGAACAAGATTATTACATATAAAAAAATGTTGTCTGTTTGACTGTCTGTTTGTCCTAGCCTAATAACTCCTAGACTGCTTGCGACGCAGTTTTCACTGTAGGTTAGCTTAGGTTTTGACGTAAAAACTGGGATACCTACTTTGTATCTTAATCCAATGAGTAGAAGCGGATCAATCGATAAAACCTATTAGAAGGCTAAACGAAATTTGGTACTTTTATTCCTAGAAAGAAGCGAGGATGGAAAGGATTTTGTCCATCGTCTCTTTTCTAACGAGGTATTATATGTATAGGACTAATAGTGTTCGCGGCTTTGCCCGCGTGGTCATTTCATTTAAAAGTAGCCCATATGGGTTATTCGAGGACCAAAAGTACCTACCTATAAAGCACAATATACCTACCATATTTCTTCAAAATTCAGACGTCAAATCGTTTTTATCGATATCTCGTCATCTAATCATCGGATTAAGATACCAAGTACCTCAATTTTTAAGTCAAACCCTAGGCTATCCAACAGTGAAACTGAAACCACATCGCAATCGGTCCAGTAGATTTACTTTATGCGATTTAAAAAAAAACTCATTCATTAGCGTATTTTCAGTAACCAAGACAATTATTATATTTTTTTTTGTTTGCGCTTTATTATAAGTATAGATAAATAACATCTTGACAGTGGATCTCACATCTCAGTTGCACCAAAATATTACATGTGCTAAAATTACCTCAAATTAATTATTATTTGCTAGGGATTCTTTCAGGACAGCCCTCTTTCCCTACGTGTTTATTACAAGCTACTAGACAAACCATTGATTTTGTTATTAGTTTAATGTGTAGATAGGTGCCCTGGCTAGACGCGAAACTAATTTGTTTATCTGGAGTGCAGTGCAAAAACCTTTACGTCATAATTAATGTAGAATATTGTTTGCATGTGTCAATAAACTGGTTTCCTAGCATTGCCTGCGGAATCACTCACTTGATTTCGGCTTAAGAGACTGTGACATAATTATAATAATATGTGTAAATAGCTAACGCCCGCGGCGTTCTCTGCTTGATTCGTTATCATATTTCCCGTTACCTAGTTAACCATATTAACTCATTATCCCATCATGATTAGGACTTCAAAAGTAAAATATTTTAGAAATTTAATTTAAATAGCTCTGAAGTATGTGGTACCTATAAAACAATAGTAGATTATGCACCAAGGGAATAAAGAGTTAGAGTCTCGAGTGAATCAATGGGTCCAATATGCCACCCGTGTCAAAAGTCAGGCTTTATTCCCGAGGTGAATACTCTACTTTTCATTCCTTGAGTGAGACAATAAAAACAATAAATACAACATAGACTGCTTGACTTTCGAGTTGCTATGATGCTAATATTTGGAAATAAACTAAAAGGGTGGATTCGGATACAGCCTCGACTCCTTTTGTTGTTCTCCATTGATAAAAAACGTTATAGTAGGCTTTTTCGTATTTATCTTTTGATTTTCCCGGTAGTATATTATTAATAATCATTAGTGGCTCTGTGAGCTGTAGACCTCGCGCGTACATTTTTTTTCATTTTTGCAGTCAATCCAGCGGTGCACAGTAGCTGGCGCTACTGTGCACCGCTGGATTGATCTAGTTACTTTTCTGTACAACTAACATTAATAACCAAACTGCTCCATCAATCCCTACCTAGTAGGTAAAGGAACTGGTAGAAACCTAAAAGTGAGAAATTTACTGCATTTTGTGGAGCTATAAGTTACTACCTTTCAAATAAAAAAATACATCGAAATCAGATTATTCCGATTCGAGATATTCAGCAGCCCCTTTTAACCTTTTTATACGCTTTATATTAGCTTCACTTGTATGTTTGTATGTTTGTAACCGACTCCTTTGGACGCTATTTTGACCCACTTTAAACGGTCAGATTTCATTCAAATTTTGCACACCTGTCAAAGACTGATGACAATGGAATAATTCGGAAAAAAAAACAAAAAAAAACTAAAAAGTAGAAAATAAATAATAGTTTAACAAACTAAAAAATATCTTCTATCTATACTATAATAAAACTGTAACTGGGCTAAATCTGTACATTAAATATTTTTTGAAAATTATAATTGAGATAAACTTCAAAATCGATATGGAGTGCAAAAAGGTTTTTTATTAATTTTTGTCTGTCTGTCTGTCTGTCTGTGTGTCTGTCTCTTTGAACACACATCACGCTGAAACTACCGAACGGATTTTGATGCAACTATCCCGCAGGAGCCCTCTAGTTTTTCAGTTGTTTCAAAAATATCAAGGAAGATGGAAAAAATAACGCAGTAATATTGTAAAAATCTTTTAATTATGGAGCAAAATATTTCTACGGCGCGTGATTTCAATCCACGTATGTCTGGATTACGCACCCATGCATCTGTCCAACTGGGCCAGTGCTATATGGGAGGGGGCTGAAGGGGGAGGAGTTGAAAAAAGGGAGGGGTGAAAATCGTATCTTTCAAACGAATGGACCAACTTAACTGCGGGTTTTTATGTTTCAAAGCTGAGGTAAACAAGATAGTTCTTAGCTATAATGGGGGGGGCCTTCGTCTTCTAACCTATCACGACCATGTCGGATCGCCACTGAAGGTACTGGAATTTTGGTACTGGGATAATATAAGGATCCTATGGATCCTTATATTATCCCAGTATCCCAGAAAAACTACCACGCGAGCAACGCTGCGGGCACAGCTATAAGGCAATAAGAACGTAAATCTATACAAAGAAGATAATTTAAACATTTTTTAATTCGTGTCTGTCTGTCTGTCTGTCTGTTTGTTTGTTTGTCTGTATGTTTGTTCGCGCATCACGTAAAAACGTATTAGACCGATTGCGATGCAGTTTTCAGTGTTGGGTAGCTTAGGATTTGACCTAAAAACTGGGGTACTTGGTATCTTAATTCAATGGTTAGAAGCCGAGTAATCGATAAAAAACTTTGTAACGGCGGAAGGAATTTTGATCAAATGTTTATTTTAGATCTTGGAATAGCACATAGAGTACTTTTAACCTAGAGAAATGACCACGCGAGCGAAGCCGCGGGCACAGCTAGTAGAAAATAAATTTTAATAGTGTAAATCAGAAAAAAAGGTTTTATTTAAAAAAAAAGCGTGGGGTGCTTCTCATATCTGTCCAATGAAATATTTGTAACTATTGACCCATGCACCCCACGTATTTTTTTTTTTTTTTTTTTCTTATTTACACTATTAAAATTTATTTTATATTTTTTAGTTTGGTTTTCTATATAAAGCGTGTTTTTTAGTTTTTTATACTATTATTTATTTTAGAGGAAGTCTAGATCGGTTGAGAAATGCGACATGTAGAGAACAGCCGGACAGACCTCCGTAAATACGAAATAATTTTTGCTCAAGCTGAAACAGAAACGCTTCGCGCTAAATTTGATCAACTAAAGCATCCATATTTTAAGGTATTAAAAAAAAGAGTAATCCACCATTTTCTTGTGGCGGCCATCTTGGATTTGGAATTTTTATATTGTACTGTATTCTAATAGTTAAGCCCTTTCATTTGTTACCCATATTGAGAAGATTGAAAAATAACCGCCATTTTGTGGTGGCGGCCGTCTTGGATTTAGAATGTTTATGATGTACTGTATTCTACTAGTTAAGTCCTTTTATTTGATACCTATATTGAGGGGATTGGAAAAAAAATATATAACCCGCCATTTCGTGGTGGCGGCCATATTGGATTTGAAATTTTCATAGTGTACTGTATTTTACTAGTTAAGCCTTTTCATTTGATACCCATATTGAAGGGCTTGTAAAAAAGAAAGTTATCCACCATTTTGTGGTGGCAGGCATCTTGGCTTTGAAATTTTCATGGTATACTATATTTTATTACTTAAGCCCTTTCATTTGATGCGGCCATCTTGTCATTAGAACTAAAGGCGTGTAGGTACCAAAGGGGATAGAATTCCAAATATTTCGGAAACGTTACACTTTAAGGTACCATTTTACTTGTCATTTTTGGTCGTATAAGTGTCCTCTACCCATATACTACTTAAGCGTGCACGAAAACTTAAACAGGCGGGTCGCCAGCTTTCATACAAAAATCTTCGAACCCCTTTCAGATCAATCGGTCAACAGGAAGGGGATAAAATTTCAATTACTAGATTTGACCCAAACAAACAACAAATAATAAAATAAATTGAAGACAACAAACGGGTCAAGGTAAATAAAACCGTTTAAAAATAAGGAACTGTTCATTAAACTATCCCCAAACACCGCCTCTTGTTTCACGTTTATTTACAATCGCGCCTTTTTTTTTGTTCTCTGCCTATGGTCACAGTATATATATATTAGTCTAATACATGTACTGTTCCACGGTAATCCTATACTGTGCTATGGTGGACAGTTCGATTTTCGAATAAACTAACTTTACAATGCCCGTACAGTACGGCCGATAAGTCTATAGTAAGTATCTATACTAAGTATCTATGCTAAGAATTATACGAATTTTAACGTTCCAAATTATATAATGACTTGAGATTGCGTGATATATAATTGGACATTTTCGAGCAGGTGGTGTCAGAGTTTGTCAGGCCGCCCGAGGGCCTCTGACATGGCTTAACGACTGCTAATAATCATTAACAGCCGGGACCGACAGCTTAACGTGCCCTCCGAAGCACAGAGCGATGGAAAACCGCACATAACTTAGAAAAGTCATTGGCGTGGAGCCTAGGATTGTACCCGGTATCGTTGGATTCTAAGTTGCACTATTGAATAAGCACTATTTGATGAGCTACCATCGCTCTATATTCTAACAA
This sequence comes from Alsophila aescularia, assembly GCA_946251855.1. NCBI lineage: Eukaryota > Metazoa > Arthropoda > Insecta > Lepidoptera > Geometridae > Alsophila > Alsophila aescularia. The sequence continues at coordinate 44,716,659 of OX276378.1, forward strand.
ATAGCTATGTGTATTTATGTAAGTCCGTAAGCAAAGTTCCCAAAATGTTGGAAGTATTGCCATATTAAATGTGTAATAAATAAAGCCAAATGAAAGCCAGCATTTTGAATTATGTTTCTTGTATACAATGTGACCGGACACAAGACAGACTTTAACAGTTCGTTAAAAACTTAATTACAATGATAAAAAAAAGAGGAGGTTACATTAATGGCAATAATTTTAATTTTTCAAGAGTTTATACTATTTGTTGTCTTTAAGAATTAATATATTCGGAAGTAAAGGTCTACTAGACATAAAAATAGTTTATTTCAAGAGTGAAAATAATACATTTTGATATAATAATAACTATCTTTTAAAAAACTTTACACATAATGTCAAAAAAATATCAATCTGTTAATATAGCTGCTGTTTTATTTTTTATCACAAAATTATGCGTTTATCACACTATTTAAGTCTCCGAGTCTTGTGTTCAGACATATTGTATAAACATAGTCAATAGGTTTCCGTTTGGCCACTATCTCCACACTGGTGATAAGTGATGATGTTCAGTGATACCGCTCAACTAGATGTATACAATATTGTTTACTTGCGACTTGAAGACTCCCATGTTATAATCTACTTAGAAAACTTTGTGTCATACTAGATGTGACATCTCACGCAACCGTAAATCTCCCCTCTTTTTACCCGACTGCACGGAGGGTTATGTGTCTGGGTGTTATGTATCATTGTTTGTTTGTTTGTACGCTTTTTAGGCGCGTCCTACAGCCTAAACGGCTTGATTGATTTTGATAAATGAGGTATCATTAGACTCCTCTTGATCACGAGAGTGCTATAGGATATATGAAGTGTCAAAAAAACTAATATGGCGGCTTACAGCTGCCTTATTGTATTTCCGACGGAACTAAAAATGTCCAAAACCTATTAAGTGATATATCATAATGAAGGTCTTTAAAATAACATTTCAAAAATATATTATTGTTATAATTAGAGCAAGTAGCAATTCGCTTTTCAGCTACTTACAAAATTTTCAATATTAGATTATTCATGTTAATGTAAATACAGTCTAATGTTGCAATTCATCATCATCATCATCATCAGCCCGTGTTAGTCCAATGCTGGGCATAGGCCTCTCCCAAAGCAAGCCACTGAGTCCGATCTTCGGCTCCTCTCTTCCAACTGCTGCTAGCCACTTTGCGTATATCGTCGCTCCACCTAGCTGGAGGGCGCCCTACACTACGGTCTCCACTCAAGAACACGACTACCCCAACGGTTATCAGTCCTTCGACAGATATAACCAGCCCACTGCCACTTCAGCTTACTAATCCTAAGGGCTATGTCGACAACTTTAGTTCTCTGCCGAATCACCTCATTCCGGATACCATTTTTCAGAGAAACTCCAAGCCTCCATAGCCCTTTCCACAGACCTTAAATTGGTGTAATAAGTCGTACCGACTAGTCCATCAATTTAATGTTGCATTTAATGTTCTTTACTTTAATGTTGCAATTGCAAAATATGTACGTAAGTACATAAGAAACATTACATTTATATAAATACTAGCTGCACCCCGCGGTTTTACCCGCGTCCCTCAGGTAGGTACTGTGCATTATTCCGGGATAAAAAGTAGCCTATGTGTTAATCCAGTACCAAATTTCATCCAAATCCGTTCACTCGTTTAAGAGTGAAGAAGTAACACACACACGTACACACACACACACCCTCAAACACACCCTTATATACATACAAACTTTCGCCTTTATAATATTAGTGTGATTATTTATGCGGGCGGTCAGCCCGTATTCAACTATTTTGTTTGCAGTCGGGTTTTTTGTATTTTAAAAGCTTTTTAACCTCACAAGCTTGGAAAGATTCTATTTGTCATTCGAAATCTGAGTGCAAAAGTGTATTTTTATTTAGTGGCTCTGTGAGCTATATACCTCGCGCGTATAAACTTTTTTGCAAACAATCTAGTGGTTCACAGTAGCGCCATCTAGTAACCTTATTGCACAACTAACATTAATAACCTAGTGGGTAAAGGGCTGATTCCACTGGTAGAAACCTAAAAGTGAGAAATTTACTGCATTCTGCTCATCACGCCGAAGATCCTCATCAGATCTTCAACAATTTTTTACGACAAACTTAAAGATATTATAAACTTAAATTGTTATATTACCTTTCAAATAAGAAAAGAACCATCGAAATCGGATTTAATAAGGCGGAGATATTCAGTAGCCCTTTTTACCTTTTTTTGGGGAAAGTACGCCCCTAATCAAAATCCCCGAAGACTAAAAAAATTCAAAAATTAGCCTAACCTGTAAACCAAGTTTCGTCTAGATCGGTTGAGAAATGCGTCCTGTACAGGAGAACAGCCGGACAGACATCCGGACATACGAAAGAATTTTTGCCCACGCTGAAACAGAATCGCATCGCTCGCGCTTCGCGCTCTCTCGGTCAACCACATAAGTATTATAAAAGCCACCGAAATATCTCAGTAAATACAGTTTTGGTTTTAATCTGGAGAAGGTTGATTAAAGAGGAAAGTTTTAAAGCATAATTTATAAGTGTTTTGTATAAATTTAGTTGATGTAGGGCGAATATTATTAACGAATTTAGAAAAATCCTCCGTTCCGGTAGTGTTTTTCAATCAATACATATAAAGGGTATTTTTTTGTCGTACAGTGCGTACAGAAGAAGTCATTGCTGCTGTAGAGCGTAGCGTAGAGGAAGACCCGAATCAGTCTATCCGCCATCGTGCACAGGAGTTGGACATGTGTCCATCCACTTTATGGAAGATTTTGCGGATGGATCTTGGTTTGCGTACTTACAAAATCCAACTCGTGCAAGAATTGAAGCCACACGATCACCTAGCAAGGCGTAGATTCGGTGAATGGGCTCAAAACCAAATTGCCGTTGATCCTGATTTTTATAAGCGAATTTTGTTTAGCGATGAAGCTCACTTTTGGTTAAATGGATACGTCAATAAACAAAACTGCCGTATTTGGAGTGATGATAATCCTCAAGCTTATGTTGAGACACCGTTACAACCTGAAAATTTGACTTTTTGGTGTGCTTTATGGGCTGGTGGAATAATTGGTCCGTACTTCTTTAAAAACAATGCTGGCCAGAACGTCACAGTCAATGGTGATCGCTATAGAGCCATGATTACTGACTTTTTCGTTCATCAATTGAACAATCATGATGTGCAGGAGCTGTGGTTTCAACAAGACGGGGCAACATGTCATACAGCTCGTGCCACAATTGATTTATTGAAGGAAACGTTTGGTAACCGCATAGTTTCACGTTTCGGACCCGTGAATTGGCCTCCAAGATCTTGCGATTTAACGCCGCTTGACTATTTTCTGTGGAGAAAAGTCGCTAGTCTACGCCGATAAGCCCGAAACGATTGACTATTTGGAGGACAACATTCGCCGCGTTATTGCCGATATACGGCCACAAATGTTGGAAAAGGTCATTGAAAATTGGACCTCCAGATTAGATGACTATGTCCGAGCCAGCCGTGGCGGTCATATGCCAGAAGTCATATTTAAATTATAATGCCAGAAGATTATCTTTCGAATACAGTAAATTTCATGTCAATTTAAAAAAACATCTTTGTTTTATTCCATTTCAAAGTTATATACTATACCTCTAAAAAAACTCCCTTTACATACATACATACATCTATACATATAATAAAGCAATAGGAACGAAATAATCTGTAGAAAGGAGATAAATGAAAAAAAAGGGTACTCTAGGGTACTTAAAATAAGCTACTGAACAAGACAAAACATTTTTTAAATTCTTGTCTGTCTGTTTGTCTGTTTATCTGTTTGTCTAAATGTTTGTTCGCGCATCACATAAAAACTACAGGACCATTTGCGATGCGGTTTTCACTGTTGGATAGCTTGGGCTTTTACTTAAAAACTAGTGTACTTCGTATCTCATACCGATTAGTAAAAGCCGAGAGAAATTTTGATCAAATGTTAGTAAATTGGTATTTTAGGTCTTGGAATAGTATATATAGTACTTTTAACCTAGAGACCACGCGTGCGAAGCCGCGGGTACAGCTAGTACATAATATAAAACAAAGTAGCTTCCCGTCGTCTGTCCCTCAGTAACGCTTAATCTTTTTTCATCAATAGATATAGTGATTCAAGAGGAAGATTTATATGTATATGTAGTTTGATATTGTTTCGTGTTAATTTGTTGAAATACACGGTGGATTTTTGAGATGGGACAGTAAGGGCAAGTACCTTAACAGGAAAATATTCCTAGAAGACCATGCATAACTTTTTGAGATATTCTGAACTACATTCACATATTTCGGAAAAAATGTACACTCAGCAAGTAAATGGTAATTTTACACAAAATCTTTTTTTGATGGCATTCGATCCTGTTTCTTGTGATGATCAAAAGTCTCTACTGGACCGACTAAGGTTTAAGAACTAGAAATGTTATAAATTGCGAAAAGCTATTCTCATACATTTTGTAAGAAATTACATACACCGTTGTAGCTACAGGAAAATGTTCTTAGGAGACTCTCCTTAACTTTTAAAGATATTTTGAACTGCATTCCTAGATTTTGGAAAAAGTGTACAGTAATCAAATAAATTGGCCGACTTCATGGAGAAGGAAGGATTCTTTATGATGAACTCCTTTTTCAAGAAGCGCCCCTGCAGGAAATGGACGTGGCTGCACTCCGGCGGTCATAAGCACGAGATAGATTTCATTTTGACGACCAAAAAGCATATATTCAATGATGTCTGTGTGATTAACAGGGTTAAGACCAGCAGTGATCACCGCATGGTAAGAAGCTCATTAAAGCTGGACAGGTCTCGTGTGATGAGATCTACTCTTCGCCCAAGTCCTGCCCAAATCCAAAGTTCCAAGAGCTTACAGTTGGAGCTCCAAAATCGCGTCCAAATCCTTACCGCATGCGATACAGTGGACGAACTAAATAACGGGCTGGTAGAAATTGTTCACGTGGTTGGGTCGGAGTTCTTTAAGACCGACCGCAAAAGTAGAACACAGAAACTCTCTGAGCATACACTCAAACTTATAGCAGAACGAGTCGAGATGAGGCTGCAGTCTTCAGTGGATATGTTGAGTTACAGCTTGCTTAATAAACAGATCTCCAGGTCGATGTGACACGATTTGCGTTCCTATAATACTACTTGTATTAAGAATGCAATAGAGCGGAACAAGGGCTCCAAAGTATTCAAGTATACAAGAGATCCATCTATTGGGCAAAGCCTGTAAACGAAGCTGAAAATCGACAGCGGCAGCATCGTTTCGTGGAAGCCAGAGATTTTAAGTGAGCTCGAGAAGTTCTATGGATAATTATACACCTCATTGCGTTGTCCTCCCAGTACGACTAGCGATGCAAGAGCCCGTTTGACCCGACATTATACCGAAGATATCCAAGCGCGGATCCACCGTTGTGGGCAAGGTGGGCATGCCCACAACCCTAATAGACTTGTGACCTCACACTTTCACGGTCTAATGCGAAATCGGCAGAGTTTTTCTACCTAAACTAAATGTTAGTGTGTGTCTAAATGTTAAGGACCTGGATATCAATATCGATGAAGTAAAAAAAAATGGTGCAGATGTACCAGAGAATCAACTGTAAATGAATACCGACTCTGGAGGATGACCAAGTGGAAACAATTCCGCCATACAGAGTCGGTACCTAGCTCATTTAAATGAAGCATGCGACCAACATTTGTAGCCTAACATAAACAAAACTTTAAAAAACTGGCAACTCTTCCGGTAAGAGTAGCTGCCGCAGAGATATCGTTTTCTACTCTTCGCAGAGTAAACACTTGGTTGCGTGCCTCAATGGCACAGGAAAGATTATCTGGGCAAGCTCTCCTAAATATCGTCGTTGGTGAGCGAGAAGTCATTAGATAAGTGCAAAAAGCTAGTTCGTAGATAATCACGTATTAAAGTTTTTATATTCTTACAAACGGCATAACTCATCAACGCTTATGATTACAAAAATGGTTTCTATATACAAAATATTGATATTTTTACCCCGCAGCCTAAAAATGAATAAATTATTTAAATATTTGTAACGTTACTAAGACATATAATAAAAAGAAAATGTTTCAGTAGACCTCTTAAAAAAATTAACAAAAATCAGCAGCCTTATCTTCAGGAACAAAATTACTAATGGTCTTATACAAATAGAGTTCTTTTATTAAATGCCATGATGTATACGTAATAAATCATTCCAAAAACAAAAATAAAACATTTAGACGTATAAATTGATGCTTGTGAAAATAAGTTTGAAATCTTACGGTCGGACAAGGGGTCGAAATCGGTCATGATCTTCAACATTCTCTTATTAGACGTCTCACCTCGTGTCTTTTGCACTTGCGTAATAAGATTAATCAAGCTTGCCCTGTGGAACCAAGTGAACTCGAGCGTCGATGTTCACTTGTAAAAACCGTTGAAAATGCTATGAGCACCTTGTTTTCTACAGAGAAGGACCAAGGAGGCTGAAATTTCTGAAGACAATAAGGCGGCCCTGTATGAATCTTTAGAGGCGGAAGCAGTAAATCTATTAGAAAATATTGATATTTCTTCAACTAACGACCGTAAAACTAAGGACAGGCAATTTGGAAATGTTAGTGTGGTGCATGCTATTGAATCTACGGAAGGCGGCATGCTTAGGCGCTTAACTGTTGATTTTGGTCTTGGTCGTAGGAAGCTAGTTCCCATAAGAGATTGGCATGTAAATTTCAGTGGAAAAAGTATAAATGCATTTTTAGAACGCGTCGTAGAGCTTAAGCAACCTTGTAATGCTAATGATGACGACTTGTTTCGTTATGCTATTGAGCTCTTCGAATATGAAGCTCTTATTTGGTTTAGGTCTATACGTGATAGCGTAGATTACTGGGAGGAATTGGTGGTGCTTCTCTTCCAACTTTCCAAAGACCTTATTACCCAGATGAACTCTTCGATGAAATTAGGAAGGGTACTCAGGGTAAGCAGGAGAGAGAATGTTCTAATTTACGTAACTATTATGCAAAATATGTTCAACCGCTTGCCAGGGAGATTACAGGAACATCAAAAAATTATTATTCTTTTATAGAACATTCAGCCATATTTGCAACAGGCGCCTTGTTGGCACAATTTTAAGACAGTATTGGAACTAACGGTGGTATTGAGAATTTTACAACTAACTAAAAGCAATTGTGATAACTTTAAGGAACCTAGCACTAATACTGCCACACTAGAGCCAGACCTGGCATTTCAGGAAAACTTTACAGAGATTATAGAAATACGTAAACAGACATATAAATTTCCACCTGAGATTTCTAACACACGTGATTCTGCACCTGAGTTGAAATGCTGGAACTGTACGACGGTCGGGCATGCCTTTAGAAATTGTGTAGTGCCTAGACAGAGAGTATTTGGCTTTAAATGTGGACGTTTTGGTATGACGATCAAGGATTGTTCTTATCATCAGGGAAACGGGGTAACGGAAACAATGACTGTCGATCGTCTTCCGAAACTACTTCTAAATCTGAATGTCAGGACTGGCTTAATACGGTTGCCAAGTTCTTCAAAACTGGGGACTTATGCAATATTAATGAGAAAGGTGGTGATGATCGTTACTGTACCTCTATAGAAATCATGGGTCAAACTTTCGTGGCTCTTTTAGATAGTTGAGCCACATATACGGTGATCTCGGAGAAACTTTCCTCGAAATTATTGTCCTTAGGTATATCGATACAAGCAATTAGCGAGCATTTTTTATTAGCTGATGGGTCTACTGTAGTTGCCTCGGGGCAATGCATGTAGCAGTGAATTTTTTTAATGGCTTTTAATGACGCGTGTATATGTTTGTCCTTCTCAGCCAACTCAGTCGTTGGTCTGCTCTTTCACGGGGCGGCTGTTTCCATGCTGTAAGTACTGTAGTTTTGTTTATATTATGATGAGTCTGTGCGCTTGCGAGGCGTATGGTTATCTTATGTGAAACTTTTAACAGTTTATTAATATTGCATATGAGTCGTGTTAATTCTGTTAAGTTCCGTTGTAAAATCAAAAACATTGCAGTCTTTTGGATGAAATTGTGTATCAACTACAAGAAAAACACAAATTATTCACTCACGCACACATACGCAGCCATCATTTGCTATGCTTTACTCGTTTGTTTGGCGGTGTGATCTCCGTCTTTTTTTAAACCTTCTTAGTCTTAGTACACTACCTATGTATGATATTAAACTTATATAAATTTATGAAAGCCTCATGTCAATTTCAATTTTATATCGTACTTACTTGCTTATGCCCGGCATTTGTCGAAATTCACAATCATCATCATCAGCCCATGTCAGTCCACTGCTGGACATAGGCCTCTCCCAAAGCACGCCACTAAGTCCAATTTTCGGCTCTTCTCTTTCAACTGCTGCCAGCCACTTTGCGAATATCGTTGCTCCACCTAGCTAGAGGGCGCCCTACACTACGTTTAGCAAGTCACGGTCTCCACTCAAGAACACGTCTACACCAACGGTTATCAGTCCTTCGACAGATATAACCAGCCCACTGCCACTTCAGCTTACTAAGGCTTTGTTGACAACTTTGGTTCTCTGCCGGATCACCTTATTCCGGATACGTCAGATAAAGTCCAAGCATAGCGCTTTGAGTGACCTTAAATTGGTAGACTAGTCGTACCGTGAGTGTCAACGACTTGGCTCCGTATGTCATAACAGGTAGGACACACTAGTTGAAGACTTTTGTCTTCTAACTTTGCGGTATTTGCAACGAGAAGACTCGACGAAGTTTCGCAAATGCTGCCCAGCCCAGCTGTATTTTTCTGCGGGTTTCTCTCTCGAAGTTGTTTTTACCTAGTTGCAAAGTTTGTCCCCGATAAACATACTCCTGAACAACTTCGAGAGCAGTCCGATTGGAACCAATATGGATAAATGGAATAACATGTTCGTTGAACATAAACTTGCTTTTGTCCGAGTTCATCCGGAGACCAATGCGTTGAGACGAATCAGCTAGGGTGTCCAACATCTGTTGCAAGTCCTGCAAAGTTTCTGCCACAATGAGGATGTCATCCGCGAACATCAAGTGTGGGATTCACCATTAATGTTAATGCCACATCCTTTCCAGTCCAGAGTCAATATATGCATTGGAGGAGAACAATTTCGGAGAAATAACGCCCCCTTGACAGACTGACTTGTTATTATTTCTCGCAACCTGTCATTATTATTTACATTTCCATGGCAACGCGTCATTCCGCTCTGTATTTTTGATAGTTTGGGTTACATTATTCCAATTTACGTAGTGATATCTTATTACTTGAAAAATAAAATACTGCCATGCTACTCGCTGATAATGTAGCTTTCTATGTGTAGGTGAAAGTTTTTTTTTAAGTTTATCGATTACAAACAAACATAAGTATAAACACAAAAAAACAAATATTTCCTGGTTATATATTAGTGTAGATTATTATATCTAATACTCCTATGTACTTACGTCATGATTCATACGTATATATTACATGCGAACGTTTATAGTATGTTTTAATTTACATAAATTTCTTTAAATAAATGAGAAAAATAATTTCTGAACTATAGCAAAATTTACGTTAAAAAAACCAATGTATGTAATCTCATTGAAGGAATATACTAACAGAACCAATGATATTTTATGTAATTACGGAACTAAGTAAACCTACGTGTGTGATCATAAATTGTTTTTCTTTTCTTTTGAGTTATGTTGTTTCACTTATCGTCATAAACGTAAAGTACCTATATAAGTACCTTATAGGCTTAGAATGTAGATACATGTAACTTGTATTAAAGCTGTGTAATCTTAGTTAAATAAATAAGTAAATAAATGTATTTACACTCATATCGTAAAATCCGGATTATGAACTCAAAAAATCTCTCTAAGTGGTGGCATAATGACATACATTACGCATGGCACGTCTGTAATAAGTTTTTTTTACATAATAACACTGTTTTTTTTGTGCTAAACAATGTTATAATATTTTTTTTCCCATAAAAGCACCTGTTGGCTCCGCATCTACAAGGGTTTTCGTCATTTATTATCTATGGCGGCAAGATGGCGGCGCGTGCCAGACCATAGGCGCGTGAATTCGCTGTGGACTGGATTTTGGCGTCATAATTTTATACAAATATCTGACAGCAGTGTTAGTGAGGTGAATTTGACTCCACCTGACATCACGGAAACAGCAACGAGCATGACGAAAGAGCTTTTACAAGAAAAATCAAGAAAATATTACGACATATATTTTTTCAGTTCGTGTTGCATGAGTGTAGATAAAGTAGAAACGGCACATAACTAGTTATTATGCTACCGTTTCATATGCTACTAAAACTAACTGTATTTTCATGTTGAAAAGGTTAGTAAAAAAAAGGTAGCATGATATGCCACTAGGGTTTTACCCCTGATTTCTTGAGGAACCCTAAAATTTTGACATGGCGGCAAGCAGCTGTAAGTCAGCGATATATCAGTAACTCTGACACGTATTGGCCATATTGTGGTGACTTCAAAATAATTTGATAATTTTTTTGAAGTCACCAAAAAAATGATCACCCTTAATTTTTTTTTTTTAATTGATAAAAAAAATTAAGGTGGCATAAAAAACTCTTGGTCTTTTAATTCAGTATTATTTCAACAATATAATTTCAAGCGCAACAAATATATACGTCATAATTACACACATCTCAGTTTGATACAGCGAGATAAAAATATGAATACCTTATTTATTTCCTAATGATTTGTTATTCCTTAAAAAAATATATAATTAGTAATAAACCTATTGTAAAACCTTCAAAATCATAATACGCATGAACACTGAAGACATGTGATAAAACAGAATCCTAATCACCAAAATAACAACAAATAGCTTAATATCAGCGTCATGGTAGCTAATATATAATCATTAAGTGATATATATGATCAGAATATCATTGATATAACACCAAACAGATTCTAAGAACACTGAAATATCACGGATATGTATCAATAAAGTGATAGGTGGTGCTAATATACACACAATATATTATCAAATAGCTGTAAAACTGGGGCCACTTTCCAGTGATAGACACGTATCTATCATGGATAAACGACCGCTCGTATCACTGATATACAGCTATATCTGATTACTTTTTGCTGGCTGGGATGTCACGGGCAAAATCTAGTCTTGATTCCTCATTATCCAATCTACTATCCACTTTACCGTTTGACAATAGGACTTTGTCATAAATCGTTTGACAATAGGACTTTGTCATAAATCGTTTGACAATAGGACTTTGTCATAAATCATGTCAGTCATAATAAAAACTGATAATCATCTTTACGCTTTACCTCCAAAGCTGCTGGAAGTGAAACAATATTTTTGTAATTATCAATTTATTCATATCGCTTATCTTTGGCTTAATCGTTTATTTCCATTGTAAACAAATGTGGTCAAATGACAAAAAGTTTGCCATTAACACAGGCGAGGCCGACTACGTTGCGTAGTTATTTTAATGTTCATTGTTTTTTATTGAACATTAAAATATTATAATCTTTTTTTTTAAATTATTATAACTAAAACTAGACCATATATAATAAAATCAAACTTAGTATTTTTAGCTAAGAGAACTATTTTACTAACTTCGATTAGGGGACATGCTATTGTACAATTTTAATAGTTCTGTTTTAATTAGATAAGTCAGAGTAAGTACTTCTGAATGTTAATACTTTCGAAAGTAATAATTAAATAATAATTTAAAATAAAATGTTATTAGGAAATTCAATTATATTATTCTATGCAAACAAAAAATCATTCTATATATGAAAAAGATAATAAACATTTGAGATTTGTGACAAGTTTTTTTTTAATACATTTATAACATGAGTGAAAGTGATAAACAATTGTTGCGCCAAAGTTCGCTGAAGAGGCCCGGGAGGCCTAGTGTTAGAAGAAAAAACCGACATGTACTGATAACTCTGCCGGATGGTGACCCTAACAGGTAAGTTTTTAAAATGTAATCTATATATAATATATACATATAATATAGCAGTAACTAACGAAAAGTATGTACAAGGAAGATAATGAACAAAAAATGGTCTAGATAAAGCTACTATACAAGAACAAGAATATATCATTTTTTTAATGGTGTCTGGCTGTCTGTATGTTCGCGCATCACGTAATCTACGGGACCGATTGCGATGCAAGTTTCACTGTTGGATAACTCAGCTTTCGAATTAAAATCTGATGTACTTTGTGTCTCAATTTGATGAGTAGAAGCCGAGCAATCGATAAATAATAAGCAATCGACTGAATGAATTTTGGAATTTGGTATTTTGTACCTTACTTTTATCGTAGAAAAATATCCACGCGGGAAAATCTAGAAGGAAATAGGTAATAAAAACGCACATGATAGAAATATATTTACATAGACACATAGATTAGGTAGGTACATTACATTAAACATGTGCTAATTTAAAATGTCTTTGACACTACAGCCTCACACACAAGAATTGTAAAAAAAAAAGATTCATAGTCTTTAAAATCAAGATTTCATACGCGTTTTATTTGGTATGTTAAAGAAGGATGGCAGACTCATATACATTTTCAGCCTAAAAGAAAGAAGCCGCGTGCTTGAATGAAACTTGTACGAACTGTTATAGCAAATTGAATTTGTTTAAATTATAAACTAGACAATTTTTCTAGAAGTTGGGAGAAAAAAGTTATTTCGGAAAACCATCTGTTAGGTCAGATTAACTATTTTCTGGGGTTTGATTAAGGCGAACTCATTTCTATCTAAAAGATACCTACAATCGGTGCATGGCTGTTGAGCTAAGAGCCAGCAGCAGTGGTAGGAATAGAAATCCATTAACAACCAGATGACCCTGAGAGCTCAAGATTCGTGGTAATGTTTGTAGTCGATAGCAAAGGAAGCTAAACAGTTTAATATGAAAAACTGCTGCGTAGTCACAGTAGTCTCGTCCTTGTACAGGGAAGAGGAACAGGACGAAGCTTATGGGCAATCGCGAGGGTAGTGGAGGATTCAGCAGTACAGGGATATGGATAGATGTTGGCGCGGTAGGTAAAATAGGTATAGTGTTATGGACATGCCATGTTAGTACCTTAATATCTTTCTACTCCCCATCCCTTGAATATTGAATACAGGTTCCTATGTAGGTCGCGCAGCATGCAATGGAGAGAGTTATGCTTGATGTTTCACTACGTGATAGAATCCGAAACGAGGATATCCGTCGAAGAACCAAAATTACCGACATAGCTCTCAGAGTTTGCAAGTTGAAGTTTCAATGGGCAGGCCATATAGTTCGCAGAACCGACCACCGTTGGGGAATAAAGGTTCTCGAATGGTGACCACGAACAAGCAAGTGTAGGGAGACCCCCCCACACGATGGACCGACGACATTGTAGCCATCGCAGGGAGTCGGTAGAGGGAGGTGGCACAAGATCGCTCGTCTTGGCGCTCTTTGGGGGAGGCCTATGTTCAGCAGTGTACTTCTTTTTTTGACATGATGATGATGATTTATGTAAGTTAAGAGATGATACTGTGATTATGAGGAAACATCAGGGCCAAAGGATGTCTCCAGTATGTTGATGATGTAAATTGACTGTAAGTAGGTAGTTAGAGAATAAAAAACTAAATTGATAAAAATACATAAAGCCTTTATTTAAACAGTGCTTCACTGAGCAATGACATTGTCCAAAAATAACGCTGGTGCTGCGAGGTCACTTCGAAGTTTTACGTTTCCCATATACCATATTGCTCATTATATGGGAGCAACACCCGAACCGCGACTTACCCGTGGTACTACCGTTGGTACTACCAGTAGATACCAGTAGTAGATTCGTAGTACTACGCGAAAAAATATTTACGGTGGTACTACCATCCAAGTTGGAAGAACCACGGGAAAAAAATACCCATTTACCAGTAGTACCAACGGTAGTACCACGTGTAAGTCGCGACCCGAACTTCCTTTTGCCAGCAGCACAATTGCAATAATGACACAGTTTTGTTCTGTGCCCCTCCACACCCCCTATTTAATCCATTGGCTTATAGTTTCGAATAATTCCTCGCTTTCATCGGACAGTCGATGTCTTCTGATTCGAGACACATTTACAGAAGAACTTACACACCAGAAAGGCATCCTGAATGAGGCGACTATTGTCGATGTTTGTTGCAAGTTGCAACAAAACCTAATCGCTGAGCTACAGTTTTCCAATAACTATGTTAAAAGCTAAAAAAACACGCCTATCCTTTCAATAAAGAAGTTAAGCTAATAAATTATATACTGTGAGAATGATATCCATATTGTATAATTAGAAGAAAGTTAGCATTTCAAAATGGAGCCATACTGCAGCAAAATTGTATTTTTTCAAAGAAAAGTAGCCTAATGTTACTTGGGGGGATGTAAGGACTCTAACGATACCCCATACGTCTAAATCAGTTCAGGAATTTCAAAGTTATGGTGGAATAAAGAAACTCACATACATACATGACTCCTAAAACATTATACATACTCCTTTTTTTGGGCAGTTGTATAAAAACGTTTGCAATAGTTAAAATAGAAGACTCGATCATGAGGTACCAGGAAACAGAAACACTCGTTGAAAAACCTAAAATCGCAGAAAATATAACCATAGTTAATTATAATAGACATTTCCTGCTTACAATGAATACGGAATTAAATTGAATTAATGATGGATGACAGACAGACACTAGACAGATATAACTAGGATGCAACATTAGAAGTCTGTGGATGCAACGTCTTTCCGATCCGAACGAAAACATTTTAATGAGAACGATAGTGTGTTTGATTAATACACAAGTAATATCAACAATAATTGAATGCATCAAAGTTAGTTTTAATTCCCAGCTTTATAAATTATGCTTAATATTTTAAGAAAGCCACAAAAATACATATAACATGAATTTCCACATATATAGGCAACATGAATTGCGTGTCGTTTATTTTTCCTGGAGCCAGGCGAGTTCTGCTATCCTTCTTTAAAAAAATATTTGATTCCTAGAGCACGACGCGGCGCTGACTCAATATCACACATAGCACAACTTAATTGTTCTGTTGTTCGAAACAATGGAACTCGTAAACAAACTCGTGGAAGGGCGATGAAATGGTAGATAGTACTTGACTACCTTTTCATTTCAATTACATTAAATCTACTGATTAAGATAATTTTCAAAGTCACAGTGCCGTGCCACCTAGGCTTACTATCATAATATCTTGGAAAAGTGACCTCCATCGTTCCATGCTTCGGAGGTCACGTTAAGCCGTCGGTCCCGGCTGTTATTGATTAATAGCAGTCGTTAAGCCATGACAGAGGCACTCAGGTGGCCCGACAAACTCTGACACAAGAGGCTGGGCTACCTCATACGACAAACAAACAAACATCTCGGAAATTACTCGCTAATGGCCAAAGCTACTAAAAAGGGATAAAATTACCCGCACCTGTAATACTGTTTTATAGTCTGGTCTGTGGTATAATCCCATGCTCAAACTTAAGAGTGGCTATGACAAGAGATTACTAATTATTTAGTATTTTCAATTTTTGTTTGATATACCCTAGCACAATTAACTTCATTAAGTAATGTAAAGTAACTATTATGAAATAAAATAGCGATGTTTTTTAAGTATGTTTTAAACATGTTTAAAACAAAACGTTTTAAATTTTGTTTTAAACATGTGTTTCCCAGTGGTTTAAACACTTGTTTTAAACAAATGTTTTTACATTGCCAACTCTGCTCCCACCCCAAGAAACCTTCGAGGAGTAGGTACGAGTGACTTGTGGCCTAGTGGCTAGCGGTTGAGCAGATCGGCACTTATGATGCGAGTCGCCAGCGTCACGAATGTACCCGCTACGCAACAAAATAGAAAACAGATCCTAACAGAATCTCAGCGGTCTTCCCAGTTTGATTTTTTGATGATTGTGGGACATCTCATTGTCACATTTATCTCGTATATTTGTAATTTACATAATTATGTTGTATTATAAGTTATGATAATTATTTAAAAAAATGTATAAAGAATTCACAACTATGGAAATATTACATCCCCGTAGAGTTTCTTGATGCTCTCTTCTCTTACGGGCGTATTTCCGAAGCACCGATAGAGTCAGAAGGGTATTTCCTTTTCCAGTGTGAGATTCAACTCTGTTGGCACATGAAAGGGAAATTTCCTGTTCAAACTCAAAGCATATTTAGTTTACCAAATTTTTTATTGATTTGATCTTTTTATAATATTTTATGTATCTCTTTGTTATGAGATGTTAACTTTGACTTGTAAAAGTAATCTATTCCAAGTACATTCAATGCAAAATGTTAATTTTGACTTGTAAAAGTAATCTATTCCAAGTACATTCAATGCAAAATGTTAATTTTGACTTGTAAAAGTAATCTATTCCAAGTACATTCAATGCAAAATGTTAATTTTGACTTGTAAAAGTAATCTATTATTACATTTAATGCAAATTGTTAATTTTGGCTTGTAAAAGTAATCTATTATTACATTCAATGCAAATTGAACGGCGAGCGCGATAAGGGAGACGAGTGTGTAGTGATCAATGCACACGCGTTGCATACGTTTTTCAACACACTTGCGAGGAAAAAACAGACTTGTATTTTTATTAAGTTTGAATTATTGAAAAAAAAATAGTGAAGGTAGAATTCTCAATATTATACCAAACAGTTTTTGTTGGCATTTCTCTTTAGATTTGGTTGGCAACAGGCTATCACTCGCGTTTCGTGCCTCGAATTGTATTTCCGACGGGGTCAAATCTACGTATTCTGCCTCACGTGAAGTACTTAAAACATTAGAAACGGGATATTTACCATGGATACTATTTGTATTCCCGATATTTCAGCACTGTTGCAGTGCTATGATCACGGATAACTGAAGTAACTGCGGTTGTATAAGTTTCCCTGCGTGAAGTCGTCATTTTTGATAATAATTAAACACACCACAAAAACGTTAACAAATATTTATAGAAATTGCGCGCCGCACCAGCGATGCGTGCGCAGTTGTCAATAAAGGTACTGGCAAAAAACCATACAGCCTACATAATAAAAAAAATATGTAATAAACACAAAATGTTTTGAATACGCAAATTAAGGTTAATATGTAGTAAAAAAAATATAATTTGATGACATGATGATAACTTAAACATTCACAAAGATTCATCATTGTTTTTAGACATAATCAACTCTTTGCGGATTGAAAAAATATTGTAAAGCAAAAGCACTAGTGTGGTAATAATGTAAAGTAAAAAATACTAGGTGTAAATAAGCTGTATTATGAACGTAAATGCGTTGCCTTATGAGTCACTTTACGAGCAATTGTGTTGAAAAAATACTTTAAACGCCTACCTTAATATTGTACGCAAAAATGTATTTGCGGACACTTGATTGCGACGGAAATTTCAACAGGAGTAAAGTTCAAGTCATCCAACTTAGCCTAGTTATTATAAGAAAATAGATATGACCTTATAGTGAAAATACTAGAAAACCTCAGTATTTTTTAAAGAAACCTCATGTTTATGGAAAGCGCCATCTATTCAATGAAAGTTAAAACACCACGTGGATGACCGGAGCAACCCTCTAACCAGCTGTTTTTAACTGTTCGTATCGATTTGCTTCCGCCTGGTAAGTTTACTGCATAACCCTACTGCTTACACGTCACGCAATTAATACCTATTTCCCGTATCAGTTCTTATGAAATGGAGAAGAAACTTCAGCTATTTTCCTAAATAGTTCATTAACAATCAAAATAAGGTTGAAAAAGAGTGTTATTAAAAGAAATGTGAGGAGATGTGAAACCCCAGAAATGGATCGTGCGTTTCGGAGTGGCTTGCACCGTCGCAACTTCATCGGCGCACATGGAGATGACATTCCCATGGACACCATCAGATTGGTGTCTCCACTCAATCGCATATTTCATGGGAATTTCGCGAGCGAGGATGACGATTATCCAATTAAGTGAGTTATTAAGTAAGACGAAAGAAAAAAATACACAACAGTATAATAGTATTAACTTTCTCCTCTCTAAATAAAGCAGGAGATTAAATTGACCAACATAAAACAGGTCACAGAAAAAGATTAATAATTATATTTTAAAATTATGCGACTTATGTAAATTTTAGTTAATAATATACCCATGAAGCTATAATCAACTAATATAGTTATGTTTTGTTTAGGTATAAACAAATGCAACAATAAAATTGTACCTACTTATTCTCTATTGAATTGCTTATTCATTTGTATTGTTGCATTATGTAGTTGTTGTGGTAGACTGAAGAAGTTAGCTATTGAAAATCGGAAGCACTAGCCCGTAAAATATGTTTTTAGCGCCTATATATAAATTACATGAAAATATTGATACAAAAAATGTTAAGACATGTTGACGTTTGACATTGCAAAACCTACTTACTCGTAGTATGCATTCGTACAGAATAAATCATAAGTACTCCAGACGCCCGCGGGCTCTAAGTATAGATGCCAAGTTTTTTACCCGACTACAGCAAAGCAAGGGAAGGGTAATGATTTTAACAGTCTATGTATGTATGTATCTATGAATGTGGTTATATGGATGTTCCACCATAACGTCGCCCCTATTCTTTTGATTTTGACAAGCGAGGTGTCGTTCGATTAGTCTTCAGGTATATATAGTGTCATAGGCTATTATTTTTTACCTGGCTACGGCAACGTGAAATAAGGTTTATGTGTTCAAATTAAAAAGTTGGTCCGGTTTTGACAAGCGAGGTATCAATCGATTCGTCTTTATCGCAAAAGTGTCATAGGCTAATTTTTACCCGACCGTAGTCGGGTTTTAGTTTTTCAATTTATGTCTTGTTTCTAAAATCATAAACACAAAATGATGTCTTCACCAACAAACTCTTTTTTAACGCAAATATTAAAATTACATGAAAATATTGATACAAAAAATGTAAGGTCTTGCAATGTTGCAAAACGTACTTAGTAATTCTAAGTAAAGCTAAGTCGATAGCTGTCTTCAAAGACATGGTGAAGAAGCACTACCTGTCATAAAGCTGGATACTATGTTATTCATACATAATTTATACACTATTCCTTTGTGAACATGCTATTTATTTATGTATATTATATTATAAATTTGCCAATATATATGTTATATTATTTAATTATAGTATATATATATTTATGTGTTTAACAAAATTTATGATAACATATATGTAAGTATGTATACAAATATTAAGTTATATAGTTGTATAGTTTATATAGTTGTTATTTATCTATTAACTTTTTTGTTCCAAAGTAAGTCTCCATCACTGACCGCAATGTTTATTTTATATTCCTGTCCATCCAAAGGTTGCCTGTAAGAAATTGCAAATAGCGATAAGGCCGCCTATTGTACAACACTAAATTTTATATATAATCACTGTTATGTTGTTTTTTTATTGTAATTTGTTCAATAAAGAGTTATTGTATTGTATTGTATTGTATTGTAGTATGCATTCGTGCTGAGTAAGTAATAAGTACTCTTACTATTCTATTTCTTTTAACGGTTTTCAATTTTTACAGTTGCCTGATGCACGTGAGCCCTAAGAATAGATGCCAAGTTTTTTCTTAAAATCATAAACACGAAATGATAAAAAAACCCTTTCAATAAATATATCGCTAACCTTAAATTCTGCTTGTTTCAGACCCTACAAAACCAAAACCAAGATAATTCTGGGCTCCCTAGCTGTCCTGGTCTTCGTGTCAGCACTGGCTGGGTACCTCATAGGCAAAGCTGAGTACAATGCAGTCAGGCCGTTCGAGCCCCCGGACCCGATAGAGCCCTTCAAGCCTTCAGCGTCGAGGCTCCATGTCTTCAAGAAGGCGGCGGTGTGCACTGATGCACCACAATGTTCCGAGATTGGCAAGTAAGTGGAACTTGGTATAGAGAACTTTAACTGCTTAATATATAGTAAAAGCATTTCTCGAAAACTGTACTATTTTCAGTTAAAATCCATAACAATATTTTATGATATGATACTTCCGCCCTTCGGTTATTTTCTCGAAGTTTCAACTTCTGGGACACCCAATTGGTATCACAGAATGGCGTGCCGACATCGCTGCAGCGCAAGAGATGGCGTGACTAGCTAGGCACTATTTATTATTATTTCTTACCATGCAATCGTTGGGCTACGAATCTAATAATTTTAATATTCGGCATTTGATTGAAACTGGCAGTAGAGCAAGTGTTGACAATGAAAGTAAATATGCCAACATATGGATAATTTACCCAATTTTTCATTCAGAACTATTGTATAACTTTTTTATGACCGCACGTAATGTTTATTACCGTAAGCGTTGATTGCATGTACGTGATCTATCTTTATGAAGTCATAGTTTATACCTTCATACCTACCACTACGCACGTTCCAGTACAATGTACTTGATTGATTGATGAAAGATTTTACTGTCTGTCATTTAAAAAATATGTGTGCTCTTATTGGTCAGTTGAAACTATCCAACCATCTTAGAATCAGAAACCAATCTGTTTTTTAAAACTTTAATTTAACTTCCCCACGCAGATGTGGGGAGTAAGACTGCAAGGCTAAAATGGAAGTGGGCGGGACATGTGAGCCGAATGCACCCAGATCGCTGGCAAGAGTTGTCACGCCATGGGTGCCTGATCAGGGGCGTCGTCGCCGAGGCAGACCCAGGAAGCGATGGCGTGATGACCTCGATGCCTTCCAGGAGGGATGGTCAGAGATTGCAGGGGATCGGGATGTCTGGAAGGAAATGGGGGAGACCTTTGCCCAGCAGTGGGACAACATAGATTAAAAAAAAAACACTTGTATGTATGTATCTATGTATGTATCGATGTATCTATGTATTTCATCTGTCCTGGAATCTTGCAATTCAAAGAGCACTTCCCGATTAGCTATCTGGCTGAAACTTTCAGGGTAGCTCACAAACCGAAGACAAAGCATTAAAACAAATATGAAAAAAGTATTTTTTTTTAAAAAAACAATATTAAAATAGAAAAGGCAAAAAAAAAGAAGAAAACAAAATAATGAAAAAAAATATAGAAACATAAAAGTTACAAAGCAACAAAAAAAGTGACGTTTATTAAAAAAAAACCCGTAAATGCTTTTTATTTAGTTTAATTTTTTTAATTAAGTATACTTATTCTTTTCCTGAAAAACGTAAAATAAAATTGAAAATAGAAAAACGCAACAGATCATAAAAAGGTAACTACTAAGGTAAGTAATTAACTACTCTGAAATCACTTGACTAAAACGTAGGATTTCACTTCTGGTTAAATGTCATACCTATGTACAAGCACCCCCTCCCCCCCCCCCCCCCCCCCAAGAATCATCTCGATCTCTTTAGCTTTCAAAAAGAAAAAACCGCAACAAAATCCGTCGGAAAAAACTGTTTGGTTGCTACGATGCTACAGCCAGGCAGGCAGACACCCATACACACCATTAACTCATACACACATCTCTAACGCGTTGTGGGGTTAAAAAATAGCATCTTCGTTTTGCTTCTGATATTGAGTGTAAAGCTTCCAAGAATCGCCGATAGGTGGCATGAACAAAAATGTATGTAAGTTTTACTCGAGTTTCTAGAAAGTAATAACGTTCTCCATTTTATTTATTAGTTCACAGTAAAATTGTTAAAATAATTAACAAAAAGTATTCGTCAAAATCAATAACAACATGAAAATATTGCATCATAACATTATTAACATAGTGGCTATGAGAAACGCAGTATGAGTCATTGTATATCACCCACACCATGCAGTCTTAATATTAAAGTGTTGTGAGCTACTGAAAGTTTCCCTGAAACTGGGTAAATTAAAAGACACCAATTCGTTAAGTTTCTATTGCCAGTGACAGCAAACAACGACTTAACGCATCTATTACTTATTATGTGTTTAAGTGTAGGTCAAATCAAATAAACAATCGTGGTAAGAAAAATTAAAAAGATTGTAACGTATTACTTACTCAAAGTCCAGCAAACGCTCAGTTTGTGTTATCTTCAACAGTGTGAGTAGGTAATTTGAACAGTTATATATTACTAGTAATAAAGTTATATATTACTAGTAATAAAGTTATATATTACTAGTTATATATTACTAGTAATATATAACATTATAAGCTACAAAAATGAGAATATATTTATTGGAATGCCTTTACGATGGAAATCTACCAATATTTTGGCATGAATGCACATGGGTATTTTTTTTCCACCACTGGTATTATCTACCGGCTTACCCACACTAGCACACATCTATAAATAAACAAGCATCCTTCGTAAACCGGGTCGTCGGCGGCGGCTCGACCAATCACGCTTCGAGAACGTTATCGACGCGCATGCGGTCACTGACGTGGCCCCTCCACGCTATATAAGCCCCGCGCACACCAAAACATTGAACATTCTGACAAACAAAATCACCAGTGACACAGTCACAGAAACTCATTCCTGTGTTTATAAAATAATTAATATATCAAACCTAAATATGTCCGAGGCTTTCTTCGACGAGTACGACTACTACAATTTCGATCACGACAAGCACATTTTCTCCGGACACAGCGGCAAGCAGCGCACTAAGAGAGAGGTGAGCGAACACACCAACCACTTCGATCCGTCCGGCCATTCCAGAAAGATCGTGACCAAGTTGGTAAACACCGCTAATAACAAGAAAGGGTCGAACAAGCATTAATAGTTCGGATGGAACATGACAATGGCGTGTAACAGGACTGCTGATATGCCTAGCGAAAGGAGGACGTTATGGCGGATACCCGAGGAAAGCGCGGGTCGCTGCTCGTCTCAGAGATCAATGGAACACCCAAGGCGGTTCCTGTTGACGCAGTGTTTTTACTTCGCACACCAGACTGGCCGAACGCGCTGCAGAAACAGGCCACCGCGCAAGTAACACGTTGACCGCTAGACCACGTGAACTACACTTTTGGATTCCACACCGTTCCAGCGACTGATCTCAACTCGAATTGGGCTTGTTGTAAAGCTCAGAATTTTGCTGTGTTATTAATTCCTAGTTAATTATTATGCTTTTTATTTCGTATCTTTCAAGAGGTACACTTGACTGTTATAATAATTTAAGGGCAATAAAAAATTTAGTCATTATAAATTACTGTGTCGTTTCACTATTTTTGTTTTGTTATTTTACTCTTGAGGGTAGGTTAGTTATAGAACAATATAGGTTAGAATTTATAAATTTATGTAGAATGTAATACAACATTTAATTAACATAGTATAGGTAGCACAATGTCACAGTACACATTATTGTCCTTACTTCGACGCATTACTGTAGGTATATCGGTCTCATTATCTAATTATATATTTTCTGAGTTATGTGCGGTTTTCCATCGCTCCATGCTTTGGAGGGTACGTTAAGCTGTCGGTCCTGGCTGTTATTGAGTAATAACAGTCGTTAAGCCATGTCAGAGGCCCTCGAGCGGCCTGACAAGCTGACACCACAGGCCAGCACTACCTCATACGACAAACAACTAGTATTTTGAGGCTAAATTACTTCGCCCTCAGTCTTTGTTCAGGTCAACCTATTTGTTATTCTACGTGTAGTTATCCGCCTACACTAGCTTTGTGTTTATACACAACAGTAACCTTGCACAAAGTCGGGGCAGCCGGCGAGGTGGCTGGCCTTGCCGCTGTCGGCTGTATCGACTGCCAGTTATACTAGCTCGTTCTGCGCAGCAAAATGGAGTCATGCCTGATTGGTCACGTCACGTCACGTGAGGTTTTATTATTGTTTGTCTGGTTTGGTTACGTGATATTGGAGATAAGCTATAGAGGCAAATAGAAACAAACCTAAAGGATTTATTATTTTAAATGAACAAAGACTATGACTATGTCCAAGTCTTTGACTATGTTTATGACTATGTTGCTATCCAACCGTATAGCTATTTCTTTTGGATATAGTTAATCATATACTCGTATCTACCCAAGTTCTTCCGAAGATGTAATCGACAGATCAATAGATCTATAATGATTTTGAAATCTACTTGTTTTTTAGCCGTTTAACAGTCGTATACTTTCTTAAACCCTTTTCTCAATATTACAGCTTACTTAGAAAGATTTCTGTAATAGGTTCAATTTTAGGTTCTTTGTTAAATTCTGGTGATTTCTCCTAACATACCCTCGCTTCGAATGAAAAAGCATCTTATCTATCCTTAGTACGACTTAAACATTTTTAACATCACGTAAAAACTGTAGGACCGATTGCAATGCGGTTTTCACTGTTGGATAGCTTAGGGTATGACTTAAAAACTGGGGTACTTGGTATTATATATAGGTATACGATACGATGAGTAGAAGCCGAGCAACCTTCAGCAGTTAAAAAACTTTTTAACTGCTGAAGGAATTTTGTTCAAATGTTGATTTATTGTTATTTTAAGTCTTAGAATAGCACATAGAGTACTTTTAACCTAGAGAAATTACCACGCGAGCGAAGCCGCGGCCACAGCTAGTACCTAAATACTTATTATTACGTATTACTAGCTGCACCCGCGTGTATTATGATGATGGATGATGAAGATGAAAAGTAGCCTAATACTGTGTTACTTCAAGCTATCCTGGTACCAAATTTCATCCAAATCCGTTGGTTGTATACACCATACAAGTTTTCGCATATAAAACCTTACCTCACACTTTCCTAACGGGGTTAACCTAGTAGGTAAATCCAATAACACAACTATTATTGGTAGGTATATGTATAACTATCGCGTGCCCAGCCCACGAGTACTAACTCTGTAATATTGGCTGTGATCAATCATTCAGGAAGATGGGTATATATACGTACCATACTGTTACATTATTGATTGACAGTGTTAAATATTTTTTCACCTCACAAGCTCGGAAAGATCCTGTTTGTCATTCGAAATCTGAGTGCAAAAGTGCATTCTACCCGCTAGCGTGGAAAGAGTTTTTAAAATTCGAACCTTTCTATTCAATAATTTTCTATACCGCCAATCCACTGAAAATACTTTATTACTAGCTAAAACGTACAAAAAACAAAATTTTATTTTAAAATATAAATTAAAAAAAAACTTAACTATTTACACAAAACTATCTAAAAGTCCTTCGGAGGAAGGGAAAGTGCCCAGAATGCTGGCTGCATTGCCACGCTGTATTGCAATACAATTTTTTTGGCCTAAATAGGAGCCAGTATTCTGGTCACATGTCACTACAAGTTTTGCCAAGTCCCTGTAAATTTCGTGGCCACCTGGACCCCACGGACCCAAAGTTTCAACCACAAACGGCACAAACATGTAACCCCGGTCAAGGTTTTCATATTTGCGCCGCTTGAGGTTTTCTGCTTTGGTTGCAGCGCCGCCAGTCCGAATTGTTGTCTCTGGAAGATGAGACGGCGCCAAGATATCGACACAAGTTGCATCCCAAACTAAAGGCCGTCCCATCTTCCAAGGAATTAAAGTCATACCATCAGGCCTCCTACCGTCGTCCCGCATCAGGCCGTTTGGTTCTAAGATTGACGGAACGCCGCGCCGGCACTGACAAAGTCCCGACGGATGACTTCATTCAAACTGGCGTGTCGAGGAATCCTCCCTGCGCTTCTGTAGCAAGATAGTCCGTGATGGCCAAGCTGATCCACCATATCGCCGCATAGGCAACGGTGTGGGACTTAGCAAAAAACGCCCAGACGCAGAGGAATGGCTAAACGGTAACGGCTAACTGGTCTTACTAATTTATACTATATTATTATCCGATTCGATTTTACTCTATTCGTCTCTATTCGCCTCTTTTTGACTCTACTCGACTCTACTCCACTCTACTCGACTCTATCCGCATCTTTTCATTATCAATTATTTTCTACTCTACTCTATTCTACTCTATTCTACTCTATTCTACTCTATTCTACTCTATTCTACTCTATTCTACTGTATTCTACTGTGTATTACTGTGTTATAATCTGTTCTACTATGTTCTACTCAGTTCAACTCTGTTCTATTCTGTTCTACTGTATTCTACTGTATTTTACTCTGTTCTACACTGTTCTACTCCGTTCTACTCCGTTCTACTCCGTTCTACTCCGTTCTACTCCGTTCTACTCCGTTCTACTCCGTTCTACTCCGTTCTACTCCGTTCTACTCCGTTCTACTCCGTTCTACTCTATTCTACTCTATCCTACTGTGTCCTACTGCGTCCTACTGTGTTCTACTGTGTTCTACTGTGTTCTACTTTGTTCTACTCTGTTCTACTCTTTTCTACTTTACTCGACTCTACTTGACTTTTCTCGACTCTAGCCGCCTCTTTTCGTTTCAATTTGACTCTATTTGACACTTTTCAACCCTATTCGACTCTTTTCGATTCTATTCTATTCGATTCTGTTCGACTCTATTCTATTATGTTTAAACATCTGCCAGGCATCCCGCGACGGCCCATTTTTTATTATTATTATAAACACTCATTTAATATATTATTTTAGCTGTTTTTCTTGCATCTAGCATTTTCCTCGCAGTAGTGAGATGAAAAGTTTTGTGTTGCGCAAGGCAGCAAAGTTATTTGGCGTCTCGTACTTTTGAAACCCTCGCTACGCTCAGGATTCTATATTTGAACCTAATCTACCTTTCTATTTCTAATCCTAGAATCCTTCGCTTGCTCTGGTTTCAATACAAGTACTCTCGCCAAAAAATCACTTTGCAGCCTTGCATAACAAATAACTATTGTAGGTTCCGGCATAAAAGTACCCTATTTGTTATTCCAGGACATAAAGTATATCTATACTATAACAATTTTCATCAATATCTATTCAATAAAAACGGAGCTGAATGGCTCTTCTATTCTTACAAAATAACTGTCTGAATTGAAAAATAATTAGTATAATATAAAAAAGAAGCATTTATGTGCATTAAACCTTTTTTTTAAATGCCTGTTATTTATTTTTTCTTTTTCATCGAGTTTTGAGCTACTATAAAAATTTCAGCCGGATAGCTAATCGGGAAGTGCTCGAAATTTGTGTTGTAAGATTCCTGGGCATACAGAAATTCATAGATAGAGACATACATACAAGTGAAGTGATATATAACTTTTGATAAACAAATAGTTTTTACTCTTATTTAATCTTCGTACATTTCAGCGATGCAAATATTTGACTGCAATTTATTGAGATATTTTATTAATAATAATTTTGCAATGCAAACTATGCTAATAACATATTATTTCTCTTCCATTTTGGTATAACCCTAACCTATTGGGTGGCTCCTATACAAATTTTGTACGGGGGCCACCCATGATTGTGGCGTGGCGGTCTATACGACAAAAACGTAATATTATTTCTCGTAAAACGTAACATTGTGGTATAACCCTAACCCTAACGTATTGGGTAGCCCCTGTACAAATTTTGTACAAATTTTTGGGGACAACCCATGGTTGTGGCATGGCAGTCTGTACTACAAAAACGCCACAATCATAATGCAAACAACAAAACCTTATTTTTCCCTTCTGAGACCATCAAACTATTCAAATGCCACATAACAAATGTCGATAACGTATCTTTCTTTTTATGAAAACAAGTAAATGTTATGTATTGTGCATTCGTACAATTCATTTCAATAAAATAAACGGCTGACTTGTCTTAATCTATTGACTTTGCTACGCTTTCCAGAACTATTGATTTTGTGCCACTGATTAATTTAATTAATGATGAATACACGCTTTTTTTATTTCGTAGGCTTGACAGATTTTTCTATACCTACAGTGCTAGCCTCTGGTGTCAGAGTTTGTCGGGCCGCCCGTGGGCCTCTGACATAGCTGAACGACTACTATTAATCAGTAACAGCCGGGACCGACGGCTTAACTTTCACCGGGTTAGTCCACCGTCTCAAGGGGACAACTCGCAGATGACAATGTAAGGAGTAATAGGATCTAAGTCGATAAACGCTGGAAATTTGTAAAAATTGCTATTGCTTGAAGCTCAGAATCCATACCAATATATAAAAGTGAAACGTTGCCTGTTTGTTTGTTTGTTCCTTTGTTTGGGGAGGATTCACGCGATAACTGCTGGACGGATTTTGATGAAATTTGGAATGGAGATAGCTTATACTCTGGAATAAAACATAGGTTACTTTTTATCCCGGAAAATTGTAAGTTTCTACAAGAAAACTGGAAAATGTTGATTACTCGCTGTAAGAAACAGTTGCCACCACAGAATGGTATGTGGTTGCCATGGAAACGAAATAATAAGTCTGTCAAAAAACATCAATAGCATTGGTGCTATACCACAGAATAAATAATAGTACAAGTACAGAAGGCTAACTGAGTAAAGTCATTTAAATAAATAGCGACTCTCGCTACAACGCTATAAAGTGCAATTTAACTCGCACGGCGCTGCGAGCTTTCAATTATATTTACCTATAAGGTGCTCGCCCACCGCGTGCAGGCTAGAATGTACCATATCACAACGCGCGAGAACTTCCATTGCTCTAACCGTTTCAGAGTCGCTCTGTCCCTTTTTCGCTCGGTAGGGTTGTATTAAGATATGACTAGGTACTTGTACTACTAATTATTCTGTGATATGTTATGACTTAGATATTGTAACAGAATAAATAAGTAATAATGTATAATGTTGTTACTTATTATTATAAATTAAAATAGTTCTATTACATACAATGACATTATTATCAGAATAGACCTACTACCTCATTTTTACTACCTACCTATCCCGTTTTCAGAACGCCGATAAGTTTAGTGAGATACCTACCTACGTGTCGTTGGTTGATTATGATTATATCCTATAGGTATTGCACTTTGATGAATAAAGGAGCCTGTCTGAATTCCATGCTTTTTAATGAGTGAAAAATAAATTGCTACCTACGTAATAAAAGGTATTAAAAGTAGTTAGGTATTATACGAGACATATATTATATAAATTCCTAATTAGTTGTAGGCTACTTACTAAGTCAGCACATTAATTCATTTTCCGATCAACAATACCTACTATAATCAATTATAAAATTACGTTGATCGATTTAATAAACGACTTTATTTCTGCGCGGAAAAACCTTAAATATGCATAGCTTCGGTATGGAACACAAATGAAATAACATAAAACTATAGGAACCTACATAATTAAAATTATAATTATCTAACTACATAACTAGGACCTATTATAGGTATTACAATTTATTACCTTTCAATATCCTTTGGAAGCGTAAAGAATGACAATTCGTCATTTCTATCACTATTCAAACAGCCGAATGCTATGCAGTACTTTCTAGCTTTCTTCTTGGTACTCATAATTAAAACACGAATAAAGTTTGTCAATAACTTTACGTAAGTAGGGGCCGTATTAATAAACCAAACTCAACTCTGAGAGCTCTATTGAGAGCGATCTCAAGATGCTAATCTAATTAATAAACATATCTTAAGCTGTTGGTTGAGATGCCGTAATCAGCTGAGTTAGTGTTTAATAATAAATCAATCTCGACTCTCAAGAGCGCACTTGCGATGTGCTTTGAGATGCAGAATATTGAGTGCGGTCGATCCGTGACTTGAGAGCGTGATTGCCAGTTGCTAGAATCAAGGATTTCGAAAATATTATGTCAGAATTTGATAATTATGATTATATTAACCATCATTATAAGAATATTTTTATATTACTCTGGAAATTAACAAATTTATTTGGCATGATTGCGAAAAGATCCGAAGATTTGGTAGATATCAGAACCTGGCGAGGACTCGCTGAAGTCTAAAAAGATCTGAAATCGTAACCAAAGGATACGCGCTGGAAACACTGCATGGCTAATCAACGATTTTTTATTTTCATAAATTATAGTTATTTGTTGATGAATTGCGTTAAGTTCTTTAATAGATAGTGTAAGTTTGAAAATATAGACAAAAATTATGGCTTACATCCTTTCTACAAAAAACTAAAGTAAGGTTATGATAATTAGGTAGAAAATAAACATTACGTTTAATATAATCGCATTTAATTTAATTTAACTACATCGAAGTTATAAATTTTAACCTTACGTTATATTATATTTGAGCAAAAACCGAACTTTCACTAAAGAAAATAAATCGTTCATTCGTAGTTCATTCAATCTTGCTCTCAAGTTCTGGTTCGTGACGTAGCATCTTGAGATGCGGCTCTTGAAAGCGACATGATCAGACATGCTCTTGAAATGTCTTTATTAATCAGCGACGA
Source organism: Alsophila aescularia (assembly GCA_946251855.1). Classification (NCBI taxonomy): domain Eukaryota; kingdom Metazoa; phylum Arthropoda; class Insecta; order Lepidoptera; family Geometridae; genus Alsophila; species Alsophila aescularia. The sequence continues at coordinate 44,746,855 of OX276378.1, forward strand.
TCTTAAGATGCTGATCACAACTTGAGAGCATATCAGTTGATATTGCACTTGAGAGCTCAACCAAGAGCGATTTATTAATACGGGCCTTAGTACTCTATCGCTAAGTACAAGGCGCGCGACTCATTGAGCGCACGCTTGACACTCGACTGAACGGACCCGAATATTGTGTCCTCGAATTTATTTGTACTTGTTGCGGAGTGCGACCGCCCTGGCTATACCAACTTTTTCACTGGTTTTTATATTCAAGAAGTAAATAGGATGTTTTTTTTTCGCGATAAACAGTAGTCCGCGCGTACGAAGTCGTGGGCGGGAAAACTAGTAACTTATAAAACTGGATTGTGCTGGTCAACTCAGTGGTTTTATTTCAATTATAAACCAATCATAGTTATAAAATTTAAAATGGCTTGTTTTAGTTATAGAATAGCTATTTTAGCAAAATCTAATATAAGCCTAATAATCCAGTCAAAGGGGAAAAAAGAGGTGAAAAATGGTGGAAATGTAAATGGTGGTATAGTAAAGTTTTAGTAACTTTTATCGCGATTCGAACACATAGTTATATATTTAAACGGGACTTACGCGCTGAAAACTGAATTTTTATTTACCTCGACGTTTCAATCAAGTTGCATTGAGCGCTCGAGCGAAGACTGAAGTAGCGGGTTAGCGTCGAGCGTTGTCTTCAACTACCCACATTTGGTTTTGTAAAAAATCAGAATTGTTGCGACACACAACAGTAACGACATCTGTAGATTTCTTCTGACATAAACAGCGACGCGAGCACTTGCTTCTCACGGAATTCCAGGACGCAGCCAACTTGAAACCATCCTCTCGGTTTGAAATTGGGATACTTCTTAATTTCAACCGCTTCACGTACAATCATGGAGTAGTAGTGACGTTCCGTGGAGAGGATCTTCGGGTCGTGGAAGAACTGCAGTGATTAGGGCCCGATAAAAAAAAAGTAAAGTAAAGGTAAAGTAGTAGTTTTTGATTTGTATTGCTACTCAAGAAAAAAGTTTTCGACCTCGAGGGTTGGGAGTGTTAGGCGCCATCTTGAAATGAAGGTGCAAAAATCTGATTATTTTTAAATAATGCTTCGACCGTTGATTTTGTGACAAAAATGTGTCTATAAAAAGTATAAAAAAGACAAAATTGCTAACATTTTTGTATTCATAATTATTCTAGAAATGTTATAGGTAAAAAATTACAAGCACATTTCTTGTGATAAAAAGGTCAGTCACTATATCTTTAATTCGGATTTCCTAAGTTTTCTGTGTCAGTATCAGCTACAATTCCGATATTTTAACAACTTCGTGTTGGAAACCCTACTTCCCAGCGTTATGTTCTATTCGTTTCACTCTTGCCAAAACGGTCCTGGTCATCATGGATTATTATTATCTGGGTCTGATCTAGCTCGCCCCATGTTGTCTCTCTACTCTATTTGTAGTCATTCTGGTACACACATGCAAGGGGCCGCCCAAAGCTGAATTTGAGCTGGTCAGTCCCTCGCATGGGTGACCTTCCACGTAGTCTGGTACCTTCCACGTTGCCCTAAACGACAAGACTCTTTACGGAGTCATTGTCCTGCCCCAAAACGTGGCCGAATAATTAGTTATGTATTAGTAATGGGTGTTTTTATTTACATACATTTCGTTTTAGCTTTGCCGACTAATTGTTTTTTTTTATTTTTACCTCGCATTTAGCGACTTTTAACAAATAAATATTTCAAAGTTAGAAAATAGACAGCAAAGGCCTTTGCTGTCTATTTTAAATTTCCTATACTGTACCAACTATGTTGATTTGTGGAACCTAATTTCTGGAACCCAAACACGGACGTATAAAGTAAATAAATGAATTTTAACGGTGCACTTTTGGAGGACAAATTACAAACGAAAAAACAAGTTTTGCAGATTGTACCGTGTGAGTGTGACATCACACACAGCTCTTGTGAGAGTCTTGATAAGTGTGACTTTTTATAATCTTACAGTTAACTAGCTGTGCCCGCGGCTTTGCCCGCGTGGTCAAAATTTATGGGTTTATTTTTTGCGCGGAACACTAATTATTTTTTGAAAATAAAAGTAGCCTATGTTACTCCTTGTACCATTAGTTATTTTCCACTGAGAGTCCCGTCAAAATCGGTCCAGCCTTTTCGAAGATTAGTCGGAACAAACAGACAGACAGACAGACAAAATCTTTAAAAAATGAGTTGTTGTTATAAGTACCGTATATACTTTCGTGTGTATTTAGTGAAAAAACTGTTATTTTGACATTACAAACAGACGCTTAAGTTATATTTATATAAATGTCTAGATCTAGATGGTATAAAGTTATATAAGAAAATAAATAAAAAATGACCATTCGCCTCCACTTATCGCCGAAACTACCTACTTAGTTTTTTTAGCACTTAATCTAGTAGGAAGTATTTATATAGATAAAAAGAAAACCTATGAGAAGTCTATGGCCTTAAAATAACATGGTAAATCTCTCAATATTGTGATATAATATATGCATCGTACGAAGCCCTCTCCACGCGAGTTTAACTCGTCCGGTTTTTGATTAACATATTTATTCCAGAACATTATTACAAACAGAATTTATAACTATAATTATATCGTTAGCTATGTTTATTCTGTGACATTGATGTTACAATAAATACCTACAAGTATAACAAAAAGTCTGCAAAAAGCGTTGGCTTCAAATCTTCGATAGCTTGAAACAGACAGTGCGTAGTTATATTACTTATATAAATTATATGTAGGTCTAACGGCGTATATCATTTGATTGCTTTTTTGCATGTGCGAATAGGCAGTAGGTAGAACTCTTTTGTATTCTGTGAAACTGAGCAGGTCATCGCACGAATTAAAACCACTTATTGAGATAATACTCATTGGTCAACGTACATTTAGGTACCTAATGTGTCCTACAATAATATTAATAGTGAGCCTAAATGCCTAAATCAAAAGTTTTTATATATTAGCAAAATTTGTTTTAGTCTATATAGCACTTTCAGAAAGTAAAATTCGTAGCTTCTAATAATGTTTGATTAGTATCATTTCTCATCCCCACTAAATATATAAAAGTGAAACGTTGTCTGTTTGTTTGTCTGGAACGCTTTCACTTGATAACGGCTGGTCCGAATATAATTACATTTTGTAATTAGATGCTGTATACCATAGATACCTACGTAGGATACTTTTATCCCGGAAAACTGTATACGCGGTCAAAGCAGCGGGGTGCGTCTAGTATATAATAAACCTACATCAGGCGACCCTAAACGACTATTATTTAAAAATTTGGTATATTGTAGGTACCTATTGTGTATATACAATAGCCCACATTTTTAAACATTCGTTAAAATATTCTACAACTGCGCAGTAAATAAACAAATATTAGATACCTACTGATTCGTCATTAACATAACCAGTTATCGAGTTTTTATACTCGTCTGATGAAATCTGGGGACAATATTGCGAAACTGTTTACTTTAACCTTCCTTCCTAATTACTCTGAAAATAGAGAAATCCTTCAGAGAAACGTGGTAAGGGGTTTTAAATCTATGAATATATAATGTATAGTCATAGATTTAATTCAAATACAAATACATGATTACAAGCAGAATGTAATTACAGTCTAATGTCATGTTCCTATTAGCATAGATAAATCATAGAAGGATTCCCGTCTATGATTTATGTATGCTATTAGGTACCTATATATACTTAAAACAATAGTATGCAATAAAAGTCTGTCCAAAGAAGATAATAAAAAAAGGTCTACGTTATAAGATACTGAACAAGAATATACAAGCTATTAAAAAAACAAGTGTCTTTATATCTGTACCTATGTTTGCGCATCACGTAAAATCGATTAAAAGGCGGTTTTCACGGTTGGATAGGTTAGTATTTGACTTTAAATCTGCGCTCCAATTTGAATGAAAGTTTAATGCAAATAGATTGAATTGTGAATTGAATAAAAGTTGGCATTCTGAATCAATTATTGGTAGCTCCAGAGTATTGTCCTACCCACCTTCATATCAAACGTTTGGCCAAACATTGAATCGAAAAGTGCGGCCACGCTGTATCTAATTAGCGCTTTAAATTAATTTAACAAGCCTACGGAAGGCCAATTTTTTTGTTTTTGTGTTATCGTATTTGTTTCATCATAATTATCAGCCCGCATCAGTCCACTGCTGGACATAGGCCTCTCCCAAAGCACACCACTGAGCCCGATCTTCGGCTCTTCTTTCCCAACCACCGCCAGCCATCTGGCGGAGCCGGAAAGCGTCCTAGATGACGTTTGCCAAGTCGCGGTCTTCACCCAAGAACACGTCTACCGCAACGGTTCGTATTCCTTTAATCAAAAACCAAATTTTTGGCTAGCATTTGATTTTAAAAACGTTATATTCTTGTTATGTAGCTCACCGCTGCATATCTCTAATCTCTGAGCTCACCCATCAGCGAAGCTATTTAAAAAAAACTTTGTACAGACTTTTTGTTACTTACTGCTTTATCGTGAGTAATAAATTAATGATAGGTTAGTCTTCTGGTTTACTTTGCATCACAATGTCACGCGAAGATGCCGAGCAATTGATAAAAACGATTTGATGGCTGAACGAGTTTTGATGAATGTTTAAGAACGTTTCAGTTTTCATGTATGCAGTATAATGTACTATACATTTGGGCTTGGAATAACACCGGTTACTTTGAACCCATAGAAATGACCACGAGGGCAAAGCCAACTAAAAATCAAATAAAAGTTACAGCTGCGTTTGAACTTTCCACAAGTGCAGTTCTCTATATGATTCTGGCTTTAATAGAACTTAATAATAAGTATAAGTTTATAGACACTTAATTAATATATTACTGTGTATTATTAGTTTTACTGGTTACATTCATATTTTGTGATATTATTAGCACGTACCGTGACTGACAGTGACAGTAAGTGACTGCGATATTAGGTAGAAACATACGTGGATGTAATCACGCGCGCCAGATCATTTAGACGATCAGTCTAGGTACCTATTTCTCAAGGAAATAAATAAGTTCAAAAAATAAAACACTACTACGGTTGGGTAAAATAGCCCATGAAACTCTAGCGATGAAGACAAATCGATTGATACCTTGCTTGTCAAAATCAAACCAAGTTTTTAGTTTGAACACATAACTCTTACTTTGCCTTGCCGTAGTCGGATAAAAACAAATAGCCTATGACACTCATCTGCAGACGAATTGATTGACACCTTGCTTGTCAAAATCGAACCAATAGGGGCGACGCTATGGTGGAACATCCACATAACCACATACATAGACTGTTAAACTCATTACCTCTTGCTTTGCTGTAGTTGAGTAGTAAGTTTATATATACATAATATATTACAAATAAAGATAAATAAATGTAGTTTTATTGATTATAGATATTCATATTCTGTCATTTTATTAGCAAGAACCGTGACTGACAGTGACAGTCTATAGCTGCGATACTAGGTAGGAACTTACGTGGATGTAGTTACACGCGCCAGATTATTACGATTAGTCTAGGTACCTACTTCTCAAGTAACTTATTAATAATTATCTACACTGATATTATAATGAGTTTTTTTTTGTTTTTTTTTGTATGCTTGTTTGTAATGGATAAATGTACAAAACATAACTGATTTAGAAAATTATGTCATCTATAGAAAGCTACATTATCAGCGAGTAACATGAAACATAACTTATTTTTCTAAAAATTAGAGACCCCTACGATAATTACAATAATGTAACTGAAGGTAACAAAAATTTGCCTATAAAAGTCATTGTTTGGCGTGCGTTGCGAAGAACATTGATGATACATGAATCAATGTACGAACTACATATTTATAGCACTTGTCATTATCCACAAAAAAATCGGCGAGGACATATGTCTAACTATCAAATCATAGTTTAGTCACAATAACCGTTTTTTGTTCAATTTAGTCAATCAAATTTGTCTTTCTATCTATCCGTGCGAAGCCGCGGCGGGTCTCTGGTGATACATATGGCGTTTTGTTTGTATTTGTTGCTATTATTATGTAGGTACCGACATTTTTATAATATGAGACACGATTTAAACTAAAGATTTTATATAGTTTTAATCAGAACGTTTTAAATCACCGACAGTATCAACCAAACATTTAGGTCAGCTGAGCTGTATTCTTGGCACAGTAGAAGAGTTTAGAAATTATTATCTAATGTTGTTCTTATTTAGGGCATTAAAGCTACTATTATAACATCCAAATGCTTTGCAGCTGGGCTTGATTTTAAAAGCAGATTAACTAATATTAGTTCACATTCTTAGATTTATATAATATATATAGCAAAACCCTTGGCAAAGTTTAAATAATCATTTTATTCGAACTACCAAAACTTCTAGCCAAACAAAAGATATGGAAATATAAACAAATTTTTAGATTTTTTTCGTGTATTTCTATAAATTTATACAAACGGCTATGTGGATGTCGATCAGAAATAGAATTTGAAGCAGATTTGATATTTGAAATGTCACTAATGGCGGATTTTTCAATACTCAGATAAACAATTAGATAGCGTTTATTCGACTCATAGCATAACACTGAATTTTTCAATCGTCAGATAGGCTTTATTCGACGAACAACTTGTTTAACTGAAGAATAAATTTACCTACACGTTCGACAGCCAGATTATTCGACTGTTTATTTGACATTGAGACGTTGATGTCTGTTTAGTTGTTTGTACTGTGGCCAGTAAGCGTAATTCAACCTGCAAGGAGGTTGAATTACGCTTACTGGCCACAGTACAAACAACTAAACTTACCCTCGAAATAAAACAAAACAATGACATATTTTGATTGGTTTAAACTGACCTGCTATAGCATTAGTGTTAACAATATATTTGTTTCACCTCTCTGAAGTTAGTATCGCCTGATTTGCTTAATTCAGCCAGATCTTTGAAATGAATGGCAATTGAAAAATAGGTAACTAAATATCAGAAACAGTCTAATAAATATATTCTTCGAACAGTTATTATCGTTTATCTGAGCATTGAAAAAACAGCCCTTAGATAAATAACTAATAAATAAAAACTTTTTAACAACTTAAATGAAACAAAGTTACAATAATCTAGTTAACAAACAAGACATATGTTCAAAAACCAAAACCCGACTACGGTAGGGTAAAAAATAGCTTAGGACACTCTTGCTATGAAGACGAATCGATTGATACCTCGCTTTTCAATATCGGACCCAGTTTTTAGTTTGAACACATAAGCTTTCCTTTGCCTTGCCGTAGTCGGGTAAAAAATAGCCTATGACACTATAACTGAAGAATCGATTTATACCTCGCTTGTCAAAATCGAACCAATAAGGGCGACGCTATGGTGGAACATCCACATAACCACATACATACTCGTACATAGAATGTTAAACTCATTACCTTTCCCTTGCTTTGCTGTAGTCGGGTAATAATGTATAGCTTTGAACAATACCGTGCGACATACCCACTGACTGACTGACTGATTGACTGACAGACTAGACAACGCACAGCCATAGAACAATAATTATAATACAAACCGGTTATAGAGTTTTTTTTGTAGGAAATATTCCTTGAGAATTTCTCTTGGGGTGCACTAAGGAGTTATTTTACTGTCATCCATAAGGGGAGGGGTGCCAATTTGAACGCGGGCAAAACTAGGCGCAGCTAGAAGATTACAAATAAAAAAATAAAAAAATTGCAAAGAAAATTATATACCTACTACGAGTACTTTCTACCGAGAGCCACAAAGCCTATACGTCAAAGTATATACAAAGCCAAGGACTACAGAAATACCTACGACAATCTCAATAGTTCTAAATTGTGAGGATCCTAACACTTTGACTTTTTATTGTCGCCAGGAATATCCTTCTTAAAAATGGTTCAGCCGTTGATGCAGCCATCGCAGCCATGTTTTGCAACGGCCTCATCAACCAGCAGAGCATGGGCCTGGGCGGTGGTTTCTTCATGACGGTCTACCTCAAGGATGAGGAGAAGGCTTACATAGTGAACGCGAGGGAGAAAGCCCCGGGAAAGGCAACCGTCGATATGTACGGAGGAAACAGTGAAAAATCTGCATCAGGTAAAACCATACAACTTTTAAAACTGCGGCGCATAAAGAAAGGTTTGTCTCTAGATGTTTCCGAACGGTTAACCGATTTAAAGGTATTATTTTGTTTGATTGAAAGTGGGTTTAATCGGGATGGTTCTTACTATGTTTGATGATAATCACTTTTGTAACACATAATATTTGTTTGGGTTTTTTTTGTTTGCATATAACTGCAAAATAATATATGTATAGCATCGTTTGAATTGTAGTAAAGTCACTTAGCCCAGTTTCACACACTAAAGCTCGCATATTTTAACACGCTTGATAGATTGATAGACTTATACTTAAATTATAGTAGCTTGTTATCAGAAACTGCATGAATAGCTGAAAATATTATAATCTAATCGATAGTAGCACCTGTACCTATGGCGATGTCTAGCAGTTGCGCGCGGACGAAATAAGTTTTTGCCTACACATCTAGATACGTGAGAATCTGTATGTTTGACATTTTAACTATCTAACAATGCAATTATTATAATAAACACAATATATACAAAAAATATTGGAACCCTAAACCAATTGAAACGTGGCTCCAAAAAATTAGCGTCCGTTAATGTCTTTTGTTCACAAATTATTATCTGAGCATATTAAATATATTTGCATATTATGTGCGGTTTTCCATCGCTCCGTGCTTCGGAGGGCACGTTAAACTGTCGGTCCGGCTGTTATTGATTAATGGCTGTCGTTAAGCCATGTCAGAGGCCCTCGGGCGGCTTGACAAACTCTGACATCAGAGGCCAGCACTACCTCATACGACAAACAAACAAAATCTGAGCACAACATACCTACCTAGTTTCAACTATTTTTAAATATTTTATGAGTTATATATTTGGTGCAGATTTTTATTGTTTGAATATGATAAAACATGACCAATAAAGGAAATAAAGTACCTATAATTATTATAAAAGATATAATACCTCTTGCCTATAAAGTAAAACTAAAAAGTGAGCTCCCGTTGATGTCTATTGCTCTCAAAAATCAAAACATATTTTGTTATTTTGAACTTAATTATGCATTGTATTTATAAAACATATTTCGATAACATCATAATGAATTTATTTATTTAGCACAACAACATTAATGTGTACAACTATGAGTAAACAAAACTAAAAGAATTACGAATAAAGAACAGCAGGTGCCCAAATACGCGTAGCTGGCGACGTTACCAAGATAATTAAATATCCAGGCTAATTTGTTGACAGATTTGTAGGGCTTTGATCACCAGTGGTTTATTTTAACCACTGGTGATCAAAGCAAAATAATAATACTATTTTATTACTTAGACAATTAAAATATAAAAAGAAATAAGTTATAGTCCTGAAATCGTAGATTGTTAAAGTATTTGACTGAGATGAAACCAACCAGAGCCAAAAAAAAGTTTTGCCTAGACTGTCATATACGTTAATTGACAGTATTTAGGTACCCGTGACCAGGCCAGTCGCACTCCGCAACAAGTACAAATATTATACCTACACCACAGAATAAATAATAGTACAAGTACAGAAGGATAACTGAGTAAAGTCATTTAAAGACATAGCAACTCTCGTTACAACGCAATAAAGTGCATTTTAACTCGCACAGTGCTGCGATCTTTCAATTATAATTACCTAGAAGGCGCTCACCCATTGCGTGCAGGCTATAATGTACCGTATCACAACGAGCGAGAGCTTCTATTGCTCTAACCGTTTCAGAATCGCTCTGTCACTTTTTCGCTCGGCAGGGTTGTATCAAGATATGACTAGGTAATTGTACTAGTAATTATTCTGTGATATGGACATGACTTAGATATTGTAACAGAATAAACAATTATGTAATAATGTATATTTTTTTACTTATTATTATAAATGTTGATAGTTCTATTAAACCTTCTATTAGGCTAGTTCTTTCAATTATATTTACCTTCTAGGTAAATATAATTGAAAGATCGCAGCGCTGTGCGAGTTAAATTGCACTTTATTGCGTTGTAGCGAGAGTTGCTATGTATTTAAATGACTTTACTCAGTTTATCCTTCTGTACTTTATACTTGTACTATTATTTATTCTGTGCCGTGACGCTAACTGTTGATTCAGTAAGATATAAGCACAAAATAATTATGAATAATTAGTATTCATGTTTTTTTTGTGATATTGCTTGTGGATTTTTATGAACACTAGTATAATCTACGCAGTTATTATCTAATTGATCTCACAAACAATTCTTAATTGTTATTTGATAGTAAATAATTAAAACTGCTGTTTATCGTAAATAGTCTCCTATCTATACTTATCTATAGCAGTAAATAAAAAATGTATGTAAAATGAAGATAATTAAAAATAATATAAGCTACTGAACATGAATATGTAATTTTTTTAAATGGTGTCTGTCTTCAGTTTGTTCGCGCATAAAGTAAAAACTACTGGACCTATTACGATGCGCAATTACTATTGGATAGCTAGTAGTTTGGAGTTTGAATTAATGACAGTTTTATTAATGTTCCATTTCTATACTTATAATAAAGCAATAAGAACGAAAAAGTTTGTACAATTCATTAAAAATAATGTAGACGGCTAAAGGAATTTTGATTTAATGTTGGTATATTGGTATTTTAGGTCCTGGAATAGCACATAGAGTACTTTTAACATAGATGAACGACCACGCGTGCGAAGCCGCGGGCATCAGCTAGTACATAACATGCCTATTGTCACGTACTATCACGTTATGTACCTAACAAGAACCATCTAATGATAAATCTAATAAACTAAACTAACTAATAAATTTAGTAAAGAAGAAAGCTAAAGAAGAATTAAATAAAGAGTACTTCAAACTTTTCAAAATATGTAAGGTATTACCAGTAGATAGTAAAGTTCATTATATGATTATAATGGAACACTTTTAGATCATTACATTTAAAAAGAAAAGACAATTTAACTATCCGACTCGAAAAAGAACTAAGCCACAGCTGGCTTTAGAATATAATGTTCATAATTATTATGGGCAACGATCTATCTAAGACCTATCTAGCAAATTTGTCTATAAATATGTAACAAGACATAAGGCTATTATGTGTATAACTAGCTTACCCGCCCGCGACTTCGTCCACGCGGTCTACAGTTTATCGCGAAAAAAGCATCCTACTTATGTTCTTCTAGGATATTAAAAACCGATGCAAAGACTTCTTGGTTATGGCCTCCGTGGCTTGTTGACTTAATCGGTGTCACCAGCGCTCTTGATGATTTTAGACGGACTTGTTATTTCGTTTCCATGCCAACCGTTCCTTACAGCGAGTATTCAACATGTTCTAGTTTTCCCGTGGAAACTTCCACAAATTCGTGGAATTTTCCGGGACTAAAAGTATTCTATGTTTTATTAGGGTATCTCCATTCCAAATTTCATCGAAATCCGTGGAGCGGTTATCGCGTGAAAGCTTCCCAAACAAACAAACAAACAAACAGACAACTTTATATTTGGTATGGATTAGAAGTGCTTAAATACCCACCTATAGAAAAACTAAAATTAATTACATAGTTATAACATAACATGAGAGTTATCATCTGCCTACAAACTACTTTGCAGTCTGCCAGAATATTGTTTTATAATATTTGCTGTGTATATAAAAATAAATAAATTTAAATAAAAGGTAAGTTAAACAAGTATAATGAAATATAATCAAAATACAAAAACCTGACTGCGAAAATATTATTAAATATTAGCTGACCGACCGCAAAAATACTAATACTTACTTATAATAAAGCAATATGAACGAAAAACCTCAAAGAAGATAATTAAAAAAAAGTATAGGGGACTTAAAAGTTAAAATAAGCTACTGGGCCATTATTCTCTATGAACAGTCACACGCGTAACGCGTCTCGCTGTGGAATCGTTCGGAAAAGTACGGAAGTTCTCGAACATGCACAAACAATTCCACGCAGATATCTTAAAGCGGCGCGTTACGTGGCCGAGTGGCAATAGAGAATAAGGTCCCTGAATAGGAATATAACATTTTAAAAATGGTGTTTGTCTGTCTGTTTGTTTGCGCATCACGTAAAAACTACTGGAGCGATTGCGATGTTTCTCTGTTTGTTCAGACTTCAAAAGCTAGGTTAAGGCATTACCCGTCATTTGAGTTGCGCAGTCTAGTTAAAATAGGTAGATAAAGTTTACATTTTCCACATTAGGTACTAAATGTACTCTTAGTATAGCTTAAAGGCGAAAGAGAAATAGTTGCTTAGCAATATCTTAGCCTCGACTGGCCTGGACAAGATCAAAGTGAAAGCCTGAAGAGAAATTTCGCTCACATACCTACCATTTTGTTCGTTTGATAAGTAAAAGTAATTCGAAAGGTTAGGTAGCATTATGATGGATATTAATTTATTACGTTCATTAGAGTCGAATTAATATTAGGTAGAATTCGTGCATTCCTTTGTTGAATTAAGGCTCTATGTGCATAGTGCATTCTTATTCTACACTTATAATATTATAAAGAGGAAAGATTTGATTGTTTCATGTTTGTTTGTTTGTAATGGATAAACTCAAAAAAAATTGAACCGATTAAAAAATATATTTCGAAAGCTACATTATCAGCGAGTAGCAGTACCTATTCCATTTTTCAAAAAAATTAGATGTCCCTTCGTAAATTGTGATAATGTAACCCAAGGTATCAATAGTTTCAAAAATGTCGATTTCTCGCTGTAGGTAATAACGAATTGACATGTTGCCATGGAAACGAAATAATAACAAGTCTGTCAAGTACGTGAGTAAAAATACAGTTATCAATGGTCATAAAGCACTGCTACCAATGATTCTGATTTACGCTTACTGACGTATTTTTTTTTTAGTTACGGCGTATAGAATGCTAACTGGAAAAAAATTGCCGCGGTGTGAGCGTTATACGTGCGAAGCCGGGGCCAGTCACTAGTAAAGTATAAGGATAATATATAAAGTCAAGAAAAGTCACACGTTATCTAAATGCAATGGGTTCGGTGCAGAAGCTGAACTTATGCTGTTTGGTCGTCAGAGGCGATCGGACATCAAATCCATACCAATGTATAAGAGTGAAACGATGTCTGTCTGTTTGTTTGTTTGTTTGTTTGTTTGTTGGTTTAGCTTTCACGCGATAACGGCTTGACGGATTTTGTTGAAATTTAGAATGGAGATAGCTTATACCCTGGATTAAAACATAGGATTCTTTTGATCCCGGAAAATTTTAAGTTTACTCGGGAAAAAATGTTGATTACTCACTGTAAGGAACGGTTGTCATCACAGAATGGTCTGTGGTTGCCAAGGCAACGAAATAACAAGTCTGTCAAAAACATCAAGAGTGGTGCTATACCTACTTTTGGATTGGTTTTTAATATCCTAGAAGAAAATAGGATGCTTTTTTCGCGATACACAGTAGTCCGCGCGTACGAAGTCACGGGCGGGTAAACTAATTTTTTATAAACTTAAAACTGAATTATCTCATAAACTAAGCGTCACCTGCGGGGGGAGGGGTACGAGGGAACAGCCCTCCCCAAATAAAAAAACGCATAATGACACATCGGAAAATTATATCTTCTTACTTTTCAATAAAATTACTCAAGTAATTTTCCACGCCTCCAGTATTACCTACTCATCAAAATTACAGAAGCCTAAGAGATTTTTAAAGTTTGTTACAACTGCCCACCAAGCACCACTACCTAATTAAATTTTAATTATATATAATACTTTACGCAAGAAAAAACGGTGACAGACAAATCTCTCCTAGCTCGCCTGTTTTCGCCTTTCGGACGAATATAGCAAGCTATTTATAATTTTTACTGTTAGGTACTGGGCTTATGGACGACGAAACACTTTCAAGGTATAGCAACACGGACATTGGCCTGTAGTGTACAAAATAGAATTGTAGTTACTACCAGACCTATTTAGCTTTTTAGGCACAGTCTGCTGTGTATAACTAAAAGATATAATATAGTTCTAGTTTCATTTATAATATATATATATATATATATATATATATATATTATTAAAAGATATAGTACTGGTATTAAAGCAGCGTATATAGGCTTAACATTTAGGTTAAATAAAAAATGGCATTTGCTATAATTATTGCGATCAATATTAGCGTTGATTTACGTCATAATCTTTACGTTTATTTGATGCACCTATTTTTTTCTCTTACTATCTCACTATTCAATCGATACAGGAAAGGCCGACAACAATACCTAGAGATCATCATCATTATCAGCCTATATCTGTCCGCTGCTGGACGTAGGCCTCTCCTAATGCACGCCACTGAGCTCGGTATTCAGCTCCCCTCATCCATTCTGCTCCAGCCGCTTTTCGCAGGTCATCACTCCACCTGGCCACGGGCGTCCTACACTACCTTAACCTAAACGTGGTCTGCACTCGAAAACTCGTCTACCTCAAACGGCTATCGGTTCTTCTGGAACTGCCACTTTAGCTTGCTTATCCTGAGAGCTATGTCGGCCCCCTTGGTTCTCCGTCGGATATCTTCATTACGAATCTTGTCCTTCAGAGAAACTCCAAGCATAGCTCTCTCCATATCTCGCCGAACGACCTTTATGGACTAGTTTAACCGTGAGTGTCCACGTGTCCACCTAGAGATACAGAAGACAAATGAGTCATATATATACCTACCTGGATAATTACAAAAAAACATACAATGACTCATACCTAGCTGATATTAGTACAGCTGAAAAAAACAATAGGAAATAATTTACAGAAACATACCTCATAGTAAGATCTAGAGCGTTTAAACAATAAAATGATTGCAAGATATAAATTGTTTGGTTATCAGATTAATTTGTGGGTCATGAACTACCGATTACAAAGTCTGTAGATAACCAAAGCGTAGATTTACAAAGTAGGTAGTATTAATGCTTGCTATCAATGATCATTATAGGTAATAATAACTAATAATAGCGTGAACATGTTTATGGTTACAAGTGTAAAATGAACGGCGTCATATATTATTTACTAGCTTCGCCCGCGACTTCATCCGTGCGGACTACAGTTTATCGCGAAAAAAAAGCATCCTATGTTACGATATATATACGATATTAAAAACCAATGCAAAAGTATAGCACCAGCGCTCTTAATGTTTTTTGACAGACTTGTCATTATTTCGTTTTCATGGAAGCGTTCCTTACGAGTAATCAACATTTACGAGTAATTGTTTTTTTTTATATTTACAAATCCAAATTTCATCAAAATCCGTTCAGCCGTTATTGCGTGATAGCTCCCCAAACAAACAAACAGACAACGTTTCACATTTATATATTGCTATTGGTGTGGATATTTTTCAAGAGCTTGTTTCTTCCGTCAGTACACTCCAAGACATAAATGCAAATGCATTACAAAATCTAATCCAATAAAATGAAAATAAATAAAAGGCGAGCTTCCTCAGTCAGCCTAAGATTTGACTCAAGAAGATTTGGCTTAGAATTAGCTTTTTGCATGCAAGTCATTGAGAACATGAGTTATTTATATTATTACCTAAACTATGTAACGAGAGATAGCAGCGGAGCGGTTTATTAAAACGCGTTAGAATCCAATGATACCGGGTTTGGTCCTCGCCTCGGCACCAAGGATTTTTTTACTTATGTGCGGTTTTCATCGCTCCATGCTTCGAAAGGCCACAAAGTTTGACACCAGAGGCTAGTACTACCTCATACAATAAGCAAGCAACCCAACTATTGAGATAGATTTAACGATTTAACGATTTTCTTTTTCACAGGTCCCCGCGCAATAGGAGTGCCTGGAGAGCTCAGGGGCATGTGGCTGGCCCACCAGCGATGGGGCAACCTACCCTGGGAGACGCTGGTCACTCCGACCCTGGACATCTGTGGCAAAGGCTTCGTCATGTCCAAGGTCATGTACGATGCACTTGATGTCGCGCAAAAGAGAAACCTTATTAATGAAGATGTTAACTTGAAGTAAGTTCCTCGTTGCAATACGTAGGTATAATATTTTCTGCCGTTAAAATCCATAACCGCTCGGTTGTCCACGCGCTGAAGACCGCAGGATCAAACTGATAACCCAAAAAAAAAATGGCCGACGCGACACATCTAACCTCAAACTGGTAATTGATTGTATATGCGTTGAGACTACATTTACTTGATGGTCAACCCACAAAAAAAAGAAGGTCTACGCGACACATCTAGCCGCGCCGACTTTGCGTAAACAAACAGTTTTTATGACCACTTCATTGAGCGCTTAGATAAACAAACTGGTGATTTATGGAGCTAAATAGGTACGGCACATATTTCAAGTGTTTATGTTGTGGGTTTCGAAGCAAAATAATTATATAAACACGCTTAGATTTGAATGATTATTGAGGTCAATAATGTTCAAAATCGAGTGGCAAAATTTACGTCGCTATCGAGTGGTCCGATGATCGATGAAAACAAAAAATGTGACTGTAGCGTTAGTTGCGATGATCAATGAAAACAAAAAAAGTGACTGTAGCGCATAGAATCAATCGCGCGGTTACGCCAGCCATTTTTTGTATTAAAACAGATAGGTGGGCACGGGCGCAGTTAAATACAATACAATACAACAATACAAATACAACAATATATTTTCTTGAATTGCAGTTTCCTGTAAAGCTGATAAGTAGGCAATCTTGAAATAAGATAGATAAGGTACCTACAGTTAGTTCTATAGTAGCCGTGGTGGGGAAAATGGTAAAAATATTTTTTTGCTTGTTACCGAAATCCCCACTGCTTATCATGGTGGGGATTTCGGGAATACTTTTTTAGCTTTTTCCCGAAATCTCCACTGGTGGGGACGTTCTGGTGGGGATTTCGGTAATAATCCTAATATAAAGGTACATACTACGGTCACAGTATTACAATTAAAACTGTGCTACGGTACTAGATAGACGTTTATTTTGCCTTTTTTATAAACATCCAACAATTGCCTATGTGACTGACGCCACATGCAAATCTTTCGCAAGCTGAAGACTCGTCCATAAAATCGTAGACACATCCAGAATTTTTTTATTTACGTCTGCAGTCACGAATTTCATAATTCTGCCAAATACATCAGCAGAACGTTGTACACCGCGGCGGGCGACGATTTAATGGGGTCACAAATCAGGTTGGCCGGGTTTTCCCGGCCGACCTGATTTGTGGACAAATTTGTATGGTTGTAGGTCTAGGCACAGAATAAACAATAGTTATTAAAAAAATAAAAAAAATTAGTGATGTGTTACTGTAAAAAGCGCATTTAATTCTGTAGATAGAAGCACAAGCACGCTCTCATGTCGCGCACGCACCCGGTGTCTCCTGCCTAGTATGAGTTAACAGTTGAGATATTGAAATCCTTGCAACAAGAAAAATATTATAAAAGCAGCGTGTAGCCATAAAACAATTCTTCAACTTAAACATAGTACCAAACTTACGAGTGAAGCATAGCTATTGTAACTGATAAATTTGTGGTGGTTTAATAAACATTCTTGCATGTAGCAATGATATTGATTATTCTTCAGGCAGATGTACGTCAGCTCGTCTGGTCAGTTCCACAAGCCTGGCACTCTGCTGAAGCCAAGCCAAGCTTTTTGTAGAACCCTGGACCAAATCGCACAGCATGGAGGCGACTCGCTGTACAACGGAACCCTGGCTGAGGAATTCCTGTCGGATTTGCAGTCAGTTGGCAGCATCATAACTGCTGATGA
This sequence comes from Alsophila aescularia, assembly GCA_946251855.1. Taxonomy (NCBI): domain Eukaryota; kingdom Metazoa; phylum Arthropoda; class Insecta; order Lepidoptera; family Geometridae; genus Alsophila; species Alsophila aescularia. The sequence continues at coordinate 44,764,634 of OX276378.1, forward strand.
CTTGAAGGACTATGAGTGAGTATTTACTTACGTAGTACTTATAATTATGAACAATTGTGGCATTGCGTACATAGTTAGCAATAATTAGAACAACTAAAAGAGGATAACAAACAAACTAGCTTGATTTTGATGTATAATATGCAGTCGGAGGCATGAAGAGTAGCTTGCCAGGTTATAGCTGATCCCGTCAAAGGAGAGATGAAATGTATTATTCGGACGACTGCAAAATTATCAAAATTATTATATTTCAAAATCAATATTCTAAAGCTTGTTTGCCTCTTTTTAGCATGTTTGTTTTTTTTTATAATAATTTATTTTATTTTAATCTTTTTAGTTTCCCTTGTATATTTACGGAACGTTCTTTTAAAGATCTACATTTTGATACTTCACTTTTGGTTTTAGTAATTTTTGTTCCGTCGGAAATACAATATGGCAGCTGTAAGTAAGCCATATTAGTTTTCTTGAGACTTCATATTATATCCTATATCACTTTTGAGAAAGACGAATCCAATGATACCTCATTTATTAAAATCTATCATACTTGGACTTATTAAAAATAATAAACATATTATTATGTATAAATAATAAACATATTGTCACATATATATTATGTTACGTCTGCTTCCTTCCTTGTTGGTATTTAATGCTCTGGCAGGATCAATTAGTATCATTCATCATAACACTCGTAGTACCTACATTGCAGATTTTAAATAGGTACCTAATGTTGACGTTTTATATCCGTAAGTATAGGTAAAGTCGTACGTTTTTTTAATTAATTTTTAATTCTGTCTAGGCAATCGTTTGACCACTATCTCACCAGATGGAAAGCGATGATGTGGTTGAAGGTGTAGCACACTTGCCTGGTAGATACCTATCACTCATGACTTGAACACACCTGGGTTACTGCTACTACTTATATAATTTACCGAAAACACTGACGAGTGCAGAGCTTTCCACTCCTTTGCAGTTCTTATAATAAATGAAGAAGCGTAACGCTTCGTTCTTGTGCGAGGTATTTCAACCAAGAAAGGGTGGCGCTTTGCTGATCGTCTAGTCGTACGGTGATGGAAAGGTGATAGGGAATCAGGTAGTGCAGTTCTTGTGCACACTCTCCATAGTGAAATCTGTAGAATACCGCCAGGCTTGCTACCTCACGTCGATGCGCCAGACTTTGAAGCTTACTCTTTACCAGAGTGTCATCCCAATGAGCCTGATAGCACGTCTCTCAATTGAATCCAAAGACTCGAGCTGATACTTGGCAGAACCGTCCCAGAGGTGGCAGCAGTACTCCATACAAGATCGGACCTGTGCTTGATAAAGATTCAAAAGCTGTCCCGGTGTGAAGTACCGCCTAACCTTAGACAAAATACCAAGTTTTTTTGCAGCTACCTTGGCTTTGGATTCAATATAAGACCCAAAATTCAGGAAGCTATAATCAACTAATATAGGTATGTTTTGTTTAGGTATAAACAAATGCAACAATAACAAATGAAGAAGCTAACGCTTCGTTCTTGTGCGAGGTATTTCAACCACGAAAGGGTGACGCTTTGCCGATCGTCTAGCCTACTTTCACCTATTTTCATTGATATGGTTTAGCTGGAAGAACTGTAATACCACATACCAACCTACATTATATTACTTACTAGCTGCGACTCGCGGCTTTGCACGCGACATATTTTGCCCCTACTCAGGGCGGAGATAAATCCAACAAATCAAAGATCATAAAAATCAGTCCAGCCGTTCTCGAGTTATAAATAGTGTGAAGAACTACTCCGACTTTGTTTTATTTATTAAGATCTATAACGAAATTTTATTTTATTTTGGGAAAAAGCAAGAAGTTCATTAGGTACACAAGAGATAATGTAAATAAATAGGTAGGTTCGTTATTATTTCCGATACAGATTTTACTTGGTTGTTTGCCTCGACGTTATAATATAAGTATATGTACCTACTGTGTCACATTCAATAGCAAAATATTATTTATAGTGTTTAGTAAACAATAACAAATCGGCAATCTATCCGACATCGTTATTGAAACACTTGTGCACTTGCGCAGATTATTGTTTGTTTTGAAAGTTATCTTTTTTGTTTCAGCCATCGACTTATCAATAGTAAGCAAAATAATTGCTTACGTAGGTTATAGAGTATGTCGAGTGATAATAAATTGGGTGTTGATATGTTTATTGTTAATTCAGCTGTCTTTAACCTACTAGCACAGACTACTAGGTACTTACCTACCTATGCATAACTTTTACTTATTGAGAACATTTGCTTCCTTGTTGTTTAAATAGGTACCTAGTAATAATCTAACGTAGACTTATCTGTTACTCGACTGCCCTAAAAAGGAGTGAAATGTTTTAGGATTCATGTATTTTTGTATGTGAGTTCCTTTATTCCACTATAACTTTTAAATGCCTGAATGGTCTCGTTAGAATCCTTACATCATCCCCAGTAATATAGGCTATAATGTTTTTTTGATTCGATATAGCTGCAGGCTCCGTTATGAAATGAGAAAAGAAAAAACTTAGAATTTTGCAATATGGGTATCAAATTGAAGGCCTTGATGAGCACATTACAACAATATTTATTGGCCTAACTCAAAAATTTGTCACTAAAAAGTAATAAATAAAAATATATAAGGGCAGTCGTGTTCTTTTTTTATTTCATTTTTTACTAGATACTTTATTTTAATATTTATTTTTGTGTGCGTTGAATAAACTTTTTTTTCTTCTTCTTCTTCTTCTTCTTTCTTCTTCTAATAAATGGCATGTACGTTTTGTATCTATACCGTAATTGAATCATGTTAGTAATCATACCTACCTACTAGATAGGCATCAAGGCACGATACATTTCAGCTTATCGAGGATATCCTCGACGCGTAGCCTATTTCTACGATCGATAATTTTTTTGCCGATAGTTATTGTGTTCAGAAGAATAATTATTCATCTCTTGACTCATGTTTTAAAAACATTTGCAACATTTCACAACGCGTTCGTCATTTGTTTTAAATAAAATTTAAACAATAACATCTGTGCTATCGTTATTCCTATGAAATGAATAATATGCGTGAGATCATTATAATTTATGTGGAATATTGTGAAAGAATATTCCACATAAATTCGATATTAATTTCGTCATTTTTATGCGATAAAAAACATGTTTGTCTGAAACACTGAGGCCAGGGACCTCTACACTACTGAATTGTAGTGTAAACAATAGATGGCAACAAAATGACCAAAATGTTGGCCTATTGCTACTAATATACAAAGGTCAAACGTTGTTTGTTTGTTTGGGGCGCTTTCACGAAATAACGGCTGAACCGAATTTAATGAAATTTTGTACATAGATTCTGTATAACATAAAGACCAACACAGTTTTTATCCCGGGAAATTGTACACGCGGGCAAGTTGCGGGGCACAAGCGGGGCAACGCTAGCTAGTTTGGACATAGTAGCCTCTGCAATTTTTTTGTTAAAATGTTGTAAATACTGATCACGTGGTTGTGATTAATTAAATACAACGTTTATAATACCTATAGCTTTTACACACACATACTGGGACCCTGTTTCATGGACATAGAACACAATCAGACGACAAGGATTTAAGACCTATGAACAAACATGTATTGTTTGCCCCGGTCCTGGGACACTAAGTTCAGCAGCCAAAGGCACTACCAACTATCCCATAAAGTCTAATAATTTTCTAAAGGAAAAATTAGGATCACGGGCGGACAACATACATCCATGCCTCTGCGCGGCACAAGCCTCTAATCAATTCGCCTACCGTGACCACTGCAACATCACCCAAATTTTTCTCTTAGATTCTGAATCCGTCTTACGGGGATGGTAACGCCATCTATTGATAGTATTTTGAACTAACCAACCGAACACGGCTTATATTGATTAACTTTGTGTTGGAAAGATAATCGTAATGGTATCGTTTAGATCGTAGTGTACGTTTTTTTATTTATACTTAATTTAGAACTATACAAGCTGTGACAAAATAATAAGGCATTATACTCGTACCCTTTCAATTGTAGAAGCTTTTGTTCTTAGAAAATGTTGGGTCTATTTTGAAGAAAAATAGAACTATTTCAGGATCAAAAAACAAGCACAGACTGCCTAAAAACATTTTTAAAAGAACAAGTTGGTCTTAATCAATTCTATTTCCCACCTGGAAAACTTTTTCCAAAGTAACTTACTAAATCAAATCGTTTTAATATTTGAAAAAAAAACTCATAAAGTTTTTTATACTTTTGCTATGAAGTGCCATTCGCCACCCTACAATAAGGTCCATGCGAACAATTGCAATGAAACCATTGTGTTGTGTTCTTAATTCAAATTGATTTTTATTATTTTTCTTGTTTCCTAATACCAAGCTCACTACAAATAAAAAGTTACCTACTCTTAATGCCTCATTATTTTGCCACACACTGTATACAAAATTACAGACCTAGATCTAGGATTCCTTGTAAAATATACCTCAAAATATGCGTTGTCATGGCAAAACATTACACTATATACCTAATTATACTGACTTAAAGAAAACGTTTGTTAATTAACTATAAATAACTAGTCGTCTGCAACTTTGCAGTGGAAACGTACAGTGCTCGGGGTCAATAGATAAATAATATTATATCGAATTCAAGTCAGTTTCTTTAGATTATTCAATGAAGTCTTCTACGTGTTATCGAAGGTCAGGAATTGAAAATGTATAATATAAGCAACAAGAGCAAAATAAGATGATTTTTTATTTTTTAATTCGTCTAGAACTCCAAACAACTTTTTTTTTGAACTCCATAGTGTATACTTTAAGTTGTCCTCTAGGGTTCCACCAATACTACGATTCTACGTTTTAATGCAAATCTATTTTTCATTCCATCTATTCGAAAAGGACGACTTGGTTCGCCTTTAAGTGCACCCAAATGTGGTGTTTTCTATAAGAAACTTATAGCGAGCAGTAATGAGTTATTAATCCTCTTTATAAGTGCACCGCAATTATCTTTGCCGCGCACTTTTTGAATTTGGAACATATTAATGTTCAGCGCCAAAAAAATCGAACGCAAATATTGTTTGAATAAACACTGCCTGGTCCCGCCAGCTAAATAAAAAAAAAGGAAATCAAATTAAACACGCGCGAACTAAAGCCCGCGTTTTCAACAATTTTCACGGATTGTTAGAAATTCTTGGTTTTGTTTTAAAAAAATGAGTTCTTCAAGTGACAGTGAAAGTATAAAATTAACTCCTAAAAGTATTAGAACTGACGCAAGAAATATGATGGATAATCCCGGGAGAAATATATGAAAGCCTATGGTAATTTTATTGAATTGAGAAATGCAAGAGGCGCAAAGAATTTTACAGAATCTGTGTTTTTGGCCTACTTCCAGTACTTAGCCATAACTAAACAACCTTCCACTCTTTGGAGTACCTACTCAATATAAGATTTTAGTTGTTTTATTATTAGATTTGTGATATTATTTAATTTCAATTTAGTTGTTACTCTATGTTTTATTAAATAATAATATTATAAAAAAATATGAGGCACCTTTTATTTTCTCATAGTGGATGATGAAAAGTAGAGTGTAGTTGAATCTCTCGCTACGTTCAGGATTCTACTCTAAAATTCTTCACTCCGCTCTGGATTCTAAATAGCGCCCTCGCCGGCAAAATATAATTTTGCTCCTAGTAAGACAATCTACTATTAAATAACTATAATTAAACTGTAACTGGGCCCAAATATGTACGTAAATTAGATATTTTTTTGAAAATTATAATTGAGAATAAATAGCTTCATTATCGACATAGAGACAAAAATGTTTTTTTTTGTCTGTCTGTAGTCAGTATCTTTGACGCACTCATTACGCTGAAACTATCGGACGGATTTTGATGAATCTTGGCACAATTATAGTACATATTATGGACTAGCTTACACGCCTACGACTTTGTCCGCGTGGACTACAGTTTGTCACGAAAAAAGCATCCTATATTCTTCTAGGATATTAAAAACCAATGCAAAAGTAGGTATAGCACCAACCCTCTTGATTTTTTTTGACAGACTTGTTATTTCGTTTCCATGGCAACCGTTCCTTACGAGAAATCAACATTTTCCAGTTTTCCGGTGAAAACATACAATTTTTCCGGGATATAAAGTATCCTATAATTTATTCCAGCGCATAAACTATCTCCATTCCAAATTTCATCAAAATCCGTCCAGCCGTTATCGCGTGAAAGCTGCCCAACAAACAAATAAACAAACATACAGACAACGTTTCACTGTTATATACTGGTATGGATTAACCCGCAGGTAGGGGATGAAACATATGCCAATAAAAACGCATCACGCTAAAACTACTTGAGGGAGGGATTTTGATGCAATTTGGCACTGTCTTAAGTTATATGATGGATTAAAATTGAGGAGACTTTTTATCCCGAAAAAGTAAAGGGTTTCTGCGGGATATGGGTCCAAAGTTATGTTAATATATAAGTAAATAAAAATATTATTCGATACTGAAGCCAAATTATTTTACTATTTAATTTTGTCTGTCTGTTTGTCCTTATCTTGACCGCGCATTGCACCCAAACTAATAAATAAATTCAAATGAAAAAAAACTCTTGGGTGCTTAAAAAAGGTATTGAACAAATTTTTTTTTTTGTTAATCTTTTCTTTCCTTCTGTTTGTCTGTATGTTTGTTTGTTCACGCATCACGTAAAAACTACTGGACCAATTGCAATGCGGTTTTCATTGATAGATAGCTTAGGGTTTGATTTAAATCTGGTGTAATTGGTATCTCAATCCGGCGAGTAGGATGCTGAGCAATTGATAAAAGTATTTTTGACGGCTGAAGAAATTTTGTTCAAATGTTGGTATATTGGTCCTGGAATAGCATGGTACTTTGAACCTAAAGAAAAGACCACGCGTGCGAAGCCGCGGGTACAGCTAGTATTATTTAACTACAAGAAAAATAAAACACGCGAGCGAAGCCGCGGGCAAAGCACATCAACACAATCAATAAGTAACTTCATACTATTATATTCTCTGATCATTTTCAACACGACCTCTGGAAAGGGGTGAAAATGGAATTACGAGATTAGTATAAACTGTGCCTGTGCTCTAATCACGAAGTATGGATCATGAGTGTCTTCACCAAAATATATTGTTTCAGAACCAGAACTTGCTAGAATAGGTTTTATCTACACTCATATCGTAAAATCCTGATTATGAACTCGGAATGGTGGATTGGTTTAATGATATACTAGGTACATTACGCACGGCACGTCTCTAATGAGAAACATAATTAAATTATAACACTGTTTTTTGAACTAAACGATGTCATAATGTGATTTTTTCCCATTAAAGCACCGGTTGGCTCCGCACCTACAAGGGCGCACCGTAGGCGCACGAACTCGCTGGACTGGATTTTGGCACCATTACTTTACATAAATAGATACCTAAACAATTTAATGTGTTTTTGTTGATCAAATGTTGTACCCTGATTACAAATGTCCGACAGCAGTGTTAGTGAGGAGAATTTGACTACACCTGACATCACGGAAACAGCAACGAGCATGACAAACGAGCTTTGATCAGAAAAATCAAGAAAATATTACGACACATTTTTTTTCATTAAATGTGTTTTCCTATGCATGAGTGTAGATAAAGTAGTTTAAACGGCACATAACTAGTTATTATGCAAGCTTTTCATAAACTAGTATTATTATACGTATGGATGTCGAAGGAGGTCGAGCCGAGGCCGACTCTGATCTGATATCAGAGTTTATCAGGCAGCCTCATGGCTTAACGACAGCAACCAGGACCGAGACGGCTTATGGTGCCCTCCGTACACAGCGATAGCAAATCCGCTTATATATATGGTGCATAGCTTATTATGTCATGGTGGCTCATTATGTCATGGCCCGAAAATCTAACCCGCTGTAGTTGGATTGCAATTCTCACCAATAACCACTCAGCCAATCACACTCAATAGAAAATATTCAAGTGCCAATACTTACACCTTCAACACCTTTAAGTAGAATCTAATTATTTCCTACTTTTAACAAATTTTGACATGTTTTAATATTTTAATTTAATAATGTGTAAATATATAATAGATTGATCGAGTGAAACTGTATGACATTACACCGGATGGTTTTCAAGGCTTAGATCTCGCATTGTTTACATTATTATTTTTGTTTTCTTAGTAAAGTTACATAAAGGAACGTAATCTATAAGCAAGGTTTTTCCGATAACGCTACGACAGGTAAGATATGATGTTATTAGGTATCTATCTACTTACAGTTGATAAGAATGCTAGGCCTAAACAATGCTATTTAAGGAAACCAAAACAATAGGAAATAAGTAGGTTAGATTACCTTTTACATGAAGGGGCGTAGGTATACCTATTACCTATGGTAATAAAATCATGGTAAACAACAGTTGAAACGGTTAGCACAAAACGATACGAATATTGTATATGTGGGCTGTTAAAGAATACTTTTATTTATTCTTTGCTATTGGTATATTTTTACCTACCAGTATTTTAGTCGTAAGACTAAACTTTGAAGTTGATATACCACAGCCAAATAATTATGGCCTAAATTTACTTACATCATCATTATTGCAGCAAAAAATAGAGAAAAACAAAATTGGTATCTACCTATACCTATTAATATTTCTCTCTTTTTGCCATTTTTACCATACTAAGGCTTTTCTTTACTTACCTGAGAGTCTCACAAATAAACGTGTTAGCTTACCAAGTAACCTAAACAGAGAACGAAGAAAAATAAAACTATGGAAACTAATCACATTATTCCCATAACAGCAACGAAACAGAGTTTGGTCACAGAATAAATAATAGGTTTGATAGAATGTTCAACGTTAATTTATTAGACTCCCTAACTCAACGTTAAAAAACCAACAAAATATATTACTAAACTACTGCCTTCTATATTTTCAGAGCAAAAATCACTGATCCCCTAGCGATACCTCTTGGCAACGGTGAGACCCTCTACACTCCTCCACCGCCAAGCGCAGGAGTTATCCTAGTCAACATCTTGAACATCCTCAGCGGTTACCACTTCAACGCTTCGAGCATCAATTCTACTGAGGACAAGATCCTGACATACCATAGGATTCTGGAGGCGTTTAAATATGCGTATGCGACGAGAACAAAGCTGGGTGATGGAGATTTCCTGGATTTGCACGAGGTAAGCAAAGGAAAACCACCTGGTACATTGGTCACTGATAGATATACATAGTAGTCTTTGACTGATAGATTGGTAGTCAGAAGAAAGACCTGGGAGAAAACAACACATTACGTACATTATGTAGGCTCTCTCACTCCTGCGTGAAGCGGATAATAATGATGATGACAAAAGTGAGGATACAAAGTTAAATGCTTTGATGGAATGCCTGTTCGAAGCAAAACACATTAAATTCCATAAAATTGCTTCGTTCTTCTATCAAGTTATTTTGTTGGATTTTTTAAACTCATTTTCCACTCTGCTACCTCGTACTGGAAGCGTTAGTAAGCCGTTAATATACCTACTTTAACGCTGTCTTCTCTTGTTCCACAGTTGATCAAAAATGTCACTTCCCCCGAGTACGGCACTGAGATACGTCTTCTTATCAACGATACCATGACGAGTAATGACACGGCCACGTACGGAGCCTCGGAGTACAACCAACCCGATTCTGGCACTGCTCACATCTCCATAATAGCTGGCAATGGTGACGCTGTCTCCATCACCAGTTCCATCAATTTCTAGTAAGTGACGATTATAAATTTTGGATAACTATGCAACTCTGGTATACCTAAAATGAAATACTTTTATTTTATAACCTTTTATAAATATATGTGAAATTAAGAACTAACTATAAAATATCAAAAATATAAGGCTTTAAAAAAGGACGCAACTCAGCATAATTGTGTTGTTCGCAAGCAAACAACACGCTGATTTTCAGTTACGACCTTTTCCGTAGCGAGTAGTTGCAGCAGTTTTTAATAGTAGAATTTGAAATTAAAATTAAAATAATAAATAGGTAAACAATCCAAAACAATACAAAGTCAGTGTTTATGTGTCAATAACATATCAACAAATAGAAAATGCAACATAATTACGTCAGGGCGAGTTTTCACTATCAGGTTAACATTTGTTTAGAGAGTAACATTAATTTAAGTTTTAATCGAAACGTAGCTTTTGACATTGGTTCCCGTTACGGTGGAGGTATGTTGTTCCAGCATTTAGTTGCCTGATAGCGGAAACTTCCTCGAAATGCAGTGGTCTTATGATCTTTTATTATTAAAAGATACCTGGAGGCTCTAGTTTTGTAAACATGTTGAGAGGCCGACCACACCAGTTAATAAATCTTCTTCGTAGCTATAATGGTGAATCTGTTACTAGCTTTATCAATTCTCGTTAGTGATATCTATGTATCTTGGACTACTTGGTAGTTCCGAAACAGCTCACATCTCCATCAGGGATAGTATGGTGACGCCATTACTGTTCCCAGACCCATCAATTTCTAGATTTATTGTAAGTTATGTTTTTTATCTTGTAAAACTTGGCAAAATATCTCTAAGATATGTTCCACCATGCCATTCTAATTTTATTATTAGGAGATTTGATGTTTGCCCGGCTGGCTAGTCTCTCTCTCAAGGGTTGAAAGGTAAATCACACACGCGAGTAAAGATTTAAACGATATAATTATTATGATTTATGACACAAGTCCCGAAAAATACATATAAAACAGAAAACACAAGAGAACACGCAAAAAATACTAATAAACAGTTAAATCAAACGATCAGCCACGGTAGCGCGCGTGACGCCGAGTCTGTCTCACTATTCTCCGGTGCCTTCCGGGAGACGGCGTCCCTTGTTGAAGCGCGGGAACGCGCGGAGTGGGGGACGCACCGCCACTGCATGAACGAGTTTTGTCTTCGTCAGGCCAGTAATTAGACGAGCTAAAAGTATGGTGCGCTACAGAGATGCATTTTTTCTTCACTAGTTGCATTTTTTCTGCACTGTCAAGTTCTAGTACCATAGTGATATTTCTATTCAATTAGGACTGGACTTGCAACTTGCACTGCTTCTACCAACCTGCAAGATGCCTGCAAGAGACCTGTTTTGACCTGCAAGATGTCAGACTGATTCCGAGGTCTTCCCACGGAACTATTATATGAACAGCTTCAAAAGAAAGGCGTCATCTTTGAGAGGGGTAGGCAATGCACCGAGAATTGTGAAGTTGAGTGGTATTGATGTTCATAGTATGAGCTTGTTTGTGACTGGTTATTTTGAGAAAATTTATCAAAATAGCGCTGACATCATAACCAGTAAATGTAGATGTGACGAACAGCTTAGGACAGAGAAAATATTAATCCCGAACCATAGATGTAGGAGATGCAGTTTCGGAATCTTCCTTAACAATCGATTTAATTATTCATTTCTACTTTAGCTATGGCGCGGGCTTCACAACCCGCAAAACTGGCATCGTCATGAACAACGTGATGGATGACTTCTCGTCGCCTGGTATCACCAATTACTTCGGCCTGAAGCCTTCTCCAGCCAACTTCATCGCACCAGGGAAGAGACCCCTGTCTTCAATGAGTCCGAGCATCATTGTGGATAGGAACGGCAACGCCAAGATGGTGATTGGAGCGTCTGGTGGCACGAAGATCACGACTGCTATTGCTTTGGTAAGTGATAACGCAGTAGCGGTACATATATAAGAATCTAAAAACTTCGTTGCCAAACTTCATCGCGCCAGGAATCTGGCCTTGATCTGGTTTTTGACGAGACCTACTATCATGGGGTATCCAAGATTTGTTTTAGGGTTGTGAAAAACTCAAAACCAAGCTACCATCATCTTTAAATGGAATAGAAACGCAAATCTGGTGGTTAAATCGTCTAGCTAGTGGCATAGTGCCATACTCCTTTTGAAATTATGAGAGCAAGACAATCAAAAGGCACATCGAGCCATCTTCAGGCACGACTATTTTTATCCCCCGACCATAGATAAAAGATAGAAGGTGTTTTTTAAAACACCTTCTATCTTTCTAACAACGAAGTAATCCTATAAGGGTTCCTTTATAGGATTACTTCGTTGTCCGTCCGTCTGTACGTCTTTCTGTCAAGGCCCGTTATCTCTGGAACGCGTAAAGGTATCACGTTGAAATTAATATCAAATTCTCAGGTCAGCAAAAATCCTAAAACCGTAAATTTGTAGAAAAAAGTAATAAAAAAAAATATCTTCGTGTCTCTATACCCTTGATGGACGACTATTCGACTATTTACATACCTACAAGTTTGACTTGCACTTGGCCGGTTTTTCTTTTATTTGCGAGATATTGCTTGGCTTTGTTTGGTAGAAATCAGTGCAGCCGTTCCCAAGATATTCAACTCTGAGCATCACACTTTGTGACCTGATCTCGGCCACTACTGCAGATTGACTCTTTGAGTGTATGCTCAAATTTTGTGTCGATGGAATTCTTCGTACCCGCATGTTTGATTTATGTCTGATGATGAGTAGCATAAAAAAACAGTATAGAGGGATATGTGGCATGAAGAAACTTACAAGTTGTTTTTTTAGCATTTGAAGTCGGTTATCACACTAATATTATAAATCAGAGAAGAGTAGCCACTGTCGTAAACAGGCCAATACAAAAATGAATACTTCCATATCGAGCGAAAAACTTTGTATGCGCGATACAGAACTTCATAACTTAGAACTGACAGGCCATTCAAAACATTGGTAGTAAACTGCATAAAAACCGATTGCGCCATCTATTTTTAGAAGTGTGTGTGTGTGTGTATGTTTGTTACTTCTTCACGCTCAAACGGCTAAACGGATTTGGATGAAATTTGGTACCAGGATATCTTATATCCTGGATTAACATATAGGCTACTTTTCATTATTATCATCACCCATAATCATAATCCACGCGGGTGAAACCGCGGGGCATAGCTAGTAATTTATAATTGGTGGTTGGTTTATTTATCTGGGGTTTTTAAATTTTGATAAAAATTTACGTTTACATCATTCGAATATGAATCTTTTCATATCGCCTGTGTTATTTATCAGTGTTTAATTGACATATTGTTCACAAATTGCTTCTTGATCGGATTAACTCTTAAAGTTTTTATATACTTCAGGTGACAATGCGAAAGCTGTGGTTTGGTCAAACAATAAAGGAGGCGGTAGACGAAGCAAGGTTCCATCATCAGATATTCCCCATGAATGCCACTTATGAATTTGGCATCACGGAGGTAAGAAACAACGAACAGGTACACACACATTTAACTAAAATATATATAAATATATATTTTTTAATTTTTGTTTAGGTAGGCTTATTATAAAGAAAGTCCAAAAAATCTCACATGAATTAATTTTCGATAGAAAACTCGATTCATAATCAAAAATTGTTTTATTTTTATTGATTCATAACGTATAAGGGGTCAGCAATTGGCCAACTTCATGGAGAAGGAGGGATTCTTTATGATGAACTCTTTTTTCAAGAAGCGCCCGTCCAGGAAATGGACGTGGCTGCACACCGGCGGTCATAACCGCGAGATAGGTTTCCTTTTGACGACCAATTGGCATATTTTCAATGATGTCTCTGTGATCAACAGGGTTAAAGCGCGTCACAGACGACTAAGATACGATAATATTTTATCTTAAGATAAAATATCGCTCGCTATACAATTTATATGAACCATCACAAACGGCGAAGATAATATATATTTGCATCATACAGTATCTTAAGATATCGAGCGATATGGAATTTATTAAAAGATGTCATCTTAAGATACGAAATATATCGTAAAAGATACAAAATATATATTAATATACTATCTTAAGATACAAAATATATCGTTAATATGCTCTACAGATTGCTCTGTTTTGTATTCGTGACGGTTTTTTTTAACCCCTGAACAAAGAGACGGGTGTTATAAGTTTAGGTTGTGTATCACTGTGTGTGAGTGTGTGTGAGGGTGTGTGTGAGGGTGTGTGTGTGTGTGTGCGTGCGTGCGTGTGTGTGTGTGTGTGTGTGTGTGTGTGTGTGTGTGTGTGTGTGTGTGTCTGTGGCATCGTAGCTCCCAAACGAATGGACCGATTTTGATGCGGTTTTTTCTGTTCGAAAGCTGATATGATCGAGATGGTTCTTAGATATATGGGGAGAGGGAGGGGGGAGGTGAGAAAGAAAAGGGTGAAAATCATAGATTCCAAACAAATGGACCTATTTAGATGTGTTTTTTTTATGTTTGAAAGCTGGGGTAAACAAGATGATTCATAGCTATAATTTGAGGATGGAGGGGGGAGGGGGGGGGAGTGGTGCGAATCGTAGCTTTCGAACGAATGGACCGATTTAGTTGCGGTTTTTTATGTTTGAAAGCTTAGGTAGACGAGATGTTCTTAGCATACTGCATGTCGTTGTTGTGTACAAATGCTCTCGCGCATGTTCGTATTTTGTTTCACTAAATCTTCCTTTAATCAAATTATGAATTTCGAGAAAAGTTTCCTTCGACTTATTAAAATAAGTTTATATTTTTTTGTAGAAATATCTGCGTAAAGATTAAATTCACCGCAGCTTTTTTCTAAATTTAATGTAATTTTCTATCCAAATGATACCTATCAATGATGATGATGATGTGTGATACCTTAAGATGCTATAATATTTTATGTGCAGATATCGTAACATCAAATATGGCGACCACAAACAAGCATGCGAAGTGTAGGGAGAGCCCCCTCACGATGGACCGACTACATTGTAGCCATCGCAGGAAGTCGGTGGATGGAGGTGGCACAAGATCGCTCGTCAAGGTGCTCTTTGGGGGAGGCCTATGTTCAGCAGTGGACTTCTAAAGGCTGACATGATGATAAATTATACAGTATAGGGTTATGTATGGAATAGCATATCGGGTCAATCCCGGGTCAATAGCTTCCACCATTTTGCTACGCACTCTTGTTGAAATTTTCCATTACCGTTTTGCAGTAAGGCTGAATTTTGTTGACATGATAATTGAGTATTTTTTCCTTAATTGCAAGATACGGATGGAGACGACGTTTTGGTTTCAACAAAACAGTGCCATATGCATACAGCTCAAAATTTCAATTAACATTTCCTGGTCCTGTTTTGGTGATAAGGTTATGGGCACCTTGCGTTTTTACTCGTTGGACTTTTATCTTTGTATTTTTTTGAAGCCTAAGGATTATGCCAACAAGGCCACGACTAACCACGGAGGAAATTGAGTGCTGTATAAACGAAATTTAGTCACATTTATGCAAAACGTTCATGGAAAATTTCAACAAAAGAATGCGTACTTTTTTTTTATGAATGACTAGGCAATCGTTTGACCACGATCTCATCTGATGGAAAGCGATGATGTGGTCGAAGGTGTAGCACGCTTGCCTAGTAGCCTTGCACTCTTGACTTGAACACACCTGGGCTATAATTTACTGGAAACACTGACGAGGGCAGGGCATTCCACTCCTTTGCAGTTCTTATAATAAATGAAGAAGCGTAACGCTTCGTTCTTGTGCGAGGTATTTCAACCATAAAAGGGTGGCGCTTTGCTGATCGTCTAGTCGTACGGTAATAGAAAGGTGATGGGGGAATCAGATTGTGCAGTTCTTGTGCACACTCTCCATAGTGCAATCTGTAGAATACCGACAGGCTTGCTACCTCACGTCGAAGCGCAAGACTTTGAAGATTACTCTTTACCAGAGTGTCATCCCCAATGAGCCTGATAGCACGTCTCTCAATTGAATCCAAAGACTCAAGCTGATACTTGGAAGAACCGTCCCAGAGGTGGCAGCAGTACTCCATACAAGATCGGAACGGTGCTTGATAAAGATTCAAAAGCTGTCCCGGTGTAAAGTACCGCTTAACCTTAGACAAAATACCAAGCTTTGGATTCAATATAAGACCCAAAATTCAGGTTTGATGACAGTTCGACACCCAAAAACTCCAGATGGTCGCCTATTGGTATTGTTACACTTAGAAAAGACGGAGATCGGTTTAGAGGACTTTTTTTTAGTAGAAAACAAACACGCCTGCGTTTTAGTAGCATTAAACTTAACCAGGTTAGCATCGCCCCAATCGGACACGGCTTCTAAATTTAAACTTCTACCATAGCCTCTCTCTGAAACTGGACAGCGTCACAGCTGGCTTGAGCATTGGAAGTGTATCTCTCAACTACAGTACTGTAATCAGCTTACCCAAAGGTACCGGGCTTCAGAAGGTCATTAATATGCAGTAAAAACAGTGTAGCCAAGAGAACCGCTCCCTGAGGTACACCGGCATTGATAGCCATTTGATCAGACGAGCAGCCTTCTAGGACTACTCAAATAGATCGTTCCCTCAAGAAATCAACTATCAATGCATAAGCCAACAGGTAAACCATATGAAGGAAGCTTGTATAAAAGGCCATCGTGCCAGACCCGATCAAACGCCTTTGATATGTCAAGGGAGACTACAAGCGCCTCACTATGCATCTCGACGGCTTCGTTCAGTACGTGAGTGGCATACGCGAGAAGATCCCGGTAGACCGGTTTCGGCGAAATCCGTATTGCTGGTCACTGAGGAGATCATTGTCCTCAAGGTATGCCAAGAGCCTAATGTTTATGACACGCTCCATACAGTTACAGAGTAAGGAAGTTATCGAGATGGGACGATAATTGGCCGGATCAGCACGACTACGCTTTTTTGGTACTGGTTGTACATTGGCAAGCTTCCAGCTTTTCGGAACTTTACCTGAGTGAAGAGAGAGGCGGTACAAACGCGTTAAGATGGGAGACAAATCAGGCACACAGTATTTCAACACAATCGCTGAAACGCCATCAGGACCACTGGCCTTGTTCACATCTAGAGCTCGAAGCGTACTGAGAACCTCCTTCTGGCGAATGCGAATTTTGGGCATAAAAACCCCGCAATGAGGAAGACAGTAAAGTATCTTGCCAGAAGAGTCTAGATGCGAAACTTCTGCAAAAAGAGAAGCAAATAAATTCGCTTTGTATCCAGCAGTGTGAGCCAGTGATCCATCAAGTTTCAGCAATGGTGGCAGTGAGGGGCGGCAGAAGTTCACTTCGACCGACTTGGCCAGGGACCAAAAAGCTTTGCTACCCGCGGGGTATGACGCCAGTTTGGCCCCAATTCGACTTACGTGATCAAAATGAGCCTTTCTAAGTATCTGCTTGCAGGTCTTAGCAGCAACGTTAAATTTTCTTTTCTTAGCCCGAATATCAGAAGATTTGCACTTTCGAGCATCAGCCCAGTCTAGATATGCCGCACACTTTAGAGCCACAGCACGACAGCTGGATCCAAACCAAGGCTGAGCTTTGCTGGAAAGAGTCTTGGCACCTTTCACTCGAAATGAAACGTCTGAACACAAAATGAAACAAGAGTGCCACAATGAGTGAGTGAATGAATTCATTAATGAACCGATCCAACGATGTTGGATATTTTCATTTGCATCTTTCACTCCCATTCCTAATGAACGAAAAATGAACTGTCTGAACACAGAGAGAACGTTCACTCGGATTTGGTCATTGTGAATCGAGTCATGTATGAGACGAACGTCGCTACGCTACATTGCTACTTTAAATATTTTCTCTGAGTTCGCGGCAAAATGGTGTTCAAGTGGAATGATGAAAATACGCTGCTGGTTTTGGAGAACTTTAAAAACTATTTAGTTCCGTCAACAATGTATATGAAGCTCCCAATAAACTTATTTGTGCAATCCATGGTCGCACCTATAACCGACTACGTTTTCTTTGTTTATTTTTTTTTAATTCCTTGTTTAATTCCAACACGCTCGACCTCATTCGATGACATATTGAATGAAAAGAGAAGTTAATATTAATTTCTATTTCAAAAGATGAAGCATTCACTCGAGTGAACATTCATTCGAGTGAAACGTCTGATATCAACTTAAGCAAAGACGTGGAGGTTATTTACTCGATATGTTATTTCTTACACACTGTGAAATTAACGAATGAATTAAAAAAAAACAAGTTTTAATTATTAACCTGAGTTTTCTATCAAAATTACTTATGGACAGCCTTTAAAACCAACGAGAGTCATTCTCGATCGACGAGAAATCTAACGCTCGAATCAGAGAAAATGCTTATCAGGTCTTAGTAAAAACCCGTTTTTAGTTAAAACGGGTTTTACCTATTGGAATGGCCCTTGGGTCACTCCCAACACGCCAACATACCTAATGTGCACAAAAATAGGGCACATTAAAGTAGAACCTTAAATAAAAACTAGTTTCAAGGCTTATTCGTTATGTGTTAGCAGAGAATGAAATAAATTAAATAGTTAGTATTAACTGTGTCAGTTACTCATTAGATTTTCGTATTCCGTCAGATATAACGTAACGTACCACATTTTTTGTTGAAAACACGAGTTGGTAACAAAAGTTGATAGTTGAATAGACTCATGGACAAGGCTGTTATAATTACTTAATAACAGGAATATTCCTACCAAATTGTTAACAGTTTAATGTATATGTGGAATGAATTTTATCAACATAAACGAAGACAGTTTCCTAAAACCAACATCTCTTTTTTGCAGGATATAATAAAAGGCCTTCGGGGAAAAGGCCACGGTTTGGTTCGCTACAGAGACCGTGGGTCCATCATTTGCGCCCTATATAGGAACAAAACTGCCATATACGCCAACGCAGACTTCAGGAAAGGAGGCGACGTTTCAGGCATGGACTGAACAATGAATATCAGGGACCAGCGAGGATCAAGGACAAGAGATTTGACTACATTCCTATAATTTATTGTAAAGTCATATTGTAGAAAGTGAAGTAAGAGTATAATATCTAAAGTTAACCGGTTCACAGTCCACAGTCCATATAACAATAGAATTTATATTGTTATATTTATGGGCTGTGGACTGTAAAGGTGACCGATTAAGGTTGCCATGGAGTAGTGCGGAATTTCCTCTTTCTATACAAATATATAGTTTGTTTCATTAAAAAAGGCAGTGACTAGTCTGCCACCAGTGACAGTAATAACAAAAACTATTTGAACCCATTCCGCCACTAGTAGCAGGTCAAAAAATTATATTATTCTGCCGTAAGAAATTTGTCCATCTTAATGTAAATTGATAAGTTCATTTATTAATATAACTACGATTACGTAGTTATATTAATAATAGAATAGTTTTTTGTTAATCTACCGTAAATATTAATTTACGGTAGATTAACCAAAAACTATTCTGCCACAAGTTAACACTGCGTTAACACTGCGATCGTAGTTTTGGTCATTTCCACGTAATATCCTTGTTTACTTAGTTAACAAATATTATCTAGAATCATGAGTCAAAAGCTCTTGACTCAATTTAGAAATGTGCCTAGAAACTGAAGACAATGTAACTTGTGATATAGGATGACTTGCCATTCAATGCAGCATAAAAATATGTAGCAAAACCGAAAAATGTGATGTCCACCGCAAATGATTTTATGTTACCCAACTATTTACACAGCTATCACTTTTTCGTCCTAATTATCACATGATTTTAATGCTCTGGGCTCCCGTACCAGTTAGTTCTCTTGAAAAACTGATTCACTGTGTAACTTCTTCGCGACACACTAAAGTTCCATGAGATATTTTTAAGGGCCTCGTGAATAATCTTACTTTGTTTTAAGTTTGGATCTTCGAACATCACTCTTTTTTTGTGTTGATATTTCAACCATTGTGCTCTGATCACAAACTGAAAAAGTGTGTAGAGGCATCTGTTTTACACGTCTTTTTTCTTTGGCGGGACTGACATTGAAATCATGAATATATCATTATCCTACCTTAATGGTTCTAGTGACGAATCATGTGATGATAAAAATAAGGGTAGGTAAAATATATAAAAATCCTTTAGTGGCAAGTAGTTCGGTTGATAGTCCGGTGACCGAACTAGAGCAACTTTTCAGTGGCAATAGTCAGGTTGGTACAAAGCACCGAGCTATAGTTACCCTTTAGTAGCAATAGTTCGGTTAGTATTGTAAATGTTCACATTGGCATAAAAAAACAAATGAACACATCAGAAAAACAAATGAATCTCAGAAAAACAAATTAATATCAGAAAAACAACTGAATAACCGGAAAAGTGACATGTGTTACAAAGTGACAGTTTTGTATAGGGAAAGGGTGGGAGAATTATGTAGGAACACCTTTCTTCTTTTTCCCCACCGGGAAAATAGGCGAAAATGGGGGAAAGTGTGAGTAGGTGAGGGTAGGTGAGGATAAACCGAACCAACTGAACTATTTATTGCTACTAGAGGGTAACAAAAATTAGGTGCTTTGTGCAAACCGAACTATTGCCAGTGAAAAGTTTCACTAGTTTGGTCACCGGACTATCAACCGAACTACTGCCACTAAAGGATAAAAAGATCATAAGACCTATCGTCATGCATGAATCTGAGTGTTGGGCCACCAAAGGGTGCGATGAAAGAAGATTGCATGCATCAGAGATGCGAATATTTAAATGGATGCGCTAGTTAATGGCGTGACGAGAATGAATAAAATTAGAAACGAGTAGGAATGGGCATGGGTAGGTGGTGGTATGTCAGAGGAAGTTTCAAAGTAGCGCCAGAGACTGAAAAGTTGAGTAATAAAAGGTTATCTTGGTATGGACATGTTATGAGGAGAGAGGAAAGTCATGTAACGAGGAGAGCGTTAAAAATGAATGTTAATATCTAATAATTTTCTAAACGAAAAATTTGAATCACGGACGGGGTTCCAATCCACATCATTCCATGCCTCTGCGTGGCACATACTTTTACCAAGTTCAGCTACCGTGAAAGGTAGGTACAACATGCTTCAAATTTTTCGCTTAGTTTGTAAACCCGTCTTACGGGGATGGTAACGCAATCTATTGGCAGTATTCTGAACTGACCAAACAGGTGTTAAAGCATAAAATCATATAAACATATGAATGATAATGGTAACAAGCGAAGAGGAAGACCAGAAAAAGGGTGGATGGATTGTGTGAAAGATGACATTATATAAGAAGGGAGTGAATACTGAAATGATGGCTTATAGAGAGAAATAGAAGAAAAGTAATACCCCACATAATAGGGATAAGGGTAGGGAGATGAAGATGGTTCTAGCGACTACTGTTAATTTTATATGCATTTTATGTTTAGTAGATATACATATATTTCACTGCATATTGAATGGCAAGCTTTATGGGTTGAAGACTGTGAAGTGTAGGATAATATGCTGGAAAAGCATTCCTTGTTATAAAGTAACTTTGAAAAGGTAGGTTAAAAATATAGGTAAAACGCTGCCAGACGGACTATTTTTATAATAACACTCCGGACTTTGTTCAATCCCTAAACTTATGAGGATAGCTAGAACAAGCTAGAATAATGTAGTGTTCTAACAGTGAAATTATTTATGAAATCGGTTTTGTTTATTTCTAACAAAATCACTACATGAGTGTGATAAGAGATCCCATGGTTTTTTACATATTAAAAATACAGCTAGCTACTGCTACTGCAAACCTCACAAACTACTCAATTTAACTAAAGGTTCGGCCAAACCAACGCGTCCAGCTTGTGGTTGGGTTTGCGTGCACGGTAGTAATTGCACTAGTAACGATGTGTTCAAACCAAACGCTTCGATCGCCGTGTCCAGCCAAAGGTCACGTTTTTTTTTGTTTTTACTCAGTTGCATTAACTGATCGCTACCGTGCACGCAACCGCGAGTTGGTTTGGCCGAACCTTAACTATGTTAATGGAAAATTCTCGAATAATTTCTGGCGCAAATTATAGCCATTGCCAAATCTATTTAATAAGTGAAGTAGATACATTATTGTTAGTATAGTTAAGATATTTATCGTTGGTTATTAAAGGCTGTCCGATATTTTATTATTTGGTAGGATGAAAGTGTTTTAAAAATAAAACATTAATAGGACATCATCATCATTATTGCAGCCGGAAAACTTCCTCATCCTCGGCTGGATATAGGTCTCCCCCTTATAACGTCACAAAGAGCAGTTGCTGGTTATTTGCACCCAGTGGCTCCCCACCGCCACTACACTGAAGAACTGCCTGATGCCAGCCTAGACAAGATTGAGATAGCGCTCAAACAACGAATGAAAAGGCCCCCGGAGGACCAAATAACTTCAGAGCTCTTGAAAGCAGGAGGAAACCCCGTACTTCAGGAGCTTTAGGGGTTATTTAGTACCGTTCTCAACGGTGGGACAACTCCAGAGGCATGGAGCAAGACTTTAGTAATTTTATTCTTTAAGAAAGAGGATAATATCCTTTTAAGAATTACCGACCTATTTCACTCCTGAGCCACGACTAAGTATATTGTTTTCGAGGGTAATCTCAAAGCGTCTTGCAAGAAAAGACTTTACAAATTGCAGCCTCCTGAGCAGACTGACTTTCGTGGATAATTTGGCAACATAGACCAGTGAGGCAGGTTATACAGAAGTCCAAAAAGTATAATCAGCCCCTGTGTCTTGCTTTTGTGGACAATGAGAAGGCCTTTTGATTCTGTTGAAACCTGGGTAGTTCTGTAGACATTGCAGTGTTGCCAATTGGACATATTGAGGTGCTGAGATGTTTTTATGACACCGCGACAATTAGTATCCAAGTACAAAAACAGCATTCTCAACCAAAGACCACGAATTGAGACTGTTGTTTTTGTACTTGGACACTTCTTAACTTCTTCTTGACGCGATGCGATACGGCCCTGAAGGGCCCTGAAGTGGCTATAGACCGGAAATATAATCTGGAAGAACCAACAAACATTGGGTTAAATGTTTTCATGAGTGGAGACCGCATTTAGGCAAATGTAGTTTGGGGCGCCCGCTGACAGGTTAAGTGACGACTTGCGAAATATGGTTGTCCACGTCCGGATGACGAGAGCCGAAGATTGGGCTCAGTGGCGTTCTCAAAAGAGGGATATATTCCCAACTGGGCAGATGAGAATTAGAGAGGCCTATATCAAGCAGTGGATGAATATGAGCTGGTGATGATGACGTCGTTCATAATGCATTCCTTTTTTGGTGCGTTCATATTGTCGTAGATTACCTAAACTCTGTGTAGAATGAGAAATAAAATAATATTTATTATTAGAATAGGGTTACCTCTCATACCTTCTCAATGTAGCATTTAATGTTTAGCATAGGTACTTACAATATAGATAGGTGCATGAATTTTATTGAAAATATCATTAGAAATGGTCGGCTAGGTATTTGCTATCGATTCATTACTTTTATTACCAAAACAATCTGCCAAGTAACCTCAGTTATTAATATATATTTCGTATGTCCTCCAGAATTTCACCTAGATTATTGGCCCCTTATACGCCCAGCGTCAAAATATGAGGATGGCTTTAGTAACAAGTTGTAGATAACTGTGGTGCTAAATAAGCAAGTGTCCACATTGAGGATGCAGGCGTATCTTTTCAATCTAGTTATGTTATTATCTAGATAGGTGTGTGATTAATTACTAGGTATTATAATTTCTGTTATCGGACTTTTCAAGACATTATAATGTTTTTATAATGAAAAAAATACGTAGTTTTGATACATTTAGAATATCACAAATGCATACAAGGCGAGACGCATCCGCAACCTTTCCGCACACATATTAAAAAAGACCAACGAATGTGGTTGAATTATTGAAACTATAATTAGAAAGAGTCCTTGTTTTATACGTGAGTCCCTTTTGTGATATTCGAAACACAAAATTATATTAGAAATTATGTATCCTCAAACTTATTTTGTATTGTATAAATTTTTGAATTTTAATGAAAAGTTGTAAATACTATCGATCACAATTTTTTATCATTATGAATAAAATGATTATTAAAGCGTTTTTTTTTAAAGTTTTTTTTGCTCGTCGTTTTGCCGGCAATTGTACATAAGTACTTTTTCCTCTGTGTCTCCATTGTAATAAAACAATACTTTAAAGTATGTATAAAAGTTATTCAAGTTTATGTTGTAAATGTTTGTATCTAATGACAGATTCGTAATGTTTGTAGTAAGGTTAGAGCTTAAACAAACTTTTGTGTTTGACTTTTCTAGGCAAGAATACGATTGAATTGAGTTGAATAAATTCTTATGTGATAAAAATAATAAAATTGAAATGAAATGGTTTATAATGATTTGGTGTTTTTAATAAACTTCGAAAAGACGTGATGAGGTTTTTATTTTAAATACATCTTCTATCTATACTTACCTTTTTTTTCCTTTTTTTTTTCTATTACGGACTAGGCAATCGTTTGACCACGATCTCACCTGATGGAAAATGATGATGTGGTCGAAGGTGTAGCACGCTTGCCTAGTAGATACCTACTTATAATAAAGCAGTATATTTACTTAACAAAAAGTACAATGAAGACTTAAAATAAGCTACAAGGATTTATTTAAATGGTGTTTGTCTTTGTGTCTGTACGCGCATCATGTAAAAACCTTATGCGGTTTTCACTTACAGGTAACTTAGGTTTTGACGTTATATCTGGTGTAGGTATATTTTGTATCATTTCCATCCGAGGTATCCGAGTAGAAGCCGAGCAATCGATCTACAACTATTTGACGCCTGATTTTTTTTTGATGAAGTGCTGTATATTTTATAGTGACGGACTCATGGTCACACTGCTTGGTGTGACAACGAGTAAACTACAAAATATAAGATTCGTAGTCACACATCGCGATCGAAACGCCGGATTTATGAAAATTTTATTAATTTTTGGTACAAAACAAAAACATTTGTTTTCATATTTTATCTCATTCAAGTTACGATATCGTTTTAATTCCTTGTCAGTTACAAAACGCAATTCATTAAAATGTTTTGGTTTACTTAGCATTCACTTTCGGGGGATCAGGCCAATTGTCGCTAGAAATAACTGTATCTTGCGCTTGTAGTCTCGCCTTTTGACCTCGTGTCATTACATTTATAACACTCTCATTCATATCTTTTAATCCTCTGACGTTATATGCAAGCGTGTCATTGAATCAGCTGCTGAATTATTTGTACTCCTTAAATCTTAAATATTCCACTACAAAATCATATTCTTCCAAAATCAACCTAAATTTCGTCAATCTATTGGAAGGATCTTTCATTCCAAATAAAGCTATGAGCGGTTTGTGGTCTGTTTGTACTGTGAACCTACGAACATACAAATAAGGTCTAAAATGTTTAACTGACCAAAAAATTGCTAAGAACTCTTTCTCGATAGTTGGGTACCTTTTCTCTGCTTTATTTAAGCTTCTTCTGGCATAAGCCACAGGTCTACCATTGCCGTTACATAATACTGTGCCAATTGAGTAACCAGACGCGTCTGTTTGCAAAATGAATTGGTTATTCTCTGAAAAATCCGGATATTGTAATACTGGGTGGGGTATAACGCATTGTTTGAGTAATTTAATATTTTGTTGACATTCTTTGTTCCAAACAAACATTTCATTTTTCCTACACAAAGCATTTAATGGATATGCTTTCCGTGCAAAATTTGAAATAAACTTTCTATAATAATTTACAAAAGCAACGAAACGTTTTACTTCCTGTGTGTTTGTGGAAACTAGGTAGTTTTCTACGACTTGACACCCTCCGAAGTAACAACATGTTATGTTGTTGTTTGATTTTTTATGAAAAGCAATTCTTTTTGTAAGAAATCACATTTTTCTGGGTTCAATTTTAAGTTAACTTTTCGCAATCTTTCGAAAATATCTTGCAAATTTTTAATATGTGATGATAGATTACGGCTGTAACAAATTAAATCATCTTGATATATTAGACATTTTTCATACGCCTAAACTGCCTGTTTTTCATTAATTGTTTTTAAAACATTATATTTTACAGAATTTCCCTCGGAATGTGAAATTGTAAGGTCAACAAACATTTCTGAAAGTTTTTTGCCGAAATTATCAACAGATAAATCATTTTGCTTAAAGTTGAGCAATTGTTTTTGTAATGCATTTGCAGATTTTTGTGGTAATAACTTTTTTTCATGTCACCCAAAAGCATTTGTATGCTCTCATATTTTGACGATAACTTCAGTTTTCCACCTTGCGACAATCTACTCTTCAGAACAAAGTTAATCAAATTACCATGTGATTCCGTATCAATAACCAAACTATAATAATCGATGCTATCAATACAATATCATTGAGGGGATCTTATTATTAGAAACAACTGTTCTCGATCAGTTGCCGTTTATTACTGTCTTTCAATACAAAGAATATTATACATTGAGAACATAGTAGTTCTTACCCACATAGACATTGTACTTACTTACTACACCTCACCTCAGGGGTGAGAGAAAAATAAAAAAAAAAGTTTATTTTTCTTTTTCATTTATCATACTTAACATACTTGATTATCATGATTCATGTTATATAAGGTTTTGTTCTATTTTTATGGATTACATAATCATTATTATTTTTAATAATTTTAATATTAACACCCAAGTCCTCTTTAACAATAAATGGGCCATCCCATTGAATATCTAATTTATTAGCCGTTTCATTTTTTACTAATATTAATTGTCCATTATTATATGTTACATTATTTACATACTTATCATAACTACTCTTACGATTTTGTTTACCTAAAATTAAATTATTACGAGCATCTTGGTGTGCTACTTGTAACCTATACTTAAGATCTAACGGATAACTTTCTGGATTATATAAAGGTTCTATATATTGACTTACTCTACATGGTATTACACTAGCTCTACCAAATACCAGTTCGAATGGTGTGTACTTTGTCTCCGTATGAACAGTATTGTTGAAACTGTAACACCAAAATGGTAGCCATTGACTCCATGTTTCTTTTTGACCATCACACTGTATTCGCAAAAATGCACCTAAACTTTTATGCGTATTCTCAAGCGCACCTATAGATTGATGGTGATACGCTGTAGATGTCAACTTAACTATTCCCAACAATTTACATACCTGTTCCATTACTGAAGAGACGAATTCTGTTCCACGATCAGTCGCTATGGTTTTTGGTATTCCGAATCTTAAAATAAAATTATTTACTAATGCTTTCGCTACACTTACCGTTTCCTTGTTTTGTAGTGGATATGCCTCTACAAATTTAGTTAGTTCACACTGCAGTGTTAGAATGTAACGATTACCTTCAATGTCCCTTTCTTTCTTTTTTCTTTTTTCTTTTTCTATAGGACCTACGATGTCAATATAGTTTTTTTCAAATGCATGTGAAGCCGTTGTAGTTATCTCCATGGGCGCCTTGACATACTTACAATGCTTCATTTTTTGACATTTAATGCACTTGCTCACAAATTCTTTTACGTCTTTATCTAAACCTGGCCAGTAAAATTTTCTCTTAATATTATTCGTCATCCTACGTACACCTGCATGACCAGCGGTGGGTAGTAGATGAAAATCTTGCAAAATGTAGTTTCGTTCTTCCATGTCATCAATTCTTTTAACTCCTCTTAACACATAAATTCGTGGACCGGTCCAATCTTTATTACTTTTTATTTCCTTCAATAAATCTTTAATAAAACTCTCATATTCTTTATTTTTCACTATGCATAGCTCATTTATATTAATATCTTTGCAAAATTTACTTAACTTAGTCACAAATTCGGCTCGCGTAAATTGTGCCCTAAAGCTAAGATTTATATACAACATTTTCCTACTTTTATTGTAAATAAAACATTGATTTTCTTTATCTACTTTTTGCTGTCTTTTTAAATTATTTAATTCGTCAGTTCTTATAAAAGACATTTCCACAGAATCACTTGGTATTTTTAGCACCTCAACAACGTGTGGTTGATCAGGCCACGAATCATCTAGTTTACTAAAAATAGGTGTTTTTATTTGTTCATCTAAACGTCTCTTTCTTCTGTGCTCTAGTCATAACCGACATAATTTCTTCATTCATTTGTTTTAAAGTATCTGATGTTATACTTATTATAGACAATGCATCTGCGATGCTGTTATCTTTTCCTTTCACATATAAGATTTTAAAGTTATACTCTTCTAATGATAATCTAAATTTAAGAAGCCTGCTTGATGGATCTTTCATTGAAAATAAATATATCAAAGGCTTATGGTCTGTCATAATTGTGAAAATTTTGCCATATACGTAAGGTCTAAAGTACTTTACAGCCCACACAATAGCAACTAACTCTTTCTGGATAGTTGGGTAGTTAAGTTCAGCTTTATTGAGTGGTCTGCTAGCATACGCTACTGGTTTCATGTTTTTGTTGCACAAAACCGCTCCAACAGCTGTACCTGAAGCGTCTGTTTGTAAGACAAATTCATTGTCTTCTGAAAAATCTGGAAAATCTAAGACCGGCGGAGTTGTCAAAGCATGTTTTAATGTATCAAATGCACTTTGACACTCTGCACTCCATATAAATGGTTCATATTTTCTAGTTAATTTATTTAAAGGATAGGTCATTTCAGCAAAGTTTTTTATGAACTTTCTATAATAATTACAAAATGCAACGAATCTTTTTACCTCATCTGTATTTGTTGGTATGGGATATTTTTGTAATACTTCAACTTTTGCTGGGTCTGGTAAGACTCCATTTTCTGAAACTAAATGTCCTAAATAGAGAATCTGTTTCTTTAAAAAGTTACATTTCTCTGAATTCAATTTTAAATTTATATTCCTCAGTCTTTCCAGAACGTCTGTCAAGTTTTTGTTATGGCTTTCTAAATTTCTCCCAAAAACGATCAAATCATCCAAATAAATGAAACATTTATCAAATGTTAATCCAGACATTGCTACTGACATGACTCTACTAAAAGCACTTGGACTTGTCTTTAGTCCCATTGGCAATCTTTTCATTTGGTATTGCCCAACGTTTGTAGTGAACGCAGTATACTCTCTGCTGTGCTTATCTAATGACACTTGATAATATCCCTGATTAAGGTCTAAATGTGAGAAATAGATTGAACCAGAGAGTGAGTCTAAAATTTCAGTAATGTTTGGTAAAGGACACTTATCGTCTACAATGCAGTCATTGAGTTTCCGATAGTCGACAACTAGTCGCCATTTTTTATCGCTTCCTACGCTTTTCTTTGGTACTAATAATATAGGACTTGACCACTCACTCTTTGCTTCCTCTATAATGTCATTGTCAATCATTTTCTCAATCTGTTCATTCACTTCATTTTTCAATGAATGAGGTAGTCGATATGGTTTCGTATAAGTCGGACTTACATTTGGCTTAAGCGTTATTGATTGTTCATAAACGTTTGTTGTTGTTAATTTATCGCCTGGTAAAAAGAAAACATCTGAGTACTTAGCACATAATTCTTGAATAGATTTTCGTTCTTCCAAACTAAGATGATCTAGTTTCAAAGTATCTAGTAAAGTTTTAGCTCGCTCTAAACTGTTTTGGTTAGATTTGAAATTGCATAAATTATAGTCTTGGATCGAATACAACTCCGGTTGGAACATCGGTAAAGTAATATCATATTCATTTGTGTTCAAAATTTTTACAGGTAATCTGTTATTTTTTATTTTTCCAATACATCCTGCAAGAAAAACATTTTCTGCCAATTGCTTGCTATGGATAACGCAGTCATTATGTAAGTCATTATCCAAAAGTAGATAGTGAATTGATTCACTTCGGGCTGGGATATGTAACACTTCGTTTGAATAATTTATAGTATCACGAATTTTCAAGAAATATTCCATTCCATATTTAGATAAGGTGATGATGTTAGTTTGCAAGTTGATATTTGATGCATAATGACACAGAAAGTCTAAACCAAGAATCCCATCTGCCTTTAAAGGTATGTTATCGAAAACATGAAGCTTAGTTTCAAATTCTACATAATGTTCTTCATCACGATGAGTCAAACTAAGATGAATAATACCAGTTGACTGAATTTGACCTCCAATACCATTTATGATAGTCTCATCTTTAATTATACAACTGTTACTAGGTAAAGCATCTCTTTTAATTACTGACAAAGATGCGCCAGTATCTATCAACCAAAAGTATTTTCTATTGCCAATGTAATACGTTAAAAACTTTGCTTTGCCTGTTAATGCCAAAATATTATATTTAAGATCGAAAAAACTGCATTTCATTTGTATTCGAGTTCACGGATTCGTTCCGATCAGTTTGTTCAGTATAAAATACTGGATGTTTACCACTACCATGAGTCTCATAACTCGATCGGTTCTCATTCGACACTTGGTAACCTCGTCCTCTGTTCATGTTATTATATGAACCTTGACCATTACCACGGGACTGATAGAATGGTCTTCCACGTGAATTATTAAAATTTCCTCTGCTGAAATTTCGTGAGTTATTATTAAAATTACCTCGTTGGAAGTTATTCGTCCAATTTTGGTGATGATAATATCCTCGTTGACCGCGTGGCTGATGATTGTAGAATTGCCGCTGTTGTGACTTACCTCTTCCACGACGTGAAAACTGCATGACATTTTCACCTGCCGAAGTCGATGCCGCAGTCAACTCTTCGTCTTTTGCTGCCTGGATTGCGTCTTTCAAATTATTGTAGTTGCGCGCAGCAATTATTGTACTGAGCCGGGAATCTCTCAAACCATCTGCAAATCGTTTAATTGCTAATTTTTCATTTAAAGGTTTTAATACTGCATAATTTTGTGAATTTCCATCTGCCTGCGATATTGTCAGATCGGTAAATAGTTTTTCAAGTTCTGTACCGTACTGATCGATGGTACGCCACACTTGCGTTGCGTTTTGCAACCGTGATTGTATTGCAGTGAATGATTTTTTAGGTAACAGAGTACTACGTAAATCTCTGACAAGATCGTTTGCAGTTGCATAGTCGTTTGACATACGCAGTTTTGCATTTTCAGTCAATCTACTCTTTAAGACGAACTTTATAAGTAATTTTTTCCCCGCTTCTGATAGCATTTCCGCATACATTTCCACAGAGTCAATGATACTTTTGATATTATTTTCGTTACTGTTCATCACAGGAATCAAACTACATGCCGTTTTTAAATCGAACTCCATGATTGTTTCTTTTGAATATGAGCTCGTTTCACAATAATCACTTTCACTACCACTACCTTGCTTATTTTCTGAACATAGTTCTACAATTTGTATATAATAAGATTTTATTTCATCTTTTAATAAAGTTAACGATGTCAAAAATTCAGGTTTTAAACCTTGCTTTGTAGTTAATAACTGAATTAATTCTTT
Source organism: Alsophila aescularia (assembly GCA_946251855.1). NCBI lineage: Eukaryota > Metazoa > Arthropoda > Insecta > Lepidoptera > Geometridae > Alsophila > Alsophila aescularia. The sequence goes on from OX276378.1 coordinate 44,795,785, forward strand.
AAACTTTTCATGTATAATTTCTGTTCCTGCTAATTGTTTTTTTTTATAACATTACCCTTAAACCTTGATTTTCCTTTCTTAATTAAATATTTCTTTATTAATTTAAGCTCATCTAGACATTTCAATAATTCATTTTCCATTCCATTACAGAAAATAATGTAATATTAATAGAATACATACCACATTCTCACAGTGAGTTACTGTAGTAGGGGTCGTAAGTCGATACCTTGATACATTGGAATGCGGCCACTCTCCATATAAAACTAATGCACCAACGATGCGATGATTACTAAAACATTATTTGAAACTTAAATGTTCCTATTATAGTCCATCATTGTCCAACACTGCCCATCATTTAACCGCTAGTTTAGATTGTTTGTATGAATGACACGCCGAATATTCTTTAAAGTTCATAAAACTACCGAATTTAAGCACTTTTTTTTTGTATATCTGCATAACGTACGATAAGATAAACACACGAAAACACACTTTTATTTATTTACACTTTTTCCACTATTTCATTTGGATACGATTGTCGTCGCGCTCTTCTCCGCGAGTGGTTCTGGATCGGCTGAATGATCGCTGAAAGTTATTTTGCACTATGTGCTCTCTGATCCAGGAGTGGTGTCATTTTTTGTATTGTTTCCATCCAAAATAAATTGCGCCGAGGCCCAACAGAACACAAATCAAAATGCTAATAGTTGACATGTGCATCTTCAGTTCTTCGACGTTGGCATTGTTGCTACCCGCTGAATTTTGGTTTACGAAGACCGTCTCTTTTTCGACGTTTGATCGACACATATTTCAATTTTGTTGATTTAATTTAAATCGTTACACATATTTATTGTCTTCATTTTGGAGCCGTAACACTATACCGAGATAGAAGTTGCGTCACGCGCACCAAAAATGGCAAGGGTCGCCATGAGGGGATCTTATTATTAGAAACAAGTGTGTTGCCGTTTATTACTGTCTTTCAATACAAAGAATATTATACATTGAGTACATAGTAGTTCTTACCCACATAGACATTGTACTTACTTACTACACCTCATCATCATCAATATAATTGTCTCGTATTCGAAACTTCGTCGGTCATAACGGATAGTAAGTTCAAAGCAACTTTTAAGTCAAACTACATTTTTACAATAGTACTTTTTTGCTGACACAAATTAAATATTTCTTTATATAATATATACATAATATATAAAATGTTTTATATATATAATATATATAAAATGTTTTATATATATATAATATATAAAATGTTTTTAAATATTCTGCCATCGATCTATGAATACATACCTATTACACAATACATAGTACAATTATAAACTAAATAAATACCTTCACAGAACTATACTTGGATTTCACTGTCAATTTATTTGTCCATCTGTCCATAAATTAATGACTTGCAGCAACTCATATTTCACTCCTTACTCGTAACGCGATAACACTATTATTTATTAATCGGGTACCGAAAACGCAATACTTCACTTCACAAGAAATATATGTATACGTAGCTTTTATTCATTTATTTGTATACACTGGTGTCGCTCGCCATCAATCATACCGGGATGCTATGGCAGTATACTTTACTGTCGTCAATTTTTAAATCTGGGTAAAGATTCTGTCGTCGCCGAAGAAAATATCCTCTTTTCTAATTATTCTGGAACTCCTGACGAATCCATTACAAATGGAATTTTTTGTAATAAAGTACAGAAGGCTGAGCCCCAAAAATACACAAATAACAATCAGCATTATGGTTATATTCGACATGTGCGCTCTTACATCTTCGATATGGCCATTGTTTGAACCAGCGGCATTTTGGTTCAAGAACACAGTCTCTTTTCACGTTGGATCGACACATCACTGATTTATATGGAAACTCATATTATTACATTTCCACACAAATATTGTTCATTTTAAATTTATCAAATTCGTTTAGATATTTGAGGCCGAATCACTGATATCCGATTCTGCGGTGACTGCGTTGCCACGCGCCCCAAATATGGCAAGGGTTGCCATGTAAGGATGGGACTCGGAGGACAAGTAAAACAACGGATATCTGAGTAGATACTGAATATATTGTGCTAATAATCAATAGATACATACTTATAGTACAATCAATAGTCACTACATCTCATTACTTGGTAATGGAAACATGGGGCGGCTCTTTAAAATTTCTTCTATTTGAACTAGAACAGTAGAGAATTCCTCATAGGTATGCAGTGCTTGTCCTAAAATTCGTTTTAGATGTTTTTTACAGCTGCCTATAGCTGCTTCGTGTAGGCCTCTCATATGTGGAGTGTACGCTGGTAAAAACTTCCAATCAATGCCCTCATCTGCACAGTTAGTTATAAGCTCACCTGAGTTCTCACGCATTAATTTATTTAATTCATTTAGTTGATTATTAGCACCATGATACGTTGTAGAATTGTCACTCACCAGCGTCCTCGGCTTACCACGTCTGAATATGAATCTCTGCAGAGCAGCCAGGAATGTTTGAGATTCTAGTCCTGTAACCAATTCTATGGGAACCGCCTTCGTCACAAAACACACAAATAGTGCTATATGGCACTTTGAAGTTTTGTAGCCCCGTCCTCTCTCGTTCCTGACATTGAATGGCCCAGCACAATCGATGCCAGTTGTGAGGAATGAGCTTGTTAATGTACTTAATACATTAACAATCAGCCCATACTTACTGTTCCTTTAATGTTTCGTTTCGTGAGAGTATGTTTGTGGTGTAAAAGTATTGGGTGTATTTTATCATGTGAGAATAGTCCACTATTATTATCTTATCTTGCATGAATGGATTCAAACAATATATTTGACGATTGAGGCTGTATTGTGTGGGGAAAGATTCCATTTGGGCCATATTTACTAGAATGTGTAATAAATACAGTTTGTTGAGTTTTGTCTCTCAGTTACACTCAGAGGGGATTTTTTGTATAACCCTTGAGATTTTGTATGAATCTTAGCATATAATAAGTTTATTTGCATTTGAATACTCTAGAAATAAATTTGTAAAAAAACAGTCTTTGCAATAGTACTGTTACAGATAGATTCATATTTTATTTCTATATAGTGATAATAGATGCAAATTGTATGCTAAAACTGAAACAAATGTATACAAAAATGTAAAAAAATGTAGGTGTAATTTAAATGTATGTAAATAAAACAAAAATAAATGTATACAAAATGTAAACAATAGGTAAACAAAATATAGGTATTTAATTTAAATGTTTGTAGGTATAATTATGTAGCTATGTAGATATGTATTTATATATAATTTTTAATTCTGGTCTTGATACTTAAACGTTTGTTATTTGTTGTGATGGCCAATATTTTTTAGGGTTTGACAGCCATGATGGGCCATTCCACCACATTTTTCTCTTCTTTCTTTCTCCCCAAAAGGACTGCAGCTCATTTCTTTGATTGAAATTGCAACGAGATGTGGCCATGGGTTTAGGTACAGAAAGAGAACCCTACCCATCCGAATTGACTGTTTTGTAAAATGACCTGTCCCTTACTAGGCCTATATTGACCGTCGCATAATATATCATAAAATAATTCTGCCCCTAGTAATAGGTCAATTTCACTTGGCTCATAGAAAGAAGTGTCTGCTAAATTATAAATTTTTGGAAATTCGATTCCCTCAAGGTTAGCGATATTTGGGGTCATGTTACATATACTTGGCACGACCAGGCAAGAAGTTACCATTGAGTATTTACTATTCCGGGATTTAATAGTCAGGTCAACTGAGTGACTTATAGTTGTGATGCTTTCGTTGAAGCCTAAAACCTGCATATCAATTGGCACTAGTGGCATATTTAGTTTCTTTTGAGCACTTTCGGTCATAAAATTGGATTGTGAACCTGAGTCTAGAAGTGCTCGGAAGGTGTGTGTCAATCACATGTTGTTGTGTTGTTGTCTATTAATTCCCGTATTGCAATTGAAGTTGAGGGGATTATATTTACATTCAAAAGTGCTCTAAGGTGATTTGTTTAAGGTGAAGTTTTTTAGATTATTGAAACTTTTACATAGCAATTGCCATGCTATTGCATGACTTTCCTCGGAGTACTCCAGTGAGCTAAAAACACGTAGTGCACTTTCTTTTAAACTACTTCGTAAATATTTAAACTTTTGTATCGGTTTGAGGTTACTTCGATTTATTAGCGCATCGAAAGTGTCCCAAAATTCGAATTCATTGATTTCACCATTAAATGTTGGCTATGTTATCTCTGGGTATTTTATTGAATCGTGGTGTCGGGGCTGGTTGTTATTTGGAATATTGTTCAGTCTATGTCTTCAAAATAATTGATCTAGCCCAATTAAATAAAAACACTTGAGTTAAATCGCATAGTAGTTTTAATCACGTTTGTATACAAAGACTTGGCGGAGACGACTGCCGACGGAGGGGGGCGCTCGGACAGCCGCTCTACAGTTTTGCTTACTTTGCTAAATATAATATGTCACTACACATTCCCCCTCTTTAATTAAAAAAAAATAATTAAGGGTAAACTCCAAAAACTTCCAAAATTACATTTTCATAACAATAAAATATATATTTTTGATTGAGGCTTAAAACATTCAACTTAACTTAAAACAATACGTATGCTTCTGAAATATGGGTGGCATCATGTTATATATCATGTATTATACGGGATTTGCTGACGGTGTCGTTGCGTACGGCGGAGCGGTCGCGGTGGGTGGCGGCGGCGCGCCGGCGCCGGCTATCTGCCCTCGCAACCACGCTGCTATCTGCCCTTTCAGCTTTCTCCAAATCAGTAGTAAAATAATAGTCGCGAACAAACTCAAAATCACTAGTAACATGATGTTTTGATTTGATAAATGCGATTCCATATTTACTGTTCCGTTTTGTGCGATAACCACCTCGCCTTTCTTCTCTTCTTTACTCTGCTCCTTTCCCATATTATCACGACGAAAAACAAACGTTCGTATGGAATGCGACTGCACAAAATAATGAGTGGAAACGCGGTAACATGAATATGAATATAACCCATATTTCTGCACATACAACCATTTACTTAACATTAAATACGAGTAGTTACATGCTAGAATTACTAATTGCAAAAATGCTAACTAAAGGAGTTTATAAGTATGCGGCTTTGCAAAGATGCCGATTATACTTATAAATACTATGTAGTGTTCGTGCATCTTTTTACAACTAAACTAAATTACGATACATTTGCGATACATTTATACGTTATTCAATATACTACTCGAATTATACGTCATTTTGAAAACGGATCGGCGTTCGTACGGCTCGTCCAGATCTAGTTTTCCTGCTGGCTGCACCGGAGGCATCTGTGTTGGTACCGCCGGTACTGTGGTTCTGTGATACCGGGCTCGACGAGTCTCTCTCTGCATTAGTTGATGCATTAGATCGTTCCTCCGTGCCTGGGATCTTTAGCGGCACGGGGCTCTGTGAGCCTCTCTGCGAAACGATCTGTTCGCCGTCGTCAGCTAGCAATAGATACGCTGGTTTTAATCTATCTATTGATAAACGCGTGGTTTTGCCGTTGATGTTCAGTACGAAAACCTTTTCCCCTCTATTTATTACGGGATATGGGCCGTCATAAGTGGGTTGAAGAGGTTTCCTTACCGCATCATGCCTAACGAATACATAATTTGCCGTTCTTAAATCGGGATGCACGAAAACTGCACGAGAATTGCTATGACTTGACCTTGGAACCGGTTTGTATTTTCTAATCGAATCTCTAATGCGGTCGACTAAAGTCGCGGGATCGCTTACTTGTTTGGTGACGTCAAAAAATTCGCAGGGAATTCTTATTGATTGACCATATACCATTTCTGCTGCGCTTACCCCGCTGTCACGTCTGATAGCTGATCGCAAACCTAGTAAAACCGTCGGTAACTCATCTACCCACGACGTACAGTCTAGGCGTGCAGTAAGGGCAACTTTGAGAGAGCGATGCCACCGTTCTATCATTCCATTACTTTGTGGGTGGTACGCGGTGGTGCGAAACTTCTCTACCCCCATGTACTGCATCAGACGAGTAAAAAGCGTACTTTCAAATTGACGACCTTGGTCGCTAGTGATGCGATGACATATACCAAACCGTGCTATCCAGCCGTCATATACTACCTTTGCGACTGTGTTAGCAGTTATATCCTTGACCGGGAAAATCTCGGGCCATCTAGTACATCGGTCTATTATAGTGACTAAGTACTTGTAACCTTCCTTTGTTTCGGGTAATGGGCCTACTATGTCTAAATTGAGGTGTTCAAACCTGGCAGACGGTAGAAACTGTTGTAGGTCGGAAACCGTGTGCCGTTGCACCTTCGAACGTTGACATTGTACACAAGCTTTAGCCCATAAACCTATATTTTGATTCATTCCTGGCCAAAATAATTTTTGAGTGATCATACTGCGTGTCGTCCGTATACCTGGGTGACTTAGATTATGTACAGCATTAAAGACAAACTTGCGAAATGACTCGGGTACATAAGGTCTGACGTTGCAAGTAGATACCTCGCAATATACCTGTGAATTGCATCCGGGCAAGCTGACACGTTTCAACTGAATGTTACCTGATATGTTATTCGAAGTAACATACTCGTCATGGGACTGTGCTTCTGCCAATGCTGCATAATCGATGGCTGACGGGCAATATACTGTCTCTACCCTAGATAAGGCATCTGCACATTGGTTATCTGAACCGACTATGAACCTTATGTCCGTGGTAAACTCACTTATAAACATCAGCTGCCGTGTTCGCCGTGGCGTCTCTTTGTCTGTACCTATCTTTTTGAATGCATGTACTAGTGCTTGATGGTCGGTATACACAGTAAGGGTACGACCTTCATGCATGTTCCTAAAAAATTGAATGGCCATGTAAATAGCCAGCAACTCACGATCGTAAGCAGAGTACTTACGTTGAACTGCTGATAGCGCTTTGGAAAAGTATCCCAACGGCTTCCAAGTACCTTGATGCAGCTGCTGCAGTACTGCTCCCACACAGGTGTCAGATGCGTGGGTCATGAGCGCTAATGGGACCCCTGGTAAAGGATGGAACAACATACAAGCATTTTTCAAGCTCTCTTTACATTGTTGGAAAGCATTCTCCGCTAATTCAGTCCATTCAATTTTAGTACTATCATTTTTTTTAACTCCATGCAAATACGCATTTAATACCGACTGATAAGACGCGGCCTGTGGAAGATGAGCGCGGTAAAAATTTAACATTCCCAAAAAACGACGTAGTTGAGCTACTGTCTGTGGTTTCGGGTAATCTTCTATCACCTGCACCTTATCTTCCAAAGGGCGTATCCCCTCAGTTGATACTTCGTAACCTAAAATATTAATTATAATAATATATATTAGATAGATTGATAGAGATTCCATACTGGGTAAATCGTTCTAAAACTTGAGCTAAGTGCCGTTCGTGGCTGATGACGTCAGAACTGGCTACTAACACATCGTCGATATAACAGTATATAAAATCTAACCCTTGCAGCACCGTGTCGTTCATAAAGCGTTGGAATGTTTGAGCCGCGTTCCTTAGACCAAAAGTCATGCGTGGGAACTCAAACAAACCAAACGGCGTTATGATAGCGGTTTTTTCTACATCATCAGGCCAGATCTCAATAAAATGATATGCACGATTTATGTCTAGACGCGAGTATATAGTCTTATTAGCAAGTACATAGGTAAAATCTTGCAGTCGCGGTATAGGGTAACGATCCGGTTTTGTGATCGCGTTGAGTCGCCGATAATCGCCGCAGGGTCTCAACTCACCATTCTTCTTGGGAACTACATGCAATGGACTGGCCCATGGACTTTTGGAGGGCCTGCAGATTCCCATCTCTTGCATGACGCGGAACTCTTCCTTCACCTTGGCATACCTGTCCGGGTGCAGTGGTCTCGCTCGAGCGTACACTGGTGGGCCGGTGGTCTCTATGTGGTGATATACAGAGTGCTTAGATGGTTCCCTGAAAGAAACTGGTTTGGTTACATCCGGATATTTTTGCAAAAGTTTGGCATACGGATGCGTAATGTCCACTGCGTATATCGGTGAATCACTGTAAGGTACTATTGGCGCGATAACACACAAATTAGTCGTTTTGTCCACTAACTTTTGTTCACTTATGTCTGTTACACAAAGACGGTGACTCTCCGCTATTGTACAGATTACCGCCTCTATCTGTACACGTCCTAGTTTTCCTGGTTTTTCCAGGCGCTGGGCTGAATGCACTTCCTAGCGCGTGTCTTGAAACGGTAATGATAGAAACATAACCAATCCGGGCTCCTTGGATTGCGCGAGTTGCTGCGGGTTCTTGGAGACACACGTGAGGTCCCGCTGCTGTCCCTTTGTCTGGCTCGCCCTCGCTCCAAGTTATTTATTCTTAGGTTGATTTTTGCAATCTCCGCTAAAACTTTATCTAGGCCATTATTGGAGGTATGCACAACCTCGGCAATTTGCACAGGCCGAGTTGTCTCCACGATCTTGTCGGCTATGACACTTAAATTCTCTAACTCCAAATTGTCCGTGACCGCCAGCACCGCTCTGGCTGCTTGAGGCATATGACCTTGCCACAATATGCGCAGGGTATCATCGGGTATTTTGCCTCGCGCGAGATCTCTCATCCGGCGTAGCAGTTGGGATGGTTTCTGGTCTCCCAACTCCATTTCTCCGATAAGCTTTTGTATTTGTCTATTCTCGCTCTCTTCATAAATCTGCAACAAGCGGTTTTTCAAAGCTTCGTACTTCCGATCGGGCGGGTTAACGATCAAATCTGTCACTTGAGTTATCGCGTCTTTTGTTAATTTGGATAGTATCACGTTGAATTTTGAGTCGTCCCCAATTTTTTGTGGTGCTAAAATCGCTTCGGTCCGTATAAACCACACTCTGGGCTGATCCTCCCAAAAATCTGGTATTTTCTGAGTAAGCGACAAAGCTGAACAGGTAGTCCCCGGCTGATCCATTTCGTCTACCTTCGGTTGCTGTGGGTCGACCGGTGATTCGAGTGCTGGATTCATTTTGTAACAATAAAATATGAGTCACTGATTTCACAACAAAAATGTTCACTAATATATAAAAAAAAGTTTTTGCGTATTCACTATAGTCTGGGGTCACCAATGTCGGGGCTGGTTGTTATTTGGAATATTGTTCAGTCTATGTCTTCAAAATAATTGATCTAGCCCAATTAAATAAAAACACTTGAGTTAAATCGCATAGTAGTTTTAATCACGTTTGTATACAAAGACTTGGCGGAGACGACTGCCGACGGAGGGGGGCGCTCGGACAGCCGCTCTACAGTTTTGCTTACTGTGCTAAATATAATATGTCACTACAGTGGTTATTTGATGATTTTTCACTGATTATCACTGATGAGCTCAAATTTGAAGTCACTTCGTTCACATAATTCTTTGCTTTTGCAACGCTTTCAAAGTAAATATCTTGGTAAATTTCCCTTTCAGACAGCTGAATCTCTGAAATCAGCGTTTGTACAAAATACTTTATAATTTGTGTGTACAAATAGTTTCTATTCGGGTTTGTATGCTTTCGAAATCATGAAAAACCTCGTGTTTTTTTCCGATTCGTAGCTCCGCGTCAATGCAGATTTCAGCGGATATTGGATTACTTAATGTTAAAATATATTTTTTGAACAATGTTAATTTTCCTTTTACGATGCCACGCTTTCGTTTTTTTTTTGTTTTTTTTTTTATTACTGACTAGGCAATCGTTTGACCACGATCTCACCTGATGGAAAGCGATGATGTGGTCGAAGGTGTAGCACGCTTGCCTAGTAGATACCTATTCACTCTTGACTTGAACACACCGGGGTTATAATTTACCGGAAACACTGACGAGGGCAGGGCATTCCACTCCTTTGCAGTTCTTATAATAATAATAATTCCTTCAGTTCTTTCCTTTCGAATCTGGCTTTTTCAGTATTAGAACCGGTAGCCATCTATGGAAAGTTACAGTACTAATTTACAGTTTTAAGCAAAGACTACAGATTATAATAGATTTTACGTGAACAAGCGTAATTCAAATTGATGATAGCAGGAATTTGAAGCACGTGGCAATACCAAAAATTTGTTAAATAATATGATTATTGGGAAATAATAATGCCAGCAAACTTACGTGATTAGCAGATACTTATCAATGCCCCCTTGAAGACTCGCAGTTAACACGTATTTGACACGCAGTTGAAACGCGGTTGATACGTGGCACGTCACCGTGTAGAAATTTTGCTTCTATCGGAAGATTATGTGCTGTCCCTGGTTGATTCTTGGCTTGAGATGTTCATAATTCAGTCACGCGTAGCCACGCGATGTCTGTTCCCAGGTGGCCATTTTCCAAACCAGCCACGCGGTCGTTGCTCTTTGCGCCGCTCGCCGGCCGGAATTTGCAATCCGCTTTGATGAATCTTCCAGGCGCGTTCCGGGTCACCAAAAATATGTTGCTCCTATCCAGAGATCCTGCTGAGGGGCTTTGGGTTGGGTTAAATGAGACGGCTGGCTATGAATCTTCTATTTATTGTCCAATTACGTCAGTGTCTTCAATGTAGGATCCGAGAAAAAGAGGTCACAGCAATCTGGTTTAGCGCTTTTATACGCCCGAAAGGCGGCGTCTGATGACGAGTTTGGGAACTAACTTGGACTGCAGTATGCTATACATCGATTGAGGTGTCTTTTTTTAAGCATTTGACCATAGATGGCGCTGTTCTTAACAGACTGGAAGTGGTAGCAAGAGGGGAACTCTTTTTTTGTTTTGACTCAGTCGTGTTATTTCTCTAGTTACTTCTTCTAATTGTCTTCGAAGTTTTTATTATTTTTTGTCTAAATTCACCTTGACCTACATTGAAACATCATCATCGTCGCTTAAGGCGTCGCTTGAAAGTACCAATTCTCGATAATACGTCTGCGTTACAATTTTGTTTTCCATTTTTGTAGACAATGTTATGGTCAAATTCCTCCAAACCCAATTTCCACCACGTCAATTTACTATTCGGCTCTTTAATAAAGTTCAGCCAAGCAAGCGGCTTATGGTTTGTGTAGATCGCTTTTTCCATACAGGTACGGTCTAAAATGCTTTGTAGCCCATACGATGGCTAAAAGCTCTTTTTCGAACGTACTATATCGGGTTTCAGCGGGTTTCGTTTAAAGTACGGCTCGCGTACGCTATAGACCTATAACTACCCACAGGTCCCTGCAAAAAAAACTGCACCCAGTGCATAGTTTGACGCATCTGTCGTAAGGACAAATGGTTTCGAAAAATCGGGAAACTATAGAAACGGCGCGTTTGTTAAAAGCTCTTTGCATTTTTCGAATGCTCCAATGTAGTCTTGTTTGGTAGGGTCTATTTTATTCTTCTTTTTAAGGCATGATGTTAATGGTTGGGTTAGTTTAGCAAAATCTTTTATAAATTTGCGGTAATAGCTTACTACACCAAGAAAACTCTTGATTTCAGTAGCTGTTCGTGGTAATGGGAAATTTATTACAGCTTGTATCTTATCGTCATTGGGCATAAGGGCATTTTCGGTGATTGTGTGGCCTAAGTAAAGGACTTCCTTTTTCAAGAACTCACATTAGTCGAGGGTAACTTTCAGATTCGTTTCCCTAAATATGTCAAAGATTTTGCGGAGTTTGTCAATGCGTTCCTGGAGATTTTGTGAATATATTATGACTTCATCAAGGTATGCTAGACAGTGCATACCTTGAAGGCCTCTTAAAACATTGTCCATCGCCCTTTCGAATGTGACAAAAGCCGTTTTTAAACCGAACGGCATCCTTGTGAACTCAAAATGACCTGACTGTTGTTGTGAACGCGATCTTCGCTCTACCTGCGTCATTTACTTCAATTTGGTGGTACCCACTGACAAGGTCAAGTGTGTTAAAGTATTGGGATTTACCTAACTTGTCAAAAAGATTAGTGATATTGGGCAGAGGGTACTTATCATCGACTGTGAATTCATTTAGGCGTCGATAGTCGATCACCATTCTATGTATCATTCCCCGGATACGACAATTTTTTTTGGGACTAGGTGTACCGGTGCATTCCAGGGTGAGTGTGAATTTTGAATGACGTTATCTTCCAAAAGTTTGTCAACTTGTTTTTGTATCTCTTCATTTTGGCAAGGAAGTTATATGTACCACAAACCCACCATTGTTTACCGAAGTCCAATTGCGACATATTTAATCATACAAGTAGGTACTTCCTTCGATTGTGAAAGTACCAATTAAGCACTTTTTGTACTTATGTTGTTTTTCTATGAATAATGCACAGTAGAGGTACTCTACATGTTGATTTGATTTAATTGCGCATAGCTGAATAAGCATTTATGTACTTAGATGTTTTTCTCGATATTCTATGAGAAATGTAACTACTTAGTTGTTATTGCAAATGAAAAATGTACTAGAAATCGCCTACGCATTTATAAAAGTTATATAAGGAAGTTACTAAGTACAAATTGTCATTATTTTATCTTCCCTTGAATTGTACGGTCAAAAGTAAGACCAATAAAATTAACTTCAAATTTAATTTGTTGTTTATTTTATTAAAATCTCGGCTCCATCCAATTTGTCTGGCGCAGCCGGTTGTATATATTTTTTTTTAATCTTGGAAATTTAATTTGTCCGGCGCTTACTTCAAAAATTGTGAAATATAATTTGTCTGGCGCAACAGGCACCTTACATATTTGGTGCAGCTGTCCTGAATAACTTCAATGTGTTTCTGACAAATCCACGGAAAAAATACTCGAACCAAACAAATACGACTGTATTGGAAAAAGGAGCTGAGAAACAATTCAGCGAAAGGAATAATCACCGAGGCATGGGAATGAGCGGTTTTAAGTTAGTCAAAAATAATTCACTTTCCGTATTCTTGCCCTGCTATTCGAACGTTAGTATTTTTGGACGAACATTGCCAATACACTTGTTATTATTTTAATTTATTGTTTGCGAATTTATTGATTTTTATGTGAACTTATTGATTTTATGTGTTTTTATTGATTTTTATGTGAATTTATTGATTTTATGTGTCTTTATTGATTTTATTGTGAATGTATTGACGTTTTATGCGTTTTTATTGAATTGTATGTGAATTTATTGTTTTTTTTATGCGTCATAATAGATTTTGAAGTGTATTTATTGAACTTTTATATCATCAATTTTTATGTGCACTTAATTATATTTTGAATTTGTGTGTTTTATGTGTTATATTGTACAAACGCATACACAATTTTAATAATTAGAATTTATTTTAAATTATAACAATTTAAAATGGAACCTATGAGGATTATAACAAATGAAATTGTGAATTTGATTCCTTAATTTGATGGGAATGAAAAATTATTAAATTTATTTATTTCAAAATGTGAATATGTGCGTAGCTTAAGTGGAACCGAAATTATTGCAGCACAAGAGTTATATTTATATCATGTTATTTCAAGTAGACTTATAGGCAGAGCAGCCTCATTATTAAGTGAACGTAGCGATATTACAAAAAATGGTTTGAAACCTAATAATGATAAAATAAAAGCAGTATTAAATTTTCCTTTGCCTAAAACGCAAACAGAAATTAAAAGCTTTTTAGGGTTGGTTGGATATTACAGAAAATTTATAAAAGACTTTGCAAAGTTAACAAAGCCTCTTACTAAATGTTTAAAGAAAAATCAAAAATTAATAATAAATGAAGAATATGTGTCATCATTTGAAAATTAAAAGAATTAAATTAAATTAAAAGAATTATTAACAAATGCTTACAATTTCCTGATTTTGAAAAACCTTTTATTTTAACTACGGACGCATCTAATTATGCAATCGGTGCAGTACTTTTTCAAAGAACTGTTGGTAGTGATAAACCTATTGCATATGCAAGTATAACACTTAGGCCCACTTGCGTCAAACAGTGGGTTAAATGAGTAACTATAGAGTTTAGTAACTCTGGGTTAAATGTGTAAATTATTAACTTATTAACAAAAACTCATGTTGTTTTTCCAAATATTGTCTTATATTCTCCATGTAGCGAGCTACCTCTTCTGTAATCAAACATATTCTTGAGAACTTTATGTATGTATGTATGTTTTTTGTGTGTATGTGTGTCTTTATGTTTTTTTTTATGTTTTTATGGTTTATGGTATTCCAGAGACCATAATCCTAGATAATGGCCCTCAACTAATTAATCATGAACTCCAGGATTTATTTCAATATTACAACATACCAAAAATTCATTACAGCCCCCGTTACTGTCCGCAAGTCAAGACTGTTGAACGTTACAACAAAACCATTATAACAGCAGTTGCTTCTTTTGTTCATAATGACCATCGTACTTGGGATTTATATTTAAATCAAATCCAATTTGCCATAAATTCAATTCAGTTAATGAAACTACTAAATTCACACCAGCTTTTTTAGTATTTGGCCGCGAACTTGTAACGTGTGGTCCGGTATATAATGCTTCAGATCTAACTGAAGAATTGATTTTTGCTCCACGCAATGTGTACGCTGACAACATAGGTCAGTTAAGCCCTTTATTTGCTGAACTACAAGCACGTTTATATCGCGCTTATGAATCTAACGCAAAATATTATAACAAACATCATCAACACCTTGAATTTAACCAAGGTGACATTATATGGAAACGTAATTATCCCATAAGTTCAGCAGGCAAGTATTTTTCAGCTAAATTAGCTCTTAAATTTGTAAAATGCATCATAGCAGCTAAAATTTCACCATTAATTTACGACCTCAGTGATTTATCCGGTAATCCCTTAGGCCGTTGGCAAGTCAAAGACATTAAACCTATACCACGTACGTCTTAACCTTAACAATCACTTGTCTACTTACTTACATACTTTATTATAATTATGTACTATGAAAGTTACATTGCTTTCATATTCCCGTACTTTACCATACATTTAAATACCTACTTATTACCATTGTAGGTTCCCTACTTACAAATAACCTTGTATTTAAGTTGTAAATAATGTAATTCTAATATATTTTCACTTTACAGAGTAATGTCCACATTTTTAGTTTTTTTTTTTAATTCAATTCATTAACTTTTCGGATCGATTATGAATATTGACTTCAAGTCCCTACGTATTGCTATTCAGTGCTATTCACTTTAATCCTTTGGTACTAATAGTAGCTAATACCCTACTTGTTAGCTATGTTCTTTTTTTATTTACAAGCATAATGTTCAGTATTAAGCGAAGCCAGTTCCATATATTATTATTTACTACACCTACACACAAAACTTCCAACACTGAAAAGAGTGGCAAATGTGATTACTCTATAAACCAAACCTAGGTCACAAAACCAGTATTATCTTATATATAATATACACCAGTATTATCTTATGTATTATATTATATATTATCTTATATATACTATTTTAACGTTCTAACACAACGTTTACTATGTACATACACGTGCTACAGGCATGTCGTACCTTAAGGTGCGTTTAGCCATTTTGGCAAACTAATTGTATATAAATTATACACATACATATATTTACACATCACACACCACACACTCACCACACATACACATCCACTCACATAATTACCCTAATCAGCGGCTAGTGACTGTATAAGCCTACACTATACTGTATTGGTTCCAAGAGTGACCTTATTGATATATAAGGTTCCTCTTTCTTATGAGTTTTATTTTCAAGGAATGGGAATAAGACTATGAATGATGATGAATGAACGTGTGATTTATGAATTCGAATGCATCTAGGAATCCAATCAATTGTATATTGACATTGTAAATAAACATGTTCACCTAAAAATTAAAGGCGATAACCCAAATTGGTCAACAACAAAAATTCAAAGGAGCTTGTACAAGTTTCTTTGAAAATTGGCCAGAGTTTTATAAAATCCTTTTCAGCTCAGCATTTCCATTATTTTAATTAATTATTTTACTAGTTTAACTTTATTACCCTTATTATATATATATTTTTTATTATTAACTTCTACTATTTTTTTTTTCTTTTGTCTTTAGCATTTCTTTTTTTTTAAATAAACCTTATGTTTTGGGATACCAATAACAAAAAAATTTTTACATACCTTACTACATTTTTTTTTATTAATATAAAAATAAAATATATTTTTTCTCCGGGGAGGCGGGGTATTGTGACGAGGTCAAAACCTCTTTAGTAATAATACTCATTTGATCTCTTAATTCTTTCATAATCCATGTCATTCCATTTGATAGTTTGTCATTATTAATTCAAAATACAAATAACCTATCATTCCGATATTGATTTTGGAGCAAACCGAATATCACAAATTAATATCTTATAAAATACCTAATTAAGTTCATTACAACTGGAGATTTTAAATATATATAATATATGATCACCTCCTCCTGTTCCTGTGCTCCTAATTGTTCCTGAATCCTGACCTTTTGTGTTGTCCACTGAGGCTTGGTCCCTGGGCTGGTGGAGCAAGCCCAAAGCCTAGGACCGCCTCGTGACAAGGTGATATGGATGTAACTCGGCCGCCATCTCCGGCAGCCTTTACTATGTTGATGACCACTGAGCAGGTTGATTCCTGATGTGCCCGTAAGCGCAGAGCCTTAAGTAGTGATGTACTAGTCATTCTCGTTTTGTATCTTAATCGACGTTGACTGGTGATGAAGTTGATCTCCAAGCAGGGCAGCGCACTTCTCCAACCTCCTTCTCTGCTGCCTCAACGAATGTAACAGCTACTTCTCCTCCCCTGCTTCGCCAAATCCCAGCTTCCTTGTCCTCTACACCTGCAATAAAATTGCAAAATCTAGGTCAAGCTTTTACTTCTGTGGGTCGCAACTTATACATACATACAGATCGCGGGCTTTTTACGGTTCATGTCCAAAGACCGCAAAGTTTTCCATCAGATGGCTTAACATTGCACCCAGTCATCTTTGGCCGTTTCTTGTTTAGCCGATACAGGGAGTTTCAAGGCAAAATTGATGGTTTAATAAAAAGTATCGGTCGAAACAAAATATCCTTAGATTTTCATTCCGGAATTGACGCCAACAAATTTCTAGAATCTCCTAATCTGTCTGCAAATAATTATAATGCCCTAATTCCTTCGTACAATGTAACACGAATGGGAATAATCCGAGGTAATCCATCTGACATGTCCCTAGAGATGATAAAAGAAGAAATGGAAGTCTCTCCCTATAGTGGCTCGATTATAAAAGTCCGTCGACTTAACTATAAAGTCATAATCGATAGATCTGTGGCATGGAAGCCGTCCCGAACGGTGGTTCTAACATTCGATGGCCAAATTCTTCCAAACAGAGTGTTTCTATGTTATAATTCGTTCCCAGTGGCAATGTATAACTTCCCAACTATTCAATGTTTCCAGTGCTATCGGTATGGTCACATGAAAACTCAATGCCGTTCTAATCCAACATGCTAGAAATGTGCGTCCACTCACCTTGGCGAGTCTTACCAAGTGGAAGAGGACAATGCAATGTGTATTTCATGTAAAGGCAACTATTTTGCGACGAATAAGTCTTGCCCGGAGATGCAACGCCAAAAAATCTAAAAGTAGCTATGGCGCTGAAACAATTTCTTGCTCGGAAGCTTCTAAATTGTTTTCTGCGTCAAAAGTGTCCTATGCCAACATCGCTTCTCCTACGTCTCCTTCTCCCCCTTCTTCCTCTTTTCATATGATCAAAAATAATACTGTTGAACAAAAGGTCGTATACAAAAAGAAGGTAATTCAGAAGCATCATGTCCCTACTTCGGCCGTCAGTAACGGTAACGGTTACAAACGAGTCACTCATAATAATATTATTAGAGACAATTTATCAAAAGCAGCTCCTAATGGCTGCGCTCTTCAAGCTCAGGACAGAGTAAATATAGATACCCCTCCTCTTCAGTCACTCGACGTTGATCATCTTATGAAGCTTATAAACTCTCTTCTTCCTCTTTTAAATAGTGCTCCGTCTCTCTCTAACTTACCGTCTAATGTTGCCCTACCTTAAGTTGCCTCTTATTTTTCTTACACAATGGATCAAGTTTACAGGATTCTCCAATGGAACCCTAGAAGTATTATGTACAAAAATTATGATCTTATTTATCTAGTTAACCATCACAGACCGGATATCTTGTCGGTCTCAGAAACTTGGCTTAGACCCGATTCCAAATTATTGTTATGGGGTTTTGTTGATGTTAGAAGAGACCGTCAGGATGGTTTCGGTGATGTTGCCCGTTTTATTAAAAATAATATTAATTACTCAATTATTTCTTTGCCTTATTATGGTGAAGGCTTCGAGGCAGTTGCTGTTCGGCTTAAGAAATTAACAGTTATCTCTCTATTCATTCATTTGCCTTCCAAATCTATAATTCGTAAACTTATTGCTGTTTTAAATTCTCTTCCTAAGCCTCTTCTAGTTCTGGGTGATCTGAATTGTAATCACTCTGTTTGGGGTTGTGGTTTGTCAGTTTCTTCTGGGGTCTTTTTATTGGATTCTTTAGACCATCGTAATCTCTGTTTTTTAAATGACGGTTCCCCGACTGGAAAATCTAGTGCAGTGGACCTGTCCTTGTGTACTTATGTCTTGGTGTTTCCAAGTTGCAAAATCTAAACGCCTCTTTCATCGTAAGAAATGTGATAGCTGGAAAGGTGTACTAGCATTGGCATTGCACCAACATTGGCCCCGACACTTCTGCTTCTTTGATATGGAAGAAGATCCATAGGTATCGTAGTTCTTGGTGTTCTCTTTATCGAAGTTGTTGCACATCCTAGGCTTGGGCTGACCTTCATGGACAAATTAGCCCCTCAATATTGCCCTCTTCCTTCAGAACTACCATCTCTTTCTAATCCTTCATCTATCGAACCATTAGATCAACTGTTTTCCTTAAAAGAATTGGAAATAGTTTTGATATCAGTCCCTTGTATGGACGGTATTCCGTATTCTTTTCTTTCTAAAGCTAACGTCCGCCTTCATATCTATTATTTATCTCTTGTTAATATTATTTTTGATTCTGGATATGTTCCTGTTACTTGGAAATCTCAAATCATAATCCCTATTCTTAAACCTGATAGAGATCCGGTAGATCCTAATTCTTACCGTCCTATTGCTCTCTCTTCAGTTTGGCTAAACTTGCAGAACACTTAATAAAGAACCACCTTGAGTGATTCCTTGAAAGTCATAAGCTTCTTGCGAAGTCTCAGTATGGCCTTAGAAAGGGCAAGAGCACTATGGATAACCTGGGTATATATACTACCGATATAAGACTTGCCTTTACGCGGAATGAATCTGTTGTTGGTGATTTCCTTGATATTTCTGCAGCCTATGATAATGTTCAGCTTCCCCTTCTCAAGAATAAGCTTAGTCAGTGGAAAATTCCAGGAAAGATAAGTAATTTTGTAATTATATTTTTTCAGAGAGATACATATTCCTCCGCTGCAGTGACCCCTCGATCTCTTCAACCAGAACCATATGGCGGAGATTACCTCAAGGCTCTGTCCTTAGTCCTATCCTTTACAACGTCTACACGTATGATTTAGAATCCTCAATTGGTCTCTGCCGCATTCTTCAATATGCGGATGACATTATTTTATACACTACAACATCTTTTATACATTACAATACTCATCATAAAATTAATGATGCTACGTATTTCCCTTTCCATTAAATATGTAAATGTTTGGCTACATCAAAATGGCTTGGATCTAAGAGCCTTCTAAGAGTAATATCGTTATCGTTTCTCGTAAATAAATCTTCCTGATATAAACATTATTGTTAATGATAGTAGAATTCCATTTAAAGAGTCCGTAAAACTCCTCGGTCTCTTGTTGGACAATAAGTTGTCTGGATGCTTGCATTGTGAATATATTGTTAATAAGTGTGAGAGGATTCTGAACATTTATGGTGTCTGTCAGGAGTATAGTGGGGTGCTCATCCTTTTAATCTTAAACTTTTACATAACACTATAATTCGTAGCGTTTTAGATTATGGTGCCTTTCTGCTTGATCCTGCTTGCAGGGTAGGCCTAGGAAAACTTGATTTAATTCAGTCAAAGTCACTACGGATTATTGCACGTGCGATGAAGTTCTTTCCAATCAATGCCTTCCAGGTGGAGTGTGTTGATCCTCCTCTCCATCGTTGCCGACAATTTCTTGCCAACAGATTCTTTTTTCGTTTTATTCAATTTTCTAATCATCCTCTTATACCCAAGCTTCAACTTCTTTATCAATACCTTCCATTTATTCCTGTTAGTTAGTTTATAAATCTCATAAATACCCTACATATCAGTCTCCAAAACTCCCAATTTTTTATTTCGATTATGATATTGTTACCTTTCATCCGCAAATAATTTTAGTTTTTGATATTTGCAAAGGTGACCTTTATGCTAATGAATAATTTCTGGAGATCTTGCACAGGGATTGGCTTGGTTGGCATACAATATTCACAGATGCCTCAAAACTATAACCAGTTGGATGTGTTGGCTGTGGTGTTTTCCATGCTCAATTCGACATAGTTCAAAAAATTAAGTGTCCTTCTGCTCAATTCTACATAGTTCAATAAATTAAGTATTCTTCTGAGTCGCCAGTAAAAGTGCCAGTAAGTACGTCGTTCTGTGAAACATCATAAAAAATAATTTGTACTAAGAACACAATGTTTCGTTGCATTAAAATTTGTTCGTATGGACCTCATAATAATGACCTACCCTTGATGCCCCATCCAATTTACCTCACCACGTTAATTACTCTCTAATCTGTGCCACCTTACTTTCGGAGATAATTTTCTCTCTCAGGACCAAAAGCCAAACCACCATCAGACCAGTTGTAGGTTTGGTCCAGAGGACCAGGAGGACCAGGACCAAACCTACAAAGTACAATATAGTTATATAGTTAGTAGTTAGTAGTATAGTTTTTTATCGATTGCTCGGCATCTAATCATCGGAATAAGGCACTGCTTTGCCTTTTTATAACGCATATCGGAGTGCCGTACTTCACAGAATATGCGTTATAACACACTTGCACTTCTGTGACACTTCATAGAAGTGCACGTATTGCAATGAAATGAACGCATATAATAAAATATGAAATAAACGCATATAATACAATGTGAAATAAACGCTAGAATAAACGCACCGCGTTCCACTGCAAGGCAGTGCGTGCAAGGCCTAAGATACCAAGTACCCCAGTTTTTAAATCAGTCGCAAGGGCTTGAGAGCAGGGCCTGGATTCTGTATGACCACTCACGCCAACTCCACGCCACCTGTGTGGAATTAGGGAAGGTGGGTATTTACGCAACCAGGTTTTTAAACCAGGTTTTGGCTTGTAAGTACGCCGCCCAGGTGCGGACCCGCAATACTTGCAAGACTTTCAAAGTATTTTACGCTCTTTCGCCCCATCCGCACCTACATGTACATACTCGGTGGCCGGTTCGGCATGGCCTCGGCTGAGTTCGGCCGCACTCGGCCAGCCGGGTCACAAGAAGCTAGGTGGCCGATACATCGCTCAAAAAACTTGCAAGGCTTCGAAGTTTTTTTTAAGCAAACGCAATTGTGCTCTTCATTTACATAAGCGCACGGGTCAATTTCCTATGCAAGTATTTTTTACTCTCAATTCCACGCTTCCAAGTACTTTTTTCGCAAACACGATCGTGCTCCTTATTTATATGGACACGAAGATCAATTTCCTATGCAAGTATTTTCTACTTTCAAGGCTTCGGTTTACAAAGCACTTGAAAGTATTTTGAACCCTGGTTTTTATAATGAAAGATTCATGACATGACGGAGTTAAATTTATTTTTTTAATTATTAAATTACTGTTTTACTATAATTAATTCGCTCAATTTCGCTGCGCGTTTTACAACTGAAGTCGACTTATTCTATCAATAAACACAAAAAACATCTAAATACGTTTTAAGAGCCTTTAGGGACCATTAAGTAAAAAAAAGAAGAAAACGTATTGTTCGAGTTCATTCAACGTTCAAACCACTTCGTAACATACCGCTTGCGTGTTTTAAGGGTAGACAACGCCATCTAGTTAAAACGAAGTAACTTGTTATCATTAACGTCTTGTTATTGAGTAGAGAAAATTATCTCCGAAAGTAAGGTGGCACAGATTAGAGAGTAATTAAGGTGGTGAGGTAAATTGGATGGGGCATCAAGGGTAGGTCATTATTATGAGGTCCATACGAACAAATTTTAATGCAACGAAACATTGTGTTCTTAGTACAAATTATTTTTTATGATGTTTCACAGAACGACGTACTTACTGGCACTTTTACTGGCTCTTAATAATTACCTACCCTACCTACCTACTTTTAGAGCTTTTTCAACAAGATATGAGGATTGATTTTACCTACCTCTGTATGTACACATTTCAATACCGACAACTAACCATTTTGCCAGTAAGACATTATGAAGAAACCTCCGATATAACTATATAATTATGTAGGTACGTAGGTAGTACATTATAATATCTCAATGGAAGAAACAATCGATTTTGAAGTTCATCTCAATTAAAATTTTCATAAAATATTTAATGTACAGATTTAGCCCAGTTAGTTTTATTATAAAATAGATAGATATCAAGGAAAATGTAAAAAGTAACGCATAAATAATGTAAAAAATCTTTTAATTATGGAGCAAAACATTTCTACAGCGCGTGATTTCGATCCACGTACGTCTGGATTACGCACCCATGCATGTGTCCAACTGGGCCAGTGAGCCTCGTAGCAGAATGACGAAATTCGGTACCAGTCTAGTCGTAAACGGATATCATCACTTTAAATTTAACACAACTTTGGACCCATAGGCTGCAGGAACCTTTCAATTTTTCGGGATAAAAAGTATTCAACATTTTAACACATTATATAAACTTTGACTCTGCCAAGATACATCAAAATCCGTCCAGTAGTTTTAGCTTGATACGTGTTATTTTAAATAACTTTCTACCCCTATCCTGCGGGAACCATTGATTTTTCCGGGATAAAAAGTATCCTAAATGTTAATACAGTACATCAGCTATGATTCTGCCAAGTTTCATCAAAATCAGTCTGGTAGTTTCAGCGTGATGCGTGTTCAAAGAGACAGACAGACAGACAGACAGATAGACAGACAAAAAATAAAAAAATAATCTTTTTGCACTCCATATCGATTCTGAAGTTTATCTCAATCAAAATTTTCAAAAAATATTTAATGTACAGATTTAGCCCAGTTACAGTTTTATTATAGTATAGATAGATAAATACTGTATTTTTTTTGACGCGAAGCTGATTACATGACTCTGGCAGAAATGTTATATTGACAATCGCCAAATAAAAAAAATAAAAAAATAGAAATGTACATTACCGTTCCCGTCAAAGTAAGGCAATAATCGAAGCGCTTTAAAAATTTGGTCCAAATCAGCCATCTCTACTTACGGTTTCTCCGAATTACAACTATAAATTTCCGGTAAATCCGAGTTAAAACTATTCTCTTCCGGTATATCCGGTAGATAAAAATTATCGTCATATTCTAATTACCTTTTTAAATCCTGAGACCTAGATCTATTACTGCTAGAACTACTATTACCACTACTCAAGTTCGGCGATTTTCTTTGAAAGAAAAATATGTTGAAGTCTTGATAATACACACGCGATAAAATTAAAGGATAAGGATAGCAAGACACAAAAGATTTAATGTACACATAGTATACGCATTTCAGCCTCCCTTGCTGTATCTATGTCTGGATACTTCTCATGCTGGTTGACTCGAAGGTTCTGGTCCTTGAGCGGAGCGGGTCCTTGAAAACCACCAGAGCGGCTTCACGGGTGATAATCCTCCATTTTAGACGATCTTCAATACTAGGAGGTAGCTCTCTAGGATCTTACCACGACTGCTCCGAATATGTCTCCAAGCTAGCAAGGGTGCAAACTTATAATAAAGTGTTTATTTGAAAGATACAATTTATATAAAATTAACTTAAATAGATCCAATCAATCGACGCTATAACAGAAAGAGTCGTGAATCATCTTATTATATAACTAGCTGTACCCGCGGCTTCACACGCGTGGTCTTTTCTTTAGGTTCAAAGAACCATAATGTGCTATTCCAGGACCAATATACCAACATTTGAACAAAATTTCTTCAGCCGTCAAAAATACTTTTATCAATTGCTCGGCATCCTACTCGCCGGATTGAGATACCAATTACACCAGATTTAAATCAAACCCTAAGCTATCTATCAATGAAAACCGCATTGCAATTGGTCCAGTAGTTTTTACGTGATGCGTGAACAAACAAACATACAGACAAACAGAAAGAAAGACAAGATTAACAAAAAAAAATTTGTTCAATACCTTTTTTAAGCACCCAAGAGTTTTTTTCATTTGAATTTATTTATTAGTTTAGGTGCAATGCGCGGTCAAGATAAGGACAAACATACAGACAAAATTAAATAGTAAAATAGTTTGGCTTCAGTATCGAATAATATTTTTATTTACTTATATATTAACATAACTTTGGACCCATATCCCGCAGAAACCCTTTACTTTTTCGGGATAAACGTATCCTCAATCCAACGTATCTCAACGTATCCATCATATAACTTAAGACAGTGCCAAATTGCATCAAAACCCGTCTATGAGTTTCAGCGTAGTATGTGTTCTTTTAAATAAGTTTCAACCCCTATCCTACAATAACCCATAAATTTTTCGAGATGTAAAATATCCTATATCCTACCTTGTAGTATGAACTCAAATCATACCAAGTTTCATTTGAATTCATCCAGTAGTTCCGGCGGCGTGATGCGCGGATATGATACAGACTGACAGACATACAGACAAAATGAAAAAAACATGCAGTTTAGGCTTCATTATCGAAAATAGAGTAACTTCTAAAAAAACACTATATCTTTAATATACAGAATTTGGACTCATATCCCACAGGAACCCTTTATTTATTCGAGACAAAATGTATCCATAATTTTCACCCATCTTACAAACTATGTCTGTGCCAAGTTGCATCAACATCCGTCCAATAGTTTCAGCGAACTACGTGTTCTTTTAAATAATTTTCTACCCCTATTCTGCAGGAACACTGTATTTTTTCGGGATGAAAAGTATCCAATGTCCTACTTCAAAGTATGAACTCAAATCTTACCAAATGTAATTTGAATTCATTAAGTATTTTCGGCGTGGTGCGCTGCCAAGGTACAGACAGACAAACAAAAATAAAAAAATACAATGTTGGCTTTAGTATTTAACACATGGAGGCCGTTCTAGCCTCCAAAAAATATTACATAATATCTTCAATTTACAGAATTTTGGACATTATCCCGCAGGAACACTTTATTTTTCGGGATAAAAAGTATTCTCAATTTTTACCACTATGACTGTGCCAAGTTTCAAAAAAATCCGTCTAGTAGTTTCAGCGCGATACTTGTTCTTTTAAATAACTTTCAACGCCTATCCTGCAGGAACCCTTTAATTTTTCGGGATGAAAAGTATCCAATGTCCTACCTCGAAGTATGAACTCAAATCATACCAAATTTCATTTGAATTCATTGAGTATTTTCGGCGTGATGCACTTCCAAGGTACAGACAGACAGACAGAAGACCAAAACTTAAAAAAAAAACAGTTTTGGCTTTAGTTATGAAAATATAACGGCACCAAAAAAAAAAGTATTTGGGACATTATCCCACAGGAACTCTTTATTTTTTCGGGATAAAAAGTATTCTGAATTTTAACCCATCATATAAACTATAACTTTGCCAAATTGCATCAAAATCCACCTAGTAGTTTCAGAGTGGTAAGTGTTTTTTGAAATAACTTTAAACCTCAATCCTGCGGGAATCCTTTAATTTTTCGGGATGAAAAGTAGCCTATGTCCTACCTAGTAGTATGAACTCAAATCATACCAAGTTTTATATAAATTCATTCAGTAGTTTCGGCGTGATGCCTAGCCAAGATACACACAGACAGACAGACAGACAGACAGACAGACAGACAGACAGACAGACAGACAGACAAAAATGAAAAAAATACAGTTTTGGCTTCAGTATCGAATCAAGAGTAAGTATAAAAAAAAATAAAAAAAAAAAAACTTCAATGTACAGAATTGGACCCGTTGTTACAGTTTTATTATAAGTATAGATAACTATAATAATCAATGGTCCCGATGTCAGATATTTCTAATCAGTGAACATTACAGATTCATGCTTGAGTCATCATTGTTTCGTCATCAATTAGAAGCTAATACATAACAGTCTTATAGACTAACGACGCTGTCATGCACTGGTGCATTACTACTTTAATTACAAACCTCTGTTGCATTGTAGACCAGCATTACAGAATACAATCATATGCCTAATGGATCATGGGTTGATGCTAGATTTAATCCATAGGTACCAGGGAATAAATGCAATACTATTTTCTAGTCGGTGGACAATATAGGCAGAAACTTGAAATGTTGATAATTTATTATATATTTTGTCTGCCAGAAGATAGCTTATAAGGTAGGTAAACTTACAGATGGGATATTATAAGATGGATGGTAACAATAACAATATTTCCTATATTTAACAATACACCTGTGACTTATTATTCATAGAAGGAAATAACGAATCTTAATAAGGAGGGAGCAGAAGAAACTTCGAACATCAGGCAGCCTAGTGTTGGACAAATTATCAAGAAATGTGTTCAAGGGGGTAATGATTTAATTATTGCTCATTCACCCAGCTAGTTGATCTTAAAAGACATGCAAAATAAACGGTACCACTTGCGCGTTATCCTGATGCACCCACTCCTGCAAAATAATGCGACAGCAGCCCATGTGCTATGCGGAACTCGTTCGGAAGCAGGGCGACCAGCACGGTGGCGCAAAAAAGGATGTGGACTCATTTACCCGTTTTCACAAAAATGCCTTCAGTCGTGGTAATAAATTAGGCCGTACCCGAAAAACCGCTGCGAAAGAAAACAGCTAGGTATCTAAAACCTCACAAAACAGAGGAGCCATGCCAATGGCGTCGTGATTTAGGAATTCAACATTCCTTGACGATGTGTAATTATTAGAAGGCAAATGCACTTTGCAAGAAGCTCACCTTTTTGCTGATTTTAAAACAAGTCCAACAACAAGCTGATCGCTGTGTACGTGTCCAATTTTGGCTGCCAATATAGAACACCCGAGACGCCATAATTTCAGCACGCACTCGCGTCGTCGATCTCAACAATGGCTTGTGCCATTGTTGAGATCGACGACGCGCACACAAGTGCTGAGATACGCCAACTTCTCGCCTATTCATTCAGCCAATCGGCGCTGACGCGCACTTCATTCACATCTCGCAACTCTCATGTGTTCATCTTGGATGAAACGCGAAAACTACATTCATCATATATCGTCACAGTACATAATTATATAGTCCTTACGGATATCGTAGTCAAAACATTTTTCTATTTGTTTTTATAAATCTATTTGACATCTAGTTTGGTATGTATCTTGTTTTACGATATCTTACTATGTTCTTAAATCTAATTGGAGTGATAATCAGTGCTATATAAAGCTTTCATTTATTGAATTTTTGTTCTTGATTGCCAGTTCTCGTATTACTGTTGTTATTATATTCATAAGTAGCGTACGCTACTGGTAGGAACTTGAAATGGAAAATCATATTGAAAACTAACTGGGCCTTGCCCGCGTGGTCATTTAACTGGACATAAGTAACCTATATGTTAATCCAGTACGACAAGTGCTATATGCACTTTTGATGAAATGTAGTACATAAGTACAATATTTATGTACTACATTTCATCAAAATTTGTTCACCCTTCAGATAGTTTTTATCAATTGATGGGCTTCTATTCATCGGATTGAGTTACCAAGTACCAGTTTTTAAGAGAAACCCAAGTTTTTACGCGATGAGCGAACGAACAAGATTAAAAAAAAAAAGTTTATTAGCAAATTTTTAGTACCCTATACCATTTTTTTAAATTATCTTATTTGTACAGACTTTTTGTTACTTATTGCTTTATTATAAGTAGTTAAAGTATTCTGACTGTTTGAAAAATGCCCAATATGTATGGGCAATAACTATGATAATAACTATTGAAAATAAAAATTTACCGGGCATTATGAATGCCCTTCTGTTGGGAAAAATAATAAAAGATGTGTTTTATTAAATAATTTCAATCATGTCTTTATAGACATGATTGACTGTTTAATAACAGTACCGTGACTTACCTACTGGCTGACTGAATGACAGACAACGCACAGCCTAAACCGGTGGACTAGGTCCACCAGTTTCGGATTTAAAAATTGGAGGAATATTCCTTGAGTATCCTAGAGGTGCACTACGGAAGTAACTATAAACCGGAAAACTTGAATACCAACTCCAAATAAAATACCCCTACCCTGCGGGAACCATTTAATTTATCGGAATGAAAAGTATCCAATGTCCACGTCATAGTATGAACTCAAATCATGCCAAGTTTCATTTGAATTCATTCAGTAGTTCCAGTAGTTTCCATTCGTGATGCGCGGCCAAGATATAGATATACAGACAGTCAGACAGACAAAATGAAAAATAAATACAGTTTTGGCTTCAGTATAAAATAAAGAGTACCCTCCAAAAAATAATTCTACATATCTTCAATGTACAGAATTGGACCTGATACAGTTTTATTATAAGTATATATAGATTACATTAATTGTGAAACCAGGAAATAGTAAAAAACTAAAATATGATAAACTCAGAGATTTCGCGAACTCTCAATAATAATATCGACCGTTTGTATAATAGGTATCTTATGACTTAACAATAAATCTGAATAACAGGGCAACTGCCTTTATTAAATAACTACTAACTACAACAAAATATAACTAGCTAACTACTACATGAAACACTTGAACAACCCACATGCATAAATTCATAATAAATTGAAATTAAGTCAAATATCTTCTCTTGTCCTTGATCGTCGCTAGTCCCTGATGTTTATTGCTCAGTCGATGCCCGATACGTCGCCTCCTTTCCTGAAGTCTGCATTGGCGTATATGGCAGTTTTGTTCCTGTATAGGGCGCAAACGATGGAACCATGGATTGTGTAGCGAACCATGCCGTGGCCTTTGTCCCGAAGGCCTTTTATTATATCCTGGAAAAAAAATATGTTAATTTTAGGAACTTCAGTGTATACGCTATGTCACCAACTTTTATTTCATGTTGATGTTATTGATTCTGTGGTATTGCGTCAATTGAATGGGGAAAAGGTCCTGCAAGTCTGATGAGGGGGCGTGCCAGGTTGATTGATAGGTACAACTTTATGGGCCGATGAGTTACACCTGCCCATATAGACATTTCTTACTTCGTTGGTAGGAACTTTTATTTTTGTCATCGGCTTCATCCATTTAGGTTGAACTTCGAGCAAAAAAACAATTAGTGATATATCTTACCTCCATCATGCCAAATTCGTAATTGACGTTCATGGGGAATATCTGGTGATGTAATCTCGGCTCATCCACTGCTTCCTTTATTGTTTGCCCGAACCACAGCTTTCGCATTGTCACCTGCAATTTATAAAAAGTATCTATGACCAGAAGTTATTGTGATGTGAAAGCAATGCGTGAACATAACTGGATTACAAGACAAAATAAAGTTCAAAGAGACAGAATAGGATGAAGTAAAATAGACGGGGTGAATGAGACTCGAAGACTCACTACTTTTTATATTTACCAAAGGAGTAGATGTACTCGTACACTACTACTACTCCCGCTACTATTCCCGCATACCTATACGTTTTACGGTCTTACTAGGATTCCCTGTGTCATGGATAGCATGGACACAAATAAACACCACATAAATCCAAGACCTGAAAACAGTTTTATGCTTATCACACAATCGTTTGCTCTAGCCAGGATTCAAATCTGGGACCTAAGCTCAGCTGGCAGGGACACTACCAATCTTGTATTTTTGTTCTGTGCTTCCAACTGAGCCATAGTATTATAGCACCTTCAAGTGATCAGAACCTTTAGCCAACAGATTTTCGTATTAATATGTCCATTCAACAATTATGGTAGCTTACGTTTGAGGTTTGTCCCACCCTGAAACATATCCTTAATATCCTGCTGGCTACGCCCATGACGCGATAAACTATTTTGGTTTGAAAGTGACCACAAATCGATAACAAACACACTGTTCAATATACTGTTCGGAGGGCAAGTTAAGCTGTCGGTCCCGGCTGTTATTGATTAATATCAGTCGTTAAGCCATATCAGAGGCCATCGGGCGGCTTGACAAAGTCTGACGCCAGAGACCTTCACTACCTCATACGACAAACAAACAAACAAACAATATACTGTTCAATCCCACCTCTCCAAGATATCTTCAGGAACGATTTGAATTCCTGCATTGCTCAAATCTCCGCTTCCTACGGTCATCAGAAAATCTCCGTCTAAATTTTTCTCTGCACAGAAGCACCTTTTGTGATAATTCTTTCGCTGTACAAGTAGTACGTCTGTGGAACTCTTTATCGGTTCCTATACGAAAAGCACAATCATCGCAAAGTTTCAAAGATCAAGTTAAGAATTTTTACCTCGCGTCATTGTAATTTTCAATTTTGGCTGAAACTATCAATACCGCATGTGTACATATATTATGATGTACCTACCATAAAATATTTATTAGTTTATTATAATGTTACTAGGTTTAGTAGTATTTGCTATTTACATAATATTTATTAGTATTATCTTGACATTCATTTTTTGTTAAAATTCATGTTTGTTTTATTTGTTTGTTATCTTTATCTAGTATTTTACAAAAACGTTGCCTACCAACAATTAACTTCTTTTATATAGTAATGTATCTCAATGTATTCTACGGTTGCCTGAAAGAGATTGCTGCTTAGCAATAAGACCACCGATTGTACTACTTTTTAAAGTTTATTTTTTATTTGTGTTTATTTTGGTGCAATATAGTGATATAGATAGATAGATAGATAACTCTTTATTGCACTAAAGAAACTTAAATTATGGCACATTAACAATGACCTTAAAATAGTACAATTGGCGGCCTTATCAATAAGCAGCGATCTCTTCCAGGCAACCTTAGATTAGAAAGCGAGAACATGAAGATTAATGAACGATAGTTTGCATATAAATACGATAAAATATTACTTATAAATACCATAAGTACAATATATAAAATAAATATATATATATATATATATATATATAATATAAAAACACATACATATAAACATATATACTAATAATAATAATACATACTAAAATAAATAGGAACCTACACACAAAATACATTACACTAAATAAGCATATTAAACATAAAAATAAGTAAATACAGCAACAAGTCATAGCGTTGAATGATAAAAGTTTCTGACCCGATCTTTAAAACATTGAAGCGATGTCGCTTGCCTTATGGTTACTGGTAAAGAGTTCCATAGTCTTACCGCTTGTACAGCAAAAGAATTTTCATAATAGGAGCTCTTGTGTAGAGGAGTCTTCAGGAGAAGATTATCTGATGAAGATTATCTGATTATCTGATGATTATCTGATGAAGATTTAAGATGTGAGAGCAATGAAGAAATTGAAAACATTCCTTAAGATAGCGTGGGGAGGAAGGATTAAACAGTATAGTGTAGAGAAGAGAAAGGATGTGAGTATTCCGACGAAGGCGAATTGGGAGCCACTTGAGCTTAACACGAAATAGAGTGACATGGTCATTCTTGCGTAAGCCAAATATAAACCTGATACAAAATTTTTGAAGTTGCTCAAGTTTGTTCAGGTGGTCCTCAGTGAGATCAAGATAGCAGGCGTCAGCGTAATCAAGAATAGGAAGCAGAAGAGATTGTACAAGCGCTATTTTAGTAGCCGTAGGTAAAAAATTACGGAGCCTTCTGAGTGAGCCAGCAGATGCGAACATCTTGCGGCTTACTGCCTCGACCTGTGGACACCATGATAACTGTCGATTGATTATGACTCCAAGGTTTTAACTACATCGCTGCAAGGAATCAAGATTCCATCAAAAATAACAGATGGAAGAGTAACCCAGTCAGATGATATCAAGTATGGGAATGATCATATTACGACTAATACCATCGCTTCCAACTGCGTTGGAAAGGATTGATACTACGCTCTTTTTAACATCACATGCCGTGAATGTACTAAAGAAGAAAGGCAAATAGTCGGGACTTGGTATAGATGAAAGAGATTGGAGTGTGCTTGCTTTAATTATCCCATTAATACTGCACGAAGAGAAAAAATGCTTATTTAAAGAATCAATATCTAAATCGCTAGGTATGGAGTTTTGACGAGATTTACCAATTCCCAATGACCGGAGAAACTTCCAGACTTTTGCTGGGGTCACCATTTTCTACAGAATCAAAGATTTGCCGACGTTGAACATCCCTAAACACCATATTGCAGTGATTTCGGAAGCGAATGTACTTAAGCTTGTTAGTAACATTTGGACGAGATTTGTATTTTGACTTGGCAACTGCCTTTTTATGCATCACCTTTTTAATATCCTCTGTTAGCCAAGGGGCAGGGAGGTGTTTAATTTTGATGGCTCACAGAGGGGCATATACATCATATAGCAGTGTTAAAGTTTAGTTGAAGATACTGATTTTATCATCTATAGAATTTGCATTTACTACTGGAGACCAATCAATGTTATTAGCATCTTCACAAAGATTTTCCATTTTCATCGAGCTAAAATTGCGCTGCACAAGGATAGTGAGTTTTACTTTTGGAGGACGTATTTAATATGAGATAAAGATGAGATCATGATATGAAAAATTATCAGCTGAACACTGGCCGTGCGTAGCAACATGCATTGGTGACGACACTATAAGTAGGTCTAGAAGAGAAGGAGTGACATTAGGGAAATTGTGTGTTGCATGTAGGGGAAGAATATGCATATTACTTGACTTTATGATGGACTGAAACGAGGAACAACAAAAATCATTTTTTAGGAGACAAGTGTTTAAGTCACCCATAATGATGGTATGACTGTACAAGGGAATGAGTTTTTCCAAGATATTATCGAAAGAAGAAAAATAGTTAATGCGTAGGGAAGGACAATAGTAGGCTTCGAGAAGTATTTTAGTATGAGAGAGAAGGACTTCTATAAAAAGATGTTCACCGGCATGAAGAGGTGGCGGCTGCGCAGACATACTTACTATTGAGTGAGGGATATGGGCACGAAGATAAATGGCTACACCACCACCACTAATACCGGTTCGATCGTTACGAATCAAGATAAAACCGGGCAAAGAGTACGAGGTAGAAGGAAGAAGGGTTTTAACCAAGATTCGGAGACTACTATTGCATGAATATTTTTATTATCAAAAGACGCCAGCATATCAGGAAAATGAGCCGAAATACTCTGTGCGTTAATATGGTTTACGTTAAAATTCTGAAGTACATCAGAAAATTTTGAATTCAAGGTGTCATAAAGCGAAGGTATACTGCAGAAGCTATCATTACTACATTCGCTACTATCGAAGTAGGATGAGGAGCAAGAGAGAAAATCGTCAGTATCACTAGTGCTGCTGTTGAAAATATTTAGCATATGTTATCTATCTATCCTAAAATATACCTGGTTTGTGCCAAATAATTGGCACCTTTGTCCATTATTAATTTGTTGTGCTGCATGTTCACTTCACGCTCACTTACCAAAGCCATAGCAGACGTGATCTTCGGACCCCCAGCAGCTCCAATCACCATCTTGGCGTTGCCATTCCTATCGACAATGATGCTAGGACTCATCGAAGACATGGGTCTCTTTCCTGGTGCGATGAAATTGGCGGCAGAAGGCTTGAGGCCGAAGAAGTTGGTGATACCGGGGGATGAGAAATCGCCCATAACATTGTTCATGACGATGCCAGTTTTGCGGGTCGAGAAGCCTGCGCCAAAACTGAGAATGAAATGGAAGTTGAAAGAAAATTGGAGAAAGATTTTGAGATTACGAGTACTTTTCTAATAGCTGCCATAGATTTTGCAAGTTCACATAAGCAGCTACCAGAAGAGAAAACAATGTGATGGTAACAGTGTCTTAATTGCTGGTTATGTCATGACCTATCCCAGGTTCGAGATCAGTTTTCTCTGTCTTATCAGTTGCCAATCTAGCCTGATCATTTACTGCATGAGATTTCAGCAATATTTTGCCATATTTTCATAATAATCTATAACTATAAAAAGTACCGTGAAATACGTACTAACTGAATCACAAACAACGCACAGCCTAAAAATGTGAACCTAGATATTTGAAATTAAGAGGAAATATTGAGTACTCTAGGGATGAACTAAGAATGGATTTTTACACGACTGCCCAAATAAGTAGTGTATTGTTTTCAGGTTTCATGTATTGTGATGTGAGTTTCTTTATTCCACTATAACTTTTAAATGCCTGAACAGATTTAGATTAATGGGGTATTTTAAAAATCCTTACATCATCCCAAGTAACAAAGGCTATAAGTTATTTGAAAAAAGAAACTGTCTGCAGTAAGGCTCTATTTTCAAA
The DNA here is from genome assembly GCA_946251855.1 of Alsophila aescularia. Taxonomy (NCBI): domain Eukaryota; kingdom Metazoa; phylum Arthropoda; class Insecta; order Lepidoptera; family Geometridae; genus Alsophila; species Alsophila aescularia. The sequence continues at coordinate 44,830,253 of OX276378.1, forward strand.
TGAGAAAAAAACTTTGAATTTTACAATATGGGTATTAAATTGAATGCCTTGATGAGCACATTTTAGTAATATATAATTTATTAGCATCATTCAAAACTTGTCATTAATAATAATAATAAAAATGAGACACGACTTCCCTGCCAAAAACGAACTAAAAAGTAAATAACTAGCTTAAAAGCCAAAAAAATACACGCCTGCCCTGCCAAAAATGAGCTTTTGCCAATAAATTATATACTGTTCGAATGTGCTTATCAAGGCCTTCAATTTGATACCCAAATTGTGAAATTCAAAGAAAAAAAAAAATTCAATTTGAAAATTGAACCATACCGCCGCCATAATTAATGTTTTAAAAAAAATTACCCATGTTACTCTGGGGGATGTAAGGATTCTAACTTGCGTTCTAGCGTTACTTTGCGGAAATCCATATTTAAAATGAACAAAACAAAAAATATGTAGCTTACTTCCGCCAAAACTGTAAGTCAGACAAATGATAAATGGTAAAATTAACAAAAGTAAAACCCCACGCTAAACAAACCTAAACTCTAAACAAACAAAATTGAACTATTGTAAAATATAAATGAAATGAAAGCTAAAGGCATGGAAGACAGAAAAACATAAATAAAAAATAACAATATACACAATATAAAACCCCACACTAAACAAACCCTACCCAAATACGAGTATCGTAACACTTATATATTTATATACATATAATATAAATACACAATAAAAAACATATACTTCAATCCAAATACCAAACGTCTGACATCAATACGACACGTGTTTCGCCTCTGCACGAGGCATCGTAGGGTGATGTTGACTCGTCGAGTGCTGGTCTTTGTTTAGCGTAGGGTTTTACTTGTGTTAATTTTACCATTTATCATTTGTCTGACTTACAGTTTTGGCGGAAGTAAGCTACATATTTTTTATTTTGTTTATATATTTTTTATACCCCATACATCTAAATCTGTTCAGGCATTTAAAAGTTATGGTGGAATAAAAAACTCACATACAAACATACATGAATGCTAATAACACAATACTCCTTTTTAAAAAGCAAGAGATAAATAAAATTGCCATGGCTGCCGGGAGACCGTTCTTTCGAAAACTTTTAATCTAAGTGGTCCCCCGAATGTTTTTTTTCCCTTCCCTATAAGAGTGAACGGGCTACAAAGCTATGAGCGCAGCAAGTATATTATATAAATGCTTACTAGAAATTGATGGAACTAGTGACGGAAACAGCATCACCATTACTAGCTATGATGGAGATATGAGCTGTTCCGGAATCGGGCTGGTTGTACTCCGAAGCACCGTACGTGGCCGTGTCGTTACTCGTCATCGTGTCGTTGATGAGAAGACGAATCGCAGTGCCGTACTCCGGAGAGGTGACGTTTTTGATCAACTGCGGAACATAAAATAGCAATTTTAAAGAACTTTAACAGTTTTTGCCCTGTCTGAGTCAGCAGAGCGGGGAATTAGATTTAAAACAAAAGTAAGTAGGTTATACCTGTTTATTGAAAGTAGAATTAATAGAAGCAATCTTATGGAATTTTATTAAATTATTTTCTTCCCAATAAACAGTATTGCTCACTTATAACGTAGCAGAAAGCACCCCATTATTATAAAACAAGTTCGGTAAGTATTTTGAAATCCATTACAGCAATTTTTTTCTGTTTCCTTGTTTTGTTTATAATTTTTTAACTAAGCAGAGACTACAGAAAATGCATTCGTCCAATAGAGATTTAAAAATAGAATGTACTATTTTAAAAGCTTTTATTTCACATGCAATGTTTGTATGTATGTTTGTCTGTATGTATGTTTGTTTGGGTCAAATTTTGCAAGCTGAAATAGAAACCTCTTATCCTACGGAGTTGAGTTTTTGCATGTTGGTTGAGTTCCGATGACAATGCATTTTTATAGTAAGCATGACCAGGCCACGGTAATGTTATCTATACAGTATTCTATCTTCATACAAGCGGCCGGAAAGTGAGTTATACCTACGCGCCTCGTGTCGGTACCCACTCGGTACACGGCCAGTCGCGAATGCGCCGCAGCTCGGTAATGTGGTCGCAGTGACGAACGAACGGTGTGTTTTTTTTGTAAGCAGTAAGCGTGGGATTTGTAAATATTTTACTGAAATAAGTACATGTACTAACTTAATATGGCAAAGACCACGAATAGACTATATTGTGCTGTTTTTGGTTGTTAGAACTCTTCAATAACGCATCCAGAAAAAACATTTTTTAAATTAATTTAACAAAACATATTAATTGTAAAGTAGCTGCAGGTATCTATAACCAAGTGAAAGATATTTCTTTTTGTCCTCCTTGTCCATGTTTCCAAAAGTATTTTTAATTAAACTATTTATCCGAATGCGGATTTTTTATACTATTAAATTTAACAATAAAGCTTTTCGTACGTCTCAGTCGAGGAGCAAATACTTTTCTGTATCAAATTTATAAGGGTGTATTTTTTTTATTAAATCTACTAATTAAAAAAACACACATGTATTTTTATTGAACACTTCCTATTTCATTCACAACGAATTTATTTCTTTTTTGCATATTAAAATATACAATCACAAAACTAGACAGAAATTCGATAGGTAGATGAAAATAAAATACTGCATGCGCGCAGCCCTATCGCGTGTTTACGTACCACGCGGCTGTAGGTAGTTATTTCAAGGACAGAGCCGAGTCACAATACTGTATAGATATCATTACCGTGACCAATGACCTGCATCGACATCCAGGATCAACTACAGATAAAGGAACTCTTTAGCGGTCAACAGCACCGTCACGAATTTTTGTGTACGCATTTTATTATGATATCCAGTTTGAAGTTTTACCATGACATGGTTGCTGCACTTCGGGTTGTCTCCTGACTGGGGAACTCCTCAATGGTTAACAGCATAGACACGAAATGTTGTATACATAATTAAATTACATCATGACATGGCTACTAAATAAAAGCATTATTTTAAATGTTTTTAAATTAACTTATTTAAATATGAGCGCAATGGAATTGGCACGAATTTATAAGACAATGGTGTCAATTCTGTTGTTCACTCACTAAAACTAAACTACACTAAAACTAAATTTAGTGTAGAGATTTGTAAAATCTATTGCATCATTTTAAGTAAACTAAAAAACTTGCAGAGGGAGAGGGGTGTGTTGCATTGTGCACGGCCGAGAGCGGGGAACGGGTCCCCACCCGTTCCCCCCCCCCCCTCCCACTCACTCCTTCCTCCTCCTCCTCCTAGGGATAAGGGCGATTAGGGGAGGGTAGAGTAAGCCAAAAAAAGTGAAGAAAGGTTAGGGTAATTTAGTACCCCATCCTGCCCTCATATTTTCCAAGCTAAAAAGTGAGGGGAGGATGGCGACCCTCCTCTCACTTTTTCGAAACTTATCTTTATTTTTATTAACTTCCCCCACCCTCCTCTCACTTCCCCTACCTCCCCTCTCTTCCGCCACACTCCTCTCACTTCCCCCTACCTTCTGCGACTTTCCCCTCACCCTCACCTCACTTTTCCCCTCCTCACATTTCCCCTAATCCCGGGTGTCTCTTTCCCCACCTCCGGCCGTGCACAATACAACACCCGCTCTCCCAAGTCCCTTAGTTCCATCGCAGAATTTAAATTTAGTCGGAAAGCTAAATTTAGGCTAGTTTAGTGAGTTTGTAACAAAATAATCTGTTTGACAGGACTAAACTTAAATTTAGTGTAGTTTAGTCTAGTTGGGAACAACAGAATCGACACCAATGTGACTGAAAGTTGTACTGTTTACATTCAGGTGAACAATTGTGATATTACTTTGTAGAAGTAAAGTAAAGTAATATTTATTGCTCAACTGCCAGTAATAACTATAGAAAGCAACATAGTAGGTAATTCATATCTCGTAACAGTTTACCCATATCAGGCATGCAATATTTCAACTTACAAACTAATGATATTTATTTAATGAGTACGCATGTACATATTATACATTTAATACATGATATATTAAAAAATATTACGTTTTATAACTTAGATACTCTTTTATGTTATAGAAGGTTTTCTCAATGAGCCATGACATAAGTTTACTTTTAAAAATATTCCCATTCAAATCCTTCATATACAATGGATATGGAGTGATTATAGATCTTAATGCTCTTTATAAAAGTACTTTTATTATAAACATAGCTTTTTAACTTTCGGTAAACAAAGATTATTTAAATATTTCCTGCGTAAATTAGTGCGTGCATCGGATTTGAGTTCGTAATATTCCATATTATTTTTGACAAATTGAGGAAAAAGAAGTATTTACTGAACCTCAATCAAGTGACTTCTTGCTGCACTTGAGTTTTTAGAGCCCTCGCTAAAGCTCGGGTTCCAATCTAACAGTCGGTGTAGCAATTAGTCTTATTCCGCTCGATGCATTAATACAATACAACTAATATACTATTATCTATGCTTCATTCTCATTGCTAAACTATATCCACTTATTGCCGTGCGCCCTATTGGGGGTGGAATTCCTTTTGCTTGCGCTTTAAGTCTGTACCCACTGTGTTATAGCAGGTAGTTAGCTGCTTACCTCATGTAAATCCAAGAAATCCACGTCTCCCAGCTTCGTTCTCGTCGCATAGGCATACTTAAACGCCTCCAGAATCCTATGGTACGTCAAAATCTTGTCCTCGGTGGAGTTGATGCTTGAAGCATTGAAGCGGTAACCGCGGAGGATGTTCAGAATGTTGACTAGGATCACACCACTGCTTGGTGGTGGTGGAGTGTAAAGGGTCTCGCCGTTGCCAAGTGGTACTGCTAAGGGGTCGGTGATTTGTGCTCTGAAAAGGTGAGAAAAAATTATGGTATTCCCATTCTAAAGTCTATCCAAATGTCCTAACATTTAAATAGATTTGAATGGGAAATTTTTCGTTTCCTTAGGCGTGACAAAGCACAAGCGATGCGAGCATGCGTACTAAGTTCATGAGCACATTATCTCCGTGGGAGCCTTCCTCCTCTCCTTTCCCTAAAAAGTCTAATAGTTCTAAGTTCAAATCTAATAATTTTGTAAAGGTTAAATTTGGATCACAGACGGGTCTCGAACCCGCATCATCCGCGCTTCTGTGCGACACATGCATTTAATCAAATCAGCTATTGTTGTGACGTTGTCATCGTTTTTCATCTACATTATATCCTCATTCATAGTTTATCACTGTGCACTGTCCACACACTTATTCCACACTTCAATTCTCGAAATTAAAATAATTATATCACCCTCGTTTTCTCTCTCATTCTTACTTACATTTGACTCATTAACTCACTACGCCTTTGGAGTAAGGATCTCTAGTCAAATAAACAGATACAGGCTTATAGCCATTTTATAAAATTCATAAGCATATCGAAATAAGCAGTTTTCATTGTAATATAATAACTTTATTATTAACTAGCTGTACCCGCGGCTTCGCACGCGTTGTCTTTTCTTTAGGTAAAAAAAATAGGTTAAAATAGTTTGGCTTCAGTATCGAATATAGAGAACCATTCAAAAATATTTTTTATTACTTAAATATTAACATAACTTTGGACCCATATCCCGGAGAAACCCTTTACTTTTTCGGGATAAAACGTGTCCTAAATTTTAACCCAACATATAACATAAGGCAGTGCCAAGTTGCATCAAAACCCATCCATGAGTTTCAGCGTGGTATGTGTTCTTTTAAATAAGTTTCAACCCCTATCCTGCGAGAACCCATAAATTTTTCAAGATGTAAAGTATCTTATGTCCTACCTCGTAGTATGAACTCAAATCATACCAAGTTCTATTTGAATTCATTCCAGTAGTTCCGGAGCGGCGTGATGCGCGGCTAAGATACAGACTGACAGATATACAGACAAAAATGAAAAAACATACAGTTTAGGCTTCATTATCAAATAAAGTTACTCTAGTAACTTCCAAAAAAAACACTATCTTTAATGTACAGAATTTGGAGCCATATCCCACAGGAACCCTTTATTTTTTCGGGACGAAATGTACCCATAATTTTCACCTGTCGTATAAACTATGTATGTGCTAAGTTTCAACAAAATCCGTGTAGTAGTTTCAGCGTGATAGTGTCATAGTGTGAGCCGAATCCGAAAAACTGTACAAATTTGAATTTAGCGGTACCCTTTGTTGCAGTGAATTAAATGCTTGCGTGTTTAAGGTCAATCAGCGCCATCTAGTTAAATCGGAGGGAGAACTTTGATGCCTTTGGTTTATTCGCTAGCGAAAATACGTAGTACATAGAAGTTACGTATATTCAAAATAGGTTGATCTATATATACATATAGATTTGCGCAGAGTAATTCGATATCAACCATGTACAAAGTACTCTGTATAATGTGTATCAACCGGACGGTAGGCAATTCAACAGATAACTTCCAGTCGCAAGGGCCTGAGAGCTGGAGGTCGTGCTAGTGCTAGTGTGGGCCGAATCCGAAAAACTGTACAGACTTGAATTTAGCGGGACCCTTTGTTGCAGTGAATGAAATGCTTGCGTGTTTTAAGGTCAATCAGCGCCATCTAGTTAAATCGGAGGGAGAACTTTGATGCCTTTGATTTATTCGCTATGAGGGATTGTAAATGATAAAACAATGATAATTTATTTCTTTTTACATGCGTTTCAGGTAAAACTAACAAATTTAAACAAAAACAAAGTATTTAAGTTGACAGTACTCTTTTCTGTTTTTGAGTTTTTTCTAAATTATCTGAATCGGAATTATTGTGACCTTGAAACGAACTTGTTGAAACGATTTGACGGTTTACTTCAGGAAATGACGATGATGATCGCGGAAAATGTATAAATAACGCATAAAATATGTAAATGCTTAAAAATATGGAGCAAAACATTTCAAGAAAAGCGTGATTTTGGCCCAGGCACGTCTGGGTTGGCAGGCCTAGCAGCATACTCCTGCTGTGCCACACAACATCGTGCCAAGAAGGTCGAAATTATGATACAGTTTTAATGTTTTATTTAGATTACATTTAAACTATCATAACTTTGAATACCTATCCCGCAGGAACCCTATATTTTTTGGGGATAAAAAGAATCCGTAATTTTAATACATAATATGAACTTTGACTGTGCCAAGTTACATCAAACTCCGTCCAGTAGATTCAGCGTAATATGTGTTCTTTTAAATAACTTTCAACCACTATCCTGCGGGAACTCGTGATTTTTTCGGGATAAAAAGTATTCTAAATGTTAATCCATAACATAAGCTATAATTGTGCCAAGTTGCATCAAAATCCGTTCAGTAGTTTCAGCGTGATGCGTGTTCAAAGAGACAGACAGACAGACAGACAGACAGACAGACAGACAGACAGACAGACAGACAGACACACAGACAGACAGACAGACAGACAGACAGACAGACAGACAGACAGACCGACAGACAAAAATTAAAAAAAACTTTTTTGCACTCCATATCGATTTTGAAGTTTATCACAATTAAAATTTTCAAAAAATATTTAATGTAGAGATTTAGCCCAATTACGAGTACAGTTTTATTATGGTATAGAAAGGTAAATAAATGCCAATATAAATTTAATCATTTGATGTGGGGTTTCCTTTACTGCTGAATTATTCTTGGAAATACTAGAATAAACCAAAATTTTAGAGCGTAGCGAGTTCGTCAATTGCTATATTGTGTTGCCCGGCTACCTCTTTGCTCCTGAGTATTATCCGCTGTGAGTAAGTCCCCATAACCCTCGGGGGACCTCCAGCGACAGTGGCGCCCAACTTAGGGCATAAACACCCTATCTGATACCCTAACGACCAATTGGTCCATACCTCAAGGCAGCGTATTAGCATGTTTTCTCTTCCTCGTCTACATAAACGATCTACCGAAAATATGTGACTCACTGTGTGAGCTTTTCACTGACGATGTTTCCTTACTGTTCAAAAGGCCCACTAATAGCTCATTTATTCCCATGTAATCGAAACTTTGAATGCTGTGAAATCGCGGCTTCAAAACCACAACCTAATAATAATGAAATAATTACAAAATAAAAAAAAACTATAATTATCCAGTTTAAACCCCATCAAAAGAAAAAAAAAATAAGATACAATAACCAGCTATATACAAATAACAGCATTAATATCCAAGAAGTAAACGAATTTAACTTATTAGAACTTACCCTCGACATGCATCTAAATTAGAAAACACACAGTGAAAAATATATAAAAAATATTTCAGGTTACCTACTGGCTTAGCGTTCTAAAAACAAATACGCGAAAAGGATGTGCTACGAGTATCACGCGACGGCATCATAATGAGGGGAGGCAGTTCCGGTTCCAAAGATTTATTCATCGCTTAGAAGAAATGCCTGCGCATGATTGTAAATAAACGACACAGAGCCTCAATAAAACGTCGTAAAGCTAAATTACTATAAAATAAGTTATGTACCGAAAAGCCTCAAAAATATTACTAAGTATAGCATTTTTCAAAAAAAGGTTATTTCTAATATAAATGTCATATTATACTGTGAATCAATTTATGGAAGATAAATAGGACATATGATTACTTGAAATAGTTATTAATAAGAACAGAAGATGTATTTGTTATTTAAAAATAATAATAATAACTAGTACAACATCTAAAAGAAGATAAATGTGTAGTAATGCTAATAATATACATGAATATAAAACTTACTAATGATATCTTATTAAGTATAGATAATAAGACATTCTGTGATACCAACACAGGCTCACAAGTCAACTGTACACGGATAAGACGAACCTAACCTAATTTGTTACGTTAATTGTATATAAATACAGAAATATTACATAATTACATATTCACCTACCACTACCACCTACAGAGTACCTACCTATTCACTTATAGGTAATAAGATATTCTGTGGTACCAACATATCATCATCATCATCATTATTATCCTTTAGAAGTCCACTGCTGAACATAGGCCTCCCCCAAAGAGCGCCACGACGAATATTTTTGTGCCGCCTCCATCCACCGACTTGCTGCGAATGGCTACAATGTCGTCAGTCCAATATGTTGGGAGTCTCCTTACACTTCGCTTGCTTGTTTGTGGTTATTATTTGAGAATCTTTATTCCCCAGCGGTTGTTGGCTATCCTAACTATATGGCCTGCCCATTATCACTTCAACTTGCAAATTCTGAGACCTATGTCGGTAACCTTGGTTCTTCTACGGATTTTCTCGTTACGGATTTTATATAATAGTGAAACACTGAGCATAGCTCTCTCCATTGCACGCTGCGTGACTCTGAGCTTGTGTATGAGACCAATAGTTAGAGCCGGGCGTCATTGCCGTATGTCATACGGCAGTGAGGCAACACGAACTGATTATAAACTTTTTCCCGTACGCTGCCCATACGAGTTGGATTCGTCGGTTGACCTCTTTGTCGAAGTTGGATCTACCCAGTTGGATCGTCTGACCTAAATAGACATAGTGATCAACAGCTTCGATAATATCGTTCCCAACATAAACCGGCATGGGTACGACATGGGCATTTGACATTGTTCGTCTTATCCATGTTAATTTTACGACCCGCCTTTTGGGAAATGGTATTGAGTTCACTAAGCATTGTGCTTAGTTCTTCCAGGGTTTCTACTATGATCACTGTAATTCATCAGCAAATCGAAGAATCCATTAATGTTAATAGCATATTCTTTCCAGTTCAGAAGCTTGAATATATCTTCCAGTGCAGAGGTTAACAGTTTCGGAGAAATAAAGTCTCCATCTCACCCTTTTTTGCAATCCAATAGAACTCATGCTCCGATCATGGCAATCTTGCTATACAAACACTTCAACACTTACCGGTAGTCAATCTGGTACCGCTGTAATGACTGTAGCATTGCCCAGGTCTCGACTGAATCAAAGGCTTTTTCGTAGTCCACAAACGCTAGACACAGTGGCTGATTATACTCTTCAGTCTTGTGTATAATCTGCCGTAGCATATGGATGTGGTCTACGGTGGTAAAGCCCTTTCAGAATCCAGCTTATTCATGAGGCTGAAAGTCATCGAACCTACTATAGAGTCGGTTTGTAACTACTCTCGAAAACAGCTTATAGACGTGACTCAGCAGCAAAATGGGCCTATAATTCTTCACACTTCAACACCCTCTGTTATCGTCTTCTTTAAAGAACAATACCACTACGCTCTTGTGCTACGCCTCTGGCGTAGTACCATCGAGGCAGACAGAGTTAAACAGCTTCTGAAAGCCTTTAAATAGGTACCGGTGTTATTGTTTTCAGTAGTTCTGTCGTTATTCCGTTCTCCTCTGGTGCCTTGTTGCTCTTGTGCTGTTTAAGAGCCATTCTGATCTCGTATTGGCTTATATCGGGGATATCTTAGACATAATGTCGGGCCAAACCACCTATAGAACTTCTTGAGCTCTGGCTTTGACGAAACGATGCTGCAACTGCACTGTCAGTCTGCAACTTATATAACAGGCTTTGTCCAATATACAGATCTGGAGCGAGTTTCCGTAGTCACCATGCTTGGCAGGTGGATTGGTGACCGCAGTGTTGTTAATAAGTACTCGGAGGACGCTGCTGCCCATCTTCCGGTGTGTGAATTTTTGGTATGTATTATTGAAATAAATCTTGGAGTTGACGGCTAATTAGTTGCGGGCCATTATCTAGGATTATGGTCTTTGAAATGCCATCGACCATGAATACTAAGTTCTCTAGGATATGTTTGATCACAGAAGAGGTTGCTTTTTTCATGGGGAATATAAGACAATACTTGGAAAAGCAACATGTTACTACAAAAATGTGAACATATTTAGTTTACGTGTCTTTGGAATTGGACTTACTATATCGATAGATATGCATTGGAAAAAATGAGAAACATTCTTGGGTTTACCCATCAGACCATTGTATTTTGATTCTAATTTACGCGAGGCATATTTTATATTTGGAAATATGGCTGGTAATTAGGTCCATGAATCCCGGAGTCTCGGAATATCGCAACTCCGGAATCTCGGAACATTAGTTCCGATATTACAATTCCGATATTGAGGGGTCCAATATCGCAACATCGGAATCAATCAAATGTTCTATTTGAGTTTTTAAATATATTATTGTCTGTTTATTAAGAGAACCGACGTGCATGGTTTAAACGGGGTAAAACATTAAACTATTATCTAGCAAATTTGTAACATTTTTTGAGTTGTAAATATCAAAATAAATAAAAAAACGAGTTACAAAATGGTTTTAGTCAGACCAAATTATTTCCGAACGGACTCTTATTATGTAACTCAATTAACTCATTACTAGCCAACGCCCCGTGCAATGCAAAAGCTATGATGATTTTGTCCCCCTTAGTCTTTTATATTTATTCTGTACATCTCTAATATGTCTATGAAATAGATATAACTCACCTGCTATTTTAACTTACAGTTACCTTATTCAGAAGTTTTATTGAAGTTGATTTTGAGTTTTATGATTTAATTAGTAGAGGATAATAATGAGAAATCTGTGATTTGTCACATATGAGTCTAAACTACATTTCGTAGTAAAGAAAAACTATTTTTTTATTAAGTAGGTAGACTGATTTAGAATTAAGGTTTTAGTTCGTTCAGTGAGACCTAATTAGGTTGCACTCATAGAGTAACAGACATTTCTTACTGCCCTTGGTTGCACTACGTTCGGTTGAACGAAAAAAGTTATCATTTTAACATTGTTTTTTTTATGATTAAAAGAGTTTGATTGAAAACATCTTTTTTTTTGTACTTAATTCAACTTTTTATTTTTTTTGTGCAATTCCGATATTGGATCTCAATATTGGAAATCAGTCTCGGAATTGAAAACCTTCAGATATTACATGCCCTACTGGCAAAGTCTTTGTTCATTCCTGAGAAAGAAATTCAGATAGGATTACTTCTTTCCAACTTAATTCTGAGTTTGTAAGGGTAATAGAACGGGTGTAACTGTAGAGTTTGTTATCTTGTAGCATGTATTAAGGAGTTGACATGGAATTTGTGCTACACTTGGAGTATACGGAAATGTACGACGTATCAGAAGTATGTGTGAGATCATAATTCATCAAATTAATTGGTTTAATGCAAGTCACAGTATCTGAGACCAAATGTTCTTTGCCACGTTTATTTTGGATGTCAAAATTAAAAATTGATAATCGTATGCACCAACGGGCAAGTCTACCTATAGGATTATCTAAGTGTAATAACTATTGAAGTGCAGAATGATCGGTATAGAATTATAGATAGTAAACTTTTGGCCACTGTCTAAGTAGCAACGCCAATACTCTAAAACAGTTATAACGCTATAACGCTTAGGAGTTCACGTTCAGTTATGGAATAGTTTCTTTGGGGACCTGTAAGTAATTTGCTAATTTGTAGCTATAAGCTATGAGTTTTTCAACTGCATCGAAGTCTTGGGTAAGCATTGCTCAAGTTCAAAAGCGGATGCGTCGCAATGAACAGCAAAAGGTTTAGAAAAGTTAGGCCAAGTTAAAATGGGAGTTAATTTTTTTTTAAACTATTATTCCTGCTTTTGAAAATTTATTGGCATAAGTTCATTTTTGGTAGGGCAGGTGTGTTTTTTTTTAGGTTTTGAGCTAGTTATTGGTACCGATTCGGTTGGCACGAACTAGACTAAACTACACTAAAATTAAGTTTAGTCCTGTTCCAAGCCGATAACAATGCACTAAACTAAATTTAAGTTTGACACACCTAAATTGATTTTAATTTGTCAGTTTAGTTTAAGTGGTATTTTTCTATTCTGTTGTACGTCAGTTTACGTATAAAGGTGCCTCCACACAACCCTGGTGCCGAAAAGTCTCAGCAAGAAATGAAAACCATAGACAAAAAGCGTGGCCTGTGTCAGGGCGCACGGCCGCTTGTTTGTCGTGAATCGTTTACTCCACGTACAAATCGCGAGTTATACCGAATTATAATAGATCCTTTCATCGTATCCTTGGCGGCAAACATGTTTCACCACCCAGGACCCGTCGACTTGCGCGTCTGCTGTTACAGAGGTAATATGTCAGGCAATGGAATATTTCATTCCATTCAGTGACAAGACTCTTTCCAGCAAAGCTCAGCCTTGGTTTGGATCCAGTTGTGGTCGTGCTGTGGCTCTAAAGCGTGCGGCATATCTAGACTAGGCTGATGCTCGAAAGCGCAAGTCTTCTGATATTCGGGCTAAGAAAAGAAAATTTAACGTTGCCGCTAAGACCTGCAAAAAGATACTTAGGAAGGCTCATTTTGATCACGTAAGTCGAATTGGGGCCATACTGGCTTCATACCCTGCGGGTAGCAAAGCTTTTTGGTCCCTGGCCAAGTCGGTCGAAGAAAACTTCTGCCGCCCCTCACTGACAACATTGCTGAAACCTGATGGATCACTAGCTGACACTGCTGGAGACAAAGCGAATTTATTTGCTTCTCTTTTTGCAGAATTCTCGCATCTAGATGCTTCTGGCAAGACACCTTCCTGCCTTCCTCATTGCAGGGTTTTTATGCCCGAAATTCGCATTCGCTAGAAGGAGGTTCTCAGAACGCTTCGAGCTCTAGATGTGAACAAGGCCAGTGGTCCTGATGGTATTCCAGCGATTGTGTTGAAAAACTGTGCGCCCGAATTGTCTCCCATCTTAACGCGTTTGTACCGCCTCTCTCTTCACTCAGGTATAGTTCCGAAGACCTGGAATCTGGAAGCCAATGTACAACCAGTACCAAAAAAGGGTAGTCGTGCTGATCCGGCCAATTATCGTCCCATCTCGATAACCTCCTTACTCTGATTGGGTCTGGCACGATGGCCTTTTAAACAAGCTTCCCTCATATGGTTTACCTGTTGGCTTATGCAATTGGATAGTTGATTTCTTGAGGGAACGATCTATTCGAGTAGTCTTAAGGCCGGTTCCTATATTATAAAACATACCGTTTTTGCTTACTGTCCGTAAGCTTTTGACATAACTGCCATACAAAAAACGTCAAAAAGTAACGAGACATTGGAAAAACGACTCGTTTCACTTTTATAGGAATGGGGGATTAGAGGGCTGCTCTTCTGATCAAATGGCTATTAATGCCGGTGTACCTCAGGGATCGGTTCTCTCGGCTACACTGTTTTTACTGCACATTAATGACCTCCTGAAGCCCGGTACCTTTAGGTATGCTGATGACAGTACTGTAGTTGAGAGATACACTTCCAATGCTCAAGCCAGCTGTGACGCTGTCCAGTTTCAGAGAGAGGCTATGGTAGACCGTTTAAATTCTTAGGCTTAAGAAGCCGTGTCCGATTGGGCGATGCTAACCTGGTTAAGTTTAATGCTACTAAAACGCAGGCGTGTTTGTTTTCTGCTAAAAAAGAGTCCTCTAAACCGATCTCCGTCTTTCCAAAGTGTAACAATACCAATAGGCGACCATTTGGAGCTTTTGGGTGTCGAACTCGCATCAAACCTGAATTTTGGGTCTTATATTGAATACAAAACCAAAGTAGCTGCAAAAAACTTGGTATTTTGTCTAAGGTTAGGCGGTACTTCACACCGGGACAGCTTTTGAATCTTATCAAGCACAGTTCCGATCTTGTATGGAGTACTGCTGCCACCTCTGGGACGGTTCTGCCAAGTATCAGCTCGAGTCTTTGGATTCAATTGAGAGACGTGCTATCAGGCTCATTGGGGATGAAACTCTGGTAAAGAGTAAGCTTCAAAGTCTGGCGCATCGACGTGAGGTAGCAAGCCTGGCGGTATTCTACAGATTGCACTATGGAGAGTGTGCACAAGAACTACACAACCTGATTCCCCCATCACCTTTCCATCACCGTACGACTAGAAGATCAGCAAAGCGCCACCCTTTCATGGTTGAAATACCTCGCACAAGAACGAAGCGTTACGCTTCTTCATTTATTATAAGAACTGCAAAGGAGCGGAATGCCCTGCCCTCGTCAGTGTTTCCGGTAAATTATAACCCCGGTGTGTTCAAGTCAAGAGTGAATAGGTATCTACTAGGCAAGCGTGCTACACATTCGACCACATCATCGCTTTCCATCAGGTGAGATCGTGGTCAAACGATTGCCTAGTCAGTAAAAAAAAAAAAAAACATTCGATCGCGCATGCGCATAGCGGCTTATGAAAAATTATATACAAACGTCTCACTAACACAGATAATAAACAACAATTTATGATAACATTCGTTCATTATTTAAATGTAGGCTGTTGCCCATTAAATGTTAGCAATTACTTAAATTTAGTCGTTGTCAAAATCAAATTAGTCCTGTCACAATGATGTCCTAGTTTAGTTGAAATCAACAACTGATAAAATTTTAGAAATCACTAAAATAAAATAAATTTAGCTTTAGTTTAGTTTAGTGAGTTGCTCAACAGAATTGGCGTCATTGGTGTCGATTCTGAGTGCACCAATTAAAAGTAAAACTAAATTTGACAGCTCTAAAATTATTCCTGTCACTTTCAAACCTTTGGGAAACGAAAGGGACATCAACAATTTTAGAGCTGTCAAATTTAGATTTAGTTTTAATTGGTGCACTCAGAATCGACACCAGTGTCTGTAATATGCGGAGTGATTTATTTGCATTGGTCTTATGTTTAAACTTTTTAAAATTAATATCACATATAAGTTTTTAACAATTCTTTCTTCAAAAATATTGAAAGAAATGATGGCGTTAGAATAAGAATGTTTGACTAACGTAAACGACGGCGTCATTATTATGTTATAAATGGAAAATAGAATAAAAAAATACACTATGATATGATATAAAAAATTGTTTTGGGTTTACCAAATCATGGCAAAATCAAATGACGTTGGCCTAATGCCTTTTAGATTTTTGTGGAAGAGCGTCACACTTAAAAACTAACTTCACACAAAAAATTACCGGAACTTGAAGGCTGGTCAGGTCAGGGTAGAGCAGAGCAAGAATCAAAACGAGGTCCCAATGAATATATCAAAATTTTCACATTAATACCTAACATTTTTAAATAAAATAATGGAGCAATGGAGCAATGGAGCGTAGCATGCTAGGAGTAAAGAGAACTGACAGAATTACGCTCGCTCTAAAACAGATATTGCTGGTGTTGGCGAAAAGACAACCAGGCTAAAATGGGATTGAGTGGGTCACGAGAGCCCAATGCACCCGGACAGATGGGCCCAAATTGTCACCCAGTGGACATCCAAAGACAGTCATAGATGACGGGGTAGACCCTCGTTTTCTCTGTAATTCATACATTTCACTCATTAACTCGCTACGCCTTTTAGGTAAGGATCTCTAGTCAAATAAATAGATTTAGGCTCTATTATAGTTATTTTATAAAATTCATTTAAAGCATAGGCTGTTTTCATTGTAATTGTTAATCTATGGTACATTTATATTTCTATCATTGGTACCCACGAACCTATAACTATTACAGATTAATGGTGGTACCTAAGTCTGTTTGGTATTATTAGGTTGGCAGCATATTTCAAATATATTGCGATCGTCTGTGTGCATTGTGTCACAAAAATTGTGTACAGTAGTCGCAGCGGAAGTATGAGTCTCGGAAGTTGTCTGCTAGTCGCTGCGTAAACTGCTATTGTTCAGGCGCAATCCCAATGTAAAAGATGAAGACAGCATTGTATAACTGCATCGCTCACTCGCTTACGTTTTTAGCATATTCTATATCGCTCTTACTTTATGCTGTTTTATCCCCACAGCAGTACCTGCGCAATCGTTCACCGAGCCTAACTTCACAAACATATAGATGGGCTGCGACTACTGTAATAAATTTTTATTCCAAGTAAATTTTATTTCTCTAAAATATAGTTATTACTAAAAGCCGATTATCTTTTCCCATTTACTTTATCAGTAACTAGCTTACCCGCCCGCAACTTCGTCCACGCGGACTACAGTTTATCGCGAAAAAATCATCCTACTTCTTGGTTATGGCCTCCGTGGCTTGTTGACTTAATCTGTTACGCCTGTTGTTGTTGACCAACGCTCTTGATGATTTTTGACGGACTTGTTATTTCATTTCCATGGCAACCGTTCCTTACAGCGAGTATTACACTTTTTCTAGTTTTCCCGTGGAAACTTCCACGGAATTCGTGGAATTTTCCGAGATAAAAAGTATCCTATGTTTTATTCTAGGGTATAAGCTATCTCCATTCCAAATTTCATTGAAATCCATCCAGCGGTTATTGCGTGAAAGCTCCCCAATAAACAAACAAACAAACAGACAACGTTTCACTTTATATATTGGTATGGATATAATAATTTTATTGCATTGACCCTATTAAACAGGAAGACGGGGCAACCTAGAACTTCATGTAAACTACACCCGGACTAGATACAACTACAGGAAAACACACCCACACAGCTAAATTTGCACTGTTGTACACTTCACTTCATGCACCAACAACAAAGATAGAGAGACATACGCAGATAGAAGCGCAAAAGAGATAACAACTTTAATTCTCGAACCAAATACGATTCGGGTATCGGGTAAGTTCGTTTTAGTCCGTAAACATAAAGTAATGTAAGGAACCGTCAGCAAATAAATTTCAATGAAATAAAATAATATTAGCTTCTACCGCAGTTTTGATCACCAATGTAAAAAATAATATTTAAGTTTGGTAGTTTTTTGTAGTAGGTACTTAAAACAACGGTGTTAGTGTGTACTTGAGTAACAATATTTGAACATTTTATCCTCCAATAATACCATTTACGAAAGTTTGTTTTTATGTTACACAATCACGCTCGGACTATGATGAACATTTGAAAAAAAACTTGATTTCTTGGCCATAAATGAAACTAGTGTCAATCGACAGGGCAAATTATAAGAAACAAAAAGTGTTCCATGAAAAAAACGTGATATACTTTAAGACATATTTGGGTTTATTTTTCGTCCAACTTCACGGCAATATTAATATATCGTGCAATTATGGGGATGGCGCATGTTAGATTAGTTGTTTGTGACATTAATTTCATCAGACCCCTTCATCCCTTCCTGACCAAGACTGAAAATCAAAATTGCAACTTTATGTTCCTAACGCATGTAAAAGACGAAAAAATATGTTTATACCCAAATATCTCAAAAAATATATCACTTAGGCAGTTTATTAATACACTTTATGATTATTATATTTTTTCCAGTCGATTGACACGAACTCATTAATGGCCAAGAAATCGCCATTTTTTTTCAAATTCGCTGCTGTTTAGGTATGCGAATAAGGTATTATGCTCTTTAATATATAGGTAAGTACATATCACCTACCCAAAAATATGGACCTGCGCTTTTAATATCTGCCTATATCCTTTGTGAGTTGTACACATATGTTCTGATTTGAAGTGTATTAATATAATCAACTATTATTGTTGGGTAGCCAATCTGGCTCTTCCCCATAGACAACTGCATATTACTAGTACTCTAGACAGACTATTGATGAACGTCGCAATTAGCTCATTTGATTATCGCCACTTTGGCGCTGTTGGCGCTGATAGCAGTACTTTGGCAGTCGTGAGCGTCCACGGAACTAATGTATTTACTACGTACGTAAGTAGTTAACGTATTTACTTTTTTGTACCTACTATTGTACGCTCCGTGGGGTGCTTTGAATCGGCACAAACGAAAGTACGTCATAGCCTGTCCATAGAGATCAGTGCTCTTCCTTCTGTCTTCTGACAACTCGTAGCCACTGATGTTTCCACAGTTCGTCTTTAGGAAATCTATTAATAACAATTAACATATCAGTGGGTGTAGAGTAGACAAAATAAACATGTGAAGAAATATCAGGAACATGTTAGAAAGTATCTATTATGTTGACGTTTCTAATATAAACAAGGGGTAAATACCTAAAGGTAGGTAGATTAAAATAAAATATGCAATGTTTAAGTGAATAAAATCAATTCTAAAATGTTTTTTTTTTCTTCCTGACGGTACAAAGAGATCTGGGCCCTATTTCATAAAGTGACAAATCATAATAAACCTACAAATGTCAGTCGAATACGCAAAACCTGCGTTTCATACGTTTTGATATAACAAAAATGTACGACATTCCTATATTTTGACTGACAATTGTCGGTTTGATTGACATTTGTCAGTGTACTATAGTTTTATGAAATAGAGCCTTGATCAAACTTTTGTCCATGACACCGTGATCATTACACCGCCATCCAAATTTTTCCCTCATTTTCTAAATTCGCCTTAATGCTATTTATTGGCACCTCAGTTGAGCTAACTCAGCCAACACATTTAAAAGAAGCCAAGCAGGAGTTACATAACGCTAAATAATAAAAAATATTCGAAGTTTTTATCCTAATATTTTACCCAAAAGACGATCGCGTTGATGGTAATACAATAGGTACTACTTACTCATAGTCCCTCAAGTCATTAGCTGTTATGATGCTACCAACTGACTGCAAATCGGACAGGAATTCCTCAGCCAGGGTTCCGTTGTACAGCGTGTCGCCTCCTTGATGTGCGATTAGCTCCAAGGTACTGCATAAAGCCTCGCTTGGCTTCAGTAGAGTGCCAGGCTCGTGGAATTCGCCAGATGAGCTGACGTACACCTGTCTGAAGGAGAAATGGATGATATCAGTGCGAACTGTTTATAATATTCTTCATGTTGCAAAAATCAACGCCCGACTTCAATAACATTACAAATCATTTGGGTATCGAATTTATTTACACAAATTTTGGTGAATGATATGTCCTTGCCTTAAATATGTGTCATAAACATCATGCAGTGTAGTTAGCGTAATATTTTTTGTTGGAGACATAACTTGTATGTAGAGGTAGTCAGCAGACCTAGCAAGCGCTCATCACAGGAAAAATGTATTTTTTTTATTACCATAACGAAATCTCAGGAGCTTACTTCAAATTATGATCTTCATTAATAAGTTTCTTATTATACGCGATATTAAGACTCTCGTACATGTGCTTGGACATGACGAAGCCTTTTTTGCAGATGTCTATGGTAGGAGTGATCAGCATCTTCCAGGGTAGGTTGCCCCATCGCTGGTGGGCCACCCACATGCCCCTGAGCTCACCAGGCACTCCTATTGAGTGAGGACCTGAGAAAAAAAGGTCTTTGTAAATTATGTAATATCTTTACTTCAACAAAAGATCTTGAGTCATGTGATCCTCCATCCAAAAGCTGTACTTGTTTTGGAGTGTTATGTTAGGTTAGGTTAGGTATCTTCCACTGGGGCAAGATAGTAGAATGCTAACCAGCCCCGGATCTTCAATTTTTTTATAGGCGGGGCAGAAACTGAAAAATGCCGCCCCTCGCCCACTTTTTTTTTCCTTTATCATATTTATAATTTCAGCTATCAGATGTCCACTAATTGATTGACATTTGCCTTCCGGAAATAATGCATACATTGCTGTTCAATTATTTACAGATATATAGACATGAACGTGTAGGATATATATTTTATGCACAGCACAGGATAGGATTTAAAATAAAAATATGTATAGTAAATATAAAAAGCAAATATGTTATTGCATTTGTGAATTAAAATTACAATTTTACTCTTCAAGATTTTTGTTCAACAAATAAATCTATGGCCTTGTCATAATTTAACTCGTATGCAATTCGATTTTCTATCGCTATGATTGCAAGACTCGATAAGCGTTCCTGGCTTATAGAAGATTGCAAATAATTTTTAATTAGTTTTAGTTTGCTAAAACTTCGCTCACAGCTTGCGGATGTAGTAGGAAGCGTAGAGTAAATTTGCAGGGCAATACAAATATTAAGAAAAGCATCCTGCAAATCATGCGCATATATCTGTTGAAAGAGATAGAAACCGTTAGCCTTTTGTATATCACCAAATAAAAGCGAAGCTTGCTGTTTAAAAACGTAAAGTCCCTGGCAGAATTCAACGCCTTATGCTGCGTTGAATTCTCGGCTTATGAATCTCGCTCGTATTTTCGAGCCAGATCTGCTCCATTCTTTTTCAATTCTTCAATTGTCATTTTCAAAATATTAGTACCATTAAGAAAAGCAAAATTCAAATTCAGCATGGTAGCACAATCAAACCTCATTTTAATTTCTGATATAATTCGATCAAATAACATCATTATTTCTTTAGAAAAAAAATAGTAGAAATGTTTTTTACGTTTCAGAAATCGTTTGTTTTTGCAAAATAGTGCCAACACCACTATTTTCAGCAACTTTTGCAGCCTCTTTATCTAATATTCTATTGGATTTTGACTCATTTTTTGCAAAGTTTTGTGCAGACCATCTATTAGTGCGACGGATCGGGCAAGGATAATATCTTCTTCCTGAATTTCTATATTCACTCGATTGATTTCGCGGAGAATATTTGCCCAAATAGTTAAATTAAGAATTAAAATTAAAATTCTTTATAGCAGTTAAGATATGACCTACCTCGTACTTAGCTTCTGGAGCATGAGAAGATTGCTTAACTTCTTCTAAGGCTTCCGCAATTTCTGGCAAATTATTTAATAGGGCATTCATAGCAACATGTTTCGCCAACCATCTCGTCTGACTACTTCCTTTTAAACTTGTTTTAACGTTTTATTTCATAATGTCCCACCTAGTAGTGGAGCCAACAAAAAAACAATATACTTTTTGAATTGATCCAAATAGGTTAATAGCTTCTTGGCATGATGAGGCAGAATGAACACCTACAAGATTTAAGGAGTGAGCCAAGCATCGTACGAACTCAGGTCATTGCTTTTTGCAATCCTGGCTTGTACCCCTTTATGGATGCCGGCCATATTGGACCCATTATCATAAGATTGGCCACGACATTGTCCAATATCTAAATCATCAACTGCCAATTTTTCTAAAATCTGTGGACAAAATGTCCTCTGCTGTCTTGCCAGCAACTTCTATGAAATCAATGAAACTTTCTTTTATTTCACACACATCGCCAGTTTTTTTATATATCGAACTAGCTGCGCCCCGCAGCTTCGCCCGCGGTCAAACTTTGCCACTCCCACAAGTTTAGATAATTAATCTTAAAAATTCCCTCCTTTTTGCATCTATATTTATTATCTATTCGGGACGGATACAAATTCAAGAAATCAAAGATAATAAAAATCTGTCCAGGAGTTCTTGAGTTATAAATAGAGTAAGTAACACGAATTTCTGACTTTCTGTTATATATATAGATGCTATATCTCCAAATTCTTAAATGTTTCTGCTCTCCTGGTTTTTAGTTTTTTTTTAAATATAATCACACCATTTCATGTTCATGGGGAGATAAGTATACTCACTTTTAATAACTATAATTGACAATTTTGTATCTCCAATTTTTTAAGTTTTTCTGCTCTCCTAGTACTTAGAAATACATTTTTTTAAATACAATCACACTACTAATTTAATGTTCATGGGGAGGTATTCTCACTTTTAATAACTTTATTTGGAAATGTCATATCTCCAACTTCAGGTGTTTCTACTCTCCTGGTATATAGAAATGCTTTTATTAATATAATAATTACACCATTTATTAATATTCATGAGGAGGTAAACTCACTTTAAATAACTTTATTTGTCAATGTCATATCTCCAACTTCTTATGTGTTTCTGCTCTCCTTGTACTTAGAAATCCTTTTTTAAAATATAATCACACCATTTAATGTTCATGGGGAGGTATAATCACTTTTAATAACACACTATTTGAGTCTTTTGTATCTCCAACTTATTAAGTGTTTCTGCTCTCCTGGTACTTAGAAATACTTTTGTTAAATATAATCACACCATTTAATGTTCATAGGGAGGTATACTCACTTTTAATAACTTTATTTTTTACTGTTACATCTCCAACATCCTAAGTGATTCTGTTCTCCTGGTACTTAGCAATACTTTTTTAAATATAATCCACCATTTAATGTTCATGGGGAGGTATACTCACTTTTAATAACTTTATTTGTCAATTTTGTATATCCAACTTCTTAACTGTTATGCTCTCCTGGTACTTAGAAATACATTTTTTGTTTTGTTTATTTTTCAAATCTTAAAGAAAACGATACTTCTTTTTTCCCCTATTTCGGGATCAAAAGTAGCCTATGTGTTAATCCAAGATATTATAAGCTATCGTGGTACCACATTTCATCCAAATTCGTTCAGCTGTTTGAGCGTGAAGGAGCAGGCGTCTCTGCTCTCCTGGTACTTTGAAATACTTAAAAAAAAAAGTTCATGGGGAGGTATACTCACTTTTAATAGCTTTATTTGTAAATGTCATATATCCAACTTTAGGTGTTTCTTTTTTCCTGGTACTTAGAAAAACTTTTTTTAATTTAATCACACCATTTAATCTTCATGGGGAGGAATACTCACTTTAAATAACTTTATATTTCAATATTATGTCTCCAACATCTTAAGTGTTTCTGTTTTCCTGGTATTCAGAAATACTTATTTTAATATGATCACACCATTTAATGTTCATTGGGAGCTAAGTATACTCACTTTTAATAACTTTATTTGTCAATTTTATATCTCCAACTTCTTAAGTGCTTATGCTCTCCTGGTACTTAGAAATTATTATTTTTCATTATTTTTTTCGTTTTTTTTCAAGTTTTATAGAAAACGATAATATTTTTTTCTCCTATTTCGAGATAAAAAGTAGCCTATGTGTTAATCCAGGATATAAACTATCCTGGTACCAAATTTTATCTAAATCCGTTCAGCCATTCGAGCGTGAAGGAGCAAGAAACACACACACACACACACACACACACCCACACACACACACACACAAACACACACACACACACACACACACAAACACACACACACACACACAAACATACAAACTTTCGCATTTATAATATTAGTTTTATTAAAGAATCTATATGATTTACTCTTAACAGTTTTCCAATAGATTACATTTATCATAATTCATGGCACAATGAAATATTAGTACCCCTTTAGCAACATGATCAAGAAGTTTACTCGACACACGGGTTACACGGGCCTTTATGGCAAATGATCTTAGGATTCTAGACTTGTACTTTTATTTATTCTGTGTCCTAGGTCTAGATAAAAAAAATATACATTATACATTTAAAATCGTTTATTTTTTGCATTTTGGGCTTATTTATCTCCCAACTGCTAATCTCTGAGAGTTCTGAGACGATTGATCCGATTCTGAAAATTCTTTCACTGATTGAAACGTCATTGCTACGTTATTCACAATGGATATAGACTGTTTTTTCCGTCGGGAAAATACAAAGTTTAACGGGGAAACTACGGATGGAGCTGTAGGTCAGGGCCATTATTCTCTATTGCCAATAAGACACGTTACACGCCGCGTTAAGATATCTTCGTGGAATCGTACGGCAATTGCCGTACTGACTTCACACGTTTTCGGCAAGGAATTTCATGCTGCATAGTGAATATGCGCCCAGGTCAGCCTTCTTAACAAGATATTTGACGTGTTAAAAATTTCAGAGCCACCCGGGCCTAGTTTCGGGTTTTCTAGTTGCTTCCCGCGTAGCTCACGCGCAGGTGTGGCCATAGCTTTAGACGTAGTACTATTTAATCTGTGCTTTAGATAACTACTAGCTGCGCGCCGCGGCTTTGCCCGCGTGCAATCTTCTCCTCCATCCTATTTAAAAATACTACAGTTAGCGTTACAATCATGTCACATAATTTAAAAGAGTTTTGGTGGTATATATTCTTTATATTGAAGTTTCTTTTGATAAACAAATATTTTCCGTCTTGTGAGTAGTTACACGAATAGGTCTGACGGTTTCCTAACACGTGAACAAGGCACATAACAATTGACAATGTGAGGAGCATGTATTTTCCAAATTTAATCCTTAAACTTGTAGTGATTACCCCTGCGCCTTGTGTAGTAATTGCAAATGGGAGTCACTCCCATAAGGCTGGAATTACAATAAAACCTTCCTAAGTAACCTTCTTGGATACTCAAGGAATCATTAATTATGAATGAAAACACTTTTTTCAAGAGAAATAATAATGTAATCTCATTTATCTACTTTGTTTATTTAAACACACAAAAGCTCTGCTGAATACAAATGCATTGCCAATTGCAAGACGTTATCAATTAAGGAAAAAGTTTTGATAAACTATTAGTGTTTATTTATATTTGTATTTCTATTAAAAACATTCTATTATAAACGCAGCGTCATAGTGCATACTTTTTTAAATATAATCAACCATTTAATGTTGATGGGGAGGTATAATCTAATAACTTTATTTGTCAATTTTGTATCTCTAATTTAAGCTATCCTGGTACCAAATTTCATCCAAATCCGAACAACTGTTCGAGCGTGAAGAAGCAACAACACACACACACAATCGCGGTCAATCTTTGCCACTCCCACCACATTAGAAAAGACATTTAAAAAATCCTTCCTTTTTGCATCCCTAGGATGTCACTTTGACACCTGCTACTTTGACACTTCCTTTTTCTTTCTTATTTTGGTCCCATCCTCCTCCCCCTGGCTCCGTCCCCTTTAAAACCTCTACCAACAACCTTCAACTCCCACCCCCGCCATGTCACTTTGACAAAGAATTTGCAAAAATATATTAATGATGATGATAAATTCTGCTGTCCTGGTACTTTGAAATACTTATTTTAAAATATAATCACACTATTTAACGTTCATGGGGAGGTATCATCATCATCATCGTCATCATCAGCCCGTGTCAGTCCACTGCTGGACATACGAATTTTCAAAAGCACGCCACTGAGCTAGATCTTCGGCTACTACACTCTCGAGGAGGTATACTCACTTTTAATAACTTTATTTTTCAATGTCATATCTCCAACTTCTAAAGTGTTTCTGCTCTCCTGGTACTTTAAAATCCTTGTTTCAATATAATCACACTATTTAATGTTCTTTAAATAACTTTATTTCTCAATGTAATGTCTCCAACTTCTTAAGTCTTTCTGCTCTCCTGGTACTTTGAATATTTTTTTTAATATAATCACTCCATTTAATTTTCATGGGGAGGTAAGTCACTTTTAATTTAATATCTTTATTTTTCAATGTCATATCTCCATCTTCTTAAGTTTTTCTGCTCTCCTGGTACTTTGTTTTTTTTTTTAAATATATTTACACTATTGAGTGTTCATGGGGAGGTTATACTCACTTTTAATAACTTTATTTGTCAATTTTGTATCTCCAACTTCTTAAGTGCTTATGCTCTCCTGGTACTTATAAATATATTTTTTTTTAAATTTTTTCGTTTCTTTTTTAAGTCTTAAAGAAAACGATAATATTTTTTCTCCTATTTCGGGATAAAAAGTAGCCTATGTGTTAATCCAGGATATAAGCTATTTTGGTACCAAATTTTATCCAAATCCGTCCAGCCGTTCGAGTGTGAAGGAGCAACAAACACACACACACACACACACACACACACACAAAACCATACAAACTTTCGCATTTATAATATTAGTGTGATGTGATTAGTGTGATTACCTGGCTCATTTGTTCTATATGTGTACATCTGGAGTGCATTCGAACATTATTTTGTAGTATTTGGCTTATTTGATGCGATTTAAAATTTTAAAATGCTATTTCTAACTGTTTTTGCCATTAAGTCAATTACTTCATATGTATTGTCTTTGATAAATATGATACTTGTCCCTTTTTTTAGGGTTCTAATTGAAACTTAAGAGTTGAATTATATTTGGCGAGCAGGGAAATTAAGTTCAATAAGTTACCTTGACTAGGCTGCGGACAATGTGTGATGAGATCGCTAGGAGTTTCATGGGACCCGAGAAAAGAAAGAGTTTGTGGATAGATACAATACAGCATCCATAACAATACGCAGGATTTGTCTCCATTTTTCTTTCTCTAATTGAATTACTCTCTCAAAGTCGCTTGCTGCCGCGTGCCGCATTTTGAGATTCCTGCGGGCGAGCGGGCGCGTATTTTGAACTATGCCTACGCACCTCGCGAATAATAATGTTCGTGCAGTGCGTCTCACTCCGTGCTCTCGCCGCGCCCGGTCACGTGGTCCGTATGCTGTACCCCTGGGTATCGGTCGAGTTGATATGGCCACAGTGAAACAAGAGTCCATTCGTCTGTAAAGTGTGAATTTGACTGCCCTCTGAACTTGCCGCCCGACTTGGCCCCGACATAGGCATAGGCTCCCCGGCTAGGTTGAGCGATGATTTATTACACAAAAAATACACAAAACGTACACAAAAGATGGATCGCGGCGGTTGGAAAGGAAGAGCCTAAGAATGGGCACATCACTGGTAAGTTTTGGTAGAGGTATATGTCCAGCTGTGGATATACAGACTGATAATAACGATGATGATGTTGAATCACTTGTATGCTTATATTTTTTTGAGTATATACTTCATAGTTAAATATTTAAACGGGACTTAATCGCGCTGAAAACTTAATATTTATTTACCTCGACGTTTCGATCAAGTTGCATTGATCGTGGTCACGAGAAGACTGAAGTAGCGGGTGTCAGCGTCGAGAAGGGAGAGCGTTGTCTCCAACTACCCGCTTTGGTTTTGTAAAAATTCAGAATTGTCACGACACACGACCCTAACGACATCTGCAGTCTCGTTTAAATATTTAACTATGTGTTCGAATCGCGAAAGTTTAAAAGTTACAGTATATACTTCATTATGTGTACTGTGGTTTAAGGAACTCAGCACACGTAGCAACTTGAGTTTAGGCAACTATCAAAGTTTATGCAAATTTTCATGAACGGTTGCCAACTGCAATAACAAAAGGCCCAGTTTACGGTTGCCGCAATCTATACTTATAATAAAACTGTAACGGGTCCAATTCTGTACATTGAAGATATTTTGAATTATTTTTTTGGAGGATGCTTGCTCTATATTCGATACTGAAGCCAAAACTGTTCTTTTTTAATTTTTGTCTGTCTGTCTATCTGTCTGTATCTTGGCTAGGCATCACGCTGAAACTATTGAATGAATTTAAAAGAAACTTGGTATTATTTGAGTTCATACTTTGAGGTAGGCCATAGTATACTTTTAATCCCTAAAAATTAAAGGGTTCCCGCAGAATAGGCGTTGAAAGTTATTTAAAAGAACACGTATCACGCTGAAACTACTGGACGGATTTTGTTGCACGTCTTATGTTATATGATGGGTTAAAATTAAGGACACGTTTTATCCCAAAAATTTAAAGGGTTTCTGCAAGTAATATTTTTTTTTTGGATGGTTCTTTATATTCGATACTGAAACCAAAACTGTTTATTTTTTTATTTTTGTGTGTCTGTCTGCCTGTTTGTTCGTGCATCGCACCGAAATTACTGAATGAATTCAAATGAAACTTGGTATGATTTGAGTTCATTCTACGAGGTAAGACACTGGATACTTTTCATCCCGAAATATTAAAGGGTTTCCACTAGATAGGGGTTGAAAGTTTTTAAAAAGAATACGTATCACGCTGAAACTACTGGACGGATTTTATGATGCAAATTGAAACAGTCATATATCTATACTTATAATAAAGCAATAGGTACGAAAAAGGCTGTACAAAGAAGATAAATAAAAAAATGCTCTTGGGTGCATAAAAAAGGTATTGAAAAAGAATATAAAAAAAAGTGCCTTTCTGTCTATTTGTCTGTATGTTTGTTTGTTCACGCATCACGTAAAAACTACTGGACCGATTGCAATGCGGTTTTCATTGTTAGATAGCTTAGGGTTTGATTTTAAAAATGGTGAAATTGGTATCTCAAGTGAGTTAGAAGCCGAGCAATTGATAAAAGTATTTTTGACGGCTGAAGAAATTTTGTTCAAATGTTGGTATATTGGTCCTGGAATAACACATTATGGTACTTTGAACCTAAAAAAAAGAACACGCGTGCGAAGCCACGAGCGCAGCTAGTATTAAATAAATTTTTGAAATCCATGATCATTAGTCAGTGTGACTATGGAGCTGCGGAGGGTGGCGAAGGGGGTGAAGTTGCTCTACGTGTTGCGGTAAACCAGCAACTTGACAAAACTGGTACAAATTTGACAGTTGCTAGTTGTGGCAATTTATAATTGATTATGTCTCCGATTGCAGCAACCGAAACCTGTTGCGATCAGCGAAAGTCACAAATAGAGTTGATACATCTGCACAGTTTCTCAAAATTATATGAAAATCGTAAAAACAGCTAGTTGCGAGTTGCCAGTTACTGCAAGTGGTAGATCAAAGTTGCTAAGTGTGCTGAGCACATAAACAGGAGCGAATAAACCCTTTTCATTACTTTCTGCGATAGAATTCAAGTCGTGTGGTCTGGCTTACTTGAACCAGTATTTTCTCTGTTCCCTCTGAAAATATCGACGGTTGCCTTTCCCGGTGCTTTCTCCCTCGCGTTCACCGTGTACGCCTTTTCCTCGTCCTTGATGTAGACTGTCATGAAGAAGCCGCCACCGAGGCCCATGCTCTGCTGGTTGTGGAGGCCGTTGCAAAACATGGCCGCGATGGCTGCGTCAACGGCTGAACCATTTTTGTGCAGGATTTGCCTGGAGAAAAAGAAAGTTATTAATGATAATTCAGAACTATTGATACGATCGTAGTAATTTATCTATATCAATCTATCTACTATCTATCTTTATCTATATATTTAATCTATACTTATAATAAAACTGTCACAGGTCCAATTCTGTACATTGAAGATCTTTATTTTTTTTATTGTACTCTTTATTCGATACTTAAGCCAAAAAAGCAACATTTTTTAATTTTTGTTGACTGTTTGTTTGTCTGTCTTTCTGTCTGTCTGTCTGTACCTTAGCCGCGCATCATGCCGAAACTACACAATGAATTCAAATTAAACTTGGTATGATTTGAGTTCATACTACGAGGTAGGACATAGGATACTTTTCATGCCAAAAAATTAAAGGGTTCCCGCAGGATATGGGTTGAAAGTTATTTAAAAGTAAACCGATTCGTATCACGCAGAAACTATTAGACGGAATTTGATGCAACATGACACAGTCATAGTTTATACTAGCTGTATCCGCGGCTTCGCACGCGTCGCCATTTTTCTAGGTTAAAAGAACTCTATTACTATTCTAAGACCCAAAATACCAATATACCAACATTTAAACAAATTTCCTTCAGGCGACAAAAAGTTTTTATCGATTGCTCGGCTTCTACTCATCGTATTGAGATAATAAGTACACCAGTTTTTAAGTAAAACCCTAAGATATCCAACAGTGAAAACTACATCACAATCGGTCCAGTAGTTTTTAAGTGATGCGTGAACAGACCGACAAACAGACAGACACTAATTATAAAAAAGTTTTTATTCTTTTTCAGTAGCTTATTTTTAGTACCCTAGATCTTTTTTTAAAATAATATCTTGCTTTTACAGTTTTTTTGGTATACATAGTGGCACGTAAGTCTAGCGGTGAACGAAACGTGGCGGGGATCTTGGCACTGTCAAAGTTTATGTAATGTGTTAAAATGTTGAATACTTTTCCCGAAAACTGACTGTACCAAGATTCCCGCCACGTTTCGTTCACCGCTAGACTTACGTGCCGCTAGCTATACTTACTGCTTTATTATAAGTAGGTATAGATGCCCTTCACTTTTGGGCAGAATAAAAAAATTTGTTTATTACATTATTTTAATAATGTCTATAAAACAGTACCGTGACATACCTACTGACTGACTGACTAACTAACAGACAACGCCCTGCCTAAACCTACCTGCTTGCCTGCCGTGTATTTGAAATTTGGAGGAATATTTCTTGAGTAACCTAGAGGTGAACTACGGAAGTAACTATAAACCGTAAAACATGAATAGCAACTCCAAATAAAATACTCCTATCCTGCGGGGACCCTTTAATTTACCGGTATGAAAAGTATCCAATGTCCTACCTCGTAGTATGAACTCAAATCATGCCAAGTTTAATTTCAATTTATTCAGTAGTTTCGGCGTGATGCGCGGCCAGGATACAGACAAACAGACAGAAAGACAAAAATGAAAAAGTAACAGTTTTGGCTTCAGAATTGAATATAGAGTAACCTCCAAAAAATATATTTCATTTCCCCTTTGTTGTTTGTGTTGGACGAGTAGCTGAACTAGCTAATAAAATGAGGCTTGCAATTTTCTCAGGCTTGCAGTGCTCTCAATATGCACGAGAATACGTATATAATTTTTCTGAAGTATAAATAAGTGATCGGCTCGTTGGAATTCCCCCACAGTATGATGCCATACTGTAACTAGGCGTGAGCATAAGCATAGTAGGCGGAAAGTGCCGTTGCAATTTTTATGGTTTTCTTTATATCTATCAAAGCGTAAGTAAAACTACTGAGTTTGGACTTTATATTGATAATATGCGTTTTTCTGTTAATATTTGTATCGATGTCTAAACCGAGGAGTGCAAAAGATTTCACACACTAATTTTTTATTATCAAAAACAAAGTCAAATTCGAACTGTTGCTTTTGATATTGCCTAAATTGCATTAATTTTGTTTTTGTGAAGTTAATTTCTAAGTTGGGATGGTCAAGCCTATTGACAACCTTTCTTAAAATTATAGTGTTTTTTTTTTACATTTATTGGGCAAGTTTATAAAATAGAGATATCATTGACAAATATAACGCATAATTCCCCAAATATTTTCGGCAAGTCATTAAAAGTCAAGTAAAATAATGTACATCCTAATAAACTTCCTTGTGGAATAGAACTATTCATGATTATTTAAATAGAAAGATGTCCGGAAAGTTTATAAAATGCCCCATATGAAAGGGAAATATGATAATAACTTTTTTTTTTTAAATGACCTTGCTTTACTGGGCAGAATAATAAAAAGATGTGTTTTATTTAATCCTTTTGATTATGCCAGTACCGCGATGTACCTACTGACTGCTGACTCACAGACAACGCACAGCCTAAGCCGGTGGACCTAGATATTTTTAATTTGGTGAAAATATTCCATGAGTATCTTAGAGGTGCACTACAGAAATAACTATAAGCCGGAAAACACGAATACCAACTCCAAATAAATAACTCACAAACAAGATAAACGTAACTAATCCTTATACAAAATGTTAAACTAAGATCCTAAAATTACTTTCGCTAAGTAAGTACCCTACCCAATTATTATTATCTCAATCAGGAAACTCATATAATAATCACTCATATAATACTCATATAATAATATCTACCAACGAACTTCAAATAAAACAAACAATTCTTAACCAAACCAACCAACGAAACCAAATAAAAATCTAAAATACTTTCGTTATTGTACTCTGTGCCTTGCCTGCCTGTTTACGTAATATTATTAGGTATTCTGTGCTGTTTTTCGGCCGGAATAATATATAGTACTTGATACCGCGGCCGGCCGATAAGCAGCACAGAATATCTATATACTTATAATAAAACTGTAACGGGTCCAATTCTGTACATTAAAGATATTATGAAATTTTCTTTTGGAGGGTACTCTATATTCGATATTCACTACTTGTCTCCGCGTTTATCAGTTGTACTTTATTAATTATTTATTTATTATCTGATTCCCAGTTATTCCTTGTTCCTTTTGTATATATCTCAATCAATTGACCTAATGAGTGTTCTCTTCGATGTGTTCCGTAATGCATGGACGTGTTATATTTATCGAAGTGTTTATAACCTCTGGACATGACTACTGTTTTCTGGAACTTTTCCTGGAACTCTGATTTACAGGATCATATCATGTAAGTAAACAACGTACGATAATCTATTCTATGTACCCGATCGTCTGCTTTCGTTGGTATTTACCAAATACGAACGATAGTATTGTTTCAATCAACTATGTGCGACTTCAATTTCGTCATCTGATACATCCTAACAATAAACAACAACAGAATGGCTTGTCTGTTTAGAGATTTGACCTGTAGTCACAGCTATGCTAAGCTTTTATTTAAAGAAAGGGTTTTATTGTTCATCTGTTTTCGAATTATTATTTTTTATTATGAAAGTAAGTAGCTCACGCTACAAGGTTAGGGGTGGAAAATTATTTAAAAGAACACGTAGCATATTGAAACTATTGGACGGATGTTGATGCAACTTGGAACAGACATAGTTTATAAGTTGGGTGAAAATTATGGATACTTTTTTTCCGAAAAAATAAAGGGTTTCACGGGATATGGGTCCAAATTCTGATATTGTGTTTTTTTTTTGGAGGTTACTCTATATTCAATAATGAAGCCTAAACAGTATGTTTTTTCATTTCTGCCTGTGTGTCTGTATGTCTGTATCTTGGCCGCGCATCACGCCGCCGGAACTACTGGATGAATTCAAATGAAACTTTGTATGATTTGAGTTCATACCACGAGGTAGGACATAGGATACTTTACATCCCGAAAAATTAATGGGTTCTTGCAAGGTGGGGTTGAATATTATTTAAAAGAACACGTATCATGCTGAAACTAATGGACGGGTTTTGACACCAACTTGGCACCGTCTTAAGTTATATGTTGGGTTAAAATTGAGGATACGTTTCGTCCCGAAAAATTAAAGGGCTTCTGCGGGATATGGATCCAAAGTTATGTTAATATTTAAGTAATAAATAATATTTTTTGAATAATATAATAATAAAATATATTCGGGACAATTCCACACCAATTACCTAGCCCCAAACTAGGATACCCTGTACTATGGGTACTAGATAACGGATAAACATACATAGATACAAATATTATAACATCCATGACTCGGAAACAAACATTTCTGTTCATCACACAAATGATTGCACCTTACAGGATTCGAACCCGCGACCGTTTGATTACGTACCTAGGATCACTAGCCACGAGACCAACCGGTCGTCAATGGTGAATGGTTCTCTATATTCGATACTGAAGCCAAAACTGTTTTTTTCTATTTTTGTCCGTCTGTCTATCTGTTTGTTCTTGACCGCGCATCGCACAGAAACTACTGAATGAATTCAATGAAACTTGGAATGATTTGAGTTCATACTACGAGGTAGGACATTGTATACTTTTCATCCCGAAAAATTAAAGGGTTTCCGCAATATTGGGTTTGATAGTTATTAAAAAGAACACGTATCACGCTGAAACTACTAGACGGGTTTTTTGATGCACATTGACACAGTCAAATATCTATACTTATAATAAAGCAACAGGTACGAAAAAGGCTGCAAAAAGAAGATCATTAAAAATATACTCTTGGGTGCTTAAAAAGGGTATTGAACAAGCATATAAAAAAAAACATGTCGCTCTTCCTGTTTGTCTGTATGTTTGTTTGTTCACGCATCACGTAAAAACTATTGGACTGATTGCAATGCGGTTTTCATTGTTAGATAGCTTAGGGTTTGATTTAAAAACTGGTGTAATTGGTATCTCAATCTAGTGAGTTAGAAGCCGAGCAATTGAAAAAAGTATTTCAGGTGGCTAAAGAAATGTTGATCAAATGTTGGTATATTGGTCCTTGAATAGCACATTTTGGTACATTGAATCTAAAGAAAAGACCACGCGTGCGAAGCCGCGGGTACAGCTAGTCTATAATATTACGCAAAGAAATATTAAGTGTTATTCTAGAGGAGAGGTGATAGAAAAGCGACGGATGAAATTATGACAACCAAATCTCTCACAATAAAAAAAACGAGTTTTAAGTAACTACCTAGTTAATTTGTTTGTAGTTTAAAGGTATGAAAAAAGGTTCAACGAGCGGTTCGGGTTTGCGCAAATGAAATAAATTTAACTTTTGATCTGAATAATTTGTGTAATGTTTCTGAGAAAATGTTCTAACAGTTCAAAATTCCTGTTGTATGCGGTGATTTTAATGTTTAGATATACTTGTAAAATGTCCATTAAGCGATAAATTTCAAAATTTATTTTTGTGCTTTAACTTTTAAAAAAACTTTTTAATCAGCCTATCAGAATCACTAGCACGTCTGCAACCTATTTAAACAATGGTTATTACAACTGTGAACCTCGTAGTATGGCTGTGAGTGATAAGCTTAGCTCTGATCATAGTTTTTAACTAATTTATATGGAACACGACGCTATCGTGTTCCATATAAATTAGTTAAAAACTCTCAGGAGTTCACTTACAAGCCTATAACTGGCGAGCGTTTGGAACAGTTTGCAGATAACTTTGATAATCAACTTACTCACATGCTGTTTGATGGGAATCCTGATGACCTTTGAAATTCCTTGTTTCATATAATGGATAAAGAGTTAAATGACATATATAAATTTAAAAAATGTAAGGGGAGCGTAAGGGTGGCAATTTATGACTGGCTGGCAGGTATTTACAAAATTAGAATCAAATTAAACGATTTATGTTCTCAAAAAAATAGTAAAAAATTTAGCTGAATGCTAATGACACTAAATTTCTCATACTTAATTTGAATTTGAATACTTAAAAAAATATTCTAAGACATTTAAGTCCGTGTGTAATACCGCAAAATCACTTCAATTAAGTAGGAAAATAAAAAAAAAACTGAAGATAAAATCAAAACAACATGGAAAATAATAAATACCGAAACCGGCAAAATTAAACCTCGAGACCGGAATTTTATCCTAAACATCGGAAATAAATTAATTTCCAAAGATCACGAAGTTGCGAATGCATTTGAAAATTTCTTTACAAAAATACCAATAGTAACTACCCAGTCTTTAAAATCATCCTCAGTTGAGGCTTCTTGTATGCTCTCAAGCAACGTTGAAAAGTGTGATGTTATATTTAAATTTAAACACATTAATGTTAATTCGATTGTTAAGACATCTAAATTGGTTAGCATAAAAAATACAGAGGATCTTTGGACAATATCTACAAAAATTTAAGTTTATAGTAATAATCTATACTTATAATAAAGCAATAGGATCGAAAAAGTCTGCACAAAGAAGATAATTAAAAACGAAATGGTCTAGGGTACGTAAAATAAGCTACTGAACAAGAATATAACATTTTAAAAATTCGTGTCTGTCTGTTTGACTGTCTGTATGTATGTCTATTTGCACATCACGTAAAAACTACTGGACCGATTACAATGCGGTTCACTGTTGGATAGCTTATGTTTTGACTTAAAAGCTGGGGTACTTTATATCTCAATCCGATGAGTAGAAGCCGAGCAATCGATATAAATAATTCTGACGGCTTAAGGAATTTTGATCAAATGTTGGTATATTGGTTTAGGTCCTGTGATGACCACGCGTGCAAAGCTGCGGGCATCAGCTAGTTTTTAATAATTGTGTTGATGAAGGAGTTTTTCCCAACATAATGAAACACAGTAAACTTATTCCCTTATTCAAGTCTGGCAGTAAAAATGATCCGACTAACTACAGACCCATTTCTATAATTCCCGCTCTAAATATTTTTTTGGAGAAAGTAATATTAAACCAGTTATTAACACACTTCAATCTCAACGGTCTGTTTTATAAAGAACAATATGGCTTCACTAAAGGCCGTTCAATTACAGACGCAGGCACTAGGCTCTTAAAGCATATATTCGAAACTTGGGAGAAGTCACAGGACGCAATTGGCGTCTTCTGTGATTTATCCAAAGCATTTGACTGCGTTTGTCACGAGTCTTTAATTTTTATATTAATGCATTACGGAGTTCATGGGAAAGCTCTCGATTTTTTAACCTCGTATCTTAGCAATAGAATCCAAAAAGTGGATGTAAATGGTGCGAGGTTGCCAGGATCTCTCATTACAATGGGAGTCCCACAGGGTTCAATACCTGGGCCATTCTTGTTCTTGGCTTACATTAACGATCTTCCATTTTATCCACCTTCATAGAGAACTTATGTGATGTGGTCTTGTTCGCAGATGACACTTCTCTAATTTTAAGATTGACAGAACCTTGAATTTTGACGATGTTAACAATTTTGGCAATTACGCTAGTTCTAATTGGTTTACAACTAATAATTTGATGTTAAATCCGATGAAAACTAAAAAAATGTATCGAATTCTCACCACCCAATGTCAGAGGGGTTCCTACGAATTCAAGTATTTTAATAAATAGTGAGCCTGTAGACCTTATGCAGTCAACCATGTTTTTGGGTATTACTATAGATTCAAAATAACAGTGGATTGTGATTTACGGACATAGCGTAAAATAAAACCTTTGGTACTTCCCTCTCTCCAAGTCCATATTTACATGTAGAATTTCAACAAACAGCCCTTGCTGCCGCTTGTTGCATCATGCGTCATCAAGATCCTCAAGATCCCGCGCTTTTCAAAATTTAGAATGAAGACATTATGATGTTGCCATTTGAATAAATAATAATTAGAATATTTTATTATCACTCTAGAAAATTATCTATTTGGTAGTCCTCCAGAAAATTACCGGTTTCTCTAACAAATAGTATTTATTGCAACGGCAACAAGAGAGCTGTCGAACCGTACATTTAAATTTAGAACAAGCGACAACCCAGAATATGAATTATCTAAACCTAACTTAATATGAGATATTTAAAGTTACGTTTAAAAAATGTTGACACAGAATCGAAACCGATAAACTAAAATAATGTAGGTACATAATACATATCTTACCTTTCGGTGTCAGATGGAAGCAAAAATTCTAGGTGTTTTGTGAGTTTTTTTGAGTTATTGAAACATCCATACATACTACAATATGTAGGGGTCATTTTAGCAGGGCAGGGGTAGGTGACAAGCCAGGATGCCCGCTTATGAAGAGGAGCACGCAAGCACTACCGAAGAAAAACAAACAAATCGCAAAAATGTGAAGATATTTCACAAATGTTTGAAATTTAAACGGTTAGATATGTTGACTAAGGCCTGAAAGATAAAAAATAATAATATTCTGTTCTCAATAGCAAGTCAAAAAGATTGAAGTAAAGAGTACTCGTACAATCCTGATATGTAACTATATATTAGGTACTAGGTACTCTTTGGTCCAATCTACTTGTGGTACTGGCATCCTACTTACACGGCACTCTCTATCTCTTTCTCGCATTTCTAAGATACATACTTCATGTGCGAAAATGCTCGTAGTTTTCGTTTCAAAACCACTCTGAGACCCCTGCCTCCCAGCCCCCGCATCGCATGCATCAATTCGTCCGTTTATTCCTCGTCGATACACTACTGTCCGTAAGGACTATATGTTCTGTGCCTACGTTTTGCGGAAGAAAGATAACTTATCTGAGTGCATTTTATTTTAACTAGAAGTGAATTGTTCCGGAAGGCTAAGAATTCAAAAATGATTCTCGGATGACTCGTGAAGTAAAAAGCTCGGTGGTTGAAGTCCACGAACTTTGCCTCCTGGTCAGTCGGAATAAAAACCAGGCGAACCAACCTACCGGGCTAAGTGGAAGGTCAACTGAAAGACTGCGAAGTAATTCAGTGATTTTGGCAGCAGCGGAAAATTTAGGGAAATAGGAAGACTCTATAGACGACGTTATAATCACTTACTTAATGTACGATAGATGCTCAAGTTTCACCGTGGTAACCCTTAGGATTGCATGTAGCTTTGAAAAGTTATATATCCCATTACTGAATGTGTATGTTTTTATTTCGTCACGTTGAATTGGCTGAATGGATTTATATAAAATTTGGTATATAGATAACACATAGAATACTTTTCATCATCATCAGCTTCATCATCGATCATCAATGTACCCAAGATACAGGTTAACCAATGATTGATATGTTTTTTGTAACTAGAGCTTTTTCAAAAAAAACTTGTTAACAAATACTTATTATGACTATTATTGTCCGCGGGTAAAACCGCTAGGCATGGCTAGTAAGTATAGGTATACCTACTTACTAAAACTATCAAGTTCCACTTACTTGCCAATCTCGGAACACTGCGGCGCATCAGCGCAGACTGCCGCCTTCTTGAAGACATGGAGCCCCGACGCTGAAGGCTTCAAGGGCTCTGTCGGGTCCGGGGGCTCGAACGGTCTGACTGCCTCGATGTACTCAGCTTTGCCTATCAGGTACCCAACCAGTACTGATACGTAGACCAGGGTGGCGAGAGAGGCCATAATATCTTGGTTCTTGTTTTGAAGGGTCTGAAACAAGTAGATAAAACCTTTTTTTTAGCTAAATTTTTTTATTAGGATGCACTTATTTTTTAAAGACAGAATTTCGAACCTACTATTATTATTGTGCGTGTATTTTTGGCTACAAATATTGAAAATAATGAAATTCACGGCCAAGTGTTCTTGGTGTAGAACACCTAAGGGTTGATAAAAAAGTTTTTTACAATATTTTATTGTAAAAAAGTCGTGTACAAAGAGATCATATTTTATTTTAAATTTCTCCTATCCATTTCGGACATTCAATATAAAATGTTTTGAGTATTATATAAAATTATTTGTACAGTACATACAATTATTGTTCTTATATTATTGTACAATAAATAAAATCTATGTTAGTATTATTTTTAAATTTACATATGATTACTTTGTAATTTTTTTTTTTTAATTTTGCTAATTCATAAATTAAAGTTACTCTAAACTTTTTCACTTACGTTTAGTTATCAAAATATTCATCTAAATTGAAGTAACCAGCACGACTAGACTTTTGACGTACTAAAATTGCAACCAAAAATATGACTTTAGGTATCTAAAATTTACTTATTTATGAAATAAATAACTTGGCCGGACTACGTATGTCATAATGCAATGAGATTTTCAACATACTTTATCTTCTTAATCGGTAAGTGACAACATTAAATTGCTAACCATCGATTGAAAAGGCATGAAAAGACAGGTTGCGTAATCCATACCAATATATAAAAATGAAACGTTGTCTGTTTGTTTGTTTGGAGAGCTTTCGTGCGATAGCGGGTGGACAGATTTTGATGAAATTTGGAATGGAGATAGCTTATACCCTGGAATAAAACATGGATACTTTTTATCCCGGAAAATTGAAAGTTTCCACGAAAACTGGAAAATGTTGATTACTCGCTGTAAGGAATGGTAGCCATGGAAATGAAATAACAAGTCTGTCAAAAAACTTCAAGAAAATTGGTGGTATACCAGCATTTGCATTGGTTTTTAATATCCCAGAAGAAAATAGGTTTTTTTTTTCGCGATTAACTGTAGTCCGCGCGGTCGAAGTCGCGGGCGGGAAAACAAGTCCCATATAAAAGTAATCGCAATAAACTAACTAATGTTGATTAAAACTGAACTAGAAGTTACGTGGTCTGGCCGCAACTTTGTTGGCATGTCATGTTAAAACTACTATACCGATTGCAATGCGGCTTTCATAGTTAGCTAGGATAGGTTAGGATCCAGGCTAAAAGAACCTTCTACCTGGAAATTCAATGCCTGGCTATGGAGCCCAAAGTCTCGGGTCCGCTTTTTCTACCGTAGATTGTCATTAATCTACTTGAGTCATTCAATCATTCATGACACGAGAAAGACTTA
This sequence comes from Alsophila aescularia, assembly GCA_946251855.1. Classification (NCBI taxonomy): domain Eukaryota; kingdom Metazoa; phylum Arthropoda; class Insecta; order Lepidoptera; family Geometridae; genus Alsophila; species Alsophila aescularia. The sequence goes on from OX276378.1 coordinate 44,870,483, forward strand.
TGTGATATCTGTTGAATTTGGTAAGAATAAGGTATTTAATTAATACAGTTTTACACAAAGAGTTCTAGCGAATTGTGTCGTAAAATTATGATATTTTTGTTAGGGCTGATTTTTCAATCATTGAATAAGTCAGCAAATAAGTACCTATCTAGCCAATTAATTTATCTCGCTTTTTATCAGAGGAGTAAGTATTTTGAATATTTCATTTGTCTGGTAACGAGCGAATAGTTATCTGTGATTATTTTTTAGCTAACTTCACACAAGCTAGGTACGAGCGAGAATCACAAGTGCGTTAGACAAAGACAGAAAATAGTTCGACATTCATTTTCTCTAGTGCAAAAATAACATCACCTATTATTTCAAATAAATACCTATCTAATCACATTCACCCGGCAAACATACGTTAAAATTATCGGCGTTTGATAGTCTATACTCAACGTGACTGGCGGAGATGTGAAATAATCTTCACAAGAGCCTTACCAAGAATTGAATTGAATTTTCTGTATCACACTTTTGGTCTGTTATTTGTCGGTCTACCATGGATCAGAAGAAACGAGAACGGTCGGCGAATTTCGACAAAGCGGAGGTTTTGCTCTTGACTGAAATAGTCACGAAATATAAGGACATTGTCGAAAATAAAAAGACCGATACTGTGACAAATAAAGATAAAGAGGCGGTCTGGAACAAGATTGCAGTGGCATTCAATGCTTCTCAGGGGTCGAATTTCATAACTTCCAAAACTTTAAAACTTAAATATGAGGGATTGAAGAAGAACACCAAGAAAAAAGGGCTCTGCAGCGGCAAGAAATGTACAGGTACTAATAACATATATTTATCTATGATGTATCTAGGTACCTAGGTACCTGTTTGCAAAGAAGACTTGCTGCACTCTGCTCACTAAATCACTCATGTTCATCAGGTTTTGTGCCAATATTCGACGTAACATCTCAAATCAGCGAACATTAGAATGGGGAACCACTTATGAACAATAGTTTTTCAGTCTGATACTTATTTCAATTTCATGCCACAGAACAGGAGGCGGGACTTCTACTGCTCCTGAGTTGGACAATGTTGAAGAGAAAGTTATCGCTATATGCTCTAACATTACTGGATTGGATGCACGAAATGATAGCGACAACCTTGCAGGTAATATTTCCTCTATATTGATTCTATGTGTAGCATTGAGACGATTAGTCACTTTTGTGTATTATGTATGTCATGTATAACCTACATTTCTAATAATTTCAGATTTTGCCATCCCTGAGGCTGTCATTATATCTGATGATACTCATAATGAAATAAAATCAGGTAATCTATATTTTTTCTTATTTTTGATGATATTTTATAACAAATATTTATCTGTTCGTTATTTCTTCATAATGTATTTGGATGAAATTCTGCTCATGTGTCATAAATTAAAAGTAGAAATACAAGATCCTGTATTTATTTCAGATCAAGGAGTTAATACAAAACAAATTGTTGAGAACTATCTGTTTGTTACTTCTTCACGCTCTAACAGATCAACGGATTTGGATGAAATTCGAAACGGAGATAGCTTATGCCTAGATTAACACTTGGCTTTTTAACCATGGGACCAGCAATATTTATAACTTTCTGCTAATGTGTCACTGAGATATAATTTCATGGATTTAAAGTTGAAATTCAGGAACCTATATTTATTTGTTTTATTTCAGATCGAGATGGATTTGATGCAAAACAAATTTTTGAGGACAATCTGCAACAGGGTGAATCTCAGGAAGGTACTTATGTGTCATTTTTTTGTCAGTAGCTTATTTAGCACAATCTTTGAAACATAGTTTTTAATTACCCATAGTTGGTATAGTTTTTTTTCCTACAATTTCATAGTAAAGTGTTAACTCGGGTGGGGTTGGCTAAAGAATCGAGGGGCAGGAGTTGAGGGATGGGTGGGGGTGAGTGGGGGAGGGGAGGGCTACCCCGTGGTACCCCTCCCCCTCGGAGACGCTTAGTTTATTTTTAAATCGTATTTTAGTGTATGTGAAATGAAATGCAATTTGCAGAAGCATTTGACTATGTGGGGGTGGAGGGAGGCGGGTTGCCACTCGGTATCCTTCTCTTCCCGCAGAGATGCGTATCCTAACCTAAATCATCCCGTGAACTTTGGTTGTGTTATTGTGGAGTATTTGTGGCGCCGTGATGTATTGCGCTATAAAAAAGACCCATTTACAGAGATAATAAAAGTTGTAAAACTAGGGTAGGTTAGGTTTGAACATGACTACACAGCCTCTCGATACTATATAATTCCCAGTGTGCGTCAAATTATAATTTACCCACCATTACTTTGCAGAAAATGTATGGTCGTCTTGGAATCCAAAGGCATTGAAAATGAAGACAAGCCATGTTTTAAAAGCAGATGCTAAGGCAAATGAAAAAGTTACCAAAGCAGGTGTCACTGCAAAATTAGATAAATTAAGTTCAGCTCGACTGGAATTGGTTGAACTCCAAATGCATATTGCAAGGAAGGAGCACGAATTCATACAGGAAGAACATAATATTAAAATGCTACATCTTCAAAATGAAGAAAAAAGGAAACAGGAGCTACATGATATAATGTTAAATATAAGATATAACTAATAATTTATAATGTTCCATTATTCTTTGATATAAATACTTCTATTTCATTTTATTATATATTTTCTTTATGTACATACCAAACACTACTAGGTACAGCCAAAACATTATTAGTTTTTTTTCATCACGGTAAAAAGTAGCCTATATATTACTGCAGGGCCCAAGGAAATCCCTATACGAAATTTTAATAAAATCGGTTCTGTTGTCGAGATGTGAAGATGTCACAAACAAACAGACAAACGCACTTTCACATTTATATTACTACTATGCATAGATTTATGTAAACATCTCTACTTATATCTACTCGGCCCATACTAGATCTCTAAGCAAGGGAGCAGGAGGTGAATTCAATATAGAGTGAAGTTAAATACTTTAGAAATATACATTTTATTAATTGGTGATGGTTTGGAAACATGGAAACAACACACACATGGTTAGGAACTGATTAGAGATTCAAAATATTCCAATAAAGAGTCTCTTGTGCCACTACGTTGATTGGTGTCTGCAATCACAGGTGGAAACACTGGCTGTGGTGGTATGTAGACTTCGGGGTCCACTGGTGGCTCTCCGTCATTGTTGCTTCTAGCTAGATTGTGCAATATTGCTGTTGCAACAATAATATCCTGAGCCAATGGGATTTTACACCTTAGTCTAATACTTAGCACTGGAAATCTTCTTTTCCAAACTACAAATCTCCTTTCTATAACATTTCGAGTTCGAATCTGAGACTCATTGTAAAGCCGTTCAGCTTGTGTCTGAGGATTACTTAGCGGAGTCAGTAGATAATTATTCAGAAAATATCCACTATCTCCAAGAACAATTTCATTTCCAAATGTGTCATTATCTAAACGAAACTTTGCTGCTGAATTGGCAAATATCAAGCTATCGTGGGTCGAACCTGGCCATCTTGTAACTATGTCTTGAAATTGTAAATCACTTGTACACATAGCTTGGACATTTAAAGAGAAAAATACATAGCTTGGAAATCCTTTCCGGTTTCTGTAATCTTCGGCAGTGTCTTGCGTTTCAGAGAGATCGGAAGGTCCTCCTTCATAGACCAGTAGCTCTTCCAGGTGTTATCGATACGGTGACCAATTTCTTTGTCTTGCCTGTTTTCGAGAAATGCTAACTGGCCCAGATATACATGACATACTCATCGACATAATTTATCACTTGCCCATCAACCTCGACCCTAGGCTTTATGCTGTTGGTAATTACCTGCGTTTTAGACCTGTCCATCATAAGTCCCACTATGAATTAAGTAAAAGCTGTTATTTTGACATTACAAACAGACAGTTCAATTTTATTTATTTGTATGGATGTGCTTATTATGATGAGTACCTAATCGTCCAGAATCAAATACCACTTACTAACCTGGAGAAATGATTTTGATATGTGTACAATGTAAAGCTGCAATTACTCTTGGAAATTTCGCGATTTTATAAAATCCTTGCTGTACAGTTAATTTTTCCTCCCTAGTAATAGGAAATTTTACAAAATTTGGTCGCAAGGAAGCTATCGCACCAGTAATTTTTTTATAATTTTACAAACTGTAGAATTATGTAATCCACCGAAATCCCCAACTATTATGTAGAAACTACCACATGCATAAAATCTAAGAGCTAGCAGTAGCTGTTGCATAGGTGGAACACATTGGTTTCTGTAAAATAAATACAGGTTGATAATTTGCAGCTAATAAATGGATAGGTTAGGTATGTACAAGATATGAAAAAATGTGTAAGTAATCGTTATTTAATTATCTCCTTAGAATAGAACTTTTTTCACTGCTGCACGATAACAGTAATTTCATAGGTAAGCAGTGGTTTGTGTTTTATTTTTATCTTCTGCTCAAAGTATTTTGTAAAGTCATAGATAATATTGTTAAGTACCTATCTGTTGGGTTTTCGATTTTATCTTTGATAAAAGATAGCAATAATTGGACAGTATCTTTATGGATTCGAAATCTTCTATGAAATTCCATATTGTCCCACTTGGAATTGTTGTCCGATCTTTCTCTTACAACTCTTTCTTTTCTGCTTGTATTTAAGTAGTTCAGCATAAGAGTTTCTTCTGTGATTGCCAAATCGTCAAGTGATTCAAAGGCTTCCATTTTTTCAACAATCCATCAGCATCAGCACCGAAAAACAAGAATAACCTCAAATCCAACCAAAGGGCCTGTTCACATAAACGTTCGAGGACGTACGGATCACCCGCGCGTACACTCGAAATCGTTCACGGCGTCGTCCGGGCGTTCGCCTGGGTCATCCGAAAAATAGTAGTGGAGGGGAGGAATAGTATGAAACTGACACTTGGCAGTTGTCAGTTGTATGTGGACGTCCAAAGTCGTTCACGATCTCCGGATGATCGAGCGATAATCGCACGGATGATTCGAGCTTGTAAGTGAACACAGCCAAAGACTCGGATGTCGGATGTCAAATTGTCAACAATGACAAACAAAACAAATGTCAAAACTATTTTTATTCAACCGTTATGAACCTATTTTTATTCAACCACTATCTGAAGATCTGAAGTTAGAAGAGTCAGATAAAATTATTCCATTGATAGAGGTTTTATTCCTCTGATAAAGACTATCTGACTGTTGAAAAATACAAAATATTGCTGTCTACGGAATAAATGCTATCTGATTCTTTATCTGAGGATTGAAAAATCGGCCCTTAGTCAAATAGTTTAATTTGGTTTTAGTGTAAAAGGTAAATCGTGGACGTTTTTGTAGAAGTTTTTGAGGAGAACAATCCTATTAAGTACCTACTTCTACATGACTCTCTTATAATTGCTTCAGTACGCAACACAAAAAAACATCCGTGATGTTGACGACTGCTTTTATCGACTCCGTTGAAAAAACCCACCCTAGAGTGTAAGTACTTAATTTATACATAACATTTATGATATACAAAACTTTGCAAAATATTTATATCGATAAACCGGAACAAATTCAGTTGAGTATTTATTTTTTTAGACATGTCTGCACAGACAGACAAATGCGTTTGGTGACCAATATAAATATTGGGCCAAAAACTAAAGTTCAAAAGAAAAAACAATTTTCTAGTTAGCTGCTAGAAAATATTAAATACATAATCTAGCAATGTTTTTCAAAGAGTCATTTATTGTAGATTATCTCAGGTGCCTCATGTTTAATTTTAATTATATGCCGAATCCACTAGAAATTATCATTTTTTATGTTTCCGAACAGTAAAGCCTGCCACTTAAATACTTCAGTCACTTAAATAAAAATATAAAACTTTTAAGTTTTATATTTTTATTTAAGTGACTGAAAGTTAATGTAAATGCAGGTTTATTTTTTCTAGCCATTATGGGAAAATCCTAATCTAAGCACATATAGAATGCTGAAAAGAATACAGTGGGTACAGAATAAACCATGGGCTCAATTTTAAAGAACATATTATAAAGGGTTCATTGTTTTTTTAAATGTATTTTTGAGATGCGCCGTGAAAATTAAACACCAAATTGGATTCTAGCTATAATAGCTTAAAAGCTAAAAACACACGCATGACCTGGCAAAAACTAACTTATGACAATAAATTAGGGCGGGCGGCGCGTTGCGTGGCCAATAGCGGTAATAGCGAATAAAAAACCCTGACAATCAACTTTTTAAGTTGTGGCAACTTTAGATAAATGTTACTTGCATCTTTTATGCGTTGTATGCACAAACATATAATAGTATCAGAATCGAATAAAACAAATATATTTTAAATGCAAAACAGATTTTACTGAATAAAATCGAAATCATATTTAAATTTTGTTTACATTATAATATCTGGTGCATAAAATAAATAAAAAGATAATGTAACACACTTTTCTTCATTCAAACCTTCATGAAAATCATTATTTTCATTTTCCCTTTCCTAACATTAATAAAAATAAAATAGTTAATTTATATGAAGTTGTAGCAACATAAAAAACACATTTTGTTCGTTTAAGGGGCAAAAAAAAACAATTTCAAGAAAAAAATAAGCGTTATTGAATATAAAATAAAGTTTTCTTACCTTGGTTTTAGTAGGTCTACTTTTATACTTTCTTGATTATAAACTTTTACGGTCCTCAATTTCTACGAGTACGTCGCTGTAATTCAGTGTGTCATTTTTAAATTGTGGTATAGTTAGTTACCTAATTACTCAATTTTATAATTTAAATAAAAACTATGTTCCATGAATTATTTATAACTATGACAACAGAAGTAGTAATCCGGCCAAAACTTTATATTATGACTGTGTTTTAGGCGTATTGTTATCTTATTTCTTTAGATAAAAATTATTGAAAAAAAAACATCCTTGACTTTTGACATTTAGTTAAACTAAAATGTGTGCATGTTTGTTGATATAACGACTTCAATATTATGTACGGTTACTTTACTTATTTCTTCATTTTATCTGCCGAGAATCGCAGGTTAAAATCGGAGATTTCGCAGTGATTTTACGGGTTTTTTAAACAACGGATTATAATTCAAATTCGGATACAAGAAAGGGGTTTGTGCAAACAAAATATTGAAAGTTCTGTTTTAATTAATAGCAATTTGTGCGACAAAAAGTATAGTGACAAATTATTGAGCGAGGTTGAAACTGATATTGAAGAGCAAATTTCAGATTACGACAAAAAATATCGAATTGCGTAATGATACTAAAAAAAGGTTTTTAGAATTCAATATCCGACATGCCGCACTATACTCATTATTTGAGATTTTAAATAAGAGAATAAAAGGTGCTCTTCCCAAGGATGCACTAACACTTCTCGATACAAATAAAGAAAACCTGCATGTTAGTGTTTCAGCTCCAGGTCTGTATTGGCATAACGGCCTGACTAAATGTTTAAATAGAATATTTGAACATGTTTCTTGCCCGTCAGATGAAATGTCTCTTAGTATAAATATCAACGGATTACCAGTTCACAGAAGTTCAAGATATCAATTTTGGCCAATGTTGTGTAGCATTTTTGAAATTCCGCAGTTTTTTCATCCAAACTTATATTGATATAATAGTGATTTTATGTAGTCTTGATACTTAATGAGTAGGCCATATCTTTAATATTGATAGTCTTCACTGGCACATCCATGTCATCTGTTAGAAACAAGCAACGTATTACTTCGAAGGCCATTTTAAGTTCTTTAGGGAACGAAAATCCTTTTTGCTAAAAAAACGGTTGATAGTCAAAAACATAACCATCTTCTTATTCAATCAGAAATTTAAAAAATCAAACTAAAAACTGTAGCTATATACAAAATACAAGTATATTATGGTTTCCACAAAGGTATTGCGGAACCCTAAATAATAAAAACATGGCGAGTGATGATGCTGTCATAAAGTTTGATCCGTGCCGTTTCAAAACGAAATGTTCGTAGAATGGTTTGGTAACTCATTTCAAAATGCGTGCTTTAATAATGGCGACCGCCTTAAACAATGGCTAACTAAATTATCTTATACAAATATTTTAATATGCTGATTTCAAGAGGAGCGTTCAAATTTCAATCTAAAACATGAAACACCTGACGGAAAATACACATTCCGCATGAGAATGCATGTCGTAAAGTTAAAGAAAACCAACATAATACAACACCACAGTTGCAGACCATAATATTATATCAGTAAATTGAATACATAATTACCTGATATATTTTTATTTTCTATTTTGATTTGTCCGACAACACACGAAAGATTATGTTCCACAACTGTTTAAATATTCACTTCTAGAAGCATCGCGGAGCGCGTAATAATGTTGTTTGGTTCTGTAAGCTACTTATAGTAAGTTTTGTAAGAGTACATAGTTTTACATAATCCTATTACAAGGCTACTTTAAGTGTACATTGCAGTCAGCCAGTGCACTATAGATATGGTATAAGTGCAAACTTACCTATAAAGTGGGCTCTTTCTCGTGCTAGTAAGCACTTATAAGTTGGTTATAAGTGTGGTAAAACGGCTGTCTTAGGATAATTATAAATCTGATTTTTGCTTCTTGGGCATTGTATCAAAATTGGATCAGAAGTTTTTTAGCTATTAGTTAATAAATTTAGAAGTAGTTTTTTAACAATATACTATATATTGTACAGCACTTGTGACTCTGAACTAAACGAATCATATACACCGTGACTTTGAATTTGATATTTTTCTTAATTGTAAGTATGTACACAGTCTACGCAACAGTAATATATCTGTAGCTTTAAATATGAAAAGTAAATCAATACATAGTGTAAAACAAAGTCGATTTCCACCGTCTGTCTGTAAAGTCTGTCTGTGTTTTAAACTACGCAACGGATTTTAATGTAGTTTTCACCATCAGTTAGATTATTTTTCTTGGTAGTTTTATATATACAGGGTGTCTCAGGAAGTAGTGATAAGCAGAGATCCTGAGGTCCTCAGGTGCACCCGAATAACCCCTTATGTATGTTCCGCGATTTTTGACATTTTCGGAGCTATTTCATTTTTGTTTTTTTTTATTAGTTTTCCAGATTTCGACACAAACTTAGTCATTTTGAGCAAACTAACAATAGTATTCAGTTGATTTTTGGAGTGTTGATATTCCAGTAGTGTACCTTTTATGAGATATCAAAACCATACTTAAATTATTGAAATAACATTAAAAACATAGAAGAATTACTTCAAATTTTGTTCAGAGCAAAATATAACTTCCTTGGAGGTCCCTAAAATAAAACAAACAAACTTTTTGTTTCATTGTGCCCACAAGAAAAAATCAAGTGGGGTCCGGGGAACGCATTGGCCAAGCGATTGTTCCACCACGTCCAATCCATGGCAAATAGCTCCCTTTTGTGTTTCTAGGAAGTCTAGATTAGTAGCTTTGGCTAAATTAGTACAAGCACTCATCCGCCTGTATAAAAAAAAACAAAATGGTTACAATTTTACTTTAATGGGAGAAAAAGTAGGTACTTATCGGGGGTGATTTGTCGATAAAATTAACCATATTTTGCCCCCCGCAAGGCTCCGTCATCGGTAACCGGACACATTGTATATATAAACTTCTATATATAGCATCATCATCATCATCATCATCATGTCAGCCTTTAGAAGTCCACTGCTGAACATAGGCCTCCCCTAAAGAGCGCCATGACGAGCGATCCTTTGCCACCTCCATCCACCGACTTCCTGCGATGGCTACAATGTCGTCGGTATATATAGTATATATATATATGTAGCTGTGCGAGTGTGCGAGAAGTAAACTTTTCACCTCAGTTTTTTTTCTTAATTTCGCCCGTGTCAATCTGGGCCAGGTAGCTAGTTACTAATAAAACTAGGCATTATTAAATTAGTCAAAATTCAAACTTGTTATCCCTGTGACATCGCGGGAGCGGGGCGGCAGATATGGGTACAACCCATAGGTACAAACTTGTGATCGCGCGCCTGGTGGAGTACCCGCGCCGCGGCCGTTTAACGTGTTTAGTGAAATAGACATTTAATCCTCATCATCATCAACCTATATCTGTCCACTGCTGGACGTTGGCCTCTCCTAATGGACGCCACTAAGCTTGGTCTTCAGCTCTCTTCATCCATTCTCTTCCGGCTGCCTTTCGCAGGTCGTCACTCCACGTGGCCACAGGCAATCCTACATTACGTTTACGTTTTAAACGTGACCAAAAACCATCAACGACACCATGATGAATGCCCTCTAGGATTTACAGATTAGATACTATGATGATATCGGTGATGAAGCAATAACTACCCCCGATTTATCAAGGTGTCTAAGAAACAAGCACAAATTAAAATTTATATGACCCCCCCCCCCTCACTTGTCAAAATCGTACCAAGTTTTAAGTTTGAGCACATAACCATCCTTTGGTTTGCCGTAGTCGGGTAAAATAAAATGTCTATGACACTGTACCTGAAGATGAATCAATAGACACCTTCGTCATAATCGGACCAATAGGAGCGACGCTATGGAACGTCAACATAACTACATACATAGATACATAGACTGTTAAACTCATTACTCTTCTGTACTTCTGTACTTCTGTACATTACTCATTGCTTTGCTGTAGTCGGGTAAAATAAAAACAAATCATATTTAGGTACTAAGGTTTTTATTTTGTAAGAGATAGGCAAGTAGTAATGGAACGGGCTCTGTGGCGTTCATTGGGAGAGGCCTATGTCCAGCAGTGGACAAGCACGGGCTCATGGATGATGATGATGATGATGAATGGAATGGAACAAATTGCCCCCGCAAGCATTGGTTGACTGGCAGTCTGCTATTTATGCAATTTGAACATTCCTGGAATGGTAATTCTTCTGATGATCCATTATCATCCGTTATCCATTTGGGAATCCAAATTTATGTGAAAATCTGGAAATTATAATCTCTGATTAATTATTTGATAATTTGAAATACCTACTTAGGTGAAAGATTTCACACAGTGACATTTCAATATATTATTGGATACCTACATAAGTATTTCATTTTATAAATCTCCTTACATCTAACCATCATTAGTAAAGTAGACTTTCTTCTGTTTTGTAGAAAATTAATCTATTTCAATAAGATCTAATCTCTGATTAATAATATGATAATTTGAAACGCCTATCTATATTTATCTAATTGTTTTTGAACCACATACAACCTAAAATTTTGATTTTTAAGTTGTAAACATCAGGAATTAATCGAATTATAGTGTAGCGTTGACAAAACGCTACTTAAATAAGAAAACAATAAACGTATAACTAGCAATACAAAACAACAATTCGACAAGTAAAAGTAGGAATAAACAAAACAGAACATAAACAACTAATAGAAACGCATCTTTATAATAGTAAAACTAGAATTATAATTGCATATTGTTCAATATACTAACATATTAGAATGTATCAGATGACGACATTGAAGTCGCACATAGTTGATTGAAACAGTACTATCGTTCGTATTTGGTGAATACCAGCGAAAGCAGACGATCGGGTACATAGAATAGATTATCGTACGTTGTTTACTTATATGATATAATCCTGTAAATCGGAGTTCCAAAAAACAATAGTCATGTTCAGAGGTTATAAACACTTCGATAAATACAACACGTCCATGCACTACGGATCACGACTTTATAACTCTAATTAGGTCAATTGATTGAGATATGTACAACGGGAACAAGGAATAAGTGGGAATCAGAAAATAAATAAATAATTAATAAAGTACAATTGATAAACACGGTGACAAGTGGTGACCTCTACCGTAGATTTTACTTATCTTTGCATCGATTAGCTGTCAAAGCAAAAGGGCGCGTTCCGTTGTTCGGCACGGTCCCGCAATGTCAGCAAATAGAAAATAAAATTAAACAAACCAATTAAATGCAACAAATGCCAAATTTGGGAACGTAGATTTTTCCAAAGCAAACCCACACCATATCATAATTTAATAGTGACAGTATATAGTTTTATGATAGTATAACGGTACCGAAGCTCGGAGACCGCGTTCCGTACCTTTCGTCTGGAAGTGAACGCATCGTTTCTGGTACGGAACGTTTTATGGACTATAGTTTATAACAATTCTTAGACGTCTCTTGACAGTTGTTTAGCTGTCAAAAATAGTTAAAGAAATAGTAAATAAACAAATTCGATTTCGATGGTGAGAAATCTTAAAAAATAAAAATAAAACCATAGAATCATTTCCAAAGCCCATGTGTTTGTTGCCCCAAGCGCTGATCGGTTTCTTGGTGGAACGAAATGTTATTCGGATAGATTTTGCTAACTAAAAAAAAAAACTAGATCCGGCTAGACAAAAGAAACCGAGGAATGGAGATGATTGCGATTGTGAAATGACTTTTATCCATTTTTCGAGACGCCATTTTAGCGAACTGAGAGCGGTGGCGTTTTCAAAGTCTCGAATTCTAAACAAACGTTGTGTCTATTCATTCAAAGCGGGTTTTTTCCCCCGGGCTGAAATACCCCACGAAGGAGGCTTCCTCTCCCCCCGGATTTAAGTAGAAAGGCGCCGTGTCGCGATACGCCACGACGACATTATACCCAACGATTCCTGCCACGTTCTTGGAATGCGGTATCGTATTTTATGCATATATTTCATTAACCGGAGTGTTGAACTTTGGTTCCCCACCGACCTGCAGCCTTATTGTCTAACTCTGGTGGTAATGGCAATCAAATCCATTACCATTACCATTGGCGGTTCCAGTTCGCCGTCCAGGGGAATTGTCTAATATTTTCGGTGGTAATCGTCTTGAAAAAGTGAAGACCATTTCGTTCTTTCCACAGACTACCTAACACAAAAAACATATGCTCTTGCGTTCCATTTTATGAAAAACAGCTTTGAGCACTTTTTAGTGCTTTTTTGAACTAATGGTTGTAAAATGTTAATTTAGCCATATAAACACGTGTAGTGTTTTATTTGTTTATTATAATCTAATTTTTATTAGTTATGCTGTTTAATAAATGGATATTCTTCAAAAAATAATAATCAAGTATATTATAGCCTGACGTTGCGTAGAAAGAAACGTTGGTTTGCAAGTTATTATTTATTCTGGACCATACTAAAGTATGTGTTTGTTTGTTGTTTACTTTAGCATTCATTATTGATATGAAAATCAAATGAAAAAAATAATATTAAATAGGTAGGTTATAGTCACAAGATTTGTGTGAGTTTATGCGAAACGTGGATAAACTAAAAGTGGAATTGCTTTGTGAGATGTAATGTATGTCGAGGTTATGTTCGTTTGGGATATAAAATTGACAAATATGCCTTGATTTAGCAACAAATACGTACCTATGTACCATATTGTATTTCAGAATGTCATCTGATAAAGTGGTCTTTGCATAGACCTACAATTGGTCATCGAGTTAGATCGAAACTTTGAACAAATATATCGTTCTAACAGTCTTTGGCTTGGCTACAGGAATTTTGGTGGACTAAGCACCTATTCGAGTCTAGTTTAATTTACCTACTAGGTACATAGACATATATACTAGGTATATGCATTTTCACAAATGCTCATCAACAACATACATATTTTAATGGATTTTTACCTCATTTCAATGCATACATAATCGGTTGTTTTGTGTCATTTTACTTCACAGCACAAACTAAGAAGGAGATATACAGATAAGATACTGCTGCATGACCAATGTTGACTTCTGTAAAACATTCCCCAATAGAAGAAAACATTCATCAACAGAACTCAAGCTTTCTGTAGTCCCGCAGGTAGGTACCTATATTTTGTATAATATTTATTAACTAGGTAGGTACATACCTAATAATTATTATTGACTGGCTTGGGTAAAGGCTGGCAGGGAGAAATGCATAATATACACCCCCCAAGCGGGACATTGTATATTTTTGGTGTACAATAAAGAGTTATCTATCTGTCTATATTTAGTCACATAGGTAATTAATTGACTATATAATACTCTAGCTACACAGACACCATCTTAAGAAACTGTTAATGTAAGGTGCCTTGTGGGCCCGGAGTAATAATAGGTCCATCCCTTCTCACCCCACGTGTGCTTTGAGCACCAGCCGGGGTTCGGGAGATGGGCTGCAGCTTGCACCTGTGTCAAGTATGAACATTTCCAACTATCACAAAGCCTGATGTAGCTGTAGGTACAACAAATTAACCTCTCTTTTGAATTGTTTACAAATTTGATCTAACTCTACAAAAGTAATCCTGCATATTACAATATTGACAAAGTAGTACTTGTTATGTAGATAATGACAAATGATCATAGCTATATCTTTATTTTCAGATTCAGTTCAGTACCTGTTTATCACAGTAAACAGAATCATTTCAAGTCGGATTGCAGCGGGAAGAGATTCATAGCATGTCCATAAAATGCAAAAGGATGCTGCTTGTCAATTCTACTTGTTATATTTGTATTATAATATGTAGGTATATACCTAGTTACTGCACTTTTTTTATACCATTTGAATAAAATGGTGTGTTGGAAATATTTACTTTGTTGTTGTGAATTACTATATAATTACATTGTAATTAGTGGGCTACCAGTGAGCCAGTAATGGCTTGTAAGTTTTTAGAATGTTTTATGTATAGTCCTTATTTAATAAAGACACTTGCCCGTTATATTTTTTTAGAAAGGTTTTTACAATAAAATAAACATGCTATTTAATAAAATTTGTTTAATTTTCTGTTTCTCTATCCATACCCAGTCTGTATTTATGCTAAAACTAGCTGCATGCCGAGGCTTTGCTCATGTGCAAACATTGCCAGCCTCGTTCGAAATTTAAAGAAATATTTTCTCCAAATTTGCAAATCTCTAGGTCCACCGGTTTAGGCTGTGTGTTGTCTGTGAATCAGTTGGTAGGTATGTCGCTTGTGACATACTATTTCATAGGTATCAATGTATGTTTCTACTTACATAATAATTTGTAGTTAAAAAATAACAACAAAATATAGATAGATAGATAACTCTTTATTGTATATATTTAGAAGTAAATCGTACATTGTACATAATATAATATAGAAGTAGCGGTAACACAATCGGCAGTCTTATAGCTTAGAGCAATCTCCAAACCAGAGTACTACTTGATACTTGATACTTGATGCGCGGGCACTTTTCCGCAATTAGGCCGTACTGAGTAAAATGCCAGTAGTATTCATGTCACTCAATCTGACACAAATAAGAAAAAATTATAAAACTTTGTATGTATTGTACGCTGACATAAATACACTGAATGCACTAAATATGGGTACTAGACAATAGATACGAGTACACATACAAAGATATAAATATTACATTCATATCTCGGAAACAAATACTTCTGCTCATCACACAAATGATTGCACCTTGTGGGATTCGAACCCGCATCCATTGGTTGACTTTCAGTCAGGGTCACTAGCCACTCGGCCAAGTGGTTGCCAAATGTAGTGGCACTGAATGTAAATGACAAAATGAATTTTTCACCTCCTTTTTGAACGACAAATATGACAAAGTGAAAAATTCAAGTTATCAGATTGCACTATGGAGAGTGAGCATATGAACTGCACAATCTAATTCGCTTATCACCGCACAAACTAGAATATTGGCAAAGCGGCACCTTTTTATGATAGAAATACCACACACAAGCACGAAGCGTTACGCTTCTTCATACATTGTAAGATCTGCAAAAGAGTGGAATGCCCTGCCCTCGTCAGTTTCTGGTAAAATATAATGAATCCAGGTGTGTTCAAGTCAAGAGTGAATAGGTGCTCATCACACAAATGATTGCACCTTGCGAGATTCGAACTTGCAACCATTTGTTGACTCTCAGTCAGTCACTAGCCAATTCATCTCTTACGACCACCTGGGTGAACCGTGGAAAGTTTTTTTTTTACAATAGCTTACCTTTGTCCACCTGGGTGTTACTTGGGAAATATTTAGTTTCCACTGTGCACTTTGTTATCAAAACTTTTCTGATTTGAAGTGCATAGAGATAATAATTTATTGGTCTATTTTGTTGATATTTGTTGTTAAATATTGAACATCCATAGATATTATAATAGCCAAATGGTCAGCACCAATATTAGGGGCTTGAGAGCCTGTCCATTAGTTTGGAGATGTTGTTTTTCTGCAGTTGGCTACAAATTCGCCCATCAAAATACCTATTCTTCATTTTATGTTTTTGTAGGTTAGGTACTTATAGTGCCTGTAATCGGATAATTTAGATAAGTTAAACTGAAATAAGTGCTAGTAGAAGTAAATATCGAAATATTCTCTTTGTATCGAACTATATATATCACAAAAAAACAGTGAATTTTCTGTTTGACTTTCGCAAGTTTGGAAGTAGAATTTTCGGAGAATTAATGCCTGAAATTAATAAACCGCAATTAATTATGATACCTAGATTACCCCTTCCCTTTGAACTTACGCAAACAGGCAACTTTTAATTCAATAAAACTATAATTTCGTCACAAACTCAAAGCCAGTTGATACGAAAGGTTAGGACAGAGCAACCTTTTTCATTTGACATGTCTCGGTGGCGATGAAAATTTAGACAATACCAATATATGTCAAAATATGATGTTTCGTTCATTCATTTCGCTTAAAAACAGCTGATAGTGGGGACTCGGTGAAGATCACCGAGGAGATCACCGGTGGATAGTTAGACAATTCGAATTCGGAGATTCATGTTCATAATGGTGTAAATGAACGTCAGTTTCATTATCACCAGAGTTAGACAATAAGGCTGCTGCTGGACACCTGCAACGCCTGAGGGGTCTAGCCTGGCTACCTCTCACGCGAATCGGACATTGCTGAAACGTCGGATGGAGAATTACCTTCACTAACATAACGGCTAAATCCTATAGAAAAAGGTAAATAAGTAGACTACACTGCCGGCCGGCAATTCATCAATGTTTTGTTAGAGTAAATACTTAATTTTGTCAGTTCTATATCGACCCTAGTTATAACAGGGTAATTTTAGATCTTGGTATTTCTTGGCTGCTGAGTTGGATCTGCAGGCTAGGATTCTTTGGACTTTAAGTAAGTAAACAAAATTAAACCAAGGATAATAAATATTGTATTGGTGAATTTAAATTGCATGTTTTGTCTTCCACTATTACATGCTAGCTTGAATGGCCGTCCAACGTACCTACGGCACGGTTCCTTAGATTTTAAGTAAGTAAGCAAAATTAAACCAATGATAATAAATATTGTATTGGTGAATTTGAGTTGTATGTTTTATCTTCCACTATTGTACCCACTAGCTGGTACATTACCGAACGGTCTTGATCCAATAGTTCTTGGAGCTCGTTCCGGTCTAAGTTTATCCAGGTAATTTTATTAATTTCAAAATCGTAACGAGTATTTTTAGTTTCGAGTGATTCCGAAGAAAGGTATAGCGTCCTCGCGTTCAAAGCGACCAAATGGGGTAAGAATCCCGACTCACCCCACTCTTGGTCTGACTCGCCCCAATTTATTTTTTGTTACCTTTATTCTCAGAAATTTACTAAAACACCGTTTTATATCGTTACACTACACTTCACGCCTTTAAGATACAGAGAAAATGTTTGCAAAGCAGATGCAGAAAGGTTTATTTCGTACTAGTTGTGCCCGCTGCTTTGCCCGCGTGGTCATTTCATTTAAATGTAGCCCACACGTGTTCCAGGACCAAAAGTACCTATTAGGTACAATAAATACGTAAGTAAGTACAAGTTTCTTGAAAATTCATTCAGCTTTCAAATAGTTTTTTATCGATTGCTCGGCATCTAATCATCGGCAAAAGAGGTATCTTAATAAGATATCTTAAGAGGTAAAATAAGTACCTCAGTTTTTAAATCATACCTTAATTATCTTCTTTGTGCAGACTTTTCCGTTCTTATTGCTTTATTATAAGAACAGATACAACGCTCTACCGTGTAGAGGTCTGGTATACAGGTAAAATACTTACGCCCGTATTAAGGAAGTAGGATACTCCATTGTGCTATACCATAATATACACCAGTTTTAGGCCCTTTATGCGTGATGCCTTTGAGAATCTATCTTTGTTAACAACCTTCAGTGGCGACCCGACATGGTCTTGATAAGTTAGAAAATGAATGCGGGAGAGAAGCGTAGCGAGCACCTACCCTCATGTCGGGTCGCCACTGAAGGTTGTTGACAGAAATCTATCTGTATTGCAGTAGCGTTGTGTGGAGGTATATTTCCAAAATACGCCAAGCGTAATCTTATATTCGAAAGTATACCCGATCTCAGCTCGGCGAGTGATTGACTCGCATTGCTCGCCCTCACGCACGATTGTGACAGTTCTGATAATACAAAATGCAAAACAGTAAGCAGTTTGTTTACCAATAAAAACAGCCGCAAAAGGGCGCTTTTTTGAGGGATTGTAAATCATAAATAATAATTTATTTCTTTTATAAACATGCACTTCAGGTAAAACTAACAAATTTACAAAAAATAAAAAATACAACGTAAATTGACAGAATTGTTTTCTGTTTTTGAGTTTGAATTATTGTGATCTACTTCATTGTAACGATTTGGATGATTTTATAAAACATTGGCATCATCGAGCACGTGGCATAAATTGTCAATATCCCATATTATAACAAACGCGCAATTGTCTATATATCTGCTTGTTTTCAAACAAAACTTGACGGTTTATTTCAGGAAATTCCAGGAGCTTTAAAACAATCAAGGAAAATGTATAAATAACACAAAAAATATGTAAATGCTTATATATATATGGAGCGCGTGATTTCGATCCACGCACCTCTGGGTTAGAAAGATGACATGCTTTCACTGCGCCACTCAGCTTCGTGGCAAGTAGATCAAAATTATAATACCGGTTATTAAACCGGTACTAGTTACTGGTAATAAAAATAATAAATTAGTATTATTTTTATTAAATTCAAATTCACATAACTTGATTCCTGCGGACCCCGCAGGAACCCTTTATTTTTTCGGGATAAAAATAATCCATAATTTTAACACATAATATAAACTTTGACTGTGCCAAGTTACTTCAAAATCCGTCCAGTAGTTTTAGCGTGACATTTGTGTTCTTTCAAATAACTTTCAACACCTATCCTGCGGTAACCCTTGTTTTTCGGGATAAAAAGTATTCTAAATGTTAATCCATAACATCAGCTATGATTGTGCCAAGTGCATCAAAATCCGTCTGATAATTTCAGCGTGAAGCGTCAAAGAGACAGAACAATATGTAATGTACAGATTCAGCCCAGTTACAGTTTTATTATGTTCAGTTTTAGTATAGATAGAAGATACGAGTAGATGAGATAAGCCGATGTTGTCTAGACTTGAAGAATGCTAGTTGTCAACTGAACCTATTTAGTGGACAAAACTGTTAACCAAATCGTTAACAATTAAGTAAATTTTTATGTAGACAGAATTTTTACAACATGAATAAAGTTGTTGTCTTAACGCAAAAATTGCCTAAAACTGTATTTTTTTCAGGATATAATAAAAGGCCTTCGGAAAAAAGGTCACGGCTTAGAGCGCTATAGAAGCCGTGGGTCTACTATTTGTGCCCTATACAAGAACAAAACGGCTATATATGCCAACGCGGACTTCAGGAAAGAAGGCGACTTATCCGGCATGGAGTAAATAATGAACATCAGGGACCTGCGAGATCAACGACATGATCAAGGATTTGACTTCATTCTTTATTGTTAAGCCATATTGTACACAAAGTGAAGGAGTTGTCGCAAGTGGGACAATATTTCACATTTTCAAACAAACGTAGTTTCCATATACTTGTACTATAATTGACCGAGCCAGCGTGAAGCGCGAGCGAAGCGTCTCGTTTCAGCTTGGGAAAAAATGCTTTCGGATGTCCGGATGTCTATCCGGATCTCTGTTATCCTCTACAGGTCACATTTCTACCGATCTAGACGAAACTTGGTATATAGGTTAAACAAATTTTCAGAATTTTTTAATCGTCGGGGATTTTTGATGGGGTTGGGATGGGGATTTTTGATACTTCCCCAAAAAGGGGCAAAATGGGTTACTAAATATCTCCGCCTTATTAGATCTGATTTCAATTGTTATTTGAAAGATAGTAACAGTTTAGATGGTCTCATAAAAATTTGGAGAAGATCTTATGAGGATCTTCGGCGTTATGAGCAGAATAGCTCCTCAAAATGCAGTAAATTTCTCACTTTTAGGTTTCTACCAGTGGAATCAGCCCTTTACCCACTAGGTAGGGATTAATGGAGCACCTCGGTTATTAATTTTAGTTTTACAATGAGGTAACTAGATAGCGCTCATGTACACCACAAGATTGTTTGCAAAAAAATAAATAAACGTCCTAACGGTCTACAGCTCCCAGAGCCACTAGTTTATTCTGTGATAAGTCAGATCAAAAACAAACGTGATAGATAAATTGAGGTAGGTAAGTAGGAACGCCCAGCAATGTTTTAATTTATCGCATTGAAACGTGAAAAAGCAAAACCTTAGCGAGTTTAGTTTTCAGTGCAAAAATTAAATGGATGTTTAAAAAAATTAAAATTTAGATGTAGCATAGTTTAATCTAGGTACCTATATGCAAAGTTTTCTTTCGATCTGACCTGTTTGTCAAATCTTGAAGTTTCCCATGCGCACGCGCGTGGAGGTCACGTGTGGACAGTACACCTATAGTTAGGGATGGATTCCAGATAAAGGAACTCGTCAACGGTCAACAGCACAGAGATGAAATGTTGTATACGCATATAAATGTGCCTGTTCTAAGATTCACGACGACATGGCTACTGCATAATACCTTTTTTTGATGTTTGTTAAATTTAATTATTTATTTTATAACGGTGACTATTTGTATTAAATGCCGAAATTCCGCTACGGAATTTAGATTTGTAAATGAAAACTGCCGCAGTCTGTGACATTCTTAAATATACTTTTTTTTATTTATAGTTACTCATACAACGTGATAATGAAAAAGTGCACTGTACAAAGGGCGCATAATATTATAATTAACTTACCTTCATTTGTTTTTAAAAAGAAACACTTTTTGTTTAAAACGAGTATTTAAATGACCATAGATATATATTTTGTTATAAGACTTTATAAAGTCGATATTAGCCTGTCGAGTCATTGAAATTAAGTTAAATAAGTACTTGTATGTGTCTTGTAATTTTTGTTATTTATACATAGAATAACATATGATATTTATACCAAATTTATGTTAACTAATCTTTTAAAAACAAAACAAAACAATTACAAATTAAAATCAACTTTTCTTTCAGCATGATGATGCTGAAATTTAAATGTCTTTGACACGTATAACACCCACACACATTTTCATTTTGCAGAGCACAGGTCTCCTTGGTACAATTGGACAACGGGAAAATCTGGAAAATGCTGATTACTCGCTGTAAGGAACGGTTGCCATGGAAACAAAATAACAAGTCTGTCAAAAAACATCAAGAGCGTTGGTGCTATACCTACTTTTGCATTGGTTTTGAGTTGGTTTTAAGCGATGGTGGCCTAACGATTCTATAGTGCGTTTTTGAATCCAACTCTACCGGGTTCAAAACATAGGCTCCGCACCAATTACTTTTATGTGCGTTATGTGCGGTTTTCCATCGCTCCGTGCTTCGGAGGGCACGTTAAGCTGTCGGTCCCGGCTGTTATTGATTAATAGCAGTCGTTAAGGCATGTCAGAGGCCCTCTGACATCAGACGTCAGCACTACCTCATACGACAAACAAACATTGGTTTTTAATATCCTAGAACATAGGATCTTTTTTTTCGCTATAAACTGTAGTCCGCACGGACGAAGTCGCGGGCGAGAAAGTTAGTAATTTAATATTTTTTTAATATAGAATATAGTATCTTATTATTATATTTTTTAATGTGTTTTGTTTTGTGTGTGTGACAATAAAATATATTCTTTTCTTTCTTTCTTTCTTTCTCTTTTTCCACAACTTTACAGTGCAATGCAGCGTGTGTTTTATATAACACGTTTTTCTTACAAAAAGTGAGAATAACATAGTTGTTAGGTCAAACACGTAAGTACATATTAGTGATGTAACGAATATTCGCATTCACATTCGCGTTTTTTTAATGAATTATTGCGAATGTTATGCGTATATAATTTTTTTAAGTAGGTAATAATAGTTGGTTAATATAAGAAAATCCAATTCCATTAATTTCTTATGTTTTTTAATGCAATAAAAAGTAACTTAACCTCGTAATCACATTATCAGTCTTCTCTTTATCATTTGGTATCATTTATTTATTTAACTTTGGGCATTGAAGCTTAACAATCAAACTTTTATAACAATTTAAAAACAAAACTATATACTAAATAGACAAATATGTCAGGTGCCTGTTGCGCCAGACAAATTATATTTCACAATTTTTGAATGCGCCGGACAAATTAAACTTCCACGACTTTAAAAAAAAATACAACCGGCTGCGCCAGACAAATTGGACGGAGCCGAGATTTTAATAAAATAAACAACAAATTAAATTTGAAGTTAATTTTATTGGTCTTACTTTTGACCGTACAATTCAAGCGAAGATAAAATAATGTCAATTTCTATTTAATTACTTCCTTATATAACTTTTATAAATGCGTAGGCGATTTCTAGTACATGCTTCATTGTAATAAACAACTAAGTAGTTACATTTCTCATACAATATCGAGAAAAATATCTAAGTACATAAATGCTTATTCAGCTATGCGCAATTAAATCAAATCAACATGTAGAGTACCTCTACTGCGCATAATTCATAGAAAAACATAGTACAAAAGTGCTTACTTGGTACTTTCACAATCAAAGGAAGTACCTACTTGTATTATTAAATATGTATAAAAATTCAATAAAAACACATAAACACATATTGGATTTCGGTAAACAACGGAGGATTTGTGGTACATATAACTAAATGGCCTAAATGCAATGTAAACAAACAAAACTAATCTTCTATGATTTTTTACCAAAGTTTAATGACATTAAAGATTATTATTTTTAGCTTTATGTAAAAATAATAATCTACAAATACTTCTACAATAAATAAACTATAATTAAAATCAAATAATAGTTTAACATGAGTAGCTGTCATCATAATCACAAAGTGTTTATAGTATATCTATCTATATTGTATAGTTTAAAGTATTTATAGTATAAAAATAATTATTTTACATAAGAGTTAACAGTTAACACTTTAAGCAAACAAAAAGAAAAGTAAGTCTTTTACTTTAATAAAGCTAAAAAGTAAATTGTTATTACAACTTGTGAAACAACATTTCAATGCAATTGAAACTAATAAAATCTCAGTCTTTAGATATATTTTTAATATTTAGATAATCAAACAAAAATTATTTTTTTCTACAGTAGACCATATTAATAATTGAACTTCAGTAGGGGAATATTAAACTTTAAAAATAGTAGTTTTGATGCCTTGTCTCCTTCAAGTCTGTTTCGATGTGGCGTGTAAATACGTCCATATTTCACTAGAATTTGATTTACTCATGTTTATAATCACTATTCACACTGTAACCTCAAAATTCACTTGTTGTTTACGAAAACACCGGCGCGAGCGGAATGACACTTCAATCGGATGCGTTCGGATTAACTCGGCTATTCTCGGAACGAAAAACAACCTGTGGTTTAAATTGCACCAATGTGCGCTATGTGTACTATCAGCGCGCACAAAGTCGGATTAAAATGCGCATTTATTCTCCACGTCGGACACATGACGTCAGGAGTCGTCACATGAAGTGACGTCATTTTGGTGTGCACACAACGCTCACAAAAAAGAGGTAGAGCAGCGTATGCGGTAACGTCAAATTCAATTGACATATGTCATTCTGTGTTGATATATCGTTGGAACTCCCGCCAGACTGCGAGTACATATCATAATAATTATATTCTTTTAGCATAAGCAAACGAATTAAACAGAACTAAGAGAGACAGAGAAAACTAAAAACAAAACAAAAGAGCAGTAGGTAGAATAGCTGACTCAAATGACATAAGCATGCAATCGTTGGTTTAATTTGTTAGCGTGCATATGCTGACCAACAATATAAACCGATCGTTAGCAGTGTTTGCAGTCTCAGCACTGTGAGTGCAATTTAAACCACAATAACAGACGGAACGCACTTCGTTCGAACGGGACTGCCGCTAGTCACCAAGCCATAGACAAATGGCGCCAAATTTAAACAAAAACTGAATATTCGCATTCGCAATGTTGGCAGCAGGGACCCGGGGCCCGACCACATAACTTTGCTTCAAACTGATTGTCAGTATCGATATCACTAATGCCTTGCGATAGAGTCGAAATTGCTATGAAAAAAGTGATAATTCGATTGTAACCAAGTTCTGTAATCGGGCTGCAGACCACAGAACTTGGCTTCAATCAGTTTGTCACTTTTTTCATAGCAAAATCGACTCTATCGCAAGGCACTAATGAATTTGACGGCTTGAAACCGATATGATCAACATTACGTAATCGCACTGCAGATATTCGCATTCGCGAGTGTCCAAAATATGACATTCGTTACACATAACACATACATTCTAGTACATATAACTTCCTTGGGTCAAATATAAACACGCAAACATGTTATCTGTGGCCGTTTGAGACGATCCCGAGGTCATTGGTATATTCCGAACGACCTCGGGGTCGTCTCTAACGGCCATGGATAACATCCGCGTGTTATTATATTTTTATCCACTTTGATCTACAGGGCCGTCTCGCCACAGGGGCGGATTTGCTTCCATGGATTGGAACAATGAATAAGATCATTAAAAACTTAAAAAAAAAACATTTTAAATGCGTATACAAATTGTCATGTCTGTGCTGTTAACCGTCGAGGAGTTCCCTAGTCAGGACCCAACACAGTGCGGCAACCATGTTATGGTAAAACTTAAAACTAGCTATTATAATCAAATGCGTACACAAAATTTCGTGTGTGCTGTGGACCGTTGAAGAGTTCCTTTATCAAGAAACCATGTCATGGTAAAATTTAACCCGACTATCATAATAAAATGCGTGCACAAAATTTCGTGTCTGTGCTGTAGAGTGTGAAAGAATTCCTTTATCTGGGATGTGAAAGAGTTCCTTTATCAGTACCATAACAAACACTGTCATTGGAACTGAACCAACATTAAGGGGTGATAGCAGAGATCACTAGATAATGAATCACCCTTAGGTAGACCGGGTTAAACCGGGTTTTTTTACCATGTCAAAAATATTTAAAAAATAAATATTTTTTTGAAAATATGGTGTGCGCTACTTTAAAAATAAAAAAGAGTAACCTAGTCGTAGGCACCGGTGCGGTAACCAGTTATCCGCGTTAAACCTGGTTTTCATGTTCTGTTTACGTATCTACCTGCTGAATGCTTACGATTAGTATGTTTTGAGTAACTGTTCTAGAAAGCCATTGAAATCAGCAATAACGATAGGCGAAAATAAAACCATATAAATAATTATTCTATTAACTACAGGTGTTTGATTCGACAAAAAACTTGAAATTCAGTGTTATTTTTGGAAATAAATGGCTTTTACTATAAAAATAGTCTTGTTTTTATTCTCTTTCTTGGTTTTTTTTACAATATTTCCGTTCTTAATTAAGTAAAATACATGTATTCATGCATTACAATAATTATAATATCAGCATCGAAAGAAAGCGGGAACTCGCGACCGCGCGCAAATACCCTCGCGTGAACAATATTTTTGTGAATAGCTTATTGCAATAAATGACAATGTTTTGTACCATTTTATAGAATAAACAATAAAGAACCTGGAAAAAAAGGACGGCCCCTTGGGCGGCGACTGCGGCGCTCGACTATGTTCGGTTTGCACAGTCACTACGTTGTATGTCGAGGAGTCATCACTGTCACTCACTTCCGTTAACTTTGATTGTTGGCACACTGCGCTCGTAATGTCCGGCTCGTGACCCCACTGAGACCACAATGTGGGGTCCGATCTTCTATTTCGTGAGTTTTAGTCGTTTTATTTATATTTAATAGTAACAAAACTATTTAAAAACATACGAATTTCACGAAACTTCTCAACAAAATTGCCTTTTTTGACGTGAAATATCTTTAAAATTGCTTACACAGTACGGACGGATATACGGGGTACCATGACTATAAGTGGACATGAGACGGAAATGACATACCGGTTGGAACGGATATGACGTACCATTATGAAGTACAATCATACTTAGAAAAAACAATAATTGTAAAAGATTTAAAGATGGCTGCCGAACAAAAGTTCACGTTGGCATAGAAATCTTACTTCTGATAGGAATTTGTATATAACGGTTTTACGCAGGTATGAGATGGAGAAGAAGAAAAAAGTAGACATGTGACCTGGACGTGGAATGGTTATTGGAAGTACTACAACGGATCTCGAAAAGTATAAATCGCAGTGGGGTAGTGCTGGACCTCAATATGTTCAGGGTCCAAGGCTCTAATAGAATATGGTAAAAAAATATGGAAGCAATACAAAAAAAATATAGTTTCCAAGCACACACATATTCACATATTTTGTTGTTATTTTTCTGACGAAAATTAAATCTCCCTTTAGTATAGTGTGAAGTCGGATGACAGCTGTTAAACTTAAAACAGGTATAACTCGGAAACTATTGATATATAATTAGTAGTTTCTTTACAGAAGTGATAGATCTCATCGATTTCTTCGACTTCACATTATATTAAAGGAAATTCCATTTTCGTCAGAAAAATAACCAACCTAATATTTCTTCTCACGAAAGCGGAATCTATCGAATATTTTTTTTAATGAAAATGAAACACGGATGGGGTTCGAACCCGCATCATTCCGTGCCTCTGCGCGGCACATATCTTTACGAAGTTCGGCTACCGTGACATATATATACTTCAAATTATTGTTTTCTATTTTCTTCTTTTCCAGGCGTTAATGCTGAAAATCATATAAAGCGGAATCTAACCTATAAGTGTACCAAATCTGTGGATATGGGTGGGCAAAGGTGGGGATGGATAGGGATAGATGGCGATGGGTGGGGATGGTAGGGGATTGCTGGGAATGTATAAGGACAGGTGGGTCAATTCGTTATAACTCGCGATTTGAACGTGGCGTAGACGTTTCACGATAAACAAACGGCCGTGCACCCTGACACACCCTGACAATGCCCTCTGTGCCCCGACCACAGAACTTGGATTCAATCAGATTGTCATTTTCTTCATAGCAATTTCGACTCTATCGCAATGCATTATTGAATTTGACGGATTGAAACCGATATGATCAATATTGCGTAATAGCATTGCTGGTTCATGAGCTGACGACGCCCATGTTTTTTGACCGACTTGTTATTTCGTTTCCATGGCAACCACAGACTATTCTGCGATGAAAACCGTTCCTTACAAGTGAGTAATCAACATTTTTCAGTTTCCCGAGGAAACATTCAAATTTTCCGGGATAAAAAGTATTCTATGTTTTATTCCAGGGTATAAGCTATCTCTATTCTAAATTTCATCAAAATCCGTCCCGCCGTTATCGCGTGAAAGCTCCCCAAACAAACAAACAAACAGACAACGTTTCACTTTTATATATTGGTATGGATGGATCATTGTAAATCCAAGATCCACAAAATATACGTATATTTTTTAAACCCCCTCGACTGAGCAAAAGAAATTCGACTCGCCACACGATTTTATTTTATTTTTTAGCTTTTAGTATATATAACTATTTTGCTATTTTATTTCACTTGTACTCGTAGGTATGCCAGGCTCATAATCGCAAATTCTAACTCTGGATACGAATGGCGTAAAACAACAAGGCTGATAGGAAATGTTTTTATATTACAAAGCTAACTCGTAATTATCCACAAAAACTGTATGATAAAAATGTGTAATTTTACTAGCGACCCACAGCTAGCCTACGGATACAAAAATATATACCTACTAGTAAGATCTACCTACTTATATTTAACTAGCGACCCATACCGGCGTTGCACGGAATGCACAGGCAGCACACGGATACAAAAATATATACCTACTAGTAAGATCTACCTACTTATATTTAACTAGCGACCCATACCGGCGTTGCACGGAATGCACAGGCAGCACACGGATACAAAAATATATACCTACTAGTAAGATCTACCTACTTATATTTAACTAGCGACCCATACCGGCGTTGCACGGAATGCACAGGCAGCACACGGATACAAAAATATATACCTACTAGTAAGATCTACCTACTTATATTTAACTAGCGACCCATACCGGCGTTGCACGGAATGCACAGGCAGCACACGGATACAAAAATATATACCTACTAGTAAGATCTACCTACTTATATTTAACTAGCGACCCATACCGGCGTTGCACGGAATGCACAGGCAGCACACGGATACAAAAATATATACCTACTAGTAAGATCTACCTACTTATATTTAACTAGCGACCCATACCGGCGTTGCACGGAATGCACAGGCAGCACACGGATACAAAAATATATACCTACTAGTAAGATCTACCTACTTATATTTAACTAGCGACCCATACCGGCGTTGCACGGAATGCACAGGCAGCACACGGATACGTATGAAAAACCTTTCAAACAAAAAAGAATTTTCAAATCTGTCTGCAATTGACAGAGAAATCGGTGTACTACTTAAAAAAAAACATACATACGAACATATGACTGACTCCTTATGAAGTCGATTAAAAATTGGTTTATTCCCTGTAGGTTCCTATCTGAAATGATTTATTACTGACCCACATTTTCTAATAATTTAGGTTTACTTCCCACTTACACCATTAATAATTTCTCAATTTAACACGACTGCCCTAAAAAGAAGTATAATGTTTTCAGGGTTCATGTGTGTTTGTATGTAGTTATATAAGTTTCTTTATTATGTTTATTTCTTTATTCCACCATGACATTGAGCATCCCGAGTAACACAGACAATATAATCTAAAAAAAAATACATTACTCCAAATTCAAATGCGAAAAAAATACCTTTTTTTACAATACGGGTACCAAATTGAAGGCCTCTATGAGAACATTTCAACAATATATAATTTATTAGCATAAGTTATTTTTTGGCAGGGCAGGCTTGTTTTTATTTAATGTATGGCTTGTAAAACGAGCTGTTAAAAAAAACAGATAAATAGAAGGATATATTAATTGCACAAACCCCTTTTATATATCTGTATTTTTATTATAATCCATTGTTAAAAAACTGGAACATCATAACATATGCGCTCAAATTTACAGATTCCAAGGTAAGTCTGATCAAATGAATGCCGGTGTATCTCAGGGATCGGTGCTCTTGGCTACACTGTTTTTACTACACATTAATGACCTTTTGAAGCCCGGTACCTTTGGGTATGCAGATGACAGTACTGTAGTTGAGAGATACACTTCCAATGCTCAAGCCAGCTGCAATGCTGTCCAGCCGTTAGCAGTTTAGCCCTATAAGCCGTGTCCGATTGGGGCGATACTAACCTGGTTAAGTTTAATGCTACTAAAACGTAAGCGTGTTTGTTCTCTGTTAAAAAGAGTCCTCTAAAACGATCCCCGTCTTTCCGTAGCGTAACAATACCATTAGGCGGCCATCTGGAGCTTTTAGGTGTCGAACTCACATCGAACCTGAATTTTGGGTCTTACATTGAATCCAAAGCAAAGGTATTTTATCTAAGATTAGGCGGTACTTCACGCCGGGACAGCTTTGGAATCTTTATCAAGCACAGGTCCGATATTGTATGTAGTACTATTGACACTTCTGGGACGTTTCTGCCAAGTATCAGCTCGAGGCTTTGGATTCAATTGAGAGACGTACTATGAGGCTCATTGGGGATGATACTCTGGTAAAGAGTAAGCTTCAAAGTCTGGCGCAGCGACGTGAAGTCGCAAACCTGTCGGTATTCTAAAGATGCACTATGGTGAGTGTGCACAAGAACTGCACAACCTGATTCCCCCATCACCTTTCCATTACCGTAAGACTAGACGATCGGCAAAGTGCCATCCTTATATGGTAGAAATATGCAGGCCTCGCACAAGAACGAAGCGTTACGCTTCTTCATTTATTATAAGAACTTCAAAGGAGTAGAATGCCCTGCCCTCGTCAGTGTTTCCGGTAAAATATAACCCAGGTGTGTTAAAGTCAAGAGTGAATAGGTATCTACTAGGCAAGCGTGCTACACCTTCACATCATCGCTTTCCATCAGGTGAGATTGTGGTCAAACTATTGCCTTGAACAATAAAAAAAAGTTTCCCGGCAGATAAAATTAAGAACATAAGTAACGCGTAGTAACGAACCGTAAAATGTCAAATGTCGAGGATGTTTACATTTTCAATATTTTTTATCTCGTATAAGACAACAACACGCATTACTTCATATAAAAATTTCGGCCGGATAACTACTTAGGTTGTCATAGGTATAAATAATCTAAAGATTCATGTGACACAGTTTTTAAATATTTATTTGTAGGTATACCACAATTTAAAAATACAATGAATCACGACACAGCGACTTAGAAATTGAGGATCCTAGGAGTTTCTAAATAAAAACGTATAAAAACAGACCTAATAAAACCAAGGTATGTAAGAAAACTTATTTTTCTCTATATTGATTTATTTTGCCGCCTAGACTGAACAAAAGATTTTATGTTTTTTTTCTACATCTTTGAAGTTTGACATGTCACTTTGAGATCTGTCACTTTAAAATGTCTTGTTACCTAATTACAAAACATGTTATATTTTTTCTTCATAAATGTCGATTATTTCTTCATTAGTTTCCAACTCTAGTGCAGTGGGTGGACGGGTAAATGCGAATTACCCGTGCACCCACCAGTGGGTGAAGCCAGTGGATGCACGGGGCATGCCCCATCTTCACGTATATCAACTTTTTTATTTTCGTACATAAGGTAAAACGTGGATAGATGCCCACATTTGAAACGGCCTTCTATTTATAAAACTATTGATTTACCATGAATAATTCTTATAATTGTAGTTAGTTTGATCTTACCTTAAATTACGACATGTTTTTGTTGACCTAACAATTACTGATTCTGCTGAAATTGAGTTGAAATTGAGGCTATGGTAGCCTGTTTGAATTTAGCCTTAGAAGCCGTGTCCGGTTGGGGCGATGCTAATCTGGTTAAGTTTAATGCTACTAAAACGCAGGCGTGTTTGTTCTCTGCTAAAAACAGTCCTCTTAACCGATCTCCGTCTTTCCGTAGTGTAACATAACCATTAGACGACCATCTGGAGCTTTTGGGTGTCAAACTCACACCGAACCTGAATTTTGGGTCTTACATTGAATCCAAAGCCAAGGTAGCTGCAAAAAAACTTGGTATTTTGTCTAAGGTTAGGCGATACTTCACGCCAGGACAGCTTTTGAATCTTTATCAAGCACAGGTCCGATCTTATATGGAGTACAGCTGTCACCTCTGGGTCGGTTTTGCCAAGTATCAGCTCGAGGCTTTGGATTCAATTGAGAAACGTGCTATAAGGCTCATTCTGGTAAAGAGTAAGCTTCAAGTCTGGCGCATCGGCGTGAGATCGCAACACGCAAGCCTGTCAGTATTCTACAGATTGCACTATGGAGAGTGTGCACAAGAACTGCACAATCTGATTCCCCCATCACCTTTCCATTACCGTAAGACTAGACGATTGGCAAAGTGCCATCCTTTTATGGTAGAAATACCTCGCACAAGAACGAAGCGTTACGCTTCTTCATTTATTATAAGTATTTCTAAGGAGTGGAATGCCCTGCCCTCGTCAGTGTTTCCGGTAAAATCTAACCCAGGTGTGTTCAAGTCAAGAATGAATAGGTATCTACTTGTTGCGATTTTGGGAAGTTAGGTTTTTAAAAACGAGGCGCCCATCCCACTGCGGCATCTGTCCGGGTTTTACCCTAATATAGGGAAGAGAAAATTAAAATGTTGTTTTTCATGAAGTTGTAGCAACTTTAGAAAAATGTGTCCTTACAACTTTTTTTTGATCATAAGCAACATATACTATTTTATTGAAAACAATATTAAAATATTTTTTGCCATTTTAGTCAAAAAATGCGATTTTTATATAATTGTTTTATTTGGATAATTCAAATTTCAAATTAAAAATATTTATTATATTTATTGCGAGCAAATGTAACGTGCTTCGGAGGGCACGTTAAGCTGTCGGTCCCGGCTGTTATTGATTAATAACAGTCGTTAAGCCATGTCAGAGGCCCCCGGGCGGCTTGACAAGCTCTGACATTAGAGGATAGCACTACCTCATACGACAAACAAACACATTTATGTACTTACATATTCGATTCCGATACTCGGATGATGCGGTGTAAGATATGTTTGATGACACATCTTCGACCCTACATAACACCACAAGGGCCCCCTATAATGTTATCATGAGAGAATTTAACGCCAAAGTGGGAGTACAGACTTGCAGTTAATCGAAAATAGGTCCGGCTATGGAAACAGGAATCACAGAGCGCAAATGCTAGTTAACATGTTAGAAAAAGAGTTATTTTTTTGTTGAATTCTTTCTTGAAAAAGCAACTACAGAGGAAGTGGACTTGGCAATGCCCCGACACTGACTAAAACTGAAATTGACGTACACATATTCGGGGATGTTTCAGTGATCAGCAGGTTCAATACCGGTAGAGATCACCGACTTGTCCAAGGCTCATTGAATATTGACCACAAACTTGACAGATGCCGTCTGGTGAAGTCTACGCTCCGACCCAACCTTCTCCAAGCCGCTGTTGGCTCAGAACAGTTTGAACTCAAGTTGGAAACTTGATTTGTTGCCTTGGAAACCACAAATGAAGTGGATGAGGATATTCAAAAAGTTGTGGGAATCCTTTGGGAATAAGGCACTAAATTTTGTCAGCTGCAGCGTACGGAAACGAAGTCTAAAATCTCGGACGAGGGTCTTCGACTTTGGTCAAACGGCGGGAGCAACAGCAAGACACCAGAAAAAAAGATCTTAAAAAAAAAACAGTAGACTGGTGCGTCGTGACTTCCGTTGCTCAAATACTCGCCGGATAGAAAAGGCAATTGACAAAAATCTGGGGTCAAAAGTCTTCGCTCTTTACCCTTTTTTAAATAAGTAGCAGTTATAAAATTCTGTAAATAATTTTAATCAGACAAAAAAAAAAAGTAAAAATTGTTTTGTCTGAATGAAATGTCTGCCCCTACAGACGGTTAGGGCGAAATTATAACAGTTTCTTGTTTGACTTAAGACCCTAAAAAGACGTTGACGCGTGGGTTAAGGTTATGAAAGTTTTTGATTTAAAAAAATAAGCGGATTTTAATTCTGGCCAACCTGTTCTTCGCACGAATCTCTATTATGTATTACAGATTCATGGTTCTTCGTTAGCTACCTACAGTATTCGCAGCCAATATATGTTTGGCTCTGTGGACGTTTGCACAGGTACTGCTGTGGGGATAAAACAGCATAAAGTAAGAACGAGATAGAATATGCGAAAAACGTAAGCGAGTGAGCGAAGCAGTTATACAATGCTGTTTTCACTTTTAACATTGGGCTTACGCCTGAAAAATAGCAGTTTGCGCAGCGACTTGTAGACAACTTCCGAGACACAAACTTCCGCTGCGACTACTGTTTGTACCTGTTATTTTGTGGTGTCATAATCCAACGAAGCGGGCATAGAATAGATTATAATAATGTACTCCTTAATAGGAACCTACTATTATTATTATTTTTGTTTTGTCTTACATTATATTAAACCTGATTTATTTAGATTTTAAAATAGCAACGGTAGCGCATGTATATTTTTTTACTCGTGTATCGATTTTATATTAATAATAATAATAATAAAACCTTAATCATAAATCGTAGAACATAATTCATCGTCATTATACCGAAGGATCTTGTATTTGTAGATAAAAAAATATATGTAGGTACAATAATAATAGTAGGTTAGAAATTATGTCTTTGAACAATAAGTATGTCCTAATTTATTGTTTTAGCTAAAACAAATGTTTCAGACCCTACAATACCAGAACCAAGATTATTATGCCCCCTCTCACCGCCCTGGTCTACCTGTCCGCACTGGTTGGAGTCCTCATTGGCAAAGCTGAGTACATCGAGCCAGTCAAGCCGCTCGAGCCCCTGGACCCGACAGAGCCCTTGAAGCCTTCAGCGTCGAGGCTCCATATCTTCAAGAAGGCTGCGGTATGCGCTGATGCGCCAGAGTGTTCCGAGATTGGAAAGTTAGTGTTGTCCCGAATATATTTTTAGATTTATATTTAGTAAGTAGGTATACCTATACCTACTAGCTATGCCCCGCGGTTTTACCCGCATGGTGAAACGTATTCTATGTGTTATCTATATACCAAATTTCGTCAAAATCCGTTCATCCATTTCATCGTGAAGAAGTAAAAAGATACACACTAAGTAGTGTGATATAGAACTTTTTCTAAACTATACGCAATCCTGAGGGTTTACGCGGTGAAACTTGAGCATCTATCGTGCATTGAGTAGGTAGACTGTTTAACGCGTACTAGATTATAATCTCGTCCTTATAGTTTTTCCTATTTCTTCCGATGCTGTTGCTGCTGAATTACTTCACAGTCTTTCAGTTGCCCTTCCCCCAAACCCGGGAGGGTTGTTCGCCGGGTTTTTATTCCCACTGCCCAGGTGGCAAAGTTCGGGGACTTCAACCCCCGAGCATTTTACTTCACAACTCACCAGAGAATCTCTTGCACAATTTTCCACTGCATAGTAGGTACCCACTTAGTTAATGTTATGATAATTCTTAAGGCCGCTTCCTATATCTTAAAACGAACCGTTTTCGCTTACTGTGCGTCAGCTTTTGATATAAACGCCATAAAAGCGATCTAGTCATACCTGCTATCTAGTCATATCGAGATTTAGTCTTAAGGCTTTTAACCCCAAAAAGGACGTCAAAAAGTAACGAGACGATGGAAAAACGACTAATTTTCATTTTTATAGGAATGGGGGGGGGGCGGGGGTAGTCGTCCTGAGCAATTCGCTTCCAAGTTAAAATAAAAAGCACTCATCTATGCATATATCACCCGCAAAACTTGGTATACAGATACGTACATTATCCCCCCATTTCTATAAAAATTAAGTGTGTTTTCCAACGTCTCGTTACTTTTTGACGTTTTTTGTATGACGTTTATGTCAAAAGCTGACGGACAGTAAGCGAAAACGGTTCGTTTTAAGATATAGGAACCGGCCCTTAGTGAAACGGTGGTGAAACGACTGACTGAAGTTACGGGTGTGGAGTGCTCGGTGACAGGTAAATCGAGGGTGGAACTGAATATTGTTCTCAGGTTCGTACCCTTTTCGTGGAACTCGTTTTTATGAATGTTTATGTTATTTTGATTTCGGGACTTTTGGCCGCGTAGATTCTGCAAATACCAGTATGTGCGTCCGTGCACCCCGACACAGCTCCATGAGGGTTTTTAAACCAAAGGAGGTTGAATCACACTTACTTCCTACCTGGTTTTTAAGCTAAAGGAGGTACGCTTACTGGCGTTAAACCTTAAATAACAGTAAGCGTAGGTAATTCAACCTCCTTGCGCTAATCAGAATAATACTATAGACAAAATAGTACGTCAATATAAAATCTATAAACGAAACATTATAACAAAGAGAATATAATAATTTATGGAGGAAGTAAGTGTAAAGAATTGTTGTTACATAAATTATATTTGTGCAAATTCAGAATTCAGTAATTGTTGTTATGTTCTATGTATTTGTCAAAATAAAGTATTAAGTGTAAGGAATCGTTCTCATGTTATTGCAAAATATTTTTTGTGTAATAAATTGTTGATAGGTTCTTGTTGTCCAAATAAAGTACCTACTAATTTTATCTTTCTATATATATATATCTACCCGTGCGAAGCCGGGGCAGGCCGCTAGTCATTAATAACTTTATATTGTCTCCAGGCAAATCCTGCAGAAAAATGGTTCCGCCGTTGACGCGGCCATCGCGGCCATGTTTTGCAACGGCCTCCTCAACCAGCAGAGCATGGGCCTGGGCGGCGGCTTCTTCATGACAGTCTACATCAAGGATGAGGAGAAGGCTTACTCTGTGAATGCGAGGGAGAAAGCCTTGGGAAAGGCAACCGCTGATATGTATGGGGGAGACAGTACCAAATCTTTTTCAGGTAAGACGCGGACACAGCCAGTTATAAGATAGATAAATAAATGTTCAAAATATTTTTTTCAACCAAATTAGTTCAACCGTCAAATAGTTTTTTTCGATTGCTCGACATCTAATCATCGGATTAAGATACCAAGTACCCCAGTTTCTAAGTCAAACCTAACCTATCCAACAGTGAAAACCGCATCGCAATCGGTCCATCGTAATGTGCCGAACAAACATACAGATAAACAGGCAAACAGACGGACACGATTTTTTAACGTTATGTTCTTGTTCAGTAGGTTATTTTAAGTCTCATAGTCCATTTATTTTTAATTATCTTCTTTGTACCGACTTTTTCGTTCTTATTGCTTTACTTGCGACCCGCCCCGGCTTTGCATGGGTAGATATATATTAAAAGATAAAATTAGTAGGTACTTTATTTGGACAAATAGAACCTATCAATAATTTCTTACACAAAAAATAGTTTGCAATAACATGAGAACGATTTCTTACACTTAATACTTTATTTTGACAAATACATAGAACATAACAACAATTTCTTACACAAAAAAAATTTGCACATTTATAACATGAGAACGATTCCTTACACTAAATACTTTATTATGACAAATAGAACATAACAACAATTTCTGACCCTAAATACTGAATTTTGAAAATATAATATAAGTAAGAACAATTCCTCAATTTTTTTCCGAGCACCGCAATCGCCGCCCACTGGGCCGCCCGCGCCACGCACGCGTCGTTAGTTGCGTGCTGACGTTCGTAGCGCTCGTCGCGGCTTGTCGGCATAACACACCCAGATGAAGGACTTCAAAATAGTCTGAAACTGGTCGGAGTATTTCCGATCTTCTTTTTCGTGAGTTTTTAGCCGTTTTATTTATATTTAACAATTCCTTACACTAAATACTTTATTTACACAAACATAACCTAACAACAATTCCTGACTTCCTGCATAAACTATTATATATTATATTCTCTTTGCTATAATGTTTCGTTTATAGGTTTTATATTGACGAACTATTGTGTCTATAGTGTTATGCTGTTAATGCAAGGAGGTTGAATTATCTACGCCACAGAATAAATAATAGTCCTACGCTTACTGTTATTTAAGGTTTAACGCCAGTAACCCAGGTAGGACGGTGACGTCAGTGACCTTAATGCGAACTTTCTTGTTTACGTCAATATGACGTAACAGACGTTGCAAACCAATATGACACGTCAAAATGACGTCATGTTTCTGGCGTAAAAAAAACGTCTCAAAAGACCCTAAAAAGACGTCACATGGACATGTTCTTTTGACGTAACGGACGTTACAGACCAATATGACACGTTTAAATGACGTAATGTTTCTGATGTAAGAAAGACGTTTCAAAATACCCTAAAAAGACGTAACATGGTCATGTCCTTTTGACATAACAGACGTTGCAGACCAATATGACACTTTTGAATTTCGTCATGTTTCAGACGTAAGAAAGACTTCTCAAAATATCCTAAAAATACATCATAGTCATGTCCTTTTGACGAAACAGACGTTACAGACCAATATGATATGGCTGAATGACGTAATGTTTCTCACGTAAGAAAGACGTCTCAAAATACCCTAAAAAGTCGCCACATGGTCAAGTACTTTTGACGTATCAGATGTTACAGACCAATATGACTCGTCTAAATGACGTAATGTTTCTGACGTAAGAAAGACGTCTCAAAATACCCTAAAAAGACGTCACATGGTTATGTCCTTTTGACGTAACAGACGTTACAGACACATCTAAATTACGTAATTTTACTGAAGCTTCAACATGCACACAAGCGGTAAACAAGCACAAATTAAAATTTTATATAACCCCCGACCCCCCATCCCCCATTATAGCTAAGAAGCATCTCAATCACATCAGTTTTAAAAATAAAAACCGAATCAAAATCGGTGCATTCGTTTGGTAGCTATGATCTTCACCCCAATTCCCCCCACTATAGCTAAGAATTTGTTTAGCTCAGCTTTGAAACATAAAAAACCGAAGCTAAATCGGTCCATTCGTTTGGAAACTACGATTTGGACCCTCTTTTATCAACTGCCCCCACCACCCCCCATGAAGCTAAGAACCATCTCAATTACCTCAGCTTTGAAACATAAAATACCGCAGCTAAATCGGTCCATTCGTTTGGGAGCTACGATGCCACAGGCAGACACACAAATACACACATACCCCCACACGCGCACACACACAGTGATACACACCCTAAACTTATAGCACCCGTCTCTTTGTTCGGGGCTTAATAAAACCCAGTTTACAGTAGTAATATTGTTTATTCGGAGGAAACAATGCACAAAATTCGATCATCCAAATAAAGTCAACATGGTTTAGTTGATCGTGTGACGGATTCGAATAACAAAGCAAGCCACGGCACCGGGTTCGATCCGCATCACCTGCCACTTACCTAATCTAAATAATATATATTAAAATAAAACTGAGAGAGCGTTTGAACATTTAGTTAGTACACGTTCACTCCACGAGAATAAAAAGAAATCAAAAAGCAAAAACAAAAGAAAAAGAAAAAACTACGTCGGTATTAAATACGTCGCCTGGGATGCGACGTCCAGTTGGTAATTTTTTATTACCAGATTCGTACGTACCACTGACGTCACGTCAGGAAACCTTTTAAGTCTGTGACCGACCTTAATGGAACGTCATAATGACGGAAAATTTGGCGTCATATGAAGAGTCCGCAGACGTAACTAGGGCGTACCAGATTCGGCCTTCATACTTAATATAAAATAGGTCCCACTGACGTCACTGACGTCTTGTGCCCGTGACATTTTGACATCTCAACGAACGTCACACAGACGTCACGTCAGGACGTCTGTTACGTCTGTGACCAACCTTAATGCGACGTCATAATTACGTAAAAATCCTACCTGGGAAGCGTCCATCCTTTGGCTTAAAAACCGGATAGGAAGTAAGTGTAATTCAACTTCCTTTGGTTTAATAACCTGGATGGAGCTGTGTCAGGGCACACGGCCGTTTGTTTGACGTGAAACGTCTACGCCACGTATAAATCGCGAGTTATACCGAATTAAAGATCACAAAAACATAAATTTAGCTGATTTTGCTCTGTGCGTCCTGTTACTACAAACAAACAAACATTATCTCTTTATAAGATAAGGTTGGATTGTTAAGGTTTATCGCCAGTAAGCGTAATTCAACCACCTTTGGTTTAAAAATCCGGGTGGGAATGTGTCGGCGGCACGGCCGTTTGTTTGTCGTGAACCGACTACGTCACATCTAGAATTTTTAAAATCAGTCGAGTAAGTATCTATTGAGTACATTGAGTTTATCATTAGCGCTCATATCACGGAAATTTTCTCACTTTTAGCATTATATAAAAGTCGTAACTTTTAAAAAAAACGCCACTAAGCGTAATTCAAAATCACTGTCAGCAGTGTTTTTGACCAAAGACAACTGCATTACTCACGTACTTGACAGACTTGTTATTATTCGTTTCCATAGAAATGTTCCTTACATAAAAAGCTAATCGTCATTTTCGCAAATTTTTGGTACCTCGTGTTACATTATTACAATTTTTGTACAATTAATGTACCTTTACAAAGGTGAAAAAAAAACCGTTCTGATTTTTTTGACTTTATCTTGTAATGGATAAACATAAAAAAACAGAACGGATTTTAATATTTTTTTCACCTTTGTAAAGGTGCATTATCAGCGAGCGAACAAACTAACTAACAATCAAATCTCTTTATAATATTACTAGCGACCCGCCCAGGCTTCGCACGGGTAGGTATATAGAAAGATAAAACTAGTAGTTTATTTGGACAAATAGAACAACAACAGTTTTGTACACAAAATGTTCATGTTTATAAATTTTATACTCACGTACCATTTCGTCTATAGTATTATTCTGTTTAACGCAAGGAGGTTGAATTACGGTTACTATTTCGTGTATAAATCACTAAAAACAACACAAATAAAAAATCACATGTTTATTTTCTATGATTTCGTTTCCATGGCAACGTTCCATATACAAAACCCCGTATCTCCTTCTTAGTTAGTGATCTTACGTAGTATTTATATACTCTTTGGTTTGTAATACTAAGTAATCGAGATTTTTCAATGATGTTATATATAAACTGAGGTAGATATGTAGTACTCCGCTCTGCGTGGCGAAGCAAAAACAATTATCAGCTTGTGTCGACTTAGTCCCAAACAGAGTGGCAACGACACAACACGTAAATACACGCGACTTCCTATACATGAAAAATTAATCAAAAATGGAAGGATGTGTCTTTTCATTTTTAAGTAAGTACTGTTTACGGTATTGAAAATGGAAAACAATAAATTTCATTTTACTCTAAATCAACTGTTGCGATGCTGCCGCTTCGCCACTTCCACGAACGAGACAAATAGCGGGTTACGTGTAAGAGCAACAGAGAAAACGCGATAATGGCACGCAGCGCGCAGCAGTTCGCATGACGCTAGGGGATGTTGGGGCTTACCAACGGCTGACGATCGTTAGTCTGCGCTCCGACCCGTAATGGCCACGGCTGACGATCTTCAGTCGGGGAGTCTACTCAATACTCAATCTTTTATTGCCATAATATGTTTACAAAAGTTCTTAATAATTAATAGGTAGAATGACACATTACCCTCATAGGGTGTAGCAATGTAAAGTAGGAGCGGACCGAACCATTTAAAAACTCATTCCTGTTGACTAATGTATTAGACTAATTTAGTCATTCAAAAATCATTTGAATTATGATAACATTTTATAATTAAATCATTTTTAATTTATTTAAAAAAAGGAAGTTAACTAGCGCAGTTGCAACCTTACTTGTATAGAACTAGCGAACTAGCGGAGTTGCAACCCTATTTGTATTGAATTAGGATATAGTATTGTATTTGTGTAACATATATTTGAAAACAGCTTGAAACGAGCAATTTTATTGGATAAGAAAGTGGTTCGGCCCTAATCGTATTTTTTTTGTGATTGTCCTAGTGAGATCATCGACCGCGTAGTGATTTTGATTTTTTATTTGTGTTGTTTTTAGTGATTTATAGCTTATATTTTGTGTTTTTACGTCTAATAATACTGTGAGGAAGATATAAAAATAATTTTGTGTTCAGTGTCCCGCGAGTGACGATTCTCACAAAGTGCTTCAAAGTGCCTTTCGTCAATTTTGGCGGGAAAATTTAACGTGTGTAAATTTTTGATAGTTTAATAATAAAAAAAAACGATGTTCTTTATTGTTTTAGCTATAAAATGATATATAATATTATGTAATTTATACTATAAGCAAATCACAAAAAAATAAGTTTTACGCGCGTGTCTCAAGTGTCCGGCAAACATACGGGTGTTCTGCGGGATATATAGAACTATTATTATGAAAGTATTTGTTTATCAAAAAATTCATTTTATTTTCGGCTTGAATAAACCCTTCTTTTTATTTTGCCCCAGTTTATTCTAGCTGCTAGCCGACGCACGTAACTTCACAGGCCGTCATCGGCGGTGATTGGCGATCGGCCGCTCACTGCAACTCACTGTAACTGAGAACATATGTTTATCTCTTTCTGACGACGCGGTTCTGTATATCTCTGTGATCTTTTAGCCTCTTCACTGATGCAAAAATAGTTGCCTAAATTCTATGTAAGTAGCCATAGTACAATTTCGCCACGTTTTTAGTGTTTTATAATGGGTATGACGTCTCTATTGGTAAAATCTCATTGGATTTTTCGCAAAATGTAATGTCTCTGGTTTCGTTATTGCAGTTTTCGAAGGGAACTCTAATGTTTTGAAAAATAAAATCCTGCTCGTATTAATCGCTGATAATTTAGCTTTCTCTAGGTGAAAGAATTTTTAAAATTGGGTTTGTATTTTTTTAGTTTATCCATTAGGTACAAACAAACAATCAAATCTTTCCTCTTTATAATATTAATGTAGATATTGCGGTATTAGGGAAATATATAGAAACCAGGGGTAGGCTTTGGGGGTAGGGGGGAAGGATACCCCCTGGTACCCCTCCCCCTCTGCGGCGACACGATTTAGTTAATGAGATATTTAAGTTTTAAGTTTATTAAAAAACAAGCTGAATCGGCTGTTTGGGAGGGGGAAGTGGATGGTTAGAAAGGGAGGGAGAGGTGGGGAGAAGGGTTACTCCCTGGTACCCCTCCTTCCCCCAGGCGACGCTTAGTTTCTGAGATATTTGAGTTTTAGGTTTATTGAAAAACAGCTAAAATCGGCAGTTTGGTCGCATCCAAACAGACAATTTAAGCTCTTTATTTGAAACTTTCGTAACAGTTTATTAAAAATCGGCTAAGTTTATTAAAAATCGGCTTAGTTAACTTCGGCATTCGCCGGCCGCTGCCGTGGCACGCTCGCTTCGCTTACTTGGCTCGAACTGTGTGTAGTCGTGTCCAAACCTAACATACCCTAGTTTTTGGAGCCATACAGCGGAAAAAACACATTCTACCACTTAATAATTTTATTGGCGGTTTGTAAACAAAATTCACTAAAATACGATTTAAAAAAACTAAGCATTGCCACG
Organism: Alsophila aescularia; assembly: GCA_946251855.1. Lineage (NCBI taxonomy): Eukaryota > Metazoa > Arthropoda > Insecta > Lepidoptera > Geometridae > Alsophila > Alsophila aescularia. Next base: position 44,913,176 of record OX276378.1, read on the forward strand.
GGGAGGGAAGGGTACCAAAGGGTAGTCCTCCACCTTCCTCACACTCCTCCACTCCATCACGTACACTAAAATAAGATTAAAAAAAAAAAGTAAACGTCGCCGCGGGGAGCGAGGGGTCGACCTCTACCTCCCTCCCGCCTACCCCCACCCCCAACCCCCAACTCCTGCCCCTCGTTTCTATAGCCAACCCCTAATTTGTTTTGTTTATGTTGAGAATAAATGTCTTTTCTTTCTTTCTTTCTTCACATAGCATCACTCGAGTGTTTTAATAGCTAGTTATCTGCCGTTTCATACACTACTTTATCTACACTCATGCAATAGGAACATAAAGGAGGATGCCAGCTTTCGGCTCCCAAGACTTTTAAATATTAAATGCCGCGGACACGAAATCTATCTACATTATTGACTATTTAAAATAATTTAATTCATTCTTATTAAAACAATAACATTCTGGAACTGTTATTAAAATAAAAACAATTAATATGAATAGAAATGACCGGAAATAGCTGTGCAAGACTTTTAAAAGTTAAATGCTGCGGACACGAAATCTTTCCACATTATTGACCACATAAAATAATGTAATTAATTCTTAGTAAAATAATAACTTTCAGAAACTGTTATTAAAAAAATAAGAATTACAATGAATAGAAATGACCGGAAATTGCAGTGAATTGATACTAATTACAAATTATAGGGTTGACACTGTATAATAATAGGGTTGACTCGTAATTAGTGCAAATAAACTATTAATAAATCGATAAACAAAACCAATTAAAAAAATACTACATGCCATCTTAGTTTATTCTAATAGAAATCATTTCAGTACATTATTTTATGATCTTAGAAATAACAACAATAAACGCATTCGTATTTTTTATTCTGCTTATACGTTAATTCATTATTTGTTGTATAAATGTTTCAGTGGTTTAGGTACCAAGCTCATGACAAGAGCCGAGAAGGCCCAGGGTTCGATTTTCAGATAGAGTACCTAAGTGCCTTCTACTATACTTTATAAATTATATTAAAATGTATATTATTTATATTATTATTCGTAAAGTGTATGTACCTACATAATATATCAGTTTAATATTAGATTTTAATATTTATCTTGGTTATATTATTCCCTTGACCATAAACAGTGTCATAATCTAACGAAAGTCACATAACCACAAAAGTTAACTTTATTTCCTCATAACTTATTTTTGAAAAGTTCCCAGATAAAACTAATAACACACAAAAGCTTTTAACATAATGCTTTAAAAATAAAAATACTATTCAGTTGTGTCCGCGATAATTTTAAATCGAGCCTAAGTCACTTTGGAGATCTGGCATAGTCCTTTAATGAAAAAATATATGTGTATTGGTTAATCACCTCACCTGCCTGTGTTGTATCCTGCCAAACAACGAACCAGGCTCTGACGCGCGACAGATGGCGGTATAGCCATCACGACAATGGCGTAGTTAAATCCCACAGCCGGTGACGGGCAGTAGCGTCACCGGTGCAAAAAACTACGTGAAGTGGTTGTGCGTGATGTGGAAATATAATGCTTACACAAAATTGCATGACTGTGCTGTTGACCGTTGAAGAATTCCTTTATATGGAGCTGTTCCTGGATGTCGATTCAGATGTTCGATTATGCTTGCCATAAAAATGGATTGTCATCGGAACTGAACCAACATGCAAAAATTCAACTCCGTAGGATAAGAGGAAGTGGTTATAATTCGGCTTGCAAGATTTGACCTAAATAAACATACATAATACAAGATACAAACATTGCAAGTTAAATAAAAGCCTAAAAAAAAGAAGATAAACACCAAAAAATAGGTGTCTAGTCAGTTCGCTTTGGATAGCTTAAGTTTGGACATAAAAACTGGTGTCTCAATCCGAGTAGAATCCTCTTTCTTGGCTGCTGTCAAACAATTTAATAAAATGTCTATTAATTTTAAAAGTCTGGTTACCTACTAAGTTTTAAAGGCCAGTGTAGTTTACCAAGAGCCTTTTTCACAGGTCCTCGCACAATAGGCGTGCCCGGTGAGCTCAGGGGCATGTGGGTGGTGCACCAGCGATGGGGCAACATACCCTGGAAGATGCTAATAGCTCCGACCCTAGAAATCTGCAACAAAGGCTTCGTCATGTCCAAGCACATGTACGAGAGTCTTAATATCGCGCGTAATAAGAAACTTATTAATGAAGACCACAACTTGAAGTAAGCTCTTGATATTAAGGTCTTTTGCTTTTTATATAAACAGCCAATCTGTAATGAGGTATGCGCGTGTTTCGTCTGCTGAAAAGCTTGTCCATACTATTGCAGACACATTCAGAACTTTACTTTATAAGTGCTATGTAGCCTGGAACTGTATCTACCTTTTGGCCACAACACGAAGTTAATAAAATTATGCCTTCTACAATAATTATTATAACGCCAATTACAATTATTGTAGAATTATTGTTAAAGGAAAGGAAGATTACCTCCATGATTTTTATGGTAGATAGGGGAAAGCCTAGTCTGAAAAATTTGTTTCAATAAATTTTATACAATAATTCTTTATGTTTTTGAAGACGCTTGATTTTGCAACACGAATAATACAAGCATTTAGCACTGATACTGCGTATAATCCATATAAACCAATAGCCTTCAGGGTAGCACTAGTATTGTCCATTTGTCTCTCAGGCAGGTATACGTCAGCTCATCTGGCGAATTCCACGAGCCTGGCACTCTACTGAAGCCAAGCGAGGCTTTATGCAGTACCTTGGAGCAAATCGCACATCAAGGAGGCGACACGCTGTACAACGGAACCTTGGCTGATGAATTCCTGTCCGATTTGCAGTCAGTTGGCAGCATTATAACAGTTGATGACTTAAGGAACTATGAGTAAGTATGTACCTATTGTGTTAATATCAACGCGATCGTCTTTTGGTTAAAACTTTAAAACAAAAGCTTCGAATGTTTTTATGATTTAGCATTAGTGCCTGCGTTGCATTTTAATTGCCTGTGTTGGTTGCGCTAGTTCAACTGAGCTGCCTAGATGGCGTTACCGTCCCCGTAAGACAGATTTAGAAATGAGGGGAAAATTTGAATGGCGGTGTAGTGGTCACGGTAGCCGAAATGATAAAATGCATGTCCCGCGCAGAGGCACGGATGATGCGTGTTCGGTAGAAAATTATTGGATAAGAGCTAAGGACTTAGGACTTTTTAGGGGAAGGGAATGCAAGATTACCTACTTCTCTCCCCACGGAGATACTAATTTCGTACTACTTCGGGAGCGTGCCACTCAACAAATTACTACGTTATGGCACGTCAATTAAGATAAACAAATATTTTTATATTCTAAATCTGAATGGGAATAAATAACAACTCCCTCCCATCTTTTCAGAGCAAAAATCACCGACGCCTTAGCATTACCTCTCGGCAATGGCGAGACCCTTTACACTCCACCACCGCCAAGCTGTGGCGTGATCCTAGTCAACATTCTGAACATCCTCAGCGGTTACCACTTCAATGCTTCAAGCATCAACTCCACTGAGAACAAGATTTTGACGTACCATAGGATTCTGGAGGCGTTTAAGTATGCCTATGCGACGAGAACGAAGCTGGGTGATGTGGATTTCTTGGATTTGCGTGAGGTAAGCATCAAACTACCTGCTATAACACAGTGGTTACAGACTTAAAGCGCAAGGAAAAGGAGTTCCACACCCGCTAGGGTGCACATCAATAAGTATATAAGTTAAAGAGAATGAAGCATAGATAAAGATAGTGTCCGGAGGAAACAAACCTATTAAATTCCAAGATTGCTTCATCCTACTTTTAATAAATATCTACATACTTTTAATGACCTTTTAAATCTAATTCCGGGCTATGCTATCTGAGACAGGCCGCAATGCGTTGAGGTTCAACATTGCTATTTCTTATTCCGCAGTTGATTAAAAACGTCACCACTCCAGAGTACGGCACTGAAATTCGTCTTCTCATCAACGACACGATGACTAGTAACGACACGGCTACGTACGGTGCTACGGAGTACAACCAGCCCGATTCCGGAACAGCTCACATCTCCATCATAGCTAGTAATGGTGATGCTGTTTCCGTCACCAGTTCCATCAACTACTTGTAAGCGACTATAAAATATACTAGCTGCATCCTTTAGCTGCGTTGAATTGCTGGATCTCTTCCAGTAAATGATCAGGCTAGATTAGCAACTGGTCAAGACATAGAAAACTGATTCGAACGTGGGATAAATCATCACACTAACATTATAAATGCGAAGGTTTGTGTTTGTTTGTTTTTTGCTCCTTCACGTTCAAATGGCTGAACGGATTTGGATGAAATCCGGTACCAGGATAGCTTATATTCTGGATTAACACAAAAGCTATTTTTGATGCTAAATTAGGATAAATATATATAATAGGTTATAAGCTTTTGAAAAAAAAACATTTTTTTAAAGGTTTTAAAGCTTTTGAAGCGGCTGAACTGATTTGATCCCACAAGGGACAAAAAAGTTTCTTTTAAGCCCTTGAAAATAAATACTATTTTTTAATCTTTGAATCAAATTTGACGAAATATCTTAAGGTCATGAAGCATTTTGAAGCTTATGGAATTGTCAAAATGACAGGTGTCAAAGTGACAGGTGCAAAGTGTCAAGTGTCAAAGTGGCAAAGTTTGTATTGAGAAATCTAAATTATACACATAGAGATACTTTTCATTATTATCATTCCACACAGGTGAAACCGTAGGCGCAGCTAGTGTCATATAACCAGCAATAAAGACACTGTTACAATCTCTTGTTATCTCTTCTCGTAACTGATTAAGTAATCTTGAAAATTCTATGAAAACTATTAGCAAAGTAGTTTCAAAATCTTTCTCTTATTCCTTTCAACACCCTTCTCTTTCTCAGTTTTGGCGCAGGATTCTCGACCCGCAAAACTGGCATCCTCATGAACAATGTTATGGACGATTTCTCATCCCCCGGTATCATCGGCTACTCAGGCCTCAATCCTTCTGTAGCCAACTTAATCGCACCAGGGAAGCGACCCATGTCTTCGATGAGTCCTAGCATCATTGTCGATAGGAATGGCAACGCAAAGATGGTGATTGGGGCTGCTGGGGGCCCAAAGATCACGAGTGCTATGGCTTTGGTAAGTGATCGCAAAGTGAACATGCAGCGGTACTAATTTATAATGAACAAAGGTTCCAATTATTTGGCACAAACCAGTGTGTATAGTCCGTTATCGATTTGTTGTCATTTTTAAACTAAAAATGGTTCGTCGCGTCATGGGCGAGAAAGATATTAAGGATATGTTTCATGGTGAGACAAACCTCAAAAGTAAGCTACTATCATTGTTGAATGGAGATATTGATACGAAAATCGGGTTACAGGGTCTGATAGCAAGGAGCTTTTATACTACGGCGCAGTTTGTAGTACAACTTGCAGAGAATAGAGATACAAGATTGGTAGTGTCCCTGCTAGCTGAGCTTAGGTCCCAGGTTTGAATCCTGGCCGGGGCAAACGTTTGAGTGATGGCCATAAAACTGTGTTCAGGTCTTGGATGTATGTATTATTTACGTATGCCCATGCCACCTGCGATACAGGTAATCTTAGAATAAGTGTAAAAACGTATATGCGGGAGTATGAGTGTATACTAACCTTAGGTAACTATAAGAAGCAGTGAGTCTTCGAGTCTCATTCCCCCGTCTATTGTACTTCATCCGATTCCGTATCTTTGAACTGTAGTTTGACTTTTAATCCGCTTCTTGCCCGTTGTACAGTTGGGATTGTCCTGTTGACCGGACCATCGTTGAACTATCATGCGGTAGTACAGTCACAGGACCAGTGATAAATTGTTACTAACCGTGGTACAGTTGATTGAACAACTGTACTACCGTTTTTTTAAAGTAGTACAGTTGACCGGACCATGTAATATCCTACAAACTTTGTTCACACATTGTTTTCACATCACAGGTGATAATGCGAAAGCTGTGGTTCGGCCAAACAATAAAGGAGGCTGTGGATGAGCCGAGATTCCATACCCAGATATTCCCCATGAATGCCGATTATGAATTTGGCATCACGGAGGTAAGAGATATCAATTATCTGTATAATCTTTGATATATGAATTTCGAGTACCTAAACTACTCCATTAGTTGTGTTATTGCTCGAAGTTCAAACTAAAAGGATGAAGTCGATCACATAAATAAATAAGTTCCTACCAACGACATAAGAAATGTATACATGGGCAGGTATTACTCATCGGCCCATAAAATTGTATCTATCAATCATCCTGACAGGCCCCCTCTTCAAACGAGCAGGCCCTTTTTCCCATTCCATTGACGTAATACGTCATCAACATGAAATGAAATTTGGTGACATTTCGTACACACTGAAGTTCCTAAAACCAACATTTATTTTTCCAGGATATAATAAAAGGCCTTCGGGGCAAAGGCCACGGCATGGTTCGCTACACAATCCGTGGTTCCATCGTTTGCGCCCTATACAGAAACAAAACTGCCATATACGCCAACGCAGACTGCAGGAAAGAAGGCGACGTATCAGGCATCGACTGAGCAACGAACATCAGGGACCACCGACGACGATCAAGAAGGACAAGAGAAGATATTTGACTTCATTTCAATTTGTTGTGATTGTTTAGTAGTTAATATAAAGGGCCCCGTTATTTCGTTAGTTTTGTCTCTGGCGCAAAAAATAAGCAATTTAAAAGTTATTTATTTGAATAATACTGAAAGACCGTTGCCCGGCTAAGGAAACAGACCTCCTTCTCAGGTAAAGGCGAGGTAATTAAAACAAGATGGTTAATTCAATAACAAAGGCTCTATTACAAAATAGAAAAAAAAACACACATGAGTTATTCAAGCTTGGTTCTCTCCCCTTTACTGAGGAATTCACAAAAGAAGTATTTTTCACTTAACTAAGTTCTGCATCAAAAATATTTCTACACAGCTAATTCTTATAATAAGATTTAAATACTCAAATATGATTACAATTTTCTCAAACATATATATAATAGTACATAAATTGGGCCTGTACGATATGAATTTACAATAGAACTGCAGTATCCTAGGCAAGTAAAAACTTAGAGAGACAGTGTTCAGCAGTTCATCATATATTGGTCACAACGCAACGGAATACTCTTGTCTATGCCTTAGAACGTTCAAAATTAAAAGAGTACTTGTGCAAACAGGAGTGTGTGTATGTGTGTGTGTGTGTAAGGTTGTGTTTCCCAGAGGGATTTAAAACTGTAAAACAGAAAATATCTTTCAACAGTATTCTAACACGCAAGTAGGCGAAGGCTTCCCTCACTACCGCAGCTCGCTGACTCGAAAATGATTTGGAGTGGACCAACCTGGAAGATATCCGGGACGCCGTACCGTCGACTCGCGTGCCGCCGCGGATCGTCTCCTTTACTTCACTCGTTCAGCTCCTCCTGCTCTCCACGAACGGTGCCTTCCGCTCCTCTCGAACGGTTTCTGCGTCTCCCACGGTCGGTGTCTGGTGTCTCTCTTGATCGATATCTTCTACGGGACAGATGGTGCGTCGGAGACCGGCTGGTGACCCACGGAGATCGGCTTCTTCCACGAACGGCTGGTGCACCTCGGAGATCGGCGCACAGCAGCTTTGCAGTGGTGACGGCAGCGGCCATCCGTCGATGTTAGACTATAACCTGAAACCTACGTTCCTCTGTATTTAAATGTGTCTCGAGGTGCCCGCCTTAGATGGTCACGGTGCAAAATCAAAACAGATATTTCGTTAGAACAATCCTTGAATCACGGGATATCTCACTAACCTGGCTTTTGCACTCGTATACTTATTTCGCCGGTTACCAAGTAGTCACGGTTTCCGCGCTTCGTTCTGGACTGCGTATCTCGGTCGTTTTGTCCACACAAGAGACTGCGTGTTCTTCTGCTGCTGCGAATTAAAACTCGTAAGACAAAGTCGTTTTCGCACAGAACCTACTGGAATCCCAGAAACAAACAAATTTTCTCACCTGCGCCGATCTCAATCACGTGCCAACTATGTGAAACCAACTAATTCACTGTCCGTATTCAAATGCTTGCAGCGAGCTTTTCGTTTGTATATATACGGACTCTGGCTTTACGTTGAGTAGCAGGCTACTCCGAAATCTTACATCCGCTTTTCCAGAAACCTCTGGAAACAACACTGCAGCTTGCATCGTAATTCAGATCCTGTCGGCCTAGCTATACGTGTCGCTGTTCTCCAGCAAGCTCTGGTCTGAATGCCAGTCAGCTTCCGGTAAGATAAGGATGTTTTCCTTCTCAAATTCATATAAAAAAAACAAATAATCTGGAACTTTTCTGTGTTCTACTCCATATGTCAAAACATTCCATGGTGTGACCATCGCAAGCGATTTGTATGTGTAAATTATTTTCGACATATGAATCGCTGCCCTCTGAATTTCTGATTTGTTAGCCAACTCAAAGATACGACTTATTCCGGATTTTTCAAACATGTTGCCCTTTGTTTGAAGCTATCCAGGGCCTGAAATATTCCTGGAATGTTTATTATAATAGTAACACTCGAAAGTTGTGCTACTTCCTGACAGAGGTTTCCGCATCGTTTACACCTTCCTTCTAGTTCATGTCTCTCGACACTAGCTGTCGCTGCGTGGATTTACAATTTTAACCATTTTGAGCCATGAGATGAAAACTTTGCCCTTCCACTTGCAGAGGCAAATTCAACCATTATCCATTGATTTAAAGAAAGGCGAAATCATCATTCAGTCTTCAATAAAGAAATGCTTTCATTGATCCTTCATCGAAGAAAGTGGCACAGCGAACGGTCGTTCGGCGTTTCTTACCAAACTTGAAGTCTGGTTTCCACTTGAGGAGAAAACGCAGCTTGACCTAATAGATGGCGCTTCTACCAATAGGTCTTGCTAACGCCAGCATTATTTGCGATCTCGGAGAGAAGACGCTCCTCCTTGACAGATGGCGTTGTACCCAATATATTCTATTTAATCGGGATTTATAACAAATCTGCCTTGGAGTCATGATTTAACATGCTACAATACATTAGTAAAAAATTGCGAAGATATATTTCTGCCAAGGGTCGTTTGCTCGATTATTCTAATAAAGAGTCTATACTATACTGTCTAATATTTTATTCCTGTTTATATCTAAAGTTGTTTATACGTGTTAAATTTTAGAATAAACGCAAAAAAAATATAAAAAGTACTAGGCTACGAGTAAGTATATATAGCAGCTAGCAGGAGTCGACGTTTTTTTCAAGTCAGACTCATTTGGTGGCAGTTAAAGCAAGGAGAACTTGTACGTCCAGCCTACACCAGAGGACCTAGAGATTTGAAAATGGAATAAATATTTCTTGAATCTTGTGTGCAAAAACGAGTGATTAAAAAAATCTATGTTAAGCATAGACATATATTACTTCGTAAATTCGGCGACGGACTCGTGGTCACACCGTTTTCTATGATGTTAAGCATAGTTTTTTTAATGTGGTGAATGGGGGCGGCAAAGTTTGCACGCCAGGTAAACTGCTGGGCGCAACGATTAAAACATAAAATAAATAGTCATCATCATCATCATGTCAGCCTGTAGAAGTCCACTGCTGAACATAGGCCTCCCCCAAAGAGCGCCATGACGAGCGATCTTGTGCCACCTCCATCCACCGACTTCCTGCGATGGCTACAATGTCGTCGGTCCATCGTGTGGGGGGTCTCCCCACACTTCGCTTGCTTGTTCGTGGTCGCCATTCGAGAACTTTTATTCCCCAGCGGTTGTCGGTTCTGCGAACGATATGGCCTGCCCATTGCCACTTCAACTTGCAAACTCTGAGAGCTATGTCGGTAACCTTCGTTCTTCTACCGATTTCCTCATTTCTGATTCTATCACGTAGTGAAACACACGTAGTGAGCATAGCTCTCTCCATTGCACGCTGCGCAACTCTGAGCTTGTGTATGAGACCAATAACTAGCGACTACGTCTCAGTGCCGTATGTCATCACTGGCAACACGCACTGATTATAAACTTTCGTCTTGAGGGCTCTGCGGTATCTGTGACGAGAAGATATGGCGTAATTTCCCGAACGCTGCCCATCCGAGTTGGATTCGTCAGTTGACCTTTTTGTCGAAGTTGGATCTACCCAGTTGGATCGTCTGACCTAAGTAGACATAGTGATCAACAGTTTCGATAATATCGTTCCCAACATAAACCGGCATGGGTACGACATGGGCATTTGACATGATGTTCGTCTTGCCCTTGTTCATTTTAAGACCCACCTGTTGGGAAACAATATTGAGGTTACTGAGCATTGTGCTTAGGTCTTCTAGGGTTTCTGCCATAATGACTATATCATCAGCAAATCGAAGGTGAGTGATGTATTCGCCATTGATGTTAACACCATATCCGTTCCAGTTCAGAAGCTTGAATATATCTTCCAGTGCAGAGATGAACAGTTTCGGAGAAATAACGTCTCCCTGTCTCACCCCTTTTTGCACGTGGATAGAATTCGTGCGCTGATCCTGAAGACGAACTATCATGGTGGCCTTGCTGTACAAACACTTCAACACTGATGTACTGGTAATCAATCTGGCACCGCTGTAATGACTGTAGTACTGCCCAGGTCTCGACTGAATCAAAGGCTTTTTCGTAATCCACAAACGCTAGACATAGTGGCCGATTATACTCTTCGGTCTTCTGTATAATCTGCCGGAGCATATGGATGTGGTACGGTGCTAAAGCCTTTCCGGAATCCAGCTTGTTCGGGAGACTGAAAGTCGTCATACCTACGAGCGAGACGGTTTGACTACTCTCGAAAACGGCTTATACACGTGGCTCAGCAGCGAAATGGGCCTAAAATTTTTCAAGAGGGTTTTATCACCTTTCTTAAAGAACAAAACCTCTACGCTCCTGTGCCAGCCTCTGGCGTAGTACTCTCGAGGATGACGGAGTTAAACAGCTTCTGAAGGACTTTAAGTACCGGTGTAAGTATCGCTTTCAGTAGCTATGTTGTTATTCCGTCCTCCCCTGGTGCCTTGTTGCTCTAAAGCTTTTTGAGTCATTCTGATCTCGTATAGGCTGACGTCAATTCAATTCAATTATTTATTTGCATAAATGTGGTCTTACAAGGTGTGAGGTTCTTAATTTATGTGGCTTAACACATCACCAAATTAGGCATGCAAAATTTACACATACTTATGTTATAAGATAACACTACATTAAATTGCCATTAAAATCTAGAAATTAATAATTACTCATTAATTACGCAATATTACACATCACAGTTGTAATAATATTAATGTCAATCAATTTACTATTATTATTATATTATACTAAATTATTACATTAGAAACAATTATTATCATCAAATTTTATATATTTTTTACTTAAACTTCATCTATGTCGAAAGTATTCAAGCACCTATTATATTCTATTATAATGTCAGAAAATCAGTAATTGAGTAAAAACATTTATCTAAAAGCCAAGCTCTCTAACTTTTTCTTGAACAGCTTTATTGAGAGAAGTTTTATTGATTCTGGTAACTTGTTATATATTTTTACTAACATTACGTAACTGTTTCGCCTACATATCTCCGTTTTAATAGGAGGAAGTTTTAGCTTATCAGGGAATCTAGTATTGAATCTACAAATGTCTTTATTACAATTAAAGAGCAAGGGATTAATTTTAACAAAAACGCAAGCCTCGAAGATGTTGAGACTTGGCAAGGTCAACATTTTGAGCTCCTTGAATAAAAGCTTGCAGGTAGTCAATGCGGAAACATCGCAGATGGCACGCACGTGTGAGATTAATAGACATAAGTTGATATATGTAAAAATAACGCATAAAATATGTAAATGCTTAAAAATATGTAGTAAAACATTTCAAGACGCACGTGATTTCGATCGTGCGTATATCTCTGGGTTGAAAAGCAGATATGTTCCGATTTAGCCACACAGAATCGTGGCGAGATGGTCGAAATTATGATACCGTTTTAATGTTTTATTTATGTATATTACATTTAAATTATCATAACTTTGAATACCTATCCCGCAGGAATCCTATATTTTTGGGGATAAAAAGAATTCCTAATTTTAATACATAATATGAACTTTGACTGTGCCAAGTTACATCAAACTCCGTCCAGTAGTTTCACCGTAATATGTGTTCTTTTAAATAACTTTCAACCCCTATCCTGCGCGAACTCATGTTTTTTTTTCGGGATAAAAAGTACTCTAAATGTTAATCCATAACATATGCTATGATTGTGCCAAGTTGCATCAAAATCCGTCAGATAGTTTCAGCGTGATGCGTGTTCAAAGAGACACAGATAGACAGACAAAAAATTAAAAAAAAACTTTTTTGCACTCTATATCGATTTTGAAGTTTATCTCAATTATAATTTTCAAAAAATATTTATTGTACAGATTTAGCCCAGTTACAGTTTTATTATAGTATAGATAGATATTTTTTCCCATTAAAGCACCGCGTTGGCCTCCTCACAACGAGTTCTCACCCTTTAATATCTATGGCAGCCCGTGTTAGACCGTATGCACGCCAATTCGCTATGGACTGGATTTTGGCGCCATAATTTACTTTACATTAGTACCTAACTAATGTAAAGTAAATTGTAAATCATAGTAGTGAGTCAACTTTACCGCTGGACAGAGCAACGACGAGGTACACAAAATCGCTCGCACTTGTTTGCCAAAGTACATAATAATTATATCGTATGTTTGGTGTTCACGCAACGAGGCGATTTATTTATTTGTTTTAAATATGCGTACCATCTGTGTGGTAAATGGTTGAGCGTCAACATCATATAATAATAGTGGAGGATTGCGAATTAATAAATTTCCAAAGGATGAGAAAATATGAGTAGATATAATATGTTATATGATTTCTTATCAATATCTACAAAATTAGGTAGCTATTATAATCGAAGTGCCTACCTATGTTGTTAGTAATAATTGACTGACCGAGCGCGAAGCGTCTCTCAACCGATCTAGACGAAACTTGATATACAGATTAGGCGAATTTTTAGAATTTTTTATTTGTCGGTGATTTTTGGTTTTTGATGAAAAAATAACCATTGAAATCGGATTTAATATGGTGGAGATATTCAGTAGCCCCCTTTTTACCCTTTTTGGGGGAAGTATGGGGGATAGCTTACCCTATTCGATTATAATAGATTACCCTTTTTTGGGGGAAGTATCCCCCATACTTCCCCCAAAAAGGGTAAAAAGGGGGCTACTGAATATCTCCACCATATTAAATCCGATTTCAATGGTTATTTTTTCATTTGAAAGGTAGTAACTTTGAATTAGTCTCATAAAAATTTTGGTAAAGATCTGATTAGGATCTTAGGCGTTATGAGCAGAATAGCTCCTCAAAATGCAGTAAATTTCTCACTTTTAGGTTTCTACTGAGGAGTCCAGATGCACATCTACCTAGTAGGTAAAGGGCTTATAAGGATCAAAATTCAAGGATTTAAGGTTGTAATCCCTCGATCACATCCTTAAATCCTTGAGACACACTAAAAGCCAGGTTTTGTAAAAAAAAAAAAAAGATGTAGTTGCCCAAAAATTTGTTAAACGCGAGTCAAAAAAGCTATAGCCCAATGACTGGATCCCTCAATTCAGGTGCCTGAAAAATTGAATCTCAGAACATGATAGTACGCATAATTTTCTTTTTAATAATTTCTTAAGAATTTGTAAAAGCTTTTTACAAATTTCTGGGCCACTAGAGCGCAGCGTTACAAATTTATGATGATTTAACTGTATCCCTCGGTTAAGATCGAGGGATGTACCTATAAAACATGGCCTTAGATTTAATAAATTCGTGATAAGCTTTTTGTAACTGTTAATTAAGCTGGTCGAGTTCAAAAAAAATAAATTGTGACTCAAAAGTAACCTGTTGAAAAGTAACAGAAAGTTGAAATTTTAATAAAAGTCTGAACTGAGGGACCATTATTATCAACGATATTTATTTAGTTGTAGTTACCTGATAGATGAACCCAAACTGAATCAAGACTTAGTAAAATAAACTTACTAAAATTTGACATGTGCTTTGATTTCTTAATTGAAATGATGAATGGAAATATATTGTAGGGTAAACATTATTTACGGTTTTGATGGACTATCCTTATCTACCCTCACAATTTTTATATAACGGTTATTGAAGTTATTCGTCAGATGCAACAACATTTGTGTTTATGCATGTGCGATGCACTAATTTAATACTGTGTAGTGTTATAATCTATATACTATAATAAAACTGTAACTAGGCTAAATCTGTACATTAAATATTTTTTGAAAATTTTAATTAAGATGAACTTCAAAATCGATATGGAGTGCAAAAAGGTTTATTTTTTATTTTTTGTCTGTCTGTCTGTCTGTCTGTCTGTCTGTCTCTTTGAACACGCATCACGCAGAAACTACCCGACGGAATTTGATGCAATTTGGCACAATCATAGCTTATGTTATGGATTAACATTTAGAATACTTTTTATACCGAAAAAAACAATGGTTCCCGCAGGATAGGGGATGAAAGTTATTTAAAAAAAACACATATCACGTTGAAACTACCGTACGGATTTTCAAGTAACTTGGCACAGTCAAAGTTTATAGTATGTGTTAAAATGAATGATACTTTTAATCACGAATAAATACGAGATTCCTGCGGGATATGAGTCTAAAGTTATGTCAATTTGAAAGGAATAATAATTGCACATCCGTTTATAAAACGGTACCGTGAATTCGGCTCCTATGCCACAAGTCAGAGTGGCACAGTAGAAGCGGTGTCCGCCTTGCAACCCAGAGGCACATGGATCGAATCCACGCGCTGCTATGAACGTTTTGCCTCAATATTTATAAGCAATTACATATTTTGTGCCTTTTTTTACATTTTCTTTGATTTTTTTAAGGCTTATGTAATTTCCTGAAGTAAACCGTCAAGTTTTGTTTGAAAACAATATATATAATGGGATCTATCCAAGCGAATGGTCCGACTTAGGTGTGGTTTTTTATGTTTGCAAGCTGAGGTAATCGAGATGGTATAGTACGAGTTTGGTACGAGTAAAGATAGCACAATGGCATCAACAACTCAAGCGAATAAACCAAAGGCATCAAAGTTCTCCCTCCGATTTAACTAGATGGCGCTGATTGACCTTAAAACACGCAATCATTTCATTCCTGCAACCAAGGGTGCCGGTAAATTCAAATTTATCAGGTTTTTGGGATTCGGCTCACACTAGCACTAGCACGACCTCCAGGGGCCTAATTCTCTAATTTTAAGACGCCAATTCCTCGCTGCCTGCGGGGAAATTGGAATCAATCACGAACAAATTCCACGTAGGCATGGGTCATTTTCGCAATATCCAGCACCAGGGCTTTCAAGTACGTCTATCTTCAAACACCAGGGCGAAAAACCAGGATTCAAAATACTTTCAAGTGCTTTCTGTAGAAACAGATTAAAACCTTGAAAGTAGAAAATACTTGCATAGGAAAATAATTTTTGCCGTCACATAAATAAGGAGAACAATCGTGTTTGCAAAATAAAAGTACTTGGAAGCCTTGAAAGTAGAAAATACTTGCATAGTAAATTGATCTTTGTCTCTATATATAAAAGGAGCACTATCGCGTGTGTGAAAAAGTACTCTGAAGCCTTGAAATTGTTTGTTTGTTTGTTTGTCGTATGAGGTAGTGCTGGCCTCTGATGTCAGAGTTTGTCAGGCCGCCCGAGGGCATCTGACATGGCTTAACGACTGCTATTAACCAATAACAGCAGGGACCGGCAGCTTAACGTGCCCTCCGAAGCACGGAGCGATGGATAACCGCACATAACTTCGAAAAGTCATTGGTGCGGGAGCCTAGGTTTTGAACCCGGTATCGTTGGATTCTAAATTGTACTACAGAACCATTAGGCCACCATCGCTCTTTTGAAATGAAAGTAAAAAATACTTGCATAGGAAATTGATCCGTGGGTATGCATAAATAAAGACCACAATTGCTTTTGCGTAAAAAATACTTCGAAGCGTTGCAAGTTTTCTGAGTATGTATATACATTATATGTACTACGTTTTTTTACTATGTTTCTTCCATTGAGATATTATAATGTACTACCTACGTACCTACATAATTATATAATTATATCGGAGGTTTCTTCATAATGTCTTACTGGCAAAATGGTTAGTTGTCGGTATTGAAATGTGTACATACAGAGGTAGGTACACAGGTACACTTCACAGAGAAAGTATAGAAAACTTTTATTTTTTCAAATCAATCCTTATATCGTGTTGAAAAAGCTCAAAAAGTAGGTAGGTAGGGTAGGTAATTATTAAGAGCCAGTTAAAGTGCCAGTAAGTAGGTACGTCGTTCTGTGAAACATCATAAAAAATAATTTGTACTAAGAACACAATGTTTCGTTGCATTAAAATTAAAATTAAAATTTGTTCGTATGGACCTCACAATAATGACCTACCCTTGATGCCCTCCATCCAATTTACCTCACCACCTTAATTACTCTCTAATCTGTGCCACCTTACCTTCGGAGATAATTTTCTCTACTCAATAACAAGACGGTCATGATAACAAGTTACTTCATTTAAACTAGATGGCGTTGTCTACCCTTAAAACACGCAAGCGGTTTGTTACGAAGTGGTTTGAACGTTGAATGAACTCGAGCAACACGTTTTCTTCTTTTTTTACTTTATGGTCCTTAGAGGCTCTTAAAACGTATTGAGATGTTTTTTGTGTTTTTGATAGAATAAGTCGACTTCAGTTGTAAAACGCGCAGCGAAATTAAGCTAATTATTTATAGTAAAATAGTAATTTATTAATTAAAAAAATAAATTTAACTGTTATAATATAACGCATATTCTGTGAAGTACGGAGTGCCGTACTTCACAGAATATGCGTTATAAAAAGGCAAGGCAGTGCCTTATTCCGATAATTAGATGCCGAGCAATCGATAAAAAACTATTTGACGGCTGAACGAATTTTGAAGAAATGTAGTATAATATTGTACTTTGTAGGTTTGGTCCTGGTCCTCCTGGTCCTCTGGACCTGGACCAAACCTACAACTGGTCTGGTGGTGGTTTGGCTTTTGGTCCTTGAATAAAACGTGTGGGCTACTTTTAAATGAACCACGCGGGCAAAGCCGCGGGCACAGCTAGTTAATAAATAATAATAAATATATTGGGGACAATTCCACACCAATTACCTAGCCCCAAACTGGGATACCCTGTAATATGGGCACTAGATAACGTACATAAATACGAATATCACATCCATGACTCGGAAACAAACATTTTTGCTCATCACACAAATGATTGGGTCACTAGCCACTAGACCAACCTATTAATTATATATTTGCTATTGCAACACAGATAGATTTCTGCCAACAGCCTTCAGTGGAAACCCGACTTGGCCGTGAATAGTTAGAAGGTGAAGGCAAGAGCGAAGCTTAGCGAGCTCCCGCCTTCATCTTCTAACCTATCACGGCCATGTCGGGTCACTACTGAAGGTCTGTATGTAAGTTTGTTCGCGCATCAAGTAAAAACTACTTGATCGATTGCAATGCAATTATTCACCAATCACTATTGGATAGCCTAGGGTTTGAGTTAAAAACTGGGCTACTTAGTATCTTAATCTGATGATTAGATGCCGAACAATCGATAAAAAACTATTCGACGGCTGAACAAATATAGTATATTATTGTATATTATAGGTACTTTTGGTCCTGGAATAACACGTATGAGTAACTTTTAAATGAAATGACCACGCGGGCAAAGCCGCGGGTACAGCTAGTTAATATAATATTAGTGTTTCCGAGCTGTGATAACGATGTGTATCTAAATACGTATTATTTACTATATCCAGTCGCTGTGCTAGATCTCATCAGGATCTTCATTTCCTATGACAGCCGTCAAATTGAAAGGTGACAGCTGTCTAACCTTAAAACATCCAGTATTGACAGCAGATGTCAAAAATGATAGGTTATGTAAAAAAATACATAGTTCACGGATTTATCCGAAACTATTCGTAGTTACTAGAGATAATAAATTGCCCTATAGTAAAGCTGCTTCATTTTTCATTGTTTATATTCATATATCACCTGTTATTTTTGACATCGCCTGTATTTTTTTTAATTTTCAGTCATGATTGACATTACTTGTCATTTCTGTCATCAGCTGTCATTTTACACGGGCCCAACACCCTTAGTGAATAGTACCTATCTAGGTAGGTACACATATAAATATAAGTCCATGGGATCTCGACTAGGGAAAAATCAATCAGTAAAATAAGCTATCAAATCAAAATCAAATCAAATTAAGTTTATTCACCAAAACATTACATTAATTTTCACAATGCATGTACTAATTATAAGGTAAATGCTTAACACAAGTAGGAACATCTAGACTATAATAAAACTGTAACTGGGCTAAATCTGTACATTAAATATTTTTTGAAAATTATAATTGAGATAAACTTCAAAATCGATATGGAGTGCAAAAAGGATATTTTTTTAATTTTTGTCTGTCTGTCTGTCTGTCTGTCTCTTTGAACACGCATCACGCTGACACTACCAGATGGATTTTGATGCAACTTGGCACAATCATAGCTTATGTTATGGATTAACATTTAGAATACTTTTTATCCCGAAAAAATCATGAGTTCCCGCAGGATAGGGGTTAAAAGTTATTTAAAAGAACACATATTACGCTGAAACTACTGGTCAGAGTTTGATGTAACTTGGCACAGTCAAAGTACATATTATGTATTCAAATTATGGATTCTTTTTATCCCCAAAAAATATAGGGTTCCTGCGGGATAGGTATTCAAAGTTATGGTATGTGTTTGTGTGTGTGTGTGTGTGTGTGTGTGTGTGTGTGTGTGTGTGTGTGTGTGTGTGTGTGTGTGTGTGTGTGTGTGTGTGTTTGTGGCATCCTCATAAAAATGCTCCCAAATGAATGGACCGATTTTGATGCGTTTTTTTTTGTTTGAAAGCTAATGTGATCGAGATGGTTCTTAGCTTAGCTATATGGGGGGTGGGGGGCGAGAAAAGGGGGTGAGAATCGTAGCGTCCAAACGAATGGTCCGATTTAGCTGCGAGTTTTTTATACCTGAAAGCGGAGGTAAACGAGATGGTTCTTAGCTATAATGGAAGGGAGGAGGGGGTATGGGGATGGGGGTTAGGACCGTTGATCTCCAACAAATGGATGATGTTTTTTTTTCAGTGATGGATTTTGATTCGGTTTTTAATGTTTGAAACTGGTGGGGGAGGGGGGGGCTAGAAAAGGGGGGAGTTTCGAGAAAAAAGGGGTGAGAATCGTACCAATTTAGCTGCGACTTTTTATGTTTCAAAGCTGAGGTAAACAAGATTTGTCTTAGCTATAATAAGGGGGGGGGGGGGAATATGGTGAAGTTCATAGCTCCTAAATGAATGGACCAAATTTGATGCAGTTTTTTATGTTTTAAAAAGGATGTGATCGAGATGGTTCATCATGTTCCTTTGCAATATGGGAGGGGGGAGAGGAGTTGAAAAGGGGGGAGAGGAGTTGAAAAGGGGGGAGAGGAGTTGAAAAGGGGGGGACGAGTTGAAAAGGGGGGGGGGGGAGTTGAAAGGGGGGGGAGGAGTTGAAAAGGGGGGGGTGAGAATCGTATCTTTCAAACGAATGGACCAATTTAACTGCGGGTTTATATGTTTCAAAGCTGAGGTAAACAAGATGGTTCTTAGCTATAATGGGGCTTTATGCTCGCTACGCTTCGCTCCCGCCTTCGTCTTCGAACCTATCACGACCATGTCGGATCGCCACTGAAGGTTGTTAACACAGGTAGGTAGGTAGGTACCTATATTGGTACTTTTGGTACTGGAATAATTCATAGGATCATTATATCCCAGAAAAACTACCACGCGAGCTTATACCGATTGCGATGCAGTTTTCAGTGTTGTATAGCTTAGGGTTTGACCAAGACCTAGCGTACTTGGTATCGTAATCCAATGATTAGATGCCGAGCAATCGATAAAAAACTTTAAACGGCTGAAGGAATTTTGATCAAATTTTTATTGTAGGTCTTGGAATAGCACATAGAGTACTTTCAACCTAGAGAAATGACCACGCGAGCGAAGCCGCGGGCACAGCTAGTATAAATATAATTTCATTTAAATATATGCACACAAAATACCGAGCTTAATTAAAGTACACACATTTGTGAATTGGTACATATGAACTCTGTATCCCACACTAGAATAAATCTTGTGTTGTGGGATAAACAGTCTTCTACGCTCCACAATTTGTTTAGGTAGGTACAATTTAATTTTTATAGCAAGAAATGTTTTTTTTTGTTTTTTTTTTAACACGGAACTGTAAAGATACGTATATAAGTTATACAAATTGCATCATTTTTAAACAGTAGGTAAGTTATTTGTAACTGAACATTTTTGATTACTATTAAACATCATACAAGAAGAAAAATATTTATTGCGAAAAGTAGTAAAAGTCCTGAAAAAGTAGGTAGATGCAAAAAAACATATTAAACTAAGTAGGTACTTAACAACTGTGATAGCTACATACGGTATCCGTGGCGAGAATGAGTTTAAAACTACATATATTTGATGACTATTAAACATACAAAACAAATCGAAAAACATTAGTTGGTAAGAATCTTGGAAGTGTAGGTAGATGGAAGAAACACATATTATTAACTAATTAGGTACTAACTACTGTGATATCGACAGACAGGCGGTGTGCGTGGCGTGAACTTATATCTACATATATTTTTTTATCTTCAAACAAAACAAATATATCTTACGTTAAAAATCCTAGAAATGCATTAATAACTAATTAAGAAGGTACTAGCTACTGCGATAATAATAATAACAACAAAAGGTATGCTGCGCGGGGCGGGTAACTGATGACTCTGTGATTTGTTTGTGATGTATATATTTAGTAAGTGTTTTGAGATGGAGATAACATGATAGTTTACTACGGTGCTTTGTTTTTACCCGACTGCAGAAGGTTAGGTATTTGGGTTGTATGTATGTATGCATGTATGTTTTTTTAAATAAGCTTGTTAAAAGATCATTCCAATAACCTCTACCCAGACAGTAGCAACTGCATTTTTTTATTAAGTATTTAAGTTATGTTAGTACTTATTAAAGTCCAATGTTGCAATTGCAACTATCAGAGAAAAGCACAAAAAAAAAGAAGAAAAATTCAGTATGTAAGAAATAAGAAATATTTGTTTGCCTCTTTTTAATGTTGTTGCAGTCGGGTATTTGTTTTCTCACAATAACTATTACTTGTGTCTTATTTTGTTTTGGGGCCCGGATCCTCCTGCAGCCGACAGAGGTCAGGACAACATAAGTGTACAGTGACAAAAAGAACAGACATTCATCTTCCAACGCATGACCTGACAAACCCCGCCGGAAGGCAGGAGGAGCGGGTCCCATGCTGTTATCTGTCAATTCTCAGAACTGTTCTTCTGTTTCGTCATAACCCAGAGACATAAGCCAACTAGTAACTTTGCGTTTACATATAAAACGCGAAACCTGGAGAATATCTATCATTCGATCTAGATATTGATAGATACAAGCACCTTCGTAAGAAAAAGCACGTCGAGCAAAAAGAGTGTGTGTGTGGGGCAGTTTCCAGGTATTTCGAAGAGCGAAGCGTTTAGACAGGGAAGCTGTTTCTATTGCAGTTTTATGAAAACGTAATGTCGCTGCCAATATAAAAAGTTGACAAACTCTGAGATATTTCGTTTCCTTATATAAGAGGTTTGTCGCGTATCTGAAAGGTTTCCGATAAGCTACCTTTAAAAGGGCTCGTTGGGCTCTTTCTAACTTTAGAAATAGTGTTTTATGATCCCCAACACACAATGCAATAACTTAAAATAGACTGACATAAGGCAAAGTAAATGATTCGCAGGCATTCAGGATCAGCCACATGGCCAAGTTTTTTAAAAATATGGATCATCTTACAGAGACGTCCACATAAGGCAATAATTTGCATATCCCACTTAAGTTGGTGATCAATTAGGACACCAAGATATCTTATGTTGTCAACAAGCTGAAGTTCCGGACAAGTACACGACTGGTCATGGAGTGCGCTACAGGAGTGTAGTTTCAGATGTAATGTCTTAAGGCTAGATCTCGTGGTAATGCAAAAGGCTATATAATTAGTTTTAGTTGAATTGAGAGTGAGCAAGTTATTTTGCAACCAACCTGCAACCCTTGACAACCCCTCCTGGGCAACCTCAACGACCTCATTCCGATCACTGCCGTGAAAGATGAGCGCAGTGTCATCAGCAAACATAAACATTAGCCTGCCTCATCCTTAGTTGACAGAGATCGTTGATGTAAGCCAGGAAGAGCGTGGGACCCAACACTAATCCCTGAGGAACTCCAAAGGAGACGTTAAAATATTCACTATAATCTTTGCCAATCTTTCAATCTTTTTCAATCTTTGCGCACACGTTGTTTTCTCTCAGATAAGTAAGAACGAAACCAATTCGAGCGAGATTCCACGGATACCCAGCAACTCTAATTTACGAAATAGTATTGGTCAAGACACAGTGTCAAATGCCTTGGCTAAATCCAGAAAAACTCCCGAATATTTATGTCCTGTATCCATTTTACTAGTTACACAATTGACTAAAGCTACAACAGCATCCTCGGTAGACAGTTTAGCTCTGAAACCAAATTGATTCAAAATATATTTTTTTTCCAAAAAAACTTTTAGGCGCTTGTTAACTACCTTTTCTATAATTTTTGATAGAGAAGGCAGCAAGGAAATGGGCCGATAGTTTGAAACTGTGATTTTGTTGCCAGATTTGAAGATTGGACAGATGTCTGCATTTTTAAAGCAATTGGGAACTATACCAGACAACATGCTTAGGTTACAAAGGTGGGCTATTGGAAAAGCTAGCTCATGTTTTGCCTGTTTAAGGATATTATTGCTTATTTCATCGTGGCCTGAAGCACATGAAGTTTTCAGTTTAGATAAGATTTTATTGATTTCAAAAGCATCAGTAGGAGTCAAAAAAAGGGAGTCTACGGGTGTTAAAATAGTTGACGCGGAACTTGCAAGTTCAAATTTAGATATATCAAGTTTGCATAGAATTGTGTTTGCCAGATCATTGCCAATAGAAGAAAAAAAAACAGTTCACAATATTTAAAGCGTCAGTTTTATCTGGTTTAAGTTTTAATAACTCAGACGAATCAGACACGGATGTTTTGATGTTACATATATTTCTAATTGTACTCCAAAGTTTTTTACTGTTTCCCTTGCTTGATTGAATTTGTTCTGATTCATATTTACTTTTGGAATTTTGAAGAAGAATGTGGCAATGGTTTCGATATTTTTTGTATCGTGTCTATAAGTCTTCATTATTTGGTGATTTCTTAGCCTTCATATGCATCGAGTCGCGTCTTCTAATTTTGTTCAAGAGTCCCAAGGTAATCCAAGGCTTTGAAATAAATTCAAAGCTCAAAATTGAATTGTAATTTTATTTGTTTTGTATTAGATTTTACTGCATAAGTGATTTTATCAACTAGGAATCTCGCAGCCATAGTACAACTTGAAACGGATGTTGTACATAGTACAACATCCGTTTCAAGGAAAAAAGGTTCCCGATCAATGGATTTTACTTGGTCTATCAAATCTGCAAAATTGATTTTGTCAACAAGTTTGGATTTAGGGAGATTTTTATTGATGTTACAGTCTACTCCAACAATTACAGTGTCATGATCAGAAATATCAGAATCACATACTGACCTTATTGGACTTGATTAGGGCGTGGTCAAGACAGCTAGGTGGACAGTGCGTGTCCCTGTACATATCCGTAGTACGAAGTGAGTTCTAGATATTCGTTAGATCTTTGATCCGTGCTATTGGACTTAATGTCAATATTTATGTCTAAAATTATGATAGACGATTCACATTTAACTAGAGCAAAAACAGTTTCCAACGAGCTCAAGAATTTAGTAATGTCTCTAATAGACGGGGTACGGTATATTGCTATGATTGGCATTATGGTATCAATGTTTATAAGAAGGCAATTAGCATAATGAAACTGCGGTTCATGTACATCAACCGAAATACCTATTTTAGAAAATACAATATTTTGATTAAGAAATACTTTAGAGTGATGACAATTATAATTATTTGTGGCATTAAATTAAATAAAAAAATTAAGGCATTAAATGTGTCATCTATCCAACATTCTGTGAGTATTATGATTTCAGGAAGGAACTGCATCCGCCTGAGAAACACAAAAATTGGTCAAAATTTTTACGGACACTGCGAATGTTTTGCTTTAAAACAGTGATTTGTTGTGAAATATTACCCAATTTATACTTACAGTCCTCCGCTGCACCAACCCTGGCATTTTTAATGAAGGACGTGTAGTCAATATTATTTATTAAGTCTGTACTATCCATAAGCAACGAGTGGTAATATCAACACGTACTTATCATAGCGTGAGCTTTGAATAATTATCAGCAGAACCCTAAAGCAAAAATGTGTATAATTTTTACCGTTACAGGTCTGACTATTATACCTTAATATAAGATTATTAGTTGTAGTTAAGTTGTAAGGTCTTAAGTGACTTGGTTTCACATCTTTAGGTAACAAGACCGTAGAAAAGGAGAGAGGTAAGTTAAAGGGATCAGTTACATAACAGCTCCCACCGCACGCGCATATACGTGTATTATTAAGGGCCAGTTTAACAACATGCGATATTGAGTATGATTTGACAAAGAACCGCATCATTCCTGTGCCTAAACATGAGTAGAATACACTACTAGATGGTTTAATAGAATATATTTATTGTATTAAAACATCTAGTAGTGTATTATTTAGTTATCTAGTGGTGTTCTACTAGATGTTTTAATAGAATATATTTATTCTATTAAAACATCTAGTAGTGTATTATTTAGTTATCTAGTGGTGTTCTACTAGATGTTTTAATAGAATATATTTATTGTATTAAAACATCTAGTAGTGTATTATTTAGTTATCTAGTGGTGTTCTACTAGATGTTTTAATAGAATATATTTATTCTATTAAAACATCTAGTAGTGTATTATTTAGTTATCTAGTGGTGTTCTACTAGATGTTTTAATAGAATATATTTATTGTATTAAAACATCTAGTAGTGTATTATTTAGTTATCTAGTGGTGTTCTACTAGATGTTTTAATAGAATATATTTATTGTATTAAAACATCTAGTAGTGTATTATTTAGTTATCTAGTGGTGTTCTACTAGATGTTTTAATAGAATATATTTATTGTATTAAAACATCTAGTAGTGTATTATTTAGTTATCTAGTGGTGTTCTACTAGATGTTTTAATAGAATATATTTATTGTATTAAAACATCTAGTAGTGTATTATTTAGTTATCTAGTGGTGTTCTACTAGATGTTTTAATAGAATATATTTATTGTATTAAAACATCTAGTAGTGTATTATTTAGTTATCTAGTGGTGTTCTACTAGATGTTTTAATAGAATATATTTATTGTATTAAAACATCTAGTAGTGTATTATTTAGTTATCTAGTGGTGTTCTACTAGATGTTTTAATAGAATATATTTATTGTATTAAAACATCTAGTAGTGTATTATTTAGTTATCTAGTGGTGTTCTACTAGATGTTTTAATAGAATATATTTATTGTATTAAAACATCTAGTAGTGTATTATTTAGTTATCTAGTGGTGTTCTACTAGATGTTTTAATAGAATATATTTATTCTATTAAAACATCTAGTAGTGTATTATTTAGTTATCTAGTGGTGTTCTACTAGATGTTTTAATAGAATATATTTATTGTATTAAAACATCTAGTAGTGTATTATTTAGTTATCTAGTGGTGTTCTACTAGATGTTTTAATAGAATATATTTATTGTATTAAAACATCTAGTAGTGTATTATTTAGTTATCTAGTGGTGTTCTACTAGATGTTTTAATAGAATATATTTATTCTATTAAAACATCTAGTAGTGTATTATTTAGTTATCTAGTGGTGTTCTACTAGATGTTTTAATAGAATATATTTATTGTATTAAAACATCTAGTAGTGTATTATTTAGTTATCTAGTGGTGTTCTACTAGATGTTTTAATAGAATATATTTATTCTATTAAAACATCTAGTAGTGTATTATTTAGTTATCTAGTGGTGTTCTACTAGATGTTTTAATAGAATATATTTATTGTATTAAAACATCTAGTAGTGTATTATTTAGTTATCTAGTGGTGTTCTACTAGATGTTTTAATAGAATATATTTATTGTATTAAAACATCTAGTAGTGTATTATTTAGTTATCTAGTGGTGTTCTACTAGATGTTTTAATAGAATATATTTATTGTATTAAAACATCTAGTAGTGTATTATTTAGTTATCTAGTGGTGTTCTACTAGATGTTTTAATAGAATATATTTATTGTATTAAAACATCTAGTAGTGTATTATTTAGTTATCTAGTGGTGTTCTACTAGATGTTTTAATAGAATATATTTATTCTATTAAAACATCTAGTAGTGTATTATTTAGTTATCTAGTGGTGTTCTACTAGATGTTTTAATAGAATATATTTATTGTATTAAAACATCTAGTAGTGTATTATTTAGTTATCTAGTGGTGTTCTACTAGATGTTTTAATAGAATATATTTATTGTATTAAAACATCTAGTAGTGTATTATTTAGTTATCTAGTGGTGTTCTACTAGATGTTTTAATAGAATATATTTATTGTATTAAAACATCTAGTAGTGTATTATTTAGTTATCTAGTGGTGTTCTACTAGATGTTTTAATAGAATATATTTATTGTATTAAAACATCTAGTAGTGTATTATTTAGTTATCTAGTGGTGTTCTACTAGATGTTTTAATAGAATATATTTATTGTATTAAAACATCTAGTAGTGTATTATTTAGTTATCTAGTGGTGTTCTACTAGATGTTTTAATAGAATATATTTATTGTATTAAAACATCTAGTAGTGTATTATTTAGTTATCTAGTGGTGTTCTACTAGATGTTTTAATAGAATATATTTATTGTATTAAAACATCTAGTAGTGTATTATTTAGTTATCTAGTGGTGTTCTACTAGATGTTTTAATAGAATATATTTATTGTATTAAAACATCTAGTAGTGTATTATTTAGTTATCTAGTGGTGTTCTACTAGATGTTTTAATAGAATATATTTATTGTATTAAAACATCTAGTAGTGTATTATTTAGTTATCTAGTGGTGTTCTACTAGATGTTTTAATAGAATATATTTATTCTATTAAAACATCTAGTAGTGTATTATTTAGTTATCTAGTGGTGTTCTACTAGATGTTTTAATAGAATATATTTATTGTATTAAAACATCTAGTAGTGTATTATTTAGTTATCTAGTGGTGTTCTACTAGATGTTTTAATAGAATATATTTATTGTATTAAAACATCTAGTAGTGTATTATTTAGTTATCTAGTGGTGTTCTACTAGATGTTTTAATAGAATATATTTATTGTATTAAAACATCTAGTAGTGTATTATTTAGTTATCTAGTGGTGTTCAACTAGATGTTTTAATAGAATATATTTATTCTATTAAAACATCTAGTTGTGTATTCTATCCAAAATAAAAATTATTTTTTAAAAAAATTGGAAATATTCTGACACACAAAGTTTCAAGTTATTGAAGTGAAAGTTACAAGAAAAGTTAAGTTACATTGCTTATAATAAGCTTTCACAACTTATTATAAGCAATGTAATGTAATTTAATTCTATGAAAGATTTATGCAACAGTGTTCGTTTCATTACATTAAGTAACAGTAATATTAAATGACAAAATAATAATACTACAGATAGTCAATTTGGTACAGATTTAACTCTTAGATCTACCAGCTGCAATTCATTTTCAGACCTGGATATATGGGGCCCCATCCTGTTTTCGTAAGTATACCTTACCATTAGAAGTCCAGCAGTGGGCGTAAGACTCGGTCCTTGCGAGTTCGCGGGCTAGGAAGTGAAGACGCCTAGATTTTGCAGTCAGCCGCTCAGATACGTAGATAGGTACTCTTACGTCACCAAAACCAAGATGCTTTGAGCTAAGCTGGTTATATGGTCGGGATTTGTTGTACTTTGTTGCGGCATATAGGAAATCCGATTTAACAAAAGTGTTTTGGAACTCGACTATAAGTGTTGATGTTTTATTATCAGCTTTGCTGGGCAGACGAAAAATGTCGCGTATGTCTGATCGACTCACCGATAGGCCAAGATTTTTCGAGATGAGTTCGGCCATCGTAAGAAGATGGCTTCGCGGCTCCTTCTGAATTTTTGGGACATTTCTTATTTCCACACATGTTTTAATAGAATTTCTTTCAATTATATCAACTTTTTCTTGTAAGGATGCTACGTTAATAGCCAACAGCTTGCGTTCGTTATCGATACCTACGACCATGCATTCAACCGAACCAATTTTCTCTGAGATAAAGTCCATAGATTTTTGTCCATAGATCTCTTGATTAGAGGCGGACGACTCTGACTTGACCCCTTTAATGAGCGTCTCAAGGGAGTCCAATCTCGCAGTTTGGGTTTTCATTAGATTAGAAACCATGCTCTTTAGTTCTTCGATGTCACAACTGATACGTTCATCCGATAGATCACAGACCTTCCTGTTTTTTTTTTGTTATGTTAGGCATAGACTCTGTGCGAGTTATCTTGGAGCCGGGTTGGGCCATGGTGCTCGGGTCCAACACTGAGCTTAACGAAGTAGGATTATCAGGATTTAATG
Organism: Alsophila aescularia; assembly: GCA_946251855.1. Classification (NCBI taxonomy): domain Eukaryota; kingdom Metazoa; phylum Arthropoda; class Insecta; order Lepidoptera; family Geometridae; genus Alsophila; species Alsophila aescularia. The sequence continues at coordinate 44,941,958 of OX276378.1, forward strand.
GTGTCCCCAAGGCTGAGCTCTTCAACGTGGCATTATCAGGAGTTTGCTGTGGCGTATGCATGTTTATCTGATAGTAAGTTCAAATCAACGTTTGGCTCTTTCTAACTTAGGCACTGTAGCCTCACGATTTCTCTGTCGCACGGTTAATGGAACGCAGTAAACAACTAGTCACTCACTACCGCGTGTCGCAATGATATATAGGTAACACTGAGCGCACGTCTTGCTCGGTTGACGGCCAGAACGAGGATGATCAAAATATGTACATTAGTAAGGATTTTATTCGATATACATAACATATCATAACATTTCGGATTTTGATATTTTAAATGCAAAACTTTAGATGTTCCTTTGTTATGCAATCACAGTGAATCGGGCGAAGCCGCGGGGCGCAGCTAGTAAGTATAGAATAATATATTATGAAGAATACAAATTTTTACATAATAATATTATTTTGTAAAAATGATATTCATTTTTTTGTGTCAACCCTAGCATATTATTAGCTACTAGTCGCTTGTCGGCATTTTAAGCCGCGACAAAGGAGTTGACTCACTATTAGGATTTATTAAACATATGACCCCACTACTCATCTTTACTCTTCTTGATCCAAAAGCGACTACTACCTCCTCACATTTTTCCATATCAAATTATATCCCCAGAACATCCCGCATGGCCTCTAACAACGCGGGTTTGTCTACGCCGCTAGTGATGACACTTGCACCCGTCACTGTCTCTTTCTCTATCTATCATTCTATATATATTGCATCTATCTCTCTTTCACTTTATATTCCCAGAACATTCCTCATGTCCTCGACTGGGTATACCAGCAGCTTATATACAAACAACACGGTATAGCCACTGATGATGATGCTCTAGTGAAAGTGAATCTCTTAAATTATCTTTCACCTTATATCCCCAGAACATCCCGCATGGAGCGAGAGATCTTGCTCTCTGTCTATATTTCTTTATTGATTTCATCTATCTGTCTCTCTTTCACCTTATATTCCCAGAACATCCCGCATAGCCTCGAGTGGGTATACAAGCAGCTTATATACAAACAGCACGGTATAGCCTACGCCAATGATGATGATGCTCTAGTGAAAGTTAATCTCTTTAATTATCTTTCACCTTATATCCCCAGAACATCCCGCATTGAGCGAGAGATATCGCTCTCTGTCTATCTTTCTTTATTGATTTCATCTATCTGTCTCTTTCACCTTATATCTCCAGAACATCCTGCATGGCCTCGACGGGGGAGACTAGCCGCGTAGATCCAAACAGCACAGTATTGTCCACGCCACTGGTTATGACGCTCCGATGCAACCGCGTACACTCCTCGCTCTCTCTCTCTCTCTCTCTATATATATATATATATATCTCTCTCACTATATTTAACTTTATATCCCCAGAACATCCCGCATGGCCTCGACGGGAGAGACTAGCCGCGTAGATCTAAACAGCACAGTATTGTCCACGCCACTGGTTATGACGCTCCGATGCAACCGCGTACACTCCTCGCTCTCTCTATATATATATATATATATATATATATATATATATATATATATATATATCTCACTATATTTAACTTTATATCGCCAGAACATCCCGCATGGCCTCGACGGGAGAGACTAGCCGCGTAGATCCAAACAGCACAGTATTGTCTACGCCGCTGGTTATGACGCTCCGATGCAACGGCTTGCACTCCTCGCTCTCTATATATCTCTCTCGCTATATTTAACCTTATATCCCCAGAACATCCCGCATGGCCTCGACGGGGGAGCCTAGCCGCGTAGATCCAAACAGCACAGTATTGTCCACGCCACTGGTTATGACGCTCCGGTGCAACCACTTGCACTCCTCGCTCTCTATATATCTCTCTCACTATATTTAACCTTATATCCCCAGAACATCCCGCATGGCCTCGACGGGGGAGACTAGCCGCGTAGATCCAAACAGCACAGTATTGTCCACGCCACTGGTTATGACGCTCCGGTGCAACCGCTTGCACTCCTCCGCGGTGAACCCGCCGATCACGAAGATGATCACTAACGGGTTGTCGAGAGGGTGCTTGGAGACGCGGGCTTTCTTGCTCGTTAACATGCTGGAATAGGAACAATTTACTTTATCTACCTCTTCTTGCTCATAGGAGGTTAACTATGAAATAACTATGTATATAAAAAAATACTTCAAATGTATCACAAAATAAATTAATTAAACCACGTCTTAATAATAAAATCTTTTATGCAGTAGCCATGTCATGGTGAAACTTAGAACGGGCTATCACATTTAAACGCGTAGGTATATACAACATTTCGTGTCTGTGCTGTTAACCGTTGAGGAGTTCCCTAGTCAGGACCCAGCCTTGAGTGCAGCAACCATGTCATAGTAAAACTAAAAACCGGCCATCTTTATAAAATACGTACACAAAATTTCATTCAATTTCACAAAAAATATGTAAAATATCAACTCCGTAGGATAAGAGGAACTGGTTCTAATTCATCTTACAAGATTTGACCTAAACAAACATACATACATCATCATCAGCCTATATTTGTCCACTGCTAGACATAGGCCTCTCCTAATGCACGCCACTGAGCTCGGTATTCAGCTCCCCTCATTCATTCTCTTCCAGCCGCTTTTCGCAGGTCGTCACTCCACCTGGCCACAGGGCGTCCTACATTACGAACACAAATCTTACTAACTTCGAACTTTTCTAATTTGTATTTCATCATTATTTTTTCACATTTTATTGTATAAACAATTATGATGGGGGCGAAGCGAGGGTACATTAACATCCATCGGATTAAGCACTCACCTGAACCCAGTAAGCAACAAGTCTTTGATCCCTTCGCTGCGATGCGAGAGGTCACTCAGCTCGGGCCGGTCCGTATTCACCAAGTCTTCTACCAGCTGTTGTAGCAAGCCCTTGTACTCCTCGCCGTGCCCGTCTTCGCAAGGTTTCAGTACGGAGCTAAATCTAAAAAGTGAAATGTTGGCATTCAATTTACTCAAATAGCACCTTTTTACCTGACTACAGCAAAGCAAGGTAAGGGTTATTAACTTAACAGTCTATGTATGTATGTATGTATGTATGTATGTCACAGATTTTAACGGATTAGGATTCACTGGCTCGTTGTTGGTGTCAGCCATGTTGTTTTCTAATCAATCAGTGCGCACACCCGGCGAAGGCGCTGTCTCGAAGTCAAGTGCAAAGAGAATATGGTCAAGTGAATGAACCTCGATCACACGCACTACTGACAGATACAAATTCGACACTGTGAACTGACAGTCTTACTCTGGACATTTGCCACAGACTATCTACAACTTATGTTGTCTGACGTTTGCGTGGTGTTCCAGTTCGAATAAATAAATTAAACCACTGAAATAAATGACGTCGTACTTTCGTATTCATTGTAATCTCTAAATGTTCCACAATAGCGTCGCCCTTATTGATCCGATTTTGACAAGTGAGGTACCCTTCCCTTGCTTTGCCGTAGTCGGATAAAAATTGAGTGTAATGACACGACTGTCCAAAAACAGAGTGTAATGTTTTCAGGGTTCATGTATGTATGTATAAAAGTGACTTTCTTTTTTACTTGACTGCCCAAAAAAAGAGTGTAATATTTTCAGGGTTCATGTATGTATGTATGTATGTATGTATGTATGTATGTATGTATGTATGTATGTATGTATGTATGTATGTATGTATGTATGTATGTATGTATGTATGTATGAAAGTGACTTTCTTTTTTACACGACTGCCCAAAAAAGGAGTGTAATATTTTCAGGTTTCGTGTATGTATGTATGAAAGTGACATTCTTTTTTACATGACTGCCCAAAAAAGGAGCGTAATGTTTTCAGGGTTCATGTATGTATGTATGTATGAAAGTAACTTTCTTTTCTACAAGACTGGTCAAAAACATTTGTAACGATTGATTGTCTTCTACTCATCAGAATGAGATACCAAGTGTACCAGTGTTTAAGTCAAACCCTAAGCTATCCAACACTGAAAACCGTATAACAAACGGTCCAGTAGTATTTACGTGATGCGCGAACTGACTAACAGAAACCTTGTTCAGTAGCTTATTTTAAGTACCCTGTCCATTTTTTTCATTATGTTCCTTGTACAGGCTTTCTGTTACTTACTGTTTACTGCTATATTATAAGTACAGATAGATAGATGGATAAAAGCGCGATTGCATTGATAGAAACGCGCTGCAATAGCGCATCTGTATCGATACAATTGCGCGTTTGTAGCGATACAAACGCGCAACTGTATAATTCACGTGTGCAAAGAAACACGGGCTGCAATTGCATCGCATTTGCAGCGCATTAAAACATATTTTTTTTGTTTTTTTTTTAAATAAGCTTACACTACATATTTTTTTTATTAATCTTTATGTCACTTTTTATGTATTTTTTCCTTTTTTGATATAGTACTCGCAAAAAGAAAAGTTTTTTTTATTTATTACTTTTTTTTTACGTTTTAAAGCGATATTTTTTCATTATTTGTTTCTTTTTTTATTGCTTTGTCATCGGTTTGTGAGCTACCCTGAAAGTTTCAGCCGTATATAGGTAATCGGGAAGTGAATTTGAATTGCAAGATTCCAGGACAGACAAAATACATAGATACATACATAGATACATACAAGTGAAGTTAAATAAAATCTTTTAATAAAAACACTGCTGCATAGTCCGTATGCACACTATAACTGCTGGGCAGATTAATATCTGGAAAAGGGTTGGTACTTCCCCAGACGGATATTGTACTTACTTATGCATATGCTTCCTCATCACCGAAATAGTCTTCAACCGATTCATCATCTCCTGCGTGATGGAAACACCATCCTCAGGCGTCACTATCTGTCCCGGCTCGATCAGAAACAGGGTGTTGTGGTCTTCGAATATGGCAACACTGAGGGTCTCCATAAGATTTTCCTCGTGTTCCTTGGAGAATGACACTTCGGAACCGGTTAGGGAGTAAATATGAACGATCAGAGCGAGCAGGCTTTCGAGTGGCATGTTCCGGTCTCTTCTGGTTCGAATTAGATGGGTGATCTGTGAATTAAAGTTTACGCTTTAACAGAGATAAAATGTAAATGTTTATTTTGTGTACAATAATGTCGCCCTTTCATCTACGCCCGGACTAGCAGATGATGATTTGCAAGTATAAACCCGACTGATAAAACTTGCTAATCAAGTAAACTAGTGGCTTTGTGAGCTGTAGACATCGCGCGTACAAACTTTTTTGCAAACAATCTAGCGGTGCACAGTAGCGCCATCTAGTTACCTTAATGTAAAACTAACATTAATAACCAAGGTGCTCCATCAATCCTTACCTAATAGGTAAAGGGCTGATTCCACTGGTAGAAACCTAAAAGTGAGAAATTTACTGCACTTTGAGGAGCTATTCTGCTCATCACGCCGAAGATCCTCATCGGATCTTTACCAAATTGTTATGAGACCAATTTAAAGTTTGAAATAAAAAAGAAGCATCAAAATCGGATCTAATAAGGCGGAGATATTCAGTAGCCCCCTTTTTGGGGGAAGTACCCCCCAATCAAAAAACCCCGACGACTAAAAAATTCAAAAAATTTGTTTAACCTGTATACCAAGTTTCGTCTAGTTCGGTTGAGAACTGCGACCTGTAGAGGAGAATAGAGATCCGGACATACAAAAGCATTTTTGCCCAAGCTGAAACGGAGACGCTCGCGCTTCGCGCTCGCTCGGTCAACAAGATGATTACTTAAGTAGTACTATTAATTTGATTTATTGGTCAAGCGATGGTAGACGCGACGGTTCAATAGTGCAACTTAGAATCCAACGATACCCCGTTCTGTCCTAGGCTCCGCACCAATGACTTTTCTATGTTATGTGCTATTTTTATCGCTCCGCGCTTCGGAGGGCACGTTAAGCTGTCGGTCCCGACTGGTATTGATTAATAGCAGTCGTTAAGGCATGTCAGTTGCCTTCGGGCAGGCCTGACAAACTCTGACACCAGAGGCCAGCACTACCTCATACGACAAACAAACAATTATTGTTATTAAGCTCTGCAGCAGCTCAATCGCCGGCCGGCGAGGCGACCTGAGCATCTGAATCTGAAAATCTGACGCCTAAATACTATACTGATCTATGGGTCTCGTTACCTGGTACAAGATACTGGTGGAATCCCTGCTAGCAGTAAGGCTCTGCATCACCTGTTTCTCCAAGTTCTGCAGCAGCTCAATCAGCGGCCGGCGAGGCGACTTGAGCGTTTGAACTATTGCCAACGCTTGTTGGAGGACGCCTAGGTGCTGTTCGATGATTTTGTAGTTGCCTGCAAAATAAATGTATTGGTAAGTTTTTTCTTTATGATTGATCTGACATGGGCGTGGGAGAAATTGGTCATTCCTTCTTGGCGTTGCGTTGCTGCCAATGATTTTGAATTATGCTTACTGGCGTTTGTTTTGACCAAGCGAGCGCGAAGCGCGAGCTATGCTTGTCCGTTTCAGCTTGGGCAATGACTATCACGCCTGCCCGGCCAAAACAAAAATTATGCCAATAAATTATATACTGTTGTTGGCATGTGTTCAAGGCCTTCAATTTCATACCCATATTATAAAATTCAAAGAAAAAATATTTCTTTCGTATTTGTTAATGGAGCCATACAGAAGAAATAAAGAATATTTTCAAAAAAAAAATGCCTATGTTACTTGGGAGGATGTAAGGATTCTAACGATACCCCATACGTCTAAATCTGTTCAGGCATTTAAATTATGGTGGAATAAAGAAACTCACATACACACATACAAACATACATGAATCCTAAAAACATTACACTCCTTTTTTGGGCAGTCGTGTAAAAATACTTTCTTATGTCCAGTGGATGTCCGGATGTCCGGCTGTTCTCCTCTACAGTCGCAACAACTGATTCTCATGTAATTTTTGTGACCAGCCCTGCGAGCATGGATCTTATCGATCGATAAAATTCGATAAATTTATCGACCGGTAAACAGTTCTTTTTTTTATCAATTTTATCAAAATGCGGTAGCATGAATCTAGCCTCTCGGTAAATTTTATTGATTCGATAACACGTCGTGAGTTTATCGATTTAAAAAAATGGCAACTCGTGGACTATACCATATATCAGATAGACGACTAATAGTCAAAAAAATATTTTTTGACACAATTTGGCAGATTTTTATTATTTTGAGTTGTTACGGAGAAACTTCTGTTATTTGGAATTCTACTTAACTACCATAAAGTAGTACATTCCTTGAACCTAACCTAAAGTATAACTAGCCATAACTCGTTGCACAATTGCTTGAGACACCTCCCTGACAAGTCTGACAGTGCGCTGTCCTAGTGCTATATTATATTCCTGGCCGATGCATCGTTGGTGCGACTGCCCTCGGTGAAAAAGTGTACAGCTGATAGAACCTACAACAATGATTATACAGGTAGTTTTTTAGACTGAGTACCTACTAGGTACCATAATAATTAGAGCATTAGTCACAATCACAACAAAAGATAATTTCTGGAAATAGAAAAAACGTAACTAAGTATTTTGGTATTATTATGTAAAGTAGATACTACAACATGCGCAGGCAGTCCATTAGATCGACTCCTTCTCAAACGCCTTCAACATCTTGAATGAGGGCGAGGGAAATTTCCTTATAAATTCTAAAAATAATCTTAAAATGCTGTTCTTCCAGATCGAAAGGATCATTGGCATCCCTGAAACTTGCATCACGATGTTCTGACACCTCCACGTTTTGGCTTATAATCCGAAAAGGAATTTACAAAAAAAAAAAGTTTGTCGTGTAACTTTGGAAAGCCGATAAAATTCGATAAATTCGGTAAAATTACCGACATTATATCGATAACAATTGTCAAAAAATAAGATTCATGCTTCCTTTTGTTGATATAAATCTATATATGAAATATGATTTATCGAATTTATGTCGTTGTCGATAAGTACGTTCCGTGCTACTGAACTCGTATTATCGAATATTAACGTGAAACTTAATTTAAAAAAGTCGGTAAATTTATCGATCGATAAGATCCATGCTTGCACTGCAGGTTCGATAATTATATGGTTATTTTTGTCGATACAGTTTTTCAAAATTTTTCAAAATGGCGATGATATGGGGGTTGAAAGCGTAAAAAAACAAATTTCAGCCATTTTGAAGAAAAAAACAATAATGTCACAAAACTTTTTTGTTATGCTCAGTGCCCCGCGGCTGCCAAAACTCAGTACAAAACCCGGTTTAAACACGCGCTTGGGGCAGTAAGACGCTAGACGCATAAACTTCAAGAGGTGTGAGGGGACGGAAAATAATAAAAAAAAAACGAAAACGGACTCGCGAGGTCTACAGCTCACAGAGCCACTAGTTTTATTTACGATGGTTATATAAATGCTAAAATTAAGAAAAATGCCGCAATGTGATCGTGTGCCGCGTTACCCGTGCGATGCCGGGGCGAGTCACTAGTGTAGGTTGTACTATTATTTATTCAGTTGTATAAAAAATATTTTGAAAAGATCGTTTTTTGGCAGGGCAGTCGTGTTTTTTCTCTTACTTTGATGATGTCCTTGTTTCATATTTGGTTAACCTGGTTTTTGCCACAATTTAGTTATATCTAATAACTGCGCCCATCATCATAGTCTCGTTCATAAATTACCATCATAAAGGTATATGTTTATGTCTATACACATATTATATTCATTGCAAAATTTTGAAATATAAGATTATCAATAGTGCCCACGGTAATAATAGTATGAGGCTTTATTTTTCGGGGTACTTCTGGCACGCTTCTCTAGCTAATGTTGGCACTACAAATACGTCTACTTGGCCAGTGTTTGTGACTGATCAGGCCGATCACGTCGAATGTGCGGTCTATGACTATACATATATTACATATATTCATTGCAAAATCAGCCTTGTTTCAATATAATGACAAACTAATTTTGAAATACAAGATTATCAATGGTGCCCGCGGTAATAATAGGATGTGGCTTTATTTTTCGGGGTACTTCAGGCACGCTTCTCTGGCTAATGTTGGCACTACAAATACGTCTACTTGGCCAGTGTTTGCGACTGATCAGGCCGATCACGTCGAATGTGCGGTCTATGACTATACACATATTGTATTCATTGCAAAATCAGCCTTGTTTCAATATAATGACAAACTAATTTTGAAATACAAGATTATCAATGGTTCCCGCGGTAATAATAGTATGAGGCTTTATTTTTCGGGGTACTTCTGGCACGCTTCTCTAGCTAATGTTGGCACTACAAATACATCTATCTACTTGGCCAGTGTTTGTGACTGATCAGGCCGAATGACTATACACATATTATATTCATTGCAAAATCAGCCTTGTTTCATTATAATGACAAACTAATTTTGAAATATAAGATTATCAATGGTGCCCACGATAATAATAGTATGAGGCTTTATTTTTCGGGGTACTTCTGGCACGCTTCTCTAGCTAATGTTGGCACTACAAATACGTCTACTTGGCCAGTGTTTGTGGCTGATCAGGCCGATCACGTCGAATGTGCGGCTATGACTATACACATATTGTATTCATTGCAAAATCAGCCTTGTTTCAATATAATGACAAACTAATTTTGAAATACAAGATTATCAATGGTTCCCGCGGTAATAATAGTATGAGGCTTTATTTTTCGGGGTACTTCTGGCACGCTTCTCTAGCTAATGTTGGCACTACAAATACATATATCTACTTGGCCAGTGTTTGTGACTGATCAGGCCGAATGACTATACACATATTATATTCATTGCAAAATCAGCCTTGTTTCATTATAATGACAAACTAATTTTGAAATACAAGATTATCAATGGTGCCCACGCTAATAATATTATGAGGCTTTATTTTTCGGGGTACTTCTGGCACGCTTCTCTAGCTAATGTTGGCACTACAAATACGTCTACTTGGCCAGTGTCTGTGGCTGATCAGGCCGATCACGTCGAATGTGCGGTCTATGATTATGAGCGAGAGTATTATCATAAGCGAGACTATAATGTTGAGCGAGACTATGATGATGAGCTAGAGTATGATAATGAACTACAAAATTCACTACAAATACACTATGATGACGGGATGATGGGCGTGACTATGTCGACTAGCTAGAGTAGGTATGATAATGAACTACACTATGATGATGGGATGATGGGCAAGACTATGATGATGAGCGAGTTGTTTCTTACGTGTTAGCCGTACACAGCGGCGACATGTCGACGGCAACCATAGTTTGCACGTCCCTTTTTATGCGTATTATTTTCGAAGCACCAGTAGAGTCAGAAGGGTATTTCTTTTTCCTGTGCAAGATTCAACTTGGCACATGAAGGGAAATTTCTTTTTCCAACTTAAAACATACCTACCTACTTAATTTACCTGATCGTTTGATCGCAGATAGCTTTGGCGCCAAAAAAAGTACTTCGTAACCGGTTTTATAACGATTGCGGTATTGTATTGATTTGGTCCATTTATAAATATATATTTTTCTCCTTGTCCATGAAATATTATGTTTTTTACTTATAAAAGTGCTATTACTTTTCCTATTTACAATAAATGAATTGAATTCAAATTTGAAATTTATGATACATACTTAAAGTATTATTTTTTATCTCAACTTACCTTTAACAGCATTGACAACCTTCTCAATACTCTGCGGAGTGACCTTCAAGAGATTCTTAGGGCTCGGTGACTTTTCCACGTCAATCTTAGACAACTTATTGTACAGGTCTAGCATAACTTCCTTCTGTGACTTGTTGATCATGTGCTCGTAAGTTTGCACGCCGGCTTCGTCGAGCGCGTGGTATATGCAGCCTGAACTTAGTTGGAGGTCTGTTGGGTGGTTCACTCTGGAATAAGATAATGGATGATTACTACGTTATCTATCTATACCACTGATATCTATGGATATGCTCTGCCGATCTTTCGTATGCGCCGCTTCAAAGCGCCCCATAGAGCGTCCATGAAACATTGACATTACTTCTTCTCAGACGTTAGTTACAGAATAAATAATAGTACACACACGTTAGTTCCGTGGACGCTCACTACTGCCAAACTACTGCTATCAGTGCCAAAATGGCGACAATCAAATGCGCTCATTGCGACGTTTATCAACAGCCTATCTAGATTACGGAGTAATGTGCAGTTGTCTATGATCTATACTTATAATAAAGCAGTAAATACCAAAAAGTATGTACAATATAGATATTTTATTTAAATGGTATGTGATAATTAAAATAAACTACCGAACAAGAATATAACTTTTTATGAAATAATGTCTGTCTGTTTGTTTGTTTGTTCGCGCATCACGTAAAAACTACTTCATCGATTGCGTTGCGGTTTTCATTGTTAGATAGCTTAGGGTGTGACTTAAAAATTGGTATACTTGGTATCTCTATCTGATGAGTTTCTACTCATCAGAATCATCACACAGATCATCTATTCTTTTTTTTCTTTGACGAGCAATCGAAATAAAAAAACATGTGACGTCTGAACGAAGTTTGATGATTTTGGTACTTACCTTATATCCCAGATAAAATAACACGCGTGCACAGTTAGTTGTAAATAATGTGCTTGAAAATGAAAATGAGTCTATGATGAGCGATTCTGTGATTACGCGAAATGTAAGAGACATATTGGCTCTACATAAACGGCAACATGTCGATAGTCACTTCGTTCCCATGTCGAAACCGCGGCAGCAAAGTCATGACCTTGTCGAGCACGAACTACGTGGAGTGGTTGATCCCATCACATGTGCTGTCTATAATTATTACGAGCGAGACAATGATGGTAAACGAGACTATGATGATGAGCTAGACTATGATGATGAGGTAGACTATGGTGATGAAGTAGACTATGATGATGAGTTAGACTATGATGATGAGCTAGACTATGATGTTGTGCGAGACTATGATGAAGAGCCAGACTATGATGTTGAGAGAGACTATTGTGATGGGCGAGACTATGATGATGAGCCAGACTATGATGTTGAGAGAGACTATTGTGATGGGCGAGACTGTGATGATGAGCCAGGCTATGATGTTGTGCGAGACTATGATGAAGAGCAAGATGTTTCTTACGTATTAGCCGTACACAGCGGCGACATGTCGACGGCAACTTCGTTCCCATGTCCAGGGAACCGCGGTAGCACAGCCATGACCTTGTCCAACACAGACTCTGTGGAGTGGCTGGTCACGCCAACCACGTCAAGCGTGCGGTCTATAATTATGAGCGAGGCGGGATTTTGGCAGTTCTGGAAAGTAAACAAGGACAATTCTTAAACCAGTATGTCCTTTGTTCTACTAGTATACAGTACACATATCCAATGCATACAGCGTCCTCAGAGAGAAGTTACCGTCAGTTGTTTTTCAGTAAGTATTTTAAAATAAAATGCCGCTCATCTACAAACAAATAATAACTTACCTTTCTCCTGCTCAAAGAGACTGGCGAATTCTCCAGCACACCAGCTACTAAAGAGCTGTACCCTCCCATAAAGTATATCTCCTCCTTCAAATTCAATGAATCTAGCATGCTGTTCAGTCCACTGGCAACCCTCCGTACTCTAGACCGTTCGTCATTGGAGAGCTGGTACAAGTCAGAGACAGGAGAGCCTATGAGGTTGCCGTCTATTGCCGGGTAGATGCTTTGGTAAGGTGGTGTTGTGAAGATCACTGGTGTCAATGAGATGGCAAAGATTGGTATGTGAATAACATCTACCACACATTGCTGAAAAATAAAGTAATGTTTTATAGATTTGATATGTTTAGTATTTGATGTTTAGCAGTGACACCTGCCTAGCAAACACATACATAATTATCTTACAATTTTTAGCAGTGACACCTGCCTAACAAATACATACATTATTATCTTATAATTTTTGTAAACAAAAAAAATAATTATATTTTTTCCTTTACCACCTACCACCTATTTTTGACACACAACCACCTACCATACGTCTCAGAGACTCTGGAATGACTTTCGTTTGTGAAATCTAAGGCAGAAAGGTTTGTATGAGAATTAAAATCAATTTAAAAACACATCAAAGAATTTATTATAGCAGACCAAGCACATAGAAATAACCAATTTTTCTTAAAATTTCAATTTGTTTGAAACAACTCTTACTTAATTCTAGCTTAAAAATATTATTATTCAAAAAACGAGATCCACAAAAATAATGGCATAGGATAGAAACTCTTTAATTTTATTTTTCTAAAAATATAATAATCAACAAGTATTATAAAATCAAAGTTTTGTCATTATAATCAAATATTCAACAAAATTGCAGGCCATCAATCTTAGAATTTTTTGCGACAGTGAATGCACATTTTGTTGGAGCATTCAACACAAATCGTTTTATTACATTCAAAACACATGTATTGTGTCCTGCGTTTCTTTTTAGGGTTGCATGTTGAGCAGTTTTTTGAACCGCCAATCACTCTTCAAAACTGCTGCCGCCTGGTAGAGCTGGTGGAGTGGTGTCATAGTTGTAGTGAAAGATGCGTTGAAGAGCGATTCTGATGTCACGCTGAATCTTCACATTATTTTCTCAATAGGAAGCACCTTTGGTTGAGTAGATCCACTCCAATTTTAGTAAATTATTTTTCTACAGATGAATCTGAAGATTGAGATGAAATAATGTTGTTATGCTCCACTGAAGTTGATTCTTCACTTTCAGAATTCGATTCGCAGCTATTCTCTATTGCGTGCTGTATTCCGATGTCCAAATCCACATTGCTAAATTCATTGTTTGGTTGGTTTCTTCATCAGATGGATCTTGTTCCAACCAACAATCAATAACACCATCATTAGAAGCCATTTATATCTAAAACACAATTTCAAAAAAGTCACATTACCACCTACCACCCGTCTCTCTGATGTACAACAACAGTTTTTTACTTACCAGAGACAAACGCGCGCACGTAAAACCACGACAAGCTCTTGCATGGTACTTAGAGATGCGGAGGGAAGGATGAACAAGTTGCTACGTGTTTAGGACGCCAAAATATTAACAATTGAAATTTTCACATGTCTGTGAGACGGATGGTAGGTGGTTAAAGTTTAAATCCTTGTCAGTTAATTCATTCAGTAATAAATACCATCCCCATAAGACAGTATAAAAGAAAAAGAAAAAATATTTGGAGAGTGTTGTAGTGGTTATTGTGGCTTAGTTGGCAAAGTGCATGTGCCACATGACACAGGAATAGCGTGGGTACAAATCCTGTCCATAATCTAAATTCATGCTTTAGTAAAGCTATAAGATGGCTGTCTTTAAACATTAATACAATCATAAAATTGGGGTGCCGGATAACCAAGCACCCATTGTACTAACATGAACTTAATTAACTGTAGCAAAACAAATATGAAAGAAATATCTAGGTACATACCGATTTCCCAATCCATTCGTACAACATATCCTCTAGCATTCTCTCAGCCTCCTGTGGCCCTTTCCCCGCTGCTATGACGTCACTCACATCCTTCCCAGCATTAAGCTCCAAGAACACTACGTCCAGGCTTACACAGGATATCAGAATGCAGTGCGTCAGATCACTGTGCAGTACAACCTCTTGGATTGTGCTCAACTGAGTTAGAGTAGTTTGAGTTATGAATACAGCCTTTTTGTAGTCTTTTGGACAGGACTGAAAGGTAGGATAACTTTTTGGTTAACATAAGAGTTGTAGAACATAGTTAACATTATTGAGGTTTTATGAAAACATAGGTAGATAGGAACTTTAATATAAAACTTATATGGATAATTGGATGTATTTAAGGGACCACTGTACAATCATGGCCTACGATTTTAGGGGGGGTGAGGGTGAAGGGGGGTGGGGGGAGAGTGTAGAACCCCACATGAGAGTGGGGGGGTCTAGATCCCCCCCCCCCCTCTGAGATATGATTTTTTAATATATATTTTTTGCAATTTTTTCTTGTTTTTGGACATATTTGGCGTAGGGAGGTTGATGGATGTGGTGGGGGGAGGGGAGGGCTGCCCCCTGGTACCCCTTCCCCCTGCAGGCAACGCTCAGTTTATGAGATATTTAAGTTTAAAGTTATAAAAAATCGGATTTTTGTTCGCCAAAGGCAAACAAACAGCCGTAACAGTTTATTAAAAATCGTCTATTTGGTCACCAAACAGCCGTAAGTTAGCTTTGGCGCTTGCCGGCCACTGCCGCAAATCATATCTCAGAGGGGGGGGAGATCTAGCACCCCCACTCTCAGGGGGAGTTCTACTCCCTCACCTCTACCCGTTCCCCTCCTTTCCGCTCCTAAAATCGTGGGCCAAGCTTGTACAGTTGAGCCCATGGTCTTTATTACAGGGCCAACTTTACAGGGACTAAACCGGTAACCGGTAAACTCTACGTTGTAGTCTCAAATTGATAACTCGTCAAAATTTGTACAACTTACCTCAAAAGGCGAAAGGCTCTTCACCATCACGGCTCCAGCAGACATGAGATTGAAGAGCCCGCCTTCCCAATGCAGACATTCTGCACTAGCATCATCCATAAACACCACAGCACCGATAATACGGTTGTACACCTCCGACCACCAAGCATTGTTGAATTCTTTTACCGACGCACTCATTTTATGATTATAATTCTAGCATGTGCATGTGTTTCTATTATGATTGATTAGCTGAATTAGCTCGTTATATTTGTAAAACCTGTTATATTTTTTAAATTGTAGGTATTTATTTCGATCGATCCAAGAGAGAATCGATCATATGTTTTGTGTTTTTATTTTCCAATGTCCAGCAAAACTGCAATAAATAGGCATATTGGCAATTCCGATTTGTCCCAATTTGACTTTGACATTGACAAAAATTTACAATGTTGGGGGCGTTCGTTTTGTAGCAAATGGCGAAAATAACTGTTAAAAACGCTAAATATGATCACAATTGGCGTTCCCTTTGGCCATTTGTGGGCAAAATTAGCGTTTTGAACGTTTTCGATCACCGTTCGTTTTGCAAGTTTCGATGACATATTGACATAGAAAAATTGACTTTATTCTGTCAGGTATAGGGTCGTTTTTCATTCAGTTTGGAAAGGATCGGTAGTGTCAAAAATTGCAAAAATGACAAAAGTGTTGAATATGTTCAAAGAAAACGGCTTGATATACATTTCGAAACTGCCCACAACGCCATCTCATCATCTCGAACGCAGGGTTAAGATCACATTTGGCGTTCGCTTTGGACATTTGTGAGCGAAATTTGCGTTCTGAACGTTTTCGATAACCGTTTGTGCTGCATGTTTCGATGACATGTTTACATAGGAAAATCGATTTTATTCCGTCAATGATTGGGTTGTTTTTCATTCGGTTTGGAAAGGATCGGTAGTGTCAAAAATTACAAAAGCGTTGAATATGTTCAAAGAGAACATCTTGTTAAAAATGTACATTTTGAAACTGCCCATAACGTCATCTAATCATCATGAACGCAGGGAAAGGGGCCGTTAGTTTTGTAGCAAATGGCGAAATTAACTTTTAAAAACGCTAAATATGATCACATTTACCGTTTTCTTTGGACATTTTTGGGCGAAATTAGCGTACTGAACTTTTTTTGATTACCGTTCCTTTTGCATGGTTAGATGACAAGTTGACATAGGAATATCAACTTTACTCCCTTTGTCAAAGTCGTTTTTCATTCGGTTTGGAAAGGATCGGTGGTGTCAAAAGTTGCAAAAAGAGCAAAAGTGTTGAAAATGTTCAAAGAGAATGGTTTGTTAAAAATGTACATTTCGAAACTGCCCACAACGCCATCTCATCATCTCGAACGCAGAGCATAAGGGCGTTCGTGTTGAAGCAAAATGATCAAAAACTGATGAGAGGATTATAATATCCGTGAAAAAAATATACGTTTTCTAACGGCAACTGACATAATTGACACTTTTATTTATTTTTCTAGACAACACAAAACATAGATAAGAGAATAAATAACCTTATTTAATATCCTCCTTTTTTGCGCAGCCTATGATAATAAAAAAAAAACTGTTTTACAAACATTTTAAACCTATGTAAACCTAAATAAATTATATACTGCCTGCCAAAGAGGCTTTGTTAGAAAATCTGCACTTTGTAGGCTTCTACGTGCTTTACTTGAAGCTTTCTATCTGCAACGAGTTCCCTTACATAGAAGTGCCTTATTGCAATATGCTTGGTTCTTCGATGCAGTTCCGGATTTGAGCCAATTTCACAGCGGCGTCATTATCTATTTTTAGTGTAGGAACTTCTTTCAGGGCAGAAATTTAATTAAACAGTGTTTTCAGCCAGAAAATCTCACGGGCAGTTTCGCTTGCTGCGACAATTTCTGCTTCAGTCGTTGAGATAGCCACTGACGACTGTTTTCGACTTACCCAGGCGATTGCTCCGCCAGCATATAAGCAGAGGATGCCACTAGTCGAGCGACCATCCTTGATGTCGCCTCCATGATCACAGTCACTAAAACCTTCCAGTATTCCCGTATTAAAGTCCTTTTTGTATGTAATTCCATAACTTGACGTACCTTGTAGGTAGCGCATTATACGCTTTACTTTTAGCGCATCCTCTTTGAACGGGTTAGGCAATATTTGGTCGTGTTCCTACCATATGGTATGCAAGAGCACTAACAGCCTGTCTGTAGGGATATGACTTCTCGTCTATTACCTCTTTATCTGACTGTCCTTGTTCAGAATCTCTGATTATTGGTGTAGTCCGAACCGAGCTAAAACTTTCTCAGTATAGTGCTTCTGCGCTAGTGCTTATGGAGCCATCATCTTTGTATTGTAATTGCAAACCCAGATAGTAGTCTCCAGGCTTTGAGGTTATTTTAAACCTTTTCAGTTCTGCCATAAACTTATCTGCTTCTTTCTGATTTGTTGCAGCTACCAGTCCATCATCAAAGTTAAGTGCCAAGATGATTTTATTCTGTGTTCGTTTTCAGATAAACAGACAAGGATCTGTTTGACTTTGTTGAAAACTTATAGTCTTCAAATAATCAACGATACATTTATTGCAGCATATTGGTGCTTGCTTTAGCCCGTATATGCTGCACTTTAACTTGCACACTCGATTGGTCCCGTCATTAAGGCCTTCAGGCTGTTTTATCTAGATTTCCTCTTTCAGACACCCATTTAGAATAGCAGTTGAGACATTGAACTGTGTGAGAGTTAGACCTTCGTTTGCCACAACGCTTATGACCGATCTGATTGTCGTCATCTTTGCAATAGGCCTAATGTTTCGTTATAGTCCACTCCTGGTTTTTGCGAAAAACCTCGAGCAACAAGCCTTGCTTTATATTTATCAATTGTAACATCAACGTTTGTTTTGATTTTATAGATCCACTTGCATGAAATAGCTTTGCGACCCTTGGGTAAATCGACTAGAGTCCAGGTTTTATTATCTTCCAAAATTTTCAACTCATTCTTCATTGCTTTTAACCAATGCTCTTTGTCTTGACTTTGTAGTACTTCGGTATAGGTTGTAGGCTCATCCACATCAGACATATCATCTACAGATAACATAACATAGTCACTAAGTCTAGCAGGTGGTCTTTGTTTTGATCTATCTCGAAGAGTTATTCGGCCTTCATTCTCTATTTCGCTATCCGGCAAAATTTCATCATCATTTATTGGTTCTAAACGCTCTTGCAATGTCTGATCATTGTCCACATCATTGTCTTCATCTCGCTCATCTTGAGTTTCCGAAGATAAATCTGGGATTCTGGTACTTTTCTCTGTATCAGGTGTTTCTTCAAACGATTCAGGAGGTACACACTCTTGAAATGTATCTGAACTTTTCTCCCTAACATCATAAATCGTTCGAATATTCTCCTTCCTTGCAACAAGACTCGCTGGTAATCGTAGACTTATCTCTATTTCAGAATTTTTATCAACAGGTTTCGATTCAACATTTAGTTTGATTTCAGTCTTGCTGATTTGTGACTCTTGAAATACAACGTCTCTTGAACGTACCAGTGTATTTCCGTTTTGTTTATATTTAGAAGGCGGTACCCAATACCCATCATCACCATCATAGCCGAACAAAATATATTTTTCCGATTTCTTGTCTAATTTTATACGCTTTTGCTTGGATACATGGGCGTCGCAAGGACTTCCGATGATTCTTAAATGGCTTATCTTTGGCTTTTTGCTATACCATAATTCGTATGGTGATTTATCTTTAACAGGAGTAGGTGCTGTTCTGTTAAGCACATATGCTGCTGTACTTATGAGCTCTGCCCAACATGCAGTAGGCAGCTCTTCGTGTGCATGCATCATGGCTCTGGCGATTTTGACAAGCGTCCTATTCTCTCGTTCACTGCAGCTATTTTGTTGTGGTGTATATGGCATGATCAATCTGTGCTTTATGCCACATCTTTGCAATATTGTTCTAGTTTTCTCGTTATCGAATTCCCCACCGTTGTCGCTCAATAGTTATCTTATGACATGATCAGCTACCTTGCTTTCTTCATTCTTCAACATCAGTTGAAGCTTTGTATGAACCTTACACTTCTGTTTCATGAAGTATACGTAGCGGAATTTGCTGAAATCGACATTAAATAGAACGAAATAGCGAAATCCTTTGTATGAGAACGGGAATGGCCCACACAGGTCTGAGTGCATAATTTCTCCAAGTAATTTCGCTCTAACTCGTGTTCCAAAAGGTTGCATTTTTCCAAAACTAAATCCTTCACAAAACTCACGAGTATTATTCTATACCTTTATCCCGAGTTCTTTTTCGATAACCTTCTTTACATGGAGTTTGCTTTGATGTGCCAATATCTCATGATAAATCTGTAACGAATCGCTTGTCAGCGCATTGACTTCGATTGGAATTGGTATCATCACATTTTTCACATTGAGTTTGAATAGTCCTCCCCTCTTCGTTCGTTCGCCTGTTACTTTGACTATGCCTTCTGATTTCAATGCACAGAATTCTGGTTCAGACTCGAAGAAACTTTCTGGTAATCTGTCCTTCGCCGCCAATAGAGAGAACACATTTTTCTGTAGTGATGGCACACACCATACATCGCATAAGGTTATGATCTCCGACTGTGGCTTCCAGCTTTATCCCGCCATTCGCCGTCGTTACTTAATGTAATGAATTGAAACTCTCAAACGTTTGGAACAAACGTTTTCACTCGTTTATTACGCTCAACACCCAGTACAAATATTGTTTCCACACGCTCGACACCCAGTACAAATATTGTTCGTGAGAACAAATATTATATTGTTGAGTGGTCAAACCCATTCAAACTTAGTATTCATGTTAGTTTATCTTTATCTCTTGTGCTCGATTGTTTATTGGTTGACTGGAACTAACTCAAGACTACTGATTAAATTACTTTCATTCAGTGATGAAAGAAAGTAATTTAATCAGTAGTCTATTTAATAGAAAGAAAATACCCTTAATATCATGCGTTCATTCATTCATTCCTTGTTGTCACATCACTAGTCTCCGTACCAAGAAATTAGGAATCGTTATTTCTGTGGAAAGCTTGTAGTAACAAAATGTATTTTACGGTGAAATTAATACCTTATTTGTGTAGCCAATTACTTACGTGTGATAATTGTTTGAATCCTTCCCATACCCTACCTACCCTTTCCTAACCTACGGTATTTAACTGTTTTCAAGCTTGGTAAGTGTCTTTATTAACTACTAACTACAAATATGTAACTAGCTAACTACTAAATTGTTTGTTTGTCGTATGAGGTAGTGCCATACGACAAACAAACAATAAACAACTAACAGCCGTATTCACAAACAATACTTGCCTAAGTAAAGCAGCGACACTATGCGAAGTAAGCCATTTCACTATGCATTCGTCGTTGCGAGCCTTCTAATTCACAAACGATACTTAGCCGACTCTTTACTGTGAAAACGCAGTGCGTCCAATACTGCGCTCTGATTGGTCCGTGAAATATTATGTTCATTCTTTTTTGGCAGCTCGGCACTATGCGTTGCTTAAAACAGCTACTTTACGAATTGTGCTTCAAGTGAACGCACAGTATTCGGCAGAGTTCGGCACTCAAGTGTCGTTTATGAATAGGATTGTAGGACCCTGTGCGTTCGTGAGCACTGTGAGACCTCATAGTAACGTATGTGAATACGGATGTAAATGAAACAGTAACAGACGACACACATATGGCATTACAGCCTTATGGGAAGGTGAGGAGGAGTCGTACGGTGGTTTTTGTTCAGTTGATATTCACAATAATATACATACATATAAGTAATTTGGGGGCATTTAATTTAGAGTAAAATTTTAACAAATATAATATGAACTAAGGTATGGACACTTTAAGGACATAATTTTAATTTTAAGGACGTTTCTCACAATGTAATGAAGTTTATTACGAATGGTATGAAATAGGTGTAGGTCGTATGTTTATTGCATATGAATATAACTAAAAAATTATGTTAATTTAATAAACTAATTAGATATTGACAAATTAAAAACGTAATTTTTTGATCCAGTGATGTACAAGAAAAATCTAGTGATGGAAAACCATTTATGGACAGTCCCCAATGTTCTACACCTAATAATGAACAGTCTTCAATGTAAGACGCCTAATAATGGACATAGAAATCTAACAATTTATATAATGAAAACAATGTAGATTTATTTTTAGTCTTTATTAGTCTATATTATGTGCCACACATAATTATGAGAAATTATACGAAAATAGTGAAAGAAATAGAGAGGTATGATATTTTTCTATTTTATCACACACATTTTAGTCTCATACAATGTCATGTATGTCATTTTAGTAGATATATTATTATCAATAATAAGTTGGAACTTTATGACGTATTGGTACATTGTCATTGACATTATTAATTTTTGTATGTACCAAACTATTTCACCAGAAACCACCCCCCCCCCCCCCCCCTTGTGGAAGCTATAAATACGTCATTGACAATGATCATACATGTAAACGCGAGGGGTATTTTTGCGGAGACAAACGACACAGGTCCTTCCTCGGAGAAGCCTCGGCGGACACTGGCGGACGACGACTAGTGTTCGAAATGCAAAATTTTGGTTGTTTTTCCTTCGTAATACTGGCCGTGTATTATCAACCCGGACCGTTTTTGTACGGGCAATAATACACGGCCAGTATTAGCCGTCCAAATATTACGAATCCATGTACACGTATATCTGGCCGTGTAATATTGGCTGTACAATACTGGTCGTACATTATTTTGGTCGTGTATTATCGTCTCCCATTATTTAGAGGTTGAAACTTATTTAAAAGAACACGTACCACGCTGAAAGTAATGGACGGGTTTTGATGCAACTTGGCACTGTCTTAAGTTATACGATGGGTTAAAATTGAGGACACGTTTTATCCCGAAAAAGTAAAGGGTTTCTGCAGGATATGGGTCCAAAGTTATGTTAATATTTAAGTATTAAAAAATATTTTTTGGATGGTTCTCTATATTCGATACTGAAGCCAAACTGGTTTATATTTTAATTTTGTCTGTCTGTTTGTCCGTATCTTGACCGCGCATCGCACCCAAACTATTAAATGAATTCAAATGAAAAAATGCTCTTGGGTGCTTAAAAAAGGTATTGAACAATTATTTTTTTTGTTAATCGTGTCTTTCTTTCTGTTTGTCTGTATGTTTGTTTGTTCACGCATCACGTAAGAACTACTGGACCGATTTCAATGCGGTTTTCATTTTTAGATAGCTTAGGGTTTGATTTAAATCTGGTGTAATTGGTATCTCAATCCGGTGTGTTAGAAGCCGAGCAATTGATAAAGTATTTTTGACGGCTGAAGAATTTTTGTTCAAATGTTGGTATATTGGTCCTGGAATAGCATATTATGGTACTTTGAACCTAAAGAAAAGAACACGCGTGCGAAGCCGCGGGTACAGCTAGTTCTATTCTAAAACTAATGTGCAGAAATAAAATATGGATATAATTTTTTCTCAGAAGTTTTATAACTTATCACTTTATCACAAAACAGTTTTTTAAAGAACTAAAAAGCACTTCTGCAATTTTTACTACAATAAGAAGCAAAGGGAAGTTAATGTTTTAATGGTCTTCGTAACCGGAGGGCAGGGCGTTGATGTGGGGGTTGTGGAAGAGAGACTTCTGGCCATCACCCCATGGGAAACGCTGAAATATCAAAATGAGAAATGAAGGAGACCAATTATTTAAGTAAAAAGGTTTTATGAGGCCCCTTCTTTTGTTACATTTGGCAAAGAATTATTTAATGGTCATTAAACAAAATGATTCATATAATTTTTTTATGTATTCATATAATTTTTTTATGTAGTCATCTTGAACACCAAATTCAATTTTATGACCATCCAAAGGAAACTGTATTTTTTTTACAGTTTGACCTTGAAGTAGTATCATAACAAGCATTTTAATTTTATAGCAGGTTTTTCCTTTTAGTAAGTTTAATGAACATGAATAAACTTGATTAATAATTATAGAGAATTATTTCATTCTTTGTGTAAGATTAATACAATATATTAAATTGCATGGCATAAAAAAATAGATACAAGTTCATTGGTACCTTTGTGCGTACTCGCAAGTAGTCATAGGCAACAAACTCAGGCCTCTCATGCTGAGCATGCTCAACATGACCGAGATATGCGTTCACCACGCCGAGGCCAATGGCAGGAAATGCTACGAAGAATGTCATCTTCCTCCATAGCTTGTAGCCACCTGAGAGATATAAATAAGTGTATTATAAATATTATATTTTTCATTGCACAAGACTATTTAGAGCCACTGTCACGCAGAAAACTAGCTGTTGTTTACATGGATCCATGACCAAGACATATTGTTATGTAGATGTATACAAAGTAGTCAATGATAATAGTACTTGTGAGCTGCAGACCTCGCGAGTACAAACTTTCTTGCAAACAATCTAGCAGTGCACAGTAGCGCCATCTAGTTACCTTACAGTAAAACTATAATTAATAACCAAGGTGTTCCATCAATCCCTACATAGTAGGTAAAGGGCTGATTCCACTGGCAGGCATCTGTCACTCTACCTACTTACGCGAGCTAATAACCTACATATTTCTGAGCCCCGGCGCTACAAATCAGGCGAGGCCGGCCGCCGCGCCTTTGCATTCAGACGCTTACCGTGTCGCTTGTTTTAACTTTCGCTAGTAATGGCGAAACCTACCTACCTACTTAAGTATTATAGATTATCGTGTTGTTCACAAATAAAATTTGATTCCTTTTTTATTGAATTAGACCCAGTTTAAAATAAATTTAACGGTTAACGTTTGATAAGATAGTTTTTAAAAGAATTGTTACGCGTTTTATACACGAAAATATGATTTTTTGTTTGTTGAGATATCTTAACAATTTTGGTGTCAAATGAAAGGTCTAGGTCTAAAACCATTTTATACATTTGAATCATGTAAATCGGTTTACGTGTTTAGGAGATAATTAAAAATTAGTATAGTGAAAATGTAAACAACTAGTTTTTTTACACAACTGCCCAAAAAGAGGAGTTTTATTTATGTTTTTGTTCAACAAACTTTTTAATTAGTGCAAAATGTGAAATAATTATAATTGTAAGTTATTGAGGAATGTTAAACAAAGAGGTATCTAGGTAGCCTAAAGATTGAAGGTTTATTTTCATTTGTTAATTACAAAAGACGGACTTTAATATTCATTTTCTATCTACCTAATTAACCGTGTCATGACACGCATCAAACATAAGATAGATTACGTGGTCAAGTAGGTAGATAGACGATGAATATTATAGTAGCAGCGCCAAGTCGACAACCATAGCGCCACAGCTAGCGCGTCACTCCACGCCAGATAGCGACAGAGTTTCGCGTTAGAAGAGAGCGGCAACGTTTAGGTGAATATTGCGTTAGGCACTGAGCGCTTATGCGAGCTGAATTGCACTTTGTTACTTAGTAGCAAGAGTCGCTATTTCTATTAATGGCTGTGCGAAGAGCAACTTTTGCTATTATTTATTCTGTGCCACTGGTAGAAAGCTAAAAGTGAGCAAATTACTGCATTTTGAGGAGCTATTCTGTTCATCATGCCGAAGATCCTCATTAGATCTTCCCCAAATTTTTATGACCAATTTAAAGTTTCTACCTTTAAAATAAAAAATGAACCATCGAAATTGGATCTAATCAGACGGAGATATTCAGTAGCCCCCTTTTTGCCCTACTTTTACTTTTACGGGGAAACTACCCCCCCCCCCCCCAATCAAAAATCGCCAACAACTAGAAAATTTTGTAGACCAAGTTTCATTTAGATCTATTGAGAAATGCGACCTGTACATGAGAACAGAGATCCGGACATATGAAAGCAATTTTGCCCAAGCTGAAACGGAGACGCTTCGCACTCGCTCGGTCAATTATGAGCATCAGCAAGTATGTACGTGTGTCTGAGAAGTACATATGAACTTAATAAACATTATGACAAGAGATATTTAGCCCCACGCATGTTATGAAAAATCAATAGATGGGTATTTAGGTTTCTAGTACATAATGTTGACCTAATGTGTATTTAGATAAAAGCTTGTGAAATCTAGAGAAAAGGGCTGCGATAAGGGCTGGCTGGCTGGGCTGCGTTTAGGTTATCTGGTTACATAATTTTTTTAAAGTTTGCAAGTAAACAAAGACTCCTTACCTCCATGACCACCAGCGGTGGCAGCGTGCGTGGAAGAACGCGCATTGGTTTTAAGATATTGGATGGCAGCCCTTTTCAAAATTGAGGTCATTTTGTCGAACTGAAAATTTTCGATTACAAAAAACTGTGAAATTTATCTGTCTTCTCATGAACTGTCAACTACGACTGTCAAATATTCAACATACAGCAAAGCTGGTATTGCTAGCTGAAAATAATATTTAGTCTGAAACAGACAAGAAAACAGGGGTGCGTTCACTAACTACACACAGTGGCCGTATTACAGAACTTGGTTTATATACAGCTATATTGACAATCCGACTGTGGTCGGCAGCCCGACCAATTCGATTGAAGCTAAGTTATGTGGTCCACATAACTTGGCTTCAATATCACATAACTTGTCAATATCGCTGTCACTAATGCCTTGCGATAGAGTCGAAATTGCTATGAAAAAAGTGATAATCCGATTGTAACCAAGTTCTGTAATTGGGCCACTGCAGTGCGATTACGTAATGTTGATCATGACGGTTTCAAGCCGTCAAATTCAATAATGCTTTGCGATAGAGTCGATTTTCCTATGAAAAAAGTGACAATCTGATTGAAGCCAAGTTCTGTAATCGGTCCGCAGATCACCCGTGCAATTATAGCTCAGTCATCCGTAGCCCTATTAGCTAAATTGGTTTCAATTAGATTTTAATTATCACTATCACTAATGCTGTGTGATAGAGTCGAAATTGCTATGAAATATTGCTTAGAGAAACAAGATAGGTAATTGCTCTGCCGGAATTACTCTACTATTTTTCGGGTGACCCGTGCGTACGCCCGACGACGCCCGTGAACAATTTCGAGTGTTAGCACGGGTCGAAGACAGAGAAAACAATAGACAACTAGATAGCTTCCATTGCACTCATACAAGACAGAGAAGAACTTATGCATATGTCTTGTGAAGAAATGAGACAGAACGATATGATCTTTTGTTGCAGGTCACGTGCCGTTTTTTTCAAGGTCAGCACGCCTCTGTGCTAAACACAATCCACAAGCAAACCATCGTTTGTGAGAAAATTATTCACCTTGGTGTGTTGCCTGTGTTAGGTTATAACTTATTGATATGTTTAATCTGTCTAGTAACAACCATTTTTACAACAATAGAATAACAATGTAAGAGTTGACGATGTTCAGTTGCAGTACTGGACAAGACATTACAACTTGGTACTTACATTTAACGTATTTCACAATGAAATGAATATTCTCAGGTTATAACTTATTGATATGTGTAATCTATCTAGTACCAGACATTTTTATAACAATGTAAGAGCTGACGATATTCAGTTGCGGTACTGGACGAGATAATACAACTTGGTAGTTACGTTTTACGTATTTAACAATGTAATGAATATTCTCACTGAATCACCTCACCACTGACGATATTATAATGTATTTATAAAATATTGCACTTCAAGACAAAAGTGACTACCGATTGAATCTTTTTGTAAATAATTATGTAATTTCTTAGATCTGTGGCGAGTTTATAATCTGTGATAATAACAAATTATGTTTATGAAGAAAAACTGATCTGGAATCTGTTCCACAACTTATTAAGTAATAGTTTACAATTGATAATTATAGATTTATATAATGGTGTTTAAAATGCTTAGTACAATTATCCTTTAATTTTAAGTACAATTACTGAGTCATTGTATTATAACTCTGAAACATCTGTATTTATATTTCCGTTCAAATTAGAATGATTTAAAATCATGTAAACTTACGATATTGATAGAAATGCTTAAAACTAAGTACTTACCCGATTAATATTAATGTATTATTACTTAATCAGCTCTGTACATTTAAACCTATAATTGTAGTAAAAATACAACTTCTCCCGCTAAAAATTGTAATTTATGAGAATCATATAAGAATACTGTTCAGACTTTCAATATTTGTTAACATTCTGAAAAATATGTATATAAACGTCTTAATTATTTAAATGATTAACAATGTGTAAACAATACCGAGTTAACAATTATTAAATAGTTTCAATGTAATAAAATATGTACATTTCCGTCACTTCGGCGCCATCTGCAGGCTCATTCCTGCTGTTGCAATGACTACGTGACTTTGGCGGGTAGAATCTCTATAAAAAGCAGCCTCTGGGCTGAGCAGCCCTCTCTGTTCGTTTTCTGTCGTCGTTGCATCAACAAGACACCAAAAGTTAAGTACATTAATATTACCTACACTGTTATTCTGCTACTCTGTTTCTTTGTCCCATATTCAATGTGTATAACTGTGTATTTTGCAAATAGATATTGTCGGTTCTATGGTTTTTCCCATATTGGTTATCATAACCAATGTGACTGTGTTAGAAATGATTAGGATCACTTTGTTCATGTAAAATCATTTTATTTTGTGCCTGGTGTAACTATGGTGATTGTAAAACGATAATAAAGTGTCATTATGACCTAGTATCACATAGAGGTTGTTAGTATGTTAGGTATTTAGTGTATGATACCTATGTTAATGATAATTGTAAAACTGATGATGAAAAAATACATTCGCCCCGTAGTTTCTTGCCAGTTCTTCTATGGTGGCCAGTTCTTCCGAATCTGGTGGTAGAATCAATAAAAAATATAACAATTCTATTTCCGAATCAATAAAAAATATAACAATTCTATTTCCTTGTTTCTATGAATAATCCTTAGATTATACCCTTTTTTAGTACACATTAGGTAGGTACTAAACTGCTCAGTAATTTTCAAGCTTTTATTAAATATTCCTTAGGTTATTTATTCTGTAGCTGTAGCTACTAGTTACTACAGATACCAGCTATACGATAAGCAACTTGCTTTTATTACTAGGTGCAGTTAAGTTTTATTTTCTATTCGACAAACCTGACCAACCGAAGGCTAACATTACAAAACTTAGGTTTTAATAATCTTAACAGTACGTATAATTATTTATACATATATATATAAATCTCACATCAGAAGTGGGATCGTTTCCACGTGAAAATAGATTCTAATACGATGTCTTTTTCTGTTTATCCGGCTGCTCCACGCCTCGAGGTTTCTCACGCACGAAGTTTCACGATGGCGGGAAATGCTGACATCGCACTGTTACCAGCAGTTACAAATGGCGTAAGCGGCTAAATGCTGACATCTCGGTGTATCAACGATGGTGGCGCATTGTGTTACACCAACCTGGAGATCCTCACGGAAGATGTTCCAGGAACAGTGTCACAACTTTCACTACGGCAGGTAAAGTCCCTGAAAGGGTCTGCGTTTCTATAGTAAACACCTGAAAATTTGTTCTATTATAGTGAAAGATAATTTTCCAAGCTATGTTATGTACCTACGTCCAATCCAAATAGACTGACTCATGTAATCATAAATTTGATCCTTGGAGCACAGCGATTGACGAGTAAAGTTCAAAAATGCTAATAAACTTAGACTGAATTGCCAAGCGTATAGCTTCGAACGTTAAACATAATCTCATGAAGACTGTTAGATATAAAAATAATTCTGCTCATTCAACTAAATAACTCACTGAGACACTCGCAAGTTTGCCTCCTTTAAAGTATTACTCGCTAATGATTCTGGTGAAAGGTTAAGTTTACTTGTTAACTTTTAATTGACTTATTTTATTGCCATTACTAGTGCCTCGCCCCGGTTTCACGCGGGTATCGCTCACACCGCGAAATTTTTCATACTTTTAACATTTTTATACCCGTAGTAACGTCTAAAAGAAAAACAAACATAAGTAAGCAAGATTCAAAATATTTGGCAGCAACTTTCGTGATGCTTTTTGACCATAGACAACTGCATTATTACTCACGTACTTTTCAGACTTGTTATTATTCCGTTTCCACGGAAACGTAATTCCGTTACTTACAGCGAATACAGGATCTCAATTTTTGAAGAATAATATTCTGCTCATGATTAGTCGCTGATAATGTATATTTCTTTAGGTGAAAGAATTTTAGAAAGCGATACAGTATTTTTTGAGATTATCCATAACAAACATACAAAAATACAAACGTAAAAGAAATCAAAGATATTAGTGTTCATGAAAATTAAAGTGAGTAAATTAGCAAAGATAAACTGTACTAGTGAAGTGAATACTCTAAAATATTTATATTTTTAGAAAATAAGAAAATATAACCATATTTCGGTTATGGTTCGTTTCGGCGTTTTTATTTTATTTGAGTAAATGAAATGCATTAATACCTTGGCCTGTAGATAAAAGCTACATAATATTTCAAACATATCATAGCTTCTAGCTTTCCTGGTGTTGACATCTAGAATACACCTTAGCTTGTATATAAAAGCTCAGTACATACTTCGGGCAAATGTTGGCACTTAGCTTACCTGGTATTGAAATCTAAATCTGCATTATTATTTACTAACGGCTCTGCCCTGTGGCTCCGCCCTGAGTTTTCCCGTTACCACACGAAAACTTGTACAGCTTCCTGTTAATCGTAACAAACAAACATACAGCAATAAAAATACTTTGCCTCTGTATAATGTTAGTATAAGAGTAGATTTTGTACGTGACGTACACAATTACGAACAACTTACATATGTTTACATTGTGTATGTAAGGTATTATTTATAATTACGGTAGTAGTAGTAGTGTCGGCGGTTTTGCTCATTTCAGGCGTACAGTAACATAAGTAGATGAAAATATAGTATCAAAGAAATCCTTTAAGTTAAAATAAATTGCTATGAAACTAGTTAGCTAAATACTCATACAGCTGGTGAAAACTTATAAACAATAAGCAAGCTTTTATTTATCTTTGTGATAATCATCCAAAAATAAATGGTTACGTACTCTCATGGCTATGAACGATCATGTAAAGTCATTACATTACTTAATTTGGCGGTCTCTAATAATATTAATAACATTTTCAATTTCTTTTGCTTAAGGTACAGGTCTTTGTTGAAAATAAATAATTATTTTTGAGTTTGATATTTAGGCCATTGTTTTTAACGCCCTTAAAGAATTATGAATTTAACTTCGTTTTCTTCCCTATGATATTTTTGCTCTTTCCTATATCATTATTAATTATGATTTTATTTGATATAGGATTATTGAAGGTCTTAACAACAATAAATTGATCATAAAATAATGTAAGTACTTCTAATAAAATAATGAATCTAAAAGAGTCAATTGGTGGACCTTTTCATTATATAACCTTTTATGATTAAAGACAAAAGGGACATTTGGGCCTTAAGCAGTAATTGTTCAATCCTTTTTGTGATTGATGAATATATACAAAGATTTAATCTCCTCTTTGAATAATTTTATGTTAAATAACTTCTGAATTGTTTATCGGTGAATTTTCCATGTTGTATAATACCATTAATTACTCAGTAAATTAACTGAGATACTCAATAATTATTACAATAGTTGACCGAAGTATTTTATGTAAAATGTCAAGATTGGCCAAGCGGGTTAAAGTCAGTTACACTAATGTTTAATAAAATCTTGCAACGTTTGATAATTAGAATTAATCAAATCGAAACTATTGTTTGAAACTTCAAAACATAATGATAAAACGCTTTCTTCGATTTATGCAGTAGTTTACTGGTACAAACATTTAGAGAACCCTCGTTATCACTATGCTCCAAGAGGTTTTGGTATTAGAAGTTAAAAATATGTAATATAAGTTAATGTGATAGAAATTATTATTATTTACAAGGCTTAATTTTACCTGGATACCAAACTCAATGAATGACTATGACTGTGACTGTGTCAGTGACTATGACAATTTTGATACGCTGGGCGCTTACTTGTTTGGTGTTGGTCTAAGGTCAATTACAGCGGTTGAAGCTACCAACATGTCTATGCAAGTAGCAACTCTATCCGCTGGACGGTTACTTGTTTGGTGTTGGTCTAAGGTCAATTGCAGCGGTTGAAAGAAACAACATGTCTATGCAAGTAGCAATAGAGTATCTCTATCCGCTGGTCGGTTACTTGTTTGGTGTAAGTTCAAAGTTAGTAGCAGCGGTTGACGGACTTACATGTCTATGCAAGTAGCAATAGAGGAAAAAAATAAATATTTTATTAATCACTATCCGCTGGTCGGTTACTTGTTTGGTGCAAGTTCAAAAGTCAATAGCAGCGGTTGATGAACTTCCATGTCTATGCAAGTAGCAATAGAGTGACAGTAAATTAAAAAAAAAACAATTTTATACTAAATTTACTGCTGAAAAGTGACACAATAAATTTACAACTATGACATTTATTAATGAATATTGACAAAATTATTAAATAAAAACTATAACAAATGATATAGTGGAAAAAAGAAAAGAAAAGTTAATTGTATTTACAATATTTATAATAAAGCCAATGAAATGTATTCCTAATGAGTTAATCTACAATATTCATGGAAAGGCTATGAAATCTATATCTAATGACAAAACGATAAAGTACTTCGAGGACGAAGCACAGTCAGTATGGCCGTGTTAGGTTATAACTTATTGATATGTTTAATCTGTATAGTAACAACCATTTTTACAACAATAGAATAACAATGTAAGAGTTGACGATGTTCAGTTGCAGTACTGGACAAGACATTACAACTTGGTACTTACATTTAACGTATTTCACAATGAAATGAATATTCTCAGGTTATAACTTATTGATATGTGTAATCTATCTAGTACCAGACATTTTTATAACAATGTAAGAGCTGACGATATTCAGTTGCGGTACTGGACGAGATAATACAACTTGGTAGTTACGTTTTACGTATTTAACAATGTAATGAATATTCTCACTGAATCACCTCACCACTGACGATATTATAATGTATTTATAAAATATTGCACTTCAAGACAAAAGTGACTACCGATTGAATCTTTTTGTAAATAATTATGTAATTTCTTAGATCTGTGGCGAGTTTATAATCTGTGATAATAACAAATTATGTTTATGAAGAAAAACTGATCTGGAATCTGTTCCACAACTTATTAAGTAATAGTTTACAATTGATAATTATAGATTTATATAATGGTGTTTAAAATGCTTAGTACAATTATCCTTTAATTTTAAGTACAATTACTGAGTCATTGTATTATAACTCTGAAACATCTGTATTTATATTTCCGTTCAAATTAGAATGATTTAAAATCATGTAAACTTACGATATTGATAGAAATGCTTAAAACTAAGTACTTACCCGATTAATATTAATGTATTATTACTTAATCAGCTCTGTACATTTAAACCTATAATTGTAGTAAAAATACAACTTCTCCCGCTAAAAATTGTAATTTATGAGAATCATATAAGAATACTGTTCAGACTTTCAATATTTGTTAACATTCTGAAAAATATGTATATAAACGTCTTAATTATTTAAATGATTAACAATGTGTAAACAATACCGAGTTAACAATTATTAAATAGTTTCAATGTAATAAAATATGTACATTTCCGTCACTTCGGCGCCATTTGCAGGCTCATTCCTGCTGTTGCAATGACTACGTGACTTTGGCGGGTAGAATCTCTATAAAAAGCAGCCTCTGGGCTGAGCAGCCCTCTCTGTTCGTTTTCTGTCGTCGTTGCATCAACAAGACACCAAAAGTTAAGTACATTAATATTACCTACACTGTTATTCTGCTACTCTGTTTCTTTGTCCCATATTCAATGTGTATAACTGTGTATTTTGCAAATAGATATTGTCGGTTCTATGGTTTTTCCCATATTGGTTATCATAACCAATGTGACTGTGTTAGAAATGATTAGGATCACTTTGTTCATGTAAAATCATTTTATTTTGTGCCTGGTGTAACTATGGTGATTGTAAAACGATAATAAAGTGTCATTATGACCTAGTATCACATAGAGGTTGTTAGTATGTTAGGTATTTAGTGTATGATACCTATGTTAATGATAATTGTAAAACTGATGATGAAAAAATACATTCGCCCCGTAGTTTCTTGCCAGTTCTTCTATGGTGGCCAGTTCTTCCGAATCTGGTGGTAGAATCAATAAAAAATATAACAATTCTATTTCCGAATCAATAAAAAATATAACAATTCTATTTCCTTGTTTCTATGAATAATCCTTAGATTATACCCTTTTTTAGTACACATTAGGTAGGTACTAAACTGCTCAGTAATTTTCAAGCTTTTATTAAATATTCCTTAGGTTATTTATTCTGTAGCTGTAGCTACTAGTTACTACAGATACCAGCTATACGATAAGCAACTTGCTTTTATTACTAGGTGCAGTTAAGTTTTATTTTCTATTCGACAAACCTGACCAACCGAAGGCTAACATTACAAAACTTAGGTTTTAATAATCTTAACAGTACGTATAATTATTTATACATATATATATAAATCTCACACCTGCATACGAGATGAATGTTCCCTAGACTCTTTTAGTATTCTGTAGTTTCCAAACTACACTTTTTTTTAAATAAAATGATTTAATTGCATTTGTTCTCATTGGTATCAATAGTAAATTCAATATAATGTAATATCTTACGACGTTGTTAATATGTATACAGAATAGAAAGTTTATTGAGAGAGAAAGGGCACCTACAACTACTTAAATGCCATAACCATTAGAGCTACATACATAATAAACTGTGTGAGCCATGTCAGAGGCTCTCAGGTGGCCTGACAATCTTTTGTACCAGAGGCCCAGCATTACCTCATACGACAAACTAACAAACTTTGTGAGAAGACCTTCCGTGGATTTTGGAGACAGTTTGATTAAAATTTAAAGATTTTGGAAAAAAAATTACAGTGTGGAAGAAAAATGATAATCCATACCAATATATTATAAAAGTGAATCATTGTCTGTTTGTTTGTTTGTTTGTTTGGGGAACTTTCATACGATAATGGCTACATGGATTTTGATGAAACTTGGAATGGAGATAGCTTTTACCCTGGAATAAAACATAGGATAGTTTTTATCTCAGAAAATTGTAAGTTTCCATGGGAAAATGGGAAAATGTTGCACCAATACACTTGATGTTTTTTTACAGACTTGTAATTTCGTTTCCATGGCAACCATTAATTACAATGAACATCATTACAATGAATCGTTGCCATGGAAACGAAATTACAAGTCTGTAAAAAAACATCAAGTGTATTGGTGCTACACCCACTTTTGCATTAGTTTTTAATATCCTAGACGAACATAGGATGCTTTTATCACGATAAACTGTAGTCTGCGCGGACGAACTTGCGGGCGGGAAATGTAGTATTATCAAAAAATGAGCGTTCCTCTTATGGACCAAAAGTCTCGAGATTAATATTGGTTAGTGTAGATACTAAAAAAGTTCAATAATATTGAAAGTTACATTTGAGTACAAAATGATTGCAGAAATTCAAAGTGTGACAAATAAAAATTGATCACTATCAAGGAGACCAACCAGCTATCTTCCTGTCTAACTTATTGCAGTTAGATAGGAAGGGAGCTGGAATTAATGATTTTCATTATGGACGTATTTTTGCAATGTGTTCACCGCGACACCGCGTTCTTTTGTTGACATGCACTATTTTAGGCCATGGTCACCATGATGTTGCTCCAAAATAAATAATTATTGTATGAAACATCATCGTCCATCATGGATGAAAATGGTATATAATGATGCAGTCACCAGTATGTATGTACAATTTTTCATGCATGATACACCATATTTAATCTATTTATTTTACGCTGAGGATGGCCCACCATGGATGACTATGGTATATTACTATACTGTACGCATGTTCAATACAAAATATTTGTAGAAATTGTAAAAAAAGCTTTCTGAAGTTTCTATTACCCTTATCCACATTAGCCCCATAAAGTTTCGATATTTTTATGGTACGAGATCGTACAACACCTAGAATTATTCAAAATCTCAATTTTTCTTTCTGACTGTACATTTTTCTAAATCTGTGATGTCTCTATAACCCATCAATAGTCTATAATATAATCATGAATCTGGGATTGCTTGAAATGAGGGTAAAAGTTTTGATATGGCCGCACACCTACCTATCATTCTATCTCACAAGTGGCACGACAACCAACCCTGCGTTCGAGATAATGATTTGGCATTGTGGGCAGTTTCAAAATGTACATTGTTAACAAGCCGTTTTCTTTGAATATTTTCAACACTTTTGTCATTTTCGAAACTTTTGACACTACCGATTCTTTCCAAACTGAATGAAAAACGACCTTATCTTTGACGGAATAAAGTCGATTTTCCTATGTCAACATGTCATCGAAACTTGCAAAACGAATGAAAACGTTGATTGAAAACGTTCAGAACGCTTATTTCGCCCACAAGCGGCCAAAGGGAACGCCAATTGTGATCATATTTAGCGTTTTTAACAGTTAATTTCGCCAATCGTTACAAAACGAACGGCCCCCCCAAGTGTATATTGGTTTCTCTGTCTACCCGCTCGGTTTTCCACGCGCTGAAGACCGCAGGACCAAATTGATAACCCCAAAAAAAAAAAGCCGACGCGACACATCTAACCTCAAACTGGTAATTGATTGTATATGCGTTGAGACTACAGGTACTTGATGGTCAACCCACAAAAAAAAGAAGGTCGACGCGACACATCTGGCCGCAACCTGGAGATTTATTGGGCACAAGCCGAGATCACAAGTATCTGATTGTCAACCCACAAAAAAAATAAGGTCTACGCGACACATCTGGCCGCGCCGACTTTGCGTAAACAAACAGTTTTTATGACCACTTCATTGAGCGCTTAGATAAACAAACTGGTGATTTATGGAGCTAAATAGGTATGGCACATATTTCAAGTGTTTATGTTGTGGGTTTCGAAGCAAAATAATTAAATAAACACGCTTAGATTTGAATGATTATTGAGGTCAATAATGTTCAAAATCGAGTGGCAAAATTTACGTCGCTATCGAGTGGTCCGATGATCGATGAAAACAAAAAATGTGACTGTAGCGTTAGTTGCGATGATCAATGAAAACAAAAAAAGTGACTGTAGCGCATAGAATCAATCGATCGGTTAAGGCACGGGTGATCTGCAGTGCGATTACGTAATGTTGATCATATCGGTTTCGAGCCGTCAAATTCATTAGTGCCTTGCAATAGAGTCGATTTTGCTATGAAAAAAGTGACAATCTGATTGAAGCCAAGTTCTGTGGTCGGCAGTGCGATTACGTAATGTTGATCATGACAGTTTCAAGCAGTCAAATTGACTAATGCTTTGCGATAGAGTCGATTTTGCTATGAAAAAAGTGACAATCCGATTGTAGCCAAGTTCTGTAATTGGGCCACCGGCCCCTGTGCGTCGTCGAGCGTAGTAAGTGAACCCACCCCGTACTATTACATTGTTTTGACCAATCAATGCAAGTTCCGTTATGACGTACGCAAAGGTCTAAACAAGGTGCGAATTTTAAAAATAGTTTTGAACCTTTTTGAATACTTAACGAAACGAAGCACAGCGTAAAATTCTATTGTATGATGTTTTTGTACTCCAGACTCGACTTACCAAATCGATAATTCTTATCATAGTTTTTGATTCGAAATTGTTGTTCAAGTTATTTTAATTATTATTATAGTGTGCCTAATCAAATAACTGCCGATATGTTCGTGTCCGTCACTACAGCCAGCAGTTTGTTTGTACGCAGTCCAAAATTTCCCTAACTGTAGTGTTCTCAAGTGCTATATTGTAGTGCCCAAATATAAGCATTAGTGCTAGCTTATTACACGACTGCCCAAAAAAAGGATTGTAATGTTTTTTTGGAATTCATGTATGTTTGTGGGTATATTCGTTCGTATGTATGTTTGTATGTATTTGTATGTAAGTTTGTATGTATGTGAGTTTATTTATTCCACCATTACTTTTAAGTGCCTAAACAGATTTAGACGTATGGGGTTGGGGTTTTATCGTTAGAATCCTTATCCCTCCGAGTAAAGTAGGCTTTTTTGTTGAAAAAAATACATTATTGCGGCGGTATGGCTCCATTTTCAAATGCAAATATACATATTTTTTCTTCGAATTTTACATTATGGTTATTTAAATTGAAGGCCTTGATAAGCACATTCCAACAGTATATTATAATTTATGGGCAGGGCAGGCGTGTTTTTTAGGTTTTAAACAATAGTTATTTTACGAGATATTTCAACTCAAAAGGGTAGTCAGCCAGAGTGACACTGCGTTCAGCCGTCAATATCGACGAGCTGAATGCAGCAAACATAGTTAAATTAAACTAAGCTTAGTTTTTGGTGCTCAAAATAATAAGCTAAACTGTCTGACAAAAGTACGATCGAAGTCGATCTTTTATGATTATTTTCTCATAAATCATATGAGAAAAACATCTTAAAAGGATGGTCAGCCAGGATGGCGCTTGCTTCAGCGCGCTAACTCCATACCAACCTAACAAGTGCTTCTATTTGTGCCCTTAGTTCCAAAAATAAATTCGTGTAGTTCAGTACTTTTGCTCGTTTAAGGCTGAAAAGGTGGTCAGCTGGGGTGACGCTGTCTCTGGCACGCTACCCTGAAACTCGATAACGGCTGTGCCTGTAGCTGTGAAACTTAAATCTGGGTAAGTGTGCTTAGTGCTCGGTACGATAGTTTTCATTACACCTGCTCGACAATGTCCAATTACATATCACGCAATCTCAGCGTAAAGCAAGGCATTATATCCCCAGGAATATAGTGCTAAATGAAACTCCCGATTTAATGTGATTTGAATTTGGAACGTTAAAATTCGTATGAAAACTCGCATACGGGGTTTGTAAACAGAGTTTACTCGAAAATTGAATTGGCCACCATAGGTAGAACACAAGAAAAACCTGATTGCAAATAACGTGAAACAAAAGGCGGTGATTGGTGTTATCAAAGAATTAGTATACAACTTCTTTGGGTATTTATATCCTAGCAACTGTGTGAAAGGGACACAGCGACTGAAAAGTCTCTCTCAAGACCGTTTTTCCTTACAACTACATTGAATTAATAATTAAAAAATTTCGTCAAGCGATAGTGATTTGACTCCGGAGTTTATTATAATTGCTTCATTTATTTATTCCTGGGGTTTTATTGTCTCGCAAAAGGTATGGAAAGTAGAGTATTCACCTCGGGATAAAGCCTGCCTTATGTTACTGGCGTCTTAATGGACCCCTCGCTTCTCTCAGGATTCTACATAACTGCTTCGCTTAGAGTCCCTCGCTACGTCAGGGTCCAATATGCCGCCCGTGTCGTAAGTCACTGCTTTATCCCCTTGGTGCATAATCAACTATTTAGTGCCCGTAAATTGGCACTTTCATCAACTTCATGAGAAAGAAAGTATCATTACTTTTTGCACACTTTATCGTAAGTACCTCCATTAGAAGGTTCTCGAAGTTACAGCTGTCTCTTTCTAACATTAAGGATTTGTCGTTAACATGATGCACGGCTATTACATTTGGCCGGCTAATCTTTCTTTTTTTTTGTTTGAACTTCCAGTATCCTCCGATATAAATCGGAGACTTTGGTAAGGTTGTTCAATGTCAATCAACTTAATATAATTTGTTCGTCAATATCGTAATTTGATTTACAACATTGTGTAAAATATGTTAGTAAATAAACATCGATTAGTTAGTCAATACAGGAAATTGTACAATTATAAGATAGTAGATGTCAACTAAGTACTTAACTGTAACTTCTTAAATTTGTAAATAATATGTAGTAGTGTAACTTTAGTGAGAACTTGAGGTTTTTTTTTGTTTTTTTTTGTGTATCTTTTTGTTATAACGTTTTTTTTTTCTTTTTCTTTATATATATGTAAACTTCTTTCTTTTTTTTTTTTTGTTTCAATACTTTTTTAAACAATTCTGTTATAGTTCTGTGTGCATGTATTGTTAGTAATATTCTTAGGAATATACGTAATACATGCGTTTCTTACCAACTTTTTATATGGAATATTACAAAGTGACTCTCAGAGTCACCTTGTCTTATTTCGCTTTATAGCATCTTTGGCTACTTTTGTGCAGTATAGTTCCAGGTACGGCCTGGAATTCTTTCTAGACAACATTTCATATAATGTTGCCGACGTCAACTTCATGTTAGTTGATGACTCCAGGTCGTACTTGATAGCATCGTACTTCGGGCACTCCAGCAGCAAATGTAGTATTGTCTCATCTTTTTCTTCTTCGCAGATACATGACGGACTGTCTTTGCACTTGAAGCGGTTCAAGTACGCTGAGAATGCGCCGTGACCGGTCAACACTTGCGTCATTATTGGGGTAAGTTTCATCTTCCTCAAGATTTTATGAGCCTTGGTTACCTCAGGGAGGAACAGTTTTGTGACTCCTGCATTACCACCTTCTGTGTACCTACGACCCCATATCTCAATTGTCTGTTTCCTGATTTCAAATTTAGCATGAGACACGGGACGTTTATTATAGTGGGCTGAAATGTTGGTATCAAGGGCAGCTTCTTTGGCCAATTCATCTGCACGTTCATTGCCCTCGACTCCGACGTGGGCTTTAATCCAGTAAAAAAGGATAGTAAACCCTTTAGCCTTGAGACCAGCTATGTTCTGTCTAATAGCAAAAGCCAAGGTATGGAATGTGTCCGGGTTCCGAATGAGTTCCAGAGACGACCTCGAGTCACTTAGTAAAGCCACAGTATCTTGCTTCATTCTATTTAGAAGCTCTGTAGCTTGGTATAATGCATAGAGTTCAGCTTGAAAGACTGTGCAGAAGGACCCAAGTTTCATCTTCTGGGTCATCGTTTCTGTTCCTCTGACCCTATAGGTGTAAGCAGCCCCTACTTTTCCGTTAATTTTGCTTCCGTCTGTAAAAATCTGTGCATCAGGGATGTGATGTTTTTTGACGGTTTCTGGCTGCAAGTCACTTATGCACTCAAATTCTATATTGACCTCCAAGGATGGGTGTGGAGCCTTCATAAAGCTCACTCGTTCTTCTATTTGTGTTTCAACATAATCTGGGGATGGCTTACCTCTTTTGATCTCGTAAAGCTGAGCCGCTTCTTGGATCCTAAGATCTAATGGAAGCAAATCCGCTAAAACAAGTGCTGTATATGGAGCTATAGGATGTAGCGTTGAACGCTACTTAAATAAAATAACAATAAACCTATAAAAACAACAATTCGACAAGTAAAAGTAGGAATAAACAAGACAAGCCATGCTATTGTTTGTTGTTAGAATCAGATGACGACATTGAAGTCGCACATAGTTGATTGAAACAGTACTATCGTTCGTATTTGGTGTATACCAGCGAAAGCAGACGATCGGATACATAGAATAGATTATCGTACGTTGTTTACTTACATGATATAATCCTGTAAATCACAGTTCCAAAAGAATAATAGTCATGTTCGAATAGGTTATAAACACTTCGATAAACACAACACGTTCGTGCACTACTGATCGCGACTTTATAACACTTATTAGGTCAATTGATTGAAATAAATACAAAAGGGAACAAGGAATAACTGGGAATCAGCAAATAAATAAATAATTAATAAAGTTTAATTGATAAACACGGAGACAGGTGGTGACATCTACCGGAAAATTTACTTATCTTTGCATCGATTAGCTGTCAAAGTAAAAGGGCGCGTTCCGTTGTTCGGCACGGTCCCGGAATGTCAGCAAATAGAAAATAAAATTAAACAAACCAATTAAATGCAACAAATGTTAAATTTAGGAACGTAGATGTTTTCCAAAGCAAACCTATACAATATCATAATTTAATAGTCACGGTATATAGTTTTATGATGATATAACGGTGGCGGAGCAAAGAAACCGCGTTCCGTACCTTCCGTCTGGAGGTGAACGGAACGTTTTATAGAATATAGTTTATAACAATTCTTGACGTTTGGCAGTTGTTTAGCTGTCAAAAGTAGTTAAAGAAACGATAAATAAACAAATGTGATTTCTAGGGTGAGAAATTTGAAAATAAAAATAAAACCATATTACTTGTCCAAAGCCCATGTGTAAGCGCTGATCGGTTTCCTGGTGAAACAAAATGTATTTCTGATAGATTTTGTGAAATAAAAAAAACTAGATCCGGCTAGAGAGAAAAGAAACCGAGACAACGAAGAGGAGTGACGTGTCCTTTCTTTTCGTGCTGGAGATCCTAGCAGGACTTACAGGATTTTTCCCTGCAAACTATAAAATTCGTAAAAAAAAGGTGAGAGATTCTGTTGGTATTTTTGTGTCGTCGGCAATAATGATTGCGATTGTGAAATCACTTTTATCCATTTTTCGAGACGCCATTTTAGCGAACCGAAAGCGGTGGCGTTTGCGGAGTCTCGAATTCTAAAAAAACGTTGTGTCTATCCATTCACAGTGGGTTTTCCCCCCCGGATTAAAGACACCCCACGAAGGAGGCTTCCC
Source organism: Alsophila aescularia (assembly GCA_946251855.1). NCBI lineage: Eukaryota > Metazoa > Arthropoda > Insecta > Lepidoptera > Geometridae > Alsophila > Alsophila aescularia. The sequence continues at coordinate 44,983,907 of OX276378.1, forward strand.
CGGATTTGAGTAAAAAAAGGCGTCGTGTTGCAATACGTCACGCCACGCCGACATTATACCTACGATTCCTGCCACATACTTGGGATGCGGTATCGTATTTAATCCATATATTTCGTTAACCGGAGTGTTGAACTTTGGTTCCCCACCGACCTGCTGGACACCTGCAACGCCTGAGGGGTCTAGCCTGGCTACCTCTCACGCGAATTGGACATTGCTGAAACGTCGAATGGAGAATTACCTTCACCAACATAACGGCTAAACCCTATAGAAAAAGGTAAATAAGTAGACTATACTGCCGGCCGGCAAATTCATCAATGTTCTGTTAGAGTAAATACTTAATTTTGTCAATTCTATATCGACCCTAATTAATACCTAATTACTACCCTACCCCTAACCTAAATAATTATAGCAGGGTAATCTTAGATCTTGGTATTTCTTGGCTGCTGAGTTGGATCTGCAGGCTAGGATTCTTTGGACCTTAAGTAAATAAGCAAGATTAAACCAAGCATAATAAATATTGTATTGGAGAATTTAAATTGCATGTTTTGTCTTCAACTTTACATGCTAGTTTGAGTGACCGTCCAACGTACCTACGGCACGGTTCCTTAGATTTTAAGTAAGTAAGCAGAATTAAAACCAAGGATAATAAATGTTGTATTGGTGAATTTAAATTGCATGTTTTGTCCTCAACTTTACATGCTAGCTTGAGTGACCGTTCAACGTACCGACGGCACGGTTCCTTAGATTTTAAGTACATGAGCAAGATTAAACCAAAGGTAATAAAGATTATATTGGTGAATTTGAGTTGTATGTTTTATCTTCCACTATAGTACCCACTAGCTAGTACATTACCGAACGGTCTTGATCCAATAGTTCTTGAAGCTCGTTCCGGTCTAAGTTTATCCAGGTAATTTTATTAATTTCAAAATAGTAACGAGTATTTTTAGTTTTGAGTGATTCCGAAGAAAGGTATAGCATCCTCGCGTACAGAGCGACCGAATGGGGCAAGAATCCCGACTCACCCCACTTTTGGTCTGACTTGCCCCAATTTATTTTTTATTACCTTTACTTTCAGAAATCACTAGGACACCCTTTTATATCGTTACAATACGTACTTCTCGTTACAAGGACTTACAGATTTTTTGAGCCAACCCTCTTTGGACAGTGTTTAGTTGTTTTTGGGTCATGACTTTTTCAGTTGTTGGCGCCCAAACACTAGAAGCATACATTACAATTGGCTCTATCACTGCTGTGTATATCGTCTTGATGATCTCCGGGTTCAGCCCCCAATATATCTTGGCCGACCTTGCAAGCTGTTTATAAACGTTAGTGGCCTTACGACAGACGTTAGTCACATGGCTATTGAATGTGAGCTTCTTGTCTATCGTAAGCCCCAACAGCTTGATTTTGACTACCATATCGATAGCTTTTCCGCTCATGTGTATAAGTGGGATGTCAAACTTGAGCTTTTTTGTTATAATGCTCGAGTTAGTTTTGTGAGCGGCAAATCTAAGTTTGTTCTTGATACCCCACTCATGAATACGTGAAAGAGTGTCGTTGGCATCCTGTTTTATTTTTGTGGCTGACTTTCCGGAGAACACCAAAACGACATCATCTGCGAACGCCTGAGTGTACACTCCTGGTGCTTCTAGATCGTCAAGTAGAGGATCCAGCAGCAAATTCCAAAATATTGGACCTCCTATTGACCCTTGCACGCATCCTTTGCTGGTTTGTTTTTCGCAGGTTTGACCTGCGTAGCATACAATTACTTTCTTGTCTTCGAAGTAATGATAGATAAGACGAACTAGGTTTAATGGCCAGTTCTTTTGGGCAAGTAGACACTTAATTGCAGGCCACCAGGCACTATCAAAAGCGCCCTCGATATCCAAAGAAACCAAGCCTGTTATTTTCTTATTTTTTAGATTGTTCCTTATATGCTGCATGAGATCGTACAATGCATCTTCCGTGCAACGTTGTGGAACGAAACCGTACTGCCTGGTGTTCATCCTTGGCAGTATGTGCCATTTAAGTCTTCTTACCATAATTTTTTTCGAGGACTTTCCCCAGTATTGACAGCAAACCAATAAGTCGGTACGATTTTACTTGGCTGTAATCAGTTTTTCCTGGCTTTCTGATCACCAAAATAGCGGCTTCTTTTCAGGGCGATGGAAAAAAAGACAGGGACAAGCATTTATTTGCAATTCTTAAAAATACTTTTAGATCTGCATATATTGCCCTGCGGCAGATATCCGTGGTAAAGCCATCTGGCCCGGGAGCCTTTTTGGGGTTGAAAGTGCTTATTGTCCTTATAAGTTCTGCCTCCGTGAAGGGTGGATCTCTGGTGTCATCTAGTGTTGAACTGCTGATCATTCCAGCTTTAGCTCTAATGGTTGCGTGGATATCATTATCTTCGTTTCTATTGTCATCTGGAAAACATGTGGTCGTCAGCAACTCTACAGACTTTTTTGGACTCATGATGGTTCCATCACTCATTAATAGTTGGTCTTCGTGCTTCCTTGACGTGTTTCTTATCACCCGATATACTCCATCCCAGGCTTTCCTTATCCTGTTTCGTGCAGAATGCTTTCCAACTTTCTGTCTGTGCTTTCTGTGCTTCTTCTTCATATTTGTTTTTTGATTGCAGGTATTCTTCTACTACGTGTTGTCGTCTGCGAGGAGCTGCGCAAGCTGTCCTTCGTCTCTTCGTGATCATTTCTCTCTTCAAGCGTTCGAGTTCTTCGTTCCACCATGGTAAGTAATTTTTCTTTTTATTAATTCTGATTAATGATATTGTATTTTTACAAGCAATTTGAACACATTCTATGTATTTTTTAACTAAAGTTTCCAATTCTTCTTTAGTTTGTAGATTTGAAATATTTTCAGGTGTAATACTATTTTTATCCAGTAATAATGATGTCCCATACAATCAAGTGAAAAAAAAAAAAACAAAGTCGCGGTCGCGTTTTCGAAACCTGTAAGGTGCAATCATTTGTGTGATGAGCAGAAATGTTTGTTTCCGAGTCATGGATTTCATATTAGTATCTATGTATGTTTATTCGTTATCTAGTGCACATAGTACAGGGTATCCTAGTTTGGGGCTAGTTAATTTGTGTGGAATTGTCCCGAATATATAAAAAAATAAGTGTCCAAATTGATTTTACGAAAGGTGACAAACATCAACATGCGGCTGCGTTTGCAATGTTCACATGCCGAGGCCACGGCACGGCCGGCATTCGAAGGAAGGTACTTGACGTCTCATAGACATTTCCTACCGGAAGATGGGCAGCAGCGACCTCCGAGCACATAATTCTGCGGTCACAAATCCGCCTGCCAAGCGTGGTGACTATGCCCCCCCATATGATAGACACACCACAAAGACGGCCCCCAGTCCCCGGCGTCTCCGTTATTCCTGGCACCGGTAACTGTCATGGTAACGGCAGAGCAAGGGGTGCTAAGAATCCCCGGCAGAGACTTATAACGCACGCACCTTGAGGACCGATGAGAAGTTGATAGAGCTGGAAGAAGTAGTAAGTTGAGCGGGGGTATTATAGGGTTATCAGAAGTCCGAAGAGAGGGAGAGCATACGATGAACCTCAATTCCGGCAACTTACTCTATTATCGGGAGGGCGACCAGCAGTCCCAACACGGTATCGGGTTTCTCGTTCGCATGTCCCTCGTCAATAACGTTGTGAAGATCGAAAGCATTTCGAGCAGGGTGGCATACCTTATACTCAGAATTACCGAACGGAATTTGTTGAGGGTCATACAGGTGTGTACGCCCCACACTCGAAGCGCCCGGACGATGAAGTGGAGGCTATATGTACGACGACATTTCTAATGCCATTTCTAATGCCAGAGTGGGGCAGTTTGGATTTGGACCAAAGGGGTCAGCGATTGGCCGACTTCATGGAGAAAGAGGGACTCTTTATGATGAACTCAATTTTCAAGAAGCGCCCCTCCAGGAAATGGACGTAGCTACACCCCGGCGGTCATAAGCACGAGATAGATTTCATTTTGACAACCAATCGGCATATATTCAATTATGTCTCTGTGATCAACAGGGTTAAGACTGGCAGTGATCACCGCATGGCTCATTGAATATAAACTTAAAGCTGGAGAGGTCTCGTTTCATGAAATCTACTCTTCGCCCAAGTCCTGCCCAAATCCAAAACCCCGAGAGCTTTCAGTTGGAGCTCCAAAATCGCTTCCAAATCCTTACCGAATGCGATACAGTGGACGAACTAAACAACGGACTGGTGGAAATTATTCACGCGGTCGGGTCGGAGTTCTTTAAGACCCTCCGCAAAAATAGAACACAGAAACTCTCTGAGCGTACACTCAAACTTATGGCAGAACGAGGCGAGATGAGGCTGCAGTCTTCAGTGGATATGTCGAGTTACAGCTTGCTTAATAAACAGATCTCCAAGTCAATGCGACACGATTTGCGTTACTATAATACTACTTGTATTAAGAACGCAATAGAGCGGAACAAGGGCTCCAAAGTGTACGCAAGAGATCTGTCTATTGGGCAAAGCCTGTTGACTAAGCTGAAAACCGCAAGTGGCAGCATCGTTTCGTCGAAGCCAGAAATTTTGAGTGAGCTCGAGAAGTTCTATGGACAATTATACACCTCATCGCGTAGTCCTCCGATGCACGACTAGCGATGCAAGAGCCCGTTTGACCCAACATTATACCGAAGATATCCCGGACGTCAGCCTATACGAGATCAGAATGGCTCTCAAACAGCTTAAGAGCAACAAGGCACCAGGGGAGGACGAAATAACGTCAGAGCTACTGAAAGCGGGTGGATTACCGGTACTTAAAGTCCTTCAGAAGCTGTTTAACTCCGTCATCTTTGAGGGTACTACGCCAGAGGCGTGGCACAGGATCGTAGTGGTTTTGTTCTTTAAGAAAGGTGATAAAACCCTCTTGAAGAATTATATGCCCATTTCGCTGCTGAGCCACGTCTATAAGCTGTTTTCGAGAGTAGTTACAAACCGTCTCGCTCGTAGGTTTGACGACGTTCAGCCTCCCGAACAAGCTGGATTCCGGAAATGCTTTAGCACCGTAGACCTCATCCATACGCTCCGGCAGATTATACAGAACACCAAAAAGTATAATCGGCCACTATGTCTAGCGTTTGTGGATTACGAGAAAGCCTTTGATTTAGTTGATAGATTCAGGCGTTACTTTGCGGAAATCCATATTTATTTCTCTCAGTCCAGCACTCGAAGAGTCAACATCATCCGAAGATTCCTCGTGCGGAGGCGAAACACGTGTCGTATTGATGTCAGACGTTTGGTATTTGGATTGAGGTATATGTTTTTTATTGTGTTTTTATAATATATGTATATAAATATATCAGTGTTACTTTACTTCTATTTGAGTAGGGTTTGTTTAGCGTGGGGGTTTTATATTGTGTATTATATTGTAGATGTTTTTTTTTTTTCTCTCTTCCAGGCCTGAGCTTTCATTTCATTTATATTTTACAACAGTTCAATTTGGGTAGGGTTTGTTTTAGCTTGGGGTTTTACTTTTGTTAATTTTACCATTTATCATTTGTCTGACTAACAATTTTGGCGGAAGTAAGCTACATATTTTTTATTTTGTCCATTTTTTTGCCTTTGATTTAGTCGAGCACTGGAAGATATATTCATGCTTCTGAACTGGAACGGATATGGTGTTAACATCAATGGCGAATACATTACTCACCTTCGATTTGCTGATGATATAGTCATCATGGCAGAAACTCTGGAAGACCTAAGCACAATGCTCAGTGACCTCAATCAATATTGTTTCCCAACAGGTGGGTCTTAAAATTAATATGGGCAAGACGAACATCATGTCAAATGCCCATGTCGTACCCATGCCGGTTTATGTTGTGAACGATATTATCGAAGCTGTTGATCACTATGTTTACTTGGGTTGGGTCAGACGATCCAACTGGGTAGATCCAACTTCGACAGAGATGTCAACCGACAAATCCAACTCAGATGGGCAGCTTTCGGGAAATTACGACATATCTTCTCGTCGCGCATACCGCAGAGCCTCAAGACGAAAGTTTATAATCAGTGCGTGTTGCCAGTGATGACATACGGCACCGAGACGTGGTCGCTAACTATTGGTCTCATACACAAGCTCAGAGTTGCGCAGCGTGCAATGGAGAGATCTATGCTCGGTGTTTCACTACGTGATAGAATCCGAAATGAGGAAATCCGTTGAAGAACGAAGGTTACCGACATAGCTCTCAAAGTTTGCAAGTTGAAGTGGCAATGGACAGGCCATATAGTTTGTAGATCTGACAATCGTTGGGGAATAAAGGTTCTAGAATGGCGACCACGAACAAGCAAGCGAAGTGTGGGGAGACCTCCCACACAATGGACCGACGACATTGTAGCCATCGCAGGAAGTCGGTGGATGGAGGCGGCACAAGATCGCTCGTCATGGCGCTCTTTGGGGGAGGCCTATGTTCAGCAGTAGACTTCTAAAGGCTGACATGATGATATTATTAGGTGTTCTGTGGTACAATGACCTAGACCTACGTATAATTTATAATGTTACCAGTAGGTACATTATTGAAATATAACATATTAAAGAATAAATTATGAACAAATAATTATTTTAAATAAAAAAGTACTTATAATAGTAAACAATAATTATAAAGGTGTATTAATAAAATTATAATAGTTAAAAAATATTACTATAGATCGAATGACCATATTTTAAAATTACGTCTTCTACTTGTATTTTAGAATATCTCGGTTCCTTGTCATAAAGCCCACCAATTTTCAAAAAGTATCTCCTTTTCCCCCACCAACATTTAAAATATTGGTTGGCGGTTCTCTCTGTCGGTCGCCTCTGTCTACAGTTGGCGGGGATTATGTCAACTAACATTAACATTTTTATTCTCTTCCCACTCACGTACACAGGCGAAGCAGACGTACTGCGTTCGTAAAATACTCTAGATATTTATATGAAAACTAACGTAACCACGTTAGTTTTCATATACAATATACAATGACCTAGACCTACGTATAATTTATAATGTTACCAGTAGGTACATTATTGAAATATAACATATTAAAGAATAAATTATGAACAAATAATTATTTTAAATAAAAAAGTACTTATAATAGTAAACAATAATTATAAAGGTGTATTAATAAAATTATAATAGTTAAAAAATATTACTATAGATCGAATGACCATATTTTAAAATTACGTCTTCTACTTGTATTTTAGAATATCTCGGTTCCTTGTCATAAAGCCCACCAATTTTCAAAAAGTATCTCCTTTTCCCCCACCAACATTTAAAATATTGGTTGGCGGTTCTCTCTGTCGGTCGCCTCTGTCTACAGTTGGCGGGGATTATGTCAACTAACATTAACATTTTTATTCTCTTCCCACTCACGTACACAGGCGAAGCAGACGTACTGCGTTCGTAAAATACTCTAGATATTTATATGAAAACTAACGTAACCACGTTAGTTTACAATATACAATGACCTAGACCTACGTATAATTTATAATGTTACCAGTAGGTACATTATTGAAATATAACATATTAAAGAATAAATTATGAACAAATAATTATTTTAAATAAAAAAGTACTTATAATAGTAAACAATAATTATAAAGGTGTATTAATAAAATTATAATAGTTAAAAAATATTACTATAGATCGAATGACCATATTTTAAAATTACGTCTTCTACTTGTATTTTAGAATATCTCGGTTCCTTGTCATAAAGCCCACCAATTTTCAAAAAGTATCTCCTTTTCCCCCACCAACATTTAAAATATTGGTTGGCGGTTCTCTCTGTCGGTCGCCTCTGTCTACAGTTGGCGGGGATTATGTCAACTAACATTAACATTTTTATTCTCTTCCCACTCACGTACACAGGCGAAGCAGACGTACTGCGTTCGTAAAATACTCTAGATATTTATATGAAAACTAACGTGGTTCTTATACATTTAAAAAAGTAATAACGGTATTTACTCATGTATATTAGTTCAATTATCCCAACTATAGTTTCGACCACATCCGGTGGTCTTTCTCAAGGTGAGTGCAGAACGGAACGTGTCGCTTGAATTCGAGGCTGGAGCGTTCCGCACTCACGTTGAGAAAGACCACCGGATGTGGTCGAAACCACCAACTATAGTTTGAAAAAATCAACTATTATACGTAACTCCCGTTTTTTACTTTAGATACTATTAAGTATAATAAAACTCACAGTTAGTAATGGTAACTTTTATTTAAAACACACAACAATTATTTTAGTACATTTACTGAGATTCCTTTGTCAGACTAAAGAATGGAATGTAAGTTGTTTGCGATAATGATATGGAATGAAACACAAGACCAAATTATGATGTTAATGTTTAAAGGCGGTATTGCGAAATAAATTGATCTTTATCATTTAAGTATTTTGCTGTACCTACATTATTTAAACAAACGTTGGTTGATCAAATGTTGAAAAAGCTTGACAAACCGCATGCTGTTCTATGGAGGGATCCGTAGCACCAATCAGAAAATGTTTCTCTAGAATAGATTTCGGTGACACCTGAAAAAAAACTAGGCATAGGTATACAATCCTTGTACTTACACACACACACACACACAAGTATAAATCACGCTACTCCTATGCTACTCATATAGAATTGCAACAATATGTGATTATTGGTACTCGCGCATTAATGTGTATTACCGTCGCTCTCGCACATTATGTGCGAGAGAGACAGCGCTATCTGGGTATCGCGGCCGTGCTTTAGGTACCTACTGCAGTATTATGCATTAGCCCAATAAAGCATTGAAAATAAGTTGAAAGATACTGAAACTATTACAAAAATAATTATAGTAATCGGAAAGTTTCCGAGAAGTACTGGACAAACATACGTACACATACATAAATACATACATAAATTCCGAAATTGATTGATTCGAAATCGATTTTTTGAATTGATTGATTGTAAAAATCGATACATTACCTTATTAGTTACCTACTTTGTAAACAAACGAAAAATCATGAACGGACATGCTATTCGCTAGCTGTTGGACCAATAAGTGCGCAGTCTGCGCAGCGCAGTTATACAATTTTACATTTACTATCGTATTTATAAGCCTTTTCCTGATTGGTCGGTTTAGATTTGTTCGGAATTTGAATCGGAGCAGACCGACCCCCATGTGATCCGATCTTGCCTTACCCCCAGGTGCAATTTAACGCGGAGCCAGAAGCTCACAAGGATTTCCTGAGGGAAATGAGCGCACGAGGACGGTCGAGGCCTGAACGTAGTGAGGGGGGAGGTGGCGATCGAAGCGAGCCGGCGCGGGCAGCGCGTCGATTTCCTAAGCGGAGTGAAGATCGAGTGTGCGAGTGAAGCGAAGGAACGACGATGCGAGAGTTCTGGCGATAGCCCGTTTACTAATTTACGATCAATTTTAGTCCTTGAGGTCATGCCGGTGTGAATGATCTCGATATCATTTGCAATTGACCGACTGTTTAATTTGTAAGTTTTGTAACTACTACAAAAATATGTAGGTACTGCACGATTGTATTTGTACTATGGTAATAAACACGAGTCTGACCAATGAAGAACTTGTTCACAATTTGACGGAGGCGATAGAATCGCAGAAATTGGATAAATTGTAAAACAGTACCTACTCAGATTGGTCGGTACTATTCGATCGTGCACAATTGTTTGGTATGTTTGTAATAAAACGAAATTGAATCTGTCAGATTGTAATCTATCGGTTCTTACAATTAACCGGTAACATACAAATAATGTAGTGCCGGAAACCGGACAACCTGGAGCTTTGACGTAGCTCTCTTAACAATACCTAGCAATAGCATTTTTTTTATTCAAGGTTGAAGTGTCAACTTTTAGTAGTAACTAAATAATAAAGTAAAAGTTTCATACCTGTTTCGCCTTCACGTTTTCAAAGTTGAATCCCATATAGAAGGCGCACTGTTGGAGCTGCCTCAGGGTCCTCATCCGGACCCGGGGGTCGCGGTCTAGCAGCCGCAACAAAAGGCCACGCGATGCGGCGGACAGCTGCGACGCACTATCTGGTAACGTGCCTGGAGGAGCACGAGATTTAGGCACCTCTGTGCAGCTGAAAACAAATATATTTTCATATTTGTATGCCTTCCATAATATAAACTAAAGCGGATTAGGAGGGTTCTGTAGTGACGGATCGCGCGATCATCGTTTGGTTGTAGCAAACGATCACGTGAGTCGTAACCCCTGCTATTGTGATCAGTCTCCGTAGTACCTACTTATTTTTAGAGCTATCCTGTCGCAATGAAATTTAATTATATTTTCTTTTGGTAAGTGATAACATTAAATTGTTATCTATCGATGAAAATGGCATGAAAGTGGGGCATGACAAGTTGCGAAAACCCAATACAATCAAAATAATCCACATAAACGACTAAATTTGGATTGATTTTGTAGGTTATAAGTTACGGAATACGCATGCTGTAGACATATTACGTAAAAAGTTGCAATAAGAAATTTATTCTGCGTAGCAAAATATTATCTACTCTAATACCCGGGATTTAAGTGCAATTTAGCATGCAGGCGATAATTAATATCTTTTTGCAACGGTTGCATTAGGACTTCTGTTATACCGATGCGGTTTTCTGGAAGAACTTGTCTTGTTATATTAGATGTATAAAAAAACGGTGCTACACTTGCTACCAATTAGGTGCCTATTAGCAATATTTTTTGTAAATAAGTTTTAACGCATTGTAAAATAGTCTTGTTAAATAAGTTATAGTTTAGGTTTTAGTTAGTTTAAATTAAAGTAGATGTTATTTCAAATGGTTGTATTTTCTGAAATAAACTTATAGTAGGAGCAAATTATAAAATATAACAGTTTGCAAGGATTATAATGATAAATTATCGTTGTAAATACATACTTGTTTGACTTATTTCCTGACGAACTCACTATAGAATCTACGCCTTTACAATCGGCTGAGGTTTGATCGATCGTTGCTCTTGCTCCAATCGCAGGCGCTGGGAACTGAAAGAAAAAAGTATATCCGTTAAAATCCCTTCGCAACTTGCGTATTTGAATTATCACTTGCACGGTGAGTATCGCAGTTAGCAGGGGCAGTGTTTGTCGTATCCTTCCTGCCGGGAAGTTAGTATCCTGCCAAGCTGACTAGTTCTAGCCTTGAACTAGTATACCTCTAACTAAAGCCTCATGACTGGCCTACTTTGTTACTGCTTGTGTTCTTTCATAGAATCTAAGGCTTTATCCACCACATGTCACCACCCACCAGGCATGTCTGTGTAAATGCCCGTGAATTTTGCCGTTTTCAGACATACCTACTAATTTCCTCAAGATGTTGTTCTTTACAACTTATCTACAGAACAAAAGAAACGGAACAAAAATACATGTACTAATATTTTTTGTTACGTCAGGTTGAGTCCATCGACCTAAATACTATGCCACGGAGTTGTCTACCTAGTTTAATTAGTTAATAATATATTAATTTAGTAGAGATCTCGTGATAAGTTTAACTATATGAATCGCAACGCTTGACCTAACAATAAAACAAAATACGAATCTATGGTTGGATTTTGTGTTTGTTTTTTCCTCACCTAAAAGGCATGCAAAGCTTGTAGTATAAGTACTGACATTATAATTAATGTCACTGTGTCACAAATGTACGTTGATATTTATTTTAAAGAGCCGAATCTTGCTCCTTTGCTTGTTTGCTTTGATTATGCCTTGCTTTTGTGGATGTGTAATAGTTTTGCCCTTGAATGCTGTTGCGCGACGTTTGTTCATATAAATAAAATGCCAAGATGATGTCCATCACTTGTGCTGCCTATCACACCATCATGTCCCTATAAAACGACAACATGATTCCGACATCGTTAAGACAGGATAATACCTATAATTACGCAATTAGGTACTACCTATGTGTACAGGATAGGCGCCACGAAGGCAAAGTAATTACGATAAATCGGCTCACCATACTTATTACAGAGCCATAGATTTCATAGGCGAACCTTCATAATGTTAACCTTATATGGTATAAGAATATCCCGTCAGTCACAACCTAGGCCGTACTGAGAGCTAGCAAGGGGCGTGGCGTGGGACAATGATTAGCGGCTGGCTGGACCACGTCAGTAGATATTACTTTGCGCCGTATAACGCAATTATGGGAAAAGCAACTCTAATGCGCGGCATCTAAGTGCAATTTAGCATGCACGCTTGTTGGTTTCAAATAGCTACAGGACTTACGTGCTAACAGTATTAGGCCGGTATTAGGCCGGCATCCAGCTGCATTTGTCGAGTGCATGCTAATTTCCACTTAAATGCCGCGTATTAGAGTTGATATTACTTTGCACCATGAATTTGTTATTGCAACTTGTTCTGTAATAAGGCTAGACTGGCAATTGCATGTCATCATGATGACTTAGGGAACTCTTATCTTCTTCTATCTTTTATTCTTATAATAGAGCAATGAGTATCAAAACGTTTGTACATTAAAGATAATATTAAAAAATGGTCTAGTTAAATACAAAAATGATTTCTGTCTGTATGTTTGTTCGCGACATCACGTGAAAAATAATGGACCGATTGCGATGCGGGTTTCCCTGTTGGATAGCTAAAAGTTTTGGCTATAAACTGGTGTACTTGATATCTCAATCCGATGAGTAGAAGCTGAACAATAGATAAAAAATTAATTAATTTTTTTAAAAGGTGTCTTTCTGTTTTAGGTGTTGGCTTAAAGTCAGATGTGCTTTGCATGTCAATTCTCAGTGCTGCTGTGGGAACAAGGGGGTATTCAGGAAAACAACAGAATTTCAATGACTACTATTATGGGGAGTAGTGCTGTAGTTGTTTAAATATTTTTTTCTAACTTTATTTAAACAACTACATACGGATATTCTTTACTTTTTATTTACGCAATAAAAAGTAAAGAAAAATGCGTATATACTTCCTCATTATGCACACAATTTCCTAGTCAAATTTCATCAAGATATGTACAGCCGTTTAATCGTGAGATGAAAAGGCGAACAGACAGTGAGAAAGAATTATTTTCGCTTTTATAATGATAGCGTGATTCATGAGCGTTGAATAAATTTATTTTATATCTTTCCTTCTTTATCTAGAAGAATAGGATCGTGTTTCCTCCTCGTTGCTGCCCTGCGTACGCGCATGAAATAATGCAATTCCGAGTTAATCGCAAACGCATGCAGGCGCGTTAATTTGTAATCAGCAGGTCCTATCTTGGACATACATGCAGTCTACAGCAACACAGTAAGGGCAATCATAATTATGGGCAGACTAGAGAGAGACAGTGACAATTAACTCAAATCACGCTCCTTGCAATGCAACGCTGCCAGCCGGAGCACGTTCTGCTCCCCGATTCAGAATCTTTCGTTAACGAACCGAATCGATTCGATACAGAATAAATAAATATACCTAATCGATCGACAACTGAGTTATCGAAAGGTTCTGAATCGGGGGCCTGTTCTGATTCTATCGGTTGCAATGATATTTTCACAACATATTTTCTTAGGCGGTTAATAACATTAAATTGTTAACTATCGATTGAAAATGCATGAAAGTCGTTGTTGTTCAGAATCCTGATTATATTTACGACACAAAGACCACGCCTCTTTAGCAGCTGCAATACTTGGGTATTGCAAAAAGAGCTAAAGAGGCGTGCGAATAGTACCCAGGTAAAAGTGGATGCAACCTCATACTGCACCTGTTACTGTATTGCGTTACAGGTTACATGGCCCCTAAGGTTTAAGTTAAAAACGAAGGGAAAAAACAGCATCGCTCGATGGCTAAAAATAGTGAGCCTGCCCCTTAATTGCACACTTGGAATTTACAAGGTGGTTTAATGATTGTATACGAGAAAAGCTCTCGGGGCTTAGGGTCGAATCGAAATACAGCGGTGAAGAAGGACTCGACCGTTGAAAACATACTTGTAATAAAGCAGTAGGTAACCAAAAGTCTGTACAATGACAATAATTAAAAGAAAAAATGTCTAGGGGACTTAAAATAAGCTGCTGAACAAAAATATATCATTTTTTAATTGGTGTTAGTCTGTCAGTTTGTCTATTTGTTCGCTTATCAAGTAAAAACGTCGGGACCGATTGCGATGCGGTTTTCACTGTTGGATAGCTTAGATTCCGGATTTAGATATCAAGTAAGACTGGGGTACTTGGTATCTCAATCCGATGAGTAGAAGCCGAGCAATCGATAAAAAGCTATTTGGTGTCTGAACGAAGTTTGATGATATTGGTAGGTAAGTACTTTTGTTCTTGGTTAACCCACAGATCCCTCCTTCGATCTTGGGCACATACAAGATCGTTAACCCGACTCTTGGAACGGTAGAGTCAACTTCTCTATAGTTCACTTGGGCAATTCTTTTCTGGCGCGTTCTCGCCGCGGGGGTGGGTATTACATTTCTCAGTAGGCCGGGATGTGTGGATGGCCAAGTTCAGAGGGGGACTCAGTGCTGTGGGGTATATCACAGTCCCAAGCCTAGGGTTACAGGTGAAGACCTCAACGGTGGAATTGGCGTGGATGTTCAGGCAACAGAATTGGCAGGACCAGCGGAGAAGGCAAGCCTTGTCACAGTGGCGTAATTATTGTGACCTGGAAGTTGGGAAGCAGCAATTCCAGTACTGATATAAGGTGAAAACTAGAATAGTTTAAAGGGCTTATACCAGACACTTGTAAGCGCAGTCACTATCATGGCACGACGATTACAAGGCTGCGATGACGGAAGGCAACGGGATACCACTGTCATAAATATGTCCCTAGTACCTTCAGCTCAAATGAATAATACAAAACAAAGAATGGCGTCCCTTTGATGGGACAGGGGTGCAAAGAATCTCCGGAGGGAAACCCAATGAACGAATAAGAAAGACAAGGGTTGCAACATGGAATGTGAGAGGAATGAGAAAGCATGGAAAACTTTAGGACATCATAATGGAGATGGATCGTCTACAACTTGACATCTTAGGTTTTAGTGAGATAAAATGGTCAGCCAACTTGAAGCTGAGGAGGCCAAAATACTTTATTATTCGGGAAATGATCAGTCATCTGATCATCATGAAGTAGGAGTTCTCATGAGTAGATAAATCTCTAAATCAGTGACGAACTTTATGCCCTTGTCGAACCGTGCTATGCTGATTAAACTAACCGTGAACCCGTCGAATTTGAACATTATTCAGATTTATGCTCCTACGGATAAACCAATGGCTGAAATAGAAGAATTTTATGGTGAAATTGAAACTTAACAGTACACAAAAAAACAAAAACATGAGACAAATATCATAATGGGTGACATGAATGCGAAGGTGGGCTCAGCGATAGTTCCGGGAGTTACTGGTGGCTATGGATTGGGGACGAGAAACGAAAGATGAGACACTTTAATAGAATGTTGTCAGGAAAAAGATCTAGTCATAACAAACACCCTCTTCAAATTGCCGCCACGACGCTTGTACACATGGACATCACCACAACACTCAGCAAATCGTCTAGTTCGCAATCAAATAGACTTCATAATGGTCAATTCACGGTTTCGAAATTCTATCAAAAAGACGCAAAGGTATCCTGGAGCAGACATTAAATCTGATAACTCAGTAGTTGCAATGTTTTTTCCTCCAAATCGCCTCCTCAGGGTTGTGCCAGAATACCAGCGCTGAGTGTCATAGACACTCAGTATTATGCTGAGGCGCGGCCTTTTTGGCACCGTACTTAATTTTTTACTATTTTTTGTTATTATAATTGTCATTTTTTGTAATTGTGAGTCAAATAAATGTTTTTTCTTCTTTTTCTTCTTCAATGCTGAAGTGCAAATTTAAACACTTTTGTATAGTTGGAAGAAATACTGGAACCGATTTAAAAAGGATCCAAGATCCCACTATTAGAACAAAGGTTTTAAATACCATAAATTAATGGGCCGATAATCAATTAGCCAACCTATCTACGCCAGTAAACACATGGTCTACACTTAAGGACACAGTCAGCAACATCTGTCACAATTTGCTTAAAACAAACTATCACATAAAGAAGCAACAATGGATGACCAACGAAATCCTACAGTTGATGTATGAACGCAGGACATATAAAAACATCCAACTAAATATGATTAATTGGACAAACTTATCAGTAATAAAATAAGATTAACACGAGATTCTTTCTATGAAGACGAATGCAAACGAATCGAGGAACTTTTGCGTAAGCATCACAGTTTCAATTTGCATAAGGAGATTAAAGATCTAGCAGGTCTCCGAAAGAAACCTAATTCAAACGTTTTGTATGACGACAATGGCTGGCTTATACTTGACGTGGAAAGCAAGAAGAAAACTTGAAGTGAGTACATTATCAAAAAGTTTGAAGATGCATCTAGAAATGCTGAAAATATGTTGTTAGACAATACAGGCCCACCTATACTAAGATCCAAGGTTAAACAGGCATTGAAGACAACAAAAGCAGGCAAAGCACTGGGTCCAGACAATATACCAGTAGAAGTACTCAAGCTCCTGGAAGACGAGTATATGGATGCACTAACTGTACTGTTTAACCAAGTTTACGACACGGGAGCTCTACCCGAGGACTGGTTGAGATCTACATTCATCACACTTCCGAAGAAGGCCAAAGCTAAAAAGTGCACTGAATACCGAACAATTAGTCTAACGAGCCACGTTTTAAAAGTATTCCTGACTATAATCCACAATAGGATACGACCGAATAGGTCACGAACAGCTCGGGGAGAGCCAGTTTGGTTTCTGTTCTGGTTTGGGGACTCGACAAGCACTCTTTGGCATAAATGTTCTAGTACAAAATGTAAAGACATGCAGACCGATGTGATCTTGTGCTTTATCGATTACGAGAAAGCTTTCGATCGTGTCAAACATGAGATTCTAATGGAGCGCTTCATGGATACTGGCCTAGACGGCAAAGATCTCAGGATTATAAAATATCTGTATTGGAACCAAAAGGCGACTATAAGAGTAGAGCAGACGGAAACTGAGCAAGTGGAGATTTGCCGCAGGGTTCGACAGGGGTGCATTTTATCACCCTTGCTTTTCAATTTGTACTCAGAAGCAATAATATCGGAAGCTCTAGAAGGCCTGGAAGTCGGTGTCACGATTAACGGCAAAACTGACAATAATTTGAGATACGCTGATGACACTGTGCTAATAGCATCTACAGAACAGGATTTACAACATCTTTTAAACAGAGTTCACGAGTGCAGTTTGAGAGCGGGGATGAACATGAATGTGTCTAAAACTAAGTTCTTGGTTGCATCTGGTAACAAGGACCTAAATCCTAGAATGAAAGTGGCAGATTCAGTTCTTGAGCGAGCTCGGCATTACAAGTATCTCGGGGCTTGGGTTAATGAAGAACGGGACAGCGATCAAAAAATCCGAGCCGGATTGAAATCGCCCGCAACATTTAAGAAAATGGAGAAAGTTTTGTGCAGCCGCAAACTTTGTACGAAGCTCAGAGTGAGGATGCTCCATTGTTACGTCTGGCTGTAGTGTTATACGGTAGCGAAGCTTGGACTCTCAAAGCTGACACCCAGAAACGTCCGAAGCCTTCGAGATGTGATGCTATCGTAGAATGCTCCGCAGAATCTAACCGCAGAAAGACCCAGAAAGTTTCTAATGTTAAGGTTCTCCAACGCGTCGGTAAGAGCCGGGACCTATTGAAAACCATCAAGAAAATAAAAGTTGGGTATCTTGGACACGTCTTAAGACATGAGAGATACCAACTACTCCGTCTCATCATGATGGGAAAAGTAGAGGGAAAACGGCGCGTAGGAAGGAGAAAGAATTCCTGGTTACGCAACATCCGCTAATGGACCAATATCGCCAGCGTAGAACACTGTTTCGCTTGGCGCAGGACAGAGAGAAATTAGCAGAGCTGACGGTCAACCTCAAGTAGTGGAGAGGCACTACAAGAAGAAGAACCCACAGAAATGACCACGTGGGCAAAGCCGCGGGCATACCTTGTACTAATATATATCTTTCACCAACCATTCTTTTTTGTACCTACGGTTTGAGTATATGTTTTTTTTAGTTGTTATAACTGATTAAAAAAAATAGATAAATTTACATTGTACTTTTCGTAATATTTAACAAAGCCTTCATAACACTGTGTTTTTATCATTGATTTCCATAGGCGTTTCCTTGAAGCTGTTTCAACATACCTCGTTACGAGGAGAGTTGAAACAAATGGACTGATCATGCTTTAATCCATTTTTCACAGATTAAACAATGCTTGAAGTCATTTCCAGTACGACAACGAAAGGTCGATAAAAATCCTACAACTACTACTACTTTCAAACTATTGCTATGGAAATAGTTTGAACCCTGGGGAAGGACTGTAGTCCTCGCGGACAAAGTCGCGGGCAAAAGCTAGATCAAAATATTTAGGACTTGGGTTCTCGCTGTTTTACAATGTATGATTTCAAAAGTTAAATTTAGAACACAGGTAGAGGCAATGAAGAAAGAGAAACCCGTGTCGTACTAAATATCATTTAGCCAAATTAATTAACCACGCTGTCATAGCGATAACTAATCTATACTCATAATAATTTGTAAAAAATGATTCAGGGTACTTAAAATAAGCTACTAATAGACACAAGCTATAATAGACACAAGTATATTTTTTTTAAATCGTGTCTTTCTGTTTGTTTGTTAGTTTGTCTGTATGTTTGTTCGCGCATCACGTAAAAACTACTGAACCGATTGCGATGCAGTTTTCACTGTTGGATGGCTTAGGGTTTGACTTAAAAGTGGGGAACTTGGTATCTTAGTTCGATTACTAGATGCCGAGCAATCGATAAAAAATATTTGACGGCTGAACGTATTTTTAGGAACTGTTGGTATATTGGTTTAGGTCTTGGAATAGTACAAGTACATTTAACCTACAGAAAAAACCACGCGTGCGAAGCCGCGGGTACAGCTAGTTATCTATAATCTACTATCATCATCCATTAATTCAGACTTTAGCATATGTAACTAGGTTATTAATTTATACTATTAAATAGACAAGATGTAGCGTAAATTCCAATAGCTTTTGGTTTTTATAACCCGTCGAGGAGGAATGTAACTGTTCTGACAATTTGCCCCTCCGTTAGAAACGGGTAATCACTATTATTTAGACGTATCAAACCAAAGCTTGCGGAAACTAAATTACTCACGGAACTTGAGACCTAGATCATCTAAAATTGCTAATGATTATGGCGATTTAAAGGAATTTGAGAGAATCGCCATTTATTCTGTGGCATCGCTATCTGTAATTATTTTTACTCCTAAATCAATGAAACGATTTTAACATGTTTCACAAAGTTACAATCGAATCGGAAGTATTAGGAGTAGGGCTACCACCTTTTAAAAAAAAGCAGAACCGGAGATTTTATATTATACTAGCTTTCGTCCGCGACTTCGTTCGCGCGGATTACAGTTTATCGCGAAAAAATCCTCTGTTCTTCTAGGATATTAAAAACCAATGCGTAAGTATAGCACCAACGCTCTTGATGCTTTTTGACAAACTTACCATTTTACGAGACAAAAAGTATCGTTGGGTTCTATATTGTGCAGTACCTATTTATTAAGTTTCATCAAAATCCGTCCAGCCGTTATCGCGTTAAAACTCCCCAAACAAACAAACAGACAACGTCTCAGTTCTATTATATTAGTGTAGTCTGTTTTTTAAAATTTGAATTATTTATTTATTAATTACGTGCACGCGCGCGCGCAAAGACCGGTTTTTTAACAGAGTTTTGGCTGCCGTAGCAGCCGCGGGGCATTTAGCCTCTATAGTAAGTAATAGTAATGCATTTTTTACATTGAAATAACCTAGCTAGTGATAGGCTGACATGTTTGATGTTTAAAACTTTTTTTTTATTCTGGTAGGATTATTTTAACATCTTTTCTTGCGAAGGTTTTAAAAAAATAAACTAAAGTTCATATTTTAATTATTAATCTTTACAATTAGCTCGGTCCCATGTCCACTGACAAGCAGTTACGCTCGTCTGCCCAAAATTTCCCATTAAAGAAAAAACGCGTACAAAAGCATTGCATTGTGATTGAGAAAAAAAAAACTATTATCTTCGTTAGTTCGGTAGGTTTAGGTGACTTTGAATAACTGAACCCATCGTAAATCAACAGACAATGATGAATCATTGAAATGTGCGAACTGGGCAAATACTTGGTTCAATTGATTTCTCGTCATAAAGTCAGCTATCGCTTCGCTGTCACCCGGCTGACCCCGGCTTGGCATGATGTCGGCTGTGCCCGGTCTACTATCACGGACATATCAATGCACCATTCAAACACGTAGCCTCTGGGTCAAACCAGGAGGGGTGGCAGTTTAAATTAGGAGTATATTTTGTACTCCGAATAATATTCACGTGCTTCGGAGGGCACGTGAAGCTGTCGGTCCCGGCTATTATTGAATAAAGTCGTTAAGCCATGTCCAACAAACTCCATAAAATAGGGAAATAGAGGTCTTAGCCGCCGTACCTAATGTACTTGCATTGTCATGGTACTTATTTTCTAATTTTTATTATTCAAAAATAATCCTTAGAACAGTTCACAAAAATTCTTCAACTAGGTATATTCTAAAAATGATATTTCGTCAAATAAATCATAATTTCTACAACATCCATGTATGTCATCCAGCACAAGCTCTGCTCCCCATAGCTTCTTTTAACAAAAATCGGATTAATTCCGATTTCTGTGCTTCTTTCCTATTCAAGTCACTAAATAAGAACACTCGTGACTGGAAATGGACAAGCGCGCGCAAAAAACGTGAAGTCGAAAGTGCATTTTTTCGTAGCGCCGTTTTTTAGGGTTCCTTTCTTACCTCAAAAAGAAAAAAGGAAAATTATAGGATCACTTCGTTGTCCTTCTGTCTGTGTGCAAAACTCTTTTTTTCAGGAACGCGTGCAGGTATCTCGTTGAAATTAATACCAAATACTCAAGTCTGCAATTCCTTGGAGCTGTGTACAAACCAAACTTCTACTAATCAAAAGATACGGCGGTTTATAACTCATATTTTGACACTCGCAAGGGAATCAAAACCTATAGGGTACTTCCTGTTGATCTAGAATCATGAAATTTGGCAAGGCGCGATGTCTTATAGCACAAGTAAAGGGAAAAATCCGATAACCGTAAATTTATAGATAAACCACTTTACTTTTTGAGGTTATAAACTTATTTGCAGTTGGTAAACTGACCGCCGGGAAAATCTTCGTTCTTCACACGATTCCCGTGATGGACGAGACATTTACATGCCTACAAGTTTGTACGGAACCCTCAGTGCGCAAGTCCTACTCGCACTTGGCCGTTTTTATTTATACCTCTTCGTAGCCGTCACTCAATGCACAGATTAAGAGCACATTACCGTTACCGCTATCACGAACTCTAGTGATGTGTTTGGAACTAGCTGATGCCCGCGGCTTCGCACGCGTGGAAATTTCTCTAGGTTAAAAGTACTCTTTGTGCTATTCCAGGACTTAAGTAAACTACCAATATACCAACATTTGATAAAAAATACACCAAGTACACCAGTTTTTAAATCAAACCCTAAGCCATCCAACAGTGAAACCCGCATCGCAATCGGTCCAGTAGTTTTTACGTGATGCGCGAACAAACATACAGACAAATAAACAAATAGACAAACAAACAGGCACTTTTTTAAATATGTTATATTCTTGTTTAATAGCTTATTTTAAGTACCCTATACATATTTATTTATATTATCTTCTTTGTACAGACTTTTTCGTTTTTATTGCTTTACTATAAGAATAGATAAACTATCGTCTTGACTACATTACTTTATCATATCAATTAATTACAATTGTGTGCATGTAGGTACATAGGTACTAGATGTTGATATTTCCTTTAATGGAATGTAAGACTACCGGTTGGTCGAATGGTTAGTGACCCTGACTGCAAAGTCAACCAACGGTCGCGGGTTCGAATCCCGCTAGGTGCAATAATTTGTGTGATGAGTAGAATTGTTTGTTTCCGAGTCATGGATGTAATCTTCGTGTCTATGTATGTTTATCCGTTGTCTAGTACCCATCAGCCTATATTTTGTCCACTGCTGGACGTAGGTCGTAGGCCTCTCCTCATGCACGCCACTGAGCTTTCAGCTTTCCTCATCCATTTTCTTCCAGTCTTCTTCACACCTGGGGCGTCCTAAACATTTGCCTAAACGTGGTCTCCACTCGAGAACTCGTCTAGTACCCATAGTACAGGGTATCCTAGTTTGGGGCTAAGTACATATTTTTTTTTAAAGTTGTGATTCCTCCTTACCCCTCCCACTTCTCCCCTTCCCCCGCTAACGGTGGCGGCGCGGGGCGGGACGCGCGGCATAAATTCCTGAGTTTTATTTATTTTGCACGGAACCCTATTTATTTTTCTAAAATAGTAGTAGCTTAGGTTACTCTTATAACATTAGCCAGTGAGAGTCCCGTTAAAATCGGTCCAGCCGTTTCGGAGATTAGCCGGAACAACCAGAAAGAAAGAAAAAAAAAATCAAAAAAAAAAAGTTTTTCTTTAAGTACCGTATATACTAATAAGCACTTAGTAAAAATCTGTCTGATTGTAATGTTATTTTGACATTACAATCAGACACTTCAATTTTATTTATTTGTAGCAAGTAGTATGTAGTATATTTGTACAGATTATATAACGCGGGTATTCTATGGAAGTACATACGTAAAGAGCCGTATATATATTTAGCCGTTAATTTATGGACGGCACTTCATAAATACCCGTAAGTTCAATGATGTAGCGTTCAATGTGTTTAGAAGTTCATACATTTATTGGTAGCCGTACAGAATATTAAGTTTTTAATTATTAGTTTATTTTTAAAAACCGCTAAGCCCGTATTTCGCGCACCAGTCTGTCAATTGCCGTATAAAGTAGGTGCCTACGCACTAATATTTTCGTCCGGTCACGACGCGGCCGCATTTGCGCATAAGCAAGTAGGTAGGTCTTATTGTTTTGCTACTTGCATTGTCCCAGTTGTTGCGGTCCAGTTTTGTAGTAGATTGAGCAGAGATATCTATCTGTGCTAATCGGTTATATTTGTCAGATAAAACTAAGATGTCAGTAAAAAAAACGAGAAATCGATTTTCATTAGAGCCGTTTCGAGAGAGCCTGTACAAATAGGTAGGTTTAGGCAAGAACTGCTCGTAATATTTAGTAATACCTGTTATATATCCGACACATTCGAAAAATATTGCACATAACGAAGAAAACATGCAAGATATCCAATGAATAAAACATGCAAACCGAGATTGTATTCTTTTCTATTCCGTGGTATTCTGTCTCAGTAAAAATATATAAAATTGTAGCAAGATTTCAGGTCGTATTTTGCACAATAATAGGTACCAAATGTTGGAGCTTATTTAAAATCTGACAGCTAAAAAGTCTAATTCCTAGGAAGAGAGTTAGTCACAAATTGGAAGAGAAGGATTAATATCCATACCAATATATAACAGTGAAACATTGTCTGTTTGTTTGTTTGTTTGGGGAGCTTTCATGCGATAACGGCTGGACGGATTTTGTTGAAATTTGGAATGGAGATAGCTTATACCCTAGAATAAAACATAGGATACTTTTTATGCCGGAAAATTTAAAGTTTTCACGGGAAACTGGAATATGTAAGGAACTGTTGCCATGGAAACGAAATAACATGTCTGTCAAAAAACTTCAAGAGCTTTGGTGCTATACCTACTTTTGCTTTGGTTTTTAATATCCTAGAAGAACACAGGATGCTTTTTTTCGCGATAAACAGTAGTCCGCGCGGATGTAGTCCCGGGCGGGAAAGATAAGACTACGAGCTTCGGAGGGCACGTTATGCTGTCGGTCGTTGAGCCATGTCAGAGGCCTCGGGCGGCCTGACAAACTCTGACACAAGAGGCCAGCACTATCACAAACTGAACAAATGAAGATTGTCATAAAGATTAGTTACGACGGAAGGTGGTCCAAAGGAGTCACTAAGTGGTGGTCACGGGAAGGTAAAATATCAAGGGGCAGACCACCGGCCCGGTGGAGTGATGACATAGCCAAAGTTGTTGGCAAACAGTTTCTGAGGACAGCACAAGATCGAAAGGGAGAGGAGGCTAATGCCCAACAGTGGGATGACAAATGCTGAGAAGAAGAAGCATGGTAAGGCAAGTGTCGGTTTGGTGTTAGGTACATTATCTAGGCCCTTTGGCACAAAATAAATAATACCTCTGGTAAGAACTTTTTCGTCATTTCTATTTGCATGGAGAGTCCACAGGGACCGTGGAATTACAAGCGCTTTTATATTTAAGAAAAAAAAACTCTGTCAAGTATAGCACAGAAAAACCTTTTTTACCAGGTAGAAAAATTGGAGGGCAGCACCAATCGTTTAATTTTAGGGGTGGCATGTGGCCTTCTCTGCCCTGCACTTCCGCGATCCCTGTGAAAGCCAGTGTATACTCTTTAAAATCAAAAAGAAAAATCATTTTCAACAATAACGAAAAAAGTTTAGACATGTATCTGGAACAAGTACTTGTAAACTAGCCGAAAGTTAAAAAAAGTTGATATGGCCGGACAACATTTTGTGTCAGAGCTGCCTATCTATCTTTTTCGATCATTTTGGTTGCGACCAGGTACTACAAAGTTTATTTACTTTACTTAGAATAACCAGTTCCATGGATTTGTCAGTTCGAACGAGCATTTGTCAAAGTCCAGTGGATAAACGTGGCCCGCGGGCCACGTTTGACAGCGGAGTCCCGTAATGACCGCATTAGCAAGATGGAATTAACTTCATTATTCTTGTCTTCTTGACATAAGTATAAATATATTTCGGTGGTGGGCGATTGAGGACTTAAAAAGACTCGATTGATTAATGAGTGAGGCGAGTGATATTGACATAACTGTAGTTACTGCGTTTGGTTTAACAGCTTTGTATACTCGCCTACGTCTAGGTGTTTGCCTTTTTATTAAATTTTATTTGACTACGAAAATTTGTTGGTATTTGCAATAAGTATACGTCTTGGACTTCGTGTTCTTGAGTGGAGACCGCGACTCGGCAAAATTAGTGTAGGCCACCCTAGGTCGAGCGACGGTATATTTTGTCCCAACTGCCAAATGTGGTGACTGCATGGTGACCATTTCAGTGAAGGCCGATGGAAATAATCCACGCAAAACGGCAGGCAGCACAGTTGGAAAAGAAGAGCCAAACATCTATCTGAGTGACGTGCTTTGGGAGAGGACTATGTCCAGCAGCGGACTGACACGTACTAATTATCATCATATCACCTGGAAGAAGTTAGGATTTATACTAAGTGGTAATTAGCTTTGGTAGAGGCATTGGCCACTACTGGACATTATATCCAGCAATAACTTTAATATTGGTGAAATAATCATTAGGTGTTCGTTAACGTGCACGAGTGCAAGCAAATGACAGGAACGCGGAAAACGTGACATTTCGTGTTGCCTCCGGAACTCCCTAGGAAGTTTCAGTAAAGCTCCACCACTTTTTTTGAATCGTGACTTTAGTAGCATTTTGACTTCCTGACTGGCTGGGACTCGACATTTTAACTAGGTATTTGTTGAAAAAAAAAAACAACTTGTAATATTTAATTACTTGCCACTGGCTAAAAGTACTAGCCGTGAGGAGCTAATAATTTAAAAAACTGTATTAGGCAGACAAATATAAAAAAAAACAATTGTGCAACTAGTACATAATTCAGTGTAATTGTTTTAAAGAATATAAGCTTAAATAACAATCTATAAAATGTTGAGTGTAATAATTTACGCGAGTCACTTTTATAACATAGTGATGACATTATTTATAGATAAATACGTTATGTGGGGGTATTTCCGAAAATCAAATTATCAAATAAGTATGTGTTCTGGTTATTTATTCTGTGGTTCTATAAATAAAATATATCAGATTGTTTTTATAGAGGGGTAAAGTAGAATGAAAAGGAAATTTAAACTATACGTACAAACTCAAACAGATGAATATAAAGTTTCATTCGGAATTACCCCGTGGTATTTCGAAAATACAAAAGAAAAAAAATAACGAAAAAAATCTCTATTTACGGAACGCAATTACATTTATTTACATAGGTCATCACAAGAGTTAGAATATACATTTCAACAAATAATAGTAACATGAGTTTGTAGAAAACTTATAGAGATTATTAGAGAAAATATATAACGTAAGCATCGTGTCAACTAATCAAAAAATAATTCGAAATTACCCCAAATCACCTTACATGCATTTATATATAATCGAACCTCATATTGAAAATGAGCACAATTTTACACCAAAGTATAACTAGCTAACTATGTAGGTATTACATTAAACAGTTGACAAGTAGCGCCCACACTTGAGGCCGTCCTATCTTCTAGATCTAGGGAATAAGGGTCATACAGTCAGTTCTTTTACAATTTTACGCGACTTTCTTTCAAGAAGTTTGTTTGAGCATTCGTACCTAATAACATTTTTGCTGATATTCCAAACAGAACATGCTATAAATTTTGGTATTTAAGCACATGGTAACCCAAAAGTCCAAGTGTTATTCATTTGCGACCTTGATGCATGGAATGCTCATCACTGACACTGGCAGAACGGTGATTGACCTTTCCATACAAATAACACTCCCGCCAAATAACTAAAATCACTACTGCACGAAAGTTTCGAAATTCAACACAATGACAGCTAATTAAATAGCTATTTAACGTTTGATTGCGTGCGTTGCGTGCCTGATTGGTTGACAGGGCAGTATCGGGAGGTATCGAATTTGCGGTCTCATCATGGGACCTTGACTCGTCGAGACAATAAGACTGTTAAAGCAATTTTGTTCATGGCAATCAGCATCAATGAATTAAAAAAAAAATAGTGAGTATAATAAAAAAAATCGAAGCTTTTACGGTTTTTTTAATGAACATCTCTTTATTTATTTTTTAGCTTTGTAACTTTTAAAGTTTTTTTTGACTGTGAGCTACCCTGAAAGTTTCAGCCGGTTAGCTAATCGGTAAGTGCTCGAAATTTGAATTGCAAGATTCCAGGACAGACAAAATACATAGATGAAGTTAAACAAAAGCTTTAAAAAAAAACAGGCGTAGATTTTAGGGCCCCATCCATAAACATGTTAAGTCGGGAGCGGGCCGGGATCATATTATACCTACCTAATAAATAATCCCGAGTAATGTAAAATCCGGGTTATGAACTCAAAAATGGTAGCATAATGACATTCTTTACGCAAGGCACGTCTCTAATGAGAAAAATAATAATATTAGGACTGTTTTTTTGAACTAAACAATGCTATAATATTTTTTTCTAATACTCTTATGGCCAAGACAAACGAGGGTTTATGCTAAAAAACAACTTAATAGTACAGTTTGACCCGACCAAGGAGGTTTTAATTCAGTGTGGCCGTTTATTAACAACTAGCTCTGCCCGCGAGGTCATTTCATTTAGAAGTAGCCCATGTTATTCATAAGTACCTACCTAAAAATTACAATATACCTACTACATTTCTTTAAATTTCGTTCAGTCGTCAAATAGATTTTTATCGATTGCTCGGCATCTAATCATTTGATTAAGTACCCCAGTTGTTAAGTCAAGCCCTAAGCTTTCCAACAGTATAACCAAAACTACATCGCAATCGGTCCAGTAGTTTTTACGTGATGCGTGAACAAACATACAGACAAAGAGAATGACACGATTTAAATAAAATGTTATATTCTTGTTCAGTAGCCTATTTTAAGACCTAGACCATTTCATTAAAATTATCTTCATTGTACAGATTTTTTGGTACTTACTGCTTTATTATTAGTACTAGCTGATGCCCGCGGCTTTGCAAGCGTGGTTATTTCTCTAGGTTAAAAGTACTCTGGAAAAGTACTTCTCAGTACCCTGAGAAAATGGCTTAAGAGCCCTTTGATTCATTAAAATTGACTACTGATTCGGAATACACTTTCGAGAAGAATTCGGCAAGAAACTCGAAGACGAATAACTGTATTCCGAATCAGTAGTCAATTTTAATGAATCAAAGGGCTCTTACCTTTGATTCATTAAAGTTGACTACTGATTCGGAATACACTTTCGACAAGAATTCGGCAAGAAACTCGAAGGCGAATAACTGATTATTTACTGATAACGGGACCTTCGAGCTCGCCGGCGAGGTCGGTGTCGGTATCTAAGTGTGTGATTCCCTGATCGACGGGTTGTCAGAGGAGGTAGGATTGGTATTTAAGTAGCTTCATTGATTTTTATTTATCTATCATGTAACTTTCCGAGCTTTTATTAACTCTTAAAGGCTATATTAATATACTTCCCGTGCAAGTTCAGGATAATTGCCGTAATAAAATTTATCTTTATTGCGTTTAATAACAAGAAAATGCAGACGCAGACGGTTTATCTGATGAAGAAAATTAACAACTTAATAATGTAATAAATGACATAGTCATCTATGTAGAGTGCACGATACGTAATGAGATGATTGTAGATATATATAATTAGGGTCGAATCTCACCGGGTCTTTATACAAAGCAAAAAATAACTATTGGGAATAATTACTGATAAATAATTACTGAAGGTTTTAACAAAAACTTGCTAACTCTTGCAAGTCTATCTCCTGGGGTTTTAAGGATTATTAGTAACTGTTTTTCAAGTGTTAAAGTAATAATTAGCAAGACCGGCTTTATTACCCGACTAGGTGAAGCAAGGGAAGGGTAATGACTTTAACAGTCTATGTATGTATGTATGTATGTATGTATGCGGATGTTCCACAATAGCGTCGCTTCTATTGGTCCGATTTTGACAAGCGAAGTATCAATCTATACCTCTATTACGCAAGAGTGTCATAGGCAATTTTTTACCCGACCATAGTTTTTAGTTTTTGAACTTGTGTCTTGCTACCAGTTAACTAATACTTGTGCTATAGTCGAGATATAAAAGTATACTTGCACTGTTTTTGTAAGCGATCTTTGTTATATATTAACCCTAAACCAAATATCGTCGCTGTAGTTGGAAAACTAAATAACTAACAAAACCAAAATTGCGAGAAAAACACGATTTACTGTTTTTTTTGCATCAAATAAGGCGATAACTTTTTTTGCATACAATTTTACTGTGAATCTTTTGATATTATATAGATTGTTACTGTATCTATTTTAGAATTTAACTATAAATCATTCTGGTTCATTAGTTAGTAAGAAAAAAATTAAAAAGTAACTATTTATTTTTCCCTCGCTAAGGTTTTAATATTTGATACAATTATTTATTATTGCACGTTAGTTGTTTAATTCTCCTTCGTCAATGTTCTCCATTGAGGTTCAAAAAGCAAGCGATAAATGCCATTATTTAATTTTACTATAACAGCCAAATTATAAAATGAACTATTATTTACTTATATTTTACTATGAAAATTCTATCCATGGATATAGATTTAAATAAAATTAGGATGTATATTGAAATAAAATCATCAAATAATAATTTCTTTCTATAAAGAGTGTGCAAGTGAAATAATAGGCCTCTCCTAATGCACGCCACAGAGTTCGATCTTCAGCTCTCCTCATTCATTTTCTTCCAGCCACTGTTCGCAGGTCGGCACTCCAACTGGCCACAGGGCGTCCTACACTACGTTTGCCTAAACATGGTCTACACTAGAAAACTCGTATACCCCAACGGTTATGGGCTCTTCTGGAAATGTGACCAGCCCACTGCCACTTTAGCTTGCTTATCCTTAGAGCTATGTCGGTCACCTTGGTCCTCTGTCGGATATATTCATTCCGAATCTTGTCCTTCAGAGAAACTCCAAGCATAGCTCTCTCCATAGCTCGCTGCTCCTTATATTTGTGGACAAGTTCAACCGAGAGTGTCCACGTTTCGGCTCCGTAGGTCATGACTGGTAGGACGCACTGATTGAAGACTTTTGTCTTCAGGCACTATGGTTTGGACGACAAGAAGACTTAACGAAGCTTGCCAAATGCTGCCCAAGCCAGCTGAATTATTCTGCTGGCTTCCTTCTCAAAATTGTTCTTACATAATTGCAATATTTCCAATAAGTCCAAGGTAAAAAACATATTGCTGGATAATTTCAAGAGGTACACCATTGACTGCAATCGGTTCCGGGTCAATAAGATTGTTAAACATGATTATGGTCTTATCTATGTTCATTCCGAGACCGCTGAATCGAGAAGCATCATCTAGGTTGGTCATCATACTTTGTAAGTCTTGCAGCGACACCGCCATTAGGACGATATCAACGGCAAATCTTAAGTGTGAGATATTCTCAAAATTTATATTAATACCCATTCCTTTCCAATCCAGCGTCTTAAACATATCTTCCAGAGCATAAGTGAACAGTTTCGGGGATATAACATCCCTCTGTCTCACTCCCCTGCGCAGTTGGATATGTTTAGACTTCTGGTTTTGAAGTCAACCTCTCAATTTACTCATAATCTAGAGCTTTATGGCTACAAATTACTCTATTCAGAATCATTTCCGGATTGCAAATTAACAATCGTTGTGTTTGATGAAGGCAAACTTGCCTACCATGCATGTAATTCTGCAGGTATTATATTCTTTGTACAAAGATTCAGCAGGTATTTTTTCTTGGCTTCCGTAATTGGAAAAGGATGCTCGTATGCCATTGTAAGTACCTCTTTGACAATGTCAATATCCCAATGCGTTGTTCTCCTTGTCGCACGTCCAGTAGTGCAAGACGTGTCCATCGTCATTTATGGATCGTCATACCCATATCGAAATTGAATTATGCTTGGAAACTGTTTCTCAATTCGCAAGCATTTGATTTTAAGCCAGTTGGCTTTTTTCTTTTCGGTACAGGTGTTTTGATTTTTTATTATTTTTCCAGCCAGTGACTATCATGTCTGTATAGCTTAATTCGTATACATTGTTTGGGCTAATATTTTTATTGTTCCTTGTCGATCGCGCTCTATTGATTATGCCCTTCCAGTCGATAACAGACTTCACCTCTGTGTATCTTTTTTTCTTTTTCTGTTGAACTATGCATTGAATCCCGCCTCTCCGCGTAGCCAGGACGCTCGATTGCCACGCCAACAGTAGGCGTTACCTCCATACCACGTCATTAGATATTGACACTTCAAACATGAGACGCCTGGCAGATGTGTAAACATAATAGAATAGAATTTATTCAGCTTTATATTAGTAAGATGAACTAAAACAACGAGCAACGTTTTGAACCGTGCGCTCTCATTGGTCAACTGATAATCAGCAACTCTTCATTTGAATTATACCTGCTTTTCGTCATAATACCGTTAGTCAGGTTGGCTTAGCGAGAGACCGGTCGGACGCCAGTATAAAAAATCGGAGTTCAATTCCCACTGAAGTATTTACGTTTTGTACTAAAAAGTAGATTAGGAAAACTGACTTATTAAATAATTATCGTGATAGCCAGTGTGGTGGTCAACATACTAATAAGGACCTCCCCACCTCGCACCTATTGATTGATTCACTAGCTTAAAAGAAGTGCGCACATTTCGCGCCATTTCACTAAAATCTTCAAAACTAATAGCTTTTAATTTGTGTTTCAGCTGCTTTAATAAAATTGAACAAAATCCCTTAATCTAATTGTCAACAATCAGAAAACTTTCATGGATAATTAAATAAATGTACGTGTTTTTTGTTATGTACTATTTATTTTAAATAGTACCTATAAATAACAATAATGACACACGAAAAATTAAATAACTGATTTAAATTGTGTTTTACGAACTGCATTTTTCCTGTGGAGCATAATATGTGTCGAGGGAAAACTGAATAAACAACTTTATGTATTTTATTCGCTCTCGAAGTGACGCATGAGTTCAGTTAGCTGTTTATTGCAAAGTTAACTACTTTTCCTTCGATACTTTTTTCTCATTCCTTCTAATTTTATTTTTCCATCTGTCGCGACTTGCAATGTTCAATTAAGTATAACTTTTTAATAAATTATGATATCAAAATTTTAGTAACACAGAAAGATGCAACTTGAATTAGACTGTACAGAAATGCAATAAAGTCGATTTCGCAAAATGTGTTAGTTATTTAGTTTTCCAACTACAGCGACGATATACAGTTTTACACATTTTCTATTAAAATTAACAGCTTTCACACGCCTATAGAAATATACCTAAACAAAAACCTACCTAGCAATTCTTAGAAGTCTTGATTTTCAAGCGCTTTTCACTACTAGGGACTTTTTAATAGTGCCTACTATTTATATTATAGTAGATATAAGTAGTACTTATAATATTAATAAAATACAAATAAAAAGGTATTAAATTGGTAAGCTTACCTCCCTATCCTACATAATGAAAAATTTACGGTTATGGGCCTAAAATCGCAAACAAAATTAATGTGTTTTTTTTGTCTTATGATTAATATGGGTTCTAACGTAAATAATGACCGCGATCGGAAACAAGATGAAAAGGCTTAAATTTCACATCGAACAAAAACAATCATTATGATCGATTTGAAATTTAATGTAGATATGCAACAAAGAAGAGGTTTCATCGATCATTGTCGATGCATTGTTACACTTGTACATCTCTTTTTTTTAAAGCTTATCTTGTAATAATGTACTTATGTAATTTGTGTGTATATCTGTTTTATATTTATTACTAGCTATCCCGCCCGCGACTTCGTCCGCGCGGACTACTGTTTATCGCGAAAAAAGCATCCTATTTTCTTCTAGGATATTAAAAACCAATGCAAAAGTAGGTATAGCACCAATGCTCTTGATGTTTTTTGATAGACTTGTTATTTCGTACAGACCATTCTGTGATGGCAACCGTTCCTTACAATGAGTAATCAGCATTTTCCAGTTTTACCGTGGAAACTTATAATTTTCTGGGATAAAAAGTATCCTATGTTTTATTCCAAGGTATAAGCTATCTCCATTCTAAATGTTATCAAAATCCGTCGAGCCGTTATCGCGTGAAAGCTTCCCAAACAAACAAACAGACAACGTTTCACTTTTATATATTGGTATGGATTAGTAGGTTTAATAAGTATGCCAGAGTGGCTAAAACGGTAGCACTGTACAACTTAAACGAGATTATCAAAATGAAAGGTAAGACCATTTTAAAACGCTTTCTATCCTTTGTTGCATATACTAGTGAAAACCCGACTTGTCGCGGCCACTGATCGCACCTTAACAAATCGACAGAGGACTTCCATGCAAATAAAACATGTATACACTGGTATCCTAAAGTGTCCCGATTCTGTAATATTGGACCTCAAATATAGCGTATTAGTCATTATATCTACTAACTTTGAGCTCCAATATCTCCGAAATGCTAAACTTTAGGATACTAGTGTAACATCTTTTTTAAAAGCTTTTATTTAACTTAACTTGTATGTATGTATCTATCTATGTATTTCTGTCTGTCCTGGAATCTTGCAGCGCAAATTTTTCCGATTAGCTATTCGGCTGAAACTTTCAGGGTATAGCCATATAGCTCACAACGCGATGACAATGCATATACAAAAAGTAGAATAAGAAACTCAAAAATAAAAAGTTTTTTTTATTATACATTAGTACTTGACTTATTTTATTTGCTTTGAAGTTCTCTATCGATTTATTATTAACTAGCTTTCCCGCCCGCGACTTCGTCCGCGGACTACTTTTTATCGCGAAAAGAAGCATCCTATGTTCTACTAGGATAATAAAAACCAATGCGAAAGTAGGTACAGCACCAATGCTCTTGAAGTCTTTTGACAGACTTGTTATTTCGTTTCCACGGCAACCGTTATTTACAGCGAGTAATCAACATTTTCCTGTTTTCCCGTGGAAACTTACAATTTTCCGGGATAAAAAGTATCCTATGTTTTGTTTTTGTCTCGTGATTATTGTATCATCGTTCATTTCTTGTACAATAAAGAGTTATATGTCTATCTACCTATAAGCTATCTCAATTCCAAATTTCATCAAAATCCGTCCAGCCGTTATGGCGTGAAAGCTCCCCAAACAAACAAACAGACAACGTTTCACTTTTATATATTGGTATGGATTTATCAGTGGCCGCGGTTTTTCGTTTTTCATTCGTCATTTTGTCATAGTAAAATGTAAGGTCCCTTTCTCTCTTGAAATTCGCTCTCGTGCGCGCGCGCTCGTTACTTGGTTACTTGCTACTGGTATTTAAAGTGTGGCGCATGTCTCAGCCAGCGGTCAACAGCCTTGACATTGTACTCGTTTCATCTTATTTGTATTCTTTAACGACTCTCGTAATTACTGTCATTTAATGCAATGGGCTCACGTGTGCGGTCATTATTTTATAAAATAGCGCATTGGCGACTCGCGACCAGTCCACGAACTGAATTTTAATACTTTTTTTGTGATTCCGCAAAACGGGAGTTAAGTTTGAACTTTTGTGGCGTATAACGTTTTTGTTTAGTAACAGGCATTAGTAAACAGTTTCGGGGATATAACAGCCCCCTGTCTCACTCCCCTGCGCAGTTGGATATGTAGACTGCTGGTTTTGTACTTGGACACTCATAGTCGCGGCGTCATACTGAAACCTCAGCACTTCGATGTATCGCCAGTCTACTTGACAAAGTAAAGTAAAAGTGCCCTAAGTACCTAATAATAAAAGTGCTATTATATTTTTAATTATTATACGGGACTCGTAAGCTTAGTGTCCTTTATTTAGGTATTAGCTATGGCCCACGGCTTTGCCCGCGTCGTCATTTTTCTGGAATAGGTACCCTATGTGTATTCCAGGACCAAAAGTACAATACAATAACTCTTTATTAAACAAATCATAATAAAGAAAACAAAATAATAGTACTTATACGTACAATCCATTGTTGTACAATAGGTGGCCTTATCGCTATAAGCAATTTCTTACATGCAACCTTTGGATGGACATGAATTGTAATCTTTGGAACTAAAAAAAACAAGAAAAACAAAGGTTGTCTGGAAGAGATCGCCTTTAGCGATAAGACCGCCCATTGTACCTATAATCGAAGTATTTTCCTGTCTGTATCGTTTTACTTTCTTGATGTCAATAAAGAGTTAACCTATCTATCTAAAAAAATAAATAGATATGCTTGTAAAAAATTACTAAGTATTGTAAGTTAATATTTGTATACATACTTACAAAGTACCTCTAAAGTACAATATAGGGCTAAGTAACAGAAAAACTCGATCAGGGCTATTATTCTCTATGAACAGTCACACGCGTAACGCGTCGTGCTGTGGAATCGTTCAGAAAAGTACGGCAATTCTCGAACATGCACGAACAATTCCACGCAGATATACGCGGCGCGTTACATGGCCGAGTATCAATAGAGAATAAGGGCCCAGCTGTCAAATACATTTTTAGCAATGGCTCGGCTTCTTCTCATCGCATTCATCAGTTCATCACAAACTTATTTTATACTAGCTGTGCCCGCGGCTTCGCACGCATAGTTATTTCTCTAGGTTAAAAGTACTTACTCTATGTGCTATTCCAAGACTTAAAATACCAATATACCAACATTTGGTCAAATTCTTTCAGCCGTCATAAAGTTTTTTATCCATTGCTCGGCTTCTACTCATCGGATTGAGATACCATGTACACAGTTTTTAAGTCAAACCCTAAGCTATGCGTCAGTGAAAATCGCATCGCAATCGATTCAGTAGTTTTTCGTGATGCGCGAACAAACATACAGACATACCAACAAACAGACCAACATACAGATGTTATATTCTTGTTATTAAACATACCTAATGATGGCTGATCCCCTTACCCTGAGTGGCTCTCAAAACGAGAGGATTTTTAATCCCCCCCCCCGCCCCTCCCCTCCTTAATCCGCTCTCGCGCGTAATCTTCCACATCTCGCATACCTACATGATGTAGGTCCATTTTAGAATTCAAGTATTGAAACGAGCAGTAAAAAAACCTGATTTCTAGACGCCACTTTAAATCATCGGGGCGCTCAATCGTCGCCTTACTGTAAATGCTAATTTGGTATTTTTACTAGCCATGACATTGATTTTTAAATCCAATAAATTACTTTGTCGACTTTTTAATACGTAAACTATTTGTTGACGTCTGCAGTCTTTCTTTTTACGGCAATTATGTGCATAAAAATTTATAAGTAAGATTTTATACGAACATTAATGAATTCTATTAAACAATCACAATTAAAAAAAAAACCGGCCATGTGAGTGACGGACACGCATATACTTAGTAGCCATGGCAACAACAAAGGCCAACAATGAAAACCGCATTGCAATCGGTCCAGTACTTTTTAGGTGATACGCAAAGTTGTTTTTATGGTTGGAAAATCCTTTTTTATTTTTTGTCTTTTCATGTTTCATACTTACGACCGGAGCCATTCAAAAAATGATTATTTATATATATATATATATATTTTTTATTCTTGGATCGTATTTTTTTTATAGGTATACTTTACCAAACAACGTTGCAGTGTTAATAGTGTCGGGATAAAATGGCACTGACATACAGACAGACGGACGGACAAACGGATATAGAGAATCTAGAAGGATTCCTTGTCGAACTAAGGAACCCAAATTTCTGAAGAGAAATAAAAATGAAATGTTTAAGCTTTACCATTGTTGTTGATTGTGATTAAGATAATTAAAAATGATTGTTGTAAGTTAAGTAGGTATTATTTATTGTTTAACCTTACTGTACTTTCTTCAACAGAATGTTAACCAAACAGGATAGAATGCATGTAATTATCCCAAAACCGTACCGAGGTTTCCCTTGTAGGTATGCAAATAGCACGGTTTTTAGATTTTTCCGTTTAGGTACTTGTGCTATAAGACATTGATTCATGATTCTCGGTCAACAGGAAGTACGCCCTGGTTTTGAGGTTTCGATTCTGCTGGACATAGGCCTCTCCCAAGGCACGCCACTGAGCCCGATCTTCGGCTCTTCTCTTCCAACTGCTGCCAGCCACTTTGCGTATATCGTCGCTCCACCTAGCTGAAGGGCGCCCTACACTACGTTTACCGAGTCACGGTCTCCACTCAAGAACACGTCTACCCCAACGGTTATCAGTCCTTCGACATATATGACCAGCCCACTGCCACTTCAGCTTACTAATCCTAAGGGCTGTGTCGACAACTTTGGTTCTCTGCCGGATCATCTAATGAGGTGAAAAATCGTATCCGGAATGCCGGATACGATCTTTAAGATAAACTCCGAGCATAGCCCTTCCCATAGCCCGCTGAGCGTTCTTAAATTGGTGGATCGTGAAATCGTATCGTTCAACAGACGTTCTTGGAAGAGAAGAACGTTGTCCACGACTCGGCTCCGTATGTCATAACAGGTAGGACACACTGGTTGAAGACTTTTGTCTTCAAACTTTTCGGTATCGGATTCCCTTGCCAGTGTCAAAATATGCGGCATAAACGGCCGTATCTTATGATTGCGTTGTCTTGACAGAATGATAGATAGACGGACAGCGAAGTGATCTTATAAGGGTTCCTTTCTTTCTTTTGAGGTACGGACCCTAAATAGGTACAAAAAAAACTTATTGTATATTAGATTAGGAAGTTTATAAAAAAGTATAATAATTTTGTCCTCGACGTATCCGTCAACTGCGAACCCTGTTCGCTCCGAAGGTGAGACCTCAGATGACATGCAACGCCAAATCAAGGCGCACAGAACAACGGACCAAAACTCACGTCTCACGCTTTAAACAGTTGAGCGTGATCTCAATTTCAGAACTCCTAACTTCAAATATTGTTAAAAATACAGATTTTATGATATCGCAAAAAAAAAATTTTTTGCGAAAAAACTAGTACTTTTTACACGACTGCTCAAAACATAGGTAGTAATATAGGTGTAATGTTTTCGGGGTTTATGTACTATATGTGAGTTTATTTATTTCACCATAACTTTTAAGTGCCTGAACTGATTTAGATGTATGTATGGGGTATCGTTAGAATCCTTACATCTTTACGAGCAACTTTTTTTTTTTGAAAAAAATACATTTGTCGTTATTGTGGCTTCATTTTCAAAAGCGAAAAATATTACTTCGTATTTTACAATATGGGTATCAAATCGGAGGACTTGAGGAGCGCATTCCAAAAATATATAATATATTGGCATAACAACTTTTTAGTTCGTTTTAGGCAGGGCAGTCGAGTTTTTTTTAATATTATAACTTTAACGGACTTTAAGTTTGATTTTTCTAGATCATAAAATAGCCACGCTCATCTTCCCAATTGCAAGAGCTGCAGCGTCACACGGGAAACTTCGAACAAGAGTTTATCAAATGGATTGTTTACCAAATGGGATGCAACTAATCAAATAACGGCGCAACTAGACATTTAATTAAACTGTTTACATTGTTGTAACAGACTCGTAACGTGACTTTATTATGCCATTACGGCAAGACGTGAGTCAAAATACAGCAGGAAAAATTAATTCCACATGTTTCATACTTTTGTGGATGACCTCTTATTAACTGCGTACATCCTTTTTCCCCAAGCATAAAAACTGAGATGGTCTGTAACTTCCTGTATGTATGAAATAATGAAGTCACGTTGGAGCTTTTTTAAGATTTCTATGCAACGTTAAGGCCGATTCTAGATTCTGATTATAAATATAACTAGTTTTCCCGCCTGCGACTTCGTCCGCGCGGACTACAGTTTATCGCAAAAAAAAAGCGACCTCTGTTCTTCTAGGATAAAACCAATGCAAAAGTAGGTATAGCACCAACGCTATGGATGTATTTTGACAGACTTGTTATTTCGTTTCCATGGCAACCGTTCCTTACAGCGAGTAATCAACATTTTCCAGTTTTCCCGTAAAAAATAACAATTTTCTGTAAAAAAAAGTATCCTATGTTTTATTCCAGGGTATAAGCTATCTCCATTCCAAATTTCATCAAAATCCGTCCAGCCGTTATCGCGTGAAAGCCCCCCAAACAAACAAACAAAGAAAAATACAACGTTTCAATTTTATATATTGGTTATCTTTGATGCCAGAAGTTAGGCCTTATACCGTCTTCGGTATAAGAAGCTTTCTATATCTTCCGACAGTGTAATCTTTTAGACTTTCTGTAGATATACCTAAATAGAAAGCTTCTATAGTTGAAATGGAGCCGTTACCGAGTAAGCTTATCGCGGTATACTTTAGTGGAATGTATACACAGATCTCATTGGGTATACCTAATTTATGGTGTATATCGTTAGCTGCACCCCGCGGTTTCAACAATACGTGGATGGTGATTATGCTGAGAAAAAATAACGACTATAGGAATAAACAAACCGACTTCGCGTTTATAATATTAGAGTGATTGGGATTACTAATATAAAGGGTTATCCAACCGTAGGGGCGGCTTTGTGGCGTACTGTCACTGCGGACTACGAGACACTCCCTGGGACTAAATGAGACCCCTTAAATTTAATTAGCCATCTGGGAGTGGAGACGCAATAAGAGCTAAGACACTGTAAGCTCCAAGGGTGGAAGTGTTAAAGGGAATAACGCTGGGAGTAGCGCTAAGTGAACTGCAGCACACCTCTTGACACTCTTTAGCCATCCACAACGTTGCCCCTTACATCGCCAATGCTGGCGGCCATTATAGGGGGCCCATTTAGTGGGTGGCAAGTCATCACCAGCCTAAATATTTTCAAATGAGACGGAATTGGCAGGTGCTGGAGTCTCTTCTATAGACCGGTTTTATAATCCTCACCAATATATAAACATGAAAACGTTTGTTTATTTGTTTGTTTGGGGAGTTTTTACTCGATAACGGCTGGACGGATTTTGTTGAAATTGGGAATGGGCATAGCTTATAACCTGGATTAAAACATAGGATACTTTTCATCCCGGAAAGTTGTAAGTTTCTACGGTAAAACTGGGAAATGTTGATTACTCGCTGTAAGGAACGGTTGCCATGGAAACTAAATAACAATTCTGTCAAAAAACATCAAGAAAGTTGGTACTATATCTACTTTTGCATTGGTTTTTAATATCCTAGAAGAACATAGAATGCTTTCTCCGCGATAAACTGTAGTCCGCGCGGACGAGGTCCGGGCGAAAATTAGTCCATAATAAAAACACTCCCATAATCTAGTTATGTTTGCAATTTAACAATACGTGCAATTTTAGTTCCATAACCGTATCCCCAATCGTATTTCTTATTTGTTAGCCTCTTTGTTGGCTACGGCTCTATATACTAAAGCCCCGGGTATAGACCCGAGATGTAAAATTAATAAAGGAAACATTAATTTATATAATAATATAGCCTTTTATTCAGATCAATTATTTCCAAATAAAATATTGGAATTTAGTCTGATCTATTGTTTCTAATTTGCTTCTTGCTTATTTTCTGTAGATTTGTTTGTCTATCGGCAAAGGTAACCTCCAACCTTTTCCATTGAAGCCATTCCTGAGCCACTCTTTTCCACTGTAGCCATTCCTGAGCCACTCTTTTCCACTGTAGCCATTCCTGAGCCACTCTTTTCCATTGAAGCCACTCCTGAGCTACTATTTTCCACTGAAGCCATTCCTGAGCCACTCTTTTCCATTGAAGCCATTCCTGAGCCACTCTTTTGCATTTAAGCCATTTCTGAACCACTCTTTTCCATTGAAGCCATTCCTGAGCCACTCTTTTCCATTGAAGCCATTCTTGA
Source organism: Alsophila aescularia (assembly GCA_946251855.1). NCBI lineage: Eukaryota > Metazoa > Arthropoda > Insecta > Lepidoptera > Geometridae > Alsophila > Alsophila aescularia. The sequence continues at coordinate 45,024,535 of OX276378.1, forward strand.
GCCACTCTTTTCCATTGAAGCTATTCTTGAGACACTCTTTTCACATCCATTCCATTCCATTTTCCACTGCCATTTGTCTGATGTCGTCATCCCACCTTTTGGATGTAACCCATTATTCTCAAAACAATATTATAAAAAAATGATCAGAATACAAATAAGCGCGGCACATGAGCGGCCTAAACAAAGTTGACACAGGCTACAATGTGGTTGAACTCAGGATGAACTGAGAAATCACGTTAAATTGACATTGGAATGCAAGCTTTGCGAGCATTTTGCGAGTAATCGTTAGATATTTTAAACGATTTGAAGCCAAAATATTTTGAGCACGATTTACCGCAAAATAAAAATCAACATTGAAATTTATGGTTGAGGAAAGGAAGGTCAGACAACAGACGAAAAAACAACATAACGGACAAACAAAATAAGTTCTTTCTACTTCAAAATAATAGAGTTAGAAAAATTATCTAAGAATCTAAATGTTGACTAGGTACAAATATAATAACTAAATTCAGAACTAAAGTAAAAATAATAATAATAAATATATTCGGGAAATTTCCACACCAACCACCTAGCCCCAAACTAGGATACCTTGTAATATGGGCACTAGGTAACGGATAAACATACATAGATACGAATATTACATCCATGACTCGGAAACAAACATTTCTCATCACACAAATGGTTGCACCTTGCAGGATTCGAACCTGCGACCGTTCGATGTCGTACCTAGGATCTCTAGCCAGTAGACCAATCGGTCGTCAAATATAACCTAAGCACCAATAATTAAGATTTTAAATCGTTTCAATAGAAGGTAACTACCGAAGGACATACAAAATAATTAATTATTTACCTACAAAAAGAATTGAAATTACGGAAACAACCTTCCCGCTGATGAATATGTATTTACCGTGAGCTATCTATAAGTATTTTAATAAGAATGAATTTTCTAAAGGTTGCTTTGAGTCATGTCATGTGGTGGGTACCTAATTACACAGGCCATTTAAGAATTTAATAATTAATACCTACTTAATATATTAGAAGCGGTTTGTAAAGCAAACCTCGGCCAGGCCGAATTTTTCGCCGCTTAGTCACTTAAAGTTACTTTGATACTTTTATGTTACGGTAATATATATATAAATATATATGGGACAATTCACACCAATTATACCTAGCGGCACGTAAGTCTAGCGGTGTACGAACCGTGGCGGGGATCTTCGCACAGTCAAAGTTTAACAATGTGTTAAAATGTTGAATACTTTTTATCCCGAAAACTGACTGTGCCAAGATCCCCGCCACGTTTCGTTCACCGCTAGACTTACGTGCCGCTAGCTATACCTAGCCCCAAACCACAGAATAAATAATAGTAAACCCAAACTAGGATACCCTGTATAGTACAGAGTATCCTGGTTTGCACTAGATAAGGTGTAAACATACATAGATACAAATATTACATCCATGACTCGGAAACAAACATTTCTGCTCATCACACAAATGATTGCACCTTGCGGGATTCGAACCCACGACGGAAATAAAAAAGAAGCGTAATATTATATTGTAAAACTGAGAATACCTAAATAACGAAAGTTTAAGAAGAATTTTATTTTAAACAAATAAATATGGATGCGAATGTATACTTGTTTGTTTCTAACTATGTATATATGTGTATCTAAGTCAAAACAATTGAGATTTTTACGTATCGCTTTTGTTACCGGTAACATCAAAGAAACATCAGAGTATCTTAGTACCGCATTTTTGTCTGGAATAAGTAGTTATAATTACGAAATTTGACAGATTTTCGTGATAAATCATGCTTCGACGGTCAATATTAGCTTCTAAGCACGAAAAGATGATATTATTAACAAAAACCAGAAAGTGACGATTTACATTGGAAAATAGAAAAATGTTTGAACTCACTAACCCATTTTCGCAACTGTTTGCTACAATCCAAAGAGAACTTTATGGGTTTTTTCCTGCCAGTTCTGTTTGGGGATGCTGTCAGAATTTTCGAACTTTCCCAATATTATCTAAAGATTGCCTAACTCAAAATATTGGTAACATAAAAAAGTAACGTAAGAGAAAATAACTAGATAAAAAAAAACCTTTAAAACACATTGCCACTATAATGCCTGTGATTTAAATTATGTACATAATATGATTGCAATATAAGTTTAACACCTAAGTTCGGAAAACATCCGTTCTATTGTTGATTATTTACGGATCCGAATTTTGGGACACTTTTTTGTATGAAAAGTTTATGTCATCGACACGTTTTTTTAATTGACTGTTGTTACAGCTGCTTTGTAAACAGTTTTAGTAACCTTTAATGCTATTCTACAAGATAAAATACCTAAATTAGTATATACATACACTTTTCAAGTTATTGTCCATCCAGTAAAACTACGGCCTGTCCCAGTAAAATACAAATATTAAAAAAAGTAATTGTAAACCTCTTGTTTCTTTTTTTCTTCCTTTTTACCCGACTACGGCGAAGCAAGGAAAGGGTAATGAGTTTAACATTTTATGTATGTATGTATATTTATATGTATGTGGATGATCCACCATAGCGTCGCCTCTATTGGTCCGATTTTGACAAGCGAGGTGTCATTCAATTCGTCTTCAGGTATCGAGTGTCAAAGGCAATTTTTTCTCCGACAGGGTTATGTGTTCAAACTAAAAATTTGCCCCGATTTTGACAAGCGAGGCATCAATCGATTCGTCTTCATCGCAAGAGTATCATAGGCTATTTTTACCCAACAGCAGTCGGGTTTTAGTTTTTGAACTTATGTCTTGTTCTTTCACAACTAGCTGCGCCCCACGGCGTCCCTGATACCAGCAATGTACCAATGAAAGAAAAATAAAAATGTACTACTCCATTTGATAGGTAGGCCTAGGTTTAATTCATTCAGAAGTAGAGTAGGAAACAATATTTATGGCGGCTGAGAAGTTAGGCGCAAGGCGCTGCGTAATAGCAAATTTTAGGTGTAAGCGGGCTTTGGAGAGTTAACACTCAACAGGCCGGGGCACACCCTCCCGCTAGCCCACCGCTTCCCGCGCGCGCCCGCCTCATTTGTGCTTGTGTGCACGCTACATCCGTACGCTGCACACGTGCATGCGATTCTGTTCAAGTACAGTCTAGTTTGTTACCAACCAATACAATCCACCAACACGATATCAGCATATATTCCGATATTAATATTATTGTGTTGACGTATGTTAACATAATTTCATGATTGGTTAAAAAATAATGAATAGGTTAAAGCGTTAAGTGTCGACGCTAATTTAGCTACTAAAAAAATAGCTATAGGTATAACATTTTTTTATCATTCCATTATTTGTATATAATGGAATGATAAAAAAATGTTAACACATATATTTTTTCAATCATAACATTATTTGCATGTGACATGTAAGTAAGTATGGTTTATGTAGTTTATTAAATATGTATGTAGCTATATCATTTTTATTTTGCATGATTTATTGTATTGTTTTGCACCACCGTCCGTTATTAATTCGTAATTTCTGTCCATCCAAAGGTTGTCTGGAAGAGATTGCTTTTAGCGATAAGACGGGTTGTTCCCAAAGTACTCCATTCTTTTGTTCCACAAAAGTATGAATCCCATACATTCATTCTCAAACTACTCCAAAGAATTATTATTATAAAGTTTTAATTTAAAAACACTGAATTTATGTTGCATCTTACTCCGCGGGTAGCTGGTTCTTTTCTCAAAGTACTCCAGCGACTATTCATCATCAAAATCCAAACTGCTCCATGGAAATAATATAAAATCAAAAATGTTTCATTGTACTCCATGAAATGTTGAACGGGTACAGTCAGTCACAGTGCATTATGCTGACCAAAGCTTCCTATATTTTTTATTAAACTTTCACGTCTGAGGTAAATGAAGTAAGTCTCATATCTCGACACATCACTTTACTTATTTTTATTGTATTACTAGCTTTCCGACCGACTTCGTCCGCGTGGACTTCAGTTTATCGCGGAAAAAACACCCTATGTTCTTCTAGGATATTAAAAACCAATGCAAAAGTAGGTATAGCACCAACGCTCTTGATGTTTTTTGACAGATTTGTTATTTCTTTTCCATGACAACCGTTCCTTACAGCGATTAATCAACATTTCCAGTTTTCCCGTAGAAACTCACAATTTTCAGGGATAAAAAGTATTTTGTTTTATTCCAGGGTAAAAGCCATCTCCAGAGAGGTTATAGTATTTGTTACTAACGTGTATATTTGTATATGTATGTGTGTTATATGTATGTTTTATTTGAATATTTATTGTATATATATTATATATGTGTGTATCAATTATGTATTTTTACTATTATTAATTTTATTAACTACTACATGTATATTTTTCGTGATTGTTCCCTCTGGGCCATGGCTGAAAATCAGCGTCAAGTGTCGAAGACGCTTGGCATTATGCTGAGGCATAACCCTTTCAACACTTTAATGTTTAATTTATATTTTAATTTGCTACTTTTTTTGATAAGTGTTGAAAACGATTTTTCTTTCTGTTTCTTTCTAATTCACGTGCCCATTTTGTAATGAGCGGATTGTGATTAAGTATTATACGACACGGAAGCAAGGTTAGTTGGTCAGTGGACTTCACGGAACTAACAACAAAGAGAAAAATATGCATACGGACCATTCTGACGACAGTGGGGATGCTGGACCAAGTACCGAAGTCTTGGAACTTCATTTTGTGGCTGGACTGCGGCTGCTTTAATTAATTTTATTGTATCTACTAGCGTTTGTCATTAAGGGTGTTACGAAAAGCATGTGCCAGACGGTTAAGGATGAGTAGCTGGGGCTACAGCACTGTTACAATTATTTTATGCCTCGTGGTTTTTTAATGTAGCAAAAATGTACCTTTTAAAATTCCTAAATTTGAACGAAGGCTAAGAAAACATTGTTGATGATCAATAGATCCAGTGAAGGGAAGTCGATGGGTATCGACTCGTATCCCATCGAATTTTCTCTAGAAGCTCTTTGGTTAGCTTGCAGTCGAAGATTTGTCTCTGTAACCTAACAAACGTGCACTTTCCCTTACCTGCATATATTTTTAAATACTGCAAATTATATTTGAAATTCCGTAATGTTTGTATTCACTCCTTCTGTCAACAGCCGGCCGTCTATAAACAGGGACCTGAAACTGGCTTTGATTGCGAAGTAGTGTAGAGAAGAAAAATATCAGTGCTACAAGCATTACAGCAAATAATTTAATTCCTGATGTACATCATTAAAATAATGCTCCATTTGTTTATTTTGTTGTTTGGTTGTTTATAAGTACTACTTTTTTGATTGGTAAATTGTACAACTAGTAAATGTATCTCATAAAAAGGGTTAAAAAGAGACTGATTTTGTACTGTTGTATAGGTTTGATGATTTTTGTTATTTTAGGTAAGTTCTGATATGATTTTTGTTTGTTTCCACTGAATTATTTTTAATATTTAGCCATCATGTTAGTTTTTCTTATTGTATCAATATTACTTTTAAATTTTTAGTAAAATCCTAAATCCAGAGACATTTTTTTATAATATTTTGGTTGATTTAAAAAAGATATATTGAATTATATTAATATAAAAAATTACAAACCCATCATAGTATTTTATTTAAACTTTTCTTTTTTGTTTTCATTTTTTTTTTTTTTTTTTAAAATAGTTAAACATAATTTTATAACTCTGAAGTTTTGCACCTGACTGTTCGTCAACTAACTTTTGGGGTAGGATGCAACATAAAAACTGTATTTTATAAATAATAATTTCTAATCAAAAAAGCGTGGAGTTGTTTGAGAACGAACGTACGGCTTATTAACTTATTATACTACTTATTAACTTGGCAACTCTTCAAATACCCAGTAGGGTGGAGTAGTTTGAGAACATTTCTAAGTTCTCATGGAGTGGAATGAAACTAAATTTATACATATATTTTTTCGTGGAGTAGTTTGAGAAATTTTCTTGGAGTACTTTGCAAATAACCCACAAGACCACGACGACGACGAGACGTTTTGCCTATTTTTATATTAAATTCTGGTATATTTGTTCGATAATTCAGGTGTAATAAAGTGTTTCTTATTATTAGGATGTTCTACAAGTAGGTAGTAAAAAATATACTCTAATAATTGCGAACCTTACTGTACCAGCGCGAAGTCACACTTGCAGCGCGCTTCACAGCCGCCATAAAGATTGGTTCCTACTATACATCTATCTATACTATAATAAAACTGTAGCTGGGCTAAATCTGTACATTAAATATTTTTTGAAAATTATAATTGAGATAAACTTCAAAATCGATATAGAGAGCAAAAAGGATATTTTTTTAATTTTTGTCTGTCTGTCTCTTTGAACACGCATCACGCTGAAACTACCAGATGGATTTAGATGCAACTTGGCACAATCATAGCTTATGTTATGGATTTACATTTAGAATACTTTTTATCCCGAAAAAATCATGAGTTCCCGTAGGATAGGGGTTAAAAGTTATTTAAAAGAACACATATTACGCTGAAACTACTGGTCAGAGTTTGGTGTAACTTGGCACAGTCAAAGTACATATTATGTATTAAAATTATGGATTCTTTTTATCCCCAAAAAATATAGGGTTCCTGCGGGATAGGTATTCAAAGTTATGGTAATTTAAATGTAATATAAATAAAACATTAAAATGGTATCATAATTTCGACTCTCTCGCCACTATACTATCTGGTTTAGCGGGAGTATTTCTGCCTGCCAACCCAGACGTGCGTGGATCGAAATCACGTACTGATTGAAATGTTTTGTTCCATATTTTTATGCATTTACATATTTTAACTTGGCACAGTCAAAGTACATATTATGTATTAAAATTATGGATTCTGTTTATCCCCAAAAAATATAGGGTTCCTGCGGGATAGGTATTCAAAGTTATGGTAATTTAAATGTAATATAAATAAAACATTAAAACGGTACCATAATTTCGACCCTCTCGCCACTATACTATCTGGTTTAGCGGGAGTATTGCTGCATGCCAACCCAGACGTGCGTGGATCGAAATCACGTACTTATAGAAATGTTTTGTTCCGTATTTTTATGCATTTACATATTTTATGCGTTATAACTTGGCACAGTCAAAGTACATATTATGTATTAAAATTATGGATTCTGTTTATCCCCAAAAAATCGATCGTTGATCTCCAACAAATGGACCGATTTTGATTCGGTTTTTTATGTTTGAAACTGATGTGATCGAGATGGTTCTTCACTTTATGGGGGGGGGGGAGAAAAGGGGGAGTTTCGAGAGAAAAAGGGGGAGTTTCGAGAAAAAAGGGGGAGTTTCGAGAAAAGGGGGAGTTTCGAGAAAAGGGGGAGTTTCGAGAAAAAGGGGGAGTTTCGAGAAAAAAGGGGGAGTTTCGAGAAAAAATGGGGAGTTTCGAGAAAAAAGGGGGAGTTTCGAGAAAAAAGGGGGGGTTGAAAAAAAAGGGGGGCAGTTGAAAAAAAGGGGGGGTGAGAATCGTATCTTTCAAACGAATGGACCAATTTAACTGCGGGTTTTTATGTTTCAAAGCTGAGGTAAACAATATGGTTCTTAGCTATAATGGGGCTTTATACTCGCTACGCTTCGCTCCCGCCTTCGTCTTCTAACCTATCACGACCATGTCGGATTGCCACTGAAGGTTGTTAACACAGGTAGGTAGGTAGGTACTATTGGTACTGGAATAATTCATAGGATCATTATATCCCAGAAAAACTACCACGCGAGCAACGCTGCGGGCACAGCTATAGGCAATAATAACGTAAAAGTCTGTACAAAGAAGATAATTTTAAAAAATTGGTCTGAGCTACTGAACAAGAATAAAACATTTTTAAAATTCGTGTCTGTCTGTTTGTTTGTCTGTACGTTTGTTCGCGCATCACGTAAAAACTATTAGACCGATTGCGATGCAGTTTTCAGTGTTGGATAGCTTAGGGTTTGACCAAGACCTAGCGTACTTGGTATCGTAATCCAATGATTAGATGCCGAGCAATCGATAAAAAACTTTTAAACGGCTGAAGGAATTTTGATCAAATGTTTATTGTAGGTCATGGAATAGCACATAGAGTACTTTTAACCTAGAGAAATGACCACGCGAGCGAAGCCGCGGGCACAGCTAGTATATAATGTTTGGATTGATTTTAGTACTTTTAGTGACCAAGTTCACAATCTTCGAATGCTTGTTGCAACTGCGGTTGCCAGAAACGGTAAAACTTAGGTACAGTTTCTTAGTTTTGCCTTATTTTTCAAATTGTATCGTTCTGTAAAACATAATACTACGCTATGTTACGTAAAAAACTAGGTAATATACACGTAGAACTGATGTTTTCGTAATAATTAGCGAAAATATATTTTTGTAAAACAATCTGTAGGTATATCAAATATCGTCAAATTAAATATATATCAAAAATGTTGTTTGTTTGTAGTATAAGGTAGTGCTGGTCTCTAGTGTCAGAGTTTGTCAGGCCTCCCGAGGGCCTCTGATATAACTCTGTCTTAACGACTGCTATTAATCAATGACAGCCGGAACCGACTGCTTAACGTGCCCTCCAAAACATGGAACGATGAAAAACCGCACATAACCACAGAATAAATTATAGTACTTGGTAATAACTTAGAAAAGTCATTGCGGAGCCTAGGCCGAACACGAATCGTTGGATATGCACTATTGAACCTTTAGGCTACCATCGTTCTATACCTAAAACTAAAAATACGGCAGAAGAAAAAAACGTAAAATATAAATCCATAGAAAAGATTCTAAATTCGATATTTGGTGAAGTTTAACCATTTATTTTGAAGCCGTCTGCATATAAATGTCTGTTATGCAATTACTGAACGGCACTCTACTCTTCCCTCATTAGTACATAATGGTTGGAATACTAAAAGTAATTCCCATATGTTTTCAGGGAACCTTCTGTATAAATGGCGGTAGCAACAGCTCGATCCGGCCGGCTGGAGCTCAACGGAAACAATAAAAAAAACAATATAAAAACAAAAAACCCGACTGCGAACAAAACTAAAACAGAGGCAAACAAGGTTTAGATTTTTGATTTTGAAATATAAGATGCATTCGGAGGCATCATGCATTTCGTTTCTCCTTTGACAGGATCAACTAGAACCTGGCGAGATACTCCTCATGTCTACGACTGAATCTTGTATTTCAAAATCAAAAATTCAAAGCTTGTTTGCCTCTTTTTAATTTTGTTCGCAGTCGGGTTTTTGATTTTTATAGTAATTTCATTTAATTATTAACTTTTTAGGTTATATTTATGAGTGTGAGAATGGTTGCCAACCAACTTTAAATCGTTATAGATCCTAAATGGTCATTAGATTTGAAAAATGATAAGAGAAACTTAAAGATGATTTTCAAATACCTATTCAATGATAATGAATTCGACATAGTTCGCCGACTTAATTTTTTTCTTTTTCACAATATGGCGTCTGATTGTCGCCATATTGTATTTTGATTAATGTCATGTCTAACATGTCTTTAGTAGCACTCGCAAGATTAAGACAAAACGATTGCCGTAAGATCATCAACATCGATCCACGCGTTTGGTCTATATAGTGCAACAAAGGAACAGACATCATCATCGGCCTATATCTGTCCACGGCTAGACGTAGGTCTCTCATAATGCACGCCACTGAGCTCAGTCTTCAGCTCCCCTCATCCATTCTCTTCCAGACTCTTTTTGCAGGTCATCACTCCACCTGGCCATAGGGTGTCACTACGTTTTCCTAAACGTGGTCTCCATTCGATAACTCGTCTATCCTAACGGTTATCGGTTCTTCTGGAAATGTGACCAGCCACTGCCACTTTAAGCCGCTTAAATACATAAAAAAGTACATTCAATTATTATACTTTCAATTATTAGACTCATGGACAAGAAGCTTGAATTAGTGGATTCAACTTTGTTTCTGGGGTTAACTTTGGATGGTAAACTGCAATGGGGACCTCATATAAAAAAACTAGGTGGCAAACTAAGTTCTGCAGTCCACGCGAATCGTGAGGTAAGAAGACTTACAGACGTTAGCACTGCGAGGTTGGTCTACTATGCCTACTTTCACAGAATAATGTCTTATGGTGTCCTACTGTGGGGGGCAGCGGCAGATATAAACGTGGTTTTTGTATTGCAAAAACGAGCAGTTTGAGCAATTTATGATCTGAGTCCGCGAACTTCACTTAGAGAAATGTTTCAGAAAATAAATATAATGACTATCCATTCCCTATATATTTACGAGAATATAATGTACACTCGTAAAAACATAAATATGTTTACTAAAAGAAGCGAGATTCATAACTTTAATACTCGCAACAAAAATAAGTTATTGTTCCCTTCTTTTAGACTTAAGAAGAGTAGCAAATCTTTCTTAGGTAATGCAATTCGATTCTATAATAAAATACCGAAAGAGATATTGGAATTAAAAGAGACACAGTTTAAAAAACATGTTAAGGACAGTTTAATGGAAAAGGCATATTATAATTATAAAGATTACATTGATGACAAATATGCTTGGTGTTCGTCTAGCTCTGTGCAAACTTAGGTAGGTATTTGACAAAGCCCTGTAAAGCTGCTAACACTATTTGTGAACCATGACAAGGCCCTTTTACCTGCTTTTTGTTAGTTTGTAATTTCTGACAAAGCCTCTTTACAGCTGATAACCAACAACTTGTATGCATATTGTCATTTATTATCATTTTGATTATTGTTTGACAACGCCTCTGTACAGCCGCACATTTTTTTGTTACTATACTATGTACTCTTAAATTATTTAAATTGAAATGTTTGACATGACCAAGTGTTCCATGTGTACCTACGGTATGAATAAATTCTTATGACTTATGTAGTATTCGTCCTGCTATTATTTCAGGTTCTAAGCAACAGTGCTATTATTCTGTGGTACCGCCCACATGTTAGGTATTTAAATCGATTTAATAACTAGGACTGTTGTAACAATTCTCCTTTGAGTTACTAATGCTAACTTAAAATATTAATCAAATAATCGTTAGTGAAGTCTTCTTAAATCTTTAAGATTAATACAGCAAAAGAGTTGTAAAATCCTAGAGTCTTAATAACTATTGTAGTGATTGCTGGAACGAATTCAATTTTGACTGAAATGTGTTGAAAGAACTACCAATTTGGTTGACAATAAGATTTAAATATCTTATTGTGGTAAGCATTGTGTGTCCAATTTGTCTAAAAGAGCTTGGCTGTGATAATTAGGCGTAAATACTACCTATTTATGATATACATACAAGATATTTTTAACTGGCGTAAAAATCCTTGTAGTGTTATTTCACTGCATTAACTGCGTTTCAAGTTAAGCATTTGACTGCATTAGCCACAACACCTTATTTTGTAAATGCTTTATTACGGTGTTCATGGGAAGCTCTCGATTTTTTATCATCGTATCTTAGCAAAAGAATCCAGAAAGTGGATGTAAATAGTATAAGGTAATTTGGATCTCTCATTACAACGGGAGTCCCGCAGGGTTCAATGTTGGGGCCATTCATTTCCTGGGTTTAAATTAACGATCTTCCCTTTTTCATAAAAAACGTATGTGTTGTTGTTTTGTTTGCAGATGATACTTTACAAATTTTTAAGATTGACAATAATTTTAAGTGTGATTATGGTTTGTTAAAAAAGAATATTCATGCTTGTTTTCAATTGGTTCACAACTAATAATTTAATGTTAAATGAAAACTAAAACTAAACTAAAAACTAAATGTGTTAAATTCTCGCTACCCAATGTCAGAGGGTTTCCTACAAGCTCAAGTATTTTAATAAATAGTGAGCTCATAGACCTTGTGCAGTCAACTACATTTTTGGGTATTACTAATAATGTCAGAGGGTTTCCTACAAGCTCAAGTATTTTAATAAATAGTGAGGTCGTAGACCTTGTGCAGTCAACTACATTTTTGGGTATTACTTAGATTCAAAATGACAATTGTTCCTCACATATCGTTTTTAGGTGGTAGTTTGAGCTCTGCAGCCTTTACAGGATCGGTGACAATATACCGATATGGTCACTGTAAGATATTTCAGTTACTATCACGGTATTAGGTCATATGGCATTCTGCTGTGGAATAAAGCCGCAGAAATTCAATCGATATTTTTGCTACAGCAGAGGGCAATTAGTTCCAAATGCCGCGATTCTTTTAGGGAATAGTTTAAAGAGATCATATTCTTACAGTGGCTTATGAATACTTATTACAATGGCAAAATTTATGGCCTCATGTCTCCAAGCCCCATGATAATAATAAGTAATTACTTCTATGTTTATGTTGATTGAATCAAATGTTCAGAGCGTTTTGTGAGATATTTCATGACTTTATATACTATATATCTAGTTGGAAAGTAAGATAATAGATAAACTAGATTTTATGGTCATGCTCACTGACTTGCGGCGTTTCTGTAACGGGTCCCTTACTTCCCTCTTAAATGGTTGAGGGGGCAATGGCTCATACACAAGTTATACTCGTGAACAGATGGTGCTTGTGGGGACTGGTCTAGCCTGGTAATTATTCTTATTAGTCATTTTTTTTTATACCAGTTTGATGATGACGATTGTGGGATATGTCATTGGCACTTTTATATTTGACATTAATTTCAGTAATTTAAAATGATTTAAAGAATTGTCAAATATGAAAAAAAAAACATCCCCGTAGAGTTTCTTGGTGCTCTCTTCTTTAACGGACTTATTTCCGAAGCACCGGTAGAGTCAGAAGGGTATTTCCTTTTCCTGTGCGAGATTCATCTCTGAGTCTGTACATGAAAGGGAAATTTCCTTTTCAAACACTATGCATACCTACTTAGTTTACCAAATTTTATTGATTTGATCTATTTATAATAATGATTTAATATTTTTCTCCTTGTTTATGAGATGTTAATTTTTGACTTGTAAAAGAACTATTAATTTGCCTATTTACAATAAAATACTTTAATTTTCTTTTATCATCACACGTCCTACGTCGATAAGGTCTGCGACAGGACTAACGAAGGCAAGCAAAGGTTCTGGCGCCGTAATTTTGTGTAGGTACCTATAAAAAAATGCCATATTATCAAGCATGTAGTTTTTTTAAATAAATTCATAGGTTCGAAAAAAATACTTGAAAGAAACCACTTATTTTTTTTGTAATATTTGTTTGATTAATGTCGACAAACTAACAAACAGAGACACGATTTAAAAAAATGATATATTTTTGTTCAGTAGCTTATTTTAAGTACCCTAGAGGTTTCTGAGGTACTTTTGTCGATGGTTTATCTATTCAATAGCTGAATCTGACCAAATCTGATTAATTTCAATAAGGGTCTAAATCGTGCGACACCTTTTAAATGATTTTGGAGCTATGTACCTACATTACAACCTTATTGACATAAATCAGATTTAGTCGGGTTCAGCTATTGAATAGGTAAACCATCGATAAAAGTACCTCAGAAACGGGGCATTAACTATTTTAATCTATTCGGTGACTTCAAGAACACATTGTTTAATTTGTTTTTTTTTTTCAGTAATTTGTTACGGCGTACCTGAACATAAAGCAATCGAGCCGATCATGGAGAGTTTGACAATCCAATCAGTTATGGAAATGAGTGTTGTCAAAATTTGTTCCAGTACTCTCCGACAGGGCGTATCAAATCAGTTCAACAAACAAGCTGTCATTTCATCTATGAATGATGGCAGTTATCTATAACTGCCCTGCCACCTGTCTTGTGTGTACTTATTTTAATAAAGGATGTTTATGGCGTCAACCCGTTGACGCATAAAATATATCATAATTTGTTTTTCTTGCGTTGTACGAAACGAAGGTCAAAATGAGATGAAAATGCTAAATCTAAGATCCGCTGAACATTTTTTCTGTCACGTTTTTACAGCTAGTACAATCTGTTGTTAATAAAAACGTTTAATCAATTTACTGCAATTCGTTCCTAATGAAAAATTTGTATTGTATTATATTAGAAGAAATATAATAAAAAATATAATATGTTCTTATATTATAAGAAGATTATATTATACCTAATATTTTTTTTACTTGTCAAGAGCAAACTTATAGTGTATAAAACATAGGATCAATGGTATAAAAGGTAGGTAAATAATTCATTAGACATCGAACAAGGAATGAAATTACTTTTTTTAAAAGCTTTTATGCATTGCACAAGCCATGTCATGGTGAAACTTAGAACTAGCTATCACGTATTAATGCGTATAAATATAATATAATGCGTATACAAGATTTCGTGCCTGTGCTGTTAACCGATGAGGAGTGATGAAAACTCCCGGGAACATTCCCAAAGCTTCCAATACTTCCACGAAAGTATCCAAATTTCCACGAAACATTGGGAATATTGGTGAAAAATCGTGTACTGGGAAAATAATATTTACTGTACTTATTTGGTTAGTAAGGTAGAATAGTGATTTGTAGGGTAGTAGTTTTTAAACTTATCTACAACACCAAGTCAAACATTATTGTGTTTCGTTTATTTTCTTACTGATAGTCCAAAGAAATAAAAAAAGCTTTCCATTTGATGAACACATTCCATTTCAGAATAATCTTTTTTCTTTTTATTTTCAACCTCTCTTTATACTTATTTTTTATTTAAAAAAGTATGTATCGGCTTATGTTTTTTTTTTTCATATGACATTTTTAAACTGCATATATTATTTTTTGGTTCACTTCTTATGTTTAATTTATGTTTAATTATTTTGATATTAATATCCTCTTTCGTCGTTAATAAATGTTACAAGTGCAATTCTAAATAACCTATGGGTTTGGTTATCCTGAAGTAACGAGTGTCGTAGTTTCACTTTAACTTTACATAATAATTAAAAATTCATTAAAATACATATTTTTTTTATAGAAAATGCTTTTACGGGTTCTTTTCTTTTCTTATTTTTTCTTTTCGCTTTACACTTTTAAGAATTTTTTGTTTTTTTTTTCGTTTCTTTGTTTTCGGTTTGTGAGGTAGGTACCCTGAAAGTTTCAGTCAGATAGCTAAACGTGAAGTGCTCGAAATTTGAATTGCAAGATTACAGGACAGTTTCGGGTATTTTCATCCCTATCAGGACCCAACCCAGAGTGCAGCAACAATGTCATGGTAAAAATTAAAACCGGCTATCATAATAAAATGCGTACACAAAGAACAATGGCGAACTCCCATACACACTTTTATGTCAGTAAAATTCACGGCGTCTTTAGATAAAAAATATCGCTAGTAAACAGTTTTCCCATATTAGCACAAATATTTTGCAACAATTCCTTACACTAAATATTTTATTTACGCAAACTTTTGTTTCTTTCGTATTTATTGTTCAATACTTTGACCAACACGCCTTATGTACTATTATTTATTTCACGACCTGGATGACTGGTAGATAATGCTGTTTAGCATTAAGTCCTTCCTGGGACCTACATTATTTTTGTGCAAAACAATTAAATAAATTAACCCTATTTTAGCAACAATTCTTTACACTTCCTCCATAAACTATAATGCATTGTATTCCCTTTGCTACGACTATAATGTTTTTTGTATAGAGGTTTTATATTGACGTACCATTTTGTCTATAGCACAGTCTATATTATTATTCTGTTTATCGCAAGGAGGTGAAATACGGTGAAATGAATTACGCTTACTGTTAAAAGATTTAACGCTTTTAACACCTTTAAGCTTAATTCAACCTCCTTTGTTTTAAAAACCGGGTCGGAAGAAAGCGTAATTCAACCTCCTTCGGTTTAAAAAACTGTGTGGAAAGTATACTGTGTTGACAATTTTGACATCAAAACCGGAGACTTCATTGTATTACATATATTTTTTCACCCGTTGGGCAGGCAACAAGACCGGTTAAACATTGTAGGAAGGAAATGAAGTTACAATTTTATGATTTTTTAAATTGATTTGATAACCTGGGTTTTTATAGCTTGCAGGCTATGTTGAAAAAACGTAGAAAAATTATTACTTACTTAAGTTCTGTAGAAATGATATGTCAAGACCCTGCAAGATTTATCGCATAAAATTCCGCCTATGTTCTTTCGTGTTTTTGCTGTTGTCCGTTGAAACAGTCCCTTTATCTGTAGCTAATCCTGGTTGTCGATTTAGGTCATGCTTACAATAAAAATGCATATCATCGGAACTGAACCAACATGTAAAAATACAAATCCGTAGATTAAGAGGAAGAGGTTCTAATTCAGCTTGCAAGATTTGACCTAAACAAACATACATACATACAAACAATGGAATTTAAATAAAAGCTTTTAACTAGACGGAGTCTACATGGCTAAATCGAAAGTGAAGCACCCAAGATAATTATGAAAATCCGTTAGTACGCACAAGCCTCAAGCACACACTTCATCATGTCAGCCTTTAGAAGTCCACTGCTGAACATAGACCTCCCCCAAAGAGCGCCATGACGAGCGATCTTGTGCCACCTCCATCCACCGGCTTCCTGCGATGGCTCCAATGTCGTCGGTCCATCGTGTGGGGGGTCACGCTGCGCAACTCTGAGCTTGTGTATGAGACCAATAGTTAGCGACCATGTCTCAGTGCCGTATGTCATCACTGGCACACACTTACATACGCCAAATCAGGATCTCCAGATAGGGTTTTTTTTCCACTTTGAGGATTATTTTTGGTGTAATCTTTGGGGAGATGAGTTCAGTCGTCAAACAGTTTTTTATCAATTGCTCGGCTTCAAGTCATCGAATTAAGATACACATCAATCTTTAAGTCAAACCCTAAACTGTCCATCAGTTTAAACCGCATCGCAATCGGTCCAGTAGTTTTTAAGTGATGCGCGATCAAACAGACAAACACCATTAAAATAAAGCTTTTGTGTTCATTGCTTATATTAAATCCATTAGACCATTTTTTACATTAAGTATTTACAGATTTTTTGTTACTTACTGATTTATTATAAGTATAGATAGATAGATGACGAATTATAATAACTGATGATAATGACGATTGTCAGTTCAATATTCGCGAAGGTAATAAAGCGCGAGCAAAAAATCGAGCAAATTGCAATTGCGAATTCTGAGAGACAGTTGGGCAAAACCCGTAATCAGTACAGTAAGAACCATCGCTTGACGCAAAACTAGCTGGGAGCTGTGACTACCGGCTTCAGTGAACTGAAATAAAAATAAATTATTCTAAAAAAATAACTAAAAACTCGACTGCGAACAACACTAAAAAAGAGGCAAACAAGCATTGACCCTAACTTGCACTATTATTTATT
Source organism: Alsophila aescularia (assembly GCA_946251855.1). Classification (NCBI taxonomy): domain Eukaryota; kingdom Metazoa; phylum Arthropoda; class Insecta; order Lepidoptera; family Geometridae; genus Alsophila; species Alsophila aescularia. The sequence goes on from OX276378.1 coordinate 45,041,794, forward strand.
CTGTGCCCTAACGTCAATGCAAACAAGCTTTAGATTATCCAATATCCATATACCAATATATTAAAGTGAAACGTTATCTGTTTGTTTGTTTGGGGAGCTTTCACGCAAAAACGGCTGGACGGATTTTGATGAAATTTAGAATGGAGATAGCTTATACCCTGGAATAAAACATTTTATCCCGGAAAATTGTAAGTTTCCATGGGAAAACTGGAATATGTTGATTGCTCACTGTAAGGAACGGTTGTCATCACAGAATGGTCTGTGGTTGCCATGGAAACGAAATAACAAATCTGTCAAAAAACATCAAGAGCATTGGAGCACCTACTTTTGCATTAGTTTTTAATATCGACGAATTCGCGGGCTGGAAAGCTAGTTGGTTGCACTTATTAGAGAACAATAATATATTATATAGGTAGATGGAAAAGGAATAAAAATATTCACAGATCCACCTGTGGATTTAAGAGGAAAAAGAAGTATTCACGGATCCACCTGTGGATTTATGAGGAGATAAAGTTGTCCACGGATCCAAATGTGGAGCCGAGCTGTGGATCCAAGTGGACGAAGGGGTTTTTTAAATATAAGATGCAGTTGGAGGCATGAAGAGTAGCTCGCCAGGTTCTAGCTGATCCCGTCAAAGGAGTAATGCTGCCTTCGACTGCATCTTATATTTCAAAATCAAGAATCTAATTTGTTCACAGTAATTTATAATTATTTATTAAATTACCTACTGCTGTATTACAGTTTTAGTAAAGCGTCAGGGGTTTTAGTAATATCTTATTTATTAAATTACCTACTGCAGTATCACAGTTTTAGTAAAGCGTCAGGGGTTTTAGTAATATCTTATTTATTAAATTACCTACTGCAGTATCACAGTTTTAGTAAAGCGTCAGTGGTTTTAGTAATATCTTATTTATTAAATTACCTACTGCAGTATCACAGTTTTAGGAATGCGTCAGGGGTTTTAGTAATATCTTATTTATTAAATTACCTACTGCAGTATCACAGTTTTAGTAATGCGTCAGGGGTTTTAGTAATATCTTATTTATTAAATTACCTACTGCAGTATCACAGTTTTAGTAAAGCGTCAGTGGTTTTAGTAATATCTTATTTATTAAATTACCTACTGCAGTATCACAGTTTTAGTAATGCGTCAGGGGTTTTAGTAATATCTTATTTATTAAATTACCTACTGCAGTATCACAGTTTTAGTAATGCGTCAGGGGTTTTAGTAATATCTTATTTATTAAATTACCTACTGCAGTATCACAGTTTTAGTAAAGCGTCAGGGGTTTTAGTAATATCTTATTTATTAAATTACCTACTGCAGTATCACAGCTTTAGTAAAGCGTCAGGGGTTTTAGTAATATCTTATTTATTAAATTACCTACTGCAGTATCACAGCTTTAGTAAAGCGTCAGGGGTTTTAGTAATATCTTATTTATTAAATTACCTACTGCAGTATCACAGTTTTAGTAAAGCGTCAGGGGTTTTAGTAATATCTTATTTATTAAATTACCTACTGCAGTATCACATTTTTAGTAAAGCGTCAGGGGTTTTAGTAATATCTTATTTATTAAATAACCTACTGCAGTATCACAGTTTTAGTAAAGCGTCAGGGGTTTTAGTAATATCTTATTTATTAAATTACCTACTGCAGTATCACAGTTTTAGTAAAGCGTCAGGGGTTTTAGTAATATCTTATTTATTAAATTACCTACTGCAGTATCACAGCTTTAGTAAAGCGTCAGGGGTTTTAGTAATATCTTATTTATTAAATTACCTACTGCAGTATCACAGTTTTAGTAAAGCGTCAGGGGTTTTAGTAATATCTTATTTATTAAATTACCTACTGCAGTATCACATTTTTAGTAAAGCGTCAGGGGTTTTAGTAATATCTTATTTATTAAATAACCTACTGCAGTATCACAGTTTTAGTAAAGCGTCAGGGGTTTTAGTAATATCTTATTTATTAAATTACCTACTGCAGTATCACAGTTTTAGTAATGCGTCAGGGGTTTTAGTAATATCTTATTTATTAAATTACCTACTGCAGTATCACAGTTTTAGTAAAGCGTCACGGGTTTTAGTAATATCTTATTTATTAAATTACCTACTGCAGTATCATAGCTTTAGTAAAGCGTCAGGGGTTTTAGTAATATCTTATTTATTAAATTACCTACTGCAGTATCACAGCTTTAGTAAAGCGTCAGGGGTTTTAGTAATATCTTATTTATTAAATTACCTACTGCAGTATCACAGCTTTAGTAAAGCGTCAGGGGTTTTAGTAATATCTTATTTATTAAATTACCTACTGCAGTATCACAGTTTTAGTAAAGCGTCAGGGGTTTTAGTAATATCTTATTTATTAAATTACCTACTGCAGTATCACATTTTTAGTAAAGCGTCAGGGGTTTTAGTAATATCTTATTTATTAAATAACCTACTGCAGTATCACAGTTTTAGTAAAGCGTCAGGGGTTTTAGTAATATCTTATTTATTAAATTACCTACTGCAGTATCACAGTTTTAGTAATGCGTCAGGGGTTTTAGTAATATCTTATTTATTAAATTACCTACTGCAGTATCACAGTTTTAGTAAAGCGTCACGGGTTTTAGTAATATCTTATTTATTAAATTACCTACTGCAGTATCACAGCTTTAGTAAAGCGTCAGGGGTTTTAGTAATATCTTATTTATTAAATTACCTACTGCAGTATCACAGCTTTAGTAAAGCGTCAGGGGTTTTAGTAATATCTTATTTATTAAATTACCTACTGCAGTATAACAGTTTTAGTAAAGCGTCAGGGGTTTTAGTAATATCTTATTTATTAAATTACCTACTGCAGTATCACAGCTTTAGTAAAGCGTCAGGGGTTTTAGTAATATCTTATTTATTAAATTACCTACTGCAGTATCACAGCTTTAGTAAAGCGTCAGGGGTTTTAGTAATATCTTATTTATTAAATTACCTACTGCAGTATCACAGTTTTAGTAAAGCGTCAGGGGTTTTAGTAATATCTTATTTATTAAATTACCTACTGCAGTATCACAGCTTTAGTAAAGCGTCAGGGGTTTTAGTAATATCTTATTAATTAAATTACCTACTGCAGTATCGCAGTTTTAGTAAAGCGTCAGGGGTTTTAGTAATATCTTATTTATTAAATTACCTACTGCAGTATCACAGTTTTAGTAAAGCGTCAGGGGTTTTAGTAATATCTTATTTATTAAATTACCTACTGCAGTATCACAGTTTTAGTAAAGCGTCAGGGGTTTTAGTAATATCTTATTTATTAATTTACCTACTGCAGTATCACAGTTTTAGTAAAGCGTCAGGGTTTTAGTAATATCTTATTTATTAAATTACCTACTGCAGTATCACAGTTTTAGTAATGCGTCAGTGGTTTTAGTAATATCTTATTTTGGTTCTCGTCATCAAAAACAATGCAGTCTTTTGTGATGACATTATGTCACAGAATACCTAATATTGTGTATCAACCAAAAACACCACAAATTATCCACTCACGCTCGCATTCGCAACCACCAGTTGCTATGCTTCACTCGTTTGTTTAGCGGTGTAGACTACGTATTTTTTAAAAGCTTTCATTTAACTTCACTCGTATATATGTATCTATGTATTTCTGTCTGTCGTGGAATCTTGCAATTCAAATTTAGAGCACTTCCCGATTAGCTATCCCGCTGAAACTTTCAGAAATCGAAGAGAATGCAATAAAAATAACAGCAAACTTAATAAGAGACAAAGCATTTAAAAAAACAGTTTTTTTTATTTATTATCCTTATTTAAAACATGCTGTACTAAATATACTGTGTATAGACTCGTATATGTAGAAGTTTTTTTACGAGCACTTTCCGGTAATCTTTATAAATTTTTAGCGCAAGCAAAAAATAGTTTCAAAGCAGTTAAATTTTTACTGATGATGTTACTTCCGAGAGGTTTCCTTGTCGTTTTTACTTTTAATATAACATCGCGATGAATCATATTGTCTAACGAGTTTTTTCTATTCCTCTAACTAACCACAATAATTAAGAGAAGTCACGACCTTGCTCCGCTGATTTTTAGATATATCCTAGACGTCTGTACACGTAGATTATGCCCCCATATTGGAAAAAATATCAAATTTTTACTTTAAATTAATAAACTAACCATGAAATTGTTTTTGTGTAATAATCATCACGATTCTTTGAATTCAATTCAAAAGTTAGGGGCTATGTTTAAATGATTGCATGTTCATGCTCCTATTTCTCTTTATGTAATTGAATGAACAAACCCAAATACTTTTTTTTTGCGTGGATATCTGAATTCTAAAACGATACCTATTTAATTTGTATAATAGGTTTCATTTGCTGATTTAGTTTTCTCAATAAAGTTTTCTGCTGCGTTTTGACTCGAGCGCGCTTTTTAATCGATTTCTAAAAGGAGAAGGGGTTGAAAGTTTTGTAAAAATATATTTTCACCAATCGACAGTGTTAGCGAAATGGATGAAACCTTGAAAATAAATGTCATATGGCAAAGCAAAGATACAATATACAAACTTCTATCTATATAACTTATATATTCTATCCGCACCAATTACTTTTATAAGTTATGTACGGTTTTCCATCGCTCCGTGCTTCGGAGGGCACGTTAAGCTGTCGGTCCCGGCTGTTATTGATTAATAGCAGTCGTTAAGCCATGTCAGAGGCCCTTGGGCAGCCTGACAAACTCTGACACCAGGGCCAGCACTACTTCATACGACAAACAAACAAACATCCCGAAAAATAAAGGGTTCCTCTGGGATAGGGGTTGAAAGTTCTGTAACAGTATCATTGCACCAATCGATTGTGTAAACGATCCGGATCGAATCTTTAAAATATATATCATAATTATGGCAAAACAAAGATAGGGGTAATTTTTAGGGTTCCGTACTAAAGGATCCAAATGGAGCCCAATTGAAGCATTTAGGTACCTATCTTGACCTTCTCTATTCACGAAGTTCCTCTCCGTTGAAAGTAGGTCCATTTGGATGGCCAAAGGTTCCCTTAACTATGTGCAATCGCAGCGTCGCGTTCGTAGCGCGTGAGGAAACCGTAGTCTGCATAGCTATAGTCACTAAGCTATGTTTGTCATTAGCTTTTTGACAGTCTGTGAATTAGTTCAATACATGGTATTACTTAAAAAACCACGAGAAAAATTACTACGCGAGCGAAACCGCGGGCAAAATATGAAAAATAAATGCGCGGGCGAAGGCGGAACGCACGAAGAAACCTTTTAACCGTAGGTACATAGCCGGGTCAGGTCGCTAGTTCATGTTAGCATTAAGGTCGTTTGTCTACTATCCATGTGTACCTATCCTAAGGTGAACTGTTAACGGTCCGTTGTCGGTTAGTCCGTTAAAACCGGAACCCGGTAATTAGTTTCAGCTGCACTTGAGTTCTAAACCAAGTGTAACTCAAACAGTTTAGCGGTTGTGCGTCCTGCTCAGGCTGAGTAATTGCTTTGTGGGTTGCAGTGCGTTCACACTTGAGAAATCTATTTACTTATCTACTTGCTGTTTTTTTTTATTACTTTGAGTGACGAGGCGGGCAGATCGCTCGCCTGATGGTAAGCGTCACGCCTGCCCAAAACAGTTGCAGTGTCACCCAGAACTTTGGTTGCAAAATGCGCGTCACTGCACTGCGCTCGTCACCCTGAGACATTGGTTGTTAAGTCTCATTGCCCAGTAATTTCGCTGGAATCATTGCCCGTCAAACGAAACACAGAAATGTTTACACACTACTGCTTGCCGGTTGAATGTCTGACCAAGGTGTAGTACTTCCCCAGGCGGCCTCTTGCGTAAGAGGCCTACCACTACAGTTATGTACCACTGTAATCACAGGTATTGAGGGAATTAACTTGCGGCGTATCTCCGTCTATATGTATTTATTAATTAATGCCACCTGAAGTTGTACTATTATTTATTCTGTGCCTGAAGGCAATAGCTGACTTTGGAAACGAAATAAATAAAATGATTTCCCGTTACATTTTAATGTTGAGCTTTCACAAAAGAGCAATGGTTTTTGAGACAACATGTTTTTTCGCTAATTTGGTTTGGACGAACGATATTTTTTTCTCAAGTTGCATCGTACAAACTGTTGATTTGTTAGTTAGGAATTCCAAAATATTATGTTTTAACATTATCCCATGGTATACATATTTGACGACCGGTTGGTCTAGTGGCTAGTGACCGGTACGAAATCAAACAGTCGTGGGTTTGAATCCTGCAACGTGCAATCATTTTGTTTGATTAGCAGAAATGTTTGTTTCCGAGTCATCATCATCAGTCTGTATCCGTCCACTGCTGGACATAGACCTCCCATTGTTTCCGAGTGTGTGTGTAGTATGTAATATTCGTATCTACGTATGTTTATCCGCTAGATCCTTAAGTATTTTACTTCTTCTTTCAAATAATTTGGGATATTGTTGTAGACTTTTACTATTAATACTGCTAATAAGTATTATAATATTATTGTCTTGTCTTCGAGTTTATCTCCTCGGCCAACATTTTTAATCGCTGAACCAATAGAGTTAGTTCAAGAAAAGAGTAAATAAGTAGTTTATCTAAATAGATCTCGCGTGATCTGACAGAGAACTAAAGTAACCGACATAGCTCTAAGGATGAGCAAGCTGAAGGCCTATGCTCAATAGTGGACAAGTATAGGCTGATGATGAGGGCTCGCGTGTCATTACGTCACGATGTTAGCTGAGACGGTCTATAAGATGATGGTGATAACTTGATCATTATCCCAGAAATTATAGAATATAATTCGTAGGTAGGTAAAATGAGAAAGACTCTTAGCCACTTCTACAGGCAGGTGAGGCGAAGGCGAGCATTACCGCGAAATTGATGACACTCCGTTTCCTTACTGCGCGACCTTTCGGTACAAATGCTCATTAACCATGAATCACCCGCTTTATTAGTCTGTTTCTATTGACAATGTTAACTGGATCATTTTAGCGAGACCGCAGCCTTAGAGCTTAGATGCATTCTCTACCTTATAGGCTCGACTATCCCTAGTCACATAATACATAATAGCTAGTATTGCTAAGTATCCATACTAATATATAAAAGTGAAACGTTGTCCGTCTATTTGTTTGGGGAGCTTTCACGCGATAACGACTGGACGGATTTTGATGAAATTTAGAATAAAGGTAGCTTATATCCTGAATAATTATTTCGCGAGCTTAAACCTCTTTTAATTACAATGACAGTCTCACAGCCATAATAAAGCAATAGGAACGAAAATGTCTGTACAATGAAGATAATTAAGAAAAAAAAGGGTACTTAAAATAAGCTACTGAACAAAAATATAACATTTTTTTAAATCATGTCTATTTATTTGTTAGTTTGTCTGTATGTTTTTTCGCGCATCACGTAAAAACTACTGGACCGATTGCGATGCGGTTTTCACTGTTGAATAGCTTAGTGTTTGACTTAAAAACTGGTGTACCTACTTGGTATCTCAATGCGATGAGTAGAAGTCGAGCAATAGATAAAAAAACATTTGACGGCTGAACGTTTGGTATATTGTACCTTATAGGTACTTTTGGTCCTGGAATAGCATATAGGATACTTTTATCCCAGAATATGACCGCGCGGGCAAAGCCGCGGGTACAGCTATTGTTTAAAAAAGGCCAAGCGTAGTAATATTATATATTCTGTGGCCGAGCACCACACGGCAAAATTATGCTTGTATGCTTCAGCTATCAATTATCATCGTTTTTTACCCGACTACGGCGAAGCAAGGGAAGGGTAATGAGTTTAACAGTCTATGTACTTTGTATGTGGATGTTCCACAATAGCGTCGCACCTATTGGTCCGATTTTGACAAACGAGGTATCAATCAATTTGTCTTCAAGTATAGAGTGCCATAGGACGTTTTACCCGACTACGTTGAAGAAAGGGAAGGTTTATGTGTTTAAACTAAAAACGTGGTCCTATTTTGATAAACAAGGTATCAATCGATTCGTGTTCATGTGAAAGCTTGATAAGCTTCTCTTTTTTTACCCGGCTACGGCCAAGCAAAGGAAGAGTGAAGTGTTCAAACTAAAAAAAAAAAACTATTTTGACAAGCGTGGTATCAATCGATTGGTCTTCATTGCATGAGTATCATAGGCTACTTTTTATCCGACCTTATATTTAAGTTAAGGTTTTAATGGTATTTTATTACATTTTACGAAAGTGGATAAAATAAAGCTTAGATTTTCAAGGGCACGATGGCATTAAGAGAACATTTCGCAACGTGTTGGCATTCAATAAATACCTATTGTTAAATGCCTGTGCGATAAACTATTAATTGATGGCTAATAAAAGCGTTACCTAGGTCTAGGTCAGGTTTTGCAGTTTACGTAGGTTAGCATGGTCTTTCTTAAATTGACTCTACATTGTGCAAACTGTTTAACATTGTACTCTACCTTTTGCAAAATGAAAATTTTCACACAACAAAACAAAACAACATTTATACAAAAAATATCTATTTATATTTATAATAAAGCAATAGGAACGAAAAAGTCTGTACAAAGAAGATAATTAAAAAAGAAATGATCTATGTTAAAAAAAAAAACTTATTAAACAAGAATATAACATTTTAAAAGTTCGTGTCTACCTGTTTGTCTGTCTGTATGTTTGTTCGCACTCACGTAAAAAATTGCGATTGCGATGCGGTTTTCACTGTTCGATAGCTAATGTTTTGACTTAAAAACTGGGGTACTTTATATCTCAATCCGATTCACAAAAGCCGAGCAATACATAAAAATATTTTTGACGGATGAAGGAATTTTGATCAAATGGTGGTATATTGGTATTTTAGGTCTTGGAATAGCACAAAGAGTACTTTTAACATAGAGAAATGACCACGCATGCGAAGCCGCGGGCATCAGCTATTTATATTATATAATTATAATAATATATATTATCATCATCATCATTTCAGCCTTTAGAAGTCCACTGCTGAACATAGGCCTCCCCCAAAGAGCGGCATGACGAGCGATCTTGTGCCACCTTCATCCACCGACTTCCTGCGACCTACACCATCGCAGGAAGTCGGTGGATGAAGGATGAAGTCATCGGTCCATCGTGTGGGGGGTCTCCCTACACTTCGCTTGCATATTCGTAGTCGCCATTCGAGAACCTTTATTCCCCAGCTGTTGTCGGTTTAATGTATATATTATTATTATAATATAATATACATTATAGTTTTATAATATTACATAATTTATATTTATATTTGTTGAAAATGCAACAAAATTTATTTATAAAAAAATATGCACTGCGTTAATTTCAAGAATTTTTTATTTTACTACACTTCAAACTTTCACTTTGTTCACTTTGCTCGAGGGCCCATTACGCGTTTGTAATTTTCACTAAAAGTACAACTTACAATATACATTACAACTTTTTAATCTATACATAAAATACTTAAAGCAATAAGAATGAAAAAGTCTGTGCAACGAAGATAATTAAAAAAAATGGTCTAGGGTACTTAAAATATGCTACTGAACAAGTTTTTTTTTTAAATCGTGTTTGTTTGTCTGTAAGTTTGTCTGTATGTTTGTTCATCATGTAAAAACTACTGGACTGATTGAGATGTGGTTTTCACTGTTGGATAGCTTAGCTTCGACTTAAAAACTGAGGTAAGTGGTATCTCAATCCGATGAGAAGCCGAGCAACCGATGAAAATATTTTAGACAAATGAAGAAATTTTGATCAAATGTTGGTATATTGATATTTTAGGTCCTGGTATAGCACATAGACTACTTTTAACCTACAGAAATGACCACGCGTGCGAAGCCACGGGCATCAGCTTGTGTTATAATAATTTAGTTACTTCTTCGCCAATTTATTTATTGTCCTAGATCGAAGTCAGAAATTAATATATCCATTAATTTATCTAAATAATAACTTTGAAAGCAACTAATGATGTTTCTTTTTGTCTTTTATAATCCTGCTCTACTGAATATCAGTATTATTTGTATATCCTAACAAGGTATTGTAGTTATCTTCCAAATTAATAATGTGTGCTCCTACAAAAATCAGCGCCATTTCGCCCTGTCCTACGCAATCTCTCTTACCGTCAACTAAGAATACTAAGAAGAGCCACACACATGCAAATATTACTCACATTATTAATCACAATATTATAATAAGGTACACGAGCACACATACACACAGTACCTACTAAAATGAGACTTCAAAGAAAATACACGAGGTGTTTTCGTCCCCCGCATAAACTTCGTCTGGAATTATAGCCAGAACCCAAAATATTTTCGTATAATCCGGCGCAAAAGAGAATCGACGCGGGTCATATGGAAACTAAAATAATGTATTACTTTCTTACCGCGAGTACCTACTCGCGTGTAACTGTACCTACAGTAACACAACTTAGTATTTCATATAAAAAAAAGTTGGTACGTCTATAAATTTGCTTCCATCAAGGCAATCCAAAAAACTGATGATAGCAAAATAGGGGGATACAGTTTGGTGATGCAGCTCCATATCTATCATTGACATCCAAAATTTAATAACACCACACGATGACTAAAGGATCAAAGAATTAAATACTATAAATTTTGACTTGGAGAAGCTACGGCGTTTGTTTGAGTTTCAATAGTTAGCTCTCGACACGATCTATCGCTTGCGTATATAAAACATTAGTATGAAATAGTTACGAGTATAGTGAATATACAGGTTGAATTTTTCAAGTGGGCGTGGATAGCTAAATCAGAAACTATGAGGAATAGCGAAAAGTACTCAAAGGAATCTCGGGCCCGATTTTGATGAAAACTAAAACTGCATCTTTGGATTTTTCAAAAATCTACATTTGTAGCCAGAAATCGAACACGTAGATTTAAAAAAAAACACACTGTATTATTACACGATTGGATAGTGTCGCTAATAAGGATCGAATTCTGGGAAGAAATGTCATACGGCAAACTTAAGGAAAATTTTGGATTTTAATAAACTAAAATAAATTAAAATAAATAATGCTGTCGGACTATACTATACTCAACAATAAGCTAAATTAAAATATAGAGATCGTATACGGTTAGGAAGAGCTTCTCAAGAGAAATCCAGTGATACCATAAAACACAATATGAAAGTGAAGGGGCGCATATTCACGTAAAACACACGGCCGTGTCCACGACACAGCCACACCCCGTTTTTTACACACTCAGTATATTACTCAAATTCCTGTGGTTCACACAAATATTTCACCCTGCGCGAGAATCTAATCCGCAATGTTACGCTTCGCAGTCGAGTCATTTTCTACGCCATGGTCAGTACTATTATTTATTCTGTGGCCATTGGGGCTATCAAATTTTTATGTATGATTATTCTTCAAAGCTTTTTTATTCTTCTGTCTTGGGTCTTGGGCCCATGTTCCTCATTTTATCTTATCTCTTTGATTCAGGCAAAGACTATTCGTCTTATTCGTCGTCTTTGGATTCAGGTATAGTTGGGTATAGGCCGTATAGGTATATACATAAAGCCTGTCTGTTCGTAGGAAAACGACTGGGGGACTGGACTTGGGTAGTGGTGTGCAAACATTTCTTCTGTATTCCGGGTTTTAAAGTAAAAAAAAAGAAGCAAAAAAGCAGCAAAATTAATGGGCATGATATTTAAAAGCCATTGCAAAGCTCAACGACATTGTTGTAACTAGCGCAGTGGAGTGACTCGCAAGATACTGTAACCTAACTTCAGGGGGCACTGCAAATGTTAAGGGCATGCGTGACGCTTACCATGATGCAAACGACCAGCTCACCAATCAATTGAATAAAATGAACGTGATATTTTACAATAATCGTTCCCTACGACAGCTAGGTGTACTTTCGCGTACTCACGCTGCGCGCCTGTTCTTTTTTCAGATAGACTTATCCAATTTTTCTTGGCACATACATCTTCTTCTTACTTTCAGTCCTAAGAAAGTGGTTGAAACAATCACATGTGTTCAATATTTAGTGTCGAAGTGTGCAAGTAGAAGACTCAGGTACCATTGAAAAGGTAAGAATCCCTATCAAATTGCGTTGATATACCATATATAGACTATATTACTATACTATGGTATGACTATATTATGGTATACATATACCATAACCTAGACTAGTTTTTTTTTAAATCTAATATTGAGGTAGCAGCCAACTGTGCCAGCCATTAAAATGTTGAAAAGCCAGTGTTTTGCAAACCATTTCGCGCATGCGCAGCGCCTGGTGTAATTTGGTCCTCTAACAAAATACCAAATATGTAAAAGTGAAACGTTGTTTGTTTGGGGAGCTTTCACGCGATAACGGCAGGACGGATTTTGATAAAATTTGGAAAAGAGATAGCTTATACCCTGGAATAAGACATATGATACTTTTTATCTCGGAAAATTGTAAGTTTCCGCGGGAAAACTGGGAAATGTTGATTACTCGCTGTAAGGAACGGCTTCCATGGAAACAAAGTAACAAGTCTGTAAATAAACATCAAGAGCGTTGATGCTGTATATACTTTAGCATTGGTTTTTAATACCCTAGAAGAACAATGGATGCTTTTTTTCGCGATAAACTGTAGTCCGCGCGGACGAAGTCGCGGGCGGGAAAGCTAGTATCAATAATTGTTAAATAATAAAAAAATGGGACTATACTGGACGTCTGTACCTATAAAACAGTACCGTGACAAAATCATTGAACGACAGACAACGCACAGCCTAAGCCGGTGGATCTAGAGATTTGAAATTTGGAGTTAATATTCTTGTTGGTGTACTAAAGCAGGATTTTTTAAAATTCCATCCTACGGGGGATGAAAGGGCGTGGTAAAGTTTGTATGAAGATACATTTTTATTTGCCACGTTTTACAAAGCTTTTATTTAACTTCACTTGTATGTCTATGTATTTTGTCTCTCCTGGAATCTTGTAATTCAAATTTCGAGCACTTCCCGATTAGCTATCCGGCTGAAACTTTCAGGGTAGCTCACAACTAGATGACAATGCAATACGTTTTTTTTTAGAAAATAACATGGTTTTTCGATTCGTTTTTTAATCTACTTTTGTTGCTGGTTTTAAAGTTACGATGATGACTTTGTAAATGTACTGTTCAAATGAAATAAAATTATGCGATCGGAGGTGACCTTGTTTGTAGGAAGAGAAAATAATTTATTGATCTTGAATACGGATTTAGATGAAATTTGGTAAATTGATACTTTAGGATATGTAAGCTATTCTACACTATCTACACTAATCTATCTATACTTATAAAATAGCATTAGGAACGAAAAAGTCTGTACAGGTACTTAAAATAAGCTACTGAACAAGAATATAACATTTTTTATAATCGTGTCTGTCTGTTTGTTTGTTTGTCTGTATGTTTGTTCGCGCATTAGGTACATAAAAACTACTGGACCGATTGCGATGCGGCTTTCGCTGTTGGATAGTTTAGGGTTCGACTTAAAACTGGGGTACTTGGTATCTTAATCCGATGATTAGATGCCAAGCAATCGATAAAAACTATAGGACGGCTGAACAAATTTTGAAGAAAATATGTTGTACTACCTAGTCATTTCTCTAGGTTGAAAGTTCTAAGACCTAAAATACCAATTTAACAACATTTGATCATAATTCCTTCAACCGTCAAAACATTTTTAACCCTTGGTCGGCTTCTTACTCATTGGATTGAGGTAAGTTTTTTTGTTTTGTTTTGTTTTAGTTTTTAAGTCAAACCATAAGCTATCCAATAGTGAAACACAACATCGAAATCGGTACAGTAGTTTTTACGTGATGCGAGAACAAACAAACAAACAACAGACATGATTAAAAAAAATGTTATATTCTTGTTCAGTAGCTTATTTTAAGTACCCTAGACCATTTTTTTGTAATTATCTTCTTTGTACAGACTTTTTCGTACTTATTGCTTTAATAGCTGTACCCGCGGCTTTTCCCGCGTGGTTATTTCATTTAAAAGTAGCACATATGTGTTATTCCAGGACCAAAAGTACCTACAAGGTACAATATATTACATTTCTTCAAAATTCGTTCAACCGTGAAATGGTTTTTTATCGATTGCTCGGAATCTAATCTAAAATAATCTAATCATCGGAATTAGATACCAAATGCCCCAGTTTTTGAGTCAAACCCTAAGCTATCTAACAGAAACAGAACTAAACAGAAAACCGCATCGCAATCGGTCCAGTAGTTTTTACGTGATGCGCGAACAAACATACAGACAAACACGATTTAAAACAATGTGATATTCTTGATCAGTAGCCTATTTTAAGTACCATAGACCATTTTTTTTATTTATTATCTTCTTTGTACAGACTTATTCGTACTTATTGCTTTATTATAAGTATAGATATTGTACTTTATAGGTACTTTTAGTACTGGAATAACACGAATGGGCTACTTTTAAATAAAATGACCACGCGGGCAAAGCCGCGGGCACAGCTAGAGTTACAAATAAAGAAGTAAAGTTTGTTGTAAGTTTGTACCGCTCTTCTCTGAAACTACTAATCCGATTCTGAAAATTATTTCACAAATAGGAAGCTACATTATCCCCGAGTGTCATACGTAGCCTATTATAAGTACTGATAAAAATAAGTTTAACATAAGATATCAAATTATTTCTAATCCAAGTCCGAAAAAATACAGGTCATTTCGCTGCTGTACCGGCGCCGGCGTTATTAGTAAACAGTATTAATCTTTAACAAATTAAATAGCACAGTAATAATAATCTCATTTCATGTAGATTAGTTTTGTCTTTTACATAATGCTTTTATGACGAGTAGTTTGAAAGTTAAGGTAGGCCTAAGAAAATGAAGTAATTATACAGATCGCTAAGAAAAAAGCCATACTGGAAACAATTAAGACTAGGCTCTGCTTTTTAAGGGTTTTTTTCATAAATATGCTGGGTCAACCACAAAATTGATAAATTTGAAACTTAACTTAAAATTACGTTATTTTCGGTAATATTTTCATTTTTCTACTCAACGGCTTAAGTTTTATCTCTAAAATAAATCCCACAGCTAGAAAATATAGTTTATTATTTAAGGCTTAGATAAAATTTACTTAGCTAAATTATTAGCCTGCCAATAAAGTAAATAACTTTTGAGACTTACATCATTTAGTTCCGAGCTAAATTGTGTGTTCAAACAGTGCTCGCGATATTCAAACTTGTTATGCAGGTACTTCAGTGGTTATTGCGGATAGCGGGTGGCAGAGTGTAGGGGAGCTGGCAGGGTAGTGGGCTGTGGGAACATGTAACCTTGGAGCCTGGCCTTAACAGTCCATATCTTTTAATCTACTGAACCGATTTTGATGAAACTTGAACTATTCATTAAGTTGAAAGATGCTGAAAATATTACTTAAAAAAAATTAGTCATATTTGGAGAATTTCTCTAGGTTTACATATTGGAATATTACGCATTTTCAACAAAACTACATACATACACACCAACTTGAGAAGCTTTCTTTTTTGAAGTCGGTTAAAAATAAATAAAAAGTAGTCGACTTGAGAACCACAAATGGAAATCGATTTATAAGTGGTCGCACAGGTAGCTCCGTTATTTATTAAGTTAATATTTGTGAACCTTTCAAAATCACTGTAGTATAAATTAACATATCAATCTATGTTCATTTGAAGCTTCTCCAAGACAGTTTTCTCTTAAATCCTAACTAACGCTAAATGGATTGTCAACTGTCCTTTTAAGTCCTTACAACCTCGAATGAACCAGTATACCGATACGTACAAATTTTGTTACAATATAATGTTGATTTTGTAATCTTGTTTTTTTTTTCTTTATTTTATTAATGCAAATATTTACATATATAAATTGAAAATTCAGTACATGAGGAAATTACGTACTGACTAGTATTTAGAAACGTCAAACGTGCATCACACGATAATTATAAATTAAATGATCATGTTATAGGATTTTTATTGCCGAAAGAGAAAGACAATTATGACAAAAATGACGTCGAGCGATAGTGATTTGACTCCAGAGTTGAATCAATTGATCGATTGATTGATCATTGAGTGTCAGATTTAATAAACTCCGTAGTCAGATCACTATCGCCCGACGAATACTCTCTCTACGCCCGACGACATTTTTGTGTCAACTTGAAAATGATAAAATACGGAACTGTTAAAATAACACCAAACACCGTCTTTTGTTTCAAATTCTTTGTAATCACGCCTTTTTTTTCCATATTCTGCTTATGGTGGCTAGTTCGATTTTCGAATAAACTCTCTTTACAATGCCCGTACAGTAGTTGCAGCGGAAGTTTGTATTTCGGAAGTTGTCTGCAAGTCGCTGCGCAAGCTGCTATTTTTCAGGCGCAATCCCAATGTTGAAGGTGAAGAGAGCATTGTATAACTGCCTCGTTCACTCGCTTACGTTTTTCACATATTCTATCTCGCTCTTACTTTATGCTGTTTCATTTCCCATAGCAGTACCTGCGCAATCGTTCACCTAATTTCACAAACATATACCTAGATTGGCTGCGACTACTGTATCTATGTTAAGAGTCATACGAGTTTTAGTGTTCCAAATTCAAATCACATTATATCCATTGGGAGTTTCATATAACTTTATCTCCTTTGGGTTATAATGACTTGACTTACGTTGAGGTTGCGTGATATGTGATAACTAAAAACAAACTTATCCAATTTTGATAGAATTTATACAGTGGAGTTCTTCTTTCTCATGTAAAAACAATCATAATAATTCGGTTCAGAAATCTCAAGATCTCAGAGAACATAAACAATAAAACGAACCTTTTTTTATTATTCTTCTGAGCCAATTTTGATGAAGCTTACACGAAAAAACTGAAAGTCTACCCATTTGAATAAAACAACAACCATCCAAATCGGTTAGAGATTTGAGGCATTACTCGTATAAACACAAAATCAAATGGATTTAATAAAAAAACTATTTATTCTCGAAAAACTACAGAACCAAATTTGATACAATCCATACGGGACCATCTGGAGATATATATATTTATATATATATATATTTATCTATATTTTTTTTTTAAAGCGTATATATATATAAATTAGTGGTGTAAGTAAATACATAAATTAAAAAAAAACATACAAACTGTGTAACATAATAGCCGTCTCTTTATAATCCGTAAATTGTTTCGGGTGTGAAACCAACGTCAAGAAGTATACGAATGTGTTTACTGAAAACGTTTCCACGTGATATGCTCCACGTCTATTTTAGAATAGGTACTGTATTCGTGCTCTTTAGAAAATCAACATTCGTGAAAAATTGCATTTCCTTGAATGAAATCTTTGCCAGTCTCACTCTTTCCAGGTGAACTCAAAAAATACTAATGTTTTCGCTCGCCGTTAAACCAATATAGCCTTTTGGCTTACAGGTTTATGGTGTAGAATTGTATTAGAGTGCCTTGATTATAGTTATGACATTATATTATAAAATGAATTTCACGGTTTTTTCAGCCATGGAAATTATTGAAAAGCATGAATGCTAATTGTTTTCCAGCCATGAAATGATGTGGCGAATATACTGACATAAAAAACTTATTGTTCAAAATGTACAGCGACACCTACCAA
Source organism: Alsophila aescularia (assembly GCA_946251855.1). Taxonomy (NCBI): domain Eukaryota; kingdom Metazoa; phylum Arthropoda; class Insecta; order Lepidoptera; family Geometridae; genus Alsophila; species Alsophila aescularia. The sequence continues at coordinate 45,059,378 of OX276378.1, forward strand.
AATGGCGATGCAGAGATGAAACAAAGATCTATTATCGTCATAGATTCAAATAGAATGCGAAAAAAGCACTTTACATGCATATACACACAGTTAGGTCACAGAAGACTATATATGTACTGTGGTTAGGTATTGTAAAGTACCTATAATGTGCAATTATTTTCTTAGCTCGTTTTCTAGAAAGAACTAGTTCTATATATATGTAGAGATCTGAGGATGACATTATCATAATCAGACTATACTTGTCCTCTGCTGGACGTAGGCCTCTCCTATTGCATGCTACTGAGCTCGGACTTCAGCTCTCCTCATACAATTTCTGCCAGACGCTTTCCGCAGGTCGTCACTCCACCTGGCCACAGGGCACTACGTTTGCCTAAACGTGGTCTCCTCTCGAGAACTCGTCTACCCCAACGGTTATCGGTTCTTCGGGAAATATGACCAGCCCAATGCCACTTCAGCTGGTTTATCCTTAGAGCTAAATCGGTTACTCAGGTTCTCAGTCGGATCGCTTCATTTCGAATCTTGTCCTTCAGTGAAACTCCAAACTATTCTAACTCTCTTGCCATAGCTCGCTGAGCGATCTTAAATTTGTGGACTAGTCTGACCGGAAGTGTCCACGTTTCGGCTCCGACGACACAACCAAGGACATTAGAAAGCCAAAAAGAAATACTCCTGGGAGTTCTCACGCAAGGATCTACGGAGTAAGAAAGAGAAAGATTAATTAAAACAAACTTTCTATGTAATTCTATGATAGCGATGATCTTTTTGGTCGGTCATAAGATTGACCTAAAATTCACATAAGTAGGATATAATTTGAAACTTTGCATATACAGGCTGTCCGGTAAATAGAGGATAACCCGGCAGGTAATTGCAGGTACACCACGGCAGCTCCGAAAAAATATATAAAAAGAAACATGTGGGTATTATATTACCTACCCATTTGTCTTTTATTTTTTTGAAAGATTTTTGTGTTCAAAGATTTTTAGTACAAAAATTGGCAACTGCTTGTCATAATTTGTAATGAGCGTTAGCGAGTCCCCAAGTTTCAAGGATATTCTCAGAAAAAAAATATGATTATTCCTCAACTTGTAAACGTAGTACCCAGTAATGTGATCAAAGAACCAAATTTTGAAAAATAAAACTAAGTCTTTAAACCTCACATTTGGAAGTGCCTTATGGAGCCACCTGCATGTACCACTATTTACCGGGCATCCTGTTTATGCAATTCCGATAACAATACACTAATATGGGCACCAACGAGCTGGTCTGATGATTCAGCTGGACGGGTAACCCTTGAATTGCCCATTAGATTTGTCTTAAACCCGTCCTCACAAGAGTTTATTCCCGCAGTTTCGAGTCTCTCTGCGTCTACTTTATTGCCCTAGCTCGCGGCCGATAAAAGTACTGTTGGAAAGAAAAGTGAGTTTATTAATATCACACTAATATTATCGAACTTCATGTAGTTTATGATTGCCTGGTAAAACGGGTATGTGAAACGCGAATGCTTCATTATGTTAATCATGATGTGTAGTTTTTTATGAGTTACTTGCTTTTGCGACTTTGTCCACTTAGACTACAGTTTGCCGCGATAAAAAATATCCTATCCTTCCCCAGGGTTCAAACCATATCTATACCAAATTTCATCGAGATCAGTTTAGCCGTTTAGTCGTGAAAATGTAACAAACAGATAGATAGACAAAGAGTCTTATTTACTTTAGCTACAATAATAACAAAGTAAAAACCGTGAATATGTATTTCTCTAGATTTATGCCAATATTTTTAGCCTTGAGTTAACCCTTAATGAGCGTGGCCTGGGAGAGGCTAACCGGGTTTTATAAACATAGTGGGATTTTTTATTAAGCTATAAGATAAAAACCATATATTTATTTATAATTTATATTAAAAAAAGTGGGAAATCTTCCTACTGAACGCGTTGAACGCGTTGGCTACCTACTGAAGCTCCATGTGTACATATAAAAACATATCATAAAATTATCGCGAAAACAACATTCCCATCCATAAAGCAATTCAAACATTGCAAGATAAACTAATTCAAAGAATTTTACCACATTTTTCCGCGGCATTGTGTTCTTTTTAATCCATTCGTACTGTAATTCGGCTCACTATTTGAACGAAAACAAACAACACTGATATTTTACCGTCTACAGATGAAAAATCAGGTGCGTTCCTTTTTATATTTTTTGGGGGAGAAACATATATTTTCTTTTTATAATTTGACATATTGTGGGAATCTTAAAACTTTTGAAGGCTTAGGACCTCGAAAAATCTTGTGGGATGTATATTCCTTCAATACCATTAAGGGTTGAAATTAACAAGTAGAGCACATACGAGTGTAGCTACACATTAGTATAGATACGTATGTATAGGTATATCTGCGCACATTTGGAATGCTAGCTCAGCGTTTGCGAAGTGACTAAGTACGTGACTTATTTATGAAATAGTTTATAATAAGGCTTTCAGTGTTTCTATATCGATTTTATTGATTTGTTTAGATTTCTTACCAAATTTTCCTAAGCGTTTTTTCTGCGTAGGAAATTCTATCGATATATGCAAACGGTGCCTTATCACCATCAGGTATTAAGTGTCATAAGGATTTCTTAAAACCGGCGTTACTGTACTTTACGTTCAATAGAAATCTTTTACTTAGGTGACAGTTATTGTAGAAGTTGAATGACCGCATGAAAGGTAAAATCTATTTATCTATACTTATAATTAGAGTTCGGATAATCGGATGCATATTTACCTAAAGTTTATTTTTGACTATGAAATTTGGAAGCGGATTCTTAAAAATATTTTTTTGAAGTATAATTCCCGTGATGCTGGGAAATCCGGGAAAGCAGAATTAATCGGATGCATAGTATGGAATCGAATTCTAAAAAGAATTCAATGAACTAGCTTAAAAACTCAAATAAAATAAAATCGTGGGGCGAGTCGAATTTTTAGTTTTTAGTGCACATAAAACCGTTTAACTTAAAAAAATATATATTTGATTACCAAGTTTTTTATAAATTTCCATAGCGTGCTGTATTTTAATAGTTAAGCCCTTTTCTTTTGATTCCCATATTGAGAGGATTGAAAAAAATAAGTAAAACGCCATTTTATGGTGGCGGCCATCTTGGATTTGGAATTTTCATGATGTACTTTATTCTACTAGTTAAGCCCTTTTATTTGATACCCATATCGAGAGGTTTGAAAATATATATGTAATCCACCATTTTGTGGCGGCGGCCATCTTGGATAAACAATGATACTGAATATACGTAATTGTATTGTTAGCAGAACTAAAGGCGTGTACCAAATTTCAAAGCAATCGGTCAACTGGAAGGGGGTAAAATTTCAATTACTAGATTTGACCTAAATAAACATACAAACAGGTCAAGCTAAATAAAAAATCCATTTAAAAACAAGCCTACCCTTCAAAAAAAGAACTTATGCCATATAATATATACTGTTGGAATGTGCTTATCAAGGCCTTCAATTTGATACCCGTATTGTAAAATACGAAGTTTTGTTTTCGTATTGTGTAATGGAGCCACATACTGCCGACAATTTTTTTTTTCAAATCAAAAATACTTAGCCTATGTTACTCGGGGGATGTAAGGATTCTAACGATACCCCATACGTCTTAATCATGGGATAAAGAAACTCACATACATACATACATACATACATACATACATGCATACATACATACATACATACATACATACATGAATCCTAAAAAAACATTACACTCCTTAGGCAGCATTGTACAATTTTTTTTTTCGCTATCTGGAGAGAAGAAATAATCACGCGATTTTTTCGATACAAAAGTGCATTCCATAATGGTAAAACATTTCAACTTTATAATAACTATTTAACGGCTCCACAAATTTTGATTAAAAGAAGGGTAGTTGTATGGTATACCTAGATGTGAACATCTCCCATGAATGACCACTTTGTATTTTTTTAAAAAATAAGGTTTCCGCGAAACTACAGTATTAGAAGCATTTTATTGATGTGGCAGCACTTATTTTGAATCTTGAGTGAGTGAGTCTCTTAAAGGTATCGATATGAAATGACCACATGGGCAAAGCCGCTGGCACAGCTAAAATGCAATATCATCCCTTTCTGTCTACTACTGGACGTAAGCCTCTTCTAATGCACGCCACTGAGCTCGTTCTTCGGCTCCCCTCATCCATTCTCTTCCAGCCGCTTTTCGCCGGTCATCACTCCACCTGGCCACTGGGCGTCCTACACTAAGTTTGCCGAAAAGTGGTCTCCACTCGAGATCTCGTCTACCCCAATGGTTATCGGTTCTTCTGGAAATGTGAACAGGCCACTGCCACTTTAGCTTGCTTATCTTAAGAGCTATGTTGTTCACCTTGATTCTCCGTCGGATATCTTCATAGCGAATCTTGTCCTTCAGAGAAACCCCAAGCTATAGCTCTCTGAGCGACCTTAAATTTGTTGACTAGTTTAACCGTGAGTGTCCACGTTTCGGCTGCGTAGGGCATGACTGGTAGGACGCACTGTTTGAAGACTTTTGTCTTCAGGAACTGTGGTATGGACGATGAGAAGACTTGCCGAATGCTGCCGAACCCAGCTGAATTCTTCTGTTGGCTTCCTTCTCAAAGTTGTTCTTACCTAATTGCAATATTTGCCCAAGGTAAACATAATTATTGCTGGACAACTTCAAGAGGTACACCATTGACTGCAATCGATTCCGGGTCAACAAAATCGTTAAACATGATCTTGGGTCTTATCTATGTTCATTCTGAGACCCGAGACTACAGGATTCTTCGCACCCCTGCCCTGCTATTTCCTTGACCGCCATCTTGGTCAGTACTAGCAGGACGACCGAGAACAAGGGGCATTTTTTTTGTTGTGTCGTTAATTTTAGGAGGGTTTGCCCATCGCAGGACGTAGCTTCTCGCACCGGTAGCGCTGCTGCCCGTCAACAGCCTTTGTCATTTGGCTCCGCTTGTTATGTTATGGTTATACCGCCAGTTATAGATCCTCGTTCGTTATCAAGCAGGCAGCAGTTCGTTAAATGTACAGTGCCTACGCGTTTTATACAATGTGTCTGGTCACCGGTGTCGGAGACTTAAGGGGGGTTAAATATGGGGATTTTTATCGACAAATCACTATCTCAATTTTCTCTTGGCCTCTCCATACTAAAATGGCAGCCATTTTGTTTTTTTTTACTTCGCAGCTCAGACGCCTACACTGATTTAATCATTGCTATCGATGTAGACGTCTTAGGAAGACTAAAGAGGTATCATTTGAAAGCTAACAATGAAGACAATCAATTTATGATACATTTTATTCAATATCTTTTTCACAAAATAACATAACAATATTAACAAAATAAAAAACGTATTTATTTATTGCATTTTTTTTAGTTTTTTAATTTTTTTATGAAAACTAACCTGTCAAGCTATTTTTTTTTAATTGTATTATCATAGTACAAGATATTTCCATTAAAATAAATCTTACATCAAGGTCCTAAGTTAAATATTTTCGAAGCTATGATGGTTTAAATATGACCCTTAAAAACTCTATTAATAGCACACGTCAAACAATAGACTCAAGACCCCACATTCAATTGGCGTGTCGTAAGACAGGCAGCTGTTCTTTGACAACATGTTAGAAAGAGACATGTATAGGGTGTGAATGAGACAAAATTGCGGCTCTACTCAGGTCAGGATACAATTACAGGTAGTCGTCCCTCGCCTAGCGTTGTGATTACATTCTTATCTGCCGAAGTACTGTGCGTTGCTATTTTCTAACCTCTGCTTTGTGTTTTGGACTCGTTTTGTTATTTTAGTTAACTTTCGTTATCTGAAATGGAAGAGCGTCGTTTTTCAAGCCGCGACGTGGCCAACATCCATTTTGTGTATGGATTTTGCGACGGGAACGCGAATGCTGCTGTAAGAGAGTATGCGAGAAGATTCCCTGATAGACCTACGCCGAATGCTCGCACGTTCATCAGATTGCACTCGAATCTCTCCGAATATGGAATAAGAAGACCCGCTAACGAACGTACTCGTTTGGTGTCTCCGCGAGAGGAAGAAGAGGTGTTGGATTTAATAACGCAAGACCCACAACTGAGTGTCCGTCGCATTGCGATTAGACTCGGTCTATCGAAATGGACAGTTTGGCAGATTTTAAAACGGCAAGGATTGCATCCATTCCATTTTAGAAGAGTCCAGGATTTAATTGGACCTGACGTCGCCCGAAGGACAGTTTTTTCTTCGTGGATATTACGAGAAGCGCGATCCAATCCCAATTTTTTAAAGAGGATTATGTGGACCGATGAAGCAACTTTTACAAGATCTGGATACACAAATCATCGGAACGAGCACCTGTGGCTCCAAGAAAACCCGCATGCAGTGAGACCCAGTAGCTTTCAGCACAAGTTTTCGGTAAATGTTTGGGCTGGAATGATAGACGATATCCTTATTGGGCCTCTTATTTTGCCCGCTACATTAAATGGCCCAAGATTTTTGGAATTCCTGCAGAATGACTATCAAGACGCATTAAGCGAATTGCCATTGACGTATAGGACAAGAATGATACTCCAATTAGATGGAGCTCCGGCACACTTTGCGGTAAATGTGAGAAATTACTTAAACAACACATATCCAACATGGATTGGACGAGGTGGGACGATTGCTTGGCCGCCGCGTTCCCCGGATTTGACACCCCTAGATTATTTTTTATGGGGCACAATAAAGCAGAAAGTGTACGTTAACGTGCCCAACACAAGAGAAGAACTAATTGAAAAAATATTACAAGTCGGGGATGTAATGAGGGCGGACAAAGCCATGATAAAAAGAGCTACACAACATGTGTCAATTAGGGCAACTGCTTGTCTACAACAAAACGGAGGACATATTGAATCGTGGCTGTAGTACCTAGTTTAGATGGTATTAAATTAATAAATGATAATTAATGGTTTTATTTTGTTCTTTTCTTGCCTTTTCCCATCCCAATCATCATAGCTTTGACGTGTGCTATTAATAGAGTTTTTAAGGGTCATATTTAAACCATCATAGCTTCGAAAATATTTAACTTAGGACCTTGATGTAAGATTTATTTTAATGGAAATATCTTGTACTATGATAATACAATTAAAAAAAAATAGCTTGACAGGTTAGTTTTCATAAAAAATTTAAAAAACTAAAAAAAATGCAATAAATAAATACGTTTTTTATTTTGTTAATATTGTTATGTTATTTTGTGAAAAAGATATTGAATAAAATGTATCATAAATTGATTGTCTTCATTGTTAGCTTTCAAATGATACCTCTTTCGTCTTCCTAAGACGTCCACATCGATAGCAATGATTAAATCAGTGTAGGCGTCTGAGCTGCGAAGTAAAAAAAACAAAATGGCTGCCATTTTAGTATGGAGAGGCCAAGAGAAAATAGAAATAGTGATCTGTCGATAAAAATCACCATATTTAACCCCCCTTAAGTCTCCGACACCGGTGACTAGACACATTGTATAATGAATTAAAAATAGGTTACTCGTTTTAACGTTCATAAAAATGTTAAGGTGCGTTAAATTATCTAACTACTACCTTGTTTGCGCGCGAAAAAGCTACCAAGCGCACGACCACGCGCTTATAATACATGCGCACTCGTAACACGGTAGGACGTGGTCACACTGGGTGAATGTATCTAATATTACATTTAGGGGTGGTCAAACTGGATATATGTATCTACTATTAACTTTAAGACGTGGTCACACTGGGTGAAAGTATCTAATATTAAATTCAGACGTGGTCACACTGGCTGAAAGTATCTAATCTTACATTCAGATGTGTTCACACTGGGTGAATGTATCTAATCTTACATTCAGACGTGTTCACACTGCCTGAATATATCTAATATTATATTCAGACGTGGTCACACTGGCTGAATGTATCTAATCTTACATTCAGACGTGTTCACACTGGGTGAATGTATCTAATATTACATTTAGGGGTGGTCAAACTGGATAAATGTATCTAAAATTAACTTTAAGACGTGATCACACTGGGTGAAAGTATCTAATATTACATTCGGACGTGGTCACGCTGGCTGAATGTATCTAATATTACATTTAGGGCGGGTGAAACTGAATAAATGTATCTAATATTAACTTTAAGACGTGGTCACACTGGGTGAAAGTATCTAATATTAAATTCGGAGTGGTCACACTGGGTGAAAGTATCTAATATTATATTCGGACGTGGCCACAATGGGTGAAAAAAACTAATATTACATTCAGACGTGGTCACACTGGCTGAATGTATCTAATCTTACATTCAGACCTGTTCACACTGCCTGAATGTATCTAATATTACATTCGGACCTGGTCACACTGGGTGAAAGTATCTAATATTACATTCGGACCTGGTCACACTGGGTGAAAGTATCTAATATTACATTCAGACGTGGCCACAATGGGTGAAAAAAACTAATATTACATTCAGACATGGTCACAATGGGTGAAAAAATCTAATATTACATTCAGACGTGGTCACACTGGCTGAATGTATCTAATCTTACATTCAGACCTGTTCACACTGCCTGAATGTATCTAATATTACATTCGGACCTGGTCACACTGGGTGAAAGTATCTAATATTACATTCGGACCTGGTCACACTGGGTGAAAGTATCTAATATTACATTCGGACCTGGTCACACTGGGTGAAAGTATCTAATATTACATTCGGACGTGGTCACACTGGGTGAAAGTATCTAATATTACATTCAGACGTGGTCACACTGGGCGAAAATATAATATATCATTTAGGGGTGGTCAAACTGGATAAATGTATCTAATATTAACTTTAAGACGTGGTCACACTGGGTGAAAGTATCTAATATTACATTCGGACGTGGTCATACTGGGTGAAAGTTGATACTTTCTAACAAAAAAAAAACAAAAAAGAAATGAAGAAAAGTATATAAAAAAAGAAGTAAAGTGAAGTTAAAAGTTAAGTTTCAGTAGTAAAGTTTTAAACTATTTGCACCCCGCGGTTTCCCTCGCGTGGATGATGATGAAAGTATCCTGTGTGTTATGCCCTGTTATCCTGTGTGTGTAGTTACATATCTAAAGTATCTATTAGATACCTAAAGTATCTATTAGATACCTAAAGTATCTACTAGATATCTAAAGTAGATACTTTAGGTATGTAACTACTCCAGATTGAATGAATCACACTGTATAGATAGTATCTATACAGTGTGATTCATGCAACCTGGATCAAACGATGTGGGGCGGTCGGGGGTTCCAATGTGCATCGATTGGACCCCCATTTAAGTTCTACAATTTTGGCTCGCATAAGAGTAATTTAGTTTTTTCTCAATTTTTGACATTCTCCAGATTACTCACAGAAATTTAAAATTTTGACTTAACCTCTTTTACTAGGGCGCAATTTTTTTTAATGGACGTTATACTTTTTTAATTACATTATCATTTTTTTACTTTTCATTTAAATGACTGAATAATAAAATAAAAACTACCAAAATGTTTTCCTTTTAAACCAATTGCACAAAGGTTACGAGCTGATTATGAAAAAACTGAATATTATTTTATGGTAGCTATTTTAAAAACTTTGTTAGTAACCTAGCTAGGAACCCTCAACATTTTGTTTGCCTAGAATAATCGGTTCAAAATTAAAATAAGGTAACAGTAATTTTATTTAAAGCTAGCTACCTCGGCTTTGCCCGCGTGGTCAATTCACATATTTCTTGTTCCAGGACCAAAAGTACCTTTATAGTACAACTAGCTGATGCACACGGCTTCGCACGCATGGTCATTTCTGTAGGTTAAAAGTACTCTTTGTGCTATTCCAGGACCTAAAATACCAATATACCAACATTTGATCAAAATTGCTTCATCCATCAAAAATATTTCTATCGATTGCTCGGCTTCTACTCATCGGATTGAGATATAAAGTACCCCAGTTTTTAAGTCAAAACATATCACGTCAGCTATCCAACAGTTAAAACTACATCGCAATCGGTCCAGTAGTTTTTACGTGATGCACGAACAAACATAAAGCCAAACAAACAGACAAACGATAAACAGACAGACACGATTTAAAGTAGTTTATTTCTTTTTAATTATCTTCTTTGTACAGACTTTTTCGTTCTTATTGCTTTATTATATGTATAGATTGGCAAGAAATACTAAATGGTTTGATGGAATGTTAGATCTTTACTATCATCATCATCATCATCATAATCATGTCAGCCTTTAGAAGTCCACTGCTGAACATAGGACTCCCCCAAAAAGCAAAATGACGAGCGATCATGTGCCACCTCCATCCACCGACTTCCTGCGATGGCTATAATGTCGTCGGTCCATCGTTCTTGGGGTCTCCCTACAATTCGCTTGCTTGTTCGTGGTCGCCATTCGATAACCTTTATTCCCGAGCAGTTGTCGGTTCTGCACCCATATGGCCCACCCAGTACCAGTTCAACTTGCAAACTCTGATAGCTATGTCGGTAACCTTAGTTCTTCTACGGATTTCCTCGTTTCGGATTCTATCACGTAGTGAAACACCGAGCATAGCTCTCTCCATTGCACGCAAAAAAATACAAATAAATTAAATTAACTAATAAATTTACTTGTTTCGTTACGTTAATTCGGCTGGCTGGAACCAATACTGAAAGAAAATTAACATTATCAAACAAAAAAACTGTTTCTATAACACTGTAAGTAATAAATAATTTATTGTGCACACGTCTCAACAGCTAATGTAAGGGCCAGACCTTTCGTCTGGGCGTTTTATGACAGAACATGGTCCAGAAGGCAATAAAAATACACGTAACGTTACTTAAGAGCGATAAACAGTATACATGATGCTACTTTCACATCACTGGACGGTCAAGGTCAACATTGACTGTTACACTAAATTTGAATATTGTATAGACAAGACCATCGCTCGATAAAGAGAAAATATAAAGTAGAAACAAGTTATCCTAACAAGTTTCTACTCCGTGAAAGCAACCAAAAATGATTTTGTTAATTAAATTTACGATTTCATTTTGCATTTCTAAAATTGATTTGCGATTGAGGATAACATTCTGATATTAATAAAAGTCCTCGATCAGAAATTTAGGTCTTGCGAGTCTGGTAGACGGCACGAAATTAAACTTGGGGTCAGTCTACAATTAAATGTAGAAGTCGTGATGCTCAGTTTTTTCACATTTTGATCTGCGAAGCATAAAATTATACAAACATATTTTTGAAGCATCAACGACTGACATAGTATATTGTACAACAAGTGCATAAAAAAGGACCAAATGCCTAGTTTTATGAACGAGTTATATATGTCACTCTGCTTTTCACTTCGATTGCGAGGAAAAGAAACAATGATATTTAAAAAAAAACAACTGCTAAAATATGACGAGGTCTTCTTTCCCGCTACATTTTTAAACTTTCTACATTAAACATCCCATTCAACCCTCTTCCAGATTCGTCTTTTAAGACCAAACGATCTTCCAAAACTCCAAACTTTCTCTCTCTCGTTCATTATGGACGTTAGCAGTTTACATATTCTGTTCTGTAGATCATCTATCTATCTATCTATTCATACTTATAATTACCTACTTAAAATAAGGTCTGTTTGTTTATTAGTTTGTTTGTTCATGTGTTATGTTTGTTTGTTTATTCGCGCATCACGTAAAAACTACTGGACCGATTGCGATGCGATTTTCACTGTTGAATAGCTTAGGATTTGACTTAAAAACTGGGGAACTTGGTATCTTAATCCGATCATTACATACCGAGCAATCGATTTAAAACTATTTAACGGCTGAACGAGTTTTGAAGAAATGTAGTATATTGTACAGTATGGGCTACTTTAAAATGAAATGACCACGCGGGCATAGCCGTGGGCACAGCTAGTACTTATAATAAAGCAATGAGAACGAAAAAGTCTGTACAAAGATAATTAAAAAAATGGTCTATCGTACATACTTAAAATAGCTTATACTCAATAACTTATTGAACAAGATTAAAACTTTTTTTAAATCGTGTCTGACTGTTTGTTTATTTGTTTGTCTGTATGTTTGTACGCGCATCACGTAAAAACTACTGGGATTGCGATACAGTCGTCACTATTGGATAGCTTAGGGTTTGTCCTAGAATCTGCGGTACTTGGTATCTTCATCCGATAGTTAGATGCCGAGCAATCGATAAAAAACTTTTTGACTGCTGAAGGAATTTTGAACAAATGTTGGTATATTGGTATTTTAGGTCCTGGAATAGCACGTAGAGTACTTTTAACCTAGAGAAATGACCACGCGTGCGAAGCCGCGGGCACAACTAGTAAATAATAAATCATATTGCACGCTGACCCATAGCGGTTGAATGCCACATGTCCTTGAATTATACTACTATTCTTGGACAAGTTAGTGAAGCTCTACAAACTAACCTTATTGCGACTTACGAGTAAGGCCGGGTGTCAGTGAATTGTATGTCCCTCTCATCCGTGATCAAGATGATACATCTCGGGAGTAAAATTTAAGGTTTTAATTTATTTGTAGGTATACTAAAGCTTTCAATTAAAAAGTTTCTAGCCATTTTCTCAATCATAATAAGCTCTTTCTCTTGGTATATCATTTAGTGACGGGGTCTCTTTCAAATCAGTGTTAAAACATAGAATAAAAAGTAGTGTCACCTTTGATTTTATTTTCTATCGAGTGAATTCATACTAATCATGTTTCTGTGTTTACAAAGTACGAGATAATATATAAAATTTTGATTTCATAGTTCTGGGTTAATTATAAAACAAGATACAGACGTTCACAAATAATCAAAAATTGCTAAAAGTGCTAGAACCGGGCCTTAACTTCGGAAATAGCAAATCTAACATCAACCAAGCAGTCAACAAACAGACAACACGTTTTACCTAAACCTTGATAGGCAGACTTTGTTAAAAACAAGTATAACCCCAACGTAGGTTAGGTGTATCTTTGTTTATTTTCCTCGTGCAATTTCCTTACAAACGTGTTTAACGATAATAATAATAATAATAATAATAATAATAAAGCCTTTATTCTACTACTCATAGAAACAAATTGAAAATAATATACATTTATATAAGTTCATGAAAAAATTGTTACTAGGTATTATTGTTAATTTGATATTCAATAATAAGTACTTATGCTATATTATTAATAATATAGTTAGTATGTTCACTATCATATTTGACAAGCCTTTTATTTATTTATTTATTATACTATAAATAAATTCGAAATTATACATTTAGATAATTGAATGAAAAATTAGTTCCTATTATTGTTAATATGGTATTAAATAATTACGTACTTAAGCTATATTCTTAACTTATTTATATTCTTAGTTAGTATCTACTGCTGTATTAGTTTTTTTTAGTTTTTTATACTTTACTATCATTCCCGTATTTATAGCAAATATTATTAATGCAATAATATATTTCTAATGTATTAAATTTACGTTTAATTTAATACATTAATTAAAATTATTCTTGTTTTTTTTTTGTTTTTTTGAGTAATAGTAGCCTTACAGCGTAGGCTTCTCCAAGTAGTAGGTAATTTATCTAAGTGTTCTTTTTCTTTCTTTCATAGTATTTTTTTTCATGTTAGGTTTTAACTCGTATTTTTTCCACTGAGGGGTTTTGGTACCACGATACTTCATCCAAACCCTTTTGCGTGCGGCAAATATGCGGAATATTCCTGGTATTAACCAATATATGCAAATGAAGCCGAATCGCGCAAGTGTCGTCGAGTACATTATCTATTATCGCGTATTCATATACAATTATGTTTGTACTTGCGAAATTATTTCCATAGTTGTGTCGCCATCTTCATTAATATCTTATTTTGCCCACTGCTAGTCTCATGTTTTACTCAGAATATAGGATTATTGTTTTTCTCTGGCCTTCGCTGTGCTACTTCTAACATACTATGGCTTCGGCTTGTTTACGTTTTACGCCCTTTATGGTACCTACAGTAACCATTCTAATTTAATAGATGGGTGCTTGTATATAACACTTTTTTGCTCAATGAAAAGAACTGTAAGAACTGAATGTTTCTACAAATCGGCAGCCTCATCTCTCAGTCAACCGTAGGCTGGTACACTTCATGATTTTGTGTTATAATTTAATATTTTATTTTATTATATTTGGGGGGTAACAGCTATCGTTACTAAACCGTCTTAAAGCAAAATAATTAATTGATTAATTCTCTGAACATCAAAATCCGATCAATTAGGTACTAACCCAATTTTGATGAAATTTTATCTAAACACATCAGGTGTTTAAATAAAATTTCATCAAAATTGGGTAAATAAATAATAAATCCCGGAGATACGAGTATGTCTCGGACCCCTCTCCGATATTTCTGAGCCTATTTGGATGATATATTTTTTATTTAAAGGGAAAAAATCCACTGTGGTCACGAACAAATTTTATCAAACTTAGTTCAGTAGTTTTTAAACATGACTATTGTTGTATCTCGCCAATTATTCTTTAGTCACGCTATGAACTATTTTCTATGATATGTAGTGAAAAGTTTTATTCCATAAAATTGTGTTTGTTACGGAGACGGTTTCATTAACTTGATAAATAAATGCCTTCCTTTAAACAACGTTGGCTTACAATGTAATCTTTTATTATTACCCGCACGCAGATTACTTAATGTTACATTGAAGGTACTGGTATAATTTTAAATAAAATTACGGAACCCAAGCCGAGTCACAGGAAACTGACCACATTTATTCCGGTATTATTTCTATATATTATATACTAGCTTTCGCCCGCGACTTCGGCCGCGCGGACTATTTTATCGCGAAAAAAGCATCCTATGTTCTTCTAGGATATTAAAAACGAATGCAAAAGTATAGGACCAACGTATTACGTACGTCTTTGGCACCAACGCTCTTGATGCTTTTTGCCAGACTTGTTATTACTTCGTTTCCATGGCAACCGTTTCTTACAGCGGGTCATCGACATTTTCCACTTTTTCCGTAGAAACTTACATATTTCCGGGATAAAATTTCCTATGTCCTATCCTATGTTTTATTGCAGGGTATAAGCTATCTCCATTCCAAATTTCATCAAAATCCGTCTAGCCGTTATCGCGTTAAAACTCTCCAAACAAACAGACAACGTTTCACTTTTATATATTGGTGTGGATATTATTTTTTTGTGGCAAGTGCCTTTATTAACTAACAACTGACTACTGCAACATATAATTAGTTAACTACTAGGTACATAACACATTCTGACAACCTACAACCTACAAGCCATTATTGGCTCACAGGTGGCCCAACTGTTCCAACCCACTACTGGTTGGCAGCGTACCCAACATGCTGGCAGCATTTTCCCGCTGAATTGCAGTGATAATTCGAAGAGCGAATTAAATTTAAAATGACAATGTGAGAGAGGTGTTGTGAAAGGTTTAGGTGTTCTTTCATTCTGTCTGTCTGTGGCATCATCCCAAACGAATGGACCGATTTTGATGCGGTTTTTTCTATTTGAAAGCTGATGTGACTGAGATCGTTCTTAGCTATAATCGTCGGGATCGTAGCTCCAAACCGAATGGACTCATTTTGATGCGGTTTTATTTCTGTTTGAAAGCTGATGTGATAGAGATGGTTCTTAGTTATAATGGGGATCGGGATTCTAGCTCCCAAACGAATGGACCGATTTTGATGCGGTTTTTTTAATGTTAAAAGCTGATGTGATCGGGATGCTTCTTAGCTATAATGGGTGGTGGGGGGAGGGGGGGCGCGCCTGGGGGTATATACTTTTTATTATTTGTGTTTGTTTCTCTGAATAGAAATTAGGACTTTATTTGGATTGGAAAGTTTATTCAATTAAGTTTGTGCAAGAGGGTTGCTTGTCCGATGGTAAGCGTTACACATGCTATTGACTGTACTTGTACCTACTTGTTTTTTGTACTGTCGAGTGCAAAAAACAAAGCAATTGCTGTTCGAATATGAGTTAAAAGTTTGGTTCTTTTCAGCCCAGGCATTATAAAGGTATACCTGTGCTCAATATGCTATAATCAAAAAATGTGCGACGAAATAGCAGTTTGTTCTGCTATTTCGTCGCACATTTTTCATTTATCAGCCGTTATCTATACTTCTGTACTATATTACTATAGTAATTACAGTAGTTTATTAATTGTATATTTCTGTATTGTGGTGTTTCAATAAAGAGTTCATCTATCTATCTAACTACTATATGTTTGTGAGGTTGTAGGGGGTAATCTCTGGATCTACTGAACCGATTTCGTAAATTCTTTTACCAATAGAAAGCCACGTTATTTGTAAGTGTTATAGGCTATATATTAGCCCAAAAAATGAAAATACTTTTTCGTGGTAGTCGGATTTGCACAGTAAGTCGGAAAAAAACGGTCGAAAGAAAACGTTTCTTACGAACGCTGCCTTATCGATGAGAGATATATGATCGAGTTCTAGAGAAAAGTTGTAGAGCTTGATAATGCCTACAAAAAAGTCAACGCAGCATATGTCTAACTTTTATATTTAAGTCACAAAAAGTAACTTTAATCGTTAGGTCATGTTTATTGGTCGTACTTTTAACCTAGAGAAATGCCCACCCGTACGAAGTCGCGGGCATCAGCTAGTTTTTTATAATTTTAATTTTATATATTTGACTCACACTGTCAGTTTGAAAGTTTTATTCCAAAATCAAATTATAGGAAGAAATTATTTTAGCATTACAAGCGACTACGAAGGTATTTGCATACAAATTGCTGCTCGTAGGCAAATTTTCATGGAAATTTAGAACAAACAAAAAAAACGAGCCAAAATCTTATCGTGTAGGTATCTGCTGCGCTCTCGACAAAGAGAGATTAAGGCTCGTATATCCTGAATGTGTGTGTGTTTCACTGAAATACAGCTATGCTTGAATAATTGTTACTGCTTTTCTTTAGAATATCTACAAAACCGGGAGGGTAGGTACTTACACTACACAGACATACTTTCTCACAAAAACTCCACCAAGTCGAATCATATCTGATCAACTGATCATATATCGCCCAAATCAACGGAGAAAGCCAACGGTGAGCGAGTACCTACTAGTTTCTGGTAGAGTCAAAAATAAACACATTAAACTATACATATACAAGGTCTATGCCTACCTACTTACCTAATCCAAACTGCACTATTATTCAAAATTGATATGGACAATGTTTTTGTATTTCACATTGCATATACAATAGAAAATCAATGAGAATTTAATTTCTAATCAATCATTCCAATATTTTTACCAACGTGATTTAGTGAATGATGAATGAACATAATAAAACTCTATAACGAAAACGAGAAAAAAACGGTAGAGCTCAGAGCATCATAACTCCTATCGTAGTTAGCAATAATATTATTGATTGTAACTACTTATTGTCAATGAATAATAATAGTTAAATCAAGAACAATCAACTTTAAAATTAGAGTAATCATCACAAAGCAATTGAAAGAAGTTTTCACCGCATTCAAAACCAGAAAAAACTAGCGGATGACAATTTAAAAAAAACACTGATAAGTTACTGCACACACAAGAGCATCACAAAAACAAACGAGAGTGCAAAATGTTTTTTCAAACCGAAGCTCCAAGACCGGAGATGGTCAAACGCAGGCTGCTTGCAGCGGCGCTGTCTACGCGCCTCCCGCACTTGGTATATAAGCAGGGCCATTATCAAACAACCACCAATACATTGCTAGCCGTCAAAGCGAACGCACATTAAAAAATATAAATTTAAACTTAGAACACGTTCACGTTTTTTTCTAAAAGTTGTGTCAGTGATTGCCTCTTCTCGGCTTACAGGACCTTAATTCCATGTGAGTATAAAACAAGTGTTAAAGTAGGTGCATAAGTATATCGGACCTTAAAGTAAACGATAAAGTTACATATGTTAAATATAAAAACCCTAGTACCTAAGTGCAAGTTTCACAGAAAACAATTTTCAAATTATATTTTGTATAAATTATATACAAAATATAATTTGAAAGATATTTTCATCTAAACATTAGAAAATTTGAAATATTGTAGCACGCTTGCTACATTCTTCACACATACATTTCAGCACGAGCAGTAAATTTTTATTACAAACATTACATATATCAGATCCCGTATTAAGATAGTTAAAATGAAGCATTTCAATTAACCACTCACACTTCCTCAAGCAAACAAAGTGATGTACAGAATCATTAGAATATTGTAGAGTTACTCATTCCGAACGCCCTTGAAATTAAAAAGCATTACCGTGCCAGTTGGAATTCCATTTTCAAATACCGATTAGGTACAGATAATAAATAAATGCTGTAAAGGTAGCATTCACGGTAGGACGGCAAGGGTAATCGGGTTCATCGGACAAGCTCCCCCTGTCATACGAGATGAGCAATTTGCACTTGCGCTCCGATGAGTCCGCCTTCATGTTTATTAATAAAGGAAGAAAGCTTTTCGCTTGTAACGAAGTACTATCATTTATTCGGAAAATATATCGGATATTTTTAATATCCGATATATTTTCGCATACTATTTTTGTTATCATTTACTGTAATAAAAGAAAGAGCACATCTATACCAATTCTATTTTTAAGTTCTTGCTACAAACTTTTTTTAGTTTACCATTTTATTTTGATGTAGACGTGCACATTTTTATTAAACTGATTGTCTATGGAAATAAGACTGTTTAAAATGATTAGAGCAAGTCAAGCTAGTCTTGTAAGTTACGGTAAAAAGTTAACAAAATTCAAAATAAAGTCATCATTACCTTCGGCATTCAAGCGAATTTTGAAGAATTTTCTTAGATAAAACTGAGCTCTACAAAAAAGTTATTTATAAAAGTAAAGTAGACAATATTTAGAACCATCTATCACAGTCAATGAGATCATTTTCCTGAACAACAAAGATAAAAAGTCAAAAATTCCTCGCATGCTCTTAAAAATCCTAAGAGATTTGCATTGCATTGAGCACAGAAGATTCACTGCCGCGCAGGATTCGTTTCGGTGACCAACAAAACAGTGTTCGATCGATGAATAATCGAAAAACGAAACAATGATGCTAATTTCCTGAAACAAACCTCGGCAAATCTTGTAAAAACATGCAAGTGGGGACGCCATTCAGGCGAGACTGATGCGTGCTGAATTGATTTTGCATCAGATGCCTGTTCCAGTGCGATACATTTCCACTTTTCGCGTAAATGAAGTTAGGGATTGTTCAAGTATTCGAATTACACGCTTATATGGAAACACGTGTAGGAGGTATTAGTATTTTTAGTTAGTGCCTAATTTCCATGTAGGAGACACGAACAATCTACCTTCTTAGAATAATAAACATGTGCTCAAGACACTGATCGATCGAGTATCACTTGTTTTTTTTTCTAGAAAAGTATTTTTCTAAAAAAAAACCCTCACTCAAAATTCGTGACTTTCATGAAAATCATCAGAACTGTTTTCTAGTCAGACATATCAAATATTAATATTTTTACCATTATTTTTACTTAATAAAATATCGATATAATATATCCATCCAAATCCAAGCTAAAATTCTTCATTTTTAAGGCCAAAAGATTCACCCCAATCAATCTATAGCAATCTTTTACTGTCCGGAATACCTACATGACAATGTGTTGATAAGTTTTCCTTGAGCTATAAGTCATTTTTAAAGACAAAATACACCACCAGTTCAGGACCTTCAGAATGTTAAGTAGAAGATGACCGTCAGGCTTTCATACATTTTTTCACTTAGATATCTATAATTAGATAACTATGTACTTCACAGTTCTTTACATTGGCAGTACTTAATGACCCTGCTAACTGACTGAAGCGAATCAAAATCAATAAAAACACTGCGGGGCGCGGCGATCGAATCAAACAGTATCCTTGTAAACATTACGTATAAAAAAACATTGTATTTATGACTCAGACGTTATTATAATCATACTTTTGATAATTGTGTATGTAAAACAATGAAGAACATTCATACAATCTTCAATTTAAAGTTAACAATGGGTAGTAAAGTCAAGCCGTGGATGACTTGAATGGATTGCATGTTTGATTTAGTAAAACTGTCACATATGTGATGTCCATATAATGTGAGTGATGGCGTCACTCTGCATATATTCCAACCAGATGTGGCCAGGGAACAGTTCTGTGTTCTGTGCAGTACATTTCCGTAGCATGTAACGTGAACTCATTAATTGGGCAAGGCACACCGAAAGGAAGTATCCGCGGAAATACGTAGTTACCCTACTCCAAGAAATAGGCTTGGTTAATGCGAAAACGTAGCCACTAGGAGCCAGTCAAGGTCTGAGAGTCTGAGACATTATTATCCCACAAACAGATTAAAATTTCCACGGATCATGGATATTTACTGTATAACCACAATAGGATAGAACAGCCATCCATAAATTGCCTTAAATATTTCGAACAAGCGAGGCCAATCTCGACGTTTTGTAACACATAAAAACAAAAGGACAGCAATTTCATGGTACAAGTCACAAACGAAGCTTAACAGTTAGGATATCACGGAAAATGTTTCCATGTTTTTTGGTGAAATAAACGGTAACAATTAAATAGACAACATTGGACACGCTGCACATATTAGTCGATTCTCAAAGTCAACGCGCAAATTTACATAATTGCATTTAAATGCAATAATTTACGACACCGCGACTAACTTACGTAACGTGAAGATGTTGAAAATATTGGACAAGATAACAAAATATCAATCGAAAACCTGGACGTGTCTGAATGTTTGTCCAAGTAGATGTGTTCGAAATTATTGACATTTCTCACTTGCCCAAGCCGGCTTGTGCCGTTACACAAACTTAGAGCTCTTCCGCTGGCATTGACCTAAGCTACCTACTGCAATTGACTTTGTGTGCCCGAGTCTGTTACCATAGAGATATTGCACGGCTACATACAATCTGACGACGAATAAGTAAATAGGAGATAATTTAAATTTAACATAATTTAATGAAATTAGCGGTTGAAAGCATTGCATTAGATATAGGTAACGCTTCAATCAGTAAAAAAAGGCTTCAGGAAATCGCTCTTACAAATGAAGCAAACTCGTTCCATATTTTTGAAGTTCGGTAGCACTCAACGGGAATCGATTCGAAACGGAATGAATAAACATTGCTACTCACCTGCAATGTATATGGGTATAAGAGCAATGGTAGCCTATCGTGCAACTTAGAATCCAACGATACTGGGTTCGATCCTAGGCTCCGCACTAATGACTTTTCTAAGTTATGTGCGGTTTTCCATCGCTCCGTGCTTCGGAGGGCACGTTAAGCTGTCGGTCCTGTTTGTTATTAATTAAAAGCAGTAATAAGCCATGTCAGACGCCCTCCGGCGGCCTGACAAACTCTGACACCAGAGGCCAGCACTACATCATACGACAAACAAACAAGAATACATTATTACGTGCTATTACCATACATAACATTAAAAAATAATACCTAATTTGAAATGCTGATATTAGGTACAGAAGTTCATATCAAACGTTACAAGATCATGAAAAGTAGTAATACAATCATTCGTGTTAATTAATACTGCTCTTAATGCAACCAAAATTATATATTTCGATAGTGAAACCATAATTAGTCATTGTTCTTTACAATTTGTAACATCGATCAATTATCCCATAACGGGAACATTATCAAATCTCTATAAGGCACCTTATACGATTCTGACCTTGTTCTCCATTGTTCTTCGAAAAGCTGTCGCATTGTGATTTCTATTTGATTTATGTATGTGATATACAGATAATAGGATCAGTCAGACCCGATGCTCCCAATACTTTCACAATTATCTGTGGGCTTGGCATTGCCCAACACAGGTTGCAACATGGATGTTTCAGGCATCAGGTCATTCAGAAATAATTAGATACAGCTATTGCCCTCTCAACGTGTCATCCAATTTTTATCTAACTGCACGGAGGGTTATGTGTTTGGGTTGTATGTATGTTTGTTTGTTTGTACGTTTCTTAGGCGCGTCACAGAATAAATAATAGTACAAGGGCGCGTGTTACAGCCTAGACGGCTCGATGTATTTTGATAAATGAGGTATCATTGGATTCGTCTTGATCACGAGAGTGCTATAGTATGTTGAAGTGTCAAGAAAACTAATATGGCGGCTTACAGCTGCCATATTGTATTTCCGGCGGAACAAAAAATGACCAAAACCTATCGAGTGAAGTATTATAATGAAGGTCTTTAAAAGACCATTTCAATTTTATTTTTTTATTACGAAGTAAATAGTAGCAAGTGTCTTTATAGCTTTTTACAAAATGTTCAATTTTTGATTATTCAAGTCAATGTAAATACTATGGTCTAATGTTATAATTGCAACTATTAAAGTAAAGTAAAATATGTAAGTACGCATTAAATTTATATTTTACCCACGTCCCTCAGGAACCGTCTTTTTTTCCGGGATAAAAAGTAGCCTATGAGTTAATCCAGAGTATAAGCTAGCTCCCTACCAATTTCATCCAAATCCATTCAGCCGTTTAAGCGTGAAGAAGTAACAAACATACATTTACATACCCTTAATTACATACAAATTTTCGTCTATAAATATTAGTGTGATTATTTTAGCGGGCGGTCAGCTCGTATTCAATAATTTGGTTCGCATTCGGGTTGTTTGTATTATTATAATAACTTGTGGATTGTAATCTTTGAAACAAAAGTAAATGTCTCTGAATTCAGAATATCTCAAAAGAAAGTAGACTGACCAGGCTTCAGAGTCAGACTAGAACACCAGGTCATTTTTTGTTCAAACTTAGAAAGCGCTAAACGTGATTTAGAAAGGAGTCTAGGTCATAATGACCGGTCATGCGTTTCTGGAATCCGATTTATCTTCTCGATACCCAAATCTGTTAATATAAGGTTTCACGTTGAAATAACTGGACATTTTAAGCATCCTCCATCCAAATAAATGTGATGCAAGCAGTGTACGAGTAGACAGACGTACATTATGTTAATTTAAATCATTATGTTTCCCAATAAACACTGCATTCTGAGGGAGAAAGCCGAACCTGTTTGGGAATTTTGTAATTTTGATGATGCGGGGAGCATTGACATTCAACAAGAGGTAGTTGAGATTGTAGCGACGTACGCGGATGATAACCTTTAATGACAAATGTGAAAGGTTAGGTCAGTGGTTACTCAACTGAACTGTTGATCAGGCTTTTGACATGAAAGATGACATGACAAAATCTGTACCGATGCATGTATTGAAATAGGTCAGATCAGAAGCTACGTGCCACACAAATGTTGAAAGATTTATAACGACGAAGCATCGATATTTTGTAAATCTCCGAGAGAATTTGATACGTTTGGCTTCAAGTTTGTCCATATCATGAGTTAAGTTATTAAAACATGTTGTTCTGAAGATGTTCCGATATAAGAACATAATGAGATAATGTTAATTATCTCATAATACGTGTGTCACATACAAAATAACAGAATTGCGACACAATGATTGTCGGAGCAGACATAAAACGGGACATAGTAAATACATAATTGGATTAACTTATAGTCACGATTCCAGAGTATTTCATAAATTATTACCTTGGTACAAGAACCTAACGTTATACAGAGTGTTGGTAATATAGCTCTAATCGTTTGTGGAAGTGGTCCACTTTTTATGCAGTAACAAGCAATAAGTTATTAAGTGTAATCTATCACTGGCATTTTGTAAAAAGGTTGTCAGAAAAACGTTTGTAATAACAATAGCAGTCTAGAAAACACTTTGTGTTTATGACCTAAGAAGCTGACACGTAGAGACTACGGTTAGATAGACTTCTTAATGACCTAAAAGGATGAGTAAAGAACTAATTGCTTAGAATTTCAACTAATGTTCTGTAGTACACACATAATATAACAACAAAATATTTTCTATAGTGATAGAAAAAGTAATACCTATTTTATAAAGCTCACTCTACCATAACATATCACGGATTGCCGAATATCAGAACAAAATATGCTAGGCCATTCCAAAACCAACATTTAGACACAATAAACATTTAAAAAATGCGTAAACATTACAATAAGTCACTAGGTGTAAAAAAAACTATCAACTACGGCGTGTACAAGTAATTATGTGCTACAAAGTCCTTGTAACATTTTGATGGAACAACAATAAGTGGAAAATATAAATGTACCTGCAACATATTATAATGATTACTGCAGTTTGCGCGTAAAACGCTGTGCCTGACATTGCAGACAGAAAATGAAAAATAAATTCATGAAATACATACCCTGGGAAAGAAATTTCATATACATATAGATATTGCTATAGGTACTAGCTATACTGTTGTGCCTGCAGCTTCATAAGCTGGGAAATAATTTTCTTATACATATAGATAGATAGATAGATAGAGGTATACTAGCTATACTGTTGTGCCTGCAGCTTGTAAGCACAGTGCACTGTACCTACCGTTTTCATACAGAAACATAGCCTATATATTTTTCAGATTTCATATAAATCCGTTCAGCCGCTTTAGCATTACTGAGGAACAAACATCGAACTTCCCAGATTTCCCAGACTTTTGCCTAGACATTTGGGTATTAAAATAATCGTGTCTGAAGCAGTATTTTTGTTTCGTCTAAACTCTTCTCAGTTATTTCGGTCCAGACTTATGACGCATTGGTCATGTGCAGTTGACCGCGTTTATTTTTAAATTTCGCCACATTAAACGACGTGGACAAATAAGTACAATTATATATTGAAATGGGGATGTATAAACCACTGATTTAAGAATTTGAAGAATGTTCAGCACGTTGTTCTGAGACGAAATAAAATACTAAAATTCTTTGATGTCGATTCGGTACATTAAGATACAAAATGAACATAGCGAGAATCATTTCCATTTGTATGCTCTTGCGATACCTACTTGTGTTTTCTCACCGCATCTGTTGCGCTCGTGTTAGAAAGATCGCCATTAAATATATGCATTTCGTAAAATCGACCGGTGATCCGTAAAGGCATTTCGAAACAGACCACGACAATATATAATAGATCATTACAAGGCCTACAAAACCAGGTTGACGATTACTATCAATGGCAGCAAAAACTACATTACAGATTTTTCATAACGCTTTTTTTGTGCCAGCAGTAAAATTATTGCTCCAGTTCAGTTGCACACAAAACTGCAGCATGTTCTAATTCTGAGAAACTAGCTTGCATTGCAAAATTTGATTCTATTAGTGTTAGTCATTCTCATTCTCATCAAAGTTCTCGAGAAAAGCTCCAAGACCACTTTAGGTCAGCAAACGCAACAAGAACGAGTTCCCCAATCGACCAGGAAACGTTAGGCAGGTCCATGACCCCGCGGCCGATCCTAGCCAGCAGCCAGCTAGCCAGCTTGCTGGATGAACTACATAAGCTACAGCATCACGTGTGGATGTGTGCGAGCGGAGATGTAACTGGCGGCAATTTTTTTCATTGGCGCATGCGCAGGCTTCAATTGGAAGATTGCCTCGACGTGTGGGAAGGCGACAATCTTGCCCTCAGCCCGCCGAGGATATCCTTCCAGAAAATAACTCAGCCAATGCGTAAATCAGCACGGCTACTTTGTTTTTCGTAATTTTGGCCGGAGCCGTCAATACTTTGAATAAGAAGTGTTCCTCATTTAGGAAGAGATCAGAGATCAGATCCTCCTTGGTCTTTTGTTTCTCAGTAAACATTCCGAAAATGAATGATCAATAAGAAATCCACAAATAAAGTTCAACAGCGATCAAAACGTGAATAATTTAATAAATGCAATCAGAAGGCAGCATCAGGGTACGAAGCAATGGCCGCAGTACAAATAAGATGTACACATTATGTATGGAACGACGACGACTTTGCGAAATCGATGAGCACGCTTATTTTTTGCGCTGGACATTTTCAATTTCGTTAGGGCTGTAACGAAAAATAAAAATAAAATGCCCTTAAGTATTAACTTTCTTTTACTGCTATGTTTATTTCGATTGGATGTTAAAAAAAACGGAAATTCAGTCTCAACTGCCAACGTTACTTTTTTTACTAGTTTTAATCCTACCGCCTTATAAAAGAACATTTCTGATTTAATCTTTTAAGCTGTTACAAAACTAACACTTCACTATGCATAAAGACCCTTAATAACAGTGCGTGGCGTCGTAATGGCCACATTGAGTGGTCACTATAACAGATAAAAAGACTTCAAGGTCCAGAATAATTCTCAGCTATCTTCGGGTTGCAAAACTTAATAATAAAACATGAACCGAAACAAAAAGTTTAAATTGCATCCAACATATCGATTAAGAATGAAGTAAGAACGAAGTGGACGCGTAATAACAGGTAACTTGTGAGAACCGCGTGTCGAAACCGGCTCTCATTACGTGAACTTGAGCCCTCGGCATGAGAAATAAAAGTCGAGCGGCTGTCTCGTCCTGCGACGAACCAGCTACAACTCGCTCCACGACCACGAACACGTTCATTATTCCTATAAATAACACTCGTTTGCAGTCTAGTACAATTTGGCGTGAATCATTCATATACCGCCACGAATTGAATTATTTTGCCGATTCAATTCAATGAGCCATTTAATATTCAGATAATGTGTTGTCGTCTGGCCGGACCATCCATATTTCTAGCGCGCGTAGCGCATCCTGCGCGCTGTACTGCGCGCACGCACTAGGAAGTGTCCATCGGCACGTACTTCGTGCCTATCGCATTCTATTTGTAATTTAGAACTAAACAATTTCTCCAACCGATAAAGAGCGTAATAACATCGTGTCGAAATGATAACTGACAAATATTATTCAGTAACAAAATAGGTACCTATGTCTTATGGTTGCTAGTCCTCCTATATATTATAAATTATTACGCTCGCTTCGCTCACATCTTTGTTGACTGTCGTTGACTGTCATGACGTACTTAATAACAATATTATTTGTTCTAAAAAATTGATAAGTCTTGCGAACGCTAATGACTACTTATTTTAAATGCATTAGTCTCGACTCCCGTCGAGCGGAGGCAGTAATCTATTTGCAGCGCGGCGCCAGACTGCATTCCAACAGGACCTGGGATATCGACTTAATGCCCTACCTTAACTACGCTCTATAAATAGAACTAACTGAGGTTCACAACCCTCCAGCCTAATGGAAAATAGATGAGCGCTCACCGCGAGGTACGCGCAAAAAATATATATACCTACGTAGTTTACTCATTACAATTAACAATAACCGTATCAGGATAACCATAGGGTTTAAACAATTTTAGTCTTTTAAAATCAATCGGGTAAGTTTACAATAACGATCTCGTGAGAAATTTCTAAAGCCATCAGTACTCCACTTTCACAAATAGTTTACATCCTACTTATTCATATTATCAGCATCAATTCGAAACGGTACAAGTTAGGTACCCGTCCCCCAGCGTATCTCGGACCCTTAGATGATTCAGTCTTAATAGGAAAATTGCGGCGAAACGCCGAAGCCGACCGGCGCGTAACATTGGCCTTAAGAAGCTCACGACTTGCAGACGTGCATTCACAATAATCCCTCAGCTATTAACCGACCACTAATTGCGCGTTTTGTTTTTCCAGGATGAAGGTCTTACTATTGTGCGTGGCCTTTGCGGCTGTTAGCTTGGCGATGCCTGTGGCCGAGATCGAGCCCGCCGCGCCGTCACCTTCGGCAGCCCCTGAAGCTGCCACTTCTCTCACCGAAGAAAATAAAATGGAACCAGCGCCCGAAATTAAAGAACCGGAGAAAGTGCCAGAGCCGGAAGCTAAAAGCGCGATACCGGAAGAAAAAGTAGATGAAGTTAAAGCAGCCGCACCTGCTAAACCAGAGGCTGTAAAGAAACCGGAATCCAACGAACCCGCTGAGACTAAGCCAGAAACTGAACCGAAAGCAGCTGATGAGCTTAAACAACCAGATGAATCTAACGCTTCGGTCAAAGAGATCGCTAACGTTGCGGCCACTCCTGAATCTGCTCCTATTCCCGCCATGGATGTTGTCAGTGCGATGAAATCAGATGCTAAGATTGCTGACGAGCCCATCAACATTGACGAACTGAACAGCACGCCCGAAAGGATACACTCCTTATCTACCATCCCTTCCAAGGATGAGATCGTAACTGAAACCAAAAAGGATGATGTTGTACTCCCAGCGTCTGAGCCCGCAAAACCCGAGGAGAGCAAACTTGAAGTTAAGACCGAAGAGAAAAATGCCGAAATTGCAACAGCAGCGTCCATCGAACCTAAGCCCGCAGCTGATTCTGACTCACTACGTGTCATTCGTGACACCGTAGATGACCAAGAGGACGATGTAAAACCAGAGGAAAATCCTGCTAAGGCATCAGTAATACCAATCGAGCAAGCTACAGCTAACGACCCAAAAGAGACAGACAAGAAAAATGACGCCGTAAAAAAACCTGAAGAGACCACACCGGAATCTAAATCTGTTCCGGAACCAGCTACTAAGGATAAGACTGAATCCATCAAGCCAGAGCCCAAAAACACCAATATCGTAGTCAAACAAGACGAGTCTAAAGAGGAGGCGTCTATTGAGGATTCGTCTAAGGAGGATGCGCCTAAGGAGGACGCGCCTAAGGAGGACGCGCCTATAAAGGAACAGCCTCAGAAGGACGCGCCTATAAAGGAACAGCCTCAGAAGGACGCGCCTAAGAAGGACGTTCTTACGAAGAAACAGCCTCAGGAGGAAGCGCCTAAGGAGGACGAGCCTAAGAAGGATGCGCTTAAGAAGGAACAGCCTCAGCAGGACCAGCCTCAGAAGGGGACTAAACCCGCAACGCCTTCGAGCTCCGAGGAGAGCAAGAGCGAAGAGAGCGGCGAGAAGAGCTCAGTAGAATCGTCCTCGTCCGAGGAGAAAAAATCTTAGATAAACCGTGAGGTAGAAAGTTAGCGGCGGGCGTGTGTCGACGTCCCTCGACACGCGCCCCCCGCCCCCCACCCGCGCGCCTGCCCCGCCCGCCCGCTGCGCAGGCGCGCTGTGTGTTGCGCATGAGTGAGTGCGAGTGACGAATGCTAGTGGAGGCACCGCGTGCGTACTGCCCCCAACTATTCATTAGTTAGTAACTAGAGACTATTTAAATAACAGCAACGAAAAATTACACAGTTGTAATTATTATTTGTCAAAGTAAATTATCGAATTTCCGGTACTATAAGTTTTTATAGTAATAGTAATAAATGAAATATGTTTTTTTATAATAACCTGTTTTTAATTTCATTTCCCATAGATTATTTAATGATGTAGCTGAATTACAAAGAACAAAACGTACCTTATGATATTTTATGGCTATTAATACAAGCTTTACTCGCACCTGTAATTATGGTTGATCAAGTTAGTCATGGTCGTGTTGTTTGACCCTGAAAGAAACCAATGGTAAAAAATCGACCATTCATAATTTTCCAAGATTTTCTGTATTCTTACGGGTATCTTTGTTTTTACCCGACTACGGCGAAGCAAGGGAAGGGTAATGAGTTTAACAGTATACGTAATGTATGTATACAGGTGATATTTTTGAGACGGGACAGTAAGGGCAGGTACCTTAACCGTTATAGTTACAGGAAAACGTTCTTAGGAGACCATCCATAACTTTTTGAAGCATTTTGACCAGCAATCACAGATGTTGAAAAAAATTTAGACATGTCTTGTATATTTTGATGTTTCACCATAGAGTCGCCCCTAATGGTCCGATTTTGACAAGCGAGGTGTCAATCGATTCTTCAACAGGTATAGTGTCATACGCAAAAAAAAACCCGACTACGTCAAAGCAAAGGAAGGGTTGTGTGTTAAAACTAAAAACTTTATACGATTTTGACAATCGAAGCGAGGTATCAATCGAGTCGTCTGCATGTATAGACATAATTTTAGTGATAATTTTCCGTTACAAGTCACAATACAAAAGTTAATTAAAATTAAATAATTATTAAAATAATTACTACTATTTAATAAAATACATGTATGATAAAAATAAAATACTTATTATGCCACAATTATATCAATTTCATGTCCTTGAACTTTTGATAGGAGTAAAATGCCTTTTGAATTAGCCAGTTTTTCAATTTCGTTCTGAAAACTGTTGTACTATTTGCGGTATGAATTTCATGGGGTAACTTATTATAAGCTTCTGGTCCATCACGTTGATTGTCTTCGATGTCTTCGTTAGAAGAAGTGGCACACACGCTTAATCGCATTGCGTGTGTTATGAACTCAGGTTTTCTCGCGCATATCGCGCATGTAGTAAGTATATAGCTACATGGTAGGGTCCCAACTCTGTAAACTGTGGTCTTGCGTCTCATGTCTGTGCAATCACCCGAACGGCTCGTTTTTGAAAGCGGAAGACGCGTTCCTAATCGGCAGTGCGGCCTCAAAGCCCGAGACCGTACTGGAGCAGTGACTGCACGCTCGCAAAATAGCAAGAGCGAACCTCCTCTCTTGGTAGAGTTGAGGCGACCCTTATTAACGCAATTCATGCCCTGCCTAGCTTTCCACACAGAACATTTATATGGCTTTCCCAAGTTAGTGCCGGGTCCAAGTGCAAACCAAGGAACGGCGCCGTTTGGACTTGCTGTATTGCAATACCTTCAAGATACAGGTTTAGATTACGTCGGACACGTCCTGACAGGTTGAAGGTCGTTTTTGTAATATTAAGTTTAAGGCCATTAACTGTGAACCACAATAGGAGTTCGGAGGCTACGGTATTTAGTCGCGTTTCCAGATCTGCCTCCTCCTCTGTGGCTCCCGGCAGTGCATTAAGCAGAAGAGAAAAAGCCAATTATCCCCACATACATATTAGGAACGAAGAAGAACGAAGGTTATCGACATAGCTCTCAGAGTTTGCAAGCTGAAGTGGCAGAACCGACAACCGCTGGGGAATAAAGGTTGTCGAATGGCGACCACGAACAAGCAAGCGAAGTGTGGGGAGACCCCCACTCGATGAACCAATGACATTGTAGCCATCGCAGGAAGTCGGTGGATGAAGGTGTCGGTGGAACAAGATCGCTCGTCATAGCGCTCTTTGGGGGAGGCCTATGTTCAGCAGTGGACTTCTAAAGGCTGACATGATAATGATGATGATGACATATTAGGTATGTCCTGTCACGCATAAAACTAACGATCAGATCCAGTGATGTGCCTGTTATCCCATAATGTTTGAGCTTACCACAGAATAAATAATAGTATAAGGCTTTACTGCTAACATGCCATGATCTGCCACATCAAAAGCTTTTGAGAGGTCGCAAA
Source organism: Alsophila aescularia (assembly GCA_946251855.1). Lineage (NCBI taxonomy): Eukaryota > Metazoa > Arthropoda > Insecta > Lepidoptera > Geometridae > Alsophila > Alsophila aescularia. Next base: position 45,090,636 of record OX276378.1, read on the forward strand.
ACATTACAACAACCTCTTGTTTTCGCTCCTTTGCTTGCAGGATTCTGCGGACATTTAGTTTGGCTGCGACTACGTATACTGTTGATAGTATGGCTAGTGCGAGTTTCTTATCCAGTCAGTAATGCAATTTTGGCTGCGACTACGTATACTGTTGATAGTATGGCTAGTGCGGGTTTATTTTCCAGTCAGTAATGCAATTTTGGCTGCGACTACGTATAATGTTGATAGTTTGGCTAGTGCGGGTTGCTTTTCCAGTCAGTAATGCAATTTTGGCTGCGACTACGTATACTGTTGATAGTATGGCTAGTGCGGGTTTCTTTTCTAGTCAGTAATGCATTTTGGCTGCGATTACGTATACTGTTAATAGTATGGCTAGAGCGAGTTTATTTTCCAGTCAGTAATGCAATTTTGGCTGCGATTACGTATAATGTTGATAGTATGGCTAGTGCGGGTTGCTTTTCCAGTCAGTAATGCAATTTTGGCTGCGACTACGTATACTGTTGATGGTATGGCTAGTGCGGGTTTATTTTCTAGTCAGTAATGCTTTTTGGCTGCGACTACGTATACTGTTAATAGGGGAGACGATAATACACGACCAAAATAATGTACGACCAGTATTGTACAGCCAATATTACACGGATATTACGTGTACATGGTTTCGTAATATTTGGACGGCTAATACTGGCCGTGTATTATTGCCCGTACAAAATCGGTCCGAGTTGATAATGCACGGCCAGTATTACGCGACCAATATTACGTGTACAACTGGATACGTAATATCAGCCCGTGCCGATTTTGTACGACCAATATGACACGGCCAATAATACGAAGCCAACCATAGACAAAGCTAGAATCACTCCTTGATGCCTCGTTTGTGTAGGCGAGTGTCAAGATGAAAAAAACTGTCACAGAACCAACCCCGACTCCACGTGGTCTTGTCTGCCCTACACTAGAGTGTTTTTAAAAAGCCGGAGGCGCGGAGGGAGTGCAGCCCCCGTCCGCTGCGTAGGCGAACCTGTGCTTTGTTACGCAAGGGCGAAGGGGCAGCTCTTCCCGCAGCGCCGGAGCAATTGCGATTCATAATCTGTGGTAAAAGGACACTGGAACGTGCAAACGAGGCTTTGACCATGTCATTTATATATTTTAATGTGTGATGTACACGTAATATTGGCTGTACATTATCGCCCGTACAAAAAGTGTACGGCCCGTATTACACAGCCAATAACGCACACCCTGTTATAACATGTACATATTTTGGCTTCGTAATCCTGGCTGCGTATTATCGCCTGTACAAATCCGCACGGGGTGATATTACACGGCCAATATTACGCAACCAAATAATGTACACCCTGATATTACGACGCCAATCCACGTAATATTGGTCGCGTATTATTGGCTGTACATTATTTGGTCGCGTAATACTGGCCGTGTAATATAGGGACTCGTTAATAGTATGGCTAGTTTATTTTCCAGTCAGTAATGCAATTTTGGCTGCGACTCCGTATACTGTTGATAGTATGGCTAGTGCGAGTTTCGTTTCCAGTTAGTAATGCAATTTTTGCCTTTATTACTTGCTTTGATTAGCCTTAATTGTCTATGAGTTTAGCAGCTACAATCTACAGTATACACTGGCCGTCAAAACTAAGTACCAAACTTTTAATGTCTGTCTGTCCGCGCATCACGTTAAAACTACTGGACCGATCGTGATGCAATTTTCACTGTTGGATAGCTTAGATTTGACTTAAAAACTGGTGTACTTGGAATCTCATGACGATGAGTAGGAGCCAAGCAATTTAATAAAAAATACTATTAATTTTAAAAGTGTGGTATTTAGTAAATTAAACTGGACCGATTGCAATGCGATTTTCACCGTTGGATAGCTTAAAAACTGTTGTACTTGTTATCTCAATACGATAAGTAGGAGCCAAGCAATTTTATAAAAACTATAAATTTTAAAAGTGTGGTACTATGTTTATTACAATGTGTCGTACCTCAGTGGTCAGCATCTTGCACAGCACGACGCCGAGCGCCCACCAGTCAACTGCGTGTCCGTAGGGCTCCCGACTTAACACTTCTGGAGCTGCACAACAAGAATAGCACACTCATTCTCAGGCTTCAACACTTTTTTTTATTAATATGCACCAAAATCTATATATATATATATATATATATATATATATATATATATATATATATATATATATATATATAAAATATATATATATATATATATAGATTTTGGTGCATATTAATAAAAAAAAGCTATATATATATAGCTTCTATACTTATATACTATAGCAGTCTGTACAATGAAGATATTTAAAAAAAATGGTCTAGGGCATATAGAATAAGCCACGGAACAAGTTTTTTTTATTGTAATTCTTGTCTTTCTGTCTGTTCGCGCATCACTTAAAAACTACTGAACCGATTTTGTTGCGGTTTATATTGTTGGATAGCTTAAGTTTCGACATAAAAACTGGTGTAGTTGGTATCTCAATCCGATGAGTAGAAGCCGCCAAGCAATCGATTAAACTATTTGAAGGCTGAATTAAATTTCGTATTTTGTACTTTACAGGTACTTTTGGCCCTGGAATAACACAGGTAATATAGACCCAAATAAATTACCACGCGGGCGAAACCGCAGGCACAGCTAGTTACACATATACTGAAAAAATATAACCAACTACCTGTTACGGTTCAAAAGATAAGGCCCTTTAAATACAGGACAGATAGACGGTCGGCGTATTTAGTAATAGGCCTCCGTTTGAACCCTTCCTGTATGGAACCCTAAAAACTACGACTTCCAATTGAATAAAAAGGTTCAAAGGGATTGGAGTACCACACCTTGGAACCTTTTTATTCCCCAACAGCCTTTATTTTTGTAAATTAAATATAGATCACGATACAGGACTTGAACCTGCGAATATAGCTCACCATCGCTTTAACCAATTACGCCAATCGTGGGCCTGTATCTGTTATTATTACTGACGAGCAGTCTGTATAATATCAAGTCATAACTAAGCCAAGCATTCAACTTCTTGTGCTCTACGCATCTTACATTCCTCCATTCATACTTACATAAATATTATTTATAATTAAAGTAAAATACACGAAAAAATATTTACTTTTCGATGGAAGGAACCTGGTAGACGTGTAGCACACGAAGTCTTCTTGCTTGCACTTCTCACACAAATAACTTTTTCCACGGTAATTTACTTGCAATAACTTATGTAATGAAATTATAATATAGGCTTGCCTACTTAAGAATCTTAAAATGTAGATTTTTGTTTGTAAGATTTTTTCAGTGTATAAGTATTATACGTATTTATTATAGTTGCTATTACAGTACATTATATAATAAAAGAGATGCAACGGCTGTCCGCAACAATTAGGTATCCGTTTAGATAGTCGGCCGGTACTGTCTAGCTGGACACCGAATAGTTAACAAGACATAATAAACTAAAACTCCACTACGGTCGGATAAAAAATAGCCTATGACATTCTTGCGATGAAGATAAATCGATTGGTACCTCGCTTGTCCAAATCGGGCCAAGTTTTTAGTTAGAACACATAACCCTTCCTTTGATTCGCCGTAGTCGGGTAAAAAGAGTCTTTACATTAGGCAATAACAACCCACTAACAAGGGATTATAGAGAGAACTTAATTTTTAATTGTCATACTCCCTACCAGGGGGGATCTGGTGGGGATTATAACTAAGAACAATTTTTTCACTACTCGAAAACAAAATTAAAACTATTTTAACAAACTTTGTTGGATTAAAACTAGTTTCTCGGCGTTAGAAGGCATTTACAACTTTTTTATTTATATTGGTACACTATGACAGGACTGTGACATACCATATCTCTGCGATTAAGCCGCTACGGCTTGAAATTTCTGTACGGGTACCTAAACCATAAACGCTCTCTTTTGATCTATGATTCAGGCCGGATTTTCGTCTCCGGCCAAATCAATAGCCGTTGCATCTCTTTGATCCGTTAACCTAACGAAATGCTAATGGTGGTCAATTAATGAGGAAACCTACTTAGCTTATTAGAAATATGTACCTAAACCGAATAAAATTTGTGTTAACTTATTTTTTGAAGAGCGATGTATTTCTAAAGAGACGATTTAGAATTAAACTCGTATATTACGCCTAAAAAGCAACTTTTAATACAAATTTAGTTCACAATTCATGCTTAAAAAATTGAAGCACTATGAAACCTTTTTTTTTACTGAGCTATGCAGCCTGCAGCTTTTTATTTTTCAAAACAATTCCTGACAAAATTGGAGCGAGTTTCATTTTTTTTTTTAAGCCACTTTCTTGTTTGTCTGTCTGTCTGTCGTTCCGGGTGGGATCTCGCAACTCAAATTTCGAGCACTTCCCGATTAGCTATCCGGCTGAAATTTTCAGGTTAGCTCACAACTAGATGACATTGCAATATAATAAAAAAAAAAAAGTTTTTAATCTACATTTGCAGCATGTTTCATACTAAATTTATTTATAAGCTACAATTTCGGTGTCGAATAAAATATTCATGCCTGGCCTGCACGATTACGTGCAGGGTGTTATGTTTAAAGGGTATATCCACGGTAATGTTATCTATCAGTATTCTATCTTCATACAAGCGGCCGGAAAGTGAGTTATACCTACGCGCCTCGTGTCGGTACCCACTCGGTACACAGCCAGTCGCGAATGCGCTGCAGCTCGGTGTGGCTCGGTAATGTGGCCACAGTGACGAACGAACGGTGTATTTTTTTTGTAAGCAGTAAGCGTGCGATTTGTGAATATTTTACTGAAATAAGTACATGTACTAACTTAATATGGCAAAGAGCACGAATAGACTATACTATGCTGTTTTTGGTTGTTTGAATTCTTCAATAACGCATCCGGAGATAACATTTTTTAAATTATCTGCAAACTCTGAAAGGTAAGACTATAAAAAAATATTGTAACCTAGTACGTAATTTGTTTCTTTTTTTAATAGGTAGGTATTTCACTTTTGGGGTGACACGTTGCGAGTACGGTATCCTCCCTGTCCATGTTTCCCAAAAGTATTTTTAATGGAACTATTTATCCGAATGCGGATTTTTTATACTATTAAATTTAACAATAAAGCTTTTCGTACGTCTCAGTCGAGGCGCAAATACTTTTCTGTATCAAATTTATAAGGGTTTTTTTTATTAAATCTACTACCTAATTAAAAAAACACACATGTATTTTTATTGAACACTTCCTATTTCATTCACAACGAATTTCTTTATTTTTTACATATTAAAATATACAATCACAAAAGTAGAAAGAAATTCAAGTAGGTAGATGAAATTAAAATACTGCAGGCGGGCAGCCCTATCGCGTGTTTACGTACCACGCGGCTGTAGGTAGTTATTTCAAGGACAGAGCCGAGTCACAATACTGTATAGATAACATTACCGTGGTATATCTATGTGTACATTAATACCAAAGAAAACCATTAAATAATACTTCATCATTTATTCACTTATTTAATATAAATTATCACAAGACTAAAAATTTTTTTCGCTTATTGTTTTTTGAACTTATAGATCACAACATATATATCATTTATTTTTATCATATATTATATTATGTAACAGCCGTTATATACACGCTCCATGAATGTAAAATCTTTAAAATAAGGCCATAGCAAGAGTTTCTATGCAATCATAAAAAATATTATACTTTATTTATACAATGATACACTTAATTCCTCAAAACGAGCCACACGCGAGATATTACGATTTTTACGATACATAATAAATATATTGTCGTATCACCAGAATTTATAACACATTATATAAAATAATTTTAAAGGTACTCATTTGATATAAAGTTTACAAGTTCAATATGGATACAGCATTATTTTGAAACATTGAAAAGCATGTACAGCCTCATCTTTGGTGATTATAAATGTGATAAATATATTAACAATTCGCTATTTAGAATATAGGTACAGTGTAGTAGGCGATTCTACAAGTGTCGAGATGGAAATCTAATCACTAAATGAGGTAGGAGGAAAGGCGCGACCCCGCTTAGCAAACTTTGCTGTGTTAGCGGTTCATAGAGAAAGATTACAACTATACCCTTTTGAAGTTAGCTGTTTGTCTGCGCAATGGTGTTTTAGGAACTAAATTATCTACTGCGCAGCCAACGGCTAACTTCAGAGCGGCCTAGCTATATCTGCCGTAGTGTAAACGATACGTAGCTGAAAGTCGACCGGCAAGCAGTCAGCATCTTAGTATAAGGGGGCCATACCTAATAAATAAATCAGAAGAGGATGGACATAAATCACGTTCCTAGAAAAAATACTAACTACTCCGCTATCGCCAAATCTACGTATATATATACACACTGCAACATACCAGAGATTAAAAATAATAATAGATAATAACAGGTCAAGGTCATGGAGTAAAGCTTTTAGGTGTTTTCCGCAGAGTCACATTAAAAGTATGTGAAGTTAACGTTTATTTATAAGGACATTTTAAAACATCAAACATTCTGCTGAGCGTTTCCCCAACTTCAAGTTACAACAACACTCAATTTAAAAAACAAAAACTACATCCGTCCACGAAACGCAAATCTATAAAATAGCATATTACGTCTTATTATCTATGAGACTTCCATGCACCGATTATATACTATTCCATATGTTATGTATAATTTATTACATGTAACAACCTCACGTATCTTAATCATAACAAATTAGATCATAAAGCTCTCAAAGATCATACCGCATTGCATTTCGAATTAAAAAAGAACAGAATATTAAACTACAATAAAATATTTACAATTATTTATATTACAATTTACGTTACATAAATACAGACATACTTTAACTCTAGAGGGTTATTTTAACCTAACTCACACATATTTTTTCTGGAATTTTTCTTAGCTATATCACAAAGCTATTTTTTTTTGTAAAACACACACGAAAATAGTACGACTACTGTACTGTGTGAGTGCATACACTCGTTTTATATCCTAAGTCATTGTTTCTAAGTCAATAATAAAACGATATTTAAGTTAGAGTGCTAAGTTATACACACGATGTGTTAGTGCTATTTCTAATCTATCACAAAAGATTTCATAAAGACAGGTGATTATTAAACTAGATTGCAGGAGTGGTCACTTCAACCAGCATTATTCCTATTTTTATAACAAAATAATAATATTATACTAAGTAATGTTACAACAGAAATAAAGTACTTAATGCTATACCCCCTTCATTACCTATTCAAATCAAATTAATATGGGAAGGTCTTGTGACTTCGCAGTGGAAATTCGCTGCTACATTTTGTGCAATAAACAAAGCAAAATCTTTAAGTAGGTACGAAAAATAACACTGACAAATATATTATACATAGGATATTATACTGTCAAAATTTTTGATACAGGTCGCTATATAAAAAATAAAAATCAATAATATTTACACGAATTGTTCATAAAAAATAGCCACATATGTATAAATTGTCGTAAATAAAATATCTAATATTGTAGGCGGGCAGCGCCATCTATATTCACTCTACTGCGATTTTTAGATTTAAAAACAAGTACTCGTTCTAAATCGATGATGATTAAAAGTTTCGCCATCTTAAGTAAAAATGAACACATTATGCATCACAAAGACAGCGTGTCCCTTATAATTTTGCGGAAGGTATTGCCGACGGTCGTGTTGGGCGCGCCGGACAAATTGTAGTGTATCTTGAACAGGTACGGCTGAATATCGGTGTACGATGTGTCGAAGATCAAGTCCGCGTCGGACCGACTCGGCATCTTCGGGACGTACTCGTGCCGGTTGATGATCTCCGTGATGAACACGATCTTATCTTGCAGCATTTCGACGACGTTCTCGTGTTTGGAGTGCATATCGTGCTCGTTGCGCGACTCGGTCAGCTCGCAGAACACGGTCCACACCTCCCAAGGGACGCACTCGGGTTGGAAAGGCCAGCGCGCGCGGCGCTTCTGGAAGAACTCGAGGCTGATGGAGCCCCGCGGGGGCGCCGACGTGCCGTCGACGGCTCGTAGCAAGTCCGAAAAGTCCGCGATCTCGCGCTTCACGTTCCTGCCGAGCGCCTCCGACTCGCAGCAGACGTACGTGAAGTCTATAAAGTCGCAGTCCACGTCGACGTAGCTGACCGTGCGTATCGAGTAGCTCTCCTCGCTGTTGTACGTGAACTTGCCGCTGGACCGGTGGAACAGCACCGTGTGGAAGATGCTGGCGACCACCTCATCCACTTGCCGTCCCTCCATGGACAGTTCGAAAAGGAGGGTACGCGCGTTCATGTTGCCGTCAGTGGGCCGAATCGGGCGCCGCGCTTGCCGACATAATCACTCAACGGGCGTGCGCTACTGGCGGCCGAGTTCGGGGAGCGAAACAGAGAGGGCGCTAGCGTCGCATTGAGCCATTTCTAAATTAGGTAGCGGGTCAAGTCCCACACTGAAACGGAGAATTGCCGTTTTAGTTGCCGCTGGCACTCTATACGGTGGCGTCGTAGCAGTGTGCGAACAATAAGAACACTATCAATGATTAAATGGCAAATGATAAGAGTCTACGCCTAAACCTAATGGTGCACGGCCGTACGAAGTATTTATTCTGTGAATTAGCATGGATGGTCGGAATATATTAATTCTGTGATTTAGCATGGATGGTCGGCTTTTTGCTTTAAAAGCTTGTAGTCACATCTGTCACACCATGGCGGATGAAGTAGTTTTCATTGATGTTTGTCTCGTATGATGTAGTGCTGGCCTCTGGTGTCAGAGTTTGTCGAGCAGCCCGAGGGCCTCTGACATGGCTTAACTAATGCTATTAATCAGTAACATACAGACTCGACACGTGGACAGCTTCACGTGACCTACCGCACATAACTTAGTAAGTTATTGGCGCCGAGGACCAAACCCGTTGGATTCTACTCGCACTAGTATACCGCTATGTTAGCATCGCCCGACTATTTTCAGTGTCAAATATATCCCTTTGGCAACACTTGCACACCACTATTCAAATTCAAATATATTTATTGCGAGTAAATGTAATGCAACATATTTTCACACTGTCACTACTAAAATGTATTAGGTACCTATTAATCAATCTATATGAACATTGTCTTTGCAACGCTGGGCCAAGTCCCCAGATTTGTGATCTCCCAAATATTGATCTACTTTGTAGTAATCCTTTTTTGTAAATATTGATATAGTCTTTTTTAATTTAGTTTGTCATTTTTTGAACTTCAAGTTGATTGTTGCGTACCGTGGGTTGTAATGTTCATACAACGAGCAACTACCCAGAAGAGTAGCAATGACATTTGGTTTGTACGAACATCGCCACGCGGTTTAATAATTAGTGCAAAATCATTAACAAGTTGGCGGAATGCGACGGACTAACAATTCATCTCTTCTGGGTAGTTGCTCGTTGTGCTCAAACAATGTGTAAGCCGCAGCTGCCCTCCATTCCCGACTCACCCATATAGCGGAGCGTGCCGCAGAGCGTGGTTGTGCGCGCGCCGACAGACAGCCACTTGGCGAGGCCGAAGTCCACGAGGCGCACGTGCCCCTGCGAGTCCAGCAGCACGTTCTCCGGCTTCAGGTCGCGGTGGATAACGCCGGCGTTGTGCAGGAAGTCTGCAATACCAAGATTGCTCATCGTAAAGGAACAATATAAATATTTTCAAAACTATTGTGTCATTATGGTTCTGAGATGTGGACGCTCACAAACGAGAACATGCTCAAATTACACAACGTGCCATGCTTGGCCTTACATTGAAAGACCGACTTCTAAATGTGGAGATCCGACAGCGGACACGTTGTTGTCGGACAGCGCATCACAGAACTCAAGTGGAGGCGGGCAGGACACTCGGCTAGGCAAAGAGATAATACAAAAGCGGTAACGGAGTGGCGTCGAGGACAAACTAGACCAGTTGGCAGACCAGGAGCGCGATGGGTGGACGACATCGTCCGAATTGAAGGCAAAACATGGTGTAGGTTGTTGGCTCAGGACCGTTATGAGTGGCGCAATAAAGAAGAGGCCTATGTCCAGCAGTGGATCGATACGGGCTGATGATGATGATAGTGTCATTGACCCTATTAAAAATACCCATTTTAAATTAAATAAATATATAAATATTCGGGACAATTCCACAGCATTACCTAGCTCCAAACTAGCCTAATAACCTGTACTATGGGCACTTGATAACGGATAAACATACATAGATACCAATATTACATCCATGATTCGGAAACTAATATATCTGCTCATCACACAAATGATTGCACCTTGCAGGATTCAAACCCGCGACTGTTTGATTTCATACCTAGGGTCTCTAGCCACTAGACGAACTGGTCGTCAATCAAATGAATCAATGTGGTATGTCATCACAGCATTGGAAAGTAATCTTTGATGCCCAATATCACGTAAAATTATGGTACATTCGGAAAATTCATATTTTTACCCGACTACAGCAAATCAAAGGAAAGGTAATGAGTTTAACAGTCTATGTATGTATGTATCTATGTATGTGGGTATGTGGATGTTCCACCATAGCGTGGCTCCTGTTGGTTCGACTTTGACAAGCGAGGTGTCAAACGATTCGTCTTCAGGTATAGTGTCATAGGATTTTTTACCCGTTTACGGCAAGGCAAAGGAAGGGTTATGTGTTCAAACTAAAAATTTGGTCCGTTTTTATCAAGCGAGGTTTCAATCGATTCGTCTTTATCGCATGAGTGTCATAGGCTATTTATACCGGCTATTATACTGTAGTCGGGTTTTAATTTTTAAACTTGTCTTGTTTGAACCCCCGAACTATTATTACAGACCGTTCACCGTAAGATGTCCCCTGTCTTGTAGTTTAGGGTGTGCATATGCATCACTGTATCCGTGTGTCTGCCTGTGGCATCGTAGCTCCCAAACGAATGGATCTATTTTGATGCATTTTTATTGTTTGGAAGCAGATGTGATTTTGGTGTTTCTTAGCTATAATGAGAGTTGGGGAAGTGTCGGTATTTTGTTTGTTCTTGTTATTAAAGTCAATCGTTTCCCGAAGGTGTAGCACGCTTACCTAGCAGATTAACCCCTGCTAATTCTTATCCACATACTACATTATTACGATTTTAGAATGGTGGCAATTGCATCCATCTCTGTCTAATGCCTTCCCTACCTTCAACTACCTTCTGCAATACAGTTTATGTTTAGTTTGGTCGCAAGCCTGTCGGTATTCTACAGATTACACTATGGAGACTGTGCACAAGAACTGCACAATCTGCGTCCCAGCACCGTACGACTAGACGATCGGCAAAGCGCTATTATGCTTGAAATACCTCGCACATGAACGAAGCGTTACGCTTCTTCATTTATTGTAAAAAACTGCAAACTGCGACTCAGTCTCACAGAACCAATGTTGGCACTCACTGTGTTCTCGCCAGAATCTGCCGGGACCACAACACACTTTTTAAGGCTGAGCAGATTGATATACTCAATTGTTCACTGCTCAGCTTTAAAAATCTAATGTATAAGTTTAAGAGGTTATAGGGATCACCATTTTGTGTGACCCTTGTGTACGTTATTTTTGTTTTAAATTTATTGTTAACTTGTATATTTATTTTATTTTACTTGTTAATTCTCTAAAATACTAATTAGTTTATATCCTGGCCCTTTTTTTACCTACCTTGTATGAGCGGATATGCGTGGACACGTCGCTTTGTTGACACGTTGGCGTTTTTGCATTTTAATTTTTTGCATGATGTGTTTTCCTTTTAGTGGACTTTCACTAAGTTTTTGATTTTGTTCATGTTTATATTTAATTTACTGTGTTAAGTCTGTTGGAAAACTTAATAAATAAATAAATAATAATAAATAAATAAAGTAGTGGAGTGCTCTGACCTCGTCAGTGTTTCCGGTAAAATATAACCCAGGAGTGTTCAAGTCGACTCTGAATAGGCATGCGTGCTACACCTTCGAACACATCATCGCTTTCCATCAGGTGAGATCGTGGTCAAACGATTGCCTAGACAGAAAAAAAATTATACTAGTTCGGGTAGGGCAAATCGTAATTCAGCCTATCATCTCTTTTTTTTAAACATAATACCTACTTTACATCGTGCAATGTTTCATTCTAACGTAAGATTAAAGCGTGAAGTTTTATCTACCTACTTTAAGAATATTCTTTACCTTATTAATCAAATGTAAATAGAGAGTTTCATCATCATCAGCCTATATCTATCCACTGCTGGACGAAGGCCTCTTCTTATGCACGCCACTGCGCTCGGTCTTCAGCTCTCCTCATCAATTTTCTTCTAGCCGCTTCTTGCAGGTCGTCACTCCACATTGCCATTCTACACTACGTTTGCCTAAACGTGGTCTCCACTCAAGAACTCGTCTATCTCATCGGTTATCGGTTCTTTGGAAAACTTGACCAGACCACTACCACTTCAGCTTGCTTATCCTTAGAGCTATGTCGGTTATCTTAGTTCTCTCTCGGATATCTTCATTACGAATCTTATCCTTTAGAGAAACTCCAAGCATAGCTATCTCCATATCTCACTGAGCGACCTTAAATTTGTGGACTAGTTTGACGGTGAGTGTCTACGTTTCGGCTGCGTAGGTCATGACTGGAAGGACGCACTGATTGAAGTCTTTTTTCTGAGGTACTGTGTTATGGAGGACGAAAAGATCTGACGAAGCTTGCCGAATGCTGCCCATCCCAGCTGGTTTTTTCTGTTGGCTTCCTTCTCAAAGTTGTTCTTACCTAATGAAATATTTGCCCAAGGTAAACATATTGTTGGTCAACTTCAAGAGGTACACCATTGACTGCAACCGGTTTCGGGTCTGCAATATGAACTTGGTCTTATCTACGTTCATTCAGAGACCGATGCGTCGAGAAGCATCATCTAGGTTGGTCAGCATCCTTTGCAAGTCTTGCAGCGCATCCGCAATTAGGACTATGTCAGCGGCAAATCGTAAGTGTGAGATGTTCTCGCCATTGATATTAATGCCCATTCCTTTCCAATCTAGTGTCTTAAACATATCTTTAAAGGCATTAGTAAACAGTTTCGGGGATGTAACATCCCCCTGTCTCACTCTCCTGCGCAGTGGAGTATGTTTAGAACGCTAGTTTTGTACTTGGACACTCATAGTCGTGGCGTCATACCGAAACCTCAGCACTTCGATATATCGCCAGTCCACTTGACAACGCTGCTAAGACTCCAGAACCACCCAGGTTTCAACGGAGTCAAATGCCTTCTTATAGTCCACAAAAGTAAGATACAGGGGCTGGTTATACTCTTCAGACATCTGTATAACCTGCCTAACTGTGTGTATGTGATCTACGGTGCTAAATCCTCCACGAAACCCAGCCTGTTCAGGAGGCTGGAATTCGTGGAAGTCTTCTTACGAGACGATTTGTATAGGACGATGAAATAGGTCGGTAGTTCTTTAAAAAGGTTTTGTCCCCTTTTTAAAAGAAAAGTACTACCAAACTCTTGCTCCACGCTTCTGGAGTTCTCCCAGTTATGAAAGGAGCAGAGTTATGAAAGGAGCTAAGTAACCCCTGAAGCTCCCTATGTACGGGTTTCCCCCTGCTTTCACGAGCTCCGAAGTTATTCCAACCTCACCGGGGGCCTTTCCATTCTTAAGTTGTTTGAGCGCCATCTCAATCTCGTCTAGGCTGACGTCGAGCAGTTCATCAGTGAAGTGGAGGGTCAGTATTGCGCGGGGATCCTCTGTGCTGGGTTAGTGTCAAGAAGCATGCGAGTCGTACAATCGGCCATAGAAGTCTTCGATCTCAGAATGGATCTCCGGCTTAGAGACGACGGTTATGCCATTATTGGTCTTGACCTTCGTCAGATGAGATCTACTCAATTGCTGGGCAAAGACTTTTGACGCCCAGTTTTGCTTAATTTGCTTTTTCTATTCGGCGTGTATTTATTAAGCATTCCGACGACACCTTAATGATCTTTTTATTGAGCTCCCTTTTCTCTGCTTACTGTTGCTCCCGTCGCTCAACCATAAGCAGAAGAGCCTCATCCGAGACTTTAAGACTTCGTGCCCAACATTTTAGAAGGCAATAAATTTTGTGCTGCATGTGTCAAAATTTTGTGCCTTCTTCCATAGCCAGTCGCTTGCTACGCGTGCGCACGCGCAGTATGCGCGTGGTAGTGCGCGTGGTAGCTTTTTCACGCGCGAGCAAGGTGTCCCACAACTTTTTGGAGTTCCCCATCCACGTCATTTGTGGTTTCTAAGACAGCGAATCGATTTTGCAACTTGAGTTGGAACTGTTCTGATCCAACAGTGGCTTGGAGAAGGTTGGGTCGGAGCGTAGACTTCCCCAGACGGCATCTTTCAAGTTTGTGGTCGATAGTCAAGGAGCCTTGGACATTTCAGTACCCTTTGGACCTGATGATCACTGAGACATCCCTGATAAGTGCTAATTGTCTGTCATGATGAAGTCAATCTCATTTTTAGTCTGTGTCGGGGCTTTGCCAAGTCTACTTCCTCTGCTCTGGGGCTGCTTTTTGAAGAACGAATCCATCAAAAAGAGCCCGGCTTATCCATAAAGTTAACAAGCATTTGCCCACTGTGATTTCCGTCTCCATGTGGACCGTGTGGACCTATTCACTGCAAGAGATATCTTCAGCCCCACATAACACCACAAGGGCCCACTGCAACATTATCATGGGAGACTTTAACGCCAATGTCTTCCGCCAAGTGGGAGACATTGGCGGGCCCTTGTGGTGTTATGTGGGGCCGAAGATATGTCATCAAACATGTCTTCTACCTCATCATCCGAGTGTGGCGAAGTCGGTGCATAAACCTGTACGACCTTAAGGCTTACCTTTCGGTCAGCTTAAGAACCCGAAACGCTACCCTGGTGGACACACTGGATATTTCTACAACATTATCAATGAGGACCTTATTGACAATGAACCCCACGCCACCCTAAGACTGCTGATCGCCCTCACAAAAGTAGAACATGTGACCCGATTCCAGGGTTATTGTATCCTCCCCATCTCTTCGGACTTCACTTAACCCTAGAATATGCCACCTGATCTTAGTAAGCTCCGTCCCGAGTAGCGCCATGTGTTCGTCCGTTGTACGTTGGCATGGTCAGTTGTTTTTGTTTCGGGTGGCCTACGGTAGCCCGGGGATTCTTCGCATCCCCTGTCCTGTCATTTCCGTGACCGGAGTTTTGTCGAATAAATTAAATATTTATTATAGCTACAAAACAGTACCGTGGCATACTGACATAGTTACATACAATTCACTGGCAATTCACTTTATACATCTGAAATTTCAAATAAATATTCGTTGAGTTCTACGGACGTACTAAGGTTTTTTTTTAAATTTTGTGTGTAATGTTTGTATGAATAACCTTTTTTCATGTATCTAGTAACTTGTGTGATTTATGGTCCCTCACCTAAGGCAATAGCAATCTCTGCGACGAATATCTTGACTAGCTCTTCAGGCAGCTTGCCGTTCTTGTCGAGGAGCGCCAACAGCTCGCCTCCAGGAATGTATTCTGAAACTGCACAACATTTTTCATTAAAAATATGATAAGTGGAGAACACTTTATAGTCATACCTAGTTAATCTATAAAGGTTTAGTCACAGAACATATGTGAGTTTTGTAACCAAACCTGGGATTTAGATGACGAGTTACCCCAATCGGCCATTTCGATTTTGACATATTTTTTTGGGTTTTCATCAACAGCCTATTTCTGTCCACTGCTGGATGTAGGCCTCTCCTAATGCACGCCATTGAGCTCGGTCTTCAGCTCTCCTCATCCACTTTCTTCCAGCCCCTTTTCGAAGGTCGTCACTCCACCTGGCCACAGTGCGTCCTATACTGCGTTTGCCTAAACGTGGTCTCCACTCGAGAACTCGTCTCGTTTTGGGTTTGAATTCTATTTAAATTGCACATAAAAGTTTATTTTATATACCAGCATTCGGACGATAATATTTTGATTAGAGCAAAAGCTTTTTCAAATTCACAAATTATGTGGAAACGGCTAACGTCGTAACAATCACTTTGCAGCGCGTGATGATATCAACTTTATTTCAATTACGTTACGTTAAATATTTGTATTGAGACGATACATCGAGCAGTTGATTTAGCTAATACCCTCGCCTTAACTACTTTTCAAATCAAAGTGTGGATCTACTGGATCTACTGGTTTTAAATACATCATTGTATCAGGGCAGTGGGAATTATTAGCTCGATTTGGAAAATTATTTACGGAGGATCACTATTTCGTCATTTAAAAAAAAAACAAGTGTAGTTAAATAAAACGTCCGAGTCTCAAGCTATCAATAGTTAACAATTGGTGTCAATGAATATCCGGTTTAATTGTATTGAAATGAGACACATAAATTATTCAAAATGTGAGTCAAGTCCTCTATTTTTAGTAACAATACCAGTTTAATGTGTAAGCAAATAGCAATTAACTTTTTGACACATCAAATTGTAGTCCGGGTCTTAAAAAAATAAGCATATTCCAAATTAATAGATTGGCGACTAAACTCGAGCTTTCATGAAACACAAGAATAGAAACGTTATTACGTTGAATATCATTAGGTTAACAACTGACTAAGAAAAACAATTGGCAATTTTTGTATATTGGCAGAAACATTCATCATAAAACATTATATCATAAAAGTTTTTGTATAAATTAGCCGTCGCGGGATGCCTGGCTGGTGTGAATATGGCCGAGCTGAGGCGGACGCCGCTCGATCGTCACGCCAAGAATCGGCGTAACCCCGTAACGCGCCATTAAATGTTTACATATCTAAAACTGGCCAAGACTGTATTGGACACGCATAGACTTAGGGTTCCGTAGCTAGGATTCTAATCTACCCAACTATGAAAACAGCATACCGTGTTTTTCAAGGCAAATGCCAACAAAGCTTTTCATAGTTAGGTAGATTATTAGTTACCTAGGTAACTAATAATCTACCCAACTATGAAAACCGCACACTGTGTTTTTCACGACAAAAGCCAACAAAGGTATCTAATAATCTACCCAACTATGAAAACAGCATACCGTGTTTTTCACGACAAAAGCCAACAAAGGTATCTAATAATCTACCCAACTATGAAAACCGCATACCGTGTTTTTCACAACAAAAGCCAACAAAGGTATCTAATAATCTACCCAACTATGAAAACCGCATACCGTGTTTTTCACGACAAAAGCCAACAAAGGTATCTAATAATCTACCCAACTATGAAAACCGCACACTGTGTTTTTCACGACAAAAGCCAACAAAGGTATCTAATAATCTACCCAACTATGAAAACAGCATACCGTGTTTTTCACGACAAAAGCCAACAAAGGTATCTAATAATCTACCCAACTATGAAAACCGCATACCGTGTTTTTCACGACAAAAGCCAACAAAGGTATCTAATAATCTACCCAACTATGAAAACCGCACACTGTGTTTTTCACGACAAAAGCCAACAAAGGTATCTAATAATCTACCTAACTATGAAAACCGCACACCGTGTTTTTCACAACAAGAGCCAGCAATGCCACCTAACTTGGTCAGCTTTATCTACTAAACTAGTAAATTCTAGATAGCTGTGATAATTATGTTAGTAAATTCGTTTTATACGCTACTACGCTGCATTTTAATATTTTTTTGAAACCTTTCTTTGTTGTGTACTAGCTTTCCCGCCCGCGACTTCGTATGTACCTAACTCCCGCACTCAAAATCGTCAACTGACGCTAAACAAAAATTCATTTGTCAAAATCCATACAACGCAAGACTTCCAACACCGACTCACTAAACTATCACTAAAGCCTGTCAGCATAAAATCAACTTTGTTTCCACGCGGCGAGAGTCCCGATTTGTCCAACCGCTGTCTCAGAACGTTCCCAAATTTATCCGAACGCTGTGAGACAGCGTGTTAAAAACCTGTTTTAATTACGATATGTTAACCGGTGCAGCTTCAATTGACGTAAGTTTAGAATAGATGCCAAGTTCAAAAAGATCTTGTTACGAATTCGACAATATTTAAATTACATTGGAAGAAATTAAGTCGAGTTTAGTGTATGTCCGAATCGCTACCATTGTGAGGTTCTGATATGGTCACCACATCATCAAATTAACCAGAGCGTTGACAATGACGTATTAAATAAATCGAAGATAAAATCCATAACTATCGCAATCACAACGTGCTTTATCTAGAACAACCACCTTTAATACTAGGTCGGTTGTTATCAGTTAAATATTTCCTGTGTAAACATTTTCTACTGAAGAATTAATGTTGAGTGAATTGTTCGGATGTCCAACTGAGATAAGACGAGAATAGTATTGTTTATTTTACTAGAGTTCAGTGTGTCATATCAGTAGATATTTTTAATTTCTTTGATTTTTCATGAATACTTTCAAAACTCTAAACTTCTTATAATAAAGCAGTCGTTTCAGCCTTTAGCAGTCCACTGCTGAACATAGGCCTCCCCCAAAAAGCGCGACGACGATCTGTCTTGTGCCGCCTCCATCCACCGACTCCCTGCGATGGCTACAATAGCGTCCGTCCTTCGTGTCGGGGGTCTCCCTACACTTCGCTTGCTTGTTCGTGGTCGCCATTCCAGAACCTATATTCCCCAGCGGTTGTCGGCTCTGCGAACTATATGACCTGCCCATTGCCACTTCAACTTGCAAATTCTGAGAGCTATGTCGATAACCTTGGTTCTTCTACGGATTTCCTCGTTACGGATCTTATCACGTAATGAAACTCCAAGCATAGCTTTCTCCATTGCACGCTGCGTGACTTTGAGCTTATGTATGAGACCAATAGTTAGCGACCACGTCTCAGTGCCGTATGTCATCACTGGCAACACGCACTGATTATAAAGTTTCGTCTTGAGGCCCTGCGGTATCTGTGACGAGAAGATGTGGCGTAATTTCCCCTAAATTTTCTACTATTTTCATTTTATTTTTATGATATTTTCCTAGTATTTTTCTGAATTTTTTCTTGTATTTTGATGGTAATTTTCTAGTATTTATCTGATATGTTCCCCGTAATTTCACGACAACGTTTCTCTTTTATATATTGGTGTGAATTTACTTTTCATATTTAATGCTATTCTGTTGCAGGGACTGAGTACACACCATTTAAGAAAAGTATCGAATTCAATGTTTCGGTGTACCTGTTATCTCTAAAAGGTCGTCAAAGTTATTACAACCGGCTCGGATAGAACCGGATATGAACCGCCAAAATAGTCATCACAATCTCACCTGATTATATTAATAAGTTTGCACCGAACACGCCAGTCCACAAAACGGCACTGGCCGAAAAACCACATACATCGCTCACTACGGCACGCATAACTCAACATTCTTTGTTGACTTGACCACAGCAGGGATGCTACTACATATACCACATTTGCATTGGATTCGAGAAGTAAACAATCTGGAGATACGGCCGTGGCTCCGTCCAGTGTATTATTATTATTCAGTGTTGATAACCCGATCATTCAGTACGCTAGTGACAGCCACTGGCCGCCTGTGTGCAGATTATTTCACTGGTATACAATGCACGACCATTCATAAGAGCTAATATTTAGGTTGAGGCGTCACGGTCAGCGATATCGTATCTGCTCTGATTCTATATCTAATATTACGTCGCAAGTAGCCGCAATAGTTTGGGAGTATTTTAAACTGCAAACTTTTTTTTTTCAGTCGTCGCTCAGTATCTCACTTGGTCGCCTAAAGTATTGATTTGTCACAGAATCCATACCAATATATAAAAGTGAATCATTGTCAGTTTCTTTGGTGAGTTTTAACGCGATAACGGCTGGACGGATTTTGATGAAATTTGGAATGCAGATAGCTTATATCCTAGAAAAAACATGGATACTTTTTATCCCGGAAAATTGTAATTTTCCACGGGAAAACTGGAAAATGTGGATTACACGTTGTAAGGAATGGTTGCCATGGAAAAAATAAATAAACTAAATAACAAGTCTGTCAAAAAAACAAGAGCGTTGGTGCTATACCTACTTTTGCATTGGTTTTTAATATCATAGAAGAACATGGGATGCTTTTATCGCTATAAACTGTAGTTCGCGCGGACGTAGTCGCGGGCGGGAAAGCTACTCGTAGTAACTAATAATTCTAGCGTACAGTAGTACTGCCGATGCAGTGACGGTTTTCCCAAACTCTAAACTGGATGAGGTCACTCAAAAGCTTAGTATTGGAGACAAAGATCAATATTGATCACTAACTGTGCCCGCTCTGATTTGCCCACGTGGTCACTTTTGATTTTTGGTTTGATAAAAGTATCAAATGTT
Organism: Alsophila aescularia; assembly: GCA_946251855.1. Lineage (NCBI taxonomy): Eukaryota > Metazoa > Arthropoda > Insecta > Lepidoptera > Geometridae > Alsophila > Alsophila aescularia. The sequence goes on from OX276378.1 coordinate 45,110,934, forward strand.
ATTCCAGGGCCAAAAGTACCTATAAGGTAAACAAAATACCAAATTTCGGTAAGCCGACAGTTTTTTATCGATTGCTCGGCTTCTACTCATCGGGTTGAGATACTAAGTACACCAGTCTTCAAGTCAAACCCTAAGTTAGCCGTCAGTGAAAACCGCATCGCAGTCGGTCCAATATTTTTTACGTGACACGCGAACAAACAAACAGACAGATAGATACCATTTAAAAAAAGCTTATTTTAAGTCCATTAGACATTTTTTTGTGAATAATCTTTTAAATACAGACTTTGGTTACATACGTACTATGTCACTATTGTTTTGTTTTATTTATTACTAGCTCTGCCCGCGGCTTAGCCCACGTGGTCACTTCATTTAAAAGTAGCCCACACGTGTTATTCCAGGACCAAAAGTACCTACAAAGTACAATATTATACTACATTTCTTCAAAATTCGTTCAGCCGGCAAATAGTTTTTTATCGATTGCTCGGCATCTAATCATCGGAATAAGGCTAGCGCGCAGTGCCTTGCGTTTTTATAACGCATATTCTGTGAAGTACGAAATGTCACAGAAGTGCACGTATTGCGATGAAATAAACGCATACAATACAATAAGAAATAAACGCACCGTGTTCCACCGTTGTGTCGATGTTATTGATTAACTTGGGTCTTCTATATATCATTGCATCCCTACACAAAATGTCTAGTATATACAAAGGGTACATTTTAGCGTTCAACCGTGTTATCAGTACAGCTTACCTAATTTACTTAGCCAATAAATTCAAATATAAAGTCTGCTTGATAACCTGAATGAATGAACTAGATGTTACAAAACTAGATGTTGTTTTGTAGAATTTAAAGAACTAATAATGTCTCTATTTAAAAATATATTACGACGGTCACTCACGAATTATTTCGTCGAATAATTCGACCTTTGATCGGATGTTATATTTAAATAAATATATAGCAAAATAAATATGTCTCTCTTGGAGGTCACAATTTTGAAAGTAGGGCAATGGTGGTGAGGATCGTAGCTCCCGAACGAATGGACCGATTTTGATAAGGTTATTTATGTTTCAAAGCTGAGATAAACAAGATTGTTCTTATCTACAATGGAGAGGGGGGGGGATGGGGGTGAGGATTGTAGCTCCCAAACGAATGGACCGATTTTGATGCGGTTTTTTATGTTTGAAAACTGATGTGATCGTGATGCTTTTTAGCTACAATGAATTATAATGGGGGGTGGGGAATCGGCGGTTTTTTTTTATTTGTGCTTGTTGGTTTTGACCTAAAAACCAACAGTGATTTGATTGATGATTTAGTAAGATTTTGATTTTGTTTTTTTTTTCTCAGTGTTGATTTTAGTTGGTTGGTATCTAGTGTACTTTGTATCTCAATCCGATGAGTACAAGCTGGGTGCTCGGTAAAAAAACCCATAAAAATAACAAAATAACGGAATGAAATTAATTGCACTTTATAAGTGCTTTTGGTCCTAGAATAACATTTTCCCTGAAAAATGTCTACACGGGCAAAGCCGCGGGCGCTGCTAGCATAATAATATATTCTTTATTGCAGGCAATTTACAACCCGTATGTTTAAATTGAAACGCAAAGTACGTACAAAAATACGTACTTAGGAACCTCACAACTTCATTTTGGAATTGTGCATCATCATCATCATTTCAACCTTTAGAAGTCCACAGCTGAACATAGGCCTCCCCCAAAGAGCGCCACGACGAACGGTCTTGTGCCGCCTCCATTCAACGACTCCCTGCGATGGCTACTGTCGTCCTTCCAACGTATTGGTGGTCTCCCATTTGCACTTCACTTGCAAATTCTGAGAGCTTTGTCGATAACCTTGGTTCTTCTAGCATAGCTCTCTCCATTGCACGCTGCGCGACTTTGAGCTTGTGTATGAGACCTATAGTTACCGACCACGTCTCAGTACCGTGTGTAATCACTGGCAACACGCACTAATTATAAACTTTCGCCAGGCACTGCGGTATCTGTGACGAGAAGATATGGCGTAATTTCCCGAACGCTGCCCATCCGAGTTGTATTCGTTAGTTGACCTCTTTGTCGAAGTTGGATCTACCCAGTTGGATCGTCTGACCTAAGTAGACATAGTGATCGCTTCGATGAAGCTTCGATAATATCGTTCCCAACATAGATGGGAGCAACATGGGCATTTGACATGATGTTCGTCTTACCCATGTTCATTTTAAGACCCACCTGTTTGGAAACAATATTGAGGCCACCGAGCATTGTGCTTAGGTCAGTGATGCATTCGCCATTGATGTTAACAACATATCCGTTCTAGTTCAGAAGCTTGAATATATCTTCTAGTGCAGAGGTGAACAGTTTCGGAGAAATAATGTTTCCCTGTCTCACCCCTTTTTTCAATTCGATAGAATACGTGCTCTGATCTTGGAGACATGGTGGTCTTGCTATACAAACACTTCAACACTTTGATGTACCGGTAGTAAATCTGGCACCGCTGTAATGACTGTAACACTGCCCAGTGCCCCGACCACGGAACTTGGTTTCAATCAGATTGTCACTTTCTTCATAGCAATTTCGACTCTATCGCAACGCACTAATTAATTTGACGGCTTGAAACCGATATGATCAACACTGCGTAATAGCACTGCAGGTCTCGATTGAATCAAACGCTTTCTCGCTTGACAAACGCTTGACAATTGTGCATAATATAATATAATTGCAAAACGAATTAGTAAAAATCTGTAGGTAGGACAATACAGATCCTCGGACAGACACTTCCTAATGCTATTACATATTTAATTTCTGTATTCCGCTAATAACGGACGCGAATCCAGCGTTGCACTGCTACAGTTACGGGCAGGCAGGGCACCACCAAACAAGACATAGTCGAAAGTGCTAACAAAACAGACAGCGAACAAAACTAAAAACAGGCAAAAAATTAAGTAATAATGGTTTCTAACCAACTATAAATCGTTATAGATCATAAATAGTAATTCGAAATAAAATCTGATAAGAGAAACTTACAAATGATTTTATAATAGCTATTAAATGATATCCCACTTGGCATAGTTCATCTTATTTTTTTTGTTTTTCTCAATATAGCGTCTGGTTGTCGCCATATTGAATTTTGATTAAATATGTCATGTATTTATTAGCACTCGCAAGATAAAAACAAATCGATTGACGTAAGAATCATAAAAATCGGCCCACACGTTTGGTCTATATAGTGCCACAAACGAACAGACCTAAATAGGCTGATAAACACAATACCCATCCTTTGCAAAGCGCAGTCTGTTAATCAAAAAACATTTTTAAGGGATTTATATAGGAACCCAAACGACTTCATTCGAAATTCAAAAATAAACAAAAGACGCCTGACAGTCGTGATCCTGTCCTCATGGCACGCACGTCACGGGTAAACAAAATAGTTTCCAATGATCGCGATTGATATTATTCGTACTGTTTATCATCATCATCATCATCATTATACAGCTATTAATGAGCGATGGTGGCCTAACGGTTCTATAGTGCAATTTAGAATCCAACAATACCGGGTTCAAAACCTAGGCTCCGCACCAATGATTAATAGCAGTCGTTAAGCCATGTCAGAGGCCCTCGGGCGGCTTGACAAACTCTGACATCAGAGGCCAGCATTACCTCATACGCCAAACAAAAGCTAGTAGCTAACTTAAAAGCTAAAAAACACGCCTGCCCTGCCAAAACTGAATTTATACTAATAAATTATATACTATTGGAATGTGCTTATCGAGGCCTTTAATTTGATACCCATATTGTAAAATTCGAAGCTAATTTTTTTTTTGCAATTGAAGATGGAGCCATATTGCAGCCACATAATTTTTTATTTTTTTTTTCAAAAAAATATGTATCCTATGTTACTGGGAGGGATGTAAGGATTCTAACGATTCCCCACACATCTAAATCTGTTCAGGCATTTCTTAGTTACGGTGGAATAAAGAAACTCACATACATACAAACATACATGAATGCTAAAAACATAACACTCCTTTTTATGGGCAATCGTGTAAAAAGTATAATCAACATTGTTCTTACCAATATAAAGTCTTTTCTTGGTCTGCCAGCGAGAGACGGCGCTGGCTATGAAGGAATGGTGTCCACACGCGGCTTGTATGCGCGCCTCTTCTTTCACTTGCCGCAGCGCGTTGTCGTTCACTATCTGAAAACGACAAGACACCGTCAGTTTAGCTTGTTTACTTTGTCGTATGAGGTAGTGCTGGTATCTGGTGTCAGAGTTTGTCAGTTTGTCAATCAATAACTGCCCTCCGGAACAGTGATGTGTATGGATTTGCTTTGTCGTTTGTGCTGATTCAAAGCGCCCCACCGAGAGACCATGGAACTAAAACTAACATTGTCTCATCTCCTAACGTTAATCACAGAATTAATAATAGTACAAATATGTTAGTTCCATGGACCCTCACTACAGACAAAGTACTGCTATCAGCGCCAAAATGGCTATAATCGGAGTAATATGCAGTTGTGTATGACTCCGGAAGCACGGAGCGATGAATATCCGCATGTAAGTTTTTGTAACTTAGAAAGGAGATAGGACAAATAATGAAAAGAGGCCGGAATTTCGACATAATACCTAAAGATTCTCCGGTTTAATGATACTTATATCAGGTCACTGGCTACATTAAGTGACGCATTATTTAACTCATGGCACGCGTCAGTCCATTATTCACAATCTACTATTGTAATAAGGAAAGTGCTTAATGTTAGTACGATCTAATCTCGGGAACTACTAAACTAAACCAATACCAAAAATTACATAGCATTATCTTATTAGCTTTAATAATTCTATTTCAATAAATGTAATAGCTGCAACGGTGAGCGGGTTTTGATGGTGAATGAATAGGTACATAATTATGACTATTATAAAAAAGTGCACAAGTCCCGGGAGATACCGCGACAACTGACATCGTTGTCATCTTTCACTTTAGCCTGGCGAAGTTCAGAGAAACATTTGGGATGTTATAGCTTAGGCATAATTGACCAAGCGAGCGCGAAGCGCGAGTGAAGCGTCTCCGTTTCAGCTTTTCGTATGTCCGTCCGGATCTCTGTTCTCCTCTACAGGTCGCATTTCTCAACCGATCTAGATGTAACTTGGTAAACAGGTTAAAATAATTTTACAATTTTTTAGTCGTCGGGGGATTTTTGATTGGGTACTTGGTACTTCTCCCAAAACGGGGCAAAAAGGGGGCTACTGAATATCTCCGCCCTATTAGTTCCGATTACGATGATTTTTTATTTGAAAGGTAGTAACTTTACATTAGTCTCATAAAAATTTGGTGAAGATCTGATGAGGATCTTCGGCGTGATGAGCAGAATAGCTCCTCAAAATGCAGTAAATTTTTCACTTTTAGGTTTCTACCAGTAGGCCCTTTACCCACTAGGTAGGGATTGATGGAGCACCTTGGTTATTAAAGTTAGTTGCACAATAAGGTAACTAGATGGCGCTACTGTGCACCGCTAGATTGTTTGCAAAACAGTTTGTATGCGCGAGGTCTACAGCTCACAGAGCCACTAGTAATGTACTTCAAGTTGAAGTACCTACAATTGGTTAGTCTTCAAATCGGATTAGTGTGTTCAGTTAAACGGTGGTGTACATATTAATGTCTCAACTAGCTATGCCCGCGCTTTGCCCGCGTGGTCACTTTTCTGGGATATAAGGATCCTGTGATATTCCAGAACCAAAAGTACCAAAATCATCAAACTATGTTCAGACGTCAAATGGTTTTTTATCGATTGCTCGACTTTTTATCAGTGAGATACCAAGTACACAATTTTTAATTCAAAACCTAAGTTCTACAGTGAGAACCGCATCGCAATCGGTCCAGTAATTTTTACGTGATGCGCGAACAAACAAATAAACAGACAAACAGACAGACACGAGTTTTAAAAATGTTATATTCTTGTTCAGTAGCTTATTTTTACCCTATTTTTTTGTTATTATCTTCTTTGTACAGACTTCTCGTATTTATTGCTGTATTATAAGTATAGATAAAGTATATCTATACTTATAATAAAGAAGATAAGTAAATAAATTAAACTACAAAGATAGACGTTGCAGAGTGAGATAATACATTCGTTCTCACTTCTCTTTCACTTATACTTTTTTTCTTCTCCCTCTGATATTGTCTTTGATTTAGGGATTTATAAAACTGTCCATCCAAAGGTTGTTTGGAAGACATCTCTGTAAACGATAAGATCGCCTATTTAAGGCGACTACGATTAAGGCTACCTTAGCCCACGTCAGTTTAAATTATACGAGTAATATTTTTTTTGTTTGTAACTGCTGCTAATAATTATTATTTATTCTGTGGTTTGCTTTCATATCGTTTTATATTTTATTGGTTATCCCGCCCGCGACTTCGTAAGCGCGTACTACTGTTTATCGCGAAAAAAGGTGTCCTATTTTCTTCTAGGACATTAAAAACCAAAGCAAAAGTAGGTATAGCACCAATGCTCTTGATGTTTTTTGACAGACTTGTTATTTCGTTTCCATGGCAACCACAGACCATTCTGTGATGGCAACCGTTCCTTACAGTAATTAACATTTCCCACTTTTCCATTTCAATTATCCTGGATAAAAAGTATCCTGTTTTATTCCAGGGTATAAGCTATCTCCATTCTAAATTTCATCAAAATCCAGCCGTTATCGCGTGAAAGCTCCCCAAACAAACAAACAGACAACGTTTCACTTTTATATATTGGTATGGATGGTAGCCTAACGGTTCAACAATCCAACGATACCGAATTGGGTCCCAGGACCCGCACCAATGCCTTTTCTTAGTTATGTGTGGTTTTCCATCGCTCCGTGCTTCGGAGGGCACGTTAAACTGTCGGTCCCGGCTGGTATTGATTAAGAGCAGTCGTTAAGCCATACTCTGACACCATAGGCCGGCACTACGTCATACGACAAACAAACAAGATTTTATAGATACGACGTTATCCTGGACTGACGATACATACGTTACATTTTATAGATACGCATTTGATATCGGAAAAGCTCAGATTCTTGGAGACAACGGGCAGGAAAACTGCAATTGTATTTGCAGAGCGAAAACCCAGTGACTAATAAAATAAGAAACACGCACCCGGATACTCCTACTACGGTTTATAATACGCAGCGTGTAAACAAACGATTAGCGTCACCGCAGCTTATCAGTGCGTCTAGGATTCATGGATGTGGATCGGTTGATAACGTTCCACGATTTTATGGATTATTGGGAGGCCAGAGGCACAGTTCATATATTGTCCTAAGGACTATTATATGTACTGTGCCCGTGGGACTGCTTTCGTAGAAAATTAAAACACCTTACCTTTAAAATCCAGTAAACTAGATCGATCGGTATTTTCTTTATTAACTCTAACAGAGAGGGGTGTGTATGTATCCGTTTGTGTGTCTGTCTGTCTGTGGCATAGTAGCTCGCAAACGAATTTATCGATTTGATGCGGTTTTTTATGTTTGAAAGCAGATGTGATTCTTAGCTATAAAGGGAGGTGGGGAGAGAGGGGAGGGTCGGGTGTAGTAGATTACTGCATCGAGCGGAAAGTGACTCATTGCTGCACCGAGTGGTTAGACTATTTATTTTTATTCTCAAATGAAGAACAAGTGACCTAAATAACATTTCGAGTTTCCATAGTAACCGGCTAGCACAAATATATGATGTCGAAAACTTACACAACATTTTCCATTTATAAATATGTATGATTCTGGATCTGTTATGTAGGAGCACATAGTTGAAATTAATCTTTTTAAAAACACTCGTGGCTAGCCTAAGTTTAGGAAAAAATACACACGAGCTACTAGCGCGTATTGTAACGCAAAGTCAGCCTAGGGAAGTAACTGCCAGATTTTCAACCTCCAAGAGCAAAGTTTCCAAAATTCATCAAAACCCTTTCAGCCGTTTCAGCGTAAAAACCTGACAAGCATACACACTCACAAACTTTCGCATTGATAATATTAGTGATTCACTAAGTCTAAAGGTCACGGCCATGACTCATCTCATCGCCATGTGCTTTTGATTAAATTTTAACCAAGTTTTGGAACATGCTACATTAATAATAAGAGGAAACTAATCAAAATAACTCCTAATAAGGACATTCTAACGCCTACTTATGAATTACGAAACGGAGTTAGCATAACTTTACTACTAATGGCCGGTTATCTTAAAAACGAGTCGTTTTCGCTTACTCTCCGACAGCTTTTGACATAAAAGCCATACAAAAAACGTCAAAGAGTAACGAGACGAGGAAAAACGTCTCGTTTCATTTTTATAGGAATGGGAAGTAAAAGCGATTCGCATCCACATTTCTTATCCGAAAGGCAAAAAACCGCGAATCTACATACGAGTCCCAGATTAGAAATTATCGGCGACATAATGACGGTGGTTGTGTTGTGTCTCGATATTTATTTATTTTTTATTACGACTTGGCAATCGTTTGACCACGATCTCACCTGATGAAAAGCGATGATGTGGTCGAAGGTGGCATTCCACTACTTTGCAGTTCTTATAATAAATGAAGAAGCGTAACGCTTCGTTCTAATTCGTTCGTATATAATTTTGTGTATGGGTATCTTGTAATCTCAGTGCTCAGTGGCGTGCATTAGGAGAGGCCTACGTCCAGCAGTGGATAGATATAGGCTGATGTCATCTTGTAGTCAAGCATGCTTCAAAGACAACCTCGTATCTTAAGGTTAAATTAAAATGCTTGCCTATTTACCCGACTACGGCGAAGCAAGGGAAGGATAATGAGTTTAACCGTTTATGTATGTATGTATGTATATATGTGTATGTTCCACCATAGCGTCGCCACTATTGGTCCGACTTTGACTAGCGAGGTATCAATCGATGTATGTCTTCATGTATAGTATTAGTGTCATAGGCTATTTTTTTTGTCCAGCTACGGCGAAGCAAAGGAAGGGTTTTGTGTTCAAGCTAATAACTTGATCCGATTTTGACAAGCGAGGTAACAATCGACTCGTCTTCATTGCAAGAGCGTCATATGCTATTTTTTACCCGACCGTAATCGGGTTTTAGTTTTTGATCTTACATCTTGATAAAAGGAAATATATTAGCTAAATAATTATTAAGTGGCCTACAAATTAATTCAAGTATCCGTCTCCGTCTATCTCCGTCTTTCCAAAGTGTAACAATACCAACAGGCGACCATTTGGAGCTTTTGGGTGTCGAACTCACATCAAACCTGAATTTTGGGTCTTATATTGAATCCAAAGCCAAGGTAGCTGCAAAAAAACTTGATATTTTGTCTAAGGTTAGGCGGTACTTCACACCGGGACAGCTTTTGAATCTTTATCAAGCACAGGTCCGATCTTGTATGGAGTACTGCTGCCACCTCTGGGACGGTTCTGCCAAGTATCAGCTCGAGTCTTTGGATTCAATTGAGAGACGTGCTATCAGGCTCATTGGGGATGACACTCTGGTAAAGAGTAAGCTTCAAAGTCTGGCGCATCGACGTGAGGTAGCAAGCCTGGCGGTATTCTACAGATTGCACTATGGAGAGTGTGCACAAGAACTGCACAACCTGATTCCCCCATCACCTTTCCATCACCGTACGACTAGACGATCAGCAAAGCGCCACCCTTTCATGGTTGAAATACCTCGCACAAGAACGAAGCGTTACGCTTCTTCATTTATTATAAGAACTGCAAAGGAGTGGAATGCCCTGCCCTCGTCAGTGTTTCCGGTAAATTATAACCCCGGTGTTCAAGTCAAGAGTGAATAGGTATCTACTAGGCAAGCGTGCTACACCTTCGACCACATCATCGCTTTCCATCAGGTGAGATCGTGGTCAAACGATTGCCTAGTCCGTAATAAAAAAAAAATAAAAAAAAAGTAATGTTTGCACAAAATGCTTGGCGGTAATGGTTTCTTTACACAAAAGCCGTGAAATTCTGTCGAAGTGGCATGATGTGCTCGCTTGATTGTCATGTGAGGTAGTGATGTCCTCTGGTGTCAGTTTGTCAGGCCGCCCGAGGGCCTCTGACATGGCTTAACAACTGCTATTAATCAATAACAGCCAAGACTGACAGCTTAAGTTGCCCATCGAAGTATGGAGCGATGGAAACACGCGCATAACTTAGGAAAGTCATTTGTGCGGAGCCTAGGACCAACCCCGGCATATTTGGTTCTTAAGGCGCACTATCAAACCGCTAGGCCACCGTCGCTCTCGAAATGGCATGATGTTTGTCTTGTACATTATTTTTCCAGTTATTCTGATAAAATAATACCCATGCCCATTGCCCACTAATATATAGAAGTAAAACGTTGTCTGTTTGTTTGTTTGGGGAGCTTTCACGCGATAACGACTGGACTTGAAAAAACATGTTAATAATATAGAGTATGTTGATGTTTTAGTTTGTATTTGTGTGTGTGGATGTTTGTTACTCCTTCATGCTCAAACGGCTGAACGGATTTTGATGAAATTCGGAATTGAAATAGCTTATCCTCCTCCTATCATACTTTTCATCGTCATCATCCTTCACGCTCAAACGGCTGTACAGATTTTTATGAAATTTGGAATGGAGATAGCTCATACTCTGGAATAACACATAGGATACTTTACATCTTCATCACCATACTTAACTTTCAAACGACTGAACGGATTATGATGAAATTCGGAATGGAGATAGCTTATAGCCTGGATAAGCACACACACACACACACAAATAGATACTTTTCATCATCACCGCTCATGCAGGTGAAACCACAGAGCGCATCTAGTGACTATAAAGATCAAAATCATCAAACTCACCTGTGATTTACTAAGCACTTTTAATGCATACTCCTTGTTCTCACTAACTTTCTTCACTCTATAGACTTCTCCGAAAGCTCCTTTAGCTATGGTTTCTTCAATGACAAAGTCTTTTTGAAGCAACTCGGTGGTGATGGGGAATTCTGGCAGGAAGATGGATTCCTTGTGAGCAACGGGCCAAGCAGTCTTGCTTCCTTCCAACGGGTTCTTTAGTGTTGACTCATTCCATCTGTAATGGATATAAATAGCTTCAAATAATGTTACATCTACATAGAATATAACAAAGTTTCTTTTCGCGTCTGTCTGTATGCTTCCGCTAATTCCTCTTAAACCACTCAATGGATTTTGATGCGGTTTTCACAACCAGTTAGATAATTTTTCATGGATGGTTTGTATCTATACTTATAATAAAGATAATAAAAAAAAAGGTCTAGGGTACTTAAAATAAGCTACTAAACAAGAATAGATCATTTTTTTAAATCTTGTCTGTCTGTTAGTTTGTTTGTATGTTTGTTCGCGCATCACGTGAAACTACTGGACCGATTGCGATGCGGTTTTCACTGTTGGATAGCCTAGGATTTGACTTAAAAACTGGGGTAATTGGTATCTTAATCGGATGATTAGAAACCGAGCTATCGATAAAAAAACTGAACGAATTTTGAAGAAATGTAGTTTATTGTACATTATAGATAACACGTATGGGCTACTTTTAAATGAAATGACCACGCGGGCAAAGCCGCGGGCACAACTAGTATATAATAAAACCTAATTGGGACATACACGTAGCGTAGGGGGAAGGTGACGGGCGAAAAAGCCGCGCCGTCCCCCGAAGCGGAGTGAAGGTAGAGTGTGCGAGAATTACATTTTACACCTCTTTTATTTCTAAATGACACCCGTGCGGAGCCGGGGCGGGTCGCTAGTACAGAAAAATTTCTAATAACGTAAAAGAAGTCGAAGAGACCTATTCCCAGAAGCAGCTAGGATAGGAGCTTATAATTAAAATAATGTAAAAGAAGTCGAAGAGACCTATTCCCAGAAGCAGCTAGGATAGGAGCTTATAATTAAAATAATGTAAAAGAAGTCGAAGAGACCTATTCCCAGAAGCAGCTAGGATAGGAGCTTATAATTAAAATAATGTAAAAGAAGTCGAAGAGACCTATTCCCAGAAGCAGCTAGGATAGGAGCTTATAATTAAAATAATGTAAAAGAAGTCGAAGAGACCTATTCCCAGAAGCAGCTAGGATAGGAGCTTATAATTAAAATAATGTAAAAGTTCATAATATCATGGCTTAATAATGCACACAAAAATATTTGTCTAACTAACCAAATATTATAAAGAGGAAAGATTTTATGTATGTTTGTTTGTTTGTTTGTTTGTTCGTAATGGATGAACTCTAGTAATACAGAACCGATTTAAAAAAAAACTTTCACGTATAGAAAGCTACATTATCAGCGAGTAACACGGGCTGCATATTATCTTTCAAAAAATGAGTTCCCTATGAAAATTGCAATAATATAACCCAAGGTATCAAAAATTTGCCTTTAGAAATTACGATTACTCGCTGTAAGGGACCGCATGATATGTTGCTATGGAAACGAGCCACGAGCGTTGCTGCCATAGATTTTGAATTACGCTTACTGGCGTGTTTTTTTAACATTATAAAAAAGGCCGCGGTGTGCGCTACACTTGCGAAGCCGGAGCGAGTCCCTAGTTTTATATAAAACTAGCTGTGCCCGCGGCTTTGCCTGTTTGGTAATTTATCTGTGTTAAAAGTAACCTGTGTAATTCCAGGATCAAAAGTACCTCTAAAGTATTTATCAATATTCGTTCAGCTATTGAATAGTTTTTATCGATTGCTCGGCTTCTAGATTTTAATTCAACTTAAGCTATCCAACAGTGGAAACTGGATTTCAATTAGTCCAATATTTTTTACGTGATGTTTGAACATACAGACAGATCTTTTTTTTTTTAATGTTATATTCTTGTTCAGTAGCTTATTGTAAGTACCTTAGACATACTTTTTTATTGTAAGTGTTTCATGTCTATAATTATCAATAATTGATGTCTTGAGTGCAACAAATTCTGCAAATTTAACATTTTGCTACTGATGCTATAATATATAATAATTTTCTAATGGAAAAATTTGGATCATGGACGAGATTCGAACTGGCATACATATATAGATTAATACTATAATGCTTATGGCAACAGCTAGTTTCTTTCTAGGAAAGTAACATCTAGCATTATTGATGACATCCTTGTTCTGTTAGTAAAAAACTATAAGTACGTTCGTAATAGGTATGTCAGCATATAACATAGCATCAACGAGGCAGTTTGAACTTAGATTAGTTTCATTGACAAGATTAATGAACTTACCTACAATTGAACAAGTCATTTTAGAGACCACATAAACTTTTGAATGGTGACTGACATACCTAAACATCCGCCATTTAGAAAAAAACTCAGTTTGTGAGCCATCAATGAAACTAGTGTCTATCAATAAAAAATGCCATTAATAAAAGAAAAATAGTACAAAAGCCGTTAGTAGTGCCCAGATATAGATTGAAAATGTGTGCGATTTATAATAAATTACCTAATGAAATAGGACAGCTAAACGGAAATAAATTTAATAATAAAATGTACAACTGTCTCTGCGACAGCTGTTTTTATGCAAAAGATGAATATTTTAAACGTAATTTAATATTTTAATTTTGTTTGTGTACCTAACTTATTCACCATCATCATGTCAGCCCTAAGAAGTTCACTGCTTAACATAGGCCTCCCCCAAAGAGCGCCATGACAAGCGATCTTGTGCCACCTCCATCCACCGACTTCCTGTGATGGCTACAATGTCGTTGTTCCATCATGTGGACACACACACTCCCCACAGTTTGCTTGCTTGTTTGTGGGCGCCATTTGAGAACCTTTATTCCCCAGCGGTTGTCGGTTCTGCGAACTATATGGCCTGCCCATTGCCACTACAATTTGCAAACTCTGAGAGCAATAGGGAAAATTATAAGAAACAAATTGGAATCATCAAAAAAATACCTAAGTTATACTTTCGAGATAAAATATGTAAACACTTACGAGGGCTGTTTGATAAGTTGTTTTAAAAAGTAAAAAAAAATTTTTTTTTTTAACAATTTACATTTAATCCTCAACATAGTCTCCTTTGAGGGCCGAACACTTGTTCCAGCGAGTTTCCAATTTTTTTATCCCCTTCAAAAAATACTTTTTATCGAGGTCTTCAAAATAGCCGTTTACACCTGCGATGCATTCATTTGTCAAAAAATTTTGCCCTCCAAGCCATCTTTTCAGATTTGGGAATAGGTAATAATCGCACGGAGATAGGTCCGGCGAATACGGAGCATGCGGAACCAGCTCGAAGCCCAACTTGTGGATTTTGGCCATTGCAATAGCTGACGTGTGGCACTGGGACATTGTCTTGATGAAAGAGGACTTTCTTGGGGGACAATTGTGGTCGTTTTTCCAACAATTCGGCATTAAAACGTTCCAATAACTCTGCATAATAACGGCCAGTGATAGTCTTTCCCTTTTCCAAGTAATCAATCTTAATGGTTCCTTCACCATCCCAGAAGACTGTCGCCATCAACTTGAAAGCCGACAAAACAGTCTTGGCCTTCTTTGGGGCACGTTCACCAGTCGCCATCCATTGTTTTGATTGCTGATTTGTATAATGATGTACCCAAGTTTCGTGCAACTCAAAAATTTCCAAGGATTACGCTTCATCATATCCAAACACAATTTTGAAATTCGCTTTCATTTGCGTTTTTGTTTGATTGTCAACAAACTTGGCACCCATTGTGCAGACAGCTTTGTCATACCCAAATCTTCATGCAGGATTTTATGTACTCGCTCAGTGGAGATGCCTGTATTTTCAGCTATTTCACGCACCTTCACTCGGTGGTCGTCGAGTACAATATTATGGACTTCTTCAACAACATCCTCAGTAGTGACTTCGATTGGGCGACCAGAGCGTGGAGCATCAGATGTGCTTGACCGGCCACATTTAAAATCATTTATCCAGTTATAAACAGTCTGCAACATTGGTGCGTTAGTGCCATGAACAGAATCAAGTTCAGTTTTTATTGTGGCAGCACTGCAACCCTTCATAAAAAATGTTTTATAACGGCACGAAATTCAGATTTTTCCATAGTTGTTGAAAATTTACGAGTGATCATAGTTAAACAATGGTTAAACTGACAAAAACTTGTTTTTATTTCTGAATTTTAGACAGTCTTCATTTGAAAGATTGTGCCTGCCAGTGTTAATGCCATTTACCAGAAAAAAGGTTTTATAAATAGTTTTTAAAAGGACTTATCAAACAGCCCTCGTATACGGTTATATACTTATCTTTCCTTTATTATTCAAACAAGGTTTAAAATAAGACAGATGGTCCTTTGGACATGGAATGTGATTTGCATCAATATTGTGAAATATCATGCAATATAAGATAAGATAAGATAAGATAAGATATTTATTTTCAAAAAGAATGACAGTCATTGTTTCCTTAACCTAAGAATCACACATGTCTATTTGTTACATCATTCATGTCTCAAGCATCTTAGGTGTTTCGGTAGTAGCCGTGCTAGGATTCCCTGTGTTACGGCTACTACGATTCCTTACTGGAAACATATTCGCGCTAATAAGCGCTTTTTTTGTAAACAAGGTTCAAATTTTGACTATAATAGTTACATTTAACATTTAATTACAATTAATAAACAAACAAACCAATATAAAACATCACACAAATT
The DNA here is from genome assembly GCA_946251855.1 of Alsophila aescularia. Classification (NCBI taxonomy): domain Eukaryota; kingdom Metazoa; phylum Arthropoda; class Insecta; order Lepidoptera; family Geometridae; genus Alsophila; species Alsophila aescularia. The sequence continues at coordinate 45,126,524 of OX276378.1, forward strand.
TATACAAAGTAGGTATTCGTTCAAACCAAAAACTTAAAAATTATAAAACAAAAACAACAATAAACCTTCAGTCTGAGTCATAGAATCAGTTTCTAGACTATGAATCGTTAGACTAGGAAAGAAACCTCGAAAGAGTGCATGCGCAAACCCTTAAACATAACAAATAATTAATCCCCACCTCACTACCAAACATACATAACCCACTTATTGGATTCTCAAAAAAAAGAAGGTATAGCAAAATAATTCGAAGGATAGACGCACGACACGGCAGGAGTCGTAGTATTTATTATTTTCTTAATTAGAAAAAAAAAAAACAAATAATTATAACAATTTTGGAAATATAAGCCAAGTAAACAAACAAGAACCTACTTACTTACCTATCGCCACAGATTACCAAACAACCTAACCGGTGATTTGCATCGGTTTAAAACTAGAAGAATATTGACGGTACAAAATCATAAGCGATAGCGACTTGAACTTATCATACATAATTTATCCATTTTTAAATTTTAATGCATGCCTTTGCTATTTAGATAATTAATTAACAGAAAACTGTAGTTTGTAGTGAGGTGAGATTTCACTTGAGAACGTGTAGGCACTCGAATTAGTAAAACGTACATTTATGGTGTGAGGGTTGTGTTCTGTTGTGTATAAGGTGTATGCTATGTGTTTAAAGGAGCGTTGTTAAATAATAAATGTCAGTGAAATTTACTTAAGAATAGTAAGTATCATTTCAGTTTCATCATAAGAAAGCCGTAGTAAAAAGAAAGTAAGCGCTTTTTTACACTTGTTCTTTGGTAAAGAATATAAATTGAGATGTTTGCTAATATTATTGTATAAGAATGGACCTAAAAAGCATTGATGTCTATGGGCCAGTGACGTAGAAAACTTTTCAGTTAAAACCATTTTATCCTTCCGCCGTTTGTCTCCCAACTTTATAGAATCGAATGAAGTGTTACCATGTATCATTAAAATACTCTTTAGAATGAACAGTTGACGAACTGTTAAAACTTTAGCCTCTGAGTATAACTGAGTTGTAGGGAATCTAAAAGGTTTGTTGAGCATTACTTTAAGCACACCTCTTTGCGCTCTTTCTGTGCGTATGATAAACGTTTTAAATGTACCACCCCATATAGTGATGCAGTATGTCAATATTGATTGGCAAAGCGCGTAGTAAATAGAGGTAATTAATTTGGTATCTAAGATATGTCTCAAGCGTTTAAAAACTGACATTAATTTACGAGTCCTTCCTGTTAAAGCTCGGATGTGCTCATGCCAAGTAAGCAAATTATCCACTGTCACGCCCAAATATTTAATAGACGAGACTCTTTCAATCTGTACACAAGCAGTGCATGTATTTCTTTTAAGATTGCTGCAACTATGAACCCGTATCGTTATTGTATCATTTGCTGGTTGATTTATTACAGAATTAGAAAACGTCAGATATTTTGTTTTCTCGAGATTCAAAGTTAACAAGTTGTTTCTGAGCCAAGACATCACCTCTTCAAGTCCAATCTCCGCCAGCCCGATAGCTTCGCTCCATGAGGGTGCGGAAAAAAGCAAGGCAGTATCATCCGCAAAAGCAACAACTTTGCCACCCCGAAGCTCAATATTGCAGAGGTCATTGGAATAAATAAGAAAGAGAGTGGGGCCCAAAATACTACCCTGAGGAACTCCATACGCTGCACTATCTTCGTCACTTATCTCATCTCCAACCTTCACCCTTTGAGTTCTTTTAGATAGATAGCTTGAGAAGAGTCTCAGAGCAGCACCTCTGATTCCCACCCTATCCATTTTGTTAATTAGGGTGGGGACAGAGACAGTATCAAAAGCTTTGGCAAGATCTAAAAAAATGCCTACACATTTTTGCTTATTGATAATATGATAGGAATATTTACCTCACATATGTTTTGACTGCATTTTCGCTACAGTTATCTTATCAAAGTTCATACTGTAAACAATTAAAGTGAATTGATTAGCTAGATTTTTAGACAAATTTATTAGCTACAAACAACTATTTTTTTATTGATTCCAAAATGAGTTAAGATCATATCATTTAATATCTAAGATTTCTTAACTGATTTAGGGCAATTCCACATGTGACCAACACTAAATTTGATAAAAATTACGTGCTAAGTTGCCTTATATTACAAATACTACTAAGTTCACATGTTATTTTTATGGTTGTTATGTTTGCATGGTTTTATAATAAACCAATTATACCTTAACAGTGAGTACCTTACCTTTGAAGTGTACATAAAAAAATGATTAAACACTCTTAAATTTCTAAAATTGACAATACAACAGGAAGTCATGTTGGAGAGTACTTTTAAAATTTGACTTTCTTCCTCTCTTTAAGTGTTACTCAACTCAACTCCTGCCCCTCAATTCTATATATTTCCCAAAATGTCTGTGAACCCATCACAATAAGGACGGTTCTGCACCCCCTAAAATCAAAGTTATGGCTTATTATAAATTCTACTATTGATATGTAGGGCCTCTTAATAATTTGAACTACCATTTACCAATATGGCCAGATAATGTGAGTGCCCTTATTATCAAAGCTCTACTGTAATATGTATTGACTGAAATTGTAATCATGTTGAGAACATAATCAGTTTGGTTTGTAGTTAGTATAATGTAAGTCACATTTACCCAGCTGCTCCAGTTATGGATTGGAATTTCAATTAAGTTTTGTTATCCATAAGAATGTAGAAACAAATTAGGTTTACAAATTGCTGTTGCTTTTGTGAAATAATTTGATGATCAGAATTATGATAACATATTCCAGTTTGGGTATAAAACTCACTTATTCAAGAAGACATACAGGTAATTTAAAAATAGTAGGTTTGTTTGTAAACATTGGGTGTTACTTTGAAGGTTCTTGAATACCTAAATATATATAGCTCAACTTAGACAACTATGGACTCCAAGATATGATTTAGTATTTAGAAGTTTGCTGGTATAAATAAAAACAAAAAATGAGGTCATAGAAGCTTCATTACAGTGAAATACAGACTGCAAAAGTGGAAATGTACTAAATCACTCAAAGCTTTCACAGAAATGTTTTTGTTTTGATGAATATATTACGCTAATGCATTAAACACTAACCTTCTACGGGAAACCCGAGACCAAGGTCGTGATGCGCTGTACACGGACTGGTTGCTCGCTACGCTAGCCAAGGAACGCCCGCTCAGGTTACCCACGAAATGAGACAAGCTGAACTGCATACAAAAACAAATTAATGCGCCAAACCGTAACAAAGAACTTACAATATTATAAGCAGCGCGTGCGTATCCCGCATAATGCGAACGCCACAGAAAATAGAACAAAGCCAAAGAAAAGCATACGAGTCATTGTATACCAACACGCGAATATTACGTGAGTTGACGAGTTCAGCTGTGAATGACATTAGCAAGTTTTTGTTTCATAATTTACCTGACTCGTAAAGGCTTGGCTTTCTCGCTCGGAGTAAGCAAACGGCTCCGGAGTTCTGTTACGAGTGGTCTTATTTTGAGAATTTCCCATTAATATTCGCAAACGACAGTGATCATGCCCATACCAGATAAATTAGATTGCAAAACTGTTGTATTCCGTTTACCACTCCACCATGACTCACCCATAGACAAACATTAACAAACTAAACTACAACTGGTATGGTATGGTATTGCCAATTGCCGTTACCAATTTGCCATGATGTGAAAAAAATAATACCTCAATATGTTTTTTTTAAATATTTTATTGTAGATGCTTAACAAAGATAATATAATCAATAGGTATGTATGCCCACAAGCTATATATATATGCTAGGTATACCAAGATTATTAAATACTAGTAGCAAAGAGTATACAAACACTACGTAAGACTAGTACATACATTTAATATATAAATTATAATATTCTTGCCTACCTATCACATACACCCATAGACAACTGCACATTACTGTGCTTTTAATAAGGGTGCATAGCGTCGTTTTTTGAGATACGAGGTTGACTTTCTCAACCTCGTATCTCAAAAAAAAACTTTTTTGTACTATTGCTCCTATATATTTGTTGCTGCACATTTCATAACACACAGCTAACTCGTATATTGATACTAAGTGAAGTTGTCAACATATTTTCTATGCAATTTCCTTGTATATTCATAGCAAAGATTTTATAACTGCAACATACTCGTATCATGAAATACGAGGTTACAACTCTAAACCTTTACACAAGAGAGTCTATTTTTGCTGACCATGTCTGGTCAGATGCGAGGTTGCCGCTCTTATTAGTATGAAGTTAGGCAACATTTTGATGGTTTGAGAAAGTTTTGATCAAATTGTAATTTAATAAATAACTAGTTTTCCCGCCCGCGACTTCGTACGCGCAGACTACTGTTTATTGCGAAGAAAAGCATCCTATTTTTTTCTAGGATATTAAAAACCAATGCAAAAGTAGGTATAGCACCCAATTCTCTTGATGTTGCTTGACAGACTTGTTATTTCGTTTCCATGGCAACCACAGACATGAACAGACAGAATGACAGACATTCTGTTATGTCAACCGTTCCTTACAGTGAGTAATCAACATTTTCCCGCGAAAAATTTCAATTTTCCGGGATAAAAAGTATTTTTTGTTTTATTCTAGGGTAGTCTCCATTCTAAATTTCATCAAAATCCATCAAGCCATTATCGCATGAAAGCTCCCCAAACAAACAAACAGACACTTTTATATATTGGTATGGACTGAAGAAAATAGTGATTCTTTAACTTGAAATCGCAGCTGAGAAGCAAGTTATAAGTTATTCTATCATTTTGTTATTGAAGCAATTTTCGATTATTTTCGTGAGCAGTAGGTGAGCGAGAGGTAATAGGTACTTAATCTAAAGTTTCTGCGCGCCAAACTGCCGGCTGCTTTGTTTTTACTAACAATTACTCGCAGGTACCACTGTACTTATTCAGGTTGGTACTAAAAGTAATATATTAACTGTGACTTTGTAACTTTCCTCGATAAATAATGTAAGTGATCATAAAATAAATACTTAACTATTTTCTACGTTTGACGATGTGATTTAGAGTTCATTTCACTTCAAATTAATAGTTAGTTGAAAAGCTTAAGAACACCACAAGCTAAATGTGATTCAGAAAAGTGGCTAAAGGGTTTGCCAAGAAATACCAAGAAATTACATGAAATAAGTATTAATGACAGAAAGATGATTTTTGAAAGCTTATGTCGTTATGTCACACTTAAACTGGTAACTGCTCAAATTAAAGGATACCCTCCAGAAGTACAAACACTCTCAGTATTCCCTTGCAGTTGCAGGTGAAATTATAACTATGTGTAAAAATATATTTTGCGGGATACTGTGTTTAGGTGAATGGTCTGTGGCAAATTGGGTGAAACATGAAAATCTTACATTACTTACAAAGAATTGATAAACTTATGAGTGCAGAGCGCAAAATCGAAATCTAACGTTATCAAATGCCCTACAACATTTTGCAGTAGCTCATAACACAGAAATTCAATAAAGGTATCTTATAGCTGGGCATACGTAGATGGAATATGATTAGGTTCACGATATCATCGAACGAAAAAAGAAAAGGAACTTTTTGTACCAGCTGAATTTGCCACAGTGATTAAACAGGCTAGACTGTCCCGACCATATGATGCCGATGCTTAGAGCACACATTTTTCGCGACTTTTTGACGATTATCTATCTAAAATCTATAAAAGATTCCAAAAAGATCCGTGTGTTGTTAATTTTAAAGCACTGAAGTACTTACTCATCAGCTGTTACTGGAAGTAAATATAAACTCAGCTTTGAAAAGGACTGGAATCTTTTGCACCATAGGATGACTCGTCAGCTGGATGCCAGGCATGACCTCATAATCCTGGAACTTTATCATTAGCCGATGTCTATCACAAACAGAAATATGACAATCTTCTAGATATCAAGCAACTGATTCCAGCCGATTATCACAGCTTCTATCACAATTTAGTGCATGAGTAAAGTAGTTTGAATCACGATTTTTTTGTACATTTTATTTTGTATTAACGATGTCAGATAAGTAGAGTTAATTTAGATTAAAGCTCAAAATAATCTAGTTTTCTTGATAAATAGTTAGTTTTTAAATGGAGCAAACTTCCATCTTAGGTATCACGGTATGAAAATTTCGATGAATGCTTAATTCAATAAACTCATATCTTTAAAAATTGCGTGTAATTTTTTAAGATTTAACATAATAAATATAAATCTAAACTTAAAACATGCTTATTTTTATTGTTCACAAAACCCTATTCATAAGTTGTGCATATTATAAAAATCAATGGAGTTGTTCAGTTTTTTCCCCTCTACTGAAAACCTGTATATTTTCACTTATGAGGTTGAGAAAGTAAGGCAACGCTATATATTGCAATGTGTGACCCAGGAGGGTGACAATTGGAACATTGAGTGTTTCTGCAAAGATAGCAGCGATATCTTCATGATTTAACATGAAAGCACTATTCTACTACTCGCAAACTGTACGATAGATGTCATTACGGGCATGCTATTTGTTTAAAAAAATAGTTTATTTTATTTTATGAAAAAAAATGTAAAGTGTTGCTTTAAAATTTATATTAATATTAATTTATTTTATTCGTTATAATTTCACATCAGATTATTTTAGATTTTTCGCTCACTGACAAAAGTGTCATAATGTTGACATACCATACCATAATATCTCTGTCTCTGAGTAGTCTGTGGACACATCGATGACAAAATTCAACGCGAGAAAAAACGTTGTTTAAATGCAATTAATAGTGTGGTAATAAAATATTATGTTTCCCAATTATTTACTGAGCAATTTTTTTAGGCTACCTTAATGTACCTTACCGTTGTACCTTAATGTTGTCAAATGATATTAATTAAAAAAATACCATTTGACAAGTTCACAATACGGTAATTAGAACGAATTGGGAAAAAATAAATTACCAAAATACCTATTAGCTGTAATGTGTGTGTGGGTGTGTGTGCTGTGTGAGTGTGTGTAGGTACTATAGCATTAGTTCTTGTTAAGAAATCAAGTGGCGCTTCAATTTTATATGCACGTGGAAGCCGCAAGAGGGCACTTTTCCCCCTATATTACTATACTCTTTGGTGTGACCTCTTCCATATTTACAAAGAGAAGTGTCATCATATATATGCTGTGGTTTAAATTGCACCAATATGCGCTATGTGTACTGTCAGCGCGCACAAAGTCGGATTAAAATGCGCATTTATTCTCCACGTCGGACACATGACGTCAGGAGTGACGTCATTTTGGTGTGCACACAACGCTCACAAAAAAGAGGTAGAGCAGCGTATGCGGTAACGTCAAATTCAATTGACATATATCATTCTGTGTATGTTGTTGGGACTCCCGCCAGACTGCCAGTACATATAATAATGATTATATTCTTTCAGCAGAAGCAAACGAATTCAACAGACCTAAGAGAAAAATGAGAAAACTAAAAACAAAACAAAACAACAATAGCCGCTCGATTGATTCTATGCGCTACCGTCACATTTTTTGTTTTCATCGATCATCGGACCACTCGATAGCGACGTAAATTTTGCCACTCGATTTTGAACATTATTGACCTCAATAATCATTCAAATCTAAGCGTGTTTATATAATTATTTTGCTTCGAAACCCACAACATAAACACTTGAAATATGTGCCGTACCTATTTAGCTCCATAAATCACAAGTTTGTTTATCTAAGCGCTCAATGAAGTGGTCATAAAAACTGTTTGTTTACGCAAAGTCGGCGCGGCCAGATGTGTCGCGTAGACCTTCTTTTTTTTGTGGGTTGACAATCAGATACCTGTGATCTCGGCAAGTACCCAATAAATCCCCAGTTTGCGGCCAGATGTGTCGCGTCGACCTTCTTTTTTTTCTCAACCACACTCCACCAGCTACAACGACTTTGCCAGGGAGTTGACATCACCGTACCCTGAAGATCTTCGGAGGAGAGACGTCTACCGAACATCCAGACGGATTCAGTTCGAAGGGAGCTCGTCTGATCTGGTATGGGAGTTAAACTGCCTCAAGGCACCTGCTTCATCCCACAGATCTTCGAGAATTAAGACGGCTCCAGGACCAATTCTACCACATCGCCGAAGATTGAAGTTGAAGACCGAAATTCCTCATTGAACTGTGAGCCTACTCCGGGGCAGTTGAGAACCAGTTGCTGCTTTCCTCTCCGGGTTGCTGATCTCCTCCCCGAGTCGCCGTCCTCCTCACCGAGTTGCCGAGTTGTCGCCTTCCTCCTGAACAGTTCCTGTTACTACGATAGAAAGTTTACTTCACCAACATATTAATATTTGCCTATTTAACATAATTAAATATAGGAAGCCTCCCCTTATAGGATAGGTAGGCCTTCAACTTAATAAATTTAGGGAAATCTGATAGGAAGGCTTTAGAGTCCAAATTCTTTAACCTTTAGGAGTCTGGTCTTAAAATTTATTTCCTTTCACTGATTTGGATAATTCTATAGATTGCCTCAATTATCTATAGATTATTCAAGATATTCTTTGATTAATAGAGTACCCAGAGGTAAACCTCCCGTTTTCCCTCTAGCTATTCTATAAAGATATCTTGGAGTAATTCTGTCATTTTTAATAAACAGATCTTAAAGACCCTCGTGTCTTGTCATCAAATTTAAAATCAGATTGATAATATCTATTCTTTAATTTTAATTGTTGTTTGCTGTAACGTACTAAATAGCCAGGTTAAAGTCTCATGCTCGGAGCATGAGGAGCAGCTCCTATGGTTTTATGCCCTAAAAAGGATAAGTTCCCATCACAGATTAAGTATCAGAATTCTGATACTTAATCTGTGGTTCCCATCCATCATTTTACGGCTATTCCTCTAGAGTGGCAAAACCAATAACATAGGACGAAAGGACTTCATACCCTCTAGTGGCCTTAACATAGAGGTAAGCGTAATTCACAATCTTGCAAACTGTAAGATAGCGCCTTACCTCTACGGTCCATTAGTCTTAGAAAGTAAGGTAATTCATAATCTTGTCTTACCCCACCAGCCGGTTCTTCCTTGAGGGATATAATGTTCTTCTATGGTTATAGATCTCTCCTCTGAGCATTACGTCATAGCGTAGAGCAAAGAGGTAAGACCTATCTAACTCTAGATAAGCTTTGATTTTTCCTCCAAGCGTTACGTCATAATATAACGCAAAGAGGTAAAACCTATCTACCTAATCGTTACGTCACCCAACGGCGTAACACGTGTAGATACCACCTTTAAACCCTGTGTTACACGAAACTTCCGCTGCGACTACTGTACACGTATGTGCTTTCTTGTTGCTTACTTTTTTTTAATTATTGCGTCACACATTGTCACTATCAGTTAGTTGGCGACGGACTCGTGGTCACACCGTTTTGTCATACTAGTGTGACCACTTAATTCTTAGTCATTAAAAATTCGTGCTGTCATTAAGTAGGTAACTATATGTGTTTTTTGTTTGTATACTCAATCATCAGAGTCTAGAGCTGCAACCAATCCAATCAATCTTTTGATGTGGTTATTTGCAAACAACAAGCAAACAAGACATAATTGAGTATTTCAGAAAAAACAGCTGTACGGTAGGTAATACTTATTATTTATTTACAGTTTATAAGTTCCTTTTCCAGCACTCACTTTTTTATTTGCAGATACTTCCTAAATAGACACACATACAATAGATGTAAATATATATCATCAAAATTGCACTTACTTGATAACTTCTAGGATGTCTCACTTTATGTGCCTACTAACGATCTGTTTGTAAACATAATTTTAGTTTAGTTTTAGTTTATTGCTCTTGTCATCGTTGTTAATTTATATTCTGTAAAATTGGCTTTAAAGCCCCCACGAGACAGGCTTGACCTAGTGTGGGGACCACCAGTAATTGTTTATGCTGTACTGTGTTTACCTTATGAAATAAATAATCTTTAGTCTTTGTAGCGCCGAAAATATATGTGTGTTCTCCGGGAGGCGACTCGCAATCCACTCCTTGACCCAAGCGTAGGTCAACTGCCGTTTTTCGAAAAAGGCCCGTTCTTCTTTCATATATAATAAAGACCGGGCGCCGCGAATGACTGAGTGGTTATATGTGCGCGCGAGATTCAAAAGAGCAATTTAGAATAATAGACATATCACACTAACAGCCTTACTAATGAACCGAAATCCCCACTGCTTATCCTGGTGGGGATTTCGGGAAAACTTTTTAACCCATGAAAATTTGCTTACACATCTATTAAACCGTTGTACAGTTGCACAGTGAATAGCGCTAAACACGTGTCAATTCATTGTTTGACTAATAAACGTCGAGAAGGCGGTGGGCATTTACACAGATGTTAACACCTTTTTTCTTTTTCGTCTGGCAACTTTTGGTCAATTCGTTTAGAAACAGTTTTCGTCCAAAATAGTTACCGTAAATTATTTTTGATGAAGCTCAGTAATTATTAATATTACTCATACAATTTCGTTTTAGGTATGCAATATTAATCAACTTTGTTGTTTTTTGAAATTCCTGTCCTAAATACGTTGATCTAATTGAATATATATTTTTTCGGTTAGAACGGGAGACTAAAAACAAATTTCAGAACGGAACCATCTATGTCATCTTACCAAATTGGCAGACGAGACGAGTTCTTACTGTGTGTTTTCACTGAAGAAACACTTACAAGAAAACATATTGCAAACTCTGTTTTCTGTTAATGTATCGAACTGTGTTTGCGTTGTCACTTAACTTTTTTAAACGAAACTTGCTCATACCTAAACAAAGTTTCGTTAGCAAAAAAAAACCATACAAGTTTCCATACAAATCTTGCAAAGTATTGACAATTGACATTTTTTTTACATAACTTTTCGTTAACCTGTATTTTAAAATCTGTATCATTCTAAAGAAATGGATCTTTTCTTTTCGTTGATTTTCCTCCTCTATGTCCCATTGCTCAAATATGTCGAAATGATATATGTATTCCATTGAAAAAAATAAACACACAATTTAACAAAAATATGGCACACTACAAAACGTTTTTCACAGTATAAGACAGATTTAATAATAGTTACTGCGTCCAGACAAGACCGATCAGCTGACAATAGTGAAGTATCTTGAACCCGTATACACCCGCTAAACAAGGGTCTCTGGCTGTGTAAAAAATAGATAGCCTCATTTTGTAACATCTGTATACCAACTGTAAACAATGTTTAAGCGACAAATATTTTTATTGGTCAGCTTTTGTGTTATACAATGTGTATACAAAGTGAATAAAACTTTATTATTACGGCTGTAATATTGTGTGTTTGTTGCTCCTTCACGCTCAAACAGCAGAACGAATTTGAATGAAATTTGGTACCAGGATAGCTTATAACCTGGATTAACAACACCTAGGCTACTTTTGATCAAGAAATAGGGGAAAAAACTATCGTTTTCTTACGGACTTGAAGAAAAAAGGAAAAAGAAGAAAAAAATATTTCTAAGTACCAGGAGAGCAGAAACAGTTAAGAAGTTGGAGATACAACATTGTCAAAAAAGTTATTAAAAGTGAGTATAACCTCCCCATGAACTTCTACATGACGGGTGTCATCGAGACAGTGTGACCAGATTCAAATGTCAAATTCTGCTAGCCTGAATGACAAAAACTGCTAAAACATGCTAGACATTTTTCATATAATGCTAAATTACTGCTTTCACAGATATTGCTTAAACATTGGAAAATATGAAAAAAATGCCAATTTGTACGATTAGAATGTCATTTTTATTAGGGTTCCGTACCCAAAGAGTGTCAACGGTCAACTATAATATTTTTAAGCGTACGCTGTCTGTCTGTTTGTCCGTCCTACCTTTTAACGACTGTATCTTTTGAACCGATACTGTATCTTTGGGGAAAATAGTATCCGAATGGTATCATGTTGCGCTTTACAATCTGACGGATTATGGCCCATTCTCTCTCTCTCAAGGCCCGTGTCCCAGCAGCGGAAACTGATAACGATGATCTTTTGAACTGTAATAGATATTAAAATGTTTATAGAATATGACTGTAATGTTATGGCGGATTAATTAAGAAATAATAATAAAAAAGGGGGATCAAAAATAAACATGACAATACAACAAAAGTACAACAAAAGTACTTATTACGTATTTTGTCTTTGCTCTAAGCGGTGATAAGTACAAGCGTAAAAGTCAAACTTGGCATGATTACACACTCTAAAGTAAAACTATAATAAGAAAAATAAAAGTGGTGTGGTAAGGAACCCTCAGTGCGCGGCCCAACTCGCACTTGGCCAGTTCATTTCTATTTACAACACAATTCACTCATCACTATCACTGTCCTTAGCAATTTCTTTATATAATGATGATGAGTTAAGAGATAATGTTAACATATTTTTGTCGGCTCGATATTCACACACCCATTTTCTCTTATATTTCTTTTTGCCTTTTTGGCATGCAAAATTATAGAATCGTCATGTTTATTTTTGAACCGATTTCTAAGCTGGATTTTTATATTGTTAATAAGTGAAATGATTCGTTCACAATAAGTGTGTGGCATTAGTAAAATCATAATAGCCCCCGCAAGATTCACAATGTTGGGTTTACCAACACCATTACCATTACCATTTAAATTAAATAAAATTCATCGTTTCAATTTGTCTTCAGAAATTTTCGGTATCTGTTGGTTTGGCATCAGAGCTGCTTCTAGAAGCTAATAAACTCAAATATAAATGCTTGAGCGTACTGTGTTCACTTTTGGGGCATTTTAAAACGCGTTCAATAAATCCTGCCAGATTATTGCTATTATTGGATGCATCATTGGATTCTGCTAAATAATGCTAGATTTCAATAAAATGCTAAAAAACCTGCTAGGAGCTAAAATGAGAGTCAAATCCTGCTGAAATCGCAGGAACCTGCTAAATATGGTCACACTGCATCGAGATAAAGCGCATAGTGTTTCGTATTTTTTTACAGACAAAATGTACCCCCAATACCAAAGATATAGAATATAGGACCATAGATGGATTTTAATTTAGCAGGATCATACGAGCTGTTGTTATCCTTTGTAACACCAACAAATTGCCATAAGCCAGAAAGAGACAAAGACAATCGCCCTAGTGGGTCGAAATAATCTAAATGTCTCCATTTTGACTCTTTAGTCATACTACAGCAGCCCGATTACAGAACTTGGTTACAATCGAATTATCACTTTTTTCATAGCAATTTCGACTCTATCGCAAGGCATTAGTAATATCGATACTGACAATCCGATTGAAGCTAAGTTATGTGGTCGGGCCCCTGCAGCCCGATTACAGAACTTGGTTACAATCGGATTATCACTTTTTTCATAGCAATTTCGACTCTATCGCAACCACTAATGCATCCGATGTATTGTTCAATAGTGCCGTGCATTGTTTATTGATAACCATGTATCGATGAAAAATAATATCGATAACATAATATCATATGTGATTGATATTATTTTTGTTTTATGTAGGTATAAAAAATATCTACACTCAAAACAGCATATTTTTAATTGTATAACTAACAGCATATTTTTAATTGTAATATTTTAGCTATATTTATGTACTAGCTGATGCCTGCTGCTTTGTTAGAGCCCCATCTCGTCCAATCCTGGTAAAGTTTTGAGATATGAAGTATTCCAGTTTTTACACGATTTATATTAGCTTCACTTGTATGTTTGTATGTTTGTAACTGACTCCTTTGGACGCTATTTTGACCCACTTTAAACGGTCAGATTTCATTTAAATTTTGCACACCTGTCAAAGACCGATGACACTGCAATAATATAGTTAAATTTTCTATAAAAGCGTGTTTTTAAGTTTTTTAAACCATATTTACTTATTACTTTGAGCTATAGCTTTGGTTTTCAGGAAGTGAAAACTGCAAAACTGAAGAGTGAACTGTCAAAATCGGTTCAGTAGTTTTTTCGTGATACTTGTAGATATAAACATACAAACAAATGATTTATTCATGTTTGAGCAACCGTATTTATGGCGCTGTACGTATCTATTTTTCATTGTAAGTTTTCAAAATAAATATAAATAATTTAGAATAAGCCAATTTAATTTCATACATTTATACTATATTCTACATAATATACAAACATACCATCACGCCCGTTTCTCAAAGCGGCAGAGAGTGACCACGTATTTTCACTTGCTACGTTCTTAACATGCTTAGTTTATTTTATTTAGTGCCGAATAGTAGGAATTTCCAAATTTATTGACCCTTGAATAAAACACGTTTTTTGTTAACATTTCAGACGCACTCGTCTTTTGGTACTGAAGCATTTTTACACTCGTGATGTATACAATTTACGAATAAAAGTCTACTATTGATTTAGTAATGAAATGTAAATGATTAACACACAATTATCCTGTCAGTGATTATTTAACTTTGAAAACACATCTGTTCGACATATCTGTATACATATACCACATATTTCAAAAACTTCCATGGTTATCTGGTATATGTGATAAGGTAGTCCGACTTTACTTACTCCATTGGTTCTTATACTCGTATATTGACAGAAAACTTTTTCGGTGTTCTTGCAAATGCGTATTACATCATTTGACGCCTTTGTCAGCCCTGTCTATAACTCGAATCAATTAACTTTTATTTGTGTTATTTGTAAGAACTTGGTAAAAAAAAAACTAGTGAAAACTAGTGAACATTTTTTGATGACGATCCATAAGTCACGGTAGCCGATTTGGTAGAGGCATGTGCCGTGCAGAGGCACAGTATGCGAGTTCGAATCTCGTACATGATCCAAATTTTTCTATTAGTAAATTATTATAACTTATGGGCTGTTCCTTTTGTAACAATTGGCGAAAATAACTGTTAAAAACGCTAAATATGATCACAATTGGCGTTCCCTTTGGCCATTTGTGGGCGAAATTAGCGTTCTGAACGTTTTCGATCACTGTTCGTTTTGCAAGTTTCGATGACATGTTGACATAGGAAAATCGACTTTATTCCGTCATTGATAGGGTCGTTTTTCATTCTGTTTGGAAAGGATTGGTAGCGTCAAAAGTTGCAAAATTGCCAAAAGTGTAGAAAATGTTCAAAGAAATCGGCTTGTTAAAAATGTACATTTCGAAATTGCCCACAACGCCAAATCATCATCTCGAACGCAGGGTTGGTAACAATATTCAAAAGATATATTTCTTCATTTTTTTAACATGATGTGTATGAAATTATATTTCCACTGTATTTGCTAAGAATATTTGGGTCTGCAGCCCGATTCCATAACTTGGCTTCAATCGAATTCTCAGTATCGCAACCACTAATGCCTTGCGATAGAGTCGAATTTGCTATGAAAAAAGTGATAATCCGATTGTAGCCAAGTTATGGAATTGGGCCACTGGAATAGAATCATGATCGGCGATCATTTCTTCTTGGATATTGACAGTTGGTTGATTTTCGGTAAGATCATCCAGCATTTTGATTCTCTGTGTTGTTTGGTTTAGGTTGTGTATAATCATACTGTTTTTATTGGTGTGCAAAATTCTAATTTCTTCGAGAGGTAAACAGTTGCCATTTCTACTGTGTCCTGCCCATTGCCACTTCAACTTGCTAGTCCGTTGGGCTATGTCTGTAATATAATGATAATAATAATATAGTATAACACTATGGCAAATTTCAAGTTTGTATTTTTACAGAAAAAAATACAATATATAATATGTTTTAAGTTTCTGAGAAAAAAGTTATGACGGACGGGCGATCATCATCGTTTCGTAATTTTTCGTTTGAGTCAAATCGAAATAAGTTAATTTAAAAAAAATAAAAAAGAATATTTTATGCAGAAGCCATGTAATGATGAAACTTAGAAAGGGCTATCATAATTAAATGCGTATACAACATTTCGTGTCAATGCTGCTAACCGTTGACGAGTTTCATAGTTAGGAGCCAACCCGGACTGCAGCAACCATGAATGTCATGGTAAAACTTCAAACTGGCTATCATAATAAAATGCGTACACAAAGTTTCGTGACTGTGTTGTTGACCCTTGAAGAGTTTCTTTATCTGGAGCTGATCCTGGATGCAGAAGGTCATGCTTACCATAAAAATGCATTGTCATCGGAACTGAACCACCATGCAAAAATTCAACTCCATAGAATAAGAGGAAGTGGTATTATTTTAGCTTGCAAGATTTGACCTAAACAAAAATTGTCACATTGCTAAAAAAACGATGTTACCTATGGATATCGATATACCTGTAGAGATTCCGACCCTCAACACTATGAAGTAGGTAAAATGACAAAAATACCGAGTTGCTATAGTTTTATTGTTATTCCAAGAGAAAAAAAGCTTTATACGAGAAAAACTGAGTATACGCTGATATTGACCGACTTTTAGTAAAATTTTAAACTGAAATTTACAATTTAGTTAGTAAAGTACATTATTGATGAGTTTGACTTACCGATGGAAAGATATATCCACATTATTGTGTATTAAAACACTCACTCGGCTTGAATAACGTCATTTTTAATATACTAGCACGTTTAAACAAGCTCAGTCCAAAAACGATCAGAAAATCAAAGATTTTGTGAAAATAATTTTACGGCTGGTATTAACCAGCTGGTTAACAAACAAATAAAGCTGTCAGTGACTAGTGGCGCGCACCGCTTAGAGACGTGCGCGAGCAGCTATTGCTATGTCTTTCTATCACATGAAATGCGTACATTAGAATAACTAGTAAAGTTTGTGGTAAATTAGTTTCAACTTAGATACAGTCCATCTATGGTAGATACTACCAAAATTCTAGAATCTATGCCCAATACAATGTACTTTATTGGTGTGAAGGAAAGGGATGTTCAAAATGCGAAATCTTAATTATTTCTAAGTACCAGGAGAGCAGAAACACTTAAGAAGTTGGAGATACAAAATTTGACAAACATAGTACATTACTGCCGCGGTCTGTAATGACTGCGTTGCTGGCAGCGATGATGATGGCCGAGAGCGTAGCTAAGCTAAGTTCGAGGCCATCACAGCGCGGTCAGCACTGCAGCCCTTGATGGCCAAGCTGGAATGTAGGCTGAGACCGAAGGCGAGGCCTTTATAGCGCGGACAGCAAGGGCTGCAATGATGGCCAAGCTTGAAGGCCGAGAACTTAACTAAGCAAAGCTCGAGGCCATCATAGCGTGGCCAGCAGGGCAGTCATTGCGGACCAAGGCTTGTTTAGTGCTTTACTCAAACAATGCGAGGAATTTAAATAAAACCAGCTTAGTATAATAAGAATTTACTCAAACAATGTAACAACAACGAAAACAACAACGACAAAGACGACAACAACAACTACAGAAACAGAAACAGAAACAAAAACAGAAACAGAAACAGAAACAACAACAACAACAACATTCACGATCACATCAGGTTTCAAACAGAAAAAAAAAACATCAAAATCTGTCCATTCGTCTGGGACAAAGACAATCGAAAGGATTGTCTTTGGTCTGGGAGCTACAACGCCTCTCTTTTCGCGTTCGGGGTTAACGAACCCACGGAATAAATAGTAGTGCTACGACAAAAGACGACAATAATGGATTTTCAAAGGAAATTGCTGGCCTCAAAACACGACAATAATGAACTTCCATACAACTTTGCTAGCGCTTATTCAAGCAGCGCGGCAAGGTCGACTTTGCCCAAAGAAGGTTGTCGAAATAATGACCACATTACTAGTATTGTTTGAGTAAAAGTTATTAAAAGTAAGTATGGATAGCTTATATTAGTAGGATAAACATTTCCATCATACATTACATATGTGTAACTCTAGCGGTTTTGGCAGCGTACGCCAGAATAGCTCGCAGTTGGTAGATTTTTTCCTACTTACTTGACACTTATTGTTTTTATTTAAATATTTTGGACAATTCACACAATATCTTTGTAAATTGTAGCCTATGTGTTATTTTGATGTATAAGCTATATTATTGTAAAGTTTCATTAAAATACGTTCAGTAGTTTTTACGTGAAAGAGTAACAAACATCCATCCATCCATACTTACAAACTTTCGCGTTTATAATATTAGTAAGATTATAGATAGGTTACTTACCTGTTAATTATAACGTATTACTTCGTTTTTATTTAAAAAGCACGTACTAAGAATTATGCCACGAAAGCGTAAGTCTAATCTTTCCCAAAGCTCTAATAAAGCTCGAACTATGAAAGTAGCTAGAGTTGACGAGACGTTTCCACAAGCCGAAAAACGCGAAAATTTGTAAGTATGGACTTTCACGCAAAAACTACTCAACAGATTTGGATGAAATTTGGTATGGAGGTAGCTTATACCCTGTATTAACACATAGGCTACTTCTTACCCCGAAAAAATGCAAGGGTCCTGAGGGACGCGGGTGAAACCGCGAGGCGCAGCTAGTATTATATAAAACAAAGTCAGGTTTAGTGTTTGTTCGAAATAGGGAAAAAATAAGTACCAGGAGAGCAGAAACAATAAGGAAGTTGGAGAAACAAAATAAAGTTATTATAGGTGAATATACTCGCCTTGAACATAAAATAGTGTGATTAATTATTTTAAAAAAAGAATTTCAAAGTACCAGGAGAGCAGAAACAAGAAGTTTTATCATCATTAATATATTTTTGCAAATTCTTTGTCAAAGTGACATGGCGGGGTTGAGGGTTGTTGCTAGGGGTTTTTAAGGGGATGGGGCCAGGGGGAGGAGGATGGGACCAAAATTTGTACGCGGGCATAGCCGTCACCAGGAGTTGAACAACAAAATTCATCGAAATCAGTCAATCCAATTCCGAGATATCATCATAAAAGCCGCTACAAACAAAATGTATGAGAAAAAGACTGCTAATACGTTAAAAACTTTTATTGACTCTAAGACGGTACGAAGTTCGCCGGGCCAGCTAGCCACATTAAATACTGTGATTAAAAAAAAAATACCAGGAGAGCAGAAACACTTCAGAAGTTGGAGATACCAAATTGACAAATAAAGTTATCAAAATTTGGTACCAGGATAGCTTACATCCTGAATTAACCATAGTCTACTTTTGATACTGAAAAAGGAAAATAAATATATCGTTTTCTTTAAGATTTGAAAAACAAAGTTGGAGATACAAAATTGACAAATAAAGTTATTAAACTTGTGTATACCACCTACCCATGAACATTAAATGGGGTGTATATATTTAAAAAAAAAAGTATTTCTATGTACCAACAGAGCAGAAACACGTAAGAAGTTTTATCATCATTGATACATTTTTGCAATTTTTTTTGTCAAAGTGACATGGCGGGTTTAGGGATTGAGAGTTGTTGGTAGGGGTTTTTAAGGGGTTTTTACGGGGCCAGGGGGAGGAGGATGGGACCAACATTTTTAATTCATCGCAATCAGTCAATCAAATCTCGAGATATCATCAAAACAGCCGCTCCATATAAATAATAAGTTAAAAACTTTTATTGACTCTAAGGCGGCACGAAGTATTATATAAAAGAAAGTCAGGAATTCGTGTTAGTCACACTATTTATAACTCAAGAACAGCCGGACAGATTTTTATTACGTTTGATTTTTTGGATTTGTATCCGTCCCGAATAGTAAGATACGAGTAATAAATATGGATGCCAAAAGGAGGGATTTTTAAGATTAATTTTCTAAATCTGTGGGAGTGGCCAAGTTTGACCACGGGCGAAGCTTCGGGTGCAGCTAGTATATTCATAATGCGTGCACACTACCTGTGATACGTTTATAACGTCAAAGCGCTTTTGTGAAAATGGATGTCGAGATGTTTGTGTCCGCTGCGATTTATTTGTTTACCGCATCTTAAAATCATATGTACAACTGTAAGTGTTATTAATGATAATACTACGTCTTCTTACAGTGACCCTGTACTTCACACGCATCATCATAATCATCATCATCATCAAATCACATCATCTGCCGACAAAATTCTACAGCTGAAGATTGGTCTTCCCTATAAACGTCACAAGCGGTTGCTCGTAATTATCATTGGGGGTTTCCTATATTAAAAAACTAATCTCATGCGCCCGAGAATGACCCCCAAGCGTATCTTAAAAAAAAAACATTGTGGGGATAATTTAGTAGATCTGTCCTCCACTGGGGGACAACGCTACTTTTTTCCCATTGTCCCCCAGTAGTGGACAATAATGGGGGACAACGGGAATAGACGACCCAGCGCCTTGTCAAAATCTGATAATCTTGGAAACTCAGTGGAGTTTAATCGAGCATTAATAGCACAAAAACGATGCATTCGCGCTACTTGTTGTGCCGAACCTGTAGATTCTTATCAAACACTCTTTACAGATTTAAAGATCGATAGGCATAAACGAAATAACAGTTTGTCAAAAACATCAAGAGAATTGGTGTTATACCTACTTTTGCATTGGTTTTTAATATCTTATAAGAAAATAGGACGGTTTTATTTCGCGATAAACAGTAGTCTGCGCGTACGAAGTCGCGGGCGGGAAAACTAGTACCTAATGTACACAGTTTATATAATAAAATTTATTCTGTTCTAAAAGTGTCCGACCCGTATTGCCAATAATGTACAGCTAATAATATGTGTACTTATATAATTTGGCTTCCTTTTCCTGGCTGCGTATTATCACCTGTACAAAATCAGCTCGAGTTGATATTACTCGGCCAATAATACGCAACCACATAATATACACCTTGATATACTGGGCCAATCCACGTAATATTGGTCGCGTATTACTGTCTGTACATTATTTTGTCGCGTATTATACCGTGTATAGGCCGTGTAATTTAAGGACTCTTTCCAACGATACCTCCCACAGAGTACTTTGTATATACCGGAAAGATACCTCATATTTTGTCAAATTATGATTACATAGGTTAAAAGTTAAGAAGGAATAGATGAACATTCATATATGTTACGATAGTAACATTATACACCAATGATACCTATATACATATCAGTCAAAATCATAGTCCTCCTTTTTTCTTCAACGTAGTTAGGTAAAAAGAGGTATACCGTTAATTTGTATTTATAGGTTCATAAAATTTTATACATAATCTTGAGGAACTTAATACAGATTTGAAAATTTTACATTCCCGTGTTCACAGAATAAATAAAAGTAAAGTAAATACTTACTGAGTAGTACAATCCGTGTTGTAGTAGTCGGGTCCAGAGACAAAAATAACTTGTCGTCCGTTGGGTCGATGAACAAACACAACTCATGCAGCAGGACAAGACGAGTTGCGTTGAGAATTCATGAAAAATTAACGTGAAAACATTAACTTTCTTGTACCCCAACGAGACTGCTCAACGAGACCCCCTTGAGTGGTCTCGTTGAGCAGGTAGGTTTTTTTATGAAGTTTCTTTGACTGGATAAAAGCACATAGGTACTTAAATAAACATATTTTATTGATGCACATTTATTACATTTATTTATTACTTAATACCTACCTAATTCATAATATCGTTGCCTCTTACCTTATTTTTTCTTTTGGATATAATCTTCATCATGCAAGCTGTTTGTTAGATAGATGTTTACACCATGGATGTAATGTACATCAAACATAAATGTGGATAAAACATTGTCAGCTGCCATGACGAACGTAACAATTTATATCTGAGATAAGTGGTCTGCGGCCCGATTACAGAACTTGGTTACAATCGGATTATCACTTTTTTCATAGCAATTTCGACTATATCGCAAGGCATTAGCGATATCGATACTGACAATCCGATTGAAGCTAAGTTATGTGGTCGGGCCCCTGGACTAATAGCTTCGACAACGCTTCCAATTTCTATAGTATCAGAATGACAGATAGGTACGTAGGTACCCACATACCTACCTAATTGGTAATACCAAAAACATAAGTATGTATGAGAAAATAAAACATATTCAACAATAAGTAAACATAGATAATCATCTCTAACTTATTTTATGGATTAATTAATACCTAAACAATACAATGCACATGTCACCATTTATAATAATATACAATCATATTGATCTATGTCTAGTGGTATGTACCTATAGACATAGATCGATTAGCAGTAAGTGATAGCAGTGTATAAGTGTCTAAATATTATTTTTAGATAGGTACACTATAGCTCATTCTAATGTTTTTTTAACCATCGTAAAATACTTTGTATTTAAATTTATTAAATGTAAGTACATATATTTTATTTCTAAGTATACATAGTTACATACCCATTATAAAGTATGAAATAGAACTATGTTCAGTTTAGAAAACATTTAATAGTATACTTTTAATAGTATAATAGTAATACTTAAATTTATGTTTGTGTGAAATTGTTCACATGTTTAATTTTATTTTGTTTTCTTTCCGCTTTAACAATTTTTCTGGCGGCGTTAGTTCTTTTCCATTTTGAAGTTTTAAGGGTAATAAAATGTTTAATTCTTTTAAAGTTTCCTATGCCCAATTCGATTAAATAAACAATAATCGTTGTCATCAACAATAAAATATATAAATTAAATATACCTTTCACATCGTTCATGCCAAGAGGTTTTATAGGGACTTCTTCTTTTATATCATTATACCTATATTCTTCCCATTTCTTTATGAGACCTGCTTCAAAGAAAATCATAACATACTTACTAAAATTGTCACTTAGTACGGAGTATTTAGGAAATATAAAGTTTAAGTAATGACTGTGTATTCTATCCGTGGCAATATGAAGATACTGTTCGCCCTTTTCATTTAACATATTTCGTTCTAAATAACGCCCTACCGAGCAATCCATAAGACAAATTCTGTGGCTATCATTTCTTAAGTCTTTGGCACAACCAAATATATTGCGACGTGGTGTTAACCTGGAGTTTATCTCTCGAAATCTCGCTTCTGTTTCTGGTAAAACAACATCAGGAGATGCTATTCCTTCGATTTTGTATCCCTTTTCTATGATGTCTTCAAAAGTATTTACTTCACGTCCCCTTTTAAATGCAGTAAAAAAGGAAATTATAGCTGCTTGTGTTGAAAAGTTCACGATAAAGAAACTCCAAATAATTATAGTTAAAAATAAGCGAAACGATGTTGTTTTCGGTGGGTGATGTAAATTTATGAGTAAGATACTCCTAACAGCATTCATGAAGTTCTTTCCAAAAAAATCCATATCCATTTGTTTCGTTTCTGTTCCACTGTATAGACAAAATATGAACCAAATGCAAAAGAAACTTACTCCAAACTGTATGACAATATAGTAATTGTCAATTAATGTTTTATGATCAAAAAGTACAGTCTCGAAGTCAGCTCGGTGTGCCATGAAGCAAACACCGCTGTCTTTGTAAGCGAATGTATAATCAATATCTACTATAATTACATCAAACTGGTATATAGGATTGATGAACAAATCTGCCTTTCTATGTGCAACTGCAAATATTTGCTGTATGCTAACTTCGAAGTCAAAAGGTTTCTTCATCACGTTTACACTCGGAGTAAGATCGATGGTAAAATTTAACAATTCTGCTATTATATTCCAAATTGTTCCATCTCTGGAAGCCATACTGTATGTATTATCTGGGTGTTCATTTATGACGATGAATGGTAAGACTTCAGATGTGAACGCTCTAAAAGTGTACCCGTGAAAATTGTTTCCTTTACCTTCAAACAGTTTCAGATCTTGAATAATATTTTTATCACTATATGATATCGCATATGTAACAACACCTAAACATGTTCCGAGACTGGTGGCTCTGAGCTTAGAGTTTATGGAGACATTGTGACAATTTTCTTCACAAACGAATGATTCTTCAAATGTGTAAATGGGCATGCCAAGCTTTTTCGCAGTCCAGCAGCCGTACTTATCTTCGAGGTCATACACATCACTTAAAAAAGGAGTGTAATGAGATATGAATAATAATTCTTCGGTATCATCATATTGAATTAGGATAACGTTGCAAGCTCTATAATACCAAAATATGTAAAATATTCTAGCTATATTTTCTTTGCTTTCTCTTGTATGGTAGTAAAGATACACATTTGCATGAGGATGCCAGTATACCAAACTCATTACTTGCAGGAGACTTTCTTCAAAATTTACAAAATCAACACAGTTCATCAAAATCGTGTTAGAATGGTAAGGAACAGCGTCTTCGACATAATAATCATCGTCGTTAGTATTTGAAGTAACGAAAGTAAATGGAATAAATTTCAATTTGAGGTAGAAATTAGTCGGGAAATGTCCAAAAATAAGAATATTATTCCATCCATTAGATTTTAAATTAGATGTAACAAGATCAGCCTGTAAAGAAAAAACAAAGGAATGAATTCTTCCTCATTTTTAACATTTTTTTAATCAGAAATACTATAACTTCTTACTAATTATATACCTCATTATCTTCTTCAGTATATATATATATCTATCCACTGCTGGACGTAGGCCTCTCCTAATGCACGCCCCTTAGCTCGGTCTTCAGCTCTACTCATCCATTTTCTTCCAGCCACTTCTCGCAGGTAGTCATTCCACCTGGTACAGGGCGTCCTATACTACGTTTGCCTAAACGTGGTCTCCAATCGAGAACTCGTCTAACGCACCGGTTCTTCGTGAAATGTGACCAGCCCACTGCCACTTTAGCTTGCCTATCCTCAGAGCTATGTTGGTTACCTTGGTTATTATAAACCTACTTACACAAAAATTAATAAATAAACTTGAATACTCACAAGTACGTCAATTTTTTGGTCTATTTTGTAATTGTCAATATCTTTTAAAATGAACTCTTTTATACCCATAATTAAGTAAGGGAAAGAAGCTAAAAATATTAAATTGGAAATGATCATGATGCGTCATGTGTATGCTATGCTGCCTTTACTTTAAATCAACATGAAATATTATTTGAAACTTGAAAAATAAATCAAAATTATCATTATGCGTCTGTATACTGACTTTATGACAAATCAACTTATAATATATTTTCCAACTTGAAGAGTAGGTAATCAATCCAATCATATTATTATTAGGTCCAGGATCAGCCCATTTAGAATTATTATACCCATTTATTGTAATGGCTATCGAATAAAACCACTCAAGCTCAATATATATATACCTATACCTATCAACCTATAAAAATATTGTGATGTTATCGCCTACCTCTAGAGGTAATTAGTAAAACGTGTATTTTATTTTATTTTGTGACTAATCGTTAAGGTTTGGTTATGGACTATCGAATTAAACTTTCGGCAGCACATTAACAAACGTCATATTCTTGCAAATGCAAAAGTTGTACAAGAAGTGTTAATTCAAAATATTTTATATATGAAACCACCCTTTTATGGTTGAAATACCTCGTTCAACCATAAAAAGGTGGCGCTTTGACGATCATCAAGTCGTACGGTGATGGGGGAAACAGATTGTGCAGCTCTTGTGCACACTCTTCATAGTGCATTTTTCATATTAAGTCAAAATAAAGTGAAAAAAATAAAAATTTCAAATCAAATAAATTACAGTGTATTTGGGAAATAAAAAGGTAAGTTTTTACAAAATTTAATTAATATTTTTTTATTGTTAAATATAAAAATAAATAAACAAAAACTTGTTTTTTTGAATTTTTCAAATAAATTTTGAGGTTATGTGAAAAAGTATCAATACAAAAGATGTAGATGTTTTTATTACCTACAACTTTGCTATTTGTTTTTTTTCCATAGGACTTGTAGTTTTGCCGGTAATCGAGATAAACCTTTTTTACCCTTAAAAAGTCACCCCTACCCCTTCCCGATCTCAGAACGCCCGTAAATTATTTTTCCTTTCATTTTTATAATATTCTCCTCCTTTTCCAATGGGTTTCATCCTATTAATTATTTTTTTCACTTTTTCTAATAGCCGGATAGCTAAACGGGAAATGCTCGTAATTTGAGTTGCAAGATTTCTCACGGAACGACGAACAAGAAAGTGACCTAATCAAACGTGTTATAATAATTAATTTGGATTCAAATTGTAGGTATTGGTATTTGGTTGGTTGTTGGTATTGTACGTCATACGGGCACAAGAGTTTTGCCGGAAAACCGTAAATATGTTTTATCAAACTTGTAAATGTAAGTGGCGTAAACACATCTCTAATGAAAGGAATTACGAGACAGTTACAGACAAGCTATAAGAATAAAACACAAGTACAAATTTTAAATGTTTAACCCTCGACCCCCACCTCCCATTATACGTAAGAAGTATCTCGAATCACATCAGCTTTCAAACAAAAAACTGTTCAATCTGTTCTACTATTTGTTCGACTATAGAACAGATTGGACAAAAAGTCTAAGCTGTTCTACTAAGCAGTATGACATATTTGATCTGAACAAATTGTCTATTTGCCGTCCATGCTGTTCTACTATAGAACAAATTGGACAACAAAAATAAAATATTTGTTCTACTGAGTAGGTAGTAAGACATTTTAAAAAGACAAGTGAAAAGTGACAGGTGTCAAAGTGACCGGTGTCATCAAAGTGACAGAAGCCGTCAAAGTGACAGGTGTCAAAGTGACGGTTGTTAAACATAAAACAGCTATTACCCGGAAACTATTGATATTTGACTTGTAGTTTCTTTACATAATTGATAGATCTCATCGATATCTTAGTTTTGGATGAAGCTGTCAAACTTAAAAGGGCTATAACTCAGAAAATATTGAATCTGGACTAGTAGTTTATTTACAGAAGTGATAGATATCATCGATATCCTTATATTGGATGACAGCTGCCAAACTAAAAATGCTTATAACTCGGAAACTATTGATCCTAGACTAGGAGTTTCTTTACAGAAGTGATAGATCTCATCGATATCTTCGTTTTGGATGAAGAATAAATCTCATGGTTGTCTTTGTTTTCGATGACAGCTGTCAAACTAAAAATACATATAACTCTGAAACTATTGATCCTAGACTAGTAGTTTATTTACTTATGTGATAGATCTCATCGATAGCTTTGTTTTGGATGACAGCTGTCAAACTTAAAATATTTATTAAGTTTAAATTAGCCTATTACTCGGAAAGTATTGATCCTAGACTAATAGTTTTTTACACAAGTGGTAGATCTAATCAATATCTTTGTTTTGGATGAAAGCTATCAAACTAAAAGTGCCTGTAACTCTGAAACTATTGATCCTAGACTAGTAGTTTCTTTACAGAAGTGATAGGTATCATCGATAGCTTTGCTTTAGATGACGGCTGTCAAATTGTCAAATGACAGCTGACAAACGTCAAAACATCTACTATTGCCAGCTGGGGTGCGTTTAGGTCAATTAACCAATATAAAATTTAAACTGACTAAACGTCAAACACCCCGTTCAAGCACACCGCGAGGCGAAAAATTAACCAGATTAGAATTTAATCTGCCCCGTTCACGGGCGTCCGCTGGTATAAGTTTTCGCCTGGCTAGGATAAATTTTAGCGAGCTTTTGAGGTCGCTAAATTTTAGTCTGCTGTCAGAATTACAGCTGTTTGTCATTCTATTCATGGTTAGATTCAATTTGTTGATGGTTTTATTCGTAAATACTATCTATATTTATAATAATGCAGTAACATAAATTCTGTACAACGAATATAATATGAAAATGATCTATGGGACATAAATAAATTAACTGAACATAAATTTGACAAGTCGACAATTGAATTTGAAA
Organism: Alsophila aescularia; assembly: GCA_946251855.1. Classification (NCBI taxonomy): domain Eukaryota; kingdom Metazoa; phylum Arthropoda; class Insecta; order Lepidoptera; family Geometridae; genus Alsophila; species Alsophila aescularia. The sequence continues at coordinate 45,154,114 of OX276378.1, forward strand.
GATAAACCTATGACTCCGTTCAGCGAACCCTCGCTGGTTAAATTTTATCCGGTGAAAATTTCGCCGACTTGCTTAAACGCACCCCGCGCTACACAGGGATGTGTTCACTTACACGCTCGAATCATCCGTGCGATTATCGCTCGATCATCCAGAGATAGTGAACGACTTTGGACGTTCACATACAACAGTGGCCCAATTACATAACTTGGCTTCAATCGAATTCTCAATATCGCAACCACTAATGCCTTGCGATAGAGTCGAATTTGCTATAAAAAAAGTGATAATCCGATTGTAGACAAGTTATGGAATCGGGCTGCTGACAACTGTCAAGTGTCAGTTTCATACTATTCCTCCCCTCCACTACTATTTTTCGGATGACCCAGGCGAACGCCCGGACGACGCGTTCGCAGCGTCGCGACGCCGTGAACGATTTCGAGTGTACGGGCGGGTGATCAGTGCGTCCTCGAACGTATAAGTGAACGGGCCCCAGGCGAAATGACGTGATATTTAAATATAAACAATGAAAAATTAAGCAGTCTTACTTACAATTTATTGCCTATAGTAACGAATAGTTTCGGATAAATCCGTATACAATGTAATTTGTGGAGATGGGCGTTATCGTTATTTTTTGGCATCGATGCGCATCGTTATTTCCCATACACCAACCGATGCCAGCATCGTTGTTTTCGGCATCGATGCCGGCCGAGACGTTATAAATTTACCGCCTGGCCGAGGCTCGCGCAATGGAACTTTTGTAAGAGGACGGTGCCTAATAATAACATAACTTTGAAATTACTTATTTAACTAGAGTATTGTTTATAGTTACGACCAAAAACATATTTAGTTATGTTCCAGTTGAGTCAAGATGAAATGAGAAAAAAAATAACTTATTTTATCAAAAAATAAGAAAGTTATCAAAAAAATTAGTTTTTCTAATTAGGAGTTGGAAAGGCGTGTCCTTCGTTTATTGAGAATATACCCGGCTTTGGAGAATATCCGTTCACTGGGTACAGAGTTTATAAAAATATTACACCTTGTACTGTATATATCAAAGTCGGGTATATTTCAGAATGACAAAACCACCATCCCGTCGGAGACCTTAAGTTTCTCGTCGTTGACTTATTATTAATATTTACAAATTTCGATAGTATAGTCTTTTTTATCAAAGTGGTCCCAAAAAGAATTTGCTGCTCTTTGCCGTCTCGACATGATCAAAAACTACAACTGGTTTAATCAAATGAATGCGAGCGTTATTTGTATATTTTACAAATGATCTCTTGGTCATAAAAAAAACAATTACAAAGGTCTCTATCCTGTTCGTTAACTTTCTAACCTGATGCGAAATCCCGTGGTCGTGGGAATTGGTCGCAGTAATTGTAAGGAGTGGTCTCGAAATAGGTGACTTTATGAGCAATGATATTTTATACTCTTGCAACCTAAAGGGCTAAAGGTTCATTAATTCCTTAATTAAAACCTAGCTCTAACTTTATATAAACTCAGATATAGATTATGGGTTTATGTTACAGTTGCATGCATATGGATTTATCATCTTTTTTTATACCTAACTTAGGGCGGGAATTATTGTGACTTAACTCGTCCACCCAAAGGGCAATAATAAATACTATAGCTTTATTTACAGGCATCTCCTAATCAGCTCTCAGAATAGAGACACATCGCTCGATGGAGTGTTCTTTCCTATAATGGCCCTCGGGTCCCTGTCATAAACGAGTTTCTAACAATAGTTAAAAAGGCCTTTCATCATTTTATGATCATTATTATGAATTACCCTTTGTATTACTCAACCAAGCACTCGCGCGCACTGGCTCAATCTAGGTATAAAAGTTCGTTGCCGTTCTCGTTGGTCCCCTTGCTCGCACAGCCACGAGTGCGACCGAGAGCGAGCGAGCAAGACTATAATGTTCAGTTGGTCGGCACCGTGCGCTCGGAGGCATCTGTGATGTTTTGTGTTCACGTTTCTCAGAATCGGATGTTGAGAGCATCCGTTTTACATTATATCGGCATCACATGCCAGCATCATTCACTGGCATCGATGCCAAACAACGTTTTTTCTGAAACGGCCACCTCTAGTAATTTGTTAAATAGCCTATCATTTTTGACATCTGCTGTCAATACTGGATGTTTTGAGGTTTGATAGCTGTCACCTGTCAAATGGACAGCTGTAATCTAAAAACAAGATACCGCTGTGATCTATCACTTCTGTAAAGAAACTACTAGTCTAGGGTCAATAGTATCCGAGTTATAGCCCTATGAAGAAATGAATTGAAGATATGAAGATATCAATGAGATCTATCATTACTGTAAAGAAATTACTAGTCTAAGATCAATGGCTGTGTTCACTTACACGCTCTAATCATCCGTGCGATTATCGCTCGATCATCCGGAGATCGTGAACGACTTTGGACGTCCACATACAACTGACAACTGTCAAGTGTCAGTTTCATACTATTCCTCCCCTCCACTACTATTTTTCGGATGACCCAGGCGAACGCCCGGACGACGCCGTGAACGATTTCGAGTGTACGCGCGGGTGATCCGTGCGTCCTCAAACGTTTATGTGAACGGGCCCATTAGGTAGTTTCCAAAATGTAACCCTTTAAAATTTGACAGCTGTCATCCAAAACGAAGATATCGATGAGATCTATCACTTCAGTAAAGCAGCAAGCATTAAGTATTAAGTCCTCCTTGTACATTTTATTTGTGTGCTAAAGAATAAATAAACTACTAGTCTAGGATCAATAGTTTCCGAGTTAGAACCATTTTTAGTTAGACAGCTGTCATCCAAAATGAAGATATCGTTGAGATCTATCTCTTCTGTAAAGAAACTACTAATCTAGGATCAATAGTTTCCCAGTCATAGGCATTTTAAGTTTGACAGCTGTCATCCAAAACGAAGGTGTCGATAAGATTTATCACTTCTGTAGAGAAACTACTAGTCTAGGGCTGTGTTCACTTACACGCTCGAATCATCAGTGCGATTATCGCTCGATCATCCGAGTTAGTGAGCGACTTTGGACGTCCACATAGAACTGACAACTGTCCAGTGTCAGTTTCATACTATTCCTCCCCTCCACTACTATTTTTCGGATGACCCAGGCGAACGCCCGACGACGCCGTGAACGATTTCGAGTGTACGCGCGGGTGATCCGTGCGGCCTCGAACGTATAAGTGAACGGGCCCTAGCATAGTTTCCGAGTTATAGGCATTTTCGGTTTGACAGCTGTCATCCAAAATGAAGATATCGATGAGATCTATCACATAAGTAAAGAAACTACTAGTCTAAGATCAATAGCAAAGAGTATATAAATACTACGTATCAATAGTTTCCGAGTTATATGCAATTTTAGTTTGACAGCTGTCATCCAAAACAAAAATATCGATGAGATTTATTCTTCATCCAAAACGAAGATATCGATGAGATCTATAATTTCTGTAAATAAACTACTAGTCTGGGATCAATAGTTTCAGAGTATATGAGAGATAGCCCTTTTGAGGTTTACATCTTCACCGAAAACGAAGATAAACATGAGATCTGATCAACAATCTGTTCTATAGTAGAACAGCATGGACGGCCAGTACAAATTTGTTCGAACCTAATATGTGTTCCTTTGAGAACTACAATTTTGACGGATACATACAACCCTTTAAACTTATAAACATCCCTATCTTTACGCATTCGGATTTTAAAAAGTTGGATCAAAATGTTAAGGATTGCACTGCTCTTTATTTATTTTATTTTATTCCTGATTCGATTGCGCACAATCTCACCTGATTATTAGAAAGAACTGAAAATGTTCCAAACAAACAAAACTACAATTTTCATTCAATAAAATTACATCTATGGTATTTATTATTAAATTTATTTAACAAACATGACTAATAAAATAACATTTTATTTACAAAAAAAAACTATTCAATTAAACTATGCCATAATTTGTAATAAATATTTGAACAATATCCAACTCCATACTACGAACTATCTATAATAATATTCTTTTAATTTATAATTGACTCAAAAAATCACGTCTATATAATATACATTGGCAAAGTATTACTCCTATACATGTAATTATTTTAATCCTGCGTTTTAACATAATGTCATGTAATATTAACATCATAAATGCTAGTAAGGCAAGCTATACAACTAGGTATTTAGACCTATATCTATATCACAATACATATTATATCTTTCTGGACAATAGAGTAACGAGGAGTAAACGGCCGAATTGACGCACGCTGTGTGCGGGGGCCGGGAGGCAGGGTCTCGGAACCGTTTTGTACCGAAGGCTAATAGCGGCTACGTGGTCTTGGCTTCCCTCATGTCTCCCTAAGGAGATTCTGCTAGTGGTCTTGTCTCCCCCGGGCGGGAGACAAATTACATTCAACATATTTGCTGCTAAAATCATAAACTTCCTTTTTTGTAGTGGGAATAATGCCGCCAGTGGCAACCCTCGGTCTCCGGCTGACAGTAAGCATCAAACTCGAAAATAATGCCTCGATACTCACTGTCCGTAAGGATGTATGTGCACTGTCTAATACCTAGATACTAATGGAAAACCGAAACATCTATTTAGTGATTTATAACTGATTCACATCTGAGATAAGTTACATTTCGCTGTAACATCTAAATACATGCAAAGCAAAGTATGTGTTTGGCTACGTTCTGATTGGCATGAGGGCGTTTTGGGCAGTTTCGAAATGTACATTTTTAACAAGCTGTTCGGTTTGACCAATTTCAACACGTGCAATTTTTGCCATTTGTACCCCTAACGATCCTTCTCAAACTGAACGAAAAAGGAACCTATTCCCTTCGATATAAAATGGCGTTTCCGATGTAATTTTGTACTTTTATGTAATTTCAACCCTTTAGTTTTAAGTTTAACTAGTGTTTAGTGTTTTGTTTTGCAGTTAAATCTTTTTTTTTTTAAACATTAAAACGAATGGTGAAAAAATAATAAAAGAACGCTTATTTTGCCCACAAAATTCCAAACCGAACGCCAAAAGTCGATCATGTTTAGCGTTTTTAACAATATTTTTTAACCATTTTAGTCAAAACGAACGCCCTATTTATATTCTCTTTGTAACCCATGTCAGAGACCTTCGGACGGCCTGACAAACTCTGACCCCAGAAGCTAGCTTCTCTTCTCTTTGTATGTTTGGCTAGTTATAATATCACATGATGTTAGCAAGGCTCCTCTGGTCCTGCAAGGCATTGCTTGTTAACTGCGTAAATATAATTATCATTTATCATCTATTTAATGAAAATTAAATTGAATTTAATTACATTTCTCTGTAAAGTTCAGCATTATGTCAATCCATACGGACTAGCGTAACATTAGTGTACATGTTACTGTAAAAGCCCAAACTATGGTAAGTTCTAAGATTAACTAAAATTATACCAGTAAAACCTAAGATTTATCAATATGGTAAAAAACTGAACAGTTCTGTGATCATCGTTCATTTCGAGCTTTTACCACCATACCCTTGGTAAACCTTGGTAACTTGATTTACCTCAGAGACACGGTAAATGTTGAAATAGACTAACCTAATCTTACAATACAATATACAATTCAAATATAAATATAATAATTCCGCCTATTGTACATGTTTTTTTATGTTTAAGTATTATTGTTTAGTTTTCTATATTGAACACATCACAATATAGAAAACTAAACAATAATACTATTACTTATTAGTACTATTATATATATATACTAGGTATATATACATACTAGGTATATATACTTAAATTACTTAATATAATATAATACATAAAGGCAAATTTATAACATAATATATAAATATACCTAATATAGCATAATCAAAAATGAATATTGCATAATTTACACAACCCCTTTCCCGCGGTATGAGGATTTCCCCCAACTAGGCAAAAAAACATGTACCCAACCTAATCAAAACCAACGTTAACCAGCCGTAAAAGGTAACACCTAGCATTTACGAAAGTCTAATGGTAAAATCCGGAAAAAACGTAGTAGTAAAACCTAAGATTAACCAATGAACGGGCTTTTACAGTGACTATTTGTCTTAGCTTAATTGCTTCGCTTCTCTATTTAGTTTCTCTTATTAATATACTGCTGCAGCTGTTCCCAAGCACGGTCTATTTGCGACTGCGTGTACTCGTAGCTCCAGTAAGGGCTGAACACTATGTGCGCCGGCGCAACCTGCTCTTGGTTAGACGGCTGTGCTTCCACTCGCTGTCTCGCTTCCTCCTCGCTTAGGTTGTTGCGCTTCTGTATTCTTTTAATGGCCTGAAATACATAGAGAAATATATTTTTTATATCTCCATTAAAATAAGACTTTTTACTTATTATAAACATGTGTATAAGTAGTTTTTTTAAAGTATGTTAACTAAGTTTCTCCTGAAAAGAACTCATTTGAGCAAAAATGAGCCCAACCACATTATATCCAAAGTTTACCATCAAAGTGTTCCAATTTCTCTGCCTGGATTTATCATCAGGTTACAGACGTGAAAATATTGCATCTTTATGCCATCAGCATCAGGCTGGCAGTCATATATATCTTTATTTAATACTTTATGCACAAAAACAGTGTACAGAAGAGGACTTAGTGCTATGACAGCATTTTCTGCCAGTCATCCTGGTTGCGCAAGAAAGAGTTGTATGTGGTATATGAACATATAGCTATAGAAAAAAAAACATTTAATAGTGCCTTTACTTTTGTTAACATCAAAAAAAACTGAATGTCCTTATCAAGGCCTTTAATTTGATAACCATATTGTAAAATTCGAAGAAAATATGTTTTCTTCGCCTTTGAAAATGGAGCCATACTGCCGCAATACTGTTTTTTTCTTTCAAAAAATATATAGGCTATGTTACTCGGGGGGATGTAAGGAATCTAACCATACCCCATTCGTCTAAATCTGTTCAGTCATATAAAAGTAATTGTGGAATAAAGAAACTCACATACATACGTACATACATGAATCCTAAAAACATTACATTCCATTTTTTAGGCAATCTATACTTATAATAAAACTGTAACAGGTCAAATTCTGTATAATTGAAGATATTTAGTTTTTTTTTTGGAAGCTGTTCTCTATTTGATACTGAAGCCAAAACTGTTTTTTTTTCATTTTTGTCTGTCTTTCTGTCTATATCTTGGCTAGGCATCACGCCGAAACTACTGAATGAATTCAAATTAATTTTGGCATGATTTACGAGGTAGAACACCGAAAAATTATAGGGTTCCCGCAGGAAAGGGGTACTTTATTTGGAGTTGGTATTCATGTTTTACGGTTTATAGCAAGGAATATTCCTCCAACTTTCAAATACCTAGGTCCACCGGTTTAAGCTGGGCGTTGTCAGTCAGTCAGTAGGTATCCCACGGTACTGTTTTATAGGCATAATTAATACACATATTTTAATTATTCTGCCCAAAAGTGAAGGGCATCTATACTTATAATAAAGCGGTAAGTACCAAAAAAACTGTAAAAGGAAGATATTGAAAAAAACAGAACTAGGGTACTAAAAATAAGCTACTGAAACATAATAAAACATTTATAAAATTCGTGTCTATCTGTTTGTCTGTTAGTCTGTTCACGCATCACGTAAAAGCTACTGGACCGATAGCAATGTGGTTTTAACTGTTGGATAGCTTATGGTTTGACTTAAAAACTGGGGTACTTATTATCTCAATCCGATGAGTAGAAACCGAGCAATCGATAAAAACTTTTAGCCGGATGAAGGAATTTTGTTTAAATGTTGGTACCTACTCGTATATTGGTATTTTAGGTCTTGGAATAGTAATAGGTAGAGTTATTTTAACCTATAGAAATGGCCACGCGTGCGAAGCCGCGGGTACAGCTAGTCGTGTAATAAGTGTGCTCTACCCGAAAATAATTTTTCATCAATGCCCCTACAACATGAAAATAATATGTTTGTACTCCCATTTATATAATTTTCAATACCATTTGTTGTTTTGGGTCACCAAACTAGTAAATTTAAAGTCCCTTCTTAAAGGACGAAACCCTAGAAACTAGCCTTCAGCGAGGTTCAGAACCAGATCAGCTGTTCTCGGTCTCACCTCGTCAGCCGGCACTACGACGGCCCACAGCTGGTGGCAGTAGTGGTACCACCGCGCGCGGATCATGACCGCCGCCTCCAGCACCACCACCCTGGCGCCTCCCTCGCCCAGCGCCCGGATTCGCCGCTGCGCCTCCGCGAGGATCGCCGGCCAGATGATGCTGTTCAGCTGCTCCAGTTTTGACTGCCAACAAAAGATGTGAGCTAATATGGGAGAAGTAATAATTATTAAAATATATCTACTAGTAGTTCAGCGAACAGTTAGACCTCGCGAGAACGCAGGCACTCCATACCTTGTAGTAAAAAGGGCCGAATCCACTGGTACAAATCTAAAAGTGAGTAATTTATGTACTGCATTTGAGCAGCTATTCTGTTCATCTCGCCAAAGATTCTCATCAATCTTCATAAAAAAATATGAGACCATTTTAAAGTTACTAGCTTTCAAATAAAATAAAGAACCATCGAAATCGGATCTCCTAAGGCTGACATATTCAGTAGCCCCCTTTTTGGAGGATGTACCCCGTTAGTAAAAATCCCCAACGAAAAAATAAAACTTTAAAGTCGTAAAACGTGTTTACAAAGTTTCGTCCAGATCGGTTATAAAATATCCCGTGGAGGAGTACCAACAAACTGACAGATGAAAGCAAATTGATTGAACGTGAAGCAGAGACGCTTCGCTCGCTCGTTCAATTCATCGCAATGCCTTTTTCCATTACCTCGTGCGCGATTAGTATACAGATACTACGTGGTACCTTGTCACTGAACACGATCTGTCCCAGCGTCTTCCTGTCCACCTCTCCCTGCGGCGTGATGATGCGCTCTCCGAACGTGTCGGACAGCGTGCGGTTGAGCGGCCGCCCGGGCGCGTACAGCTCGTGCGCGATTAGTATACAGATACTACGTGGTACCTTGTCACTGAACACGATCTGTCCCAGCGTCTTCCTGTCCACCTCTCCCTGCGGCGTGATGATGCGCTCTCCGAACGTGTCGGACAGCGTGCGGTTGAGCGGCCGCCCCGGCGCGTACAGCTCGTGCGCGATTAGATCGCAGTTCACTATTGCTGCACCCTTCGCTCTGTAATTGAATATTCCGTCTTAAGAGCAGAAACACATGTGACGATCTCAAATCTCTGTCATCATAATCATACCTTTTTGATAGTTTGTCTATATTAATTTTAAATTCAAATAACCTGTCATTTCCCATATTGTCATTGGATGAGCAAAAACTGGAATTTTACGAAATAATATGTTATAAAATACGAGTCCTTTTAAAAACTATTTATACAACCTTTTTTTTTGTTAAATGGCATTAACACTGGCAGGCACAATCTTTCAGATGAAGACTGTCAAAAATTCAGCAAAAAAAAAGAAGTTTTTGTCAGTTTAACCATTGTTTAAACGGTTAAATCACACACACAGATCACAGGATCACTCGTAAATTTTCAACTATGGAAAAATCTGAATTTCGTGCCGTTATAAAACATTTTTTTATGCTGCCACAATAAAAACTGAACTTGATTCTGTTCATGGCACTAACGCACCAACGTTTCAGACTGTTTATAACTGGATAAATGATTTTAAACGTGTTCGGTCAAGCACATCTGATGCTCCACGCTCTGGTCGCCCAATCGAAGTCACTACTGAGGATGTTGTTGAAGAAGTCCATAATATTGTACTTGACGACCGCCGAGTGAAGGTGCGTGAAATAGCTGAGAACACAGGCATCTCCACTGAGCGAGTACATAAAATCCTGCATGAAGATTTGGGTATGACAAAGCTGTCTGCACGATGGGTGCCACGTTTGTTGACAATCAAGACAATGCCCCAGTGCACACGTCAGCTATTGCAATGGCCAAAATTCACGAGTTGGGCTTCGAGCTGGTTCCGCATGCTCCTTATTCGCCGGACCTAGCTCCGTGCGATTATTACCTATTCCCAAATCTGAAAAGATGGCTTGGAGGGCAAACATTTTTGACAAATGAAGACTGCATCGCAGGTGTAAACGGCTATTTTGAAGACCTCGACAAAACGTGTTTTTTGGAGGGGATAAAAAATTTCCAATTTTTTATCCCCTCCAAAAACTCGCTGGAACAAGTGTTTGGCCCTCAAAGGAGACTATGTTGAGAAATAAATGTTAATAGTTTAAAAAAAAATTTTTTTTTTCTTTTTAAGTGACTTATCAAACAGCCCTCGAATGTACCTAAATAAGTTAATTACATCTGGGCCTGGATTCTGTATGACCACTCACGCCAATTCCACGTGAATTCCACGCCGATTCCACGCTACCTGCGTGGAATCACGAACAAATTCCACGCAGGCGGCGTGGAATAGGCGTGGAATTGGCGTCTTAAAATTAGAGAATTAGGCCCCTGGTCAGGGTATAGTTGAGTTAAAGAGTGTTTGAGCGTTATTTGTTGGATTAATTTCTTTTTGTGGTTTTCGAATAAAGGTGTTATTTTTTTGGTGTAATTAGCGTACATTAATTTTATCCGAACCCCAGCTCGTAACAATATTCATGTTAAGGCGGTATGGGCTCCAAAATTTTTGCAAGGTCCAGGTTGAGCAGGAGAGGTGATGCATCTCGTGAGCCGATTTTTTTCAAAAAACTGATTCCACAGATTTATTTGAATGTGTGTTGGGACTACACACTTTTTTTTTGTAAAAATGTCTTCGATAGAAACTGAATGAAGTTGAATATGTGTTTATCTATGAAACTTATTTTTTTTCTATAGTGGCAAATTTATTTAATCGTGTTTCTGTGACCATATCCGGATAAAGTATGTGTGTACATTTATTGCACCTAAAAAAATAAAGTAAATTAACCGTTTTCAAAGGTCTAGTTTTAAATATTCATGAGGACGAATTGTCAAATTTCTTAAGTCCTATGTTTTATATTATCTTCTGTGAGGGGTAGTCAAAAGTGTGGTGCAGCAAAATAATATACTGAGTTAGAATTTCAAATCAATAAGTTTAATTACCTTTTTGAACATAGATTACCCTTGCTGGCGTATAGACTACGAGTGACTAAAAATAGGCTTTCACTGCTTATATCTATGCTGGATGTCACGACCCCACAACGAGGATCGGCAAGATGCCGTGGCTGGTGCCGTGCCGTGGTGGTCCCGTGGCTTGGCGGGACTTCCGACGGCACAGATGGCGGTAGTGAGGCGTATACTTCATTGTACCTACCCTACAATTTTTTAACTCTTACTGCATTCTGTTAAGTGTGGATTCTCTTGAAACATTAACTTCGTAATATTATTTCAAAGGTATTTTTTTCGTTCAAATTATATCGTTTATTTAATAAAATTAGTGGTTCTGTGAGCTGTAGACCTCGCGCGCTCAAACTTTTTTGCAAACAATCTATCGGTGCACAGTAGCGCCATCTAGTTACCTTAATGTAAAACTAACATTAATAACCAAGGTGCTCCATCAATCCCTACCTAGTGGGCAAAGGGCTGATTCCACTGGTAGAAACCAGAGAGTGAGAAATTTACTACATTTTGAGGAGATATTCTGCTCATCATGCCGAAGATCCTCATCAGATTTTCACCAAATTTTTATGAGACCAATTTTCAGAAACGTTTTCTCCCAAAACGCAACTTTCACGGAAATGTAAGGGAAAACCTATAGAAGCCGCGTGGGTGCCCTATCCTCTTAAAGTTACCACCTTTCAAATAAAAAAAGAACCATCGAAATCCGATCTAATAAGGCGGAGATATTCAGTAGCAACCTTTTTGCCCCTTTGGGGGAAGTACCCCACAATCAAAAATCTCCGACGACTAAAAAAAAACTCGTTTCACTTTTAAATCAAGTTTCGTCTAGATCGGTTGAGATATGCGACCTGCAGGAGAACAGAGATCCGGACTGACATCCGGACATACGAAAGCATTTTTGCCCAAGCTGAAACGGAGACGCTTCGCTCGCGCTTCGCGCTCGCTCGGTCAATAATATAAAAAATGAACACTTTAGATTGGCGCCTTAACACGAACCGCCATGTAGAATGTTATTTTACTTCGTTTGTGAAGTCAACCTGACATTGATAGATCAGAAACAGCTGTTTGGTAATAGCCACGCTAGTAGGGGTAAATTTGGGAAGAAAAAAAATTGTAATGAAAACCTGTGTTTTGTGAATAAAAAACATCTGATTATTCCTGATTTGATATTCGATAATAGTACATTACTGCCGCGGTCGGTAATGACTGCGTTGCTGGCAGCGATGATGATCATAGAGAGCGTAAAACATCTGATTATTCCTGATTTGATATTCGATAATAGTACATTACTGCCGCGGTCGGTAATGACTGCGTTGCTGGCAGCGATGATGATCATAGAGAGCGTAAAACATCTGATTATTCCTGATTTGATATTCGATAATAGTACATTACTGCCGCGGTCTGTAATGACTGCGTTGCTGGCAGCGATGATGATCATCGAGAGCGTAGCTAAGTTAAGTTCGTGGCCATCACAGCGCGGTCAGCAAGGGCTGCAATGATGGCCAAACTTGAAGGCCGAGAACTTAACTAAGCAAAGAACGAGGCCATCATAGCGTGGCCAGCAGAGCAGTCATTGCGGACCAAGGCTTGTATAATGCTTTACTAAAACAATGCAAGGAATTTAAATAAAACCAGCTTAGTATAATAATAATTTACTCAAACAATGCAACAACAACGAAAACAACAACGACAAAGACGACAACAACAACGATCACAAAAACAGAAACAACAATCACGATCACGATCACATCAGCTTTCAAACAGAAAAAAGACATCAAAATCGGTCCATTCGTCTGGGAGCTACAACGCCTCTCTTTTCGCGTTATGGGTTAACAACCCACGGAATAAATAATAGTGCTACGACAAAGGAAGACAATAATGGATATTCAAAGGAAATTGCTGGCCGCAAAACACGACAATAATGAAATTCCATACAACTTTGCTGGCGCCTATTCAAGCAGCGCGGCAAGGTCGACTTTGCCCAAAGAAGGTTGTCGAAATAATGACCACATTACTAGTATTGTTCGAGTTAATTATCATATTCATACCTGAGTCTGTGTCTGAGTAGTCCTAATAAGTGTAAGACCGATGGAGACTGCCAATGCCAGATTAGTTATTATGTATTAGAATATTGTAGTGTAAATAGGTATGGAATTACTTACTTTAATTTTTCGGCTATATTACTCTTCCCGCTGGCGATGCCACCAGCTAAGCCGATGACGTATGGCCAGTCAGGGATATTGGGGTTTGGCTGGAAATTATGAAAAAAGTATTTAGAATAATCGAAAGTGCTAAAAACCCGCCTGCGAAAAAACATAAAAAGAGACAATTTAAGTGAGAATGGTTGCAAACCAACTTTAAATTGTTATAGATCCGAAATGGTTATTCGAAATGAATAAGAGAAACCTAACGATGATTTTTCAAATACCTATTCATTGATACCCCACTGAACATAGTTCGTCGACTTTTTTTCTTGTTCACAATATGGCGTCTGGTTGTCGTTTTATTGAATTACTGTCATGTCTAACTCGCAAGATTAGGGCAAATAACATAAGAATCCTCAAAATCGGCCCACGCGTCTAGAGCGCCACAAAGGAACAGACATACATATTAAAGGCTGATAAATACATTAACGTCCTTTGCTTTATCCAGGGCCAGGATAGGATTGCGATTTCTTTCCGACGATCTAGACCTAACAAACAGCAAATGTAGATTAAAAAACTAATCTAAAAACACTTTTTATTTTATTTATTTACATTGTCATCGAGTTGTGAGCTACCCTGAAAGTTTCAGCTGGATAGCTAATCGGGAAGGGCTCGACATTTGAATTGCAAGATTCCATCCGGAAAGACAAACAAGAAAGTTACTTAATAAAAACGGGTTAAAATCGAACTTCTGGCTACCCAAGACTGACTCCCAATATTCCTCCAAATGCCCCATACGTTTTCCCTCCCTATACCTTTCTCCTTTTTTAGGGTTCCGTATTTCAAAAAGAAAAAGGAACCCTTACAGGATCACTTCGTTGTTTGTCTGTTGTCTTTTCTCAGGAACGTGTCGAGGTATTAAGTTGAAATTGATATCAGGTCAGGTCCTGACCTGATATTAATTTCTGGAGCTGTAAATAAACAAACTTCGAAGTCATCGCAATCAAAAGATACAGCCGCTTATGCCGTATATTTTGACACTCGCAAGGGAATCAAATCCTATGGGTATTTCCCGTTGACCTAGAATCATGAAATTTGACAAGAAGCAATGTCTTTGGCACAAGTAAAGGGAAACATCTTAAAACCTATAGAGTACTAGGTTTGATTCCCTTGCGTGAGTAAATATATACGGCATAAACGGCCGTATCGTTTGATTGCGTTGACTTAGCTGTTTGTTTTTTTCACAGCTCAAGGGGTATTATTTGATATTAATTTTCAACTTGATAACTCCACACGTTCCTGAGAAAAAGGGTCTTGGCAGACATATAGATGGACGGACGAAGAACAAAGTGATCCTATAAGGGATCCTTCTATCCTTTTGAGGTTCGGAACCCTACAAATCCAAAAACCATAAATATGTAGTTACAAGACATTTTTTTTTATATTACGAGTATTATAAAGTTACAAGTCTGTACGGTCGGTGCGCGAGTCCGTCTTCACTTGGCTAGTTTTTTCATTTTTCCTTACCTCTGGGTGTCTCAGCAATGTCCCAAGCAGCCGCATCCTCGTATTGCTGGAGCTCAACTTCTGCTCCTCTTCGTGGGACCGCTGCGGATGAGAGTCCTGCGCCAACTCTATCGTGTGCAATTCTAGGGGCTCCAGCCCGTTCTCTCTGCGCTTCTCATTGATCTTCGCACCACCGCGGACCGTCTCCTCACTCACTATTAACAGCTGTAACATTGTTATTGCAACTTGTTCATACTGACTAACTTTTTATACTTTAGCCTTTTAGGTACTTTTATTTATTCTGTGCTTTCGTGCCTATAATTCATGTTTATACTTTTATACTACGAGAGAGCAACGAGCGAGCGCGAAGCGGGAGCGAAGTGTCTCCGTTTCAGTTTGGGCAAAAATACTTTCGTATGTCCGGCTGTTCTCCTCTACAGGTCGCATTTCTTAATCAATCTAGACGAAATTAATATATGTTTAAGTATGCCTTTATGTGCCTTGGAAGATAATAGACGCTGGATTGGAAAGGAATGGGCATTAATATCAATGGCAAGAACATCTCACACTTACGATTTGCCGATGACATAGTCCTAATGGCGGAGTCGCTGCAAGACTTGCAAAGTTTGCTGACCAACATAGATGATACTTCTCAACGCATCGGTCTCGGAATGAACATAGATAAGATCAAGACCATGTTTAACGATTTTACTGTCCCGAAACCGATTGCAGTCAATGGTGTACCTCATAGAATCGTGCAAAAATATGTTTACCTTGGACAAATATTGCAATTAGTTACGAACAACTTTGAGAAGGAAGCCAACAGAAGAATTCAGCTGAGATGGGCAGCATTCGGCAAGCTTCATCAAGTCTTCTCGTCGTCCATACCACAGTGCCTGAAGACAAAAGTCTTCAATCAGTGCGTCATGACCTACGGAACTGAAACGTGGACACTCACGGTCAAAATAGTCCACAAATTTAAGGCCGTTCAGCGAGGTATGGAGAGAGCTATGCTTGCAGTTTCTCTGAAGGACAAGATTCGTAATGAAGATATCCGACGGAGAAGCAAGTAACAGACATAGCTCAAAGGATAAGCAAGCTAAAGTGGCAGTGGGCTGGTCACATTTCCCGAAGAACCGATAACCGTTGGGGAAGATGAGTTTTCGAGTGGAGGCCACGTTGAGGCAAACGTAGTGTAGGACGACCTGTGGCCAGGGGGAGTGACGACCTGCGAAAAGCGGCTGGAAGAAAGTGAATGAGGCGAGCTGAAGACCGAGCTCAGTGGCGAGCATTAGGAGAGGCCTACGTCCAGCAGTTGACTGATATAGGCTGATGATGATGATGATGAAGTTTTTTTTAGTCATCGGGGATTTTTGAATGGGGGGGGGGGGGGGGGGTAATTTCTCTAAAAAGGGGCATAAGGGGGTCTACAGAGTATCTCCGCCTTATAAGATCCGATTTCGATGTTCTTTTTATTTCAAAAGTTAGTAACTTTATGTTGTCTCATAAAAATTTGGTGAAGATCTGATGAGGATTTTCGGCGTGATGAGCAGAATACCTCCTCAAAATGCAGTAAATTTCTCATTTTTAGGTTTCTAACGGTGGAATCAGCCCTTTACCCACTAGGTAGGGATTGATGGAGCACCTTGGTTATTAATGTTAGTTTTACAAAAAGACAACCCGATGGCGCTACTGTGCACCGCTAGATTTTTCGCAAAAAAGTTTGTGCTCTCGAGCTCTACAGCTCACAGAGCCATTAGTAAGTAAAGAAGTGTAAATCAACCTCAAAAACGGAACCTCGCCAAGTTTTACCTCGGAAGATGAAGCTCCCTGATAGGGCAAATGGTATTAACGGCTGTTATGACATTTCGTAACACCTGTCTCCCTAATTGATGGCAGGATACAATGAAGTTTCTACTTATCATTATTGAGCGAGCGAGCGCGAAGCGACTCCGTTTCAGCTTGGGCAAAGATGCTTTCGTATATCCGGCGAATGTCCGGTTTTTCTCCTCTACAGGTCGCATTTCTCAACCGAATCTCGTGAAACTTTGTGTGCAGGTTCCATAATAATATGTATTAAGTCGATTCTGATTTTCAAAATTTTTCAAATTGCGTAGGTATGGAGATTGAAAACGGTAAAAATATTAAACGTAACATTGACATTATTATTAATGTATGGTACCGTTAGTTAATGCATGGTGCCTTTAGTTAATGCATGGTACCGTTAGTTAATTCATGGTACCATTAGTTCATGTATGGTACCGTTAGTTAATGCATGGTACCGTTAGTTAATGCATGGTACCGTTAGTTAATGCATGGTGCCTTTAGTTAATGCATGGTACCGTTAGTTAATGCATGGTACCTTTAGTTAATGCATGGTACCTGAAACTTAGGGTCATCTTTTGTGGGCCCGTAGAGATCCTGGAGCGGAAAGATGTTGTATTCGAGATCCGGGTTTACATCCTTGAGGAAGTTCAGCACCTCCTTTATCCTTTGCTCCACAGGCTCTATTAGCTCCCATAACTTCTTTGCTGGAGATATAAAATTGAATATGAATGGATGGATATGCCAATACCTACACACTGCACACAATTAACAAATTAACATTTTTTTCTCTATTTTAGTACTAAGGCAGTGATGGAGATATCACAGTTTATCGTTGTGATATAATTATGGTAAATACTTAATGAAACTAAAGAAAATAGACGTGTTTTGGCGCTAATGTAAAACGAAAGCGCCTTACGCCTGCTTAGCAAAAGCAGATCCCGAAAAAAAAGAAGTCATTATTATTGTAGCCATCGCTGTTTTAGTGACTTTTCTAGCATGTTGTCTATCATTTCACAGTCCAATATTTCTCAATTTCAATACACATGCTCCACACTAACAAAAAAGGACTGCACCAACACAAAACAACCCCCAATATAGTTTAAAACAAGCAGCAATTATAGATTAAAAAACTAATCTAAAAACTTTGTTATTTAATAAGTACATATTTTTCATTATGCGTTCTAAGCTTGTTGTGAACTACCCTGAAAATTTCAGCAGGATAGCTTATCAGAAAGTGCTCGAAATTAGATTTGCATGATTCCACCCGGAACGACAAACAAGAAAGTGACTTAATAAAAACATGGTAATAACCAAAGCTTTTTAAAAAACAGCAAGCAAACCACTTCTTATACTTAAAAAAATCTTACTCTGTATCATATTAACATCAGTGACTCCCACCGTGACATGCTTGGTAGCTCGCAGTGCGGCTTGCGACAAGAGGATCTTATGGCCATTGTGGAGACGGTCGAAGGTGCCTCCTAGAGCTACATACTCGTACGTTTTTACTGGCTCGGTCTTGATGTCTTGTGGTATGTCTTGCGTATCTAGAATCAGATGATATGAAACGGCAATGAGTCCCCAATTCCGGTTCTGTTGTAGCATCGTAGCTAGCATTCGCACCACAAGTATTTTCTGTGAAATAATACAGTGTAACGAGAGTACAGAAGAAGAGAGCTGAAGACCGAGCTCAGTGGCATGCTTTAGGAGAGGCCTATGTCCAACAGTAGAGTATAGGCTGATGATAATAGCACTAGATGGCCGGTTGGCCGAGTGTTTAGTGACCCTGACTATGAAATCAAACAGCAGTTGCTGGTTTGAATCCCACCAGGTACAATCATATGTGTGATGAGGAGATATATTTGTAACCGAGTCATGGATGTATAGTACATTACTGCCGCGGTCTGTAATGACTGCGTTGCTGGCAGCGATGATGATGGTCGAGAGCGTAGCTAAGTTGAGTTCGAGGCCATCACAGCGCGGTCAGTATTGCAGCCCTTGATGGCCAAGCTGGAATGAAGGCCGAGACCGAAGGTCGTTTATAGCGCGGACAGCCAGGGCTGCAATGATGGCCAAGCTTGAAGGCCGAGAACTTAACTAAGCAAAGCTCGAGGCCATCATAGCGTGGCCAGCAGGGCAGTCATTGCGGACCAAGGCTTGTATAGTGCTTTACTCAAACAATGCAACAACAACGACAACGACAAAGACAACAACAACGACCACAATAACAGAAACAGAAACGGAAACAACAACAACAACAACAACAATCACGACCACATCAGCTTTCAATCAGAAAAAAAAACATTAAAATCGGTCCATTCGTCTGGGAGCTACAACGCCTCTCTTTTCGCGTTCGGGGTTAACGAACCCACGGAATAAATAATAGTGCTACGACAAAAGACGACAATAATGGATTTTCAAAGGAAATTGCTGGCCGCAAAACACGACAGTAATGAAATTCCATACAATTTTGCTGGCGCCTATTCAAGCAGCGCGGCAAGGTCGACTTTACCCAAAGAAGGTTGTCGAAATAATGACATTATTACCACATTACTAGTATTGTTTGAGTAAATATTTATATATATCTATGTTTGTTTAACTATTGTTTAGTACTAGGATACCTTGTACTATGGGTACAAGGTATCCATAGTAGGCTAGTTCGTAGTGGTAGGTAGGTTTGGGGCTAGGTAATCGGTGAGAATTGTGCCAAATATATTTATTATTTATTCATACAATGCTGGGCCTCAATTCTGTAAGAAAACTTGTGTTGTATGATACATGCATGTACCATTGTGAGTCATACGCTTAGGGAATCCCCTTAGTTGGTTCTGAGTTGGTTCAAGCTAATAAGTAGAAGATATAATGAAAGACATAAGATATAATTATGTAATCTTTACAGGAACACATTACTTTGATGCATTGCATCGTATCTTAAAATGTAATGCATTGATGACCTTTTATTTAGGCTGTCATTTAAACGGGAAGCATTAACTCTGTTTTGGTTAGACATAAAAATAAATTGATTTGGGCAGCACAACTTGGGGTCAGCAAAAAACAAGATTGATCAGACACTAAAAGCATGTTGGGCAGCTCTGTATCTGTTCAGATAATTGAATACATATGCAGCAATATTTAATGAAGAAGCAAATCATACACTAGATTTAATTTCATTTTGGTAAGCATACAGAACTAAAAGTGGTTCAAACTTACCTATACTCTGAAAATTACATTCTTGTTCTACAGTTAGTATGGACTGTTTCAGTCTTTCTGCATCATTTGAAAGTTCATTATCATAAATGATTATGTCTATAGGATGATGTGTATTAATCTTTGCTAATTGATCACTTGGCTTCAGCATCAATCTTACATCCAAATTTCCACATTGTGATGAAGCCTGAAAATAAATAAAATCATAAAATGTGAGGGATTTTTGGAACACACCTTGCTGTATTATTTGTTTCCGGTAAATTATAACTCATTTGTGTTCAAGTCGAGTATGAATTTTTACTAGGCAAGCATGCTACACCTTCGGCCACATTGATGTTTTCCATCACGTGAGATTGTGGCCAAATTATTGCCTAGTCCATCATAAAAAAATATGTATTGATGGCAATCTAGTTTCTAATTTATTTCAACTTTCACAATGAGGAGACTATCAATACAACCTCTTTTTTTTGTGCCTATGTTCCCCTAAAGTCCGGGATCTCCGGGATTTCAGAGCCAATATTATTCAAAAGGGACCTCTAGTCTGGTCCCAAAAAGGAAAAAAATTGCTAATCAAAATTGGCTGTGCTGGTAAGTTTTTAGCTGTTTCTATTTGAAGATTCAAATATTTCAAATAAAACTATGAAATAAAATACCACATCCAGTCAGGCGAAACAGCTTAGTAAAAAACTGTTCATAACTGTTGTATCAAACGTGAACTAATTTCTATGGCGGCTATGTTTTCTACTTCACTATATGCATGACCTTCTTGCACGCCTTCGCTATGAATATGTGTTCTGTGGTTTAACTTTGTTTACAAAATTATTACGCAAGTTGCTTTTGTGATAATTACCGTCTGTTGATGTATTTAATGCTTTGAAGGTGTTTGTTTCTACATTAAATAAATAATAGTGTGATTGAGTTAGAAAGTTTTCTATGCAATGAGCTATAAAACTTGCGAAAATTTGTGGTTTGCGATCTGTTCGAGCGATGGATCAAAAACGAACATTTATGGCTAAATTTCCACTGAATAAAGATAGGTAAGTGGTAAATCTATTCGGTAATCTACTAAGTACAAGAAAATAATTATTTTTCTTTCATAATATTCATCAAAATAACATAGCCTTGCTAGCACTAGTGCGGTGCCTGTGTTATCGATATTTTTTCTAACCCGTTGTTCGACATTTGGTTCCTAATCTTCCTAAGTCCTTCTGCATTCCACGCTATATAATAGTAAACGTAGTAAAAGTATAAATTTAGAATACCTAATGTTGCGTAGCCTAAAACCGCTTAATCATCTAATTTTTATTAAAAAACTTATTTTCAGGTGCAAAAACTGGATACAAGTGACAGATAAAGAGGACTTGACATACATACCGATCGAAAAGCTGCATGAATTAAATATTTCTGTGGCAAACATTTTCGAAACACCGACTACAAAAAGAAACAACCCAATTTAAAAAAAATTGCTACTCCTTAACTGCTATTAATCACGGACCACTGCTAGTTTGTAATATTAAGTAAGGAGTAAGGAAGATTAGACATTATTTTAAGGGAAAATTTGTATTATTTTTGTATGTAATAAAAACCACATGCTTAGAAAAAACATATTATTATTATAAACCCCATATAAATTAAAATAGTCCTAATACGTTTTTTTTTCTCAAAATATCAATATCGATAAAAATGTGCTATGTTTGCAGACATCCTTTTCTGTTTGTCATGTTTGCTAACATGCTCGATATAGTGTTATTATCTATGGTCATTAGTTTTGTTATATTGCACTTATTCTCAGCGCTCATTTTAAAAATTCACAACATCCGTTCCAATATACTTTAGTCCCGTCTCTTCTTATGTAGTATTTATATACTCTTTGAACACTTCTTAAATGATACCATAGATAAAAAATATCAATAAGAATCATTTCTGATATTATTAAAACCAATAATTTGTCATAGATAACAATATAGCTGTAAAAAAATTGTAAGAATAGCCTTTTATAAATAAATTCACTCTTAGCTCTTACCTTAGAATAAAGATTAACTATCTGTCTACTGATCACAGGGAGTGTTGTCTCTGGACTCTCTTTGATATTTATATACAGCACCTTCCGCACAAACTTTGATGCTTTTACACAAACACCATGCGCTTTGGCCGCATTAGAAATAAACAGAAGACCGTTGTTTGCCATTTCATCAACTGAAACTAAATACTCATAAAAACACTAGTTATTTTAAAGTATTAATTTGAATTACCATGGGAAAATATATAATAATAATAGGTGTCACCTTGTACAGACAAAAGTTGTGGCTTAAGTGTGCATTGAGACTGTGCCAATATGATATAAATTAGATAAAAGTAGCACAAGTTCAGCAACTTTCACCCACCTGAATCAGGACCCCCTAAATACGACACTATCACAGAAATTATGAGAACTGTAAAAGCAACGCCCAACACCAAAGTTCTTTGCATGACTTGTAAAAAATACAGTCCAAAGGTTATTTTGTCCTTATCTATATGACAATGTTTCTATGTTAAATTCGCAATACATCAACATTACTGCGACAAAGTCTGAGTATACCTAACTAGTTGTCGTTTCTATTCTACATATTTAAGTAATAGCAAGTAGCATATTAATTAAACCTACTGAAACAGAATACATCACAAACTTACAATTTTTGAGGTTATTTTAATATTACCTCGGTAAAACTAAGAAAGAATAGGGAAAGAGCCAGGAAAACTCGCTATTTTTGCAGGTTTTACATATACCTATTTGTAAAGAGAAGAATCATATCTAAAATAATAACTTGGTTTTGTTTGTTTAATGTCATCTGACTCTGACAGCTGTTTAAATTATACTTTGACAAATTGACACTCGCTTACGTTTTTTTTCTGTTTCTTCTGCCGTTCCTTTCTGTTTCAGAGAAGACTGTTTGTTTGAAGATTTGTTTGTTTTTCTGTTTCATGGCGACGCCAATGAGCTGCAGCACCCGGGCCTCGGATAACTTGGTTGGTATGGTACAGTTCCCGAATTCCTGACCAATGAGATTGATTTAGTGATCAATTTGACCTGAGACGAAAAAATCGAAGAGTTCTGAATCGGGGATTCAGTGGCCCAATTACATAACTTAGCTTCAATCGGATTGTCAGTATCGATATCACTTATGCCTTGCGATAGAGTCGAAATTGCTATGAAAAAAGTGATAATCCGATTGTAACCAAGTTCTGTAATCGGGCTGCTGAACTCTTCGATAACTCAGTGGATTCGGTTTGAAATCGTTCAGTTCAATACATTTTCATTACACAACATTCAATACATTTTACATTTTCATTTCACAATATCAAATCGAATCGATTCGGTTCGTTATCGAAAGGTTTTGAATTGGAGGGCTGTCCTTATAACTGACCCACAAATCTGAGTCGAAAGAATCATGTCCAGAGTTAATTTGTCTAAAGGGCCCTCTTCATACTCGGCGATTATATACGATTACACGCGAGCTCTATAATCGCCATAGGGATCGCGGCGATCGGTAACTGGTCGGTTTTTCGGCCACGCATCAAATGGAATTCGCGTGTAGTTGCGTGTGTGTGCCAACACCATCGACGATCATTCATTCCGGACTGCGAAGTCGTGCGTATGTTGTCACGGCGTTGTTTTCATTTTAATTCTTTATTTATTGCTAGTGCGATACAATAGCTACTGGGGGTCAAATAAAGAAAAAATATCAGAACCACCCAGAAATAATGGAATCCCAAAATAATCTAGACTAATATTAAATCTTACAGAGAACAGATTTAATTTCTTGTATGTTTGTGTGTGTGTGTGTGTGTGTGTGTGTAATGGAATGGATTAACTCAAAAAATACTTAAACCATTTTAACTATTGTTTCACCTACATAATTATATAAAGTTACATTATCAGACAGTAACATAGTCTGTATTTTTTTCTACAAAATTTGCAATAAAGTAACCCGAGATATCAAAAATTTGCACAGAATAAATAATAGTAGGTAATACATATAAATCATTATTTGCCGTGCACTACGAAACTATTGATGATACATAAAATAATGTAGTCTGTATTTTTTCCTACGAAATTTGCAATAAAGTAACCCGAGATATCAAAAATTTGCACAGAATAAATAATAGTAGGTACTACATTTAAATCATTATTTGCCGTGCATTACGAAACTATTGATGATACATAAAATAATGTACTACATTTTATAGTACTCATCATTATCCACAAAAAAGTTTGCGAGGCTTATGTCTAACTATTATAGTTATGATAAGATAAGATAAAATATTTTTTATTGATAAGACATGAGTTACAATTAACAATAAATGCTAACTAAAAACATTCCATCTCGTCTTAGAGTCAATTATTGTTACATCAATTATATTCATACCATGATTTAATAAGTAAACATAATTTAAGTGATAATATGAAAAGTAGTTTTTTTTTATATATACTTACAATAATAAATTATTTATCATAAAATAGTTAAAATTCGCTGTGTAAGGGCGTTAAAAATAATCACATTAAACAATAAAATTTGAAATGTATAACAATCTGTCTAAAATTGAATCATTGGCGTTAAATGACTATAGTCGTTTACTAGATATTATTTTATGCTGTACAGTGTTTTGTCTAATAAAAAGGACTTCACATGGTTATAAAATTGGGTTTCATTTGTGGAAGACTTAATATGCTCTGGAAGCTTATTGTATAGTTTCTGACCCATTACAAAAGGTAACCTGTTTGACATATTCAGCCTGTGATGTATAGGTTCTAATAATATTTTATTTCTAATGGTTCTCTTACAATTACTTACTCGCAATTTATATTTATCGAAGTTTTTTCTTACATATTTAAGTATTTCCAGTATACAGGTTGTAGTTTTGCATCCCCGCCATAATTGCAGAGGTAGGTATACTCCACTTACAGAACACGAATCATTAATAAAAGAAGTACAAAAAAAAATGAATTAAAATTAAGTAAAAAAAGTTTATAAAAAGCGATATGTGTACGCGATCCTAATTTGAAATCACCCAGTGTGGCAAGAGCCTGAGCCCACACAAACTAATGAAGTCTGGTCGCGTGTATTGTCTCTTTCACGCACACTAAGCGCTGGCCGCGTGCGGCGGCACCCCAAGGCTGGCGCACGGGTCATTGCCCCGGTCGTTGCCCGAGCAATCAGCTGTTCGATCAATCACAGTCAATCATTCGGCAGCGACACAGGCTCGCTGCGATACGCTCGATACTAAAATGGAGCAATTTTCTAATGTCGAACTTATCGAGATGGTGCATTTGTTTTGATGGTTCATTTATTTGCCCACGCCCACGCGACGTGATGCTGGGTGCCACACAGAGCAATTCCAGGTGTAAACTCAATGTGAACGTGTTAAAAAAATTACACTAAACATTAAGACATCGTGCTCAATTGTGCATTGAAAATGAAGGAGGATACTGAACAGTATCAAGTTAACGTAAATTAATGGTAAATTTACGGTAATGTAAACTTGTTCATAATTTTTTTCATTCCTTTCGTACTGTAAATAAGCTGACTCCAATTTTTTTACTACGCCGGAAATTCCTAACTAAGCTAATGTCAACTTTGATAATACATTCTCACTTGAAATAAGTTTATTTATACAAACAGATAATTAAAGGTTCGCTAATTATTGTGGCGCGGCCTACGGCGCGCGGCGCGTCTATAGGAGCGCGCACACATACCTACCATACATGTGTGTGTGTCGTGGGGTTCTACTCCAAAATAAAGTTGGGCCTACTACGATTTATCAATCAAATATTTAATTTAAAATTCCACCTCCAGTTAAATCTAGGAATTAAATAGTGTTGTTAGTTGATTAAGGTATACCTATTACAATCGACTCTGCGAATATGGTGGGGATGGAAAACAACAACCTGTATAAACTGATACTGATGTCATTATTTGCAATGTTTTAAAATGTTCTCTGCAAGATTCTCTGTATTTAGCGCCCACCACAGAATAAATAATAGTACAAGTATAAATAATAGTACAAGTACAGAAGGCTAACTGAGTAAAGTCATTTAAATAAATAGCGACTCTCACTACAACGCTATAAAGTGCAATTTAACTCGCACGGCGCTGCGAGCTTTCAATTATATTTACCTAGAAGTCGCTCGCCTACCGCGCGCAGGCTAGAATGCACCGTATCACAACGCGCGAGAACTTCCATTGCTCTAACCGTTTCAGAATCGCTCTGTCCCTTTTTCGCTTGGTATGTATTAAGATATGACTAGGTACTTGTACTACTAATTATTCTGTGATATGTTATGACTTAGATATTGTAACAGAATAAATAAGTAATAATGTATTATGTTATTACTTATTATTTAAATTAAAATAGTTCTATTACATACAATGACATTCTTATCAGAATAGACCGACTACCTCATTTTTACTACCTACCTATCCCGTTTTCAGAACGCCGATAAGTTTAGTGAGATACCTATCTACGTGTCGTTGGTTGATTATGATTATATCCTATAGGTATTGCACTTTGATGAATAAATGTGCTTGTCTGAATTCCATGCTTGTTAATGAGTGAAAAATAAATTGCTACGTACGTAATAAAAGGTATTAAAAGTAGGTAGGTATTATACGAGACCTGTCATCCATCACTGGTGCATGAAGACTTGCCACGACTTGCCGAATCTGCAGCCCGATTCCATAACTTGGCTACAATCGGATTATCACTTTTTTCATAGCAAATACGACTCTATCGCAAGGCATTAGTGGTTGCGATATTGAGAATTCGATTGAAGCTAAGTTATGTAATTGGGCCACTGGGCGCGCGGTTATTGTGACCGTACGACGTGTAGCAACGCGACGCGCAGCTATTATAGTTCGGGAGCAGAGGAGCGATTTTGGCAGTGAAAAATAAATGTAAGTAGGTACTTACCTAGTGTTAGATTGCAAAACAATTATTGTATCCAGATTGAATGTCTATGAAATAATAATATATGAACAATAAATAATAAAGTATGTGTATATTATAGTAATAGCACAAAATAGATAATAGGATTAGGTACAGGATATTTTTATAATTATTACTTACAAAAGTTACAAATGTTTAACTTTTATATATTTTGTGATATCCTTTTCCCGTCTTTAAATTTTCGATTATTGAATCTTAGAGTGGCATATATGCGTAACCGAATGAACAATTTTAAAGGTAATTTAAAGGAAAACAGGCACACGGTGTCTCTGGAAATAAAGCTTGCAGCAGTTCGTAAAGTTTTGTACCTGGTTTCTCTTGTATTACCTTTTGAAATGTTTTTGTGAAACGTCTTCCAAATTTTGGATGTACTGGATAAATTCTTTAGGCGGCATTTTCAGTGATCCATAGAATCCAGATTTTTTGCTGTAGGCTTTATATTTTGTGAACAAGTTCGTTTCTCCCAAATCTGGAATCGAGTTCAATGCTCCATCAAAGTTATGGCATTTGTGTTTACCCATACACTTGAAAAGTAAGTATCCTGAAACATAAGTTACGGCATTTTCTTCAGGCACATCCATATGGTGGTCAGTTTCACCATTTAAGCACACAACTGATATTTCTGCCGATGGAGGGGTAAACAAATTAAACGTTTTCATAACATCCTCGGATTGGAGCAAAATGTCATAAATATCCGTCTCGCAGTTAGCATTTGGTGAACTTTTCAGTATGCTACATACGAATAGCTTTGAAAAAGCTCTTTGAAATTGAATTGGTGTAGGCTCTGTGCAAGAACCGCTTTGCTGCCTAACTGAACCAAAAAAAAAACCAAGCTGTCTTGATTCAATCTTCGAGTGAATATATATTTGAATCCTTCTTTTTTTAAATCTTCATAAAGCATTTGAATGGATTGTATTGATATCTGTGTATTTATGAATAATTTCATGTGAGCCGTATTATTTTTTTCCTGTTTTTTTATTAATGGCCTTAATTTGGGAAAATATTTCTAAGGCATCATCGAGTACTTTCTTTTGATAATCACATTTTCTGAAGGCACTTTGATACTTGTTTTTACAATTTATTCTGCTAGAATTTAAAACGTCAAATAAGTTATTCATGGATTCCACAAAATTGGCTGTCGGCCTGGCCTCTTCGGAAATAATTCCCAAGTCTATGTAGGTATGAAGAGCAGCAGAAACTGTGCGACTAAATATTTGCACTGCGTATTTCACTCGCATTTTTTTTAAGTTATTAGGATCTATGTGAGCTTCAGTTATTTTAGGGATAAGCCTTAAATTTCTGTCTTTTTGGTGGTCGTAAAGTTCTTTTATGAATTTCCAGCATATTTTTTTGTCATCATAATGAAAGTCACTGGTGATTAGATTATTGCGAATGCACTTGATTAAATGAGGGACGTCGAATATTTAAAAGATCTTTTGATCATCATATATGAAGTAAGGTTTATCTACTGTTAAATTTTTTATATCTTTTGCGAATTTATCGAAGTTCGATCCTTGATCAGAAGTAATAGCTTTTACTTTAATTCCTATTGCAAGAAGTTTGGAAATTACTTCCTCCAACCATAAATCAAGCTCGCCATAATGCTTTGCAGATGCTAGCAAAGCGTAAGCAATCGGTTGTTTCCATTTTATGTGGATACCTTGAAGCATTATGGTATAAGCATTACTAGCAATTTCTGGTGATATTTTTCCATTAATATTGTGAAAACCAATCACTTCATCTGTTTTTGTATTGTAATACAAGTTTCTTTTAAGGGTCATCTCTTCCACACAAATTGTGCAGTATTTCGCTGCATCAGGGAGAGATTTAATTTTAAATTCCAAACTTTTGTTTTCTCGTTCATCAAATTTTTGTGGAATATCAATTTTAAATCTATTAATAGTAGCTTTATTTGGTAGTTTTAAAATTGTTTGTAATAATTTGTAAGCATGGGGGCTTGCATAGTATAAATATAGTGCAAAAACTTTGTATTCTAATTCGTATCGATTGCCTTTAAATCTGCTTTTTAATTTGTTCTGCCACTGAATCAACTTATGGAATCTTTTACTGACTTCGTCATCAGGATGCTCGCTTGTAATGGCTGTATTCTTGCCTGCTAATTCCTTTTGTATTTTTGTTATTTCACGATCTAAACGCCTGCATTTATGTTGAGAACTCCGTAATTCTTCTGAAAGTCTACGTTTCCGAGGAGTTTGAGCTTACAAGAATTTAGATGTCTGTGTTTCCTTTTATGATTGTTCTATAGATTCTGTCTGAATTTTGGCTGAGGCAGTATATGCTTTTTGAAGTTGTGCATTGGATATAATTTTGATTTTAGGTTTGCTTTGTGCGCTGGTTTATACGTCTATGTTAAATGAGTTTTCTTGCGATTGATAAGTTGAAACGTTAACTTTAATTGGAACTGAACCCATTTTAAGGCCCTTTTTTAGCGATGAATCTTTAAAAATTTTCGAGCATACTGAATAACTGTGGGGTTTCAAATTCTCTTTGATTAATAAATCTATCAAGTAACGCTAACCACTCACTGCGCCTGAAAATATACAAGAAATCGCAAATTGTATAATAATTATCGAACATCCTTGAAAACGATAATTGAGGACAAAAGGACATTTCTTGGCGTCCATATATATATAGTTAGCCCAAGAACCGACAGTATGAATTTACTTCGACATTTTTATGAACTTAAAATAGCATTCTTGTATCACCAGTACTACTAGTAATACTTTCTATTATAATCACTAGAAGTCGAGTATGGTCAACAATTGAAAATCCAGCTTAAAGCAGGTTAAGCACTGTAAATAAATTTTGAGGTTTGCTGCAAAAAATAAGTAGTAGTTATCTACCTAGTAAACAAGAATAGCTCATAGCACTTCATAATAATTTTACGTCAGCTCTCAGACTATATCACTCGTTTGATTTATTTGCTGATAGGCAAATTCCTAATTAGTTGTAGGCTACTTACTAAGTCAGCACAGTCATTCATTTTCCGATCAACAATACCTACTATAATCAATTATAAAATTACGTTGATCGATTTAATAAACGACTTTATTTCTGCGCGGAAAAACCTTAAATATGCGTAGCTTCGGTATGGAACACAAATGAAATAACATAAACTATAGGAACCTACGTAATAAAAAAATATCAATATCTAACTACATAACTAGGACCTATTATAGGTATTACAATTTATTACCTTTCAATATCCTTTGGAAGCGTAAAGAATGACAATTCGTCATTTCTATCACTATTCAAACAGCCGAATGCTATGCAGTGCTTTCTAGCTTTCTTCTTGGTACTCATAATTAAAACACGAATAAAGTTTGTTAATAACTTTACGTAAGTAGGTGCTCTATCGCTAAATACAAGGCGCGCGACTCATCAAGCGCACGCTTGACACTCGACTGAACGGACCCAAATATTGGGTCCTTGAATTTATTTGTACTTGTTGCAGAGTGCGACCGCCCTGCCAGTACTCTAATAGCAAGATTTGCATTTTTAAAATTCGCTCGTAGTTGGTTGAGCATCCCCATAATATAATACCGTACGTCAAAATCGAGTGTATGTATGCATAGTACATTTCTTTTAGGCTTTCTGGTGTGGTTATTAGTTTGACTTGTTTTATTGTATAAACTCCTTTGGCTATTTTCTTGCATGTAGTATCTATATGCTTCTTCCAAGTCAAAGTTGAGTCAAGTTCAAAACCTAGCAATTTGACAAGGTTCGAAGAGTCACATGTGGTTCCATCTTGCAGTGTTAAGGGAGTGTTTTTTTTTGTGTAGGAGCTATAGGACTGAAGAACATTATTTTAGTCTTGTCTGTATTTAATTTGAGACCGTTAATCTTAAACATTTACTCAATTAGTGTAAAGTTTCTTTAATTACATCTTCAAGATGTTCTACCGTATCCGCTGAAACAACAATTGTTGTGTACAATTGTTGTATGTCACAATAACCGTTTTAATAACAATAAAGAAATCCATTAGCTACCCGTACGAAGCCGGGGCGAGTCACTAGTCAATTATAGGTCTGACAAAGGTTAACCTAGTAATCTGTATAGGTACATATTTATTTTGTCATATTACGATGAGGGAAGGGAGGTCATTGCCCAGCAGTGAGATGAAGATGACTGTTTTTTTTTATGATGAATGCTCAAAACCATCATCTTCTTGTCTTCAATTTTTTTCTCAATTTTTCGTTTATCTATTATCATCAAAATGATTGTATGCAGAAATTAAATAAATGATAGCAGCAGCTATAAACACGTCTATCTTGAAGGGTTGTCGATCAAAAAATTACCACGGATGACCGTGTGGATGCTTGCACGATGATTACCGATTACGATTACCTTGCCGATGACAGACGATTACGTGTATATCAATGTTATATATTGCAAAAAAAGTATTTTTGACGCCTGCCCAAAAAAAAGGAGTGTTATGGTTTTAGCATTCATGTATGTATGTTTGTATGTATATGAGTTTCTTTATTCCACCATAACTTTTAAATGCCTGAACAGATTTAGACGTATGGGGTATCGTAAGAATCCTTACCCCCCCGAGTAAAACAGGATATTTCATTTTGAAAAAAAAAAACAATATTGCAGCAGTATGGCTCCATTTACAAAAGCGAAAAAAACTTCGTATTTTACAATATGGATATCAAATTGAAGGCCTTGATAAGCACATTCCAACAGTAAGTATATAATTTATAAGTTATTTTTTGGTAGGGCATGCATGATTTTTTTGCTTTTAAGCTAGTTAGGTATTTACCATTTACAACAAACTCAAATCAAAATAATTGGTAAGCTGGAAAAAATACAATTTTTAAATAATAATTTCTTGGCTTGTTGTAAATAGGTAGTAATTTAAAAAGATGTAAATATACTAAAGAAGGTCGTATTTCAGTGGTCTATGGTCTATGATCGATCTTTTTGTTTGTGCCAAACAAAGATCTTGAATTACGCTCTGTTTTTCTGACTAGAATAGTTTCCTACATAACTATAAACTAACAGACATTTCTTACATCAATACTTACAACTTCCTTGGTTTGTGGTCTGCAGTGCGATTCCGTAAGCTAATGCAATTTCTTGCAATCAGATTTTCATAACAATATCGACTCTAACATCATCAGCCTATATCTGTCTACTGCTGGACGTAGGCCTCACCTAATGCACACTACTGAGCTCGGTCTTCAGGTCCCCATCCATTCTCTTCCTCTTTTCCACTTTTTTTCTCTTTGAGTTTGTGTTCATATCGACTCTAACGCACCGCATTAAGTGCACGTGATAATGAAAATCTGATTGAAACGGGCGTTTCCTCGTGGCCTAACTAGGTTGCCTAACTGATTTGGCTACGAGGAATAATTTTTCCTCATAGCCAAATATTGCGTAACTGTGGGATAACACATGATTATTAGAGCTCATCCTTTGACTGGCTAGATGCATAAAGTGACGTATTATGAATGTGACCTATCAGGGATAGCGACGATATAGCTAGTGTGACGAATGGTCATCCATACCAGTCGTAGACGCGAGTATACACCTACTATAGACTTGGCATTAAATAGCAATAATAATGAGAGGACACATATACTACGAATATTTATTCGTAGCACATATACCATAAAAACAGTAAGATTGAGCGAGATGAATATGCATATATGTTTTATCCTTTTCGCGTATACGCCTGTTTCTGTTGGGTGCCAGTGATACAGTACAGTGAATAAATACCTGTCATTCAAAGTTTCTCGTATTACCTGACTAGAAAAGATAGTCCTAGCTTACCATGTAAGTGCCATAATTTTGATGTGTCTCCATACATTAATTGGCTTTCCATCGAATTAGGGGTACCAGTGCTCAAGAAGTTTAGTTTACCAATAAATAAATATTTCTCTGTTGATGGATGAAAACATTTTGAATCCCATTGCTTTCGCAAGCCAATGCATACGAACTATAAACATACCTAAAAAGCTGATCCATAAAAAATGCCTTTCGCGTTCATTGAAATGTATGGAACTGCTTTTTTTTGCGATTTGTTGATCTCATAGTAAAAGTTGTTCCAAGTTGTTCATAATGAAGACTCGATGATAATTATATCCTCAAATATGTTCCTCGTCTATCTGACCCATACATACCTACGTATTACATAAATAGTACAATCATGTGCAAATTAATATGATTGTATTGTATGTAATACAAGTATGTATGTATGTAATCATAAACAAAATATGATAAAATTTGTACCTCAATTTTTATTTTGTACTTTTCAGACTCCATAAGAAGATAAATCAATCGCGATTGAGCAACCTAGTACTATTAAATGAGTGAATTGAAAAAACTGGTATGTTTAAATAATTTATTATTATTTATTTATTTATATTCAGACAATGTCCATAAAATTGTTAGTATAGGTCTTATTTATCTATGTCAGTCTAATACAGTCCAGAAAAATCTACACAGTAAAATAGAAAGTGCTAGTCATGAAGATATTCATCCGAGTCCCGGCCAGACAGCCTGCAACGAGACTATCTGACCTGAACTCGAATGAACTCCTTCACAATCGCGGAATCGTATCTTCCACCAATGACTTTTAGGATGCTGTTAGTGCTTCTCCGCACTCTGCTTAGCAGGGAGGCGATTCTCTTGCGCATGATGGGATGAAAGCCATCAACCCGCGCCTCCGCAAAAATACTCGAAGTACTACAGAAACGGGGCAGCCCCAAGAGCATCCTAAATCCATTGTTATACTGGACACGCAAGGCATTGAGCGATCTCTGAGTATAGCTGGCCCACAGACTACTCGTGTAGAAAGTTTGACAATATGACTTAAACAGTGTTATTTTGACTTCGTCACTACAACGAGCAAACCTGCGTGCCAGCATATTACTTCTAATCGCCAATGCCCTGCGTTCCCTTTCTACATCGATTTGATCATCGAGGCCTTCAGTAACGTAGTGTCCGAGGTATTTAAACTGTTCCACCCTCTTAAGTTCTACACCGATCAGCTTTAATGGTGGCACATTAGACGGATATTTACCGGAAGCCCCGAAGATCAAATACTCACTCTTCGCACAATTATACACAAGGCCATGTTTATTAGCATAACTCTCACAAATAGCTAATAACCTTCTCATTCCACTAATAGAAGGGCTCAGCAGCACCATATCGTCTTGGTAGCTGATATTGTTCATACAAACATTATCAACCGAGCAGCCGATACGCGCGTTGCTGAGCTCAACTGTCAGCTCGTTCACGTATAGTTGAAGAGCTTAGGAGAACTCAACCTACCAGGCCTTACCCCGCACTCCAACCTGTACGTGTCAGAGAGTTCGCCAGCCCACCTAACATTATTGGTCTGGTTAGCGTACCAGTAGCGAAAGAGCCTCAATACCTGAGTATGTACGTCTGTTTTCAGTAGTTTTTTCCACAATGTGTCGTATGATACCAAGTCAAATGCCTTTGATAAATCGAGAAAGCAAACATACACAGGCGTTCGTCTCATCGTGTAATACTGCACAGTGTGCTTGAGACTCAGTATGGCGCTTTCAGTAGAGTCCGGCTCTAAAACCGAACTGTGCGTCATGAATATTAATATGCTTATCAAGCTCCGAGTCAAGCACACTTGTTGCACAATTGATGAGCTTTCAACAATAGCACATACCTCACTAAAACACGCCGTAAATTCGGATAAGTTGTCGATCGCGTCAGTGGTCATATAGACACTAAAGACAATAATAAAGCGGTCACCGAGCGACGCTTTTATCGCACAGGTACGCGGGTTTTTACATTCAATTACCGACACTTCACTGAACGTTGATTTACGCCAAAGTAATGCCACTCCGCCGTAAGGCTTGCCCCTTATTACCCCAGCTGCGGACGTCCCGGTGTAAGCGAAGTCCCTGTCGATGGTGCCGAGGAGGGAGATATCATGTGGGAGTAGCCATGTCTCTTGCAAACCTACTATCTGCGCCATACTACATAAGCCTCTCACAAAATGTAACAGACTTACAATTAAAACTAATGAATGATGACTTTATTTTCTTATGTGTTTGTACATCCATTACTATTTTGTATTATTTCACCACTTCTTCTTCTCCCATACTCATTCCTTAAATCTTTGTCAAAATAAACAAAGCGGCGAAATTACACTCCTTCTGGCCATATCTTGTCGTCTAAAAACAATGCGAGCTTGTGTTGTGGTACAAGAATTTTATAGGCATTGTAATCCCTCTGCTTTTTCATTTTAATTTTCTTAAGAATCACTTGTACCTGTGTCTTCGATTCAATGTAATCAGTGATGTCACTACCTGACGCCTGCTTGTCAACATTTGTTATGAAGAGTGAAATTTTAATATCAGCTGCTCAAAATTTATTATTTGGCTCCAAGGCAGCTTTTCCTCTACTTCCAGCAAAACGATATTTTGTTTTCTTTCCTTGTACGACAACCCATTCATTTTCTTCTTGAGATTTTTGAGTGCATCGTACGCTCCCGCTTCGCGTCTGTGTCATGGGTCGCGCCGAAGAACTGCATTCAATAGTTTCAATACCCTGCAGCCCGATTCCATAACTTGGCTTCAATCGAATTCTCAGTATCGCAACCACTAATGCCTTGCGATAGAGTCGAATTTGCTATGAAAAAAGTGATAATCCGATTGTAGCCAAGTTATAGAATTGGGCCACAGCACACTTCGGACTGTTTGCGACGCAACCGCTGTACGCGACTCCACATGCGTAGCACGTGCTTGTGCAAGCAGGATAGACTCATCATTAGCACTCACGGGTGATAAGGATAGATGATTATTGGCAATCTCGGGCCTCGGCGTCCGTTGGAACCGTACTGGACTTATCTAAAAAGTGAGGTAAGCCCATAGGGCCGCTTTCCAAATAGAATCTAGTTGTTAGTCCACCACCCCTTTTAATATTAATGTTTTGCGCACTATGTGATGATGGCTGTTTAGATTGCAAAAGCTCATTCCGTAATTCATAAAACTACTCCTTGGTTACATAACGGGTGCATTCCTATTCAAGATAATATCGCTGTGAGCGATCACAGTGCTAATTTGCGTTCCGATTCAGATATCGCGCTCACGGCAGTTGAGTGCTGCAGTTGATTTGGAACGCTCGTGAGCGTGATTACAAGATCACAACAACATAACCTCAAAATACAAAGTATTACTCGTGGGCAAAGTAGTCTGTCTAAAAATTGGTCAATTGTCTGTAGTAATATATGGAAAAGTGCAGTGCGATTACGTAATGTTGATCATGACAGTTTCAAGCAGTCAAATTCAATAATGCTTTGCGATAGAGTCGATTTTGCTATGAAAAAAGTGACAATCCGATTGTAGCCAAGTTCTGTAATTGGGCCACTGTACGAAAATCACACACAACTGAATTCAAACAACAGTTTTCTTTGTAAACAACCGTCAGTCTGTCAATTTGACAGTAGCGCTCACGGGGATATCGGTTTGAGGCATGGTCGGTGTAATCGCAAAATGGCGGATGTAATGACGTAATCCGTGACGTCACAACGGATATCGTTGTTGCGCTCACGATGACTCGGTACGCGTTTTAGCGCGATAATATCGATTTTATCAATATTTGCGCGTCTCGGAATGCACCCTAAATTCCTTCATTGTTCGGAGTTCCTTTTGCATCCTTTAAGAGTTTACTTACATCAATGTGACAGAAGTGCAGAGCCGGGAGTTTGTGAAGTTCCCTAGCTACAAATATCGGTACTTCCTCTGGATCAGTTACCTTAAACAGACAGACTCTCCTCATCCATTACGTGCAATTTATTTTGGACAAAAGCTAACACTTCACAGATTACATTATTGCATTTTATAACTTGCGACGTCATTTTCAGAGATGTAGGTCAATGACCCAACCACTCGATATAAGCGCGCGCGCATGACTGCCCAAATGAAAAATCGAAAATTACAAACGGGTGTCAAAGTCGGGGATTTCTCTTTAATCACACCAAGGGTGCATTCCGAGACGCGCAAATATCGCGCTAAAACGCGTACCGAGTCATCGTGAGCGCAACAACCCCCCTTGTGACGTCACGGATTACGTCATTACATCCGCCATTTTGCGATTACACCGACCATGCCCCAAACCGATATCACCGTGAGCGCGATATCTGAATCGGAACGCAAATTAGCACTGTGATCGCTCACAGCGATATTATCGTGAATCGGGATGCACCCCAAGTTTGACGTTTTTATGTATAACCGTTTTTACGGCAGCAAAAAAATATGAAAATGTTTAAAAAACACGTTTTTTATTTTATATGAGCGTCCCTTATTTTTACACGACTGCCCAAAAAAGGAGTGTAATGTTTTTAGCATTCATGTATGTTTGTATGTATGTGAGTTTGTTTATTCCACCATAACTTTTAAATGCCTGAACAGATTTAGACGTATGGGGTATCATTAGAATCCTTATCTAAGCTAATTTTTTTTAAACATTCAATGTGGCGGAAGTATGGTTCAATTTTCAAATTCGAAAAATATATTTTTCTTCGTATTTTACAATATGGGTATCAAAATGAAGGCCTTGATAAGCACATTCCAACAGTATATAATTTATTGGCAAAAGCTCTTGTTTTGGCAGGGCAGGCTTTTTTTTTAGCTTTTAAGCTATTAATTTATATTTTCATTATTTACAAATATATCCGTCACCACCAAATTGAAGTGGTTGTAGCTTCGTCGGTATACTATTTTATTTTCACAAGACTACGGTGAATCAAAAAAGAGGGTTATGATTCAAACCAGCATGTATGTAGGTACGTATGTATGTATGTATGTATGTATGTTCATTTGTTCCGTTTAATTTGTAAACTAATTATAATTATTTGAAAAATGAGGTACCTATTGTTGGAAGCGTCTTCATCGTCCGCTGCTTTTAGGCTATATGACGTCACATTAAATTGACTATGAATATAACATTATAAAATTTTCTTGTCGCGATAAATTAAAACGCTGCAATCCTACCTAGGCTAGATATTATTATGGTCCAGTTCAATCTATCTACAAACTGTTTCGTTTCGATTTGTATTTTTCCGATTAAACCGGTAGGTACGTTTTCGTGAATAGAAGAAAATCCACACATTGTCCGTGGCATTCTTATATTGATTAAAAGCCTGATAGAACACATCAGCCTTATTATGGTTGAAGGTTTAAACCTAGCTTCACGAAGTTCGGGACTAAGGAAAGTTTTGGTTTAGACCAGGTTTAGACCGGACTTGAAAACTTTGGTATTATGGTCGCGGGACTACAGAAAGATTGGATGGTCCCGAGACGATCCCAAGACGATCCCAAGCATACTCCAGATCAACCACAGATAAGATGTAACCTTCATTCATTAAACAAAACTGTTCATTCAAAACGTTCCAATCTACTCATTAGTACAAAAAAAGTAAGTATAACGGAACGGATCGCTAATGTACTGTACCCACGAACCTAGGCTATACTATAGGCAAAAAGATACGTAATTGCCCCGCAGGAGCTTTTCAGTTTGATAGGTTCTAATCCATACTTGACTCTGTTTTATTTTTCACGACTAAACGGCTCATCTTGATGAAATTTGGTATGGAGACTGGGGAAGGACATGGCATGGGATACTTTTTACCGTAACTGTAGTCAGCGCAGGCGAAATCGCGAGCAATAGCTAGTAATACATAAAATCAAATATTTTATTATTAAAGCCTGAGTAAGTAATATGACTGAATACCTTATAGCCTAAATTGTTTATATTGGCATTATTGGCTACTAGCTTTTGTTAGTGACTTTGTCTGTGCGTCCTTCCATAGGGTTAAAACTATCCTTCCGTTCCCAGTGGTCTTACTAGTAAGACTACCTATTGGGAATTTCTTCCCAATAGTTTTACTAGTAATATTATGCAGAATTTTCTTCCTAGACTTACTGGTAAGACCCCTAGGAATATGTTTCATACCATCCTAAAATATAAAAATATGATACCCTACCTTACCTATATGACGAATTTTCATATCTACTCAGTAATCCGTTTCCACTGGGGCGACGCAAGCGCAAGTTATTAAAAAAAACTATACTGCAGTAATCAACTCCTAAACAACTAATTCGAAGAAAATGTTTACTACTTAGCGACTTCATAATATGCAATCAGTTACGTACTCTTGGAACTCACTAGATAATAATATATCTAGAATCTAGTGGGTTTCAAGTAGATTATAGTTAAAAATTGGTTTCAAAAATTTTATAAATAAAATTGCAAGCAGGTGTCTGTTTTTTTGTAAACTTCTATATTGTTAAGAGAATTTATTTCCCTTGTAGTCTTTACCCATTGGATTTCGTATCTAGCTATGCCATAAGAGAAAAAAATATGGCTTATGCCTTTTCAAAAGAACAGGCAGTATTTGGAAGAAAATTCGGGCAAAAAAAAAAGCCGTGGTACTACCAGTAGGACCAACGTTAGTACCACGGGTAAGTCGCGTTTTCAATGGTCTTACCATTAAGTCTACATAAATTCCAAGTTGTCTTACCAGTAAGACTATTGGGAAGAAAATTACCAATAGTCTTATTTATTAAGACTACTGGGAAAGGCCGAAACTATCTATACAATAAATTAGTTAAACTATTTAGTTGTGAAAAGGTCACAAAATGACAATGAGTTACCTTCGGTTATATAATATTAGTATGGATTATCCAAAGACAACATATATGAAACGGCTGAATATATTTTAATGAAATTTGGTATATAGATAGGTCAATAGGTCATGAACACAGAATACTTTTCATTATCATCATCGTTGTCCACGAGGGCAAAACCGCGGGGTGCAGCTAGTAATTAATAAGACATGAAAATAAACTTAGTTTTAATTTAATTTCAAGAAACACCTTAAAGTATCATCATAATGTTGAGAATTACTGTTGTTCGCTTAGAAGTTGTTGGCTAAATCAAACAGTACAGGCAAAACTGGTTATATAATTTAAAAAATATTTTCTAGGAACGGTCTCCTTCTGAAATTTCCTCAAACAGTTTTGGGTGTATGATAGTAAGTACCTACACCTCTCTTCTGCCCTCCGATTTAGAACCTTTCGATAGCGAACCGAATCGATTCGATTCTATATTATGAATGAAAAATGTATTGAATTGAATATTTTTAAACCGAATCCACAGAATAAATAATACCATATCGATTGACAACCGAGTTATCAAAGGGCTGTGAATCGGGGGGCTGGATCAGTACAATACTCTAGTTCAGCCACAAGTGTGCTCTGCGAAGCCCTAGGGCTCCGCAAAGCGCCTCGAAAATACTGGTCACAATGAAAAATTTAAATAATAAAGGAGTACTTTATGGATACAGAGTAAAATAAAATCTTCCAAAAAAGTTAAAAAAAAAAAAAACAGCAATGCACATGCTAAGTTTAAGTAATATAATTATCAATTAATACACATAAAACCAGTTTTTGATTATTTTAGGGCTCCGTCAAATATTTAATATTCTAAAAGGATTCCGTCACCAAAAAAGTTTATTAGAGCCGCTGCTCTAGTTGAATGTTTCTTTCATGTTGATGACAATATCATGTACTTAGTATTATCACTAGGTACAACTATAGTTTTTTACTGTTGCTACACTCCCAAGAAACATCTCTCTATGGTATTCCAGGTGAAAATGTGTGCAGAATTATATCACTCCTCTTGTGGAGTTTGCAGGTTGAGGATAGGTGTAAACTAATACTTAATGGGTGCAGGGATACCTGCTATTACCTAACAGTACCTACACCACACCGTTGAAAGCTCCAGCATCAAACATCAAACAGAACAGCCTGAAAGATAAAAAAGCATAATGTTAGTAAACCGGACACAATGATTTAATAAAAAATGCATGAGGTTGTAGCACTAACATGTATTATACTAGTACACAGTAAAATACATATCAGTGGGTTGCAGATATCATCTAAATATGGATTAGGTACGTGAACAATTTTATTTTGGTTATTTTTTACTTGATTAAAGAATATCTATC
Organism: Alsophila aescularia; assembly: GCA_946251855.1. NCBI lineage: Eukaryota > Metazoa > Arthropoda > Insecta > Lepidoptera > Geometridae > Alsophila > Alsophila aescularia. The sequence goes on from OX276378.1 coordinate 45,194,881, forward strand.
TCTGTATTAGGTAATCTATCTAGTTATCATGGGAAACTCATTCAAAACAAATAACACTAAACCTCTATAGCTAAATAAACAGCTATAAATCCACTCAGGATAAATTAACATAATGAAAACTTACCTACTTCTTGACGAGCTCAATTGCATAGGTTATGTGCAACCAGGATTTGTGGTGAAGTCGTTGTTCCTCTTTAGATCGAAAGAAGTTGTTTGTTCTCAGTAAATTGTCTTTTATCAGATGCACAATAGTTCTTGAGGGTTTGTGAAACGATTTTCCGTGTAGAGATCCTCAAATTCGATGTACCTATGTATTTTATTGTTACACGGGCGGCAACGCTTGCGCCGTGATGCCTATGATGTGATATTATTTAATATCACCTATATATATATTTTCAATTCAAGCCAGTTTAAATTGCAGCAAAATACTTCTATGAAATAATCTTAACCTCAAACAAATAGCAACGTCAAAATAAACCAACCATAAACTAGGCCATTGGTAGGTTTAAAGATGTTACCATAGAAAAACCAAAAACCTAACATAAACCTCTAACGCTAATACCATTTCTTCTTGATTTGGGTCTAAACCTGGGTCCAACTCAAAAACCTACGTTAAACCATCAACCATAATAAGGCTGAACTTGTTTGATTCGTAGAAATCTTTCTTTTCCTAGAAATCAAAAACCATTAAGAAGTTGATAGTTCCGGAATTAGGTGTCCAGTATCGGGAGTCGGATCTCAAGTTTCGGAATCGAAAACCATTCGATTTTGCATGCCACAGTGAGGAGCCCACTATGGTGTTGGAAGGATGCAATATTATATATTTTATACGCACATCGCTAACTAAGATTATTAAAATTATTTTATTTACTTAACTAAGGTGTAGGATGGCCATGTTTGTACTTTTTTATACTATGCCAGGTCACATTGGTTATCAAACTAAGGCTGGTGATGGTTGCTTGTTTTACCCATTAATATGGGTAAAATATCTCCCCTATAAACTCTTTACGCTACGTCATAAACTAATGCTATCCCTTACCTATACGCTCATGGTAATTCTATTGGTATAGTCTTTCTACCATACCTGTCTGTGCCAATATTTATTACCCATATAACATAGAGAAGTATATAAGTATCGTAGTCAGATTTCTCTATCTACGATAACATACACAGGTAAAATATTTGTAAAATAAGTTGTATTTCGACCCATAGGTCGATGGCTGACCACTAGTTTTAATTAAAACTTTTTCCTGATTGGCAAATCGATACATCAGGGGTGTAGGTATAATCAATACTGGCTACGTCCATCGAAAGTAGTTTTACAGAAAGTAAGAAAAACTTCTCATTTTTATACACAACAACTGTATACAAAGAACGCTCTTACTAATGATGCTACATTCAACAAACCCAAAAATATGATGAATTGATAAAAACTGTTAGACGTTACCAGTTTTGATCCCAAACGTTGGACGTAGCCATGTTTAATTCCAATTTCGTAGGACTTAACCAAGTTTGAGACTAAAAAAGTAAGTTTCGTAGTCACGTGACACAACTTGCCCTTGGTTCTGTAAGTCTTACCTCATATTTTTCGCCTTGTTTGCCTTTCATTTATCTGGCTGAGCAGTCCGTTCCCTTTGCTGATTGCCTTGCCTGGTTTTTATTGATTGGGGAAAGAAAAACATCCATCCTGCTAAAAAAACTATAGTTATCACATGAAACCCTAGGAATTCTTATTAAAATTGAAGTAAACAAACGAGTTAATTACAGAGAAATTGTATGGGTGGCCATTATTGTTTTACTTCAAATACTGCGCTCCTATTGGCTGGCAAGAACGTAGCCAGTTTTCATACTGAACTTTGAGGGACGTATCCGAGCCTGATTCTAAACCCACTTTTAAATTCAATATATTTGTGAACTGAGCGAAGTTAGGTGCCAAACGATTTTTTGTGTGAAAAGAATTCTTGAAACAAAAATGTTGCCATTATAAAGTCAATTTCAAGAAATTGTGGACGTAGACAGTTTTGATTCTACACCCCTGACATATTCATACACTCTTTTTTGGAACAATTTTTTAATTTAAGCCAATAAACATCATTATAAAACACCTGAAAAAAATATGATGGAACGTGGGCATGATTCGTTTTGACTCAAAACAAAGTTCTTTCACACCTTGCCACATTGGGCAAGGTGTAATGAAAGAACTTCGAATTGAGAAACATTAAAAACAAAAACGCGGTCTTCAGCAGAAAATCCTATGGGACAATCAAAGGATCGCGGTCGCTATTATCATGACAAAGGAAATAAAACAATTTTAGCATTTATATTTGTTTTATTATAATTATATTATGATTATTTAGGTTTATTCACGGATACATTTTAGTTAATTACTTCGGTAGACGTCTAAATATAAAAACAGAAATTATTAAAAGGTAGGCGTGGATATACACTTCTAATATAGGTAGGTACTTATTTATCCTAAATGTGTATTCTCAGATAAACTAGATACCTACTTTTTAGACAGCTGCATGTTTTTTAAGACACGTGCCTTTATTAATTAACAACTACATAAACTACTAACAAAATAAAACTAGCTACTAACTAGTTACTATAATTATGAAACAATTGGGCCACGCCGGCAACTCTCATGCCATTACAGACTACAGGTAGTGCCGTACATCAGTCAATTTCGTACAGCAGCAATAAGAAGGAAGCCAGATACATACGTTTGTCACTGTTACACACCCTCGGCTAGTGTATTCTCATCTCCTCGCTAGTTATTGCAGCGGGCTTACGGAATTACACGCACGTGTCGGGTAATTCAGGTCACTTACAAGTAATTCCGAACTTACTACTTTTTCAAAAAAACTTAATTTGGAAGATTATATGGCAGTTTTAATTTTAATCTATTTTGCTCATATAGGTACGACCAAGGAAGTTGTACGTACTATTCTAGTTGTAAGTACATTTATATTTCTTGGGTACAACTTAAGGCCCGGTTCTAGCTTTTTTAGCAATTTTCGAACATATTTGAACGTCTGTATCTTGTTTGATAATTAACCCAGAACTATGAAATTGGTATCACATCAACATTTTACATATTATATCTTACTTTGTAAACACAGAAACATGATTAGTATGAATTCACTCGATAGAAAACAAAATCAAAGGTACACTACATTATGCTTAGAACATTTATTGGAAAGAGACCCCCGTCACTAAATGATATCAAAGATATACCAAGAGAAACAGCTTATTATGATTGAGAAAATGTTTAGACACTTTTTAATTCAAAGCTTTAGTTTTCCTACAAATAAATAAAAACCTTAAATTTTACTCCCGAGATGTATCAACTTTCCGGCTTTACTTGATCGCGGATGAGAGGGACAAAAAATTCCCTGACACCCGGCCCGGCCTAAACTGCTGAATTTTGGGTAGCTTGGTACATTAATCTTGGCCTTGTACTCAACATTTGCAAAGAAAATTAGGTTAAAAGTTAAAGCACTCAGCACACGTAACAGCTTGAGTTTAGGTAACTATCAACTTTTTACAAGTTTTCATTAACGGTTGGCAATTACAGTAACAAAAGGCCCAGTTTACGGTTGCCGCGATTAAAATAAATTTTCTCATGAGATTACGTGTGGACAAAACGATACGTAGAACAAGAATGACGCGCTGTGGGGGATGGTGAGGGGGTGAAGTTGCTCTAAAAGTTGCGGTTGCTGGTTGAGGAAACCAGTAACTTGACAAAACTGGTACTTTGTCAGTTGCTAGTTGCGGCAATTTAGAATTGATTTTGTCACCGATTGCAGCAACCGAAAACTGTTGCGATCAGCGAAACTCGCAACTAGAGTTGCTACGAGTACGTCTGCGCAGTTTCTCAAAATTATAAAAAAATCGTAAAAACAACTAGTTGAGAGTTGCCGGTTGCAGCATCTGGGAGCTCAAAGTTGCTACGTGTGCTAAGCGCCTAAGTGTAAGGCAAAACCCTCCGCTCCTCTATTTATACATGCTTACTGTATTAAAATACAATAAGTATACCTACCTATCGTTATGTAGAGTAGCTTTATTAAACACATAAGTAAGTAACCTACCTACCTCCTTACCTATACATTTAGGTACTTATTAATTATTTTATTTTAAACATAATTATTATCTACCTACTTATGTAATCTTAGTTTATAATTTAAAAATATTGTATCAGTTATCCGTGACTATGGCGTTTGCGACATTGCCGAAATATCGGGAACTCAATAGAAATAGTATCCATGGTAAATATCCCGTTTTTAATGTTTATACAAATAGGTATATACTTTGATACCTACTTACCTTACCTACAACTAAGTCGGTAACCTAATTCAAACAATCAATAATTATCAAAACATATTTAACCAAGGTACCTACTGACATAAAACTAAATTTAAAAAATAACCATGGTTTTGTTTTTATGATCATAAAAATAACACACACCACACACGGTCACAAATGGAATATAATAATAATCTTCAATAGAATATTAGATAGGTGATCAGCAATCATCCATCGGATCCCACAAAGATATTTATACTTAGAGCGTTTCATTTCATTATTAACTTTAACATGAAAATCGTTTAGACTATGTACAATTTAATCTCATTAAAAATTGACTAGCTAGCTTGTTACATTAAACTTGATATTTTGTGATGATAAAATTAAGGAGGATTTCTTTGCAGTCATGAGAATTCTTTGGCTAGCGTACCGTATCTCGGTCATGGTCCTGTCAACAAAGATAAGATTAAAAATACGATGAACAAACAAACAAAAGTATATTTACTTATGACACTTTATGGCACAGGCACACTGAAGACGCGGTCTTACGGAGTGAACATACTATTATTTATTCTGTGCCAGGAGGCTAACCTGAGTACCCCTAATACAAGTTTTTATAGTTTTTGAAAACGAAATGTAGTTTCACCTAGTTCCATACATTTACTGTCAGCGCCTCTTCCGGAAACTTGTAGGAACTAAAATTGGTAGGTCGGGTTTTATCAATCGAAAATGGTAGTATTCGAATTCAAAATAAAGTTTTTGAGTATTGTTTGCATTTTAGCAGTACGAGTAGCCACTTTGACAAGTTAGTGGTAGTAAACTTTGACGAACTCGATCATTTTCAAAGTATTGTTACTCGTTATATAAAGAACTTAGGTGGAATTTAATGCGATATATATTACAGTGTCTTGATATATAATTTCTACAGAACTTAAGTAATTATTTTTCTACGTTTTTTACAACATAGCCTGTAAGCTAAAAAAACCCTGGTTAACAAATCAATTTAAAAAATCATGAAATTGAAACTTAATTTCCTTCCTACAATGTTTAACCGGCCTTGTTGCCTGTCCGACGGGTGAAAAAATATATTTAATACAATGACGTTTCCGGTTTGGACGTCAAAATTGCCAACACAGTATACTTCCCACCCAGTTTTTTAAACCAAAGGAGGTTGAATTCCGCTTTCTTCCCACCCGGTTTTTTAAACCAAAGGAGGTTGAATTAAGCTTACTGGCGTTAAATCTTTTAACAGTAAGCGTAATTCAACCTCCTTGCGATAAACAGAATAATAATATAGACTGTGCTATAGACAAAATGGTACGTCAACATAAAACCTCTATACAAAACATTATACTCGTAGCAAAGGGAATATAATGAATTATAGTTTATGGAGGAAGATAGGGTATGTTAATTATTATTTTTTTGTACAAAAATAGTGTAGGTGCTCGTACAAGGAAGGACTTAATGCTATACAGCATTATCTACCAGTCATCCAGGTCGTAAAGGAATAATAGTACATAGGGCGTGTTGGTTAAAGTATTAAACAATAAATACGAAAGAAGTAAAAGTTTTTGTAATTATAATATTTAGTGTAAGGAATTGTTGCTAAATATTTGTGTTAATATGGGACAACTGTTTCCTTGCACAGTGAAACAGCAGCAACATATCTAAATATATTGTTTTGTAATCTCGCCAGGCAGTAACAGATTGAAAATAATTCTTATTCAAAAGCTTGTTTCAAAGGTCATTAACAGTAACATAACCTACAAAACCTTGAAGCTTATTAACAATTATACCTGGCCTCCCCAAAAAAAAACTTAAAGATTGTTAATCTCAGGAAATGATGCTGAATTACTAGCGATATTTTTTGTCTAAAGACGCCGTGAATTTGACTGACATAAAAGTATGTATGGGAGTTCGCCATTGTTCTTTTCGTGAGAGCTTCAATGAGATCTTGCGATTTTTTATTTTATTATGATAACGAGACGGTATCTTCCGTGCACGTTAGCCTCGGAGGCTGTAGGAGCTGACCGTCGTGAAGGGGAGCGACAGGAGCTTGACGTAGGCGGAGATTAATTACACCCAGTCACATCTGTTACACTAACTTTGTGCAACGGTATCGGCACACGGGCTCACTAAAGAAGGTTTTGTCTCTTAATACTCTGCGAGAAAATACAAATCTCAGGAACTCTCAAAGAATCTCTCTAGAGACCATCTAGAGACCAAGGTAAGCTAATAGTTAGGTACATAAGTACCTACCTACTCATATCTATAGATACTTTATCTTATTTTGAACTTGTATTTTTGTAGCACTTAAGTACCTACAATAATACGTCCAAAAAAAAAATGTATTGTAGTGCGAAACACTACCTACCAATCTACCTACTTTACAATTTCAATGTCGTGATGACGTCACGTCATGATGTCGTGATTTCTATTTCGTCAAATATGACTCAATTGATGAAACAAACACCTAGTTCAGGATTCCCAACTAGTAATTATCAAAAATTAAGTATAACATTGAAGCTAGATGTTGTACTTGAGGCATAAACTGAACATAAAATAACTATGTTTTGTTGGATTACTTTAGTCTGTAACTTCGTTAGTACTGAACGAAATTAAAGACCAAAGGTACCGGAAGAATAAAAAAAATACGTTCTTTCCATTTATTACTTCAATTAAACTTAAATCGGTAATCATTTTTTCGCAATAAAACCACAGATAAAAACGACATACGAAAAACAAAACGTCAAACACTAATACGGTGGACTATATTTTGTCTCTTTTTTTGCTTGTGGGGAAGAGAGATAGAAATATGTAGTGTGAAGTTCGTTCAATCGAGCTCTTTGATTTTTTTTTGTCGTGTGAACTTCATTTGAAAACATGAACTCGTCCTACCGATTACACCCAAAACTGTTAGTTTAGCGAGCTCACGAAACTTTTTTCCGTTTTCTTAATGTGCAAACCCGTACTAGGCGTAAATTGTGTTTTTATAACGCTCTATATTAGCTTCACTTGTATGTTTGTATGTTTGTAACCTACTCCTTTGGACGCTATTTTGACCCACTTTAAACGGTCAGATTTCATTCAAATTTTGCACACCTGTCCAAGACCGATGACAATGCAATAATTCGAAAAAAAAAAAAAAAAAAAAGTAGAATTTAAATAATAGTTTAAAAAAAAACACGCTTTATATAGAAAACCAAACTAAAAAATAGAAAATAAATTTTAATAGTGTAAATAAGAAAAAAAAGTTTTATTTAAAAAAAAGCGTAGGGTGCTTTTTCAATAATCCTTCTTCTCATATCTGTCAATGAAATATTTATAACTATTGAAGTATTGACCCATGCACCAAAATTTTTTCTTATAATACACTATTCAAATTTATTTTCTATTTTTTAGTTTGGTTTTCTATATAAAGCGTGTTTTTTAGTTTTTTTAAACTATTATTTATTTTTGTCCCAACCACCACCATTGGGGGCCGTTGGGCCAAATTTAATGATATTGTTCTAGCTGCCCGCGCCACCATTGATGGCTGTTTGAGTCGTTTAAGGCGGGGTAGGCTCTCAAATGTTTGTCCTGCTCGTCCAGGTGCAGTGTGAGCGGGAGAGGGAGATATCTCGATATATAAGACTCAATTAAAAAAAGTGTTCGGTTATTTGTCTAGTTTAATAGGGTAGCTATATAATTATTACAAAAAAATATGTTGCTGTCGCTGAAAATAATGAGAACAGCGATGAAACAAGTTATTTTCATGTAGTAGTTTGTGATTTTTTTCCAAGGATACTAAGGCGTTCCTGAAAATTCTGTTCGATTATTTGTTTAGGTATTATACTTTTCTATCCACAGTATTTTTTGGTTTGCATAAAGTTGTTTTATTGCGACGTTCTCGACGTTTTGCTATTCGTCTTTTTATTGATTTCGGGACTGACCCCGCCTTAAACTTCGGCCGGATGACACTGAGCATAGTTACATACTTAGGTAGGTACCTACTTTTATCTATGCTCTGAGTTGCAAATCCGAGAGCCAAATTCAAGCCTAGGTATGTACCTATACTGGGTTTCTGCAATTCGTCGTCGAGTGAGTGAGTGGGCGACTGTACACTACATTTGCGGCAAAAATCAGCTGTTGAATGAGGTGAGAAGCCGAGTGAAGCGTCGCAAACTGCGTACGGCCCACATCATATCTGGCTGCCCCACGGCCCGGGCCTACTAGGCCTACAGGCAAATCCTCACCTGTGTGTTAGGCAGTACTATAAGTATAGGTTGTATGAACGCTTTAATCAAAATTGTTATTAGAGTAGGTAAGTAAGTAGAGTAGAACCAAAGAGTCTACCTCAAAGCCTGTTGCGTCTCCGCCCCATGCCACAGGCAGATTCCTGCAAAATATTATTTCCACTTATATACCTACCTAGGTAGTTACGATTTCTCAGAAGTTGATGTTGATACTGTACAGACTTACTCAAACATCAGCAATCAGAATGCATATTTATACATGAGAGCATATCGTAAATAAAAGGTTGATGCAAAACATCAGTTACTCGGCCATTGCTTTTGTTATAATCAATAAATAATCATGCGTTTGATTACTTCTCACAAAAAGATATCTGCTAATTGTTATAGCAATATATTCTACTTTACACACTCTTTAGAAGGCTTGTCCTAATACATTTTTACCCGACTAAACCAAAGCAAAAAAGCAAAGTTTTAGCAAAGCAAGGGAAGGGTATTAAGTTTAACAGTCTAAGTATGTATGTATGTATATATGTATGTATGGATGTATGTATGTATGTATGTATGTGGGTAAGTGGAAGTTCCACCATAGCGTCGCCCCTATTGGTTCGATTTTGACAAGCGTGACATAGGCTATTTTATTTTACCTGACTACGGCAATTCAAAGCAAGGGTTATGTGTTTAAACTAAAAACTTGGTCAGATTTTGACAAGCGAGGTATGAACCGATTCATCTTTATCACAAGAGTGTCCTAAGCTTTTTTTTACCCGACCGTAGTAGGGTTTTAGTTTTTGAACTTATGCCTTGTTACGCAATGTAACTAATCAACTTCACAAAAGGAGACGATTAATCATGTTTGACTGTTTTTTTTTTAATGTTTTGAACAACGTTTTTTTTCGTTTCTTGGTTTCTCCGTCAATTGCGAACCGATTTTAAAAATACTTATTTTTAGAAAGCGTATAAGGTAAGATTGTATCAAAATTGGTTCACTAGTTTTTCGAGAGTGAATTTAAATAGATTTTTAGTAAATCCATTTGATTTTGTGTTTATATTGCCTCTAATCTCTGAGATTTCTAAACCGATTTGGATGGTTGTTGTTTTATTCAAAAGGGTAGACTTTCAGTGTAGTCCCATATAAACTTCATCAAAATTGGTTCAGTAGTTTTTTTTAGTTAGTAGCTGTTAATCCAGTCGACTTTTGTACCATGGTATTTTGTTCAGCACTTGTTAAAACAAATTGTGAGATAAACTCTGCCCTATGTTCAACAGATTTTAAAACAGTTAGTGCCGTATCCAGAGTTAAAGACTTCCTTACCCTAATGTTTAGCGCATGTCCTTCAGTCGCAATGTGGTCTCGTCGGAAGACATCCTCGTGTCCTCTGTGGGAGCCGAGCTGGTGGCCCACCGACTGGCGCGCCCGTCCGCCGCGGTCTGCTGTCCGAACATGTTACGGAACCTGCAGCATTCAATCAAGTGTTATAGGATATGCTGGGAAATAACAAAAAGTAATAAAGCACGCACTAATTGAAGACCTCAGTCAATCAGTCCTACCAGTCATGACCTATAGAGCAGAAACGTGGACACTCACGGTCAAACTTGTTTACAAATTTAATGTGTCTCGGCAAGCTATGGAAGAGAGCTATGCTTGGCGTTTCTCTGCAGGACAAGATTCGTGATATCCGACAGAGAACCAAGGTAACCGACATAGCTCTATGGATAAGCAAGCTAAAGAGGCAGTGGGCTGGTCACATTTGGTAAATAATCCTTAGGGTAGACCAGTTCTCGAGTGTAGAAGTCGAGTGGCAAACGTAGCGTAGGACGTCCTGTGGCATGCGGAGTGACGACCTGCGAAAAGCGGCTGGCAGAAAATGGATGAGGAGAGCTGAAGACCGCTCAGTGGCGTGCATTAGAAGAGGCCTACGTCCAGCTGTGGACAAATATAGCTGATGCTGATGATGATGAACACCTATCTGTATATAGGTACATCGATGTGGAATTAACCACCATCGACTTGTGAATAATGCAAATTTTTCATTGCATCGAATGTCGAGGATGATAAAAATGAATGAAATGTTAATTAATCATTGATTCAAAATTCTATTATCTAGAATACGTTAAAGGGAAAGGAAAAGAAGTATCACGAATCATTATTTGAACCTGCAGCCTTCGAAATGCTGTTCTATTGCTCTATCAATTGGGCTATCCGCGGTGTTTGACTCCTGCTTTGTGGCCTGTATATATAGGATCACACATACTTACAAGAAGACAATATAATATTTGTACCTACGTACATATAGGAAATTATCTTATTAGGTGCATTTCTCTGATGCGTTATGAAAGTAGCCAATGGTATATTTATAGTCAAGATCAAGAAGTTTCTTGCGTGCAACATCTCACAGTGTCGGATACATTTTGTGCTTGTTATTTTAGCATGTTCGTTCAGCACATTTCATCAGAAGCAGATAAGCAATGGCAAAAATATGCCTTGTTTGTATCAGGTTAATGCATATTTTTTTATTTCCATGAAAGCCACCTACTGCTAACAAAGTGCCATAAGGCCAGGCTCCATTAAACATTTGCCCACTCCCCCCTCCTCTCTACACTCTACCACCCGCTACCCGCAACAAGCACTGAAGTACCTGCGTAACAAGATTGAATATTCAATCTTGTTACGCGAGCGCTGTTTGAACACACAATTTAGCTCGGAACTAAATGACGTAAGTCTCAAAAGTTATTTATTTTATTGGCAGGCTAAAAATTTAGTAACGTAAATTTTGTCTTGACAGTAGATAATAAACTATATTTTCCTGCTGCGACATTTATTTTAGATGTAAAACTTAAGCCGTTGAGTAGAAAAATGAAAATATTACTGAATATAACGTAATTTTTTATAAGATATTGTATCGAATGAAATTCTGTTAATCACGTTTTTGTCTTGATCACAGAGAGATAAAGATCTCAAAAACATATATTTTAAGTTTCACATACATCTTCTTTTTTTCTTTTTTTTTTAATTGATTCCGCGTATTTATGGAAAATAACCTTAAATATTGGAGCCTGGTCTTAATGGATCTGCCATAGACATTAGACTGAATGTACCTGAGTTATGTAGAACATTAGTCTCTGCGAACAACGACCGATCGGTGGTAGGCCTCATTCAGTGTTAGTTTACTGCCAATATTCATCCACGGTTAACAAATAGTCCACTTCGGTAAGAAACACTTAATAGAAACAGAGCGTAGAATGGAGCTAGAAATTTGTAAGGCCAAATAGCGGTTTTTTATCAGCTCTGTTCTACGTTATGGTCACAAACATCGAGGTTTATATTGCCAATTAATTTTACCTTCAGAGGCAGCTGTCTGCAAGGTTGTTGACGCCTACTTGAGTAGTTTGTCTTTAATCATAAATACAATATTTTACATGAACACGCGCATTTAAATTATCAGAATTGATGGGGTTTACTTCTTGCAGGAGTGTCAGTCAAGCCAATAAGTAGATTGACTGAACATCATTATGATTTACCCCCTGCAGTTCATAACTTTACTCAAACAATGCGAGTAATGTGGTCATTATTAATTAGTATTTCGACAACCTTCTTTGAGCAAAGTCGACCTTGCCGCGCTACTCGAAAGGCGCAAAGTTGTGTGGAATTTCATTGCTGGTGAGTTTTAGCCACCAGAGCAATTTCCTTTGAAAATCCTTTATTGTCGAGTTTTGTCATCGAAGCGTTTTGTCAAAGTACTATTATTTATTTTTATGTTTTTTTATAGCAGTTAACGCCTGCTTAGCGTAAATATATATAATAATTTTATAATGTAAAAATTTGGGTCACGGACAAGATTCGAACTCTCACAGCATGTGAGTTCGAATCTCGTCCGTAACCCAATTTTTTCTATTAGAAAATTATTAATATACTATTATTTTTTCTGTGGTTTTGTTAACCTCCGAACGCGAAACGAGAGGCGTCCAACCAAACGAATGGATCGATATTGTTTTTTTTTCTTTTTGAAAGCTGATGTGATCGAGGTGGTTCTTAGCTATTATTGTTGTTGTTTTTATGTTGTTCCATGTTGTTTTATGTTGTTTTTTTTTGTTTTGATGGTTGTTTTGTTGTTGTTGTCATTATTGCTGTTTTTGTTGTTGTTGTTTTTGTTGTTGTATACTAAGCTGGTTTTATTTAAATTACTCGCATTGTTTGAGTAAAGCACATACAAGCCTTGGTCCACAATGACTGCCTTGCTGGCCACGCTATCATGGCCTGGCCCGGCGCTACGCTGCGCTATTGTAAATCATTATCGCTGCCAGCAACGTAGTCATTACAGACCGCGGCAGTAATGTACTATTCCATCATCACTTTGCTCTCAGCTCTCAACTACAAACGGGTTATGAATATTTGCCTAGATGTTGTTCTTTCGACACAAAATTTAAGGCAGTTGAGCAAGGTAAACTGTGACCCCGTTTCGTCTAATTTTGTTTGCACAAAAACGGTATTAACATTAAGTCGGTAACTAATGAAAATGTATCAACGACTGATCCTAAAAGATTTCAAAAGAACAAGACACAAAAGCTCACCTCTTCTGCACGAGAACCCGTACTTTCTTCTTCCACACGAATATGAAGAAGATGAAGACGCCCAGCGCGATGTTGGAGATGTCCACCACGATCCAGTACCAGTTGGAGCCTCCGACGGCGAAGCTGATCATCTCCACTGTCCAGTTCACTCCCATCACCATGAAAAGTTTCAGGTAGAGGCCATATCTGGGAAGAATTGATACAATATATATATACTTTCATTTGGTTGATATTTACAAAATTATTCATAATATAATTGATTCCCCTTCCCCAGAGTTGCCGTCGGAAATCTCCTTCAGTATTAGATTCAGAGCACGCAAATCTAATGAAACTAATCTTTTTGTCTTTCAAATCTTTAAAAACATTATCTCATAATACTATCAAAAAAATACTATTAAAACAAAAAAATAAAACAAATGACGGACAAATGCTATTATGTTAGTGTTAGTTGTTGAACAACTTATATGTATACCAAGTTTTAATTAATAAATTATTTTTATATTTATATAGCCATTGACTAGGATGGCTGGTCAGTACAACGAATTAGCAAAAAAGAATATTAAACTTCAAATCTATAGTTCCACACTGAGCATTTTTATTAAAAATATTAAGGAGATCCTCCTTTTTAATAATTTGGCTATCTCAGACGCTAATAGTGGCGTCTTGGATATCCAAACCATATACATTTTTTTGCAGTAATATTTGCACTAATTTTGCTTATTTTTTTTGTTTTCTAATTTGAATTATCGAACTTTATTAATAGAATGTCTAAGTTCATCTTTTGTATGTAAAATGTATGTAGTGTCTTTGTCCTCAACCTAGCTTTGAACACAACAACAAAACTGTATTTCATATAATTTCTAAATTGTAATTTGTTTTGTGCATGTTAATAAATAATTCCATTCCATTCCAGAACTTTTATTCCCCAGCAGTTGTCGGTTCTGCGAACTATATGACCTGCCCAATGCCACTTCAACTTGAAAACTCTGAGAGCTATGTCGATAACCTTGGTTCTTCTACAGATTTCCTCGTTATGGATCTTATCACGAAGTGAAACTCCGAGCTCTCTCCATTGCACGCTGCGCGACTTTGAGATTATGTATGAGACCAATAGTTAGCGACCACGTCTCAGTGCCGTATGTCATCAGTGGCAATACGCACTGATTATAAACTTTCGTCTTGAGGCTCTGCGGTATCTGCGAAAACAAGATATGGCGTAATTTCCCGAACGCTGCCCATCTGAGTTGGATTCGTTAGTTGACCTCTTTGTCGAAGTTGGATCATCCCAATTGGATCGTCTGACCCAAGTAGACAAAGTAATCAACAGCTTCGTTAGTATCGTTCCCAACATAAACCGGCATGGGTGCGACATGGGCATTTGACATAATATTCGTCTTACCCAGCATGTTCATTTTAAGACCCACCTGTTGGGAAACAATATTGAGATCATGGAACATTGTGCTTAGGTCTTCCAGGGTTTCAGCCATGATACTATATCATCAGCAAATTGAAGGTGAGTGATGAATTCGCTATTGATGTTAACACCATGTCCGTTCCAGTTCAGAAGCTTGAATATATCTTCCAGTGCAGAGGTGAACAGTTTTGGAGAAATAACATCTCCCTGTTGAGACAGGGAGATCGGAGCACGAATTCTATCAACTTGCAAAAAGGGGTGAGCCCCTTTTTGCTTTCTGCTCCACCGTTACCATGGCTGCTACCGGTGCCAGGAATAATGGAGCCGCCGGGGACTGGGGGCCGTCTTTGCGGTGTGTCTATCGGTGTGTGTATATTCCGGTATGTATTTCCTTACTCGCCACGTTCAGCCATAAATAAATACATTAGTCTAATAAGAAGGTACCTTTGCTTTGTGTAGGATATTTCCTCAAGTTAGCCATTATGTTATATTATAAATTGTACCTCCTTACGTTGGATTGACATGTCCACCATCCGTCCATACTTCCATTCTATATAGGTACTAATATTATAAAAGCGAAAGTCTCGATATCTTTTTACCTCAATGCGCGAAGCACGTAAAAGAGGGTAATGTGATTATGTATGTACATTGTTTGTTCTTTGTGGCGCTCTAGAGACCAAACGATTCTCATGTCAATCAATTTATCTTAATCTTGCGGGTGTCAATAAAGACATGACAGTAATCGAAATTCAAAATGGCGACAACCGGATGCCATATCGTGAAAAATAAAAAAGTGAGGCATGAGGCTCGCCAGCTTTTATTTGCGTCAGGTTTTCTTATCCCTTCAAAAAAGAGAAATGAAATGCATGATGCCTTCGAATGCATCCTATATTTCAAAATCAAGAGTCTAAAGCTTGTTTGTCTCTTTTTTAGTTTTGTTCGCAGTCGTTTTTTATAATGATTTATTGACCTTTTCACGACTAAACGGCTGAACAGAGCTTGAGAAATTTGGTATGGAGATAGTTTGAACATTGGGGAAGGATAAAGAATTATTTCTATCGCGATAAACTGTACTCCGCGGCGACGAAGTCGAGGAAAAAAGCTAGTGTTCGATAATATTTAACACTGGAAAGAGGCGCTCATCTACGAGTAAGCCATGACACTCTAATGATGTATTCGTGTGTAGACATGCTACGAAAAACTAAACACGAGTAAGTAACACAAGTAAGTGGAGGCACACATAACTCCATCGTTAAAACTGGGTTGCTTTTTGGTAAATACCTACGTCTCATAGCATTAGCATTACTTATTTATTCTGTGGCATAACGCAGCATGATCTTTTATTTATTCTGTGATATAGTCTCTAAAAGCTACATTAAGTTAACTAGCACTTGTAACTTTATGTCCTGTTTAGTGATCATTTAGGTAGAAAATGCTAAAAATAATTATTTTATTTAGTAGCTATACTAGGGATTAAATCCCGCAGCTCAATCAATCCCGCGGGTTTGATATGCAGGATTACTCAATCCCGCGCGGAATAACGCGAAATCCGCACCTTTGAAATTATGTTATAAAATCAAATTGAAACTATTAAACATTTCTTACATTAAGCAACAGAAATTATTTCGTTTCTATTAAGTATAAGTAATTAGTAATCTGTTTCTTAGATTCATCTTTAAATGTTTGGCATAGTTTAATAGTTTTGTTTAATTTTACCCTTACTCCTAACAACAGTTTTATATTTTTAATTCAGTCTTATTCATATAATGACTAATAATCAAATCACAACTTTCTCTTAGATGCTATTACTATGATAACTTTTGAAAATATGCCGCGACGCGCACGCGCACTATGCGCGTGGTAGTGCGCAATGTTAGATATATCGCCACCCGATGATCGACTGGCAGAAGCAAATGGCATTTACTGTATCATCTCCGAGACTGCTTCTGAGTGAACTGCAAATATATCCTGATGCTGAAAACGCTGTCTCGGCTTCTACGCTAGTAGGCTAAACCGTCAGGATAAATTCATAGGCGAGCATCAGGTACTCTCCTCCGATACCATCGGAGCATAGGAATCAAACAATATCATTTCTTTCTTGAAAATTTCCTTTTAGTCCTTTTGCTTGTTGTTTGGCTTTTTCTTAAATATGTATTTTTCTTGTTGAAGCTGTTTTTCTAATTCTTCTTTTAGCGTTAGAGTATAGGATCTGTATCAGTAGCAGATGTTCCAGCTGTAGATGTATTTTCGAAGACGTCATCTGTATATGTTTCATCGTCGTTACCATGTACGCGAAAGTTTTAGCGCCAATTTTTTTATTTGCGGGATCCGCAGATCCGCCCTTTGAAGGTGCGGAATCCAGCAGATTAATAATAGCAGTGGGATCCCGCGGGAATGCGTGATCCCGTTTTGGGGATAGCAATCCCTAAGCTATTCTTTTTGAGCAGAACTATTACATATACATACTTTGATTGATTTTATTTGAACGAGGAACACTACTGGGAATTGATAGAGCTCTTTCACAAACGGCTCTTTTATCACAGCCAATTCATCCAGTAGACCTATCTGGATAAAACGTCTCGGGATACAAATAGCCACACTATTATCTTGAATAGACCAATTCAGTAGGTATTTTAGTGCCAGGCACTGGCCTGGCACTAAAATACAGATAAAACACAGGTAGATGTCTCGAACCTTCATTGCAGGAGTATCGTTCGGTGTGCAGGTTTGAACTGCTCTGCAGGCGTATTTTCTCCCTATGTAACATCAGTGATAATTCAATTTACCAACTTCCACTATAAGCGCTATCATATTAATAGCACTGGCTTAAATGTTCATAGATCATCATCATCAGCCTATATTCGTCCAACACGTTGGCCTCTCCTAGTGAAACCCACTGAGCCTGATCTTCGGCTCTTTTCATCCAGTTCCTGAGCGATGGCAGTCTAGCAGTTTACTAGTGCGATTTAGGATCCAACGATACCGGGTTCGGTTTTAGACTCCGCACCAATGACTTTTCTAAGTTATGTGCGGTTTTCCATCGCTCCTTGCTTCGGAGGGCAAGTTAAGCTGTCGTCGGTCCCGGATGTTATTGATTAATAGCAGTCGTTAGGCCATGTCCGAGGCATTCGGGTGGCCTGATAAACTCTGACACCAGAGGCCGGCACTACCTCAAACGACAAGCAAGCAAGCAAGCAAGCAATCCAGTTCCTGCCAGTCATTTTTCGCAAGTCGTCGGCCGGCGGGCGCCTTATACTACGTTTGCCTACACGCGGTCTCTACTCTAGAACTCGTTTACCCCAGCGGTCGTCGGTTCTTCGAGAGATGTAACCAGCCCATTGCCACTTCAGCTTGCTAATTCTCTGAGCTATGTCGGATTACCTCATTGCGGATTTGTCCTTCAGAGAAACTCCGAGCATGGCTCTCTCCATAGCTCGCTGAGAGACTTTGAACTTAAGGACCATTCTCAGCGTGGGTGTCCACGTTTCATAAACCAATGAAAACCGAATGTGACACAAATGACTTACTACGTCTGGAGAAGACATTTTAGCTCAATAGGTATTGGAGGTGAGGGGCGGCTGATGCTGCAATGCCTAGGGTGGCCAACAATGCTAGTCTGCTCGGCTACAGGCACAGTTTAACCTATTACCACAGTATGAAAGAATGTCATTTATTTGCTTTAAATATGTGTACAATATATAGGTGTTTGTTATAGTAAAGTTTCAATATATTTGACCATTGCTGGTGTGCGAATATTGCTACAAATTTATACGTTTCAAATACAAATAAGCGTAGTATTATGTATTGTGCAGTATGTACAAATTAGGATAATAAGTATACTAGGTATGTTTTTGTCCACGTAGATAAAACCAAAATATAACCGAAACTGTGTGCAGACGTCCCCGAAAAAAACATACATACTTGAAAAGGTCGGCAAAATTAAGGGAAACCGAACCTAGCAATCAAGGCTCTCTTTCTTCTCTCTCGACCTACTTTATTATATACTGCATTGTGAACTTGGTATATGCTGTACATCTACATTTAGTACTCATTAACGAGATGTACCTATTAGCAAAAGTACAAAGGTATTCCATTAGCCAATGCCACATTTATAGCATTTACAAGTATGTAATAAGTAAAGCCGCCATTAATAATTTGTAATAACAGATGGAAACATATGACCATCATAAAACACCCATGTTTTATGCGAGAACATAACATGAAATTACAGCGGTAGGTACCTATTGTTGTGTGTCGGACACTTTACTGTCGGGACGCGGGATCATTTCGAATGAAAAAAAAAAAAAAAATTTTAGAAAAAAAATTGCTCAATTAGATATTGCTCTGATATGAAGTTTCAAATGATTAAAAACCTTATGAACATTCAATTCATCAAACATCAAAATAAACTGCAGAATCCTATTGTTTTCTAATGACATTAACACACGCTCTGATATGGCTGACACGACCAAGTACCTACTTTGAATATTGACCAATTAGATGGTTTAGGCTTAGTCACAGAATAAATAATAGTACTAATGGTTCCCTAAAATCGCAGTTGTCTGTTTAGTCATTATCCGGTCGTTTATAAGTAGGTTGATACGACCACTTGGTCGTGTCCGCCATGTCAGAGCGTCTATTACGGCTATAAGTTCTATTTATTATGTTTATGACTCAAAAAAGTAATTAAAAAGAAACTGACTTCAAATCGTATACAGACCGTTCACCGTAAGATTGCCGTAAGACTATCTATGACAGGAAACGTCTTACGGTACGCTTACGGTGAATGGTCTGTAGTGCCAACATCACGGCAGGGGACATCTTTCGGTGAACGGTCTGTAAATACTTAATTCAAACTTTTTGAGGTCTGTGCCAGGTAAGTGCCAACTTACTTACTTTAGTCGGTTTGGGCGTAGCACAGACCTCATAAAATTTTAATTATTTCTTTCTTTTATATGATTTGAAGTCAGTTTAATATATTTTTTAATTAACTTTTATCTTACTTTTTATTTTCGTTAAATTAGGCCTATGAAAATGAAGTACTTATTCAGTTCGCTAAGAAAACACAATGGAAACAGTTAAAACAGTCCATAACTTTTAAACTACTGGACCGAAAATTTGGTATATTTGTTCAGATACTCATATAGACTAACATATATGAATATTAAGAATGTTGCACAATATCACATACATACATACACGAAATTTGGTACATATGCTTAGACACCCATATAGGCTAATATATTAATATTACGCATTTTCAACAATATAACACACGTACACATCAACCTGAGAAACTTTTTTTGAAGTCGGTTAAAAAGAGTGTTTTTGGTGTTTCGCGTATTTGGCATAGTGAGAATTTGGCATTAAGCGTATTACGTGTTTGGGATTTTGCGTTTTTGGTATATTACGTCGAAAGGAGTGTGAGAGCCATTGGTCTACAATTTAGAGCCTTCCTGAAAAAATATATTTGGAATCGTCAATGAAAGTCCCCTTTCGATAGGGTTTGATCCAAATCAAAGTTAAGTACATGCCACAACATACCCATAGCGTACAGCACAGTCTGCGAGGTATGCTCTGATTTTTACATGTTGATGACAATATGGCGTGTGGAGTGTGGCAGTTATAAATATCTAGCTTACCCGCCCGCGACTTCGTCCACGTAGACTACAGATTATCGCGAAAAAAGGCATCTCATCTAGGATATTAAAACCCAATGCAAAAGTAGGTAGGTATAGCACCAATGCTCTTGATTTTTATTGACAGACTTGTTATTTCGTTTCCATGGAAACCGTTCCTTACAGCGAGTAATCAACATTTCCCAGTATTCCCGTGGAAACTTACAACTTTCCGGGATAAAAAGCATCAAATTTCATCGAAATCCATCCAGTCGTTATCGCGCTCCCCAAACAAACAAACAGACAACGTTTCACTTTTATATATTGGTATGGATTAGGTAACAACTGTAATCACATACATTTAAATTATTTTATTTATTAACATTACTTTTGATGTTACATTGTAAGTCACCCAAAAACCTAGGTATGTCTATGTCTTCTTAGGTCAGAGACATAAGAAGTCTTGAGTATAAAAATCTAATGATAGGTACTTAAGTAAATAGGTAGGTACGTCAATAATAATCAAAATACAATAGCTAACGTAAGAGATACTAAAGAACTATAATTTTACTATTAGGTAGTTTGGTGGCGTTTTAGTGTCTAATTAATATTCAGACACAAGTAGCATACTCTACAGTCTACATAATGAAGTTCTATGTACGAACATAATTCCTAACCTCAAAGGAATTAAAGGGTGATCGATCATAAAGCTCTGCTACCTACGTGATATGAGCTCTTATAGCATCAGCCTGTTGATTCACTGTCACTGACGTCACTCTACACTCCGATCCTGTAGGTTATACGAAACGTGACCATACGTCCCGCTTTGGGCGGGACATTCCCGCTTTCACAGACAGTCAGCTTGTCTGTCCCGCTGTCTCCAGCGCGGGCAAAAACGTCCCGCTTTCGCAAAACACCAAAACGATAATTTAATTTCGGTACCTATTATTTATTGCATTTGAAACTCGGAATTATTTCACTACTAATTATTTCAACTGGTAGTACTATTATTTATTCTGTGACTGTACGAACTTTCATATAATTAACAAGCTGATGCCCGCGGCTTCGCACGTGTGGTCATTTCTGTAGGTTAAAGTACTTTTTGTGCTATTCCAGGACCTAAAATACCAATATACCAACATTTGATCAAAATTCCTTCAGCCGTCAATAATATTTTTATCGATTGCTCGGCTTCTACTCAACGGATTGAGATATAAAGTACCCCAGTTTTTAAGTCATAACATAAGCTATCCAACAGTGAAAACTGTATTGCAATCGGTTCAGTAGTTTTTACGTGATGCGCGAACAAACATATAGACAGACAAACAGACAGACACGAATTGTTAAAATGTTATATTCTTGTTCAGTAGCTTATTTTATGGACCCTAGACCATTTCTTTTTTAATTTTCTTCTTTGTACAGACTTTTTCGTTCCTATTGCTTTATTATAAGTATAGATTATTGAGTATGAGTACCTGCCTGTTGAAACAGTTTTTTCTTTAATTAATAACACATGGACAAGTGACAAAACACAATGAAGTGTCTAGTAATGATACATGGACAAGTGACAAAACACAATGAAGTGTCTAGTAATGATACATGGACAAGTGACAAAACACAATGAAGTGTCTAGTAATGATACATGGACAAGTGACAAAACACAATGAAGTGTCTAGTAATGATACATGGACAAGTGACAAAACACAATGAAGTGTCTAGTAATGAAAACTTTTTTGATTTCCAACACTAATATAAACAAATCATGTAATGAACTCCACTCCTGCTTGAAAACTAGACCCAGTATTTTGAAACTGAATTGTTCCGCCGACAAATACAAAACAACTGCCTAGTAAAATATGAAAAGTTATTTTTACATAATTCTGCAGGTGTCCCGCTCTGACGAAAAAATATATGGTCACGTTTGTTATGCGTTATACGGGGGGACGTATCTGTAACTGAAACTGTCTGACGGAGTGTAACCATCAATATCATGGCGTCTATTAGCACTATAATACGCTTAGCATTTGTGGCTCCCACTTTAATGGCTTATTACCATTTCGACCGATCGACCGGGCAGTAGTATATCATCACAAACACCTGTTAGTGCTACGGCAATATCTATTTTTATACTTGCACATAATTCAAATAAAAATTGGCTCGGCGCGGCGCACGAACGATAAATAAACATGTCTAGAGCCCTCGCGGGCGCGTGAAAATATTTTGTGGATATTACCTACCTATATTTCGTTCATATTCGTAACTGCCGTCCCACTTTTCATAACTTTCGCTCTTATTATGAGCACTAGAACGTACTTATATAGGTGTGCTAGAACTTTTATTAATCTACAGTTAGCTTATCGCAATGCGGTTCCTCGGTCGTTCTCACTTCCCGTAATATAAAATCTACAAGTCTTGCCTTGCCTTGTTAATAAATGTAGGTAAATGGGTTGGAAACGGAATAGACTCAGAAAGGACACGCAATGAACTTTGAAAGGATATGGAATAGACTCTAAGGAATGGAAAAAGAGTTCACGGAATGTAATCGGAATGAAAACTTCCCAGATTCGAAAAGGAATACCTCTGCTTATCCTTCTTCAGCTTGTCGCTCCTCGAGGACTCGGCTCCTTTAAGGATGGCTGTCTCCTGGCGGATGGAGCGGATTCGGTGCGCGGTCACGGAGAAGAACACCACGTTGCAGACCACCAGTACCAGCACGGGTGCCAAGAAGTACACCAGCTCGCTCAACCAGTCTGAGGAACACTTGGATGAATGAACGATTTCTATTAAACATGCCAGAAACAAAAAAGTTGCTAGCTTGTCGAATAAGATAAGCTAGCTCTGGGCCTGCAGTCTCGACATCGATAGAGATTGCTTTACAACTGAAATCGGTTGCTAAGTCCGATTATGACAAAATTTGGTTGTCTCTACCAAATATCTATGTCAATCATGATCAATGTTAGTACACATACCGATGACAGTCGATAAGTTTTGACAATAACCCATTATTATTAATGCCATTGCTAACGATTTTCATCGGTACATATACCGATTTCAGTTGTAAAGCAATCACTATCGATCTTGAAACTGCATGCCCTGGGCCTGCAGTCTCGACATATAGATACATACCGGTACATACCTATGCCAATCGTTAGCTTTGACAGTTATTGTCAAAAGCAATCTATTGTCATCGGTATCTGTACTGACATGGATACTAATCATGACATGGATTTTATCTGTACTGGTTGGCAGAGACTACCAAATATCGTTATCGGACTTTGCGACCGATTTTTGTTGTAAAGCAATCGCTGTCGATGTCGAGACTGCAGGCCCTGGTGTCTGAGTTTGATAGGTCGCCCAAGGTCATCTTGTACGAGGCGGTCCAGGGTTTGGGCTTGCTCCACCAGCCCCGGGACCAAGCCTCAGTGGACAACACAAAAGGTCAGGATTCAGGAACAATTAGGAACAAAGGAACAGGAGGAGATGATCATAAATCTGCACATTAAACTGCATCATTATGGCGTCAGGGGAAAGGCAATTGAATGGATTGAATCTTATCTTCAGAATAGAAAACAGTGTGTGGAAATAATATCAATGGATAGTAGAAATATGATTGAGAATAGGAAATCAGATTATAGATTAAATTTGTATGGCGTACCTCAGGGCAGTGTGTTGGGCCCGTTGTTGTTTTTATTGTATATAAATGACATAGCTAGCATAACTTCATATAATTCCGTATTGTTTGCTGATGACATTTCAATTATAGTAACATCAAACAAAACTGACAACTTTATTAATAATCACAGACTTGACATTTACAATACAATTAATTCCGTAGTTCGATGGCTTGACATAAACAATTTAAAAATTAATCTTTCAAAAACTCATCATATCAATTTTAATAATATTAATATTGAGGTAAATTATAATGGACATAATATTGAAGGACCAAATAAGGTATCATTTTTGGGTTTAATCGTGGATAAAGAATTAAATTGGAAACCACAGATAGATAAAATATGTAAAAAAATAAACAGCTACGTTTATGTATTAAAACGTTTGCGGAAAACTTCAAATAAAGAGACTGCTCTATTAGCATACCATGGTTATATTGGTTCGCTCCTAAGATATGGATTGATTATTTGGGGACGTAGTACTGATTTTGCACGAGCTTTCATCGCCCAAAAAAAATGTATTCGAGCTATTTGTGGAGCAGCACCATTGGACTCATGTCGGCCACTTTTCAAAGAACTGAAAATTCTACCACTGCCATGTCAATATATTTACGACATATCATGTTTTGTTAGACAACACAGCTATATTTATACGAAGGCGAGTGACGTTTTTCCACGAAACACAAGGAACAGAGATAGATTGGTTGATAATTATGCCCATAGAACCGCACTATACAATAAAAGCAGTTACTCGATGTCTGTAAAAATGTATAATAGATTACCGCAGCACATAAAGGTACTGCCTTTTGCTAAATTTAAATATGAATTAAGAGCGTGGTTGCTGGATCACAATTTTTACTGTCTTAATGACTACTTAGATTCTAATTAGGCTTATTATTATTGTCATCATTGTAAATATAATTGCTATTTTTATCGCATGATGCATGTACTTATCAAATTATAATTTGTTACAATTTTTGCATGCCATTTAATTGGCGAAATGTGTCAGGTCTTTTCACTGTAAAACATCAATTTATATTAACTCACATTTGGAGCAAATAAAATATATTCTATTCTATTCTATTCTATTCTAAACAACGGCTTACGAAGGTATTATTATATATATTTAAAATCTCCAGTTGTAATGAACTTAATTAGGTATTTTATAACGTATTAATTTGTGAAATTCGGTTTGCTCCAAAATCAATATCGGAATGACAGGTTATTTGAATTTGGAATTAATAATGACAAACTATCAAATGGAATGAAATAGATTATGAAAGAATTAAGACATCAAATGAGTATTATTACGAAAGAGGTTTGACCTCGTTACAATCTGACATGGCTTAACGACTGATATTAATAAAAAATTGTTGGGACTTTAACGTGGCGGACATCTGCACTTTAGGTACCTACTTAGAATAGTAATTGGTGCGGAGCCGAGGTCCTATTCACTCAGTTATATTTTACCGGAAACACTGACGAGGGCAGGGCATTCCACTTCTTTGCAGTTCTTATAATAAATGAAGAAGCGTAACGCTTCATTCTTATACGAGGTATTTAAACCATAAAAGGGTGGCTCTTTGCCAATCGTCTAGTAGTACGTTGATGGAAAGGTGATGGGGGAATCAGATGGAGCAGTTCTTGTGAGATGATATGATCCTCACCAACGAACCAGCACCTCGTGGAGCCGAACCCTGGCGTGATGATGTACTGCCACGGATTACTGAACTGCATAGCAATAGTGACCGCTGTCAGCGCCAGTGGCACGCCCCACGCGTATATCCCGTACATAGCGAAGCGCTTCTTCTCGCGGCGCTTGCTGTTACTGCCTCCGCGGTAACCACTGCGGAGGAAAGAGGCTTAGAACGGAGTAGCAAAGAAAGGACATGTAGTAAAAGAAGAACATAAAAAGAAGAAGGAAATACAGTTTGTAATAATTTGTCTCAAGGTTGCAGTCGTTGGAGTTTTGATACGTCATCGTGTCGTCCGCCGTTATGGGCTGGGACTTATTTATGTTAATTATAATTTGTAGTGTATATAACTTATAAACAGACTATACAAATGGGTGATACCCAAGTCGAACTTATAAGTACCACATTATTCTAGCATTAGTAGCAGTAACCAATGCTACCAATAGTAGAAACTACGCATTTATTGTGTGTAGTGGTGTCCACCTATACAAATTTGCTTCAAATTCGTTAACTGTGCATCTAAAAATCTAAATTATCACCTTATATATAGTTTCATATATATATATATATATATATGGAGAAACAAAACCTGTTTATATTTATAACTAGTATATATAACTGATGCCCGCGGCTTCGCACGCGTGGTTATTTCTCTAGGTTAAAAGTACTCTAGGTGCTATTCCAAGACCTAAAATACCAATATACCAACTGTTGATCAAAATTTCTTCAGGCGTCAACAATATTTTTATGTATTGCTCGGCTTTTGTGAATCGGATTGAGATACCAAGTACCCCTGTTTTTAAGCCAAACTCTAAGCTATCCAACAGTGAAAACCGCATCGCAATCGGTCCAGTAGTTTTACGTGATGCGTGAACAAACATAAAGATAAACGAACTAACAAACAAACAGACAGACACGATTTAAAAAAAAAACTATTGTTGGTCAGTACCTTAACCCAGACCATTTTTTTTAAATTATTTTCATTGTACAGACTTTTTCGTTCTCATTGCTTTATTATTTAGGATTAATTTCAAAATGTTATTTCAACTTTGAATGTACTTATTTGTTTTAATGATGTTTGTTAACATTAATAAATCATTTTCATTTTCATTTTTTCATTATAAATATAGATAAATATCCTACGGCCAAGTTAAACTGAACCTGACCTTTACATTTCCTTTTTGAAAAATCTACTATATTTACTTCAATTTTTTTTGGCCAATCGGCCAAAAAGGGCAACCTCCCACCGTCGCTGACCCTCAATGCCTCCCAAGCTACTAATGGTTGGTCATTCATAAAAGATTTAAGCCTGAACCCTCGTATATCAAACCATTACGTATATAAAAAGTTTATACAGTCGAGTGTATCCTTACTGAATCTGGATTTACATGATTCAGGAATGTATTCCCAAAGCGTTGAAGCCGACGGTTTGGCGACAGCAATATGTTTTTATTGTGATATTTGAGATGTTTATTGTCGTCATTCGATGCCTAGGTCACCAATGACTTTTTTGAATTATGTGCGGTTTTCCATCGTTCCGTGCTTCAGAAGGCACGTTAAGTTGTCGGTCCCGGCTGTTATTGATTAATAACAGTCGTTAAGCTATGTCAGAGGCCCTCGGGCGGCTTGAAAAACTCTGATATCAGAGGCCAGCACTACCTCATACGATAAACAACAACTACTTCTTCATTCGATGTCTGATAAATATGAGGACATTGTAAAATTATAATGTCGCATTCGGCAATTTCAAAAGAAAATATGTCGATAGGAAAGTAATTTCATTGTCATGGTCTAAAAATCCACACTAATAATGTATACCAAGCATTGATTTTTAAAGAAATCTCAGAAATTATGTCAACGTTTTTAGCGTCAGTTTTGGGAGTGTCAAATATCCTTTGTACGACATATAATATTATTTATCCAACATACACAGGGCAATAATATTTTTGTGATTTTCGACTTCAATGCAAAACAAGCATTATGATTTGAGTACAAACATACAAACTTTCTGATCTATACTTATAATTAAACTGTAACAAGTCAAGGTATATTGAATTATTTTTTGTAGCGTACTCTATATTCGATAGTGAAGCCAAAACTGTATTTTTTCCTTTTTTGTCTGTCTATCTGTTTGTATTCTGACCGCGCATCACGCCGAACCTACTGAATGAATTCAACTGAAACTTAGTATGATTTGAGTTCATACTACGAGGTGGACACTGGATACTTTTCATCTCAAAAAATGAAAGAGTTTCCGCAGGATAGGAGTTGAAAGTTATTTAAAAGAACACGTATCACTCTGAAACTACTTGACGGATCATAGTTTATATGATGGGTTAAAATTGAGGATACCTTTTATCCCAAAAAATTAAGGGGTCCAAAGTTATGTACATTTTAGAGTAATAAATATCTATCTATACTTATAATAAAGCTATAAGTATGAAACAGGCTGTACAAAGAAGATAATTTAAAAAAATGCTCTAGTGTACTTATAATATGCAGCTGAACAATTATTTTTTTAATCTTTTCTTTCTTTTTTTTTGTTAGCGCTTCACGTAAAAACCACTGGACAGATTCCGAAGCGGTTTTATTGTTTGAAAGCTTTGGGTTTTATATAAAACTTCTGTAATTGGTATCTTATTTTGATGAGTAGAAGCCGAGCAATAGATAAAAAACTTTTTGACGGCTGAAGAAATGTTGATCAAATCTTGGTATATTGGTATTTTAGGTCTTGGAATAGCACATAGAGTACTTTTAACCTAGAGAAATAACCACGCGTGCGAAACTAGTTTATAATAAAGCAGAAGTAACAAAAAGTCTAGCACTAAGAAAATAATATAAAAAAGTTCGAGTCTAGGGGACTTACAATAAGTTACTTGACAAAAATAAAACATTGTAATAATGGTGTGTCTGTCTGTATGTTCACCCTTCACGTAAAAAAATACTAGACCAATTGCGATGCGGTTTTCACTGTTGCTGAAATCTGCTGACTTTATAACTCAATCTGAGGGTAGAAGCCAAGCAATCGATAAATAACTTTTGACGGCTGAACGCATTTTGATGTAGTATATTGTACTTTTGGTTTTGGAATAAAACATAGGATCCTTATATCCCAGAAAACTGACCGCGAGGGCAAAGCCGCGGGCACAGCTATTAAATAAATTTAATGTTAAGTTATTCTATCGTAGAGCCCTCGTAAAGAGACGTAGGCGTAGTGGGTCTACGCTAACGCTACGCAATGCCTTCGTAGCACTTCAGTACTGTTATTTTCAGGTTGTTTATTATACAACCTAATCCATACCAATATATAAAAGTGAAACGTTGTCTGTTTGTTTGTTTGGGGAGCTTTCACGCGATAACCGCTGGACGGATTTTGATGAAATTTGGAATGGAGAAAGCTTATACCCTGGAATAAAACACAGGATACTTTTTATCCCGGAAAATTGTAGGTTTCCACGAGAAAACTGTTTTTTTTTATTATATAAGAAACGGTTGCCATGGAAACGAAATAACAAGTATGTCAAAAACATCAAAGCCTACTTTTGCATTGGTTTTTAATATCCTAGAAGAACATATAATGCTTATTTTCTCGAACTGTAGTCCGCGCGGTCAAAGTCGCGGGCGGGAAAGCTAGTACACAATATTATTCTACGGTTGTATTTTCAGGTTCTATTATATATAATTATTCTATGGTTGTATTTAAATTAACTTGCAAACTTAAAGTACATTACCATTCAGATTTTTGGGATGACGCCAGACCAGTCCTTTCATTTCCAAAGGTAGCAATGAAATAGTGGAAAATAACTTAGAAAACAGATTCAACAACATCGAATAACATTATATTAAATTCAACATGCTTCAAAAAGATGTAACTAATTAATGTTTGTGTTTTTAATGAATGTTTTGTTTGATATATGTACGATGACATTTTTATGAATATTTAAATTGCATGAATAAAAGCCGCTCGACAAAGTATTTTATTTGAGCAGAAATTACTTTTATTTGAGGAAAAAATACTTTGTAGCATGGCAATTAACTATTGGTGGTCGCTAACTATTGGTCTCATACACAAGCTCAGAGTTACACAGCGTGCAATGGAGAGAGCTATGCTCGGTGTTTCATTACGTGATAGAATCCGAAATGAGGAAATCCGTAGAAGAACGAACGCTACCGACATAGCTCTCAGAGTTTGCAAGTTGAAGTGGCAATGGGCAGGCCATATAGTTCGCAGAACCGACAACCACTGGGGAATAAAGGTTCTCGAATGGCAACCACGAATAAGCAAGCAAAGTGTGGGGAGACCCCCCACACGATGGACCGACGAAATTATAGCCATCGCAGGAAGTCGTTGGATGAAGGTGGTACAAGATAGCTCGTCATGGCGCTCTTTGGGGAGGCCTATGTTTAGCAGTGGACTTAGAAAGGCTGAAATGATGATGATGATGATGATGGCAATTTGAGGAAAACCGGTGGCAAAATCTATGTTTTATGAAGGTAGCGCTTCTTATTTACTAGTAAACTCTTTGTCAAGTCATATCAGACCTCGCTTTAGCAATTATTTTAAACTTTCCAACTTTACACAATGAATCAGTGCACTTTTAGTCAAATTAGCATTATGTAAGTATATTTTGCACGTAAGTACACGAAGTCAGGCTTAATGTTTTAAACGACAAAACTACTGCATGCAACAGGCAACTTCGTAAAATGCGATACAGTAGTAATCCCTACCATCCTCGTAAGAAGTCTAGACACTTATATAAGTTACTAGCTTTCCCGCCCACGACACGTTGAATAATAACAAGTCTTTCAAATTGTATTGATTTTTAATATCCTAGATGAACATGGGATGCTTTTCTTCGCGATAAACTGTAGTCCGTGCGGACGAAGTCGCGGGCGAAAGCTAGTAATATGTTTAACTTAATTCATTAACAATTAAACCCATTTTAATCTTTAAAAAACAATGCACGTGATGCCACTGCTTCCTAATTCGCGGTTGTTTTCTTCCTGTCTGACTTACATTTTTGTACACTTTTGAGCCTAGAGTGACGTCATACAGTCACCATGTCGTGACTCTATTCAATCGGTCGTTTTGGATCTATTCAATTTAACTCTCAAAAGTGCTAAAATATTATGATTTTCGTTTGATTTCTTCTATATTGTAGTTTTTACAGGCTTTATCCTCGAGGTTATAGCACCTTCTGCGAGACAATAAAAACAATAAATTCACCAAAGGCTGCTTGGCTTTCGAGTTGATGCTTAAGTGTAGGAAATAAACTAAAAGGACGGATTCGAATACAGCTTTGACTCTTTTTGTTGTTTTCCATTAATAGGCTGGCGAAGTCACATCGTTGAATAGACTAATTCGTTGACAAAGCTGGCGAAGCAACATCGTTGAATAGCTAGACTAATTCGTTGACAAAGCTGGCGAAGCTACATCGTTGAATAGCTAGACTAATTCGTCGACAAAGGTAGGTGCCAGCTCTTTGATCACCTGTTGTTTTTAATTAGCTTTATATCCTTAAAATAATATTATTAATTATTATAGTGTAGAAGTAGTCTGTCATTAGTATTATAATAACAATCATTTTTTTATAAGAATTCTTAGAATTCTTAGTCACCATGTCGTGACTCTATTCAATCGGTCGTTTTGGATCTATTCAATTTAACTCTCAAAAGTGCTAAAATATTATGATTTTCGTTTGATTTCTTCTATATTGTAGTTTTTACAGGCTTTATCCTCGAGGTTATAGCACCTTCTGCGAGACAATAAAAACAATAAATTCACCAAAGGCTGCTTGGCTTTCGAGTTGATGCTTAAGTGTAGGAAATAAACTAAAAGGACGGATTCGAATACAGCTTTGACTCTTTTTGTTGTTTTCCATTAATAGGCTGGCGAAGTCACATCGTTGAATAGACTAATTCGTTGACAAAGCTGGCGAAGCAACATCGTTGAATAGCTAGACTAATTCGTTGACAAAGCTGGCGAAGCTACATCGTTGAATAGCTAGACTAATTCGTCGACAAAGGTAGGTGCCAGCTCTTTGATCACCTGTTGTTTTTAATTAGCTTTATATCCTTAAAATAATATTATTAATTATTATAGTGTAGAAGTAGTCTGTCATTAGTATTATAATAACAATCATTTTTTTATAAGAATTTTTACTAAATCACTTATATATTTACAAAGATTTATACGAATGTCCCGTGCCCGCTTTGGCCTAGATATTTGATAAAATGTTACAGCAACTGAAAATATTTGCCTCGCCAAACCGCAATATTCCCATAACAATACATGATGCCTAAAGCTATATTTCTGTTATACATAAACAATACCGTGACGTGGTACTACACAAATAGATTCAACACATTGAAGATACATTTTTATGAAATCTTCAAGGTGAAGTTATTGATATCAGTTTCCAATCGGTCATATAGTATGGTAAATATGTTATCAATTTTTCATGTTTTCATTGTTGGAAATGATTTAAAAATCACGTTTGAATTCTTGGAAAGGTGTAGTCTATTGTGCCATTGTGTTGTTGAAATCATTTTTAAGAACGTAAAACTAGCAAACGGAACTTACAATAACATCAAGCAGATAGGTGGGTAACTACCTACTAACTACGTAAGTGATATGATAAGATATTAACCAGTTTACTTGCATAGGTGATAGATAGTGATTGTCAAAAACTGTTTCTACTTATGTCTACTCCAAAAAGCATGATAGTCAATGCCCACCTACGCAGCAAAATCAATATTGAAATAGAAGATACATCTAAACTAAGTATATTTTTACTACGTTTAAGGGTGCCAATAGACCGTAGTAGGTTGGTACAACTATGCAGTGTACGGATAAACCTAGGTATACATATATTTTCACCTATAGATCTAATTAAACGTGGGAAGATTGGGTACCAGCTCCTCGGGCGTGGACCGCATAAATTAGGTGCAATGCACACAACTCTTTGGCCTTAGTCACAATTGGAG
This sequence comes from Alsophila aescularia, assembly GCA_946251855.1. Classification (NCBI taxonomy): domain Eukaryota; kingdom Metazoa; phylum Arthropoda; class Insecta; order Lepidoptera; family Geometridae; genus Alsophila; species Alsophila aescularia. Next base: position 45,227,374 of record OX276378.1, read on the forward strand.
TAGCGTTTGTGTAGCACGTTTTAGCAGTGACTCTTTTTCGCGCTACTGTCTGCGTATGTGGCACATGAAAGACGACGGTGGGAATGTAGCTGTGCGGACGTGAGTTTGTCTGTAGCTGTATCTAGTCTAGTTTTTGTTTTCGTGATATTAAAATGTGCCGTACCTTCCTCTTTTTAACTAGATCTATGTTTTCTCCCCAAATTCACTCCCATAATTAATAAATTATGCCACATAAGGAAACATTTTGATAAAACTTATTTGTACTCATATATCAACATCAAGCTGTATCTTCCATAGGTACACATTACTAATTATCGTGGCATGGATAACGTACCTAGTAATCTTTTGACACCCTAAAAATAAGTAAAAACTGTTCATAACGTTTTAATTTCTAAAAATGCGATGCGACGAAAAAATAGCTCTACTGTACAAAAACACACACAAAGGAATGCTTCTTCAAGTACCTAGAGTAAAATTCGATTGATAAAAACGCAGTCCCGCCGGATCTACAAGTTAGTAAAAATCACATATATAAACGAATTTACTTAGATATATACATTCCGAAACGAGAATGCAATAGTCCACATGCCCTTGCTAATTAATATGTTGCAAACATATAGAGCCCATCTCTGCTCCTTTTTTGTCGTATTGGAATGATTTTATTTCCAGTATAGTTAAAATTAAAAATAAAAGCACACGCTTTCCTAATTATAATCACCTGTAGCTTAGAGGTAGAGAATAGTATTTTACGTTACACGACAATTCCGCGAAGTTCTGTGACGCGACGCGTAACGTGCAATAGCGACCTTTCATTTCTATAATTTCTAACAGTGAGTGCGAGTGGTTTCAGCACAGTTATTTTTACGAAGCGTAATTTTTCTCCCGTGACTTTTATTAAAAAGCCTCGCCAGTAAAATATGGGACCTGATTTCAATAAGTGTAATTTCAGTCATAAATATTTTATAGTCAAACATTTTGACGGTTTCTTACGTCATCTGATATTCTTTGAATTACTGACTAACTTCACAAAATTAATAAATAATATTAAACAAGTATGGCCGATATATGGATTTCCCTATAGGCCGATAGAACGAACCTAGACAAAAAATAATAATTGGACAGCAATAACAAAAACTATTTCGGTGTGTTGACATCCGGAACACCAGCAAATATATTGTTTAGCTTGTAACAAACTTAACTTTCGGGTTGCCTCAGGCATGGTGTTTTTGTAAGACAAAAGCGCTCTAAATGAGTAGGTACGACATAAAAATGAGTAGGGTTAGGCTAAAGCACGTAAACCTACAGTCGAGCGCTGTCCCCGGGCGCGCGGGGCCAGGTATATCTGCGAAAATTCTTTAGATAATTCAATGGTATTATCCAATTTCATGTCTTTACACATTTTCAGAACAATGTTGTCTTGTCTCATTGAAACAAGAGCCAATTTGTTGTAAGTTTATGATCTTCAGAGAGAAAATCTATGGTTTTTTTTTCAGGCACATGTCAAGGGGCCTGAAGCTATAGTAATTTAGTTTGCATTTTGATAGACGTGACGCAAACGACTGACGTTTTTTGAACAGCTAAACTGCTTGACTGCCTGTTTCCACGCCAGACCGCAGTTGAATAAAAAACGTCGAACAGTGTTGCATCACGCCAATTCAGCTCACTATTATTTTGAAGGCGTAAGTAATGGTATTTTCATAAAAATATAGGTCATATTTACCTAAAAGTCCTCCAAATATCGAAGCACATAACATTCAGCCAAAAGAAGCTCGTTTGGAACGCGTAGTAAACGATGAACGCTGAAAAATATAAATAAAATGTTATTTCAAAACCATATTTTCAGACAGCTGAGAGGAAACGATACGGGATCATTATAGTAATCAAAAATATAAAGAAACAATAACAGAAGTGCGATTGATGACGTTTAGTAGGTCAAGAGCAAACAAGATTTTCACTTTGATCGAAATATGTTATGAAAATCTCGACGAATTATTCATATTTGACCGGAGGAAGTTTTAGATCTGTTTTCGCAAATTTATTAAACAAAGTTTGCATCTAGTTATCAAGCGAGAAAACATTAATTATTTGCATATCCAAAAATATAATCCCTTGTTAAACGCACACAAACCTACACATACATTAATTAAATATTTAAAAATAACATACTAACTTTACTAACATTTATTTGATCGCTCAAAGCAACGAAAACATCATCCCATCGAGTTAAAGGATGATAATTATATCTCCTAAATACCACCCGATGTTCAAAAGCCATATAAACGCGAATGCTATTTATTATCATAGATTAATGTCTTATCCCTTTTATGCTAATGTTTCTGCTAATGCCATCACAAATATAGGCATAAAATACGTGAACGACATTTATAGTCATTAGCACCTGTCGTTACCATTGTTCTTCCACCAATAGGTGGAAGAACAATGGTAACGACACCTATTGGTGGAAGACCACGCAATATTGGCGAAAATAGGTGAAAATTCGCATTACAAAAGATAGGACTATACTTCGTTCTCTAGGGATTACTAGCTGTGCCCGCAACTTTGACCGCGTGGTCATTTTTCCGAAATACAAAGATCTTATGTGTTATTCCAGAACCAAAAGTACCAATGTACCTACCCAATGCACTACCTACACAATGCACTACCTACACAATGTAATAACCTACACGTGAGAAAGGAGCTAGTTGAAAACCAGCGTTGCGAGACTAGTCTTCGCAGCATTTATGCTGAACTCGCTCCTTTTGTGCACAACCTAAGCAAATGTATATTCAGTTAAGTACCTACTAGTTTTACTTTTACCATGTATGTTGTTTGTGCACAATAAACGTCTTTTCTTTCTTTCTTTCTTTTTCTTTCAATGTCATCAAACTTCGTTAAGACGTCAAATGGTTTTTTAATGCTCGATTTCTATTAAACAGATTGAGATACCAAGTACACCAGTTTTTAAGTCAAATCCTAAGCTATCCAACAGTGAATACCTCATCACAATCGGTTCATTAGTTTTTCCGTGATGCGTGAACAAACAGACAGATACCATTTAAAAAAATGTTACATTCTTGTTCAGTAGCTTATTTTAACTCTTTATACATTCAAAAAATAATTCATTGTACAGACTTTTTGTTACCTATTGCTTTATTACAAAAGTATAGATAGATAGATAAGTATAGATAGAAGATAGATAAGATATAGATAGATAGATAAAGTTTTTATAAGACCTGAAGCGAACAGTGCTAGCGTTATCATTTCAAATTAGCGATTTCATTACCAAATATCATCTAAAACAATCGGAGAACTTGCTAAAAACCTCACCTCTTCTAATAATAGCTCAGTCTTTCATCTTTGCGTCCAACACGTTAGTTTAGTGACAACAAATGTGACCAATATTGGTTAACACTCACACTGGTCAACATTAGACCAGCAGGTACTGCACAGGACACTTATCTGTACTGCGGACGTCCAATATTGACACAAGATTTATGTTGTGTTTACGACCATTTAGGCGGAGAAACATATGCGCATATTTTCTCCATTGTTTGTACATAACTTTTAGTGTATTAGGTGTTCTGGGCGATCTTTGCTGATAAAGTCGTGGGTGCCTATAACCAGTCCAATTTCATCAAATCACAGGGATCACTGACAATAGCCCATTAGCTCACAATTGGATGCGCTCATGCGCCAGATGAATTCCGCGGTCGAAACGTGCGTGGGTCGAGAGTAAAGCTGTTATGATTGTACAGTTGTTATGTTTGCACCATCGTTTGTTAGGGTGGTAAAACGTTTCCAGTCCGTGAGGAGGAAGGAGTTTAATCCAGAGATCTATCCTTATTTTACTACTACGGACGCGCTCCGGCTTCGCACGGGTACGGTTAAGGTGTAGTGTTGTTAATAGAACCACTGGTGGGGAATGAAAGAGTGAATTGTATAAAGTATGGGATAATGCTACAAAAGTACTTACTTTAATACTGGTCCTTCGAGCCCGAACAATGTTAAAGTTTAAAGGAGTTATTGGTGGAGAATGAAAGCGTGGATTGTATAAAGTGTGGTCTAACGATTAAACAAAATATTTACTTGAGATATGATACGAGAATAATACGAAATACGAAAGGGCGGAAATAATTGCGAGCGACGCCGGAGACGTATACAATGTGCGGGCGGGTGGCGTAGAGCGGCGGGTGCGGGGGCGGTGCGTTGTCCCCCCTCTTTCCGCACTGGCGGAGTAGATGGGCTGGCGCGTAAATAGTGTATTGCATAGATACATTTTTTTTGTTTGTGTATTGTTTATATAAGAAAGTGGCTTTCCACTTCCTTAAACCATACCATACAATATTGATGATGAATATTGGGGTTGAAGGAAAGTCAGACTCACGAGTCGTTCTCTGCCCACTTCACGCTCGTCCGTTTAAGTTTACTCCCAGCACCGTTAGTATAAGTCAAGAAAAGAACATATAATACAAAGAACAGATTAGCGTTTCTCAATATTCTCAATTAGGAAGTGAAGTAGATGATCCATTACGTAAAACGAAAAAGGCCAAATGCGTGTACCTAACTGAAACTAGCACCATAAAGTGTTAGAGTACCCTCATGGTCAAAGAGCTCCATAAACGTTCTCACGGACACCATCAGTTTAGACACACCCGTGGTGATTTCAATTAGCTAACAGAAAGTAGGTTGTTACCAAATTATTATTTTTGGAGTTTGCTATTCTTTTACGTCACTTTTTTTTACGTTAGCTCTTGGGGAGTGGTCTAAATAATGGTCGTCGTTATCAAAAGAAATTAAGAATAATGGATGTATTCGTAGCTTAAACTGACGTCCATTTGTCAAGATACAAATCTTTTTAGGATTGTAGGAAAGACATATGATTCCTGTCACGCAGTGGTTAATAGCTGACCATCAACAAGTTATTTGGAAAATATTTATATTATTTATTTATTTATTCTTTAGCTCAGAAATAAAATATACAAGGAGGAATTAATGCTAAGAAGCATTTTCTACCAGTCAACCTAGAAGTGCAAGAAAAATGGTAGCGGCGCAGTAAAAAGATAACGTGATTAGAAATAGGTAGCATAAACTAAAATTGAAACAATAAATAAAACTAAAACTATAGAATATATAATAATGAATATAAAAAATAAAATATAGAATATAAAATATGAATATTATAAGTAATACACTAATATATACAATATATATAATAATAATATTATCATTTGTCATTATCAAGTATGACAGGGGAAAAAAGTAATAAATAAAACAAAAAAAACAGTTTGTAAAGAATACTACTTAGATATAGGAAAAAAGGAAAAAAAAGAAGAAAATAATTGAAATTATATATTATTCAGAATGTAACGCTGATATACTTGAAGAAGTAAGTTCAGCTGCTCGTGGTTCGCTCTTCCTCATCATCAGCCTATACTTGTCCACTGCTGGACGTTGGCCTCTCCTAATACACGCCACTGAGCTCAGTTTTCAGCTCGCTGCATCCAGTTTCTGCCAGCCTACCTGATAATTTGAATTAATAAACATATTTTTACTTTCTGTTTTAAAAAACCAAAGGAAGTTAGTTGGAGAGAACGCTCGTCTATCTCGACTATAGACAACTGCATATTACTGTGTTTTCGACGCTGATACCCACTACTTCCGTCTCATAACCACGATCAATGCAATTTGATTAAAACGTCTTGGTATATAAAGTAACGTTTTTAGCGCAATTAAGTCAGGTTTATATAATGAACTATTCCGATATACCCATGCCACAGGAAAGGAAATATTCAAAACCAAGTTAAAGTGTACACACAGCAAGTAGTTTGCTTAACGTTAACTTTTCCAAAACTTATAGTCATGGTCAAACTGTACAATCTGGTTGCTCCTACGAATAATGATATATTCGTTCAACCCTACGAATACGTAGGGTTGCTCTTATGATAGGTGTGCTTGTTCGCTGGGATATGTCCAATATACTCCAGGCTCATCACGTGCTGATTGGCCCTAGCCTCTGTGCAGAACTCCTAACGTCTGTCAGTTCCCTTAGGCCTCTATAATTGCCGCAACTCCCACTGAATCTACAATTCGTAGATGCTAAATAGCTAAGCTAAATAAGAACTTGGCACGGTCATGCAGTCTAATAACTATTAAAGAATTTCTCGAGGACTAAAACGTTTCAAAATCACGATGGTTAAGTACCTACCTTATAATATTTAACTTATTATTTTACCTTTTTAAGTTCAACATTTATTATCGCTGCAACGCAACATACTCGTAACAGAATCTAATTTGTATTTCTAGTTCAATAAATATACTTAATATATAATATAGATCATTTCTGTGGGTTAAAAGTGACTTATCAGTTATTCCAGGACCAAAAGTACCTATTAAGCACAAAATATCAAGCTTCGTTCAGCCGTCAAATAGTTTTCTATCGATTGCTCGGCTTCTACTCATCGGATTGAGATAACAAGTACATTTTTTTGTAAGTCAAGCCCTAAGCTTTCGGACAGTGAAAGGCTCATTGCAATCACTCTAGTAGTTTTTACGTGACACGCGAACAAACGGACATATACACAAGATTTAAAAAAAAGATATATTTTTGTTCAGTAGCTTATTTTAACTACCCTAGACCATTTTTTTTTATTATCTTCATTGTACAGACTTTTTCGTACTTTGGTATATAGTCATAAACAAGAGTACCTATATAATGGTCAATTGAACACATCGGAAGTATAATGAAGCATTTTATTTGTTGTTTTTGGAGTACGAGTATTTTGATGACTAGGCTTACCCACAGTCAAGCACCCAGACATCTCGTTGTCGATGCGCCCAACATGAAGCTTTAGATAGGCCAGGCATGGATAGGCGATGATGAGACCAGCGCAGTACGCCATCAGACACATGCCGTGCAGGTTCCGAAGCTCAGGGATCAGCGCGTACACGAGGAACGTGGCTAACAGGAATGGGACTGATAGTAGCAGACCTGGAACAAGGGCTTTCTTGATTAACTCTGTGATTCTTTCGCGTTTCGGTTGATAGTCTCATAAGCTAAAACTTAGCCTCTATATTAGTCTCGTAGACATCTCTTCACAGAACTGGTATACCCCTACGGTTGTCGGTTCTTCGGAAATATGACCAGCCCACTGCCACTTTAACTTGCTTAGCCTTAGAGCTATGTTGGTTTCCTGGGTTCTCTGCCAATCTATATATACTTATAATAAAACTGTAACAGGTCCAATTCTGTACATTGAACATATTTTGATACTGAAGCCAAAACTGTAAAAAAAAAATTTTTGTCTGTATGTCTGTCTGTCTGTCTGTCTGCTTGTATCTTGGTTAGGCATCACGCCGAAACTACTGAATGAATTCAAATGAAACTTGGCATTATTTGAGTTTATACTACGAGGTAGGACATAGGATACTTTTCCCCCGAAAAGTTAAAGGGTTCCCGCAGGAAAAGGGTTGAAACATTTTTATAAGAACACGTATCACGCTGAAACTACTGGACGGATTTTGATGCAACTTGGCACAGTTATAGTTTATATATTACGAATATTTTCCTTTAGACAAACTAGATGCGGAAACCTGTTGATCGAGCTCATTGGCAAGCATTAGGAGAGACCTACGTCCAGCAATTAAAGTATAAGGTGATGATGTAAGGTACTATTTGGAAGGTACGTCGGCGGTTGTTTTACTTACCGATAGCATACGCCGTGTACAGTATAGGGCTATCATCCTTAGAGGGGGTATCCAAGAAGCAAACGCCAGCGACCAGGCGGGGCGCCTGAGTCAGACTCTCCGTGCTCATCTCCAGGCAGTAGTGCTTCGGGTCGTGCCATTGCGAACCGCCTCGAGCCACCTCCATCAGTGTTCCGTTCTGGAAAATTATACTTATTAGACATAAGCAGTGTATATTAGGAGGAATACCTACAATATTTGAGCTTTTATTACACCCTAGATGAGCCAGCAGCTTTGCCCGCGTGGTCATGTCATGTGGGTTAAAAGATACCATTGAATTATTCCTGGACCAAAAGAACCAAAATAAAAGTACAAAATACCAAACTACGTTCAGCCTTCAAGTCGCTTCAGTTTTCGTGAAAACAGGAGTGAAAACTATTGCTCGGCTCCTACTTATCGGATTGAGATACCACTTCTACCAGTTTTTAATTCAGAACCTAAGCTATCGAACAGTAAAAACTGCATTGCAATCGGTTGAGTAGTTTTTACGCCTGAATCTATCAATTAAACAGACAGACATAAATAATACTATATTCTTGTTCAGCCACAGAATAAATAATAGTATAACACTTCATTGTACAGACTTTTTGATAGTCACTGCTTGATGATAAGCATATAGGTATAGATTCGGCTTACATCGTGACTACTTTTCGCTGGTTCTAAGGTAAGTCTAGGTTTTACTAGTAACGATAGTAACCGAGGGGTTTACAAGGGCGTGCTAGATTCCAAAGATAAGGTTCGGACCAAGGACTTTTCTAAGTTACGTGCGGATTTCCATCGCTCCATGCTTCAGAGGGCACCTCAAGCACAGAATAATAGAAGGTAATAATTGCTTCTTTGAGCGCAGGTTTATAAATGAATATGTCCAAGACGAAAGTTGTGGTGAATGTCTTTGGCAACTCGAAACACAACATCATTGTTGGGAACGAGAGGCTAGAGACAGTAGATAAATACTTCTTCTTTTATTTACTAGTTTGGTTTTCTATATAAAGCGTGTTTTTTTTAAACTATTTTTTTTTTCTACTTTTTAGTTTGGTTTATTTATAAGAGCGGTTATTTTTTATTTTATTTTTTCCAGTTATTGCATTGTCATCGGTCTTTCACAGGTGTTCAAAATTTGAATGAAATCTAACCGTTTAAAGTGGGTCAAAATAGCGTCCAAAGGAGTCGGATACAAACATACAAACATACAAGTGAAGCTAATATAAAGCGTATAAAAAGACATCATCATTATGCCATTGATCGTAATGGCATAATGATATTATAGTAGTAGATTTGCCTATCCACACCAATATATAAAAGTGAAAAGTTGTCTGTTTGTTTGTTTGGGGAGTTTTAACGCGAAAACAGCTGGACGAATTTTGATGAAATTTGGAATGGAGATAGCTTATACCCTGGAATAACACATAGGATACTTTTATCATCATAATCATCATCCCTCACGCAGGTAGTACCAACTAAGCTAGATATAAACATTATAAACAGGCGCTGATGCGCGAGGATTGGGAAAAACAATCAACAAATTGTCTAACCTTTCTATCACTATAGGTACGTGATAAAACGAGTGTATTGGTAGATTTATTCTCAGAGTAATCTAAGTCTACTACTCTACTTTAACTCTTCTCTGGGTGGACATCCAGGGGCATGGTGTTTTATAACAAGTGATACATTAACCGCACTAACCAAAACGTTCAATGACAGCATACTTGACATGTGCACGCTGATAACTGCAGCAAAGCAGCGTGGAAAATAATTAAAGATAACGTTGATGCAGGTGATATCTCCCATGTGATAAGTACTATTTCTATTAATAATGAAGACTATGATGAACCTCATCGGATTGCCGAAATATTTAATAGATTTTTCATTGATATAACTAATAAAAATATTGACTCGCAACGTGTAAATTATCTTGACTATCCCAATCATATAGCTAATAATATAAATACATTTTTTTTGATCCCAACTGATCCTTATGACATTTATAGAATTATTAACTCACTGAAATATACAAATGCGACTGGTTTCGATGCATTAACACGAAAATGCTAAAAAAAGTGTGCGAAATTTGTGTCAGATCCATTGTCTCACCTTGTTAATTTATCATTTTCACAAGGAACATTTCCCGAACGATTAAAGCTCTCGTTGGTCAAACCGTTACATAAAAAGGGTGACCATAAAAATATGAGTAACTATAGACCAATCACTCTAATCCCAGTAATCTCAAAGATTTTTGAAAAGGTTATGTATACCAAGATTTATAATTTCATTACTAAACATGAAATCCTTAAGCCTGAGCAGTTTGGTTTCAGGAAGAATTGCTCAACATCCTCAGCTTGTTTTTTATTAACTAGACTTATTACTGAATGTTTGAATAATAAAATACCAGTCATCTCTATATTTCTTGATATGTCTAAAGCATTTGACTTTGTTAATCATAAATTGCTTTTGTTCAAACTTGAGAAGTATGGAATGAGAGGAACAGCGCTAGACTGGCTGGAAAGTTATTTAAGTTTTCGCCTTCAGTGTGTTGAAATTTGTAGTTTTTCAGGGTCCAGTAAGATTGTTAACTTATAGTGTCAATCGATGTGGAGTTCCCCAAGGGAGTATTCTAGGACCACTCCTATTTCTGATTTATATAAATGACATGCCTAACATTATTGAACATAAGTGTGTACTATACGCCGATGATACTACCCTTGTTATAAAAGGTAGAGATATAAGTAAATTTGAGTCCGAAATTAATACAGCACTTAATTCTATTATAAATTGGCTTATTGGCTTACGTACAATAATTTACACGTAAATATTAACAAGACCAAGATGGTCCAATTTCAGACTTACAACAGCAATCCTATTAAACTTAATATTAAATATGGTGACAATGTAGTAGATGAGGTGAAATCAACTTTGTTTCTGGGAATAACAATTGATAAGCACTGCAACTCGAAAGAACATGTAGACAGTTTATGTGCAAAACTGGAAAGATTTGTGTATGTGCTTTATCGCTTAAGACATGTAGCCACCATGGAGGCTGCAATTAGCGCCTACCATGGTTATGTATCCTCACTTCTTCGCTACGGTGTCATAATGTGGGGGAATTCTGTGGACGCAGGGAGAGCCTTCATAATACAAAAGAAGTGTCTGAGAGCATTGTGCCAAGCAAAGCCCTTAGACAGCTGTAAGCCATTGTTTAAAGATAAAAAATATATTGCCCTTACCCTGTCCCTATATGTATGGAATTTGCATTTTTGTATACAAAAATGATAAGTATTTTAGCAGACATAATGAAGTTGTAACTAGAGTTAATAATAGGAATATATTTAAATTGTATGTACCTAATCAGAGAAGGGTATACAGTGACAATGTTTACTGTATGGCAATACGCCTTTACAATAAATTGCCCAACAGTTACAAAGAGTTAAATTATAATATGTTTAAATGCCAAGGCTTAAAATTTTTGAAACAGAAATTATTCAGTTACGGATTTCATAGATGATAAATTATAATGTATTTTTAAGTTGTCTGATATTTTACCCAATTTTATTCAAACATTATTAATTCAATTTTATTCATTATTTTATTGTCAATTGTATTTGTGACATTTTTTTTTTTTTAATTACACGATTAATCTTATTTCCATGTGTTTGTTATAAAATAATTATGAATATTTGTACGCCGGTAACGGTTGAATATTGATCTAATGAACTATAAACACCTGTATTTACAATATTCTTATAAATAAATTATTTGATTTGATTTGATGTCAGTACTTCATGAATATAATTAAATACATGAAGGAAAAATCATGGATTCCATTTTACTTAATTACGAGTATATCAGGTATTAAATTAATTATAACTACGTTGTAAAATATTCATGAATGGCCAAAATTAGGCCGGGTTCGTTCGTTTGCAACCCAAATGTAATTATTATAATCGCTTATGTTGACATGAAAAGTTCTTGGGGCAAGGTTATCTCTAAGTAATTACGATTATTAAACCAGCTATTAATCATAATGTAAAAGACCAAAAAGCCTACGATTTTGTCACGCATGCAAAAGAGGTAGGTACCTATGCAAAGAAGGTGTATAACTTATATGCTGGAGTCGTTTTTGCTAGGCATACCAGTAAATTTCTGACTACAGCGAAGCGTATTCAATCCAAATTAACCAGTTTTTATAGCAGGAAACAAGACGTCATTTAAAGTGCTAAAAACCTCGACTGCTAACAAAACCAAAAAGAGGCAAAAATTTAAGAGAGAATAGTCAGTTGCTAACCAACTTTAAATCGATGTTGATCCATTAGGATCATCATCAGTCATTATGGTGGTTTGTTTTATTAAAAAACCTTGTTTGTGACCATAAAAACGTAGAACAGAGCTGTTAAACAAGAAACGCACATATTAGAAAAAACCTAATTGAGAATGGTTTCTAACCAACTTCAAATCGGTATAGATTCTAAATGGTCTTTCACGATTATATCCCACCTACTGATCTATTAGATCTAGATCAATAGAATAAGATCACCTTTCTTGAGTTTCAAATCACTTTTTATTAACACTTCACTACTTGTTTGTTTGTTTGTTTGACTTATGAGGTAGTGCTGGCCTCTGATGTCAAAGTTTGTCAAGCCGCCCGAGGGCCTCTGACATGGCTTAACGACTGACTGCAATAACAGCCGGGACCGACAGTTTAACGTGCCCTTCGGAGGGCACGGAACGATGGAAAACCGCACATAACTCAGAAAAGTCATTGGTGTGGAGCCTAGGTTTTGAACCCGGTATCGTTGGATTCTAAATTGCACTATAGGACCATAAGGTCACCACCACACCAACCTAAAGATAATTTTCAAATACCTATACAATTATAACCCACTTAACATAGTTCATCCAAGTGTCATTTTTTTTTTTTTCTCTTTATGGCGTCTCGTGGTCGCAATATTGAATTTTGATTACTGTCATGTCATTAGTAGAACTCGCAAGAATCGAAAAATCGATTGACGTAAGAATCATCAGAAGAGGGCACAAATCGGTCCATGAGTTTGGTGTATATAGTGCAACAAAGGAACCAACATACATACATACATACATACATACATACATACATACATACATACATACATACATACATACATACATACATACATACATACATACATACATACATACATACATACATACATACATACATAAGCAGATAAACACGTTACCCTCCACGCAGTCGGGTAAAAATAGAGAGCCTACGTTAGCGTGTCTGACGCGCCGAGACTATTGCCCGTTTTCACCAGCTCTAGGAGTCGCCTAAAGCAGATGCCTTAATATTTAGGAGTAGCTTAAGGCAAAAAGACGTTTCTTAGGTCATAACTAGTGATGTTAGGCGTCAACTAAAGTTACGACACCGATTCGGGGGTGCCCTAAGATAGGCAACTCTTAAACTGACAGCCAGCGCCGCGCTCGCTCACACACTTATGTAAATTAGTGAGTGAGCGAGCGCGCGTATCTGAGGAGTCACCTATTAAAAATTGATTGATGAATCAAAAGATTAGGCTTCAGACTTTGCTTGGATTAGGAGTACCTTAGTTAGGTGTCGCCTACTTCGTGGTTAGTGAAAACGGGCATTAGTCTCATGCCAGTGTTTTCGTATTTTAAATATCGTATAAACAACATTTATTTTATAAATATTTAACCCCAGCGAAACAAAGAAAAACATTGATTTCATACAGGAGTATGAAATGCAATTATTATAAGCAAGCGTTTGCAACCGCACGCGAGTCTAGTTTGCAGAATTATTAATGTTATTGAATTTCTAGTGCACCTCGGCTCATATTCAAAACTAGTGTCTCGCCCCGGCTCTGCACGGGTAGCTCTCAACCGCAGCATTTTTCTTACTTTTAACATTTTCATAACCGTCGTAACTTCTAAAAATAATACGCCAGTAAGCGTAATTCAAAATCTTTGACAGCAGTGGTGTTTTTTGACCATAGACAAGTGCATTATTACTCACGTACTTGACAGACTTGTTATTATTTCGATTCCATGGCAACAGTTATTTCGTTCCTTACAGCGAGTAATTTCGATACCTTGGGTTACATTATTGCAATTATCGTAGGGAACTCTATTTAAAAAAAAACTGCTTATGTTGCTGATAATATACTTTCTATAAGTGAAACAAATACAAACATACAAAAAATGTAATAGTTCCTCTTTATAATATTAGTGTAGAAGTGTTATGTAGATGTAGAAGTGTAGACTACACAGTCATTATGGTGTTATGAATGCCATTTATGTAGGTAGGCATATATGTGTAGGTAATATAGCATGGCAGAGATAAGTACCTACTTATTCATCGTTATAGCGCTCACATATGCGATCATTCTTTGAATACGCACGCGGATATTTTGGATGAACTTTACTTCGGAGTCCAAAATGGTATTCGTTTGTGTTGGATTACAATAAGACGTGTTTCAGTATCACATAAAATTAAAAAACAAATCTGAAATATAACCTGATAAGGAACAAGCAAGTCTAGCTGGCAAACATTTTCATCGTTATAGCGCTCACATATGTGATCATTCTTTGAATACGCACGCGGATTTTTTGAATTAATTACTTCGGAGTCCAAAATGGTATTTGTTTGTGTTGGATTACAATAAGATGTGTTTCAGTATCACATAAAATTAAAAAACAATATTGGAATATAACCTGATAAGAAACAAGCAAGTCTAGCTGGCAAAAATGTTCATTTTTGTATAACAAAAATGTGGTTGTAATAAATTAATAACCATAATTGTGCTGTGCGTAGAGCGGGAGTCCTAATATAATCGTACACCGCAACATGGTGTTTCTCACGGAATCATCGCACCAGTCTAACCATCGAACGCAGCACGCCACTTGTGATAATAAACATTATCATGTAACTACTTTGATAAACGACGAGCATGGCTTGCACTAAGCTTGCACAGGTTTATCAACAATATTTCGTCCTTGACATGTTTTAAGGCGAAATGGGCTCCAAATTTGACGATTCGTCCTCACGAACATTTAAAACTAGACCTTTGAAAATGGTTTATTGACTCTTTTTTTATGTGTAATGTATATTTATCCTGATGTGGTCACCGAAACACGATTAAATAAATTTGGCTCTATGGAAAAAAAGGAAAGTTTCCTAAAAACACCCGTTTAGACGTCCCGTGGATGGAACGAATCAACTTCATTCAGTTTCTACCAAAGTTAATTTTACATAAAAAAGTGTGTAATGCCAATAAACATTCAAATACTTTTGTGAAATCAGTTTTTCGATCTGTCAAATAATAATATAACTGAGCTATATACGTAGATTTTGTGGTCCCACCTTGTTCTATTTCGCTCATTTTACTACCACGGCGAAGCAAGGGAAGGGTAATGAGTTTAACAGGCTAAGTATTTATGTGGGTATGTATGTTGAGTTCCATCATAGCGACCACCATAGCTTGTCAAAATCGCACCACCCTTTTAGTCCGATTGACAAGCGAGGTATCAATAGATTTGTCTTCAGGCATAAAGGTGCCATAGACAATTTTTCTGTCACCCGTGCACGGAGAAGTTAAGGAAGAAGCGCTCTTTTGGGGGTGGTTTGACATTGGACTTCTAAAGGCTGATATGATGATGATGAAGGAAGAATTATGTGTTCGAACAAAAAACTTGATTCGATTTTGACAAGCGAGGTATCGTATCAATCGTTTTGTCTTCATTTATAGAGTGTCCTGGACTATTTTTTTACCCGACCTAAAAACTTGGCCCGATTTTGACAAGCCGGTATCAAACGATTCGTCTTCAACGCAAAAGTGTCATAAGCTATTTTTTACCCGACCGTGTTCGGGTTATAGTTTTTGAACTTAACTATGTCTTGTTTTTATTTATGAAACGGTTACGGTAGGGACCCAAAACTTACAAAAGGCCGTTCGATAAACAAAAAGGCATGCAATGCATATAATATGCATTCTAGAATAGAGAACGCATAGAAATTCAAATTGAAAAATAAAACAAAGGATAGCTAACATAAATGCTTAAAGTTTACATTTCGCCTTCTTGCCACAGCTTGCATAGTTCAGTATTTGTATACTCTGTGGCACGGTTCGTCATCGCCATCAAAGAACTAGGGTTGCCCACCATTTAACCTAGATTTCTAAGTTAGAATAATTATTGTTTTCAGTTACTTACTTGAAAACTCGTGGTCTGCATTGAAAACTGCTGTTAAACTTTTGTACTTAATAGCCATAATTTTCTTTATTCTGACAGGTTGTTGATAATTTTGCTTTTGTTTCGCAAATATCGGGCACGAAAGCTCTTGTTTAAATTCTAGAGGATTTGTGAAACACTGGCGTGGCTAGCGTAAATATTATGTCGTTAGAGTACTAAGAAAATAAACAGCGTCATACTATAGAAATATATCTGGAAACTGAACTGCTTTGTTATAGCAGCATACTATAATACCTGTGAGTATAATTTTTAGGTACCTACGTAAAGTACATACCTACGGTCTGAGCTTAACATTATCGAAGGTAATGATGTTAACTTAATGCGGTTAATTTAATAAAATTTGAAGACATTAGTTGAGTAGATTAACAATAGTATGAGGGCTGTTTGATAAGTCCTTTTAAAAACTATTTATTAAACCTTTTTTCTGGTAAATGGCATTAACACTGGCAGGCACAATATTTCAAATGAAGATTGTCTAAAATTCAGCAAAAAAAAAACAAGTTTTTGTCAGTTTTACCATTGTTTAGCTGTGATCACTCGTAAATTTTTAACTAAGGAAAAATCTGAATTTCGTGCCGAAATAAATCATTTTTTTATGAAGGGTTGCTGTGCTGCCACAATAAAAACTCAACTTGATTCTGTTCATGGCACTAACGCACCAACGTTGCAGACTGTTTATAACTGGATAAATGATTTTAAACGTGGTCGGTCAAGCACATCTGATGCTCCACGCTCTGGTCGCCCAATTGAAGTCACTACTGAGGATGTTGTTGAAGAAGTCCATAATGTTGTACGCGACAACCGCCGAGTAAAGGTGCGTGAAATAGCTGAGAACATAGGCATCTCCACTGAACGAGTACATAAAATCCTGCATGAAGATTTGGGTATGACAAAGCTGTCTGCACGATGGGTGCCACGTTTGTTGACAATCGAACAAAAACGCGAACGAAAGCGAATTGCAAATCTGTGTTTGGATATGATGAAGCGTAATCCTCGGATTTTTTTGAGTCGATTTATTACTGTGGACGAAACTTGGGTCATTATACACCTGAATCAAAACAATGGATGGCGATTGGTGAACGTGCCCCAAAGAAGGCCAAGACTGTTTTGTCGGCTGGGAAGGTGATGACGATAGTCTTCTGGGATGGCGAAGGAATCACCGTTTTAATGCCGAATTGTTGGAAAAACGACCAAAGAAAGAAAGTCCTCTTTCATCAAGACAATGCCCCAGTGCACACGTCAGCTATTGCAATGGCCAAAATCCATGAGTTGGGCTTCGAGCTGGTTCCGCATGCTCCGTATTCGCCGGACCTAACTCCGTGCGATTATTACCTATTCCCAAATCTGAAAAGATGGCTTGGAGGGCAAACATTTTTGACAAATGAGGACTGCATCGCAGGAGTAAACGGCTATTTTGAAGACCTCGACAAAACGTATTTTTTGGAGGGGATAAAAAAATTGGAAACAAGTGTTTGGCCCTCAAAGGACATTATGTTGAGAAATAAATGTAAATTGTTTAAAAAAATTTTTTTTTTTTACTTTTTAGAACGACTTATCAAACAGCCCTCGTAGTTGGCACTAATAAAATAAACCAGCAGCGTATTTATTTAAATATAGAAACCTGGAACAAGACTCTTATGAGGAATATTTACCGCCTCCTTGTCCATACAAAAAGACAAACCTCTTTTCTACCTTCTAATATTTTCCGATTTTGGTGGTTTTTTTTTCATGTAATTAACACATTATTTCCTAGGCTTACACGTCTTATTTATTCCAGTTTTTAAAATCACCTTAAAGTTACTAGCATCTGAATCAGACATATTTTTGCGCTGAAACTATTGACTTATTTTTCAGAATCCGAAAACTTTTTTGAATACAATAAATTCAAAAAAAGTTTTCGGATTAATAAAACGTATAAGCCTAAAATACATCCTCTACGAGCGATTGATAACAATAACATCATTTTGCTACAATTTAAGGGGTGGAAAGAGATTTGCCACGGAACGTAAATTCCATCAAAAATGTAGGTACCTAATAATCTAACGAGCGGCAAATCTCAAAGGAATCAACAACGGAAACAGTTTTCAGTACATAGAGCGTCAGAAAATTCTAGAAACGGCGGAAACTTGCGCGAAGGTTTACCGTTATAACCGTTTTAGCTGTACTTGGTTTGGCGCTATAGCGCCAACTTTGCGCAAGCGAATAAGTTCGGTGAAATAATATATTATACTAGGCAAGCATTGAAATTGTAAGTGGACTGGTAAAATTAACGATTTGGCGAATAACGACGACAGGCGCGGGCGGAGCGGGCGCGGGCGGCGCTCAGTTCCAAATCATTCGTGGTGTCTATTCATAGATCTAGTTAAAAGGGAAAGATCCGGCACGCTTTAATATCACGTAAAACTAACTGGACTAGATATAACTACAGGCAAACACACACACACACAGTTACATTACCACCATCGTGCTTCATGTGCATAAACAACAAAGATAGAGAGATATACGCAGACTATAGCGCGAATGAGAATCACTGCTAACACGTGCTATTCGAACGAGACTCTGATCATGACTAAGGCTATAGAAGAGCAATTGTGTGCGTTGTACCTAATTTATGCTGTCCACGCCCGATGAGCTGGTACCTAATCTCTATTTATGTGTCTATTATTTATTTTGTGTAGTGGTTGCTTCTGTGTGGTCATAATTTTCGTTGTAACCTCAAACAAACTATTTACTTCCGGGTTTAAAGTAAAGATGCTTAAAGATATTCAAAAATCGTTATTCTTGAGTTTTCATCAGTCGCCAACTTTTTTTCATGTCCAAATACTTTTTAAAGATCCCAGACTACAATTGATTTGTCGTTCAATTTAATACGTGCTAAACTTTTAGTGAGATCTTAAATACACATTTATTATTATCTTTATGTTCTTGTCTTGGTACAACGCTCCTAGGTGTTGGCACAAGACATTATTATAGTCCTTAGAATGTTATATACTGTGGTGTAGGTATAGTAAGCCAGTCAATGTCATGTCAGTAAGTACGATTCATTACTACTGGAAACAAGGTCTAAATTTCCGGTATCATATAGACTCTGTAGGACAGTCTGGATACCTAATTTACCCCGATATTTTATTTAGATAGCACGACCGTACCTTTTAAGGTCCGTAGATCCATCCTTAGGATCGTTCCCAACGGGGCCGAAAATTTATTATTGTAGGTTCTTACTTCGGAAATACCTCATTCCACTCTTTTTATAAAACGGAACTGAAAACAAAACGAAGATGAGAGTCGTACGTACGAAAACGTAAAGAAATTAAGTGCTCCCCGAAGCGTTAAACTTTACCGGGGCGGGTAATTCAGGTAGCTCGTAGTTATGGGCACCCTGCCGCTGCTCTAGTATTAATGCTTTTATTGTTAACATAAATTATGGTCATAAAACAAGAAATATAGCCGTTAATAACGTTATTAAACGAAATGCTGAACAATATTGATTCAATAAAACAAGTGGTATTGATCCTCGTGACTCCCGTGATATATAATTTAAATGTTATATGGCATTTTTTTACGGTTACTATTAAGGTGGGGTAGTCTCTCAATTGTTTGTCCTGCTCGTCCAGGTGCAGTGTGAGCGTGAGAGGTGATGCAGCTCGGGAGTCGATTTTAGATAATTTTTGAATGCTTTTTTATCAATATCTCAATATATATAACTCAATTAAAAAAAGTGTTCGGTTATTTGTCTAGTTTATTAGGGTAGATAAATAATTATAAAAAAATATAAAAAAATATTTATATATGTTCGGTTATTTGTTTAGGCAGTATACTTTTCTATCCATAGTATGTTTTGGTTTGCATAATATTGTTTCATTACGTCGTTTTCGACGTTTTGCTATTCGTCCTTTTGCTGATTTCAGGACTGACCCCGCCTTAAAGGTCTGCGCTCACCAACGCCCCGGCACCGTAACGGCTATTACGGAGGGCACGTTATGGTGTCGGTCCTGGCTGTTATTTATTAATAGCAGTCGCTAAACCATGTCAAAGGCCCTCGGGCAGTGTATTCCCAGTAGTACTGCTATAGTTGTTCCGTGACGATGAAACTACTGGAATTTGTCTTCCCAGAGGTTCAGTGCACTTATACATTCCCGAACCACTACGAAATGAAACACTTATCCTGGATATGCCTTTCTTGTGGGTATACTAATTTGTCCTTTTAGTAGGACCACAAGAGAGACCTATTTTTGTTGGTCCTACAGATATATTGAATCAAAATTGTATTACCTTCTGTGTAAAGGAGGTACGTACCACTGGTATTTTTTCCTGTGGTCCAAAATTATTATTGCCCTTGATGTGTGCCATCTTTTTGATCATAATATATTTTCATTTAGCGCCATAAAATCTTCAGTTAGAACTTATAGTATGTTTATTTTAAAGTACTAGGCAAAAATAAGCCCCTAAGATATCACCCAAATAACAGGCTCCTTTATTAGGGAATAAAGAACATAAATCACACAAAAGAAAAGAGAATAATTAAAAGATGATTCAATATATCAATTTACCTATTATCATTTTTACTAAATCAATGGTTATGCGTCTGTGTATCATCTATGAGACACACAGGACTTCAGGGAATTAAAATCCCAGTAGTCCAGTTAATGGAACCTCTGGGAAGAAAAATCCACAAAAAACATAAGGAACGACCATAGCGGGACACTACTGGGAATACATCAAGTCTAGACGTCAACCAGCCGCCGCCGCCTAGTCGACCCGCCGTAGCCGGGTGGACGCCTAACCGTCAACCAGCCGTGACTCAGCCGTGAGCGCGGCGTCCGTCGCCCCGGGGCGTAGCCTGGTTGACAACTCGACGATGCGATGCCGATATATGACTGGTGCCGATCCGGTGCTAAGGAGTTCGATGGGTCGCGTCGTCTTATACTTAAGTAGGTAATAGTTAAAAACTAAGAAGCCTAAAATTAAACATAATTATGAAATCTCATTTGTGGATTGAATCATTTTGTATTTTTAATTACTCCCTTTCTCCACGCCAGCTTTGTCCCACGGGAAAATAAATAATGTTTATCCTTTCTCCCCACACACTATATCTCAAGGAGCCCCTGATGGATTACGCTTATACTCATATCATCTATAACCGGACTAAGTTCGGGTAAAAAATTGCCTATGCCACTCTTGCGATGAAGACGAATCGATTGATACGTCGAGTGTCAAAATAGGACCAAGTTTTTAGTTTGAACACATAAACCTTCCTTTGCCTTGCCGTAGTCGGGTAAAAAATAACCTATGACACTCTATACATGAAGACGAATCGACTGATACCTCGTTTCTTAAAATCTGACTAAGTTTTTGGTTTGAAAACATACCTAACCCTAACTTTGCCCTGCCAGAGTCGGGTTGAAAAATAGCCTATGACACTCTAAATCTGAAGACGGATTGATTATCAAAATTGCTTATCAAAATCTGACCAATTGGGGACTCAGAAAAGATTTTTCTACAAAACAGGCCTTCTG
The DNA here is from genome assembly GCA_946251855.1 of Alsophila aescularia. Lineage (NCBI taxonomy): Eukaryota > Metazoa > Arthropoda > Insecta > Lepidoptera > Geometridae > Alsophila > Alsophila aescularia. Next base: position 45,248,871 of record OX276378.1, read on the forward strand.
GGTTCGATCGACCTAAACTAAACAGCCTGCCAATAGTGGCGTATCTAATAGATCGAGTAACAAAACTACTCCTAATATGTCGCTTCTATTCTCCCAGCTTGCGAAAGAAAACAATTAAGTAGGTACCTATATACTTGTTATTAATCAGTACATTTGGAGCACATGGGGAAATAGTTCAAGGCCCAGTATCTTCTCAACCTTGGTTCTAACCGCAATCTTTGTTAGTTCAGCCGTTTTCTGAGAAAAATACTTGTTTGTTTGAATTGTAGAGTTTGTCACGGGAAGCGCAGTCACGTACACAGTTCGCCAGTTATTTATGTTCATAAATTACTTAATTATTTGCAGATCGCTAGTTGTTCAAAACGTGCTCGTAATAAATTATTATGGCAATAGATTTCATTCAAATATATATATATATACGATTTAATAAGTAAGATATACGCTCCATGCAAATGATAATAACTAATGAAACTCAATGAAAATTTGAAAACACGATAAGTATCGATTATCTTTCTCTATTTCCAATCCCAAGTCTATGAGCACAGAATAAATATTAGTGTACTATGAGCCCGCTTTATATATAGGCAATTAAAAGAAAATTGACCTCGAGCACATAATATTTATTACCAGACTGCGCAACGGCCGGGTAATGCGTTTATCAGCCTATATGTCTGTTCCTTTGTGGCAATATGACAGTAATCAACATTCAATATGGTGACAACAACACGCCATATACAAAAAGAAAAAAATGTCAACGAACTATGTTAAGTGGAGTATCATTGAATAGGTATTTGAAAATCATCTTTTGGTTTCTCTTATCATTTTTCATTTCAAATGACCATTTAGCATCCATAACGATTTAAAGTTGGTTAGCAACCAATCTCACTTAAATTTTTGACTCTAATTTTGCATTCAGGTTTTTTGTTAAAGTCCTTCGCCGTGCTTGTTTCTAGATCGTATATCTAGGACCTCAAAGATGGTTCTCGTGCTATCTTTGAGCTCCAATATCACATTATTAACGTGACACTTCAGTATATTAGTATTCTAAGTTTTTTTTATTTGCATTGAAGTTCTCTATTGATTTATTAAAGTTTGAACCGTGGCTGCGACTTTTCTGTTTTTTTACTTGTACCTATCTATGCCTTTCCTTAAATGGTGTTGGGCAGGACACGTGGCTAGGCAGACTGAAAACAGGTGGAGCAAAACGTTCACCGAGTGGTGGCCGAGAACTGGCAACAGAAGCGTCGGTAGTCTAGTGGAGGGATGGGTCGACGACATAGTAAAGATCGTGGGTCGGACATGGGTCACAGCACAGGATCGAGATGGGTGGCGTACAAAGAGAGAGGCCTATGCTCAGCAGTGGGCGGACACGGGCTGAAAATGATGAATGATGATGATGACCTATGCCTTGTACTATTATTTGTTCTGTGCCAAGCTTGGTAAAATGGCGTAGGCCTACCCACTAAAATAAAACAAGTAGTGTATTTGGTCATGACGTGATAGCTTTAATAGACTTGAAAATTATTAATAGATTAGGACTAATTAGAAAATAAATTAGATTTTCTTACCGGCGGCATTGAAATAACAAAACTCCAGCCTTCTACAAATTATGTTCATGTCTATACAACAATTACATGTCTTTATACATGTCGCTCTATTTTTCCTGGACTTTATAAAATTACCTATACCTACCTAGTCAACTAGCTTAAGTAATGATACTTATTACAGCAATTATTAAAAATATTAGTAACTGGAGACAGATAACTAATGAGAGTTATGTATATTTGACGGCTGAACGAATTTTGATTAAATATTGTATAATAGCTGTGCCCGCGGCATTGCCCGCGTGGTCATTTAATTTAAAAGTAGCCCATGCGTGTTATTCCAGGACCAAAAGTTTCTATAAAGTACAATATTCTACATTTCTTCAAAATTTGTTCAGCCGTCAAATAGATTTATATTTGATTGCTCGGCATCTAATCATTGGATTTAGATATCAAGTACCCCAGTTTTTAAGTTAAACCATAAGCTATCTAACAGTGAAAGAAGATAATTAAAAAATGGTCTACTGTACTTAAAATAAGCTACTGAACAAGTTTTTTTTTTTAAATCGTGTCCTTCTGTTTGTTTGTTTGTCTGTATGTTTGTTCGCGCATCACGTAAAAACTACTATACTAATTGCGATGCGGTTTTCACTATTGGATAGCTTATGGTTTTACTTAAAAACTGGGGTACTTGGTATGATTAGATGCCGAGCAATCGATAAAAATCTATTTGACGGCTGAACGTATTTTCAAGATATGTACTCGTGTATATTGTACTTTATATGTACTTTTGGTCATGGAATAACACGTGTAGGCTAATTTTAAATTAAATGACCACGCGGACAAAGCCGCGGACAGATCTAGTTATAAATAATTGGTATTCTTTGTATGGCGTTTTTTTACTCTTTTTTTTCTGTAAACGTGGCGGCAAACCCCGTGATCCAAATCTTAAAGCTTCGACATAGCTCTCACTAAGAGTTTTCGAGTTCATGTTCGCTCTAGTCTAGCCTCTAGATACATTACTTATGGTGTCTCTACATTTTTATTTGACTAAATACAAGCTCAATATATTATGTAGCAGGTATATTTACGATAAGTGCATTCACCAATTAAATATGTAATGAAAGTAAAAGCACACTAGATTATTGTTACGCTGAAGTATTTATCCAACCGATTCTTTCTTTTATTTTTGAGCAAGTCATTTTCAAAATGGATACCTATTTAAAACTTAGGCAAGTACTTACTCCAAGACGAGGAAAGTTTTACTGCCTACGCGTTTATACCGGCCTAAGAAATATCTACAGCTGATAAAACACCAAAGTCGTTAATTTTAATAAAACGGAAAAAATATATATTGAAATTCTCAATTCTTGAATCACCAACATTTCTACGTTGGTTTATAGAACGACGGTTTGTTTGATATGTTTTCCTTTGAAGAGAAAACCTACTAGGTAGGAAAATTGACACATCTGAGTGACTCGATATTAAAAATATTAAAACGCTTTTATTTCACACTAGTTTTCCCGCCCGCGACTTCGTCCGCTCGGACTACTGTTTATCGCGAAAAAAAACATCCTATTTTCTTCTAGGATATTAAAAACCAATTCAGAAGTAGGTATAGCAACGACGTCCTTGACACAAACTAAATAGTTCGTGATGTTTATTGACAGACTTTTTATTTCGTTTCCATGGCAACCACAGACCATTCTGTGATGGCAACCGTTCCTTACAGTGAGTAATCAACATTTATAGTTTTCCCGCGGAAACTTTCAATTTTCCGGGATGAAAAGTATCCTATGTTTTAATCTAGGATATAAGCTGTCTCCATTCTAAAATTCATCTAAATCCGTCCAGCCGTTATCGCGTGAAAGCTCCCCAAAAAAACAAACAAACAAACAGACAACGTTTCACTTTTCTATATTGGTATGGATATCTGTAGTACAGAATCAAAAGTGGCCATATACACCGAGGTACATATAGGTATATTCATGACCGCTTTTGATTCTATACTACAGATATATATATACTACACATATATATTCTATATATTCTATACTACAGATAATACCTACATTAGTTCCCGATGATGATTTGCATTCAATGGATTTTAGATAAAATTTGTAATTTTATTGAAAGGATTCTACGAACTATTAAAATAGTAGGAGCGCTTCAGAAGAGGAAGAACAACGACCCCAAACTTAAGCTTTGTTATATTTTTTGTCATTTTTTTTGTTATATATTTGTATTTAAAACTATACTACTACTACTTTATTAATTTGGGTATTCTGACCTTGACTTCAATTTATATCATGGAAGTAGGTATTTTTGTTAGGAAATATCCACAGTTTTTTATTAAGCGTGCTGACCAAGTACGGCGGTACGCAACTAGATTTAGACATAAATTAGTACTGCCTTCTTCCAAATTAAAAATGCACAGTTCTGGACCAAATGTTATGTCAGTAAAAATATATAATAAAATACCCGACGAAATAAAAGACGAAGAAAAAGATAACGTTTTTAATAATTAAAAATAAAAATTGTTATTAAAAAATGTTATTATAATTTAAATGATTTTATGAATGACTAAATTAGTCTAATACATTATCCAACAGGAATTAGTTTTTAAATGGTTCGGTCTGCTCCTACTTTACATTGCTACACCCTATGAGGGTAATGTGTCATTCTACCTATTAATTATTAAGATCTTTTATACATATTATGGCAATAAAAGATTGAGTATTGAGTATTTGTAAGTATATCATATTATTGCTGTATGGACCATTTTTATACCTACTGAATGTATCTAGTGATGTAATAAATGAGTAGTTGGGTTTTAATTAACCGTATAACCATAGCTCATATTAGAGCGTTACTACTTGTTATGGTATATTCCACAATGATCACCTGGGTAATCATAGGCAACTCTTTAGGTGTACTATTAGGAACTTTCTTATTTTTTTTCTATTAGTCATGTTTTTTTTTAAATAATATTTTACTTTGACTTTGACATGACGTATATTAGGCAGACTTTGTGCTTGAGGGTGGTGACCACGATGATGAAGATGATGATGGTACCTGTATGGTCCTCTATTAGAAAGCAATAACAAATATTACAAAATATCAATACAACACAAATATACACTACACAGCACAAACAAAATACAAGCGAGGATACAAAGTATAAAAAAATACGAGTCGAATAGCTACAGAGAGGAACTCTTCCAGAACTGACAAACTTAACTATGTGGTTATTATTAGACAAGAAATTAGCTATTATTTATTGATCAGCATTTAATCAGACCATGATTATAATAATCCAATACCATCATTCACGTTTTTCCTCTTCATCATAATCTTTATTTTAATTTTATTTTGCGTGATTTATTGTATTGTTTTGCACCAAAGGTTGTTTGGAAGAGATCTCTCCACCCATTATACATACCAGATTTTTTATAATATTATAAAAAATAACGTGGTTTATAAACATTTTACATGACAAAAACGTGAGTTACTCACGTTTTGATTTATTCCAACTATAGTTACAACCACATCCGGTGGTCTTTCTCAAGGAGAGCGCGGAACTCTGGCGAACGTCTCGCCTCGCACATTCAACTGGTATACATGAGTAGCTCCCGTTTTTGTCTTTTACATATATTATTAAAAGCTTTTATTTAACTTCACTTGTATGTATGTATGTATGTATGTATGTCTACCTATCTATGTATTTCTGTCCTGGAATCTTGCAACTCAAATTACGAGCTCTTCCCGGTTAGCTATCCGGCTGAAAGTTTCAGGGTAGCTCACAACATGATGACAATGCAAAAAAAAAAAAAAAGTTTAAACATATAAAATAATTTAGAAACAAGATTATACAAAAACATTTAAGTAATTTTTCTATTTATTCTTATCTTTATCCTTTAGGTAGTACTATTTTTTTATTAATATTCTCATAAACTGTGTAAAGATAAAATATACTTCGACCAGGTTTTGCAGCAGCAGCATGCTGACGCTTGTCGCGCCTTGCCAGAGTCTCGGAGAAACCTTCTAAATATGTAGAACGTTTGTTTCTAAATTTGGTGTCAATAAAGTGTTTTGTATTGCATTGTAGTCTTCTTGGTCGTGTTGGATCTAGTTTTACAACGCCCACAAGAAAAACAAACAACTTACAATGTCATGCCTATCCCCGAAAATTCCACAGCCATCTTATCCGGCCAGTAATGACCCGGTGCTAATTAGGCCTGTTTACTTTGATGGACAGTTTACTGAGCTCTTAAACCGGTGTTTTGTTGCGTTAATGGTTGTTAAATTGAGTTTAACGTACTTGGGCATGTCCACGACGATGTTTGGTGTTTGGGCGAGACTAATTTCGGCCGCTCCTTGTCCAAGTATCGGATTTTGGGAAGAAGCTAAGGATAATGAAAGAAACAAGAGGCGATGTTGCTCAGATGGTTAACGTGTTTTGGTCGCCAGCGTCACGCCGGCGCCGCAGGGCCTAGATTTAAAACCAACTACCCTACAAAATAAACATTTGAGGATTTTGCGGCAAAAAGAGGCGGAAAAACATCGAACTTTTTTTTTTTGCTTATTTAATTCGAGTTTCTAAGACAACTAAGCTGCGCCCCGCGGTTTCTAAGACAACTAAGCTGCGCCCCGCGGTTTATAAGACAACTAAGCTGCGCCCCGCGGTTTCTAAGACAACTAAGCTGCGCCCCGCGGTTTCTAAGACAACTAAGCTGCGCCCCGCGGTTTATAAGACAACTAAGCTGCGCCCCGCGGTTTCTAAGACAACTAAGCTGCGCCCCGCGGTTTATAAGACAACTAAGCTGCGCCCCGCGGTTTCTAAGACAACTAAGCTGCGCCCCGCGGTTTCTAAGACAACTAAGCTGCGCCCCGCGGTTTCTAAGACAACTAAGCTGCGCCCCGCGGTTTCTAAGACAACTAAGCTGCGCCCCGCGGTTTATAAGACAACTAAGCTGCGCCCCGCGGTTTATAAGACAACTAAGCTGCGCCCCGCGGTTTATAAGACAACTAAGCTGCGCCCCGCGGTTTATAAGACAACTAAGCTGCGCCCCGCGGTTTAACCGCGTGCAGAATGATGATTATGAAAAGTATCCTGTGTTATCTGGTACTATTAGTTATTCTGCGGTTTTATTCCAGTTTGTTAACAAAACCCGGATTTTCAGATTAATAAGTTTTTATTTATTGTTGTGGTTGGCAGTCTATTTAGTAATTTCATTCATACCTGCCGTGAACAAGAATAGGATATGTTTGAAATTCACATTAGCACTTTTTCGACATCCCATAGGTAGGATAGGTACCGATTTCTTTGGAAAGATGAAACATGTTTGGGCTAAATCAGGGCACTCATTCTCTAATCCACACGAAATTCCCAGCAGAAAACATACATTTACATATCCACGAAGATATCGTAACGGCCTTTACGCGTATGAAGGGTTCTAGCGACTTAGCCCCAGGCCTAGTGCTAGTGCTTCTAATAGGCAGAGTAATAGTCATATGTTTTTTGATAACTATCAATACAAGTCATTAGTCAAGTTATTGCCGAGTTACTGCAGCGCCAGCGCCATGTTCGCCGAAGGACGCGCGCCCTGCTGGCAGGCACTGCTTAGTCGCTCTGCCGCGGCCGCTACGCGCACTGCGCTGTACCGCTCTACTAACACCCTGGTTGTCGCGGTGAGAAACTGGGACCAAAGCCCCTTACACCGCACGTGGCAGTTATACCACGTGCCAATTACCTAGTTTTAATTTTCTCTTGTTTGTATTATTATTGTTGTGTAGTAATTAAGTAATTGGAAGTAACACTCTGGTAAATAAACCATTTCATTTCATTAGGTACAAAATATTATATAATAATAAAATTATTAATAAGTAATACCGTGGTACGTGGTACTTGGTACGTGGAATCATTACAAGTTAAATTAAATTAAATGATTATGTCACAATTTTACTGTAATAATTTTAGGTCCATAAACTGTTAACCAACATAACATGAACGATGGCAGATATTTCAAGTAAACTTCGGTTTTACTCATGGTTCAAGTGGATTTCAAATGAACTTGAAACTAAATAGGACTGATCCTTTAATCTATTAAACTAACTAGCGGTCAAAATGTAGGATAGAATTAACAATAGTTTATTTCCATACATTATTTGACAATTTAGTTCAGCACTGAATCAAAGAATAGAGAATATATTTATTTATGTTACTTTATATAGATATAATTTAAGGAGGAGGAAGATACGGCATGATAAAGAATAAAATATAATATAAAAAACACGCTTTAATACCATTAAACCGAACTAAAAAGTAAAAAATAAATTTCAATATAAGAATAAAGTAATTATGGAAAAAATTAATGTCATGGTAACAAAAAGCGGTTAAATATTCAACCACTGTCGCCAAACATAAACAAATAAAATCATAGTCCTGCACTACTAAAAAACCCTTCTTGTAATTGGGTGTTTGTTATTTGAAAATAATGCGTTAACGACTGCTTCATAGAGTTCATTTTATTTTTACCAACGAAATATTTGTATGCGAGTTATGATTTCCTGTGCATAACTGTGGCACAGGTCACCTGTACTCGTTGCATTTCAACTTGATTTTTTCTCTTCCATGAATGAGACGACAACATGCATATTTTTTAACTAGCTGTGCCAGCGGTTTTACCCGCGTTGTCATTTCTCTTGGATTTAGGTATCCTATATGTTATTTCAGGACTAAAATTTCCTATAAGGTACAATATATATACCTAGGTATTTTTGAGGGTTTATTGTTTGCTTTGCTCCGTCTCGATGTCCTACACGTGACCCTCGGGTGATGCCAAAAAAGCAACTGAATCACCTGGCGCCAGCTTTTTTATATTACCACCCTCTGGACAAAGTCTTGATGCCAAACGATTTGTCGTGTTCCATCATGATGTTCAGGGAAGCCGTCCAGATGAGTTGTAGGATGCAGTTGTGTTGGAAGGGTGGACCGTGATCGGAATCATGGTGTTTCTGCGTCGGAGGCCTTGCTTTGGAGGGTAGAGGGATCCGAAGCACGGTGTTCTCTGCTGGCCGATCGCAAGTAGTAGTTTAGCCAGCTACGAAAGGCGGCCCCGCCGCTTGTGAATAATCCTGAAATGATCCATTGGGCCGGCTGACGACCGGATGTGAGGAACTGATGAATTATTTCAGGGGGTTCGGGCGTCCCCGCAGTCTCCGCGCAAGTTCTTCAATGGCGTAGTTATGCCTTGACTTCCGTGGGTTAGTTATTCCGACATCTCGTTTGCTATTACTCGTCCAACCTATTCACAACTACTCATCATGAAAAAAGTCCAAAGAAGATATAAGTTAAAACGGCAGATGCACGTCCTCACACTTAAAGTGGATCTTGCGAAAATTCGCGGAATTCACTCCAATCTCCAACCGGTCCATTATCATCTGGAGACCTCTAAGCCCCACTTTTTCTTCTTGTCGGAGACGCAGATAGGATATCCAGCTGATACAGCATACCTACTTGGATTACCCAGGCTATATCTTGGAGCATCTATTTATCCCAAATGCCGGCGTTTGTGTATACGCCCGTGATGACATTTGCTGTCTGCGTCTCCGAAATCTTGAGCACCCTAACTTCTCGGTGATTTGGGTGCTGGTGGACACGGACATAGAGAAAATTGTGTATGCTTGTGTGTACCGATCACACAGCGGTGATCGGGGGGTGACTTTATTGGTAGACTATCTAGGTGAGGCGGCAAGTGTGGCCCAACAGCGTTACCCGTCTGCTCAATTGGTGTTTTTGGGGGATTTTAACGCTCACCACAAGGAGTGGCTTGTCCCATACCAAAAAACCGACCTCGCTGGTAGAGAGACGCGGAAGCTTGCTCTGGCGTTAGATCTCTCTCAGCTGGTGCAGGAGCCGACACGGGTACCTGACCGGGTCACTGCCAACTGTCTCGACCTGTTGATGACGACTGAACCAGACCGACACTCCGTATCAGTATCCCCACCTCTTGGTAGCTCTGATCACGGCCTGGTTAAGTCCGTCTCAGTGTATTCCCCACCTGATCCTAGCCTTAAGGGAAATAGGCGCGTGTGGAGATACAACTCAGCAGATTGGGACGAGATGCGGCAATTCCTTGCATCGTATGCGGCAATCCCTTGGTGGCAAACATGTTTCACCTCCCAGGACCCGTCGACTTGCGCGTCTGCTGTTACAGAGGTAATATGTCAGGCAATGGAATATTTCATTCCATTCAGAAGACTCTCTCTCTCTCTCTCTCCAGCAAAGCTCAGCCTTGGTTTGGATTCAGCTGTGGTCATGCTGTGGCTCTAAAGCGTGCGGCATATCTAGACTGGGCTGATGCTCGAAAGCGCAAGTCTTCTGATATTCGGGCTAAGAAAAGAAAATTTAACGTTGCCGCTAAGACCTGCAAGAAGATACTTAGGAATGCCCATTTTCATCACGTAAGTCGAATTGGGGCCAAACTGGCTTTATACCCCGCTGGTAGCAAAGCTTTTTGGTCCCTGGCCAAGTCGGTCGAAGAAAACTTCTGCCGCCCCTCACTGCCACCATTGCTGAAACCTGATGGAACACTAGCTCACACTGCTGGAGACAAAGCGAATTTATTTGCTTCTCTTTTTGAGAAGCCTCGCATCTAGATGCTTCTGGCAAGACACCTTCCTGCCTTCCTCATTGCGGGGTTTTTATGCCCGAAATTCGCATTCGGCAGAAGGAGGTTCTCAGAACGCTTCGAGCTCTAGATGTGAACAAGGCCAGTGGTCCTGATGGTATTCCAGCGATTGTGTTGAAAAACTGTGCGCCCGAATTGTCTCCCATCTTAACGCTTTTGTACCGCCTCTCTCTTCACTCAGGTAAAGTTCCGAAGAGCTGGAAGCTTGCCAATGTACAACTAGTACCAAAAATGGGTAGTCGTGCTGATCCGGCCAATTATCGTCCCATCTCGATAACCTCCTTACTCTGTAAGTGTGTGGAGCGTGTCATAAACATTAGGCTCTTGGCATACCTTGAAGACAATGATCTTCTCAGTGACCGGCAATACGGATTTCACCGAAACCGGTCTACTGGGGATCTTCTCGCGTATGCCACACACGTATTGAGCGAAGCCATAGAGATGCATGGTGGGGCGCTTGCCGTCTCCCTTGACATATCGAAGGCGTTTGATCGGTAAACAAGCTTCCCTCATATGGTTTACCTGTTGGCTTATGCAATTGTATAGTTGATTTCTTGAGGGAACGATCTATTCGAGTAGTCTTAGAGGGCTGCTCGTCTGATCGAATGGCTATCAATGCCGTTGTACCTCAGGGATCGGTTCTCTCGGCTACACTGTTTTCACTGCACATTAATGACCTTCTGAAGCCCGGTACCCTTGGGTATGCTGATGACAGTACTGTAGTTGAGAGATACACTTCCAATGCTCAAGCCAGCTGTGACGCTGTCCAGTTTCAGAGAGAGGCTATGGTAGACCGTTTAAATTTAGCCTTAGAAGCCGTGTCCGATTGGGGAGATGCTAACCTGGTTAAGTTTAATGCTACTAAAACGCAAGCGTGTTTGTTTTCTGCTAAAAAGAGTCCTCTACACCAATCTCCGTCTTTCCAAAGTGTAACAATACCAATAGGCGACCATTTGGAGCTATTGGGTGTCGAACTCACATCAAACCTGAATTTTGGGTCTTATATTGAATCCAAAGCCAAGGTAGCTGCAAAAAAATATGGTATTTTGTCTAAGGATAGGCGGTACTTCACACTGGGACAGCTTTTGAATCTTTATCAAGCACAGGACCGATCTTGTATGGAGTACTGCTGCCACCTCTGGGACGGTTCTGCCAAGTATCAGCTCGAGTCTTTGGATTCAATTGAGAGACGTGCTATCAGGCTCATTGGGGATGACACTCTGGTAAAGAGTAAGCTTCAAAGTCTGGCGCATCGACGTGAGGTAGCAAGCCTGGCGGTATTCTACAGATTGCACTGTGGAGAGTGTGCACAAGAACTGCACAACCTGATTCCCCTATCACCTTTCCATCACCGTACGACTAGACGATCGGCAAAGCGCCTCTCATTCATGGTTGAAATACCTCGCACAAGAACGAAGCGTTACGCTTCTTCATTTATTATAAGAACTGCAAAGGAGTGGAATGCCCTGCCCTCGTCAGTGTTTCCGGTAAATTATAACCCCGGTGTGTTCAAGTCAAGAGTGAATAGGTATCAACTAGGCAAGCATGCTACACCTTCGACCACATCATCGCTTTCCATCAGGTGAGATCGTGGTCAAACGATTGCCTAGTACTTAATTAAAAAAAAAAAATGCAATATGGAGAGTGTGCACAAGAACTGCACAATCTGATTCCCCTATCACCTTTCCATCACCGTACGACTAGACGATCGGCAAAGCGCCTCTCATTCATGGTTGAAATACCTCGCACAAGAACGAAGCGTTGCGCTTCTTCATTTATTATAAGAACTGCAAAGGAGTGGAATGCCCTGCCCTCGTCAGTGTTTCCGGTAAATTATAACCCCGGTGTGTTCAAGTCAAGAGTGAATAGGTATCTACTAGGCAAGCGTGCTACACCTTCGACCACATCATCGCTTTCCATCAGGTGAGATCGTGGTCAAACGATTACCTAGTAATTAATTAAAAAAAAAAAAAAAAATGCAATATGGAGAGTGTGCACAAGAACTGCACAATCTGATTCCCCTATCACCTTTCCATCACCGTACGACTAGACGATCGGCAAATCGCCACCCTTATATGGTTGAAATACCTCGCACAAGAACAAAGCGTTACGCTTCTTCATTTATTATAAGAACTTCTAAGGAGTGGAATGCCCTGCCCTCGTCAGTGTTTCCGGTAAAATATAACCCTGGTGTGTTCAAGTTAAGAGTGAATAGGTATCTACTAGGCAAACGTGCTACACCTTCGACCACATCATCGCTTTCCATCAGGTGAGATCGTGGTCAAACGATTGCCGAGACAGTGATAAAAAAAAAAAAAAAACAAAATTCGTTCAGCCGTAAAATAGTATTTTTTATCGATTGCTCGGCTTTTTCTTGAGCTACCAGTTTTTAAGTCAATCCCTAGGCTTTCCAACGGTGCAACTGCATCGCAATCGGTCCAGTAGTTTTTATAGGATATGCGAACAAACAGACAGACTGATGATTTTTACAAATGTGGTTTTTGTTAAGTAGCTTATTTTAAGTAGTTTAGACTATTTTATTTTTATTATCTTCATTGACTTTTTGTTACATACTCACTGCTTATTATTAGTAGGTATAGATATTTAGGTATATTATTCTATCCGTACCTACGTACGGGTGAAGACGTTGAGGATAATGTTTTCATGAATGAAATGATGAATCATGAACAGAAAATATTTTATGCCTCATTCAATAATAAACTTCAACGATCGGAAATGTAAAAGCACTTTTCTTTTTTTTTTCCTCTAAGTCTTATAATTAATATTGCACTTCTAACACGTAGTTTTATTAGCTGTTCCTGTGCTTTTACATTTCCGATAGATGAAGTTTTTTTTTTTTTATTGAATGAAGCATAAAATACTTTCTGTTCATGATTCATCATTTCATTCATCATCATGTTCAATAAAAAACTTCAACGATCGGAAATGTAAAAGCACTTTTTTTTCTTTTTTTTCCTCTAAGTCTTATAATTAATATTGCACTTCTAACACGTAGTTTTATTAGGTGTTCCTGTGCTTTTACATTTCCGATCGATGAAGTTTTTTTTTTTTTATTGTATGAAGCATAAAATACTTTCTGTTCATGATTCATCATTTCATTCATCATCATGTTCAATAAAAAACTTCAACGATCGGAAATGTAAAAGCACTTTTTTTTCTTTTTTTTCCTCTGTCTTATAATTAATATTGCACTTCTAACACGTAGTTTTATTAGGTGTTCCTGTGCTTTTACATTTCCGATCGATGATGTTTTTTTTTCTTTTTTATTGAATGAAGCATTAAACACTTTCTGTTCATGATTCATCATTTCATTCATCATCATGTTCAATAAAAAACTTCAACTGTCGGAAATGTAGAAGCACAGAACACCTAATAATACTACGTGGTAGCAGTGCAATATTAATTATAAGATACAAAGGAAAAAATACTATGTCAATTTTCGCCCGCCTGGGCGCTCATTCGCTATGCCACACGAAATTCCTTGCCGAAAACGAAATGACGTCACAGTCATTACGACAATAGCCGAACGATTCCACGAAGTTATCTTAACGCGACGCGTTACGTGCGTGAATGGTCATAGTGAATAATGGTCCTATAATACTTTCTTATTAGATATAATTATTTAGATATTATTTTATTGGTATCTTATTAGATACCAATAAAACAACATGTTATTTTTAAAGAAAAATAACCGAGTTCGAGGTGTTTATTTTCATTTAGAATATAGTTTTTCATAGCTTTAAAATCGAAGACGTGGTTCTTTATTAAAAGCTTTTATTTAACTTCATTTGTATGCACATTACAAATACACTTTATTGCACACCATAAAATAATACAAACAAGGATATAAAATTGGCGGTATGTATGTATGTATGTATGTATGTATGTATGTATGTATGTATGTATGTATGTATGTATGTATGTATGTATGTATGTATGTATGTATGTATGTATGTATGTATGTATGTATGTATGTATGTATGTATGTATGTATGTATCTATGTATGTATGTATGTATGTATGTATGTATGTATGTATGTATGTATGTATGTCCTGGAATTTTACAATCAATATTTCACCACTGAAGTTGTTTTTTTTTTCATTATTTTTATTTGTACCCCCCCATTCTAGCTAAGATGCATTTCGAACACATCCGTTTTCAAACATAAAAACCGCATCAAAATCAGTCCCCCCCCCCCCCCCCCCTCTGTATAGCTAAGAACAATCTTGTTTATCTCAGCTATGAAACATAAAAAACCGCAGCTAAATTTGTCCTTTCGTTTGGAGCATACGATTCTCACTTACCTTTTCCCACATCCCCCCCCCCCCCTCCGCCCTTCCCTTTCACATATAGCTAAGAACCATAGCGAACACATAAGTTTTCAAACATAAAAAACTGCAGCTAAATCGGTCCATTCGTTTGGAAATACGATTCTCACCCACCTTTTCTCAACCCCCCCTCCCCCTCTACATATAGCTAAGAACCATCTCTATTACATTAGTTTTCAAACATAAAAAACTGCAGCTAAATCGGTCCATTCGTTTGGAAAATATTATTCTCACCCACCTTTTCTCAACCCCCCCCTCCCCCTCCACATATAGCTAAGAAACATCTCGATCACATCAGTTTTCAAAAAACCGCAGCTAAATCGGTCCATTCGTTCGGGAGCTACGATGCCACAGACAACCACACACACACACACGCACACACGCGCGCACACACACACACAAACACACACACACACACACACACACACACACACAGTGATACACACCTAAACTTATAATACCTGTCTCTTTGTTTGGGGGTTAAAAATACTAACCTCTCTATTAGTTTCACATTTTTTCACACTGACACTGACTGACCCACTGAGGTGGGAATGGATCGAAATGCTGGGAATCAAATTTTGTATGAAACCCTATTGCATTATACGAACGATATATTTTTCACCTCACAAGCTCGGAAAGATTATGTTTGTCATATGAAATCTGAGTGCAAAAGTGCATTTTACCCGCTAGCGTGGAAAGAGTTTTTAAAATTCGAACCTTTCTATTCAATAATTTTCTAAACCGCCAGTCCACTGAAAATACATGAATAATACACATTTATATTATATTATTATTCGATTCGGCTCTACTCTACTCTATTTAACTCTATTCGACTCTATTCGGACCTGTTCGACTCTACTCGACTCGACTTTACTCGCTCTCCTCAATTCTATTTGACTCTTCTCGACTCTATTTGACTCTTCTCGACTCTATTTGACTCTTCTCGACTCTACTTGACTCTATTCGACTCTAATCGAGTATATTCGACTCTATTCGACTCTACTCAACTCTGCTGGTATGTATTCGTCTCTCTTCGATTCTACTCGACTCCACTCGACTCTATTCAACTCTATTTGACTCTACTCGACTCCACTTGACTCTACTCGACCTTATTCAACTCTAATCGACTCTATTCGACTCTACTCGACTCTATTCGTCTCAATTTAACTCTATTCGACTATATTATATTATATTATGTTATGTTTATACAACTGCCAGGGGCGTCTAGAACCGCCTCTTTTTTTAAATTATTATTATAAACATTAATTTAATATATTATTTAAGCTGTTTTTCTTGCACCTAGCATTTTCCTCGCTGTAGTGAGGTGAAAAGTTGTGTGTTTCGCACGGCAGCAAAGTTATTCTGCGGCTCGTACTTTTGAAACCCTCGCTTCGCTCAGGATTCTATAGAAGTACCTACTCGCGACAAAAAAAACACTTTGCAGCTTTGCATAACAAATAACTATTATTGTCTTAGTTGACGTGCTTTCGCGCCCGCCCCCGTTGACGCTGTAGAGGAATTGTTGTATAGACCAACAGCATAATACAAATATATAATTCCAAAAAAAGAAAAAAAAGAAGAAAAATTTACAAATAAATAACTCTCCTAATCGTCACGTTTATTACGAACTAGCTGTGCCCGCGGCTTTGCCCGCGTGGTCATTTCATTTAAAGGTCGAGACCTTGCTGCGATGTGGCGGCCGATCGGCATATCATGGTGTGTGTGCGTGAGGCTTGTGCGTACGAGCAGATCGGCATATCTTGCATGCTTCACTTTCGATTTGGCGGTGTGGTTCAGTGTTTTTACCCGACTACAGAAAAGCAAGGGAAGGGTAATGAGTTTAACAGTCTATGTATCTATGTATGTATGTATGTGGATATGGTCCATCATAACGTCGCGCCTATTGGTTCGATTTTGACAAGCGAGGTGTCAATCGATTCGATTTCAGGTATAGTGTAATTAGACAAATAAAAAAACGACTTCGGCAAGGCAAAGTAAGGGTTATGTGTTCAAATTAAAATCTTGATCCGATTTTGACAAGCGAGGTCTCAATCGATTTGTCTTCACCGCAAGAATGTCATAGGCTATTTTTTACCCAACCGTAGACGGGTTTTAGTTTTTGAACTTATGTCTTGTTTTAAATCTTGATTTTGAGATGTTTTATATATCTAATCATAACACAAGTCATTCGTCTACGAATCAAACCGTATCCTCAATAACTAGACTAACGTTAAATTTAGGAAAGGAAAAATTCGACCACGAAACAGCACTTGACCCTGTGACCTCCTTAATGCAATTATACGCACCCAATTGAACTGTCCGTCTGTCCTCCTATATCTTCTCTTTCAATCAAGAAAGAGCAGATGTCATAAATACAGACACTTTCTTGCCTAACTGAATGTCTGCAGTTTTCGAATCTTGGCGTGGACGGCTTGTTTTCCTTTGAGGCTTGGCGTTGAAAGAGTTCTAAAGCTAAGTTGGTTTATTCATACTACATAGGTAACTAACTACTTTAGGAGAACAATTTCATAAAGCACGGAATATAAAAATGCACCTTTTTGCGAACAAGAATCATTTTATAACAGAACTAGCTGTGCTGGTCATTTTTCTGGGATAAAAGCAAAGAGATATATGTCAGGACACATAATATGATTCAATGGATAAAATTACCTGTACAAAATACCAAATGCCAACCAATTTTATTCAGCCGCTCAGTAGTTTTTATTGATTGCTCGGCTTTTGCTCATCAAATTGAGATACAAAGTACACCAGATTTTAACTCAAAACCTAAGCTTTGCAACAGTGAAAACCACATCGCAATCGGTGCAGTAGTTATTACGTAACGCAGGCAAAAAAAAACAGTTACGAAAATGTTATATTCTTGTTCACTAGTTTATTTTAAGTCACCTTAGTTTATTTTAGGTCACTAGTAGACTTTTTTTTAATTATCTTTCTTGTACATACTTTTTGTTTGTTACTTCTATCACACGAATCATACTAATACCACAGTACAGAAGAATATATTTGTACTTAGCTAATATGGGATACGTACGTAATTTCGAATGTCGTTTTTGCGAATGTCTATTCCTCGAAGTCTATTCATCGAATCCTCGAAGGGTATTTTCTGCGAATGGTCAAAATTGCGAAAGGTACGTTTGCTCGAATGGTAAGAAGTGCGAAGGTTTATTCCTGCGAAGGGTCGTTTGGTCGAATATTCTAATAAACGAGCTAATACTGTCCACATATTTTATTCCTGCTTATTACACTACTACCCAAAAAAAGGAGTGTCATGTTTTCA
Organism: Alsophila aescularia; assembly: GCA_946251855.1. Lineage (NCBI taxonomy): Eukaryota > Metazoa > Arthropoda > Insecta > Lepidoptera > Geometridae > Alsophila > Alsophila aescularia. The sequence continues at coordinate 45,266,756 of OX276378.1, forward strand.
GGGTTCATGTATGTTTGTATGTATGTATGTGAGTTTCTTTATTCCACCATAACTTTTAAACGCCTGAACAGATATGGATGTATGGAGTATCGTTAGAATTCTTACATTATCATCCCGAGTAAAAATAACAACTATTTATGAAAAAAACAGTGTCGCGGTAGTATGGCTCCAAAACAAATGCGAAAAAAGAACTTCGTGTTTTATAATATGGTATCAAATTGAAGGACTTGATGAGCGGATTCCAACTAAATGTATACAATTTAATTAAAATGGAATATGTTTGGCAGGCAGGCGTGTTTTTTTATATGTGGCATGTATCTAAAGTTGTTCTTACCTATTAGCTTTTAGGTTATACGAACAAAAACAAAAAAGTACCAGGTTAGCATATATTGCTAGCAGGAGTCGACGGTATTTCAAGACAAGAATCATTTAGTGGCAGTCAAAGCAAGGAGAACTTGTACTCAAGAACTTGTTAAAGTACTATAGTATGTACCTATTTGATATTATTGATATTATTAATCTAATTACAATAAATACTTTGAACTATTAAAATCTATGTCTATATAACATACCTACTGAGTGAATGACAGCCAATGCACTAAGCTGTGAGTTGTGTGAACTTTTAAAAATAAGCGAATGTTTCCTTTGAGTAAAATTTGCTAACTTAAATATTCAGGGTATTTTACTTCCAGGTCCCGTTCGAACTATCTATTTTGTATATGAGTTTTACGCATATTCAACAATATTACATACGTACGCGTGAAAACCCTTTTTTTATTGGGTTAAAAATTGATAGAATATTTGTATATTCGATCATACGACCCTTCGCAGCAATTAACCTTCGCAGTTTTGACCATTCGAGCAAACGTACCTTCGTAATTTTGACCATTCGCAGAAACGACCCTTCGAGGATGTAAGCATGCGATGAATAGACTTCGAGGAATAGACATTCGCAAAAAAGACATTCGCAGGTGACTACGTATCCCGCTAATATTATACTAAACCACACTAATATTTCAAAGTGAAACGTTGGTAGTTTATTTGTTTGTTTTGGGAGCTTTCACGCCAAAACGGCTCATCCGATTTTGATGAAACTTTGTGAATAGGTACTATACAATATACCAACATGGGATACATTTTATCCCGGAAAATGGTGTTTCCATGGGAAAACTGGAAAATTGTAGATGACTCGCTGTAACGAACAGTTGCCGTGGAAACTAAATACTAACAAGTCCGTAAAAAAGCATCAAGAGCGTTGGTGCTATACTTTTGCCTTGGTTTTTAATATCCTAAGAAGAACTTAGGATGTTTGCATTTTTCGTGATAAACTGTAGTCCGCGCGGACGAAGTCGCGGGTGAAAGCTAGTATTTTATAAATCAGAAAAGTGTAGCTACTGTCGTTAACAGGCCAATCAGGGCATAGAGTTTTAAAAATGAATACTGTCTTATCGAGCGGAAAACTTCGTATGCGTGATGCAGAACTCCATACATTAGAACTGACAGTCCATACAAAACGTCATAGAATGCATATAACCGATTAGCGTCATAAGCGTGTATGTGTACCTATATGATTGTTACTTCTTCACGCTCAAACGGCTGAACGGATTTGGATGAAATATAGTACCAGGGTAGCTTATATCCTGGATTAACACCTATGCTACTTTTCATCTTCATCATCATCCATCATCATAATACACGCCGGCGATACCGCGGGGCGCAACTTGTTATAAGTAGGTATATAAAAGATAGCTTATATTATATAGATATTTAGGTAGGTACCTATACCTAATGCAATAACCGGTGGTCTCATTGCTATTGTTAACATTATATTGAAGGTATTCATCATAATTCTAAGAATGGAAAATATTGACAAACAACTTCACAATAATGTCGTATATATGCGTCAATCAAATATATATATGGTTATTTATCTTCCTTCTATTCTCCTCATAGAGAAAGGATTTTATTCGTCGTTAAATCTCCTATAGGGAAAATAAATATGCCTAGGTAGTTTACCACAGTACATTATAGTCCTTAGATAGGTATATATATATATGTACCTACTGTGGAAGTACTTAGGTACAGCTCCGTACATCACCACTGAATATAAAACATACTCGTTGGTTGAACCAAATGCAAATGTACCTATTCTTTATACTGAGGGGTACAACATTTTCTATCTCAATGTTGCCTGGTTAAAATAGCATTTAGCGATAAGGTCGCCAATTGTAGCACTCATTGTAAATGATTATTTTTATTGAAATTATATATCAGGTATGTACAGTCAACTACAAAGGTCGCTGAACATTTCCAAGCTCTAATTTTATTTACTACATTTTTTTGTGTCTGTTATATAAAGACGATGGTAAAATGACTTTTGTCGCTGAATGTACCTACATAGAGCATTTATCTATGTAGTATTAAGTTACTGACCTCTTGTAGGAACAATTCTTCGCTAGTCCCGGTATCGACCAAGTAGCGCTCGTTGCAAGGCCAGCCGTACATGTAGAAGAACGTGTCTTGTGGAACCACACTAACTGGCTCCCTGCCCATGTACACTTGTGGACTAAAGGGGTCCACTTCCGTCAAATTGGAGTCTGTGCAACTCAAGTTGACGAAAAGCTGCTGTTGTCCACAGCATTTGTACAAGCAAATTCGCCCGATGCACGGACACCCGAACCTCTGCACCGTCCCATTGTTCTCGACTTCGTACCAAGTCGAACTTGGGAACTCAATCCCATAGAGGAGCACTGATCCATTCTGATTTACAATCCCTTCTGATATGTCCAGACTCTCTGCAGAAGAGCACGGGTTGCAGTCCCCGAGCCGACTCAGGACTAAAACGTATGTCACCAACAGTAGCCCCTTCATATCGACAACAGTCACTCAAGTAACAGTAACAGTACACTCGATCACTTTACATCAGTACCGCAGTAATAGTAACAACACATTATTTCAAGAATGCTAGAAAAACCAAAATACGAAAGAGTTTGTCGCGGTCTCTGATTATGACTAATAATGGAGTCGCTGTGAAGTGAATCAGTAATCGGGTTATCACGCTGGAGTGTCCTTATCTGAGCACTAGTGAGGTAATTTGATGTATCATTTTTATAATGATAAGAGGAAAGGCGGGTTGCGGATCGCGCGCGTTTTCGCGGGTGACCTGAGGTGGAGAGCAGACGTGCTGCTCAGTGGATGCCTGCTTCCCGACTGTTGAATAGGTAGCTACAATGTTGTGTTGTGGATTGGTCTCTATTCTCGCCACTCTCAGTCCGCGGGATTGCTTCAAGCTGGTCTTTATCAACTTGGTTTACTTTACATTGTTTGTTAACGCGGGATGATTGATGCGAGGTACCTACTCCAAGAACAAAATAAATGCCCTCTTCCTTCATTGTGATGTTATGATGACGAAGTGTATGGGGGTTGGCCTATATCTATCTATGGTGAAGAACCCCGGATCGTAGTAATTTAATCATTCTACAATTAGGTAATGATTCTTCGTTATTTGATCGTAGGTCGGTTTATCACTGCAGCGTCGAGTCTCTCTGCGTCGACTTTATAAGGCCTAATGTCACAGAATAAATAATAGCTTTTGTATAGTTCCGTTTCGTAGTTTTATACCTTTACATCAGATGCAAAATCTCTTTGATTTTGGTAGTTATGTAGGTTATAGGTAGCTACTTATAGGTAGGTACTAGGTACTTACTTAAAGCACAGAATAAATAATAGTACAAGTTAATTAGTGCTTAAAGCCGTAATTGTACTATTATTTATTCTGTGGCCTTACCTGAAGTTGGGTGGATCTCCTCAAAATGACGTTGTCATTCTTCTCTGCGTCATTGTTCTCACAAGTCAACGTCCGTCAAAGTTCGCTATTTTCCGTGTATTTTATCTTGCAGAATATTTGTTAGTCGGTACGCTTACTGGTTTTCTATGGGTCGTGACTTAGAATTCTCTAGGGGTCGTGGCGACAAAAAATAATATAGCGGACTTTACCTTGTGAGAACAATGACGCAGAGAAGAATGACGACGTTATTTTGAGACGTCAAGTTTATGAAGATAATGAAACTGCAGAAACATCAATAAAATTATAACAACCGATATAAGGCGAACATATATTTAAGCGCCATCTAGTCACCGATATAGTATCTACTAAGTAAGGTAGACGGTCCATGACATGAGTTTCAATAGATGGTGCTAATAACAATATTTGCAATATTTATTTAGATGGGCCTTAAAACGTAAAATACAATAAAGTCTGGTTTAAAAATTTGGTTTCAAATCTTGACTCAAGATCTCCCAAATTTTTAGGGAACGTGAAAAACTGTGGATCAAACATTAAAATTGTATAGTTGCATTTTAAGGAATTTAAGGTCCATAAAAATAAATAATGCAAATATTGACATTCGCGCCATCTAGTGAAACTCATGTCATGGACCATGATAGCGCATTTTTATATAATATGCCAGTGCCCAAATTACATAACTTGGCTTCAATCAGATTGTCACTTTTTCCATAGCAAAATCGACTCTATCGCAAAGCATTATTGAATTTCATGGCTTGAAACCGTCATGATCAACATTACGTAATCGCACTGCCGGGCCACAGAACTTGGCTTCAATCAGATTGTCACTTTTTTCATAGCAATTTCCACTCTATCGCAAGGCACTAATGAATTTGACGGCTTGAAACTGATATGATCAACACTACGTAACAACACTGCAGGGCCCCGACCATAGAACTTGGCTTCAATCAGTTTGTCACTTTTTTCATAGCAATTTCGACTCTATCGCAAGGCACTAATGAATTTGACGGCTTGAAACCGATATGATCAACATCGCGTAATAGCACTGCTGGGCCCCGACCACATAACTTGGCTTCAAACAGATTGTCACTTTCTTCATAGCAATTTCGAAGCTATCGCAATGCACTAATGAATTTGACAGATTGAAACCGATATGATCAACATTGCGAAATAGCACTGCAGGGCCCCGTGGCCCAATTACATAACTTGGTTACAATCGGATTATCACTTTTTTCATAGCAAATTCGACTCTATCGCAAGGCATTAGTGGTTGCGATACTGAGAATACGATTGAAGCCAAGTTATGGAATCAGGCTACTGACCACTGAACTTGGTTTCAATCGCATTGTCAATATCGCTATCATTAATTCCTTGCGATAGACTCGAACTTGCTATGAAGAAAGTGCAAATCCGATTGTAACCAGCAGGTCGACCGCGGATGAGCGATCGTTTTGGTATTTACGTTTACGTTTACCATTGACGATTACTATCGAATAAAAATTGGTAACGCGATGAGTAATCGTATTGTAATGGTTTATTGAACGAATGAATAGTTTTCAATCGACTGCAGGGCGACCGGCGATACGCAAAGTAAACGTAAACGTTATCAATTTGTCATTTTAAAACCATAAACCTCTATATTAGTACTGACTTTTGGCGGGAAACGAAATCGAAACGGGTGTTTTGCTTTGTTTTATTTCTCAAACTGCAGGGCGACAGGCGACAGCGGATACGCAAAGTAAACGTAAACGTTATCAATTTGTCATTTTAAAATCACAAATTAATAAACGATTATACCATTAGCAAGGCCATAACCAAGAAAGTTTATAACATTAAGTAGTACCTACTTTCGGCGGGAAACGAAATCGATCATTTTTATTATTTTCTAAACTTGTGTATCTTCGAGTGTTAATGTGTAATATTGGTGGAATATTAACCGTAAGGTATTCGGTAACGTGCACTAGTGTAGGTAAATGATACAAGCGTGCCATTTCGTGTTCTTTCTGGAACTCCCTAGGAAGTTTTAGTAAAGCTCCACCACTTTACTGCATCGTGACAAGTAGGGTATTATTGGGGCTTCTGCATCACTTGCTCTCGCTTTGCTCGAGCAGCGATGCAAAACCACCCAATAAACAGCGAGATGCAAATCCGATCAGTTGGAGTGGCGAGCGAGCCATTCTAAATGCAAGCACTTCGTACTTAATACAAAAATGCGAAGTGTTCATTCCGATTAGTCTAACTATCGCGACTCATGCATGACTGAGATCAGCACTGCGATTACGTAATGTTCATCATGACGGTTTCAAGCCGTGAAATTCAATAATGCTTTGCGATAGAGTCGATTTTGCTATGAAAAAAGTGACAATCTGATTGAAGCCAAGTTCTGTAATTGGGCCACTGTTACTTGATCTCTTAATACATGACATCGAATTCATAAACAACGCCAGTACGTAGACGTACTAGCGTTAGATTAACTGATGATTTATGCTCTGGTAGCGACTTACATTTTATAACATAGTTATTAATATCGTATTGCTATTTTTGCGCCAGATCAGGCGTGCAGACTAGTGCTTGTCTCTTCGTTAAATGAACTATTGTAACAAAATGCGGTCTCTATCATCCTCTCTAAGCGAGACGCCCATAAAGAATTCAATTTATTATCTCAATGTCTACGAACAACGGTATAGGTACTTGATGCGCGCGCCGCTCCCCGCGCCACCGTTACAACCGTACGATTTTCATGACAGTGTAATTGATATTCACTGACGGAGTTGTAATAGAAGAATAATGAAATAAAATTCGTAGGTAAATATTAATATTAAAAGAATAATTTTATTAATTTGAAAAAAAAACGGCAAATAGGGCACTTGTTATTTAATGATAAAGCACATTTTGCACAGCTTATAGCGTGCCCACAAGGTATAAAACAAATACACAACTGTCTTGTTAAACAAATTTTACAATTCAATATATTTGTTATACTATTTGTATTAATAATTGAATTAGCATCTCGAGTCGGAGAAGGTACAACGTATCGGAGCTGATGTTTTTTTCTCTGGTTAGTATAATATATGTACAATCTTGAAAGCAACGAGCGTGTTCTTCCGCTCGTATATTCTTGAGGCCCCAATCTTTTAAGCCTCCACCGCAAAAGTAACATAAAACTTTGTCTTTTTCCCCTACATAAAAAACCCCGCATCTGCCATTTCTTCAGGTGTTTGGGTCATTTCTCGAGGCCATGTGTTGAAACTTTGGAAACGTAGTGTTTCCAAGGCAAATTGAGGGTGAGCAGCTTGTTTGAGATTTATCACATCATTAGCAAACATAATTAAACAATAACTGTAACAACAACTGTAATTAAACAACAAACCTTTTTTATTATATTTTATAGGTTGACTAATATAACGCATGAATTTATTCGATAACTTACAAAATATAGGTCCGTATGAAATACGCAACTAATATTAAATTTAATCTCTACTGTTAGTTATACTCTCGAGTACCTTACCTACATAATGTTAGAATTTATCACCGTAAAAAAATATACTAACCTCATTAGACAATTTTATTGACTAAAATAGAATAACAATTGGTCACCACTTCCCTAAATAATTGAAAATCTTGAGGGGGGGGGGGATTTATTATTGTGGATTGAGGATTGTAGGGCACAATTTTTACAATATACTTAACTTAGTTGAAAAAGTTTTGCTTACACTAGTAAAGTACTGAACTATACCTAAGCTAAATTAGTAAGATTGTAAGTACAAAATAGAAATTGTTTGATTTTATAATATTATTTGATTTTAAGTTTGTAAGCGTCCATAAATAAACACGGAAATGTCTATAAGACTTATTGGTTACGGATACTTACTTTAATTAAACAATAATTATTACTATTGCATTATGTACGAAATCTAACATTTTTAGTCTTTTAAATCAATCAATCCATCATAGTGTTTATTTGCAAGAATACATTTTACAATATGGGTAAATACTTAAATAACTGTAATAACTGTTTGTATATTAGAGTACTGTATTTTTCCCCATGATTTTTTAATTTGTTGACGATCATAAGCATGTAATGCATCTACCTTTATGAGAATATAGTTAAAATTTAATAAATTGAAATGAATTGAGTGATAAAATATTTAGGTACTATTTAAAACGATTATACTTTATTGAATTTGAAGCGATAATAGCTCGGTGGTAAAAGGTCCTGGCCACCGATTGGGTGGTCGCGGTTTCAAAATCCTATCACAAGCTTGAGCTTTCGGTGAAGGTAACATCGTTACGAAATCCATGGTGGTAGGACATTATCTCATGCTCGCCTGTCTTGCTACTCTATACCTAGTTTACCACCCTCACCCAAGTAGGAAAATCTGTCACCAAGGTGTTCCATTCCAGCAGCTATCCTTGAGAGCCAGTGTAATCTAAGCATAGTGTGTTAACACCCTCGACCACATCAGGTGAGATTGTGGTCAAACGCTAACCTATAAGAGACAAAAAAAAACGATATATATAAAAAACAATAAAACAAAATAAGTTAAACTTATGTAGATTCATTGTAAAAAATACTTTATGATATAGTATATAGGTATGCAAAATGAATATATCTTAATCAAAAAAACATAATAATAAAAAAAACAAAAAAAGTCACTTACAAAAATATTTTGTGATAATTCAAATTACTTACCGTATTAGTCCAATAATAACCTATTTTATTTAATATATAGGTTTTTAGATTTTAGCATAGCTCTGTTTTTATTGGATCTATGTTAAGATACCGTATATAACCAATATAACATGAAACATCACTAACAATGACTCGTTGATTGCATAGTACATAGGATGACCATATAAAAATTTCGTCTCAAATGATAGTGACATCGCGGCGCCTGTCATAGGATCCCTAAAAAATGTGAGTAAGGTATTGGTCACATATTGATTGGGAATAATATTTAGAAGACGAGGAATTATAAATCTTATAAGCACTGAACATAGGGGTTATAGTGCTCCAACAATCAACTTGATTATTTTCACATTAATTATTGAATACGTGGTATGATCTTAGCTTTACAAATTTAGCATTATAAATAGTCCCGATCTCAATAAATCACCATCAGTTATTTTAACGGCAGCCAGCAGTGATCATTCCTCCACTAGAGATTATCTTCAAAGACCGGTAAAAGTATGTAAGTAACAACATATTATATAATAATAAATAAATATATTCAGAGGTATGTCGAAATACAGAATGCAACTTTTTTTACAAAATAGACTAACGCTGACCACTTTCTGACCTGATATTATGTGACAATGCAGTGTATAATATAACACATTGTCTAGAAGACCCCTACTCTACTCATTAATGACTCGAATACGTAATATCTTCAGATAAAACAAACTTTTGAACATAATATATTAGTAAACTACATTTGTCGTATAATACTTTTAGAAAATGTTTTCATAGGTAAAAATATTCATCGCAGTTACTTAGAATCTTATGCAATTCGTTCGCTCATGGCGACATGAAGTATGCGAGTTAATTGTTTACGTTTTCATTATGTAGCGACGGCTATAGAAATATACATAAGTTTTGTATGTTGAGTACGATATTCGTTTAGTTGCTTATGTTATTGTTCAATAATAATTGAGTTTAGGTATTGCTCTATGCTTTTAAACATGATAGTTTCCTAATAGAGATTTTTAACATTGTTTCAGGAAGACGAACCTATAAAGGCTGCCAAACTGAAGAGCTACTTTTCACGCAGAGTAGGATTAGGATATACTATTCAAAGTGATCCTACTAAGCATGGAAACTTTTACATAGAGGTGCGTGTCTCCAATAGCCAAGAGTTGGAGGCGCTTAACTCTAACAGGTGGAAGCACTCCCTCTTAAGCATAAAAACGGCTGTGGACGATACCACTCCAACCTGGAAAGCGGTGGAACAGCTGGTGACGGCTGTCAAGAATGATTATCGTGGTATTCGTCCAATACTATATACAGTCAAAATAATGCTTGAGGTTTTTTGATTAAGTACATACCTACATTATTTAATTTTGTATTTCACAGATTTATTCTCGTCTAATATTGTCTTTGGTTTATCTCTATATTTTTACCTTTATATAAAGTTAATTATTATCTGACATGATGAACTGATTTCTTTAACGTGAATATTTTAATTTGATTGTTTTTATTCCTTACAGAATCTACTCAGTAGATAAAATATGAATATGAAATCATAAAATGAATCTTGAAATGATAAATTACATTGAATTTCAAAGCACACATTTATTTGATTGTTTAACCTGAATATTTTATTTGGATTGTTTTTATTCCTTACAGGATCTACTTAGTAGATAAAATATGAATATGAAATCATAAAATGAATCTTGAAATGATAAATTACATTGAATTTGAAAGCACCCATTTTTTTTTCTGATTCTTTAACCTGAATATTTTTTCTTAGAGAATCTACTTCGTAGATAAAATTTAATATAAATATTCCAATTCGAAATATCAAAACTATTGAATGAAATAATTAACATGTTTTTTTGTCAAGCTTGTAATTTAAATGTGAACAATTTTTCTGCTCATAAAAAGTCCAATATCCATATATCTAACTCTTTGTTACAAACTGAGTTTAGTAATGTTCGCCTTGTAAATTGCGCTTTTAAAAACAAAATAGTTAGTTACAGAATAAATCCAGAGAGTTTTACTATTTCGCCAGAATTATTTTTATCAAATGTTTCAGACACATCTTGTTCACTTATTAAAGAATCATTGAAAAAACATGCTTCAGTTAAAGTTAATTTAGAATTATTTGTTTTCTATGCTTTACCTAAGAATGATGAAACGAGTCTTAAATCGTTTAACACAAAATATGATATTTTAGTTCAAAGTTCTGATATAAATGCCATTTATACAACATTAGTAGAAAAAATGATTACTAAATGTTCCGAATTTGAGCTTTGCGAATCTGGATGGACAATCGAGTAGATAAGTCATTTAGAAATTAATATTGCTAAATATTGTCCTTTAAGATCCGGTTCATTTATACCGTTGCCAGAAAAGGTAAAAAAAACTAAATCATGTTTAAATCTAAGAAACGAGGACAGTCATTGTTTTCTATGGAGCATTGTAGCACATTTAAACCCCGCTAAAAGAAATCCCAATAGAATAAATTTATATCCACATTATTCTAACGTCTTGAAATCATCGAACATGACTTTTCCTCCGAGTTTGGACGATATAAAATTATTTGAAGGCTTGAATCCAACTTTAAGTGTTAATATTTATTAGTGATGCAACGAATAGTACTTTTACGAATACGAATACGAATACGGATATCAAACCTACTATTCGGCGAATACGAATACGAATACGAATATCTCGCCATGGTAATAAAAGACTAATTTATTTGATAAATTTCTATTCTTCTAATAATTAAAATTTACAACAGGCAAATTTTTATTTAAAAAACATAAAATTTGTAGATTTTCTGGTTTAAGGCGATTTATTTTTTCAGTCTGAATGTTCCCAGCCGTTGAAAAGTCTTTGTGAGGCGAATGTACATGGCTTCAGTGAAAAATATTTTTGGGCAAGTTTTTCTAGACTTGGAAAATGGACATCTTCTCGCCAAAAGGCCAGTGGATCAGCAGTCGGCGATAAATTTGGGAGCTTTAGATAAGCATCTATTTCGTTTTTAGTTTGCGAATCCCCTGTAAAAAGACATTTTGAAATTAAATTTAACTTTTAGTATACTATGTAGATGACAAAGAGTACCTATTACCTATTAATAACTTTTCTAACTTTTTTCATACTCACCAGAAAATATTGAAATTGGCTCTTCCATTTCAGCCTCTTCAATTATTTCTTGGCATACTTGCCAAATTCCTCTACTTGTCGATGGTTGAGGTTCTTCTGGAGGTCTTGTCGGTCTTACGGCCTCTCTGCCAGCAAAAGCAGCGTTAAGAACTGATCGAGCGGTTTCAGCGACCACTGTTGAGCTGAAAATCCTTGTTTTGAACCGTGGGTCAAGGATCGTTGCTAATAGATAAGTTTCATCACTTTCCATAAAGGCAAAACTATTCGAAAGTCCACTGAATAGGGAGTTTACCAGATCATTTACATCAGGATGAGAAGAAGGATCATTTGAAATTTTATTGAGGCAAGATTTTAGACTTCGTATTATTGGGATTGCTTGAGATAAAGTCGTTGATTCTTTGCTTAGCTCTTTAGTAGCTTCTTCAAAATTGGCCAGAATATCAATGATTTGGCTCATAAGAGCCCATTGCCTTGCTGTGATTTCATGACGACAATTTGGTAGAGATGGTAAAACATCTTGAATCGCTATGCGTTGTTCATGTAATCTCTTCAACATCTGATATGTTGAGTCCCATCTAGTTTCAACATCTTGAAACAAAACATGTTTCGGTATATTGTTAGCTTGTTGAGAATCTTTCAGTTGTTTGAGTGCGGAGGTTGAGTGATTAAAATGAGTAATAACTCCCCTGCATGTGGTTAACATTTCGGTCAAGCGTTCTTGACCAAATAAACTTTTTTTCAGCGCTAATTGGATGCTGTGTACCAAACAAGAAATATGTTTAATACTAAGATCAAGCTCATCATTTGCTTTAACCATATTCCGTGCGTTGTCCGTTACAACTGCTGCAACTTTACCCAATAGCTGCCATTCCAGAAACATCATATGCATATTGTGGGCAATATTTTCTCCTGAATGTGAGTCACCTTCAAAGGGAAACACTTCCAGACAATAAGATTTGGGCTGGAAATCTTCATTGACACCATGTCCAGTCAAACTTATAAAATCATTGACTTGTGAGGAAGCGTCACTGGTCCACATGTCTGTTGTGACAGAGAGATATGAGGTCTTTGTTAATTGCTCCTTCAATTTTATTTTAACACGTTCATTAATATCCGGCAGTTTTTTTTCTGTAAGGTGGGTTCTAGATATAATAATATATCTGTAAAAAAAATAGCAGTCAGGAATTAAAAAGGGTTTGTGAAAGTTGAAAGAAAATCCCACTGATATGTATGAATGAACAAATGTATAGCATTTTAATAAAAGCAAACAAACCTTGGAGCTAGTTCACTGAGCAAACGACGGTATCCCTGTTTATTTACCAAATTCAGGGGCTCCATGACTAGACAAACTTGTTCAGCAATCAAATATGTGATTTTGACAGCCCGAGGATCACCCGTTTCATACGTAGTTCGCTTTTCCCATATTTCCTTTAAGGACGCTTGTTTCTTCGCTGGAGTTACTTCAACTTCAGTGCTTGTTTCGTCTACAGTACTTATACTGGCAGCAAGCTCATTTTCGTGAAATCTCTTCACATGAGTCCACAGTGCGGTCGTAGTAAATCCTTTAATATATGCATTTTTCTCTCCCCGAGACAATTCACAAGCACAATATCTGCATATAGCTTTGCTTTCATTGTCTAAAATAAAAACAACACAATTTAAAATCCAATCCCACTATAATATTACATGTGAAAGTAAAACCGATTTCTGCGCGGACGAAGTTGCGGGCAAAGTCTAGTACTACATTGACGCAGCCATTAACTACCAACGTTCGTCTAAGTTACTTACTTACTATCCTACCTTTTGTTGATACCAAAGATATACAGACCATATAACTACTTACTCGGTAATTTATCGAAGTGTTTCCATATGTCACTTTGATCTCGTTTACGAGAAGACATTTTCAATTCAACTTTAACTTCTTTTACTTCACAGCAACCTCAGAAAATAAATAAAACAATTCTCTCTTGCTTGACTTCTGCTTTCGACTAACAAATGAAGTGAAAGAAATGAATCAATCAATGGTTCGTAATTGTAATGATAGGGAAACTCCCGGAGCTGCGGTACTGTACAAACTATGGCCGGGGAGTCCCCCGTTGCGTCGTCGTTGTGGTTAAGGCCCTCTGCACACGTGTGTATTTTTACACGCGCGTTTTTCAAGTCTGCCAGTAATTAGAGTTGCGTTTGTACGTAAAATATTAGTTTTTAAATATTCGTATTAGTATTCGCCGAATACGAATATTCGGTAAATTTCTACTATTCAGCGAATACGAATATTCGTATTCGTATTCGTTGCATCACTAATATTTATAGATTAGACAGTAAAAATCAAGTGACGGGGCCATTATATAAAACTTTGAAACGGAAATTAACGCATATCAACTTACTTTGCGTAAAAAAGGGTGACAAAAGTCATTTCTGCCTAATAAAAAATTTCAATAAACTGGTACACAAACAACTTACCAAACATAGGTCTAAAATACATTTATGCGATGAATTTTTCACATATTTCGACTCTTTAGAAAAATTTGTTAATCATAGTTGTGCAAGAGTTCAAACTGTATTACCTAAAGAAAATACAAAACTCTGTTTTTCGAATTTTGAGAGAACGCAACAGAGCCCTGTCGTTATTTATGGTGATTTTGAAAGCTTGTTAAGAGAATATTCAGATAAAAATCGAACCGCACACGTTGAAAATATACAAATTCATGAAGCAAGTTGTTTTGCGTACTACATATATTGTGAATCGAAGCCTGAGCTAAATAAAATTGTATCATATAGAGGTCCAAGCTGTTCCAAAAAATTCATTGATTCCATTAGCAAAGATGTAAAAAGGCTTTATAATTGTATGTCGGAGATAAAGCCTTTGATTATGAGTGAAAATGAGCTTAAGTCTTTTCAAAATGCTAAAGTAAGTCACATATCTAAAAAGGAGTTTACTAATACAGATATAATTGTAGCCCATCATGATCATTTTTCAGCTTCCTTTATTGGAGCAACGCACCAAAAATGCAATTTAAACGCAAAAAAATGTTCATATATCCCGATCATTTTTCATAATCTGTCAGGCTATGACTGTCATTTGTTTATAAAAGAACTTGCAGCTGTTTGTGGACGTATTAATCTAATTCCAAAAAATAAAGAAAAGTATATCTCGTTTACGAAATTCATCCCTATTGACAAAAAAAAGTGGCTCAGCTAAAATTTATTGACTCTTTTAATTTTCTGAGCTCCAGTCTGGATAATTTAGTGAAATCAATGAGACCTGAAGACTTAAAAACTATGCACGAATTTTTTAGAGATAAAAAAATATTTGATTTAGTCAGCAAAAAAGGGGTATACTGCTATGACTATATAGATTCATTCGAGCGCTATGAAGATACAGAATTACCTAACCGAACGCATTTTTATAATAAACTTACATCTGAACCTGTATCAGATAAAGATTATGAACATGCTACAGATGTTTGGAATGCTTTTGAAATTTCTAATTTAGGAGTATATACAGATTTATATCTCAGATGTGACGTACTTCTCTTATGTGATGTTTTTCAAAAATTTCGCACTATGAGTTTAAAATTTTATAACCTAGACCCATGTTTTTATGTCTCGTCACCATCATTGAGTTGGGATGCCATGTTATTATTTACGCATATTAATTTGGATCTCATTTCAGACATTGAAATATATCAAATGTTAGAAAAGGAGGAAGTTTGGCACAATGCTCCTTGAGATTAGCAAAAGCGAATAATAAATATCTTCCTAACTATGATGAGCAGAAACTAGACAGTTATTTAATTTTCTTAGATTGTGTAAATCTTTATGGTTTTGCAATGATGTAGAAGATGCCAATCGGAAACTTTAGGTTTCTAAATGAATTTGAAGTACAACATTTTGATGTGATGAAAACTATGATTGATAGTAGTACAGGATTTATTCTGGAAGTTAATTTACACTATCCTCCAGAACTTCATGATTTACATTCGGATTTACCATTTGCTGTTGAAAAATATGTCCCTCCCGGTAGTAAAAACAAAAAACTACTAGCAAATTTAAATGACAAACATAAATATGTTATTCATTATGGTCATCTAAAAGAATGTCTGAAAAAAGGTATTATTTTACTCAAGGTTTATAGGATACTAGCATTTGACCAAAAATCATTTTTAGCTCCGTATATTATGTTAAATACGGAGCTCAGATAAAAAGCAACTTCCGATTTCGAGAGAGACTTTTTTAAGAAGCAAAATAATTCTATATTCGGCAAAACAATCGAGAACAAGAGAAAACAAGTAGATGTTAAATTAGATAATGTTTGGAAGGATGTCTCAAATAGAACAAATAAAGTTTGTGGGGCAGAAAAATATATAAGCGCTCCTAACTTTAAGAATTTGTCCGTCTTATCAGAATCCTTAGTTGCCATTCAGTTACAGCAAACGAAAATCGTACTTGACCGACCTATTTATATCGGATTCACGACTTTGGAGTTAGCCAAGAGTCATTTGTATCGGTTTCACTACTCCGTGATGAAAAAAATGTACAAAGACGATATTAAACTTTGTTATACCGATACGGATAGTCTCTTATATTTAATATATACTGATGACTTTTATGAGGATATGAAAAACAATTTAAAATACTTTGATACAAGTAACTTTCAGCATGGAAACAGATATGGTATACCTCAAGTAAATTGCAAAATACCAGGATATTTCAAAGATGAAATGGGTGGTGATGTAATATCTGAATTTGTAGGTTTAAGAGCAAAACTGTATTGCATAGACTCGATCGCCTCTTCAATAAAAAAAGCTAAAGGAATAAAAAAGTCTGTCACGAAAAAACTTGATATACTAAATTATAAAAGAGCTTTACGATATAATGAATGTATGAGGGAAAATATGTGTATCATTAGATCGAAACAACACAATATTTTTACCCAAAAAATTAATAAACTTGTACTTAGCACAGACGATGACATGAGACAAATAATGGTCGATGGTTGCTCAACATTGCCTTGGGGACATTATATAACTGTATTTTAATAGAAATGAAATGTGTATTAAAATTTCATTATATGACCTGTATTTTATTATTTTAAGAATAGAATATATAATATGAGAATTAGCGTGATATTTTATTGTTATTGTATCATACTAATTGTATCATATTAATGTTAGTTATTTTTTCATACAAATGTCATTAAACAACAATTATAATTTAAACTGTGTATATTGTACTTAATGTGTAATAAATCTTTAAAATAAATTTCTAAAATTTGAAATGCATTTTCTTTTATTTTTACAAATCCTACAATGGTTCGAGTTTATCAACAAATAATCATTGTTTAAATGAACACAATTTGAATAAATGTATATTTATGTAAAGTTAACGGTTCATTTTTTAAACAATAACTATGTGTTGGGTCGAACGCGAACGTTAGAATAGTAACTATAATATACAAACAAATAAAACAACGAAATATTTATAATAGGTTTAATTTTAAAATTATAATTAGTCTAATTCGTACAACTTTTGACCTATTTTTTTAATAAGATCATTTGTAGCATCCAAAATAATATCATAATTATTATTTATGTACTGCATACTGAGCACTAACAATGGCACTTTCACTGTCACTATAATTATCATCTTCAGGATCTTTAACTTCATAGATATTTATTTTGATTAGTCTTTGCCCTCTGCGTAAGCCAGTCCGATGAATTATGTATGTTGTTAGCGCCGAAGTTAGTGGGTTTTCTTTTTTTCGATGTTTTCTTTAATTTAGACGGCTGCTCCTCCTTGGATTTGCTCGTACTGGCTGCATTAAGTGGTTGTGCATCTTTTTTTTCGAGATACTCAGTCATATCTTGTGGTTGTGCGTAGTAGAACGGATTTAATATTGGATTTGCTTCGTCGTCATTACCATAGATAGACATATTCTGCAACAATAACAATAAAATAAAATTAATAACAAATACAATTTAACAACCATGGTATATTATGTATAATAATTTACTGACAGGTAAATTAATAAGTAACTTACCAACTGAACAGATATGATTATATATAAGACGTGCGGCAACTTTGAAAGATGCTATCTTAATGAAATAAGTATATTTGTCGTATAAACAAAATAATATCAATACAGTGAATTGAACATGTTATAACAGGCTTTTTATTTGCTGCGTCAAATGGTTTCAAGTATCAGAATCAACAGAAATAAGAAGCGACCGGTCAAGTAAAAAAGCATGTTCTAACATGTTAGAACACGAATTCGTTAACATACTGACCATGTTAACTTTCACGTATCTACAATCTAAATATACAAAGGACAAACAAGAGTAATGAAAACTACATTACAAAAAAAGCATTGTATATAAATTTGTTCTAAAGCTTAATATTTTAAGTCTAGAAACATAGCTCATAAATGGTTTAAGATTACTTAAAAGCTGTTGATCATATGTAATATAACCTATTTAACTTTAATGCAATCGTTAAAATATGTAAGTATTCATCATGAAGTTGATCAAGCAACCCACATTACTAGAAATAAATAATATAGATATAAAAACACCTAAAAATCCTAAAAAAGAAATGTTATGCAACACGAATGCTCATAAGAGATATTTTCAAAGTATGGGCCAAAATAAAGGGGACAAGGGAAGAAAGTACTGTCGAATAATTAAACCTTTATTTTTTTAATCAGAGCAATCGCATGCTTCAAACATTAAAAAAGGACTTGGCTTGCCGATTTTTAAAAAAACATATAAAAAGGACACCGATTTTATTTATTGGGATAATCCCAATGAGCTAATTGAAAAGCTTATGCTACTAATAGCATCAAAAGATGCTGGCAACAGTAATCATGACAACGAAATTATATCAATAATTGAAGAATTGAAAGAAGCTGATATAATTAAGGATTAAATTTCAGATCAAATGAGATCAGATATATAGACCTATAATTAAGTTTAAAAGATAAATTGAACAACATTTACTTGAACCACTCAGTATTAAATAGACGTTGTTCAAATATGAACGTCAATAAATTTGGACTCCATGTTCACAAACACGAAAAAAAGACAAAAAGTTGTGTGGAAAATATATGTAATTTGAAACAAAATATTGATGGAAGTCTGGATTGTCAAAACAAGATACTTTCTAGTCTTAAAAATCCTATAGATTTGAATGATAGCGCAACAAAAGATTACGTTGACAAATCATTGCAGGATCTTTTAAATAAAATTTTAACATAATAATCGCTTTAATTTCAGAAATACATAATAAAATTAATAATTTTGAAAAATCCCTTGAACGTTATAAAAATGAGCCAATAACCAAACTGTTCATAGAACAATAGACTTAACACCAGCTCAAGTCAATAAAAACGATAAAGTACTTTTATTAAACAGATACAAATATATTTATGAGTTACATACTCAAAAAGCTAAAAAACTTAAAGTTAATGATTTCGTTCGTATTAGTAAATATAAATTAACATTTGGAAAAAGTTATACGCCAAATTGGTCTACAGAAATATTTAAAATTAATAAAATTCAAAATACTAACCCTTTTACTTACTTATTGGAAGACGCTAGAGGTCGTCCCATACTTGGAGCATTCTACATTCAAGAACTACAAAAAACACAACATCCAGATGTCTACCTTGTAGAAAAAGTTTTGAGAAGAAAGAAAAATAAATGTTATGTTAAATGGTTAGGATTTCCATCTAGTGAAAACAGTTGGATAGATAAAACTGCTATTTTATAAAAGAATCTCAACACTAATTTTATATCAGTCAGTTATAAGTTATGAAAGAGAATAGTCTTCTCAACAGTTTAATTAATTGTTTTCCTTTTGAACTTCATTTACCAGGATATAATTACTGTGGCCCAGAAACTCGTTTAAAGGAAAGACTTGCTCGAGGAGATAAGGGTATCAATCCATTGGACGAATTCTGCAAGCACCACGATATATCTTACAATAAATCCTTAAATTTAAAAGATCGTCATAAAGCTGATACAATTTTACTAAAAATGGCAAAGAAACGGATATCATCTTCTAATGCCAGTGTTGGAGAAAAAATTGCTGCTACTTTAGTAAACAGAGCAATGTTAGCTAAAGTTAGTTCAGGGTCAGGGCTAAAAAAGAAATTTAAAAACATTGTATCTCATACTAGGAAACATATACGTAAAATGAAACCTAAATGTAAAAAATTGGCAATAGAAATGGCTTTTGCAGCTGCTAAGGAAATGGCTAAAGATCTGCCTGTTTAACTACCTCGGATTATACCTATGCCAAAGTCAGGAGGTTTTCTTCCTCTAATACCAATTTTCGCAGGATTGTCTGCTGCTGGTAGCTTAGCCGGAGGAATATCTGGTTTAATTAAAACATATAATGAATATAAAGCTGCAAAACAACATCTTGCCGAATTAAAAAAGAAAAACCAGAAAACTATAGGAGTATCCATTGGAAAGGGTTTGCATCTTAAACCTTATAGGAATTGTTTGGGTATATATTTAGCAAAAAAAAAAGTATAATTCAACGTTTGCCTAAACGAGCCCTTTCTTATATTGATATCTTAATTCATGCCAAACACATTCCTTATTTTCGAGGTGTATTTATGAGAGATGACCTACCAAAGAATCCTCTACCTATAGAGTGTGGCATTATTAATTTAGATTGTTCGAAAAATCCTGGGTCACATTGGGTAGCATATGTAAAAAAAAAAACTATGTTGAATATTTTGATAGTTATGGAAATTTGAGACCTTCGAGAGAATTTATAGAATATATGGCAAAATTCAAGATCGTGTATAATTATGACAATTTTCAAAAAAATAACTCGTACAATTGCGGACATCTATGTCTTAAATTTTTGAAAAGTTTTTGGTGTAAGAATAGTTTTTAAATAAATACCGTGTTCCTACTCCTTTTAGCTCAGTCATTGTGAAATTGTGCTTTACTAAAGGACGATGTCCATCACGTTAACGATTTTAGGCAATAAATCTGTATTAGAAACATTATTTAATCCGCCTTTAAATTTAAATGGTCCTTATGAGTGTGGATTGCTATATTTCTCTGTTTATAATGCTATACCAAATGTTAATGAGAGAAATAACTTATTTGTTTATGGCGACAATTTGATCAATGAAATAAAAATTCCAAATGGTTCTTATGACATACTTGATATTCAAGAATTTATAAAAAGTGAAATTAAAGACTGTGATATACAAATTGAATCAAATAGTAATACGTCAATGTGTTCTTTATTGTGCAATAAAAGCGTGAATTTTGAAATAAATAATAGTATCGGCAGTTTGCTAGGTTTTCCAAAGGCGAGATTAGAAGCCAATAAATTGCATGTTTCAGTAAATCCAATGAACATTCTTCCAGTGTCATTGATAAGAATTGAATGTGATCTAGTTCAGGGATCATTCACCAACGGTTCACCTACGCACATTATTCACGAGTTCATACCAGACGTGCCTCCGAGTTTTCGATTTCTTGAAAAATCTAACAACATTATTTATTTTCCGGTTACTAATCAACATATAACATCCATCACCATAAATATTGTAGACCAACAAGGGAGTGCAATTGATTTTAGTGAGGAAAATATTCAAATGTGTCTCCATTTACGACCAACAAAATGATTGTGTTTAACCGAAACGTAATACAAAATATAACTACAAAGACAAAATTGAAAAATACTATTTATAAAAACACATTCAGGCGAAGACGACGTGTTAACGTAACAAAAAAAATAACGAAAAAAAATAAAAAATTCTCCGAGCTCTGGGATTTAAAATATGAGTATCCTCCAAGTAAATGATTTACCACAATTCGATAATTCTATAGAAGGTTATGAAATTCATACATATAACCCTTACAGCAATAGTTATAAATAAAATGATGAAATCCGAATATCTTTTAATCAACAAGACATTTATGTGCTTCCCTCGGCAAGTGCTATCTACATTGAAGGTTATGCGATAGTGACTGAAAAAGATGTTGGAGGAAAACTGGTTAAAAAACCATTAATTTCACAAATAATTATGTGTCATTTCTTTTTCAAGATATTCGATATGAAATTAACGGTGTTGAAATAGATCGCATTAGAAACGTAGGAATTTCTTCAACATTAAAATCATATGTTTCATTAAATGAGGCTCAAAGAAAAGTAGCTGCGATATGGGGCTGGAATATTAATGGATTAAAACAAAAATATGGTTATTTTAGTATTGTTTTACCTCTTAATAAAATATTAGGGTTTGCAGAAGATTACAACAAAATAATTATTAATTGCAAGCATGAACTTATATTAAACAGAAGTAACACTAGTTTGAATAGTATACTTCTTGAAAAAGATGAATGTGTTAGTATGAACATACAAAGAGTTCAATGGCGCATGCCACACATAAAAGTATCCGATCGTGAAAGGCTATCGCTTCTAAAATATTTACAAAAGGATAAACCTATACAAATAGCTTTTAGAAATTGGGATCTATATGAATATCCTTTACTACCTAAAACTTAAAAACATTCCTGGTCTGTAAAACATCTTCACAGCTAGAAAAACCTAGGTATGTTATATTCGGTTTACAAACGAATAGGAAAAATAAGAAAGACAAAGACAGCTCTATTTTTGATCATTGTAATTTGACAAACGTAACGCTATTTTTAAATTCTCAAAATTATCCATATGACTCATTAAATGTAAGGTTTGATGAGAACAAATACAGTATATTATATGAATTGTATGCCAAGTTTCGTCAGTCATACTTCAACATCGCAGCAGATCCGTTGCTTGAGTTTAACGATTTTAAAGAAAAAGCTCCTTTGTTTATAATAGACTGCTCGAGACAACATGAAAATTTAAAGTCCGGACCCGTGGATGTGCGCTTAGAAATAGAATCTTCTCAAGATATACCATATAATACAGCCGCTTATTGTCTGATTGTGAACGATAGACTTGTAGAATACAAGCCTCTAACTAACATTACACGTAAATTATCATGAATGTCATATTGGATTTGCAAGGATTTAAAACCGATTCTAATGAATTCATATTAAAAGAATTAGCATTAAAATCTGGGACGCAAATAATAGTTTTACTATTTAAGCCGCCTTTCCCGTTTTATGACTTAACTGAAACAGAAAGAAGACAAGTATGCTGGATTGAAAGAAATAGAAAAATATTTTGGAAAGAAGGATTTTTACCCTATCATGAGCATAAAATGTATATTAAGAACATTTTAAAAGATAAAAATATATATGTGAAGGGTCTGGAAAAAAATTAACTGGATAAAAAATATATTGGGTACCACAGATAACGACCAGCAACTTTTTTGTAATTTAAAAGATTTTGGTTGTCCTAGCATATTAAGTTTGTATGATAAGTATAAGACGTGTTTAGAAGTTTATCAATGTGTGTATCATTCTAGTGTATGTGCTTTGAAAAATGTAAATTGTATACAAAAATGGATTCTTGAAAATAAAATATGTTTTTGAAATAAAAATTGTTGTTTGTATATCTTAACATAATATTACTTACTACATTTAACTTAAGACTCGTTAATAGTTTTGGAGCCGATGTTAAAACATTGTATGGTCAGAGTGAACTGCTTCAGGATTATCAATAAAGTGGCATTAGACGGTTTTTGCATCACACACTCCAACGAAGTGAGTGTCAATTATACCGCTTAGGTTAAAACATGCAGTGGTCAGTAAGATCTGCTTCAGATTATGTAGGAAAGTAGAATTGATCGGATTTGCATCTCGCTGTTTATTGGGCGGTTTTGCATCGCTGCTCGAGCAAAGCGAGAGCAAGTGATGCAGAAGCCCCAATAATACCCACATGACTAGACATGACTAGACATGACTAGACATGACTAGACTTTTGACTATCTGACTGACTGAGACTAGAAAATCTGTTGAAAAAAACATACAATTTGCTATATCTCTTTACCTGGCACTGGCTAAATGCACTGGTCGTGCAGAACCAAATAATAAATATACAATAATAATTTAGTACCGCCAAACTATCGCCGGTACCAGTTGGGGAATTATTTTCTCGAACAACCATTGAAATAAACCCTTGCTCAGTCTGTAATTGGCCCTATAATGTTCTTTCGGCAGTTACAATGGGAACACAGTTACAATGGTCGTAAGACATACACGCCTCTTTCTATGAGCTGCCTTCTGACGCTCCTCCTCTGAAGCCCCAAGCAAATAGGCTCTTGCCGCCACTTACGTAGGTAGATGAACTAAAATTGATTTATAGATCACTTTTCATTTAGGTAGTAGATACTAATACTACTAGGTACTTTATTTAATAACTGGGTCTATGTTTAGACTTAACATACCTAATCTAAAACCAATAACATAATCTAAATGAAAACATTGACTTCGAATATAAATCACAATCAATGTGTATATTCAAAGTATTAACTTGATAGTATGTAACATAAAAGGTTGCCCATTAGTCACCGTTTTCAACAATCACCATTACGATCGTTTTCAAAGCCGCGAAAGCGTTCGCGGTACCCTTTTTTTGTAACAACTGTCATTTCGTAGGAAATCATTCGTTCAATAGTTTTCCACCAAAAGTTTTTTCGTAATCGTTTTTCAATGGTAAACGCGACAGTTTGGCGGTACTAAATTAATGGTTTATTGTTTTAAAATGTCAACTTGAAAACGTTTACGTTAACTTTGCGTATCCGCGGTCGCCCTGCAGTTCTGTAATACGGCCACTGTTAAAGTAGTTTTGCTCAATGAATATCTTTGGTAGTAGGGACCAATTTTTATGGCGGCTGTGAAGCGCGCTGCGGGCAATGATATTATATATAAAATGAGGAAGATACGTTGTACTCCGCTCTGCATGGCAAAGCAAACACAAGCTAATTAGCTTGTGTCGACTTAGTCCCTAGCTACATATCTCTAATCTGTGCTTAGTCCCAAACAGAGTGGCAACGACGCAACACGTAAATACACGCGACTTCCGAAACATGAAAAATTAATCAAAAATGCCATCTTGTGTATTTAGAAAGCGCACTACATACACTGGGACACTACTTTGAAAGACAGGAAGGATGTGTTTTTTCATTTTTAGGTTACTGTTTACGATATTGAAAATGGAAAATAATAGATTTAATTTTACTCAAATCAACTGTTGCGTTGCTGCCACTGCGTCACCTACGCGAACGAGACAAGTAGCGGGTTACGTGTAAGAGCGACAGAGAAAACGCGATAATGGTGCGCAGCGTTTGATGCTAGGGCTGTGTTCACTTACTCGCTCGAATCATCCGTGCGATTATCGCTCGATCATCCGGAGTTAGTGAACGACTTTGGACGTCCACATACAACTGACAACTGTCAAGTGTCAGTTTCATACTATTCCTCCCCTCCCCTACTATTTTTCGGATGACCCAGGCGAACGCCCGACGACGCCGTGAACGATTTTGAGTGTTCGCGCGGGTGATCCGTGCGTCCTCGAACGTCTAAGTGAACGGGCCCTAGGGGATGTTGACGCTTACCAACGGTTGGCGATCTTCAGTCTGAGCTCCGACCCGTAAAGGCCACGGCTGAAGAGCTTCAGTCGGGAAATCTAGCGGAGTTGCAACCCTATTTGTATTGGATTAGAATAGAGTATAGTATTTGTGTTACATATATTTGAAAACAGCTTGAAACGTGCGATTTTATTGGATAACTAGCTGTACCCGCGGCTTTGCCCGCGTGGTCATTTCCTTTAAAAGTTACTTATACGTATTATTCCAGGACCAAAAGTACCTATAATATACAATAATATACTACATTTGTTCAGCCGTCAAATAGTTTTTATCGATTGCTCTGCATCTAATTATCAGATTAAGATACTTAGTATCCCAGTTTTTAAATCAAACCCTAAGCTATCCAATAGTGAAAATTGCATTGCAATCGATCTAGTAGTTTATACTTGATGCGCGAACAAACTTACATATAGAGCTTCAGTAGTACCCGACATGGCCGTGATAGGTTAGAAGACGAAGGCGGGAGCTCGCTAAGTTTCGCTAAGCTTCGCTACGCTTCGCTCTCGCCTTCGTCTTCTAACTATTCACGGCCATGTTGGGTTGCCACTGAAGGCTGTTGGCAGAAATCTATCTGTGTTGCAATAGCAAATAAATAATTAATAGGTAGTTATATGTACCACAAACCCACCGTTGTTTACCGAAGTCCAATTGCGACACATTTAATCATACAAGTAGGTACTTCCTTTGATTGTGAAAGTACCAATTAAGCACTTTTTGTACTTATGTTGTTTTTCAATGAATAATGCGCAATAGAGGTACTCTACATGTTGATTTGATTTAATTGCGCAGAGCTGAATAAGCATTTATGTACTTAGATGTTTTTCTCGCTAAAGTATGAGAAATGTAACTGCTTAGTTGTTTATTACAATGAAGAATGAACTAGAAATCGCCTACGCATTTATAAAAGTTATATAAGGAAGTAATTAAATACAAATTGTCATTATATTATCTTCGCTTGAATTGTACGGTCAAAAGTAAGACCAATAAAATTAACTTCAAATTTAATTTGTTGTTTATTTTATTAAAATCTCGGCTCCGTCCGATTTGTCTAGGTTGGTCTACTGGCTAGTGACCCTGGGAACGAAATCAAACGGTCGCGGGTTCGAATCCTGCAAGGTGCAATCATTTGTGTGATAAGCAAAAATGTTTGTTTCCGAGTCATGAATGTGACATTCGTATTTATGTATGTTTATCCGTTATCTACTGCCCATATTCATATTTTCATCTCGAGTCTTTGAATTCAATTGAGAGACGTGCTATCAGGCTCATTGGGGATGACACTCTGGTAAAGAGTAAGCTTCAAAGTCTGGCGCATCGACGTGAGGTAGCAAGCCTGGCGGTATTCTACAGATTGCACTATGGAGAGTGTGCACAAGAACTGCACAACCTGATTCCCCTATCACCTTTCCATCACCGTACGACTAGACGATCAGCAAAGCGCCACCCTTTCATGGTTGAAATACCTCGCACAAGAACGAAGCGTTACGCTTCTTCATTTATTATAAGAACTGCAAAGGAGTGGAATGCCCTGCCCTCGTCAGTGTTTCCGGTAAATTATAACCCCGGTGTGTTCAAGTCAAGAGTGAATAGGTATCAACTAGGCAAGCATGCTACACCTTCGACCACATCATCGCTTTCCATCAGGTGAGATCGTGGTCAAACGATTGCCTAGTACTTAATAAAAAAAAATGCAATATGGAGAGTGTGCACAAGAACTGCACAATCTGATTCCCCTATCACCTTTCCATCACCGTACGACTAGACGATCGGCAAAGCGCCTCTCATTCATGGTTGAAATACCTCGCACAAGAACGAAGCGTTGCGCTTCTTCATTTATTATAAGAACTGCAAAGGAGTGGAATGCCCTGCCCTCGTCAGTGTTTCCGGTAAATTATAACCCCGGTGTGTTCAAGTCAAGAGTGAATAGGTATCTACTAGGCAAGCGTGCTACACCTTCGACCACATCATCGCTTTCCATCAGGTGAGATCGTGGTCAAACGATAGCCTAGTCCGTAATAAAAAAAATATATTTACAGGGTATCGTAGTTTGGGGCTTGGTAATTGGTATGGAATTGTCCCCAATATATTATTATTTATTAATGTTTGTACAGCCACCAAGACACTTTGTGGAATATAAAAGAATAGCGTTATGTGGAGCGTTATTCGAAACTATCTAACTATTATTTATTCTGTGCCCATACCCGATCTCAGCTCGGCCAGTGACGTCATAAATGTTCGAATGTATACCTTTACGGTGTACTTTCGAAGAATACATTTTCGCTTTCTGGATTTTAAAACATACTCGATGCCAACCTACGAATAAGTAATAAGTCTTATTATTTATTCGTAGATGCCAACACGGTCTCTGACGTCAAGAGCGTTGTGTACGTAATGAATATTTTTGAAATATGCAACGATGTCGGCTTTCCTTTAGTTAGTGCATCAGACAGTTCTGTTAGTACAACATGTAAAACATTAAGCATTTTGGTTACCCATACATACAGCCGCAAGAGGGCGCTTTTTATGAGGGATTTTAAATAAAACATGCACTTTAAATAAAACTAAGAAATTTACAAAGTCAATAAATATTACAAAGTAAATTGACACAATTGTTTTCTGTTTTTGAGCTTTTTTCTAAATAATCCGAAGTGGAATTATTGTGACTGTGATGATTTAAAACATTGGCACCGTCGAGCATTTGGTATTTCGCGATTTTAGCGCTTAATGGCATAATGAGAATTTGGCATTTATCGTACCATTCTACGTCTTTGGGATTTTACGTTTTTGGTATATTGCATCGAAATGGTTATAATTGATCAATATCCCATTATATATTGTTTTCAAACAAAACTTGACGGTTTACTTCAGGAAATCACATAAGCCTTAAAAAATCAAATAAAATGTCAGACACCGCTTTCACTGTGCCACTCTGACTTGTGGCATAAGCGCCGAATTTACGGTACCGTTTTATAAACGGATGTGCAATTATTATTTCTCTCAAATTAACATAACTTTAGACTCATATCCCGCAGAAATCCCGTATTTTTTCGTGATTTAAAGTATCATTAATTTTAACACATACTATAAACTTTGAATGTGCCAAGTTACATCAAACTCTGACCAGTAGTTTCAGCGTAATATGTGTTCTTTTAAATAACTTTTAACCCCTATCCTACGGGAACTCATGATTTTTTCGGGATAAAAAGTATTCTAAATTTAATCCATAACATAAGCTATGATTTTGCCAAGTTGCATCAAAATCCATCTGGTAGTTTCAGCGTGATGCGTGTTTAAAGAGACAGACAGACAGACAGACAGAAAGACAAAAATTAAAAAAATATCCTTTTTGCACTCTATATCGATTTTGAAGTTTAACTCAACTATAATTTTCAAAAAATATTTAATGTACAGATTTAGCCCAGTTACAGTTTTATTATAGTATAGAAGATAGATAGATAGATAGATAGATAGATAGATAAAGTGGTTCAGTCCCAATCGTTTTTTTTGTGAGTTCAGTTTGTCCTAGCGAGTTCATCGACCGCGTAGTGAGTCATTTTTTAACATTTTTGTGTTGTTTTTAGTGATTTATGGCTTGTAATTTTGTGTTATTACGTCTAATAATACTGTAAGCTCCTTACAGTTAAAATACCTAATATTAAAATAATTTAGTGTTTAGTGTCCCGCGAGTGACGATTGTCACAAAGTGCCTTTTGTCACTTTGACGGGAAAATGTTAACTTGAGTAATGAGTATATTTTTGATAGTTTAATAGTATTTTTTCGATGTTTATTGTTTTAGCTATAAAATGGTAATGTAATTTATTCTGTAAGTAATTCACAAAAAAATAAAGTTTTACGCGCGGCTCTCAAGTGTCCGGCGAACATACGGGTGTTCTCCGGGATATATAGAACTATTATTACGAAAGTATATGTTTTATCAAAAAAATCATTTTATTCTCATCTTGAATAAACCCTTGTATCTATTTTGCCCCAAATTACTCTAGCAGCTAGCCGACGAGACGTCACAGGCCGTCATTGGCGGTGATTGGCGATCGGCCGCACACTGCAACCCACTGTAACTGAGAATATATGTTTATCTCTTTCTGAAGACGCGGTTCTATATATATCTGTTATCATTTAGCCTCTTCAGTGATGCAAATTGCAAACATAGTTGCTAAAGTTCTATGTTAGTAGATATAGTAAAATTTCGCCGTATTTTTAGTGTTTTTAATGGGTATTACGTCTCTATTGGCAGCGGGTGCGACTTCGCGCTGGCACAGTAAGATTCGCAATTATTAGAGTATTTTTTTTACTACCTACTTGTAGAACATAATAATAATAAACACCTTATTACACCAGAACTATGGAACATATATACAATAATTTACAACGGGTGGTCTTATCGCTAAATGCGATCTCTTCCTGACAACCTTTGGATGGCAGAAATAACGAATTAAAAAAGGACGGTGCTGCAAAACAATACAATAAATCATGCAAAATAAAAATGACTATAAGTACATAGATATTTAATAAACTACATAAACCATACTTACATGTCAAATGCAAATAATGTAATGGATGAAAAAATATATGTGGTATGTACCAACATACAAATAATGGAATGATAAAAAAATAGTATACTTAAAGTTATGTTTTAGTACCTAAATTAGCGTCGACGCTTAACGCTTAACATTATTTTTCGACCAATCATGATATTATGTTAACATACATTACCGATACCGATATCAATATTATTGTGTATGTCAATACACAATAAATATGCTCATATTGTGTTGTTGAATTGTATTGTTGGTTGGTAACAAACAACTCTATTGAAATAACTAACTAGACTGTACCACAGAATAAATAATAGACTGTACTTGAACTGAATCACACGCATTGCAGCGTACGGATGTAGCGTGCACACAAGCACAACCGCGGCGGGCGCGCGCGGTGTGCGGCGGGCTAGCGGGAGGGTGTGCCCGGGCCTCTCACCACCTCACCAATGTTGCCATCTTAGTGGATTTTCCACTAAAACTGGTGGTTTGGTCTCTCCGTTTAGTGGAGAAATTTTGCTTTTAGTGGCTAGTGGATCTGTCTAGTGGAATTTAAGAATTTAGTAGAATATAGTTGTTATAACTGAAATGACGACCATAAAGTCGACTCACACTTTTTAAACATATTTTTCTAACCTTTTTTTGAGTATAATTGTATCGTGCAGGCAACACTTCTGATCTCGTAAGTAAATACTACACTATTCGCGGGGATTCCCCGTAACCCGTAAAATATATTTTATTTTACGCTCTCTCAATTCGGGCTACTTTTCGTTCTGAACGACAGTATGAACGTTATAAAAAACAAGCAGAGGAATAGAATGGGGTTTAATATTTTAACTGCCATATTAAGAGTACGCTGCGGTATGAAGTTAATAGGAAAATGCTGCAACAACTACGAAATCCCAGCATATGTAGTCAAACAAATTGGCAGTAAAGAATCATATCAGTCGGAAATTGTCGATGATGGTAACGATTAGGGCTGCCATCCGTCCGGGTTTCCCCGGATTCGTCCTAGTCTGAAGGGCGTCCGGGGGGTTTCTCAAGAAGACGCTCGTCATATAGACAGTTTTGTACGTTTTCTATTCCAGTAATTAGTTATGTATACTATTATGACGTACTTTGTCCGCGCAGACTACATTATTATCGCGAAAAAAGCATCCTATGTTCGTCTAGGATATTAAAAACTGATGCAAAAGTATAGCACCAACGCTCTTGATACTTTTTGACAGACTTGTTCCATGGCAACCGTTATTTAAAGCGAGTAATCAACATTTTCCAGTTTTCCGTAGAAACTTCATCATTTTTCGGGATAAAAAGTATCCTATGTATTTCAGGGTATAAGCTCTCTAAATTCCAAATTTCATCAAAATCCATCCAACCTTGTCGCGTGAAAGCTCCCCAAATAAAGAAACAAACAGACAACGTTTCACTTTTATATATTGCTGTGGATGTAACGACTATGACTTAAGTCAAACCAACTGCCTCTCATCTGACATAATTATTATTGTGCATAGCATTTTTCTGGGACAACAGCAACACAAACTTCGGTGGAATAAGAAGAGCAGGGACAAAAAAATGTCTTCCACGCAAGATAAAAGGAAATATGTTGATAATGACGTGACGCGCGATCACTTTTCATTCATATTTCAACGAACGCGTGAGTCATTAAAAAAATTGTATTAACTATGAACCTACCAAAAATATTTTATTTCTTAATTTGTTTTGACTTTGATGCCAAAAAGAAGAGAGATCTATATTATGAATTATTTTTTAGATAAGTTCCTACCTAATTTTCATAGTAGTGTACGATAGATATAATTAAATTATGTTAATGGAGTTATTTAAGACATTTCCAAAGAGGCAAGAGATATTTTATAAAAAAAAATAAAAAAATAGGTCGTCTACGGAAAAAACCCGATTTAGACCAAATGTCCGGGGTTTCCGTAATCTTTGTCCGGTTTCAGCAATATAGATGATAGCAGCCCTAGGTAACGATTAATCTGCAGAAGATGACATTTAATTATGATATTAAATTAATTATAATTTTATTGATTTGTTTTTTCAAAATTGTACTTGCGATACAAAATGTGTAACGTGTATTTTATCGGAATATTAAATGTATCTTGTTATAATAAACACATTGTTTTCTTTCGTAATGACTAAAAATGAAGTTAGTGGAGAATTTAGCGATAATGGAAGTTGGCGTGCTTTTTGTTAGTGGTTTTCTGGTGGTTTTAGGAGTTGACTCTAGTGGGGAGCTAGATAATTCGTTGGCAGCACTGTCTCACTTCTCCAAAGTCTGTGGCCCAATTACAGAACTTGGCTACAATCGGATTATCACTTTTTTCATAGCAAAATCGACTCTATCGCAAAGCATTATTGAATTTGACGGCTTGAAACCGTCATGATCAACATTACGTAATCGCACTGCAGGTTACACCTAAAATTGGCTAATGCGCAGCGCCTTGCGCCTAATATACGTAGTATCTCTACCTACTCTGTGGCGCCTAATTTCACAGCCACCATAAAGTTTGGTTCCTACTCTTTAAGTATGATTGCAAGTTGATAACTAAATAAAAATAAATCCAAATAATTTTTCAATGTTCGTATGACATGAATGAAGCGTTTTCTACTTTAAGGTAAAAATGTAATATTTTCTTGATACTCTCTCTCTACAGTCTTGTTTGAGTTGTGGCACAGATTACCCTTAATCTGTGGCTTTATGGAACTTACGTAGCATACGTTCGGTTTGGTATGAGGGCATTTAGAGCAGTTTCGAAATGTACATTTTTAACAAGCCGTTCTGTTTCTGACAAACTACCTTATTATGAGGAATAAGGTAGTTTGTCGTACGATTTGGGTTTTTTTTCTATTCCCTAAGGAGAATAGAAAAAAACCGTGTGGGGCTGTGTCAGGGCGCAAGGCCGTTTGTTTGCCGTAAAACGTCTAAGCCACGTACAATTTGATCCGGTCGTGGAACACCCTCATTCGCTCCGTGCTGGAGTTTAGGGTACCGTTGTGGTACCGTTGTGAGCTCCAGAATGTCTTCTTTCCAACAATGCACAATGTGCCTAATATTTCGATTTTGTCAAAAATTAAATATTACATCATCGATCTGACTAATCATATAAGCTAAAAAATGACACCATAATTAGATCTCTGGAGCTTACAGTTACAGAGTTATCAAAGCGAGACGACATAACCCTTTTCAAGACGGTCCTTTTTTAGTCATGGTACCCCGTATGTATTAAAGTGATTACAGAGACGTTTCACGTCAAAAACAAAAGTTATTCCCCAGCAATAACTTTGTTTTTTAAGGTATAAAGTGGCATTCCCGATGTAATTTTTAGCTGTCAATACATTTTTTATGCAATACGAATGGTTATCGAAAACATTTCAGAATAATTTCACCCACAAAATTCCAAACCGAACAGAATAGAATTATTTATGCCATTTAATTCAAAACGAACGCCCGACTAATCATTGTCACTCTTGTCTCTGGCAAGGAAACTCCCACGTCTATTCAGCGAACTATAGGGGATATCTCGAATCACAAGTTTTCAAAGACAGCCAAGCAGAATTTTCATTTTTATAATTTGGGTTCTGCATAATAACAATATTTATACCTACCTATGGATAAATGATAATTAGGGTTTACTGTGTGTGTAAGTGCAGTGAAGTTAGTTTCGAGAAAATACATGTCTTCAAATCAAATACTCAATGATTATGTTTAGGTACTTTATGTTGGTAATCATAATCCATACCAATAAATAAAAGTGAAACGTTGTCTGTTTATTTGTTTGTTTGGGGAGCTTTGACGCGATAACGGCTGGACGGATTTTAATGAAATTTGGAATGGAGATAACTTATACCCTGGAATAAAACATAGTAGGTCTACTTTTTATTTTTTGGGGGAGGCCTATGTTCAGCAGTGAACTTCTAAAGGCTCATATGATGATGATACTTTTTATTCCGGAAAATTGAAAGTTTCCACGGGAAAACTAGAAAATGTTGATTACTCGCTGTAAGGAACAGTTGCCATGGAGACGAAATAGCAAGTCTGTCAAAAAAACAAGAGCGTTGGTGCTATACCTACTTTTGTATTGGTTTATAATATCGTAGAAGAACATAGGATGCTTTTTTTCGCGATCAACTGTACTCCGCGCGGACGAAGTCGCGGGCGGGAAAGCTAGTCTATACTTTTAATAAAACAAATACGAACGAAAAAGTCTATACAAAGAAGATTATTAAAAAAAAAGGCCTAGGGTACTTAAAATAATCAATTGAACAAGAATATAACATTTTTAAAATTCGTGTCTGTCTGTTTGTCTGCGCGCATCACGTAAAAACTACTGGACCGATTTCTATGCGGTTTTCATTGTTTGATAGCTTAGGGTTTGACTTAAAAACTGGTGTACTTGGTATCTGGATCCGAAGATTAGAAGCCGAGAAATAGATAATAACTCTTTGACGGAAGGAATTTAGATCAAATGTTTTGATATACGTATTTTAGTTCTTCGAATTGTATATATGACTACTTTTAACCTAGATAAATGACCACGCGTGCGAAGCTGCGGGGTATAGCTAGTAACTAATAAATACATTAAAGCTACATCTTACTGCTTTTATAATATCAACATTACTAACCATTAATGAAATATGTAAAAAATGTATTACCAAAATACTTAGACGAAACATTGTACCTTCGTTATATGTAGTTATAGCTTACACGCACCGGTAAGACAACAAAAAAATACACAAGACAAGACAAGAAAAAACAAAACACGAATGCCAAGAAAAGCGGAATTATTGATAAAAAAAACTTGTTACTCGGGCTGATGTCAGGATTCTAACGATACCCCATACATATTTAAAAGTTATGGTGATGGAATAAAGAACGTCACGTACGTTACATACATGTACATAATCCTAAAACATTACACAAAAAACCAAAAAAACATTATCTGACTTTAACGTTGCGTTTTCGTTCGCTAGACCGAGGTACCCTATTCTGAAGACGAACTATAAATAGAGGTAGAGAGGGATGTAAATTCGCATTCTTGGACTAACTCCGCAGAACGTTAAACGTACTTTACTTTTACTTAACCCTCTCTCTCTCTCTCTCAGTGAGTGAAATATTTCCAGTGGTTTCAGTGTTAATTTGTAAGTATTTTTTTATCCTTTCATTGAAGATCTTACATAAATCTAATTTACTGACTCATATTTCAACACGGGACGCCGCGCCTTCCATGTTTTTTCTTTGTTGCGTGATGCGTCATAAAAAGTATTTAGTATATTAGTTGTTTAATTAAGTAGGTTCATATAAAATTCGTACATATAACTAATGACATAGTTTCAAGTCCATCTAAATCATTAATATTCGGTAAATGACATGAATTGCTATGAATGCACGAGCCAGGGCCGCAGAACCACAGAATAAATAAAAAAGCGTTTAGTCTTATAGGCGCGCTTTTTTTGCAAAAAGCGTGTCTATAAGACTAAAATTAGAGTTTTTTTTTAGGTATAATACGTGCGGCGAAAGATGAGACTTGACGAGCGTCAGTAGTGGGGAGCTTGCGCATGTATATTCGTGTACGAAATAGTTATCCATAATTTGTAAATCTATTCAGGGATTTTTCGACGACATTCGGAATTATGTGTATAGCAAAATTATATTAAAATTCTTTACAATATTTATTACGAAATAATAAAGTTAAAGATAAAAAATGGCAGATTGTCCAAGTCACTGTTACTGTCAGTAAATCATCGTTTTCGTCAGATGACGTTGAGGAACTACCCGGGTTGCTGTCTGGCAAAATCTCCTACTGTTATAATGATCTCCGTATCCGTCAAATTGACAATTATGTGATCACTTACTGTAAAAGTTTTTTTCTATTCATTTGGTCCCATTTAATTTGCCTTTTCTGTTATTAACTCTATCACATGTTTGAGGTTCCATTGCACATTCTTACTATGCACTTACATAACCTTTTATTGACGCCCCCATTTCGATTGGATTTAAATCAGGGTGGTATGGGGGTAGTCGCAATACGTCATGAACGTGTTCAGATAGTATTTTGTCAATGCTGAATGTCTTATAATGTTCTGTATGTATTTATTGTTCTTTATTGTACAAATAGATTTGTACAATAGTAGTTTAAGCATATCCTGAGTGTAAGGAAGTCTTTTTTGGGTTAGCCATGATTGCATATCAGCTTTCACAAAGTTGCACTCGTATACAACACATCTATAAACAAAGTAGAAATTTATAAACACAGGTTGAACTTGTCTGTACTGCGGAGGAGTCAAGCGGTGCGTGCGCGAGGCGAGGAGAACAGGAGGCAACTACCGCGCATGCGCAGCGCCGTACCGCGCCTCCCGCGCTCTTTCCGACCTAAAAATCGTCTACTGCGCAAGTCAAACCACGTGGTTTGTCAAGTCTCATCTTTTGTGGCGCGTATATAGGTAAAGGTAAATTTGACTGTCCTAGAATACTGACTCATATCTACTCATGATACTCATTCATCAGTCATCATCATCAACATCACATTCGAGTGTTGACTATTATTTATTCTGTGGTTCAGACAATACAAGCAGTGGTATAATAATATTGACTAAAAAATCTGGGTAACTTTGGCCGGCTTTTCAAATAGGTGCTTAGGTATAATTTCCCTGAGCCTGAGGCAGGCATAAAAACATATATTTTCAGGGTATTTTTATGCTTGAGTAATTGTACACGTGGCTTGCATTGCACGTCCTAAAATCAACACATTGACATTTTTTTGTGGTATCTCCCTATGTTCTAGAAAAAGTGTTCTTTGTTTGGCTGTAAATGAACGATTTGAAGGTACCTACTGGGCCCCAATTCTACTAAAACCATTGTAATGACAATTATCAACAATTTTCGCTTTTACCTCTTAAGTGGTAGAAGCAAAAAAAAAAGAGAAAATTCAAAAAAAGAAAAAAGAATAACTCAAAATACAAAAAATTACACATATTTTTCGCTTCTAATACTTTTAAGAGGTAAAAGCGAAATTAATGGGAAAATTGTTGATAATTGACATTACAATTGTTTTAGTAGGATTGGAGCCCTATATGCGTTCACAGATGTGGGTTTGTATTTATCACGGAATAGAAACATGGTATTTATTATATTAAATCAACACCACAGAATAAATAATAGTACAAGTCAACACCACAGAATAAATAATAGTCGTTAGGTAGGTACATCTTTTAGAATGAATAAGAGTTAAAAAAACGGCCAAGTGAGAGTCTGGCTCGCTCATCAAGGATTCAGTACATATTTTATATCACATTTATTTAGGTTTTTCGAATTTTTCCCTTTATATGCTTCAAGGTTTTGATTCCCAGTATACCGTTAGAAATGCGGTTCTAAAAAATAGGCTAGTGAAATAATTATTACTAACAGTCGCCTGCATAGAAGTAAAGTGCTGTGCATTTTGAACCAATTGGTTTCGGTACAAGCATAAACTCAGCTGCAACTTACGTTAAAGTTGCTAAGGCTTCACATTCGGCTCATCGACTGTATATACTGCCCATCGCAACCCCACTCAGAATGATGGAGCCTTTACCAGTATCTGATGCCAATTGAATGCCTGATAGTGAGCAAGCGCGTTTTATATGCGGAAAGTTCTGTTTCGGTTGGATGTATATTTACATTTGCTACGGAATTTTGGGTGAAGAGTTGTTTTCTAGCTTCACAAACTGCGGTCATAGTAGCAGGTAAGTGTGCGCGATCATAGTGCGGTGGTAGTAAGACAAGTGGGTAGGTACTAGGATTATGTACCTATATAATATCTAGGAAGTACTCGTAATAATAGTTTATTTTTGTTTAGAGAGTAGGCTAGGTAGGCTATGTTAGCGTGACGCGCGCTGCGATCAATACTCTCAATGAACATATCCATGAATAGCGACAAGCGACCGGGCCCCAATTCTACTAAAACAAAATTGTAATGAAAATTATCAACAATTTTTGCAAAATTTTCGCTTTTCCCTAGAAAATCTTTTTTGGTAGAAGAGAAAATTTACATTTATTTCACAAAAAAATACGTTTTTACCACTTATAAGAAAAGAAAAAAAAAAGAAAAAAATGCGAAAATTGTTGTACAATTATTTTAGTGGAATTGGGGCCCGGTTCGTAAAGACGCGTAGGAAAGCATCTGTATATTCCCTAATAACATATATTCTTACGAGTTAAAAATGGCGTTGACATATTTGTTAAATTAAATATAGGTGCAGTATGTGCGTCAAGTCAACTAAGACAATATATCGTTCGAATAAGTAACTGCCGACCGCTACACTAGGATTCATACAAAATTGGGTTCGCAACCTTTCTTTCCATTCCCACTTCGGTGCTCATTACCATTATTTTACTTTCAGGATCGAAATGGGACTTATTGCGGCTGGTGTAGTGGCCGTGCTCGGCGGCGTTGCAATTTACGGCAGCGGTGGGCTGCTGACCCCAGTGGTGGCCCCCATGCTGGGCTTCGGCTCCGCTGGCGTCGGCGCCGGGACTGTCGCCGCCAGTGCCATGTCGTACGCCGGCAACGTGGCCGCCGGCAGCATCATAGCCAAGCTGACTGCTGCGGCAATGGTCGCCCCCACTCCTTGAGGTAAGTTTGATGTTTCACTTTTTACTCGAATATGGTGAAGCAAAGGAAGGGTAATAAATTTAACAGTCTACGTATGTATGTATGTCCCATTTTAACAAGCGAGGTATCAAGTACATATATGGTCTTCTATCTATCTATACTTATAATAAAGCAATAAGAACGAAATAGTATCAACATTGAGAAAAAATGGTCTAGGGTCATTCTAGGGTGCCTAAAGTGCAACGTTTCGCTCAGCGCGCCAAATTCAAATTTTCTTGCGTTTTTTGACAATTAAAGCTCTATTACTCATCGTGGGTTCATGAAAACTTATTTAGCGGCAATAAATAGGTTGTATCAAGAAATTACGGTTAAAATATCACCTAGATAATATTGGTTTTGTCAATAAGCTGATATTCATCTTGATTTTCGGTTTCTTGACAAATACACTTATACTAGCTTTCACCTTGATTTTTCAATTGCTTTAATTTCTTGATACAACTTAATTATTGCCGCAAAATAAGTTTTCATGAACCCACAATGAGTAATAGAGCTGTAATTGACAAAAAACGCAAGAATATTTGAATTTGGCGCGCTGAGCGAAACTTTGCACCTTAAAATAAGCTACTGAACAAGAATAGAACATTTTTACTTGGTACACAGGTACTTGGTATCTCAATCCGATGAGTAGATTGGTATTTTAATTCCTGAAAATAGCACATAGGGTGTACTTTTAATCTAGCGAAATGACCATGCGTGCGAACAAGGGCGGATACAGCCTTCGAGTCAGGGGGGGTCACAAATTTATATCCAGCCTGGATGGGTTCCAAAATTATACACAAGTTGTTCCTCGCGGTTTCACTCGCGTAGCCTATGACCAATGGCAGTTCCAGAACTTATTAATGGGAGGGGAAAATTACCTATGTATGTTTATGTATATTTGACATCTCTCTGTGCTTCGGAGGGCATATTAAGAAGAGTCTATTCCGATTGCTTTAGCAATAATTGATAGTCGTCATGCGGTACCAGGGAGAAAAAAAACATCCAGCTCCCTCAAGGGCCCACCAGAGAACGAAATACATCAAAGAACAGACGCGCAAAAATATGGAGCTATTTATATCAGAAAATTTCAGAACAATATAAGCGCGAGCGCAGCGAGTTCGAAAAGTTTGAGTTATTTCTATCAGTGTGGGTATTAAAATGAAACTCCAAATCGTATCAAATAAGCATTTGTTGTATTACCAAAAGCGCGAGCGTAGCGAGCTCGAAATTTTTGAACTATCTGAGTTAATACACTATTAAATTATCATATTATCTTATCATTCCAAAACATGTAAAAATATGCACAGACATGATTAAAAGTTACGTAAGTATGTGACGAGGTCCAAACCTCTTTCATAATAATACTCATTTGATCTCTTAATTCTTTCATAATCCATTTCTTTTCATTTTGATAGTTAGTCATCATTGATTCATTCTAAATACAAATAACCTGTCATTCGAATATTGGTTTTTGGAAAAACCGAAATAATATTATAAAATTCATAAATAAGTTTATAACAACTTGAATTACTCTTTTAAATATATATATATAATAATACCTACATAAAAGATTATTTTCATCCGTATTGTATCACCACGAAATTCTCAAAGTGCTCCCTATTGTTCCTGTTCCTGTAATTCTGTGTCACTGAAGTTTGGGTCCTGGGCTAGTGGGACAAACCCAAACCCTGGGACCGCCTCGTGACAAGTAGAGATTGTGAAAATATTGAGCAATAATATATCAATAAAATAGAAAAAAAAATACATCCGAGATATGAAAAAAAAAACAAAACAGTGCGAACAGAGTAAATGCAAAAATTTTGAGCTATGTCGATCAGTGTAGAAGTTAAATAATATTTTCCAAATCATATAAAAAGAAACATTACAAGAACTAAAAAGCGCGAGCTCAAAATTTTTGACCCGTTTCTTTAACACAATTCTAACAACACGATTGAAACATAATTCTTAATCAATATTAACTTATGCATTGAAATGATTAAAATACAACGAGAGTAAACTCGAAAGTTCTGAGCTGTTTAATTTAATGATATTAAAGAATTTTATGTTTGTAATCCCCATATCTCCGCAATTTTGAAAAGTTTCGAAAAACTGAATAGACAAAAAACATATAATTATCGAACCTGCTCACAAAAACATCACTGCAAATTATTCAAAGAAGCGCGAGCGAAGCGGGGCAAATTTTTTAAGATTTTCTATACAAGATAATTTTATATAATTCAAGGATCATTATTTGCAGTGGGTGCGCATCTGGACATTGTGCGAGTAGATATGATATTAAATTGCAAATCAAGAAGCGCGAAATAAGCGAGTGCGTTTTTTTTAAATAAAGTTAGGTATTCCGTATCACATAAAAATGTTGCACTATAAGAAAGCGCGAAAATTTTGATGTAATAGATATTTCTATCAATGCTAAAAGGAAACATAGTTCAAAATCATATTAAAATAATTAATATCTTGCATTATCCCATAAAGAGCACGACCGAAGCGAGCGCAAACATTCTTGGCTTTTTCTATACTTAGTTGGTTTGTCGTACGAGGTGGTGCTGGCCTATGGTGTGAGTTTGTCAGGCCACCCGAGGGCCTCTGTGGCTTAAGGAAGGCCATTAATCAATAAAATCCGGGACCGATAGCTTAACGTGCCCTTCAAAGCATTTCCATAGGGCCAAACAAAAAGATAATTTGAAATTGTCCAAAAACTAAAATAGACCACCAAAAACGCGAGCGCAGCGAGTGCGGAAATGTTGAGATATTTTTTTTAGTGTACAATGTAAATATAATAACATAACATAAAA
The DNA here is from genome assembly GCA_946251855.1 of Alsophila aescularia. Classification (NCBI taxonomy): domain Eukaryota; kingdom Metazoa; phylum Arthropoda; class Insecta; order Lepidoptera; family Geometridae; genus Alsophila; species Alsophila aescularia. The sequence goes on from OX276378.1 coordinate 45,307,977, forward strand.
CAAATGGACATCAAAAAAACTGATTGTCATAGGCCCAGGGGGGGGGGGGGGGGGGGCTTGGATCCGCGCTTGCGTGCGAAGCCGCGGGCATCAGGGCTAACTGAGTAAAGTCATTTAAATAAATAGCGACTGTCGCTACAACGCTATAAAGTGCAATTTAACTCGCACGGCGCTGCGAGCTTTCAATTATATTTACCTAGAAGGCGCTCGCCCACCGCGTGCAGGCTAGAATGCACCGTATCACAACGCGCGAGAACTTCCATTGCTCTAACCGTTTCAGAATCGCACTGTCCCTTTTTCGCTCGGTAGGGTTGTATTAAGGTATGACTAGGTACTTGTACTACTAATTATTCTGTGATATGTTATGACTTAGATATTGTAACAGAATAAATAAGTAATAATGTATTATGTTATTACTTATTATTATAAATTGAAATAGTTCTATTACATACAATGACATTCTTATCAGAATAGACCGACTACCTCATTTTTACTACCTACCTATCCCGTTTTCAGACCGCCGGTAACTTTAGTGAGATACCTACCTACGTGTCGTTGGTTGATTATGATTATATCCTATAGGTATTGCACTTTGATGAATAAAGGTGCCTGTCTGAATTCCATGCTTTTTAATGGGTGAAAAATAAATTGCTACCTACGTAATAAAAGGTATTAAAAGTAGGTAGGTATTATACAAGACATATATTATATAAATTCCTAATTAGTTGTAGGCTACTTACGAAGTCAGCACAGTAATTCATTTTCCGATCAACAATACCTACTATAATCAATTATAAAATTACGTTGATCGATTTAATAAAAGACTTTATTTCTGCGCGGAAAAATCTTAAATATGCGTAGCTTCTGTATGGAACACAAATGAAATAACATAAAACTATAGGAACCTACGTAATAAAACACTAAAAAACACTGTTCACTATTCAAACAGCCGAATGCTATGCAGTACTTTCTAGCTTTCTTCTTGGTTGTCATAATTAAAACACGAATAAAGTTTGTCAATAACTTTACGTAAGCACAGAATAAATAATAGTACAAGGTACTACGAGAAAAAAGCAAAGGAAGGGTTTTTTTATGTTCAAACTAAAACCTTGGTCCGATTTTGACAAGCGAGGTATCAATCGATTCATCTTCATCGTTGAGGGCATAGGCTATTTTTACCCGACCGTAGTCTGGTTTTAGTTTTTAACTTATTTCACACCGTGTTATTTGTTTGTTTGTCGTATGAGTGCCATCCTCTGGTGTCAGAGTTTGACTCTGACCTTGAACTCAACCAATAGTTGTGGGTTCGAATCTAGGTACAGTCATATTTGTGATGAACAGAAATGTTTGTTTCCGAGTCATGGATGTAATATTCGTATCTATGTATATTTATCCGTTGTCTAGTATCCATAGTACAGGGTATCCTATATTGGGGCTAGGTCATTTAATTAGTGTGAATGTGAAGTGACCCGAATATATGTATTATTATTGTACATACTTTATAAGAAAGCTGTACCCACGTGGTCATTTAATTTTAAAGTAGGTCATACGTGTTATTCCAGGATCAAAAGTACCTATAAAGTACAATCTACAACATTTCATGAAAATTAGTAGAGCAGTAAAAAAAAAAGTTGACTATTTTTTATCGATTGCTCGGCATCTAATCGTATGATTAAGATACCAAGTACCCCAGTTTTCAAGTTAAACCCTAAGCTATCCAACAGTGAAAACCGAATCACAATCGGTCCAGTAGTTTTTACGTGATGCGCGAACAAATATACAGACAAGATTTTAAAAAAACCTTGTTCTGTAGCTTATTTTAAGTACCCTAGACCTTTTATGTTTTAATTATCATCTCTGTACCTTTGATTATATAATATAATCAAAGCTTTGTACAGATTTCGTTCATATTGCTTTATTATAAGTATAATAGAGTCGGAAGGGTATTTCCTTTTCCAGTGTGAGATTTAACTCTGTTGGCACATGAAAGGGAAATTTCCTTTTCAAACTCAAAGAATACTTAGTTTACCTAAATTTTATTGATTTGATCTTTTTATAAAATTTTATGTATTTCTCCTTATTCATGAGATGTTAATTTTGACTTGTAAAAGTTTCTATTATTTTTGCCTATTTACAATAAAATACTTGGAGTTTGACTATAGATTTTACCTATTTATAATAAAATACTTGGACTTTGACTTTAGATTTTGCCTATTTACAATAAAATACTTGGACATTGACTGTAGATTTTGGTCCCATACAATCTACACCAATCATTTCCTAATGAGATCTCTTTATTTATTTGCAGGTACACAAGGTGCCATCAAGACAGAATCATTTGTGCTCTGTTATTCATGCGATTAATAAAGAACAAATGGATATGAAACCTAGTTTTTTATTTACCTTCTATGATAGCTATTTATTAGCAGCGTTTCACCTGAAATAAAACGCATATTATAGTAGATTACTGTATCGAGCGGAAGTGACTCTTGCTGCACCGAGTGTTAGATTGGAGCCCGAGCCAGGGGTGCGATTTTTTAATATCACCGAGTGATTAAATATCAGCGAAATGATAAAAAGTCACCCATTTCCCAAAAGTCATATTTTTTAATTTCACTGGGTGATAAAAAATATCATACGTATGATTTCATTTACGAGTGCGAGTGATTTCAAAACGAGTGAGTTTCGTTTTGAAATCACCCGGTGATATTTTTGACATTTCGTTCATAGTTTCATAAATTAACCTACTTTTCGTGAGTTTTGCGTTGTACTCCTGGGCTGTGTTCACTTACACGCTCGAATCATCCGTGCGATTATCGCTCGATCATCCGGAGATAGTGAACGACTTTGTACGTCCACATACAACTGACAACTGTCAGTTTCATACTATTCCTCCCTTCTACTACTATTTTTCGGATGACCCAGGCGAACGCCCGGACGACGCCGTCAACGATTTCGTGTGTACGCGCGGGTGATCCGTGCGTCCTCGAACGTTTATGTGAACGGGCCCGGGGGTGCGATTTTTGAGTGTCACCAGTGATTTCGAAATCACCGGTGATAAAAATATCACCAGTGATTTGATCACAGCTTTTCTCAAAAGTGGTATTTTTGAATATCTTACCCTGTCTACCAACATATAAATACTGCTCAGCTTTGCTTAAGACAATCGTATGATTACGTTACAAATACGCAGCAAATATTTTTATCGGTACTAGGTACCGGGTTTACGAATTGACAATCAAACGTAAAACGGAACGTATCTGCCAAATCCTAAAACTACATATGGTCTAATCTGTGGTCTAAATCAGCTGATTGAAGTCGAGTTTTCGTTTCTTCGAAAAATTATGTTAGTTTTACTTTTATTACGACTGACGTGATAGAGAAGTGAATAATTAGTATAACAAAGAGAATAAAACGCTACATGATGGCTACAATACCATAAAGAAAGGTTGGGGCCCATATTCTGGCCAAAAAGACATTGCTACATTAGTCATTGTTGGATCTCAGTCAGAATAAATTAATGGGCCTGTTCACATAAACGTTCGAGGACGCACGGATCACCCGCGCGTACACTCGAAATCGTTCACGGCGTCGCGCGTCGTCCGGGCGTTCGCCTGGGTCATCCGAAAAATATTAGTGGAGGGGAGGAATAGTATGAAACTGACACTTGACAGTTGTCAGTTGTATGTGGACGTCCAAAGTCGTTCACGATCTCCGGATGATCGAGCGATAATCGCACGGATGATTCGAGCGTGTAGGTGAACACAGCCATTGTAAGAAATACAGTTTACTGCAACATTCACAACGAAGGAATTTGCCAGCCGTCTGAATGCCATTCGGGGCCCTGTTTCATAAAACTTACAATTGTAGTTTACTATTACAATTAAGTGTGCACTGAAGTTTATCTTCAAGCAAAATTCATATTTACACGTAACACTCTAACATATGCATCAATGTACACGAAATTGTAATTGTAAACTATAACTGTAAGTTTTATGAAACAGGGCCCTGGGCACGAAGGGAGCATGTATACAAAGTCAAGGAACATATTACAAAGTGCGAGCAAGATTAAAAGGAAAGGAGGTAATTATCATTTTTACTACCTACCAATTATGTAAATTTGTAACAATTGTTTACCATTATATTTATCTAGTCAGATAGTCCTTTGACTTAGCTAATCGTTGCTACCAAGCACATTTGGACATGTATATCTTCCAAAACATGCGGATGTCAACTACATCAATAAATGCTTCATCGGGTTCCATTCTGCATAACTAGTTGGTTATTTCAGTTTGTCGGAGTAGCGGGACAGATTCTGAAGACATAATATCTCCATCACTGCAAGATAGGGTAGAAATACATTATAGCCCATCGTTGTTGTATAATATTTTGGCCTGTAATGGCGCTTGATCGGTTCCAACAACGGCTTAACATTCCCTCTGAAGCATGCCTTGATGGCAAATGCACACTTAACATGGATGAAACCCGGTGTTGTTGAATTTCAAAGTGCACATATCAAGTGCAATAGTCAAGTTGTAGACTACCACAGCTCTTCTGCAGTGACATAAATCTACTAACAATACATGTTGATACTTACAGAAAAATGCTGCTGCCCATTTCCTGAAGTCCCTATGCACTCACAGCACCGACGGGGTTAGAATGAGTGCACCTATTATGAAGCTGCCCACATGGCAATTATTTTGTAAATTGTGACATAAAATGATTCTACGTTTCTACAAAGTATCTACAATTAAAATTAAAAATCAAATGATGTTTTATTTCTTTATTGTAATTTCAAACAATCAATGCACAAAGAGATTGCAGATAGGTAAGTCACTGACTCTTGGTCTTCCACACACAGGGACACATCATAGAGGCTAAAATCTGTATAGAACATCAGTCCTCAGATTACCTATAGATTCCCAACAACCCCTTCTAAAACAACCACCACTGGATGTATTACATTCTTTTTAATGTTATGAAGCATAACAACTTTATTTATATATGCATTCTCCTCAATTAGAGCACTCCGGAACTGTCCTTGACAATATTGTATTGCATGGGCACTTTTGAAGACATACTTTTTCTTCGGAATGACTTTATGGCACAGGAATTGGCACTTGTTACCAAGGCTTTATAATTATCCACTCGACTGAAAAAAAATGAATAGTTAAATAAGTAGGTACATGTGCTAGACCTCAGATTAGTCTGAGCGCTAAACTAACAAAATAGGGTTACATGTTACATATAGGCTACCCCTGTATTGTGGGTATCTACCTACTGATACCACTTAACCTAGTAAAGAAAGAAGATACCTACCTAGGTAAGTATTTATGGTAATCTGTGTCTACAGGTAAATCAACTGGGTGTTGGCTGCTAGTGCTAGCTAATAGGAGAAGACAATAAAACATTGACTTACCTTTGTTTCTATAGAGAAGGGAAGCCGCTTGTCCTATTATCACGGAAAAAAAGCCTCACATCCTCGAAAGCTAGTAGATTTGAGAGGCAATGTCTTAGCGGACATTGAGAATGCCTCTTCATGCATAGCATAACTTTAGTCTCAGTATCTTAATCTGACGAGTCTGACGGCTTGCTGCTAGTATTATCTCATTCGTTGTTCGTATTTTAGGTAAAACAACACACGAAAAGTAGTTGAATATAAGAAACTATGAACGAAATTGCAAAAATATCACTGGGTGATATCAAAACGAGTGGGGGGAGGCACTCGTAAACGAAATCATACGTATGATATTTTTTATCACTCAGTGAAATTCAAAAATACGACTTTTGGGAAATCGGTGACTTTTTATAATTTCGGTGATATTTAATCACTCGGTGATACTCAAAAATCGCACCCCAGGGCTCTAAAAACACGAGTGCAGCAAGAAGTCACTGGAGCGAGTGTCAGTATTCTGCTTTTCTTTCCACTACAAAGTAATATCACAATTGTTCACCTAAATCAGAGGTCCCCAAACTTTTTTGTTTCGTGTTTAAACATATACTTACACCTAATATTGTTTTTTTGCAAATTCATCTGTTACTTTGATATATTTAACTTTCTAACTGTAGTGAAGAATAAATAAATAATAACTCAATAATTAATAATAAGCAACCACAAAATCATAGAAGTTGTCTATTCAGTCTGTTTGATACGTTTTCACGTAAACAATAAACAAACAAATCCCGCACAGGTTTTATTAATAAAAAGTAAAATATTCCTGGTAGCCTAATCAGTTAGGCAAGCTTGTTAGGCCACGAGGAAACGCCCAAAAACTGTGCAGTAATGGATTTCCATACTTACCGCACTGTTTTTATGATGAGCAGTAATGAGGTGCTTTCTGCGTACGTTTTAGGTGAACAATGGTGATATTACTGTACTTGTAGTGGGAAGAAAAAATACCTTAAACCTGTTCTACTCGGTGAGCAACCAAGCCCCCACTAAGTAGGTAGGTACCCACCTTGGTGAGGAGTCGGTTGTCACCATCTACACGGTTGCCAATAAAGCCACAACTTCATTGTGATTATAGAACTCTACGATTACCCATTAGTTACTTGCTTAGAAAATCATCCGTGACCTAATGGATGGACAGACTGACGGAAGGACAGACACACAGATGTAAACAGACGGGGTTCCTAATTTTAATAGAAATCCTAAATTTATATCAACCAAAAGTATTTAATTTTACTATGTGCGACTGCAGAAATTTATGCTTTATCTATACCATAATAAAACTGTAACTGGGCTAAACCTGTACATTAAATATTTTTTGAAAATTATAATTGATATAAACTTCAAAATCGATATGGAGTGCAAAAAGGATATTTTTTTAATTTCTGTCTGTCTGTCTGTCTGTCTGTCTCTTTGAACACGCATCACGCTGAAACTACCGAACGGATTTTGATGCAACTTGGTACAATCATGCTTATGTTATGGATTAACATTTAAAATACTTTTTATCCCGAAAAAATAAAGGGTTCCTGCAGGATAAGGGTTGTAAGTTATTTAAAAGAACACGTATCACGCTCTTTTTTGGAGGCTGTTCTACATTCAATACTAAAGTCAAAACTGTATTTTTTAATTTTTGTCTGTCTGTCTGTCCGTCTGTGTATCTGTACCTTGGCAGCGCATCACGCTGAAAAAACTCACATAATTCAAATAAAATTTGGTATGATTTGAGTTCATACTTCGAGGTAGGGCATTGGATACTTTTCATCCCGAAAAATTAAAGAGTTCCTGCAGGATAGGGGTGAAAAATTATTAAATTAAATTAATTAATTAAATTATTTCAAAGAACACGTAGCACGCTGAAACTATTGGACGGATGTTGATGCAACTTGGCACAGACATAGTTTATAAGATGGGTGAAAATTATGGATACTTTTTATCCCGTAAAAAGGGCTTCTGCGGGATATGGGTCCAAAGTTATATTAATATTTAATTAATAATAGTTGAAAGTGCCTGACCAATCTACGATGTGTTATCACAACTCTTTTACTAAACGGGCTATAAGACTGTGGAATGCTTTGCCCATCAACATTAGAAAAGCTAAGTCGATAGCTGTCTTCAAAGACATGGTAAAGAAGCACTACCTGTCATAAAGCTGGATACTATGTTATTCATACATAATTTATACACTATTCCTTTGTGAACATGCTATTTATTTATGTATATTATATTATAAATTTGCCAATATATATGTTATATTATTTAATTATAGTATATATATTTATGTGTTTAACAAAATTTATGATAACACATTATGTAAGTATGTATACATATATTAAGTTATATAGTTTATATATATAGTTGTTATTTATCTATTAACTATTTTGTTCCAAAGTAAGTCTCCATCACTGACCGCAATGTTTATTTTATATTCCTGTCCATCCAAAGGTTGCCTGTAAGAAATTGCAAATAGCGATAAGGCCGCCTATTGTACAACATTAGATTTTCTATATAACTAGCTGTACCCGCGGCTTCGCACGCGTGGTCTTTTCTTTAGGTTCAAAGTACCATAATGTGCTATTCCAGGACCAATATGCCAACATTTGTTCAAAATTTATTAAGCCGTCAAAAATACTTTTATTAATTGCTCGGTTTCTAACTCACCAGATTGAGATACCAATTACACCAGTTTTTAAATCAAACCAGCTATCTAACAATGAAAACCACATTGCAATCGGTCCAATAGTTTTTACATGATGCGTGAACAAACAAACATACAGACACAGACAGAGGGACACAATTAAAAAAAAACATGTTCAATACCCTTTTTAAGCACCCAATCGCATTTTTTATCTTCTTTTTAAAGCCTTTTTCGTACCTATTGCTTTATTATAAGTATAGATATATATGACTGTGTCAATTTGCATCCAAAAATCCGTCCAGTAGTTTCAGCGTGATACGTTTCTTTTTAATAACTTTCAACACTTACATTGTGGAAACAACCTATATTACAAAAATTGAAGGAATTCATTAGTTTCGCACAGAAACTACTGAATTCATTAAAAAAACTTACTAACTTACTTACTTATTGTTTTACTTTTTATATCAAAATAAAAAATGAAACAGTTTTGGCTTCAGTAGGTATCGAAATAGAGAACCATCCAAAAATTATTATTTATTACTTAAATATTAATATAACTTTGGACCCATAACCCACAGAAGCCCTTTTTTACGGGATAAAAAGTATCCATAATTTTCACCCATCATAAGAGCGATGGTGGCCTAATGGTTCTATAGTACAATTTAGAATCCAACTATACCGGGTTCAAAACCTAGGCTCCCGCACCAATGACTTTTCTCAGTTATGTGCGGTTTTCCATCGCTCCGTGCTTCGGAGGGCACGTTAAGCTGTCGGTCCCGGCTGTTATTGGTTAATAGCAGTCGTTAAGCCATGTCAGAGGCCCTCGGGCGGCCTGACAAACTCTGACATCAGGGGCCAGCACTACCTCATACGACAAACAAACAACAAACAAACCCATCTTATAGATTATGTCTGTGCCAAGTTGCATCAACATCCGTCCAATAGTTTCAGCGTGCTACGTGTTCTTTGAAATAATTTAATTAATTAATTTAATTTAATATTTTTTCACCCCTATCCTGCACGAACTCTTTAATTTTTCGGGATGAAAAGTATCCAATGCCCTACCTCGAAGTATGAACTCAAATCATACCAAATTTTATTTGAATTATGTGAGTATTTTCAGCGTGATGCGCTGCCAAGGTACAGATACACAGACGAACAGACAGACAGACAAACAAAAATTAAAAAATACAGTTTTGGCTTTAGTATTGAATGTAGAACAGCGTCCAAAAATGTTACAAAATATCTTCAATTTACAGAATTTGGGACATTATCCAGCAAGAACTCTTAATTTTTTCGGGATAAAAATTGGCCTTAATTATGTAAACTATGACTGTGCCAAATTGCAACAAAATCCTTGGAGTAGTTTCAGCGTGATACGTGTTCTTTTAAATAAATTTCAACGCCTATCCTGCGGAAACCCTTTAATTTTTCGGGATTAAATATGTCCTACGTCGTAGTATGAACTCAAATCATACCAAGTTTCATTTAAATTCATTCAGTAGTTTCGGCGTGATGCCTAGCCAAGATACAGACAGACAGACAGTTAGACAAAAATGAAAAAAAAATACAGTTTTGGCTTCAGAATCGAATATAGTACCCCGAGGGTACTACCCTCCAAAGGAAAATTTCAAAATATCTTCAATGTACAGAATTGGACCCGTTACAGTTTTATTATAAGTATGCGCAGAGTAATTTGATATCAACCGGACAGTAGGCAATTCAGCAGACAGACAACTTCCAGTCGCAAGGATTTGAGAGGTCGTGCTGAGGCAAACTGCAAAGCGCTAAAGCTAGTGTGAGCCAAACCCAAAATGTTTACAGATTTGAATTTAGCGGAACGCAGTGAATGAAATGCTTGCGTGTTTTAAGGACAATCAGCGCCATCTAGTTTAATCGGAGGCAGAACTTTGATTCGTTTGATTTATGCGCTGGAGTTGTTGATGCTGGCAAAGATTTGATGCTGGCTTTCTAATAATCTTTGATACTGGTAAATTATGTAGTGTCTTTATTGTTCTTATTGCTTTATTATAAGTACAGATACTACGCTCTCTTGTGTAGAGGTTGTACAATAAAAATACTTATGCCATGTTAAGGAAGTAGGATACTCCATTGTGCTATACCTACTCGTTCCTTAATATCTAAGAACCATCTCGATTACCTCAGCTTTCAATCATAAAAAACCGCACCTAAATCAAACCATTCGTTTGGAAGCTACGATTCTCACCACTTTTTCTCACCTCCTCCCCATATAGCTAAGAACCATCACAATCACATTAGCTTTCATAAAAAAAAAAACAAAAAAACACACACACCCACACACTTACACACATACAGTGATACACACCCTAAACTTATAACACCCGTCTCTTTGTTCGGGGGTTAAAAAATGTAAAAATAACGCATAAAATATGTAAACGCTATTAATTATGGAACAAAAAAAACTAAAAGCGCGTGGTTTCGATCCACGGACGTCTGGATTAGACTTCCGCCCATGTTAACCGCTGGCTCGTTACGTGACGCGGACAACGAAATTTGGTACCGTTCTTTAAACGGATGTTTTATTACTTTAATTTAACATAAACTTTGGACCCTTATCCCTTAAAAATCCTTTATTTTTTCGGGAGTAAAAGTATTCCAAATTTTAACAAATAATATAAACTTTGACTATGCCCAGTTACATCAAAATCCGTCCCGTAGTTTGAGCGTGATACGTATTCTTTTAAATAACTTACAAACCTTATCCTGCAGGAACCCTTTATTTTTTCGGGATAAAAAGTATTCTAAATGTTAATCCATAACATAAGCTATGATTGTGCCAAGTTGCATCAAAATCCGTTCGGTAGTTTCAGCGTGATGCGTGTTCAAAGAGACAGACAGACAGACAAAAATTAAAAAATATCCTTTTTGCACTCCATATCGATTTTGAAGTTTATCTCAATTATAATTTTCAAAAAATATTTAATGTACAGATTTAGCCCAGTTACAGTTTTATTATAGTATAGATTACTGTTATGTTGTTTTTTTATTTGTAATGTGTTCAATAAAGAGTTATTTTATTTTATTGTATTGTAATTTTTGGATGGTTCTCTATTTCAATACCTACTGAAGCCAAAACTGTTCCTTTTTTTATTTTGAAATAAAAAGTAAAACAATAAGTAAGTAAGTTAGTAAGTTTTTTAATGAATTCAGTAGTTTCTGTAGGAAACTAATGAATTCCTTAATTTTTTGTAATATAGGTTGTTTCCACAATATGTGTTGAAAGTTATTAAAAAGAAAACGTATCACGCTGAAACTACTGGACGGATTTTTGGATGCAAATTGACACAGACATATATCTATACTTATAATAAAGCAATAGGTACGAAAAAGGCTATAAAAATAAGATAAAAAATGCGATTGGGTGCTTAAAAAGGGTATTGAACATGTTTTTTTTTAATTGTGTCCCTCTGTCTGTCTGTATGTTTGTTTGTTCACGCATCATGTAAAAACTATTGGACCGATTGCAATGTGGTTTTCATTGTTAGATAGCTGGTTTGATTTATAAACTGGTGTAATTGGTATCTCAATCTGGTGAGTTAGAAGCCGAGCAATTGATAAAAGTATTTTTGACGGCTAAAGAAATTTTGATCAAATGTTGGCATATTGGTCCTGGAATAGCAAATTATGGTACTTTGAACCTAAAGAAAAGACCACGCGTGCGAAGGTGCGGGTACAGCTAGTATTATAATAAAATCGTATGTTTTATTACTTGGAAAGTTATTTTGAACAAAATAAAAACATTAAAATGAAGTACCTAAACTATAACATAACTGTAGAAAAATCACAAATCTATAATATAATAGAACTGTAACTGGGCTAAATCTGTACATTAAATATTTTTTGAAAATTTTGATTGAGATAAACTTCAAAATCGATATGGAGTGCAAAAAGGTTATTTTTTTATTTATTGTCTGTCTGTCTGTCTGTCTGTCTGTCTGTCTCGTTGAACACGCATCACGCTGAAACTACCAAAGACTGATTTTGATGAAACTTGGCAGAATCATAGCTGATGTACTTGATTAACATTTAGGATAATTTTTATCCCGGAAAAATCAACGGTTCCCGCAGGATAGGGGTAGAAAGTTATTTAAAATAACACGTATCAAGCTAAAACTACTGGACGGACTTTGATGTAACTTGGCACAGTTAAAGTTTATATAATGTGTTAAAATGTTGAATACTTTTTATCCCGAAAAATTAAAAGGTTCCTGCAGCCTATGGGTCCAAAGTTGTATTAAATTTAAAGTGATCATACATCCGTTTACGACTAGACTGATACCGAATTTCGTCATTCTGCTACGAGGCTCACTGGCCCAGTTGGACAGATGCATGGGTGCGTACTCCAGACGTACGTGGATCGAAATCACGCGCTGTAGAAATGTTTTGCTCCATAATTAAAAGATTTTTACATTATTTATGCGTTATTTTTTACATTTTCCTTGATATCTATAACTATAATAAAACTGTAACTGGGCTAAATCTGTACATTAAATATTTTATGGAAATTTTAATTGAGATAAACTTCAAAATCGATAAGGAGTGCAAAAAGTTTATATTTTTATTTATTGTCTGTCTGTCTGTCTGTCTCTTTGAACACGCATCACGCTGAAACTACCGGACTGATTTTGATGAAACTTGGCAGAATCATATCTGATGTACTGTATTAACATTTAGAATAATTTTTATCCCGGAAAAATCAACGGTTCCCGCAGGATAGGGGTAGAAAGTTATTTAAAATAACACGTATCAAGCTAAAACTACTGGACGGACTTTGATGTAACTTGGCACAGTTAAAGTTTATATAATGTGTTAAAATGTTGAATACTTTTTATCCCGAAAAATTAAAAGGTTCCTGCAGCCTATGGGTCCAAAGTTGTATTAAATTTAAAGTGATCATACATCCGTTTACGACTAGACTGATACCGAATTTCGTCATTCTGCTACGAGGCTCACTGGCCCAGTTGGACAGGTGCATGGGTGCGTACTCCAGACGTACGTGGATCGAAATCACGCGCTGTAGAAATGTTTTGCTCCATAATTAAAAGATTTTTACATTATTTATGCGTTATTTTTTACATTTTCCTTGATATCTATAACTATAATAAAACTGTAACTGGGCTAAATCTGTACATTAAATATTTTATGGAAATTTTAATTGAGATAAACTTCAAAATCGATAAGGAGTGCAAAAAGGTTATTTTTTTATTTATTGTCTGTCTGTCTGTCTGTCTCTTTCAACACGCATCACGCTGAAACTACCAGACTGATTTTGATGAAACTTGGCAGAATCATATCTGATGTACTGGATTAACATTTAGAATAATTTTTATCCCGGAAAAATCAACGGTTATCAAGTTATTTAAAATAACACGTATCAAGCTAAAACTACTGGACGGACTTTGATGTAACTTGGCACAGTTAAAGTTTATATAATGTGTTAAAATGTTGAATACTTTTTATCCCGAAAAATTAAAAGGTTCCTGCAGCCTATGGGTCCAAAGTTGTATTAAATTTAAAGTGATCATACATCCGTTTACGACTAGACTGATACCGAATTTTGTCATTCTGCTACGAGGCTCACTGGCCCAGTTGAACAGATGCATGGGTGCGTACGTGGATCGAAATAACGCGCTGAAGAAATGTTTTGCTCCATTATTAAAAGATTTTTACATTATTTATGCGTTATTTTTTACATTTTCCTTGATATCTATAACTATAGTAAAACTGTAACTGGGCTAAATCTGTACATTAAATATTTTATGAAAATTTTAATTGAGATGAACTTCAAAATCGATTGTTTCTTCCATTGAGATATTATAATGTACTACCTACGTACCTACATAATTATATAGTAGTTATATCGGAGGTTTCTTCATAATGTCTTACTGGCAAAATGGTTAGTTGTCGGTATTGAAATGTGTACATACAGAGGTAGGTACATGTATTGCTCTTCACAGAGAGAGTATAGAAAACTTTTATTTTTTCAAATCAATCCTCATAACGTGTTGAAAAAGCTCAAAAAGTAGGTAGGTGTAGGTAATTATTAAGAGCCAGTTAAAGTGCCAGTAAGTACGTCGTTCTGTGAAACATCATAAAAAATAATTTGTACTGAGAACACAATGTTTCGTAGCATTAAAATTTGATCGTATGGACCTCATAATAATGACCTACCCTTGATGTCCCATCCAATTTACCTCACCACCTTAATTACTCTCTAATCTGTGCCACCTTACCTTCGGAGATAATTTTCTCTACTCATTAACAAGACGTTCATGATAACAAGTTACTTCGTTTAAACTAGATGGCGTTGTCTACCCTTAAAACACGCAAGCGGTTTGTTACGAAGTGGTTTGAACGTTGAATGAACTCGAACAACACGTTCTCTTCTTTTTTTACTTTAAGGTCTCTAAAGCTCTTAAAACGTATTTAGATGTTTTTTGTGTTTTTTGATAGAATAAGTCGACTTCAGTTGTAAAACGCGCAGCGAAATTAAGTGAATTATTTATAGTAAAATAGTAATTTATTAATTAAAAAAGTAAATTTAACTCATTCATGTCATGAATCTTCCATTATAAAAGCCAGGGTTCAAAATACTTTCAAGTGCTTTGTAAACCGAAGCCTTGAAAGTAGAAAATACTTGCATAGGAAATTGATCTTCGTGTCCATATAAATAAGGAGCACAATCGTGTTTGCGAAAAAAGTACTTGGAAGCGTGGAATTGAAAGTAAAAAATACTTGCATAGGAAATTGACCCGTGCGCTTATGTAAATAAAGAGAACAATTGCGTTTGCTTAAAAAAACTTCGAAGCCTTGCAAGTTTTTTGAGCGATGTATCGGCCACCTAGCTTATTGTGACCCGGCTGGCCGAGTGCGGCCGATCTCAGCCGAGGCCATGCCAAACCCACCACCGAGTATGTACATGTAGGTGCGGACGGAGCGAAAGAGCGTAAAATACTTTGAAAGTCTTGCAAGTATTGCGGGTCCGCACCAGGGCGGCGTACTTACAAGCCAAAACCTGGTTTAAAAACCTGATTGCGTAAATACCCACCTTCCCTAATTCCACGCAGGTGGCGTGGAATTGGCGTGAGTGGTCATACAGAATCCAGGCCCAGCTCTCAAGCCCTTGCGACTGATTTAAAAACTGGTATCTTAGGTCTTGCGCGCACTGCCTTGCAGTGGAACGCGGTGCGTTTATTCTAGCGTTTATTTCACATTGTATTATATGCGTTTATTTCATATTTTATTATATGCGTTCATTTCATTGCAATACGTGCACTTCTATGAAGTGTTATAGAAGTGCAAGTGTGTTATAACGCATATTCTGTGAAGTACGGCACTCCGTACTTCACAGAATATGCGTTATAAAAGGCAAGGCAGTGCCTTATTCCAATGATTAGATGCCGAGCAATCGATAAAAAACTATTTGACGGTTGAACGAATTTTGAAGAAATGTAGTATAATATTGTACTTTGTAGGTTGGGTCCTGGTCCTCCTGGTCCTCTGGACCAAACCTACAACTGGTCTGGTGGTGGTTTTGCTTTTGGTCCTGGAATAAAACGTGTGGGCTACTTTTAAATGAAATGACCACGCGGGTAAAGCTGCGGGCACAGCTAGTTTTAACATAATATTCTGAAAAACACGCAAAGTAAAAGTAGTTAGTTTTGATGATAGGAATTATCTTAGTTTTCTGATGTTTTACAAATTACCCTATAGGTACACATGTAAAAATATTGCAATTATGTATCCTGCTTAAACCGCAAAATGTCTGCAGATGTAACTTGTTGTAATGAATTCGTTGATATTAATCCTCGTTTACTTTTTTGGGTCGTAGGAATCTGCTCAGGATAAGTCGGCTTCTATAAATCGACATATTACTTAGATTTAGTTACTGGTTTGCTAATTACATGTTTCTGGCAGCTAAATCAGTTCTAGAATAATAACTTAATAATAAATATGATAGGTAGCTACTATAGATATAGATACAGGCAGCTTTCTTTTTGAAATAAAATCTAATTGAATAAAATCAAACTCTACAACACAACATTTTGAATTTTTGAAAAAAACCCTCCTCCCGCCATACCTACCTACGTGCTTGAGGAGGACAGACTATACGTAAGTATTTAACTTTATTCATCCTTCGTTCAATCACACCACAGATTAGCACAGAGGCCCTATTACAGAACTTGGTTTCAATCAGATTGTCACTAACTTCATAGCAATTTCGGTTCTATCCCAACGCATTATTGATATTGAAAATAGGATTGAAACCAAGATAGGTAACAGCACTACCGAACACTTATTAATACTACGCTAAAGCTGTATAATTAGGTATTCTGTGGTTATAGCCTATAGCACAGAATACCTAATAGTACTCCCTTAAAGTATGAATGAGTCCATTACACGGCCAATATTACGCGACCAAATAATGTACAGCCAATAATACGCGACCAATATTACTAGGATTGGCGTCGTAATATCAGGGTGTACATTATTTGGTTGCGTATTATTGGCCGTGTAATATTACCCCGTGCTGATTTTGTGCAGGCGAGAATACGCAGCCAGGATTACGAAGCCAAAATATGTACATGTAATAACAGGGTGTGCATTTATGCCTGTGTAATACGGGCTGGACACTTTTTGTACGGGCGATAATGTACAGCCAATATTTCGTGTACATCACAGATTAAAATATAGAAATGACATGGTCAAAGCCTCGTTTGCACGTTCCAGTTTCCTTTTACCACAGATTATGAATCGCGATTGCTCCGGCGCTATGGGAAGTGCTGCCCCTCCGCCCTTGCGTAACAAAGCACAGGTACCAACGCTCGCCTCCACAGCTTCGGCTTTTTGATCGCCTTCGGCAACCAGCCTCCGCCGCTCCAGCTCACCCTGGTACCTGCACTTTGCGGCGGACGGGGGCTGCACTCCCTCCGCGCCTCCAGCTTTTTAAAAACACTCTAGTGTAGGGCAGACTAGACCATCTTGACACTCGCCTACACAAACGAGGCATCAAGGAGTGATTCTAGCTTTGTCTGTGGTTGGCCTCGTATTATTGGCTGTGTAATATTGGTCGTACAAAATCGGCATGGGCTGATATTACGTATCCAATTGTACACGTAATACTGGCCGTGCATTACAACCCAGACTGATTTTGTACGGGCAATAATACACGGCCAGTATTAGCCGTCCAAATAGTACGAATCCATGTACACGTAATATCTGGCCGTGTAATATTGGCTGTACAATACTGGTCGTACATTATCGTCTCCCGTATGAATAAATACTATAGATAATGATTTAGCTGCTGACACAATACCAGTGGCCCAATTCCATAACTTGGCTACAATCGGATTATCACTTTTTTCATAGCAAATTCGACTCTATCGCAAGGCATTAGTGGTTGCGATACTGAGAATTCGATTGAAGCCAAGTTATGGAATCGAGCTGCAGTGGCCCAATTCCATAACTTGGCTACAATCGGATTATCACTTTTTTCATAGCAAATTCGACTCTATCGCAAGGCATTAGTGGCTGCGATACTGAGAATTCGATTGAAGCCATGTTATGGAATCGGGCTGCTGTATTGTTTTGATAATGAACTCGTTCGTAAAAAATACCACAGAACTACAACTACTAATTTTGTCTTACATAAGTAGGTAGGTACTTTACCTACTTATAACTACCTAACCTACCTGCTTCTACATAAGTATAATTTTTGGAAGTCAACCATTATAAACATGGTTGTGGCAAATAAATATATCGTAAAGGCACCTTTCAAAGGAATGCCAAAGAAAAGCGATTTTTTAATAGTAGAAGAAGTGCTTCCTCCTTTACAGGAAAATGGTAAGTGCTAAGTTCAATGTACTAAGTGTTTCCAACATAGAAACTGGCATTTCCCAAGTGGTTCAGCACAAGCAATTAAATATAAACTTATTTTTGTGTTTTTTGCAGAGTTTTTAACTGAAGCATTTTACATTAGCGTAGATCCATACCAACGTATGAAACTAGGGGAAAAGTACCCATGCGACATGATTGGAGGTCAAATAGCCAAGTAAGAAGAACTATAATGTTATTGCCCACATAGATATATATGTGTATGTAATACGTACATATAACTGAATGTTGTCCAGTTTTTTTTTGTTTATTTGATTGAGTGACGAGACGAGCAGGTCGCTCGCCTGATGGTAAGCATCACGCCTGCCTATTAGCTGCAGTGCCACTCAAAACTTAGTTGCAAAATCTTCGCGTTACTACACTGGCTCGTCACCCTGAGACATTGATTTTTATGTATCATTAGAATTTCGCCGGAAACATTGCCCTGCAAAACTAAACGTAGTACCTATTATTTATACTATGCCGAAACAGCAATGTGTACACACTACTGCTTGGCGGTTGAATATCTGACGAATTTTAATATCATGAATCGTATAGGTATTAAGTTTATTTTTTAGAAGAAAAAACGTCCAGCGGCTTTAGGTATGAATCAAAGACTACAAAATAGAGGTATAGAAAATTCTAATATTTGTATTATTTTTTTTAAGCATCTGTAGAATCTTAGTAAGGTAACCCAAACCAAGGACCAAATCCATACTAGTATTATAAAAGCGAAAGTAACGCTGTCTGTTACCTTTTCTCGACCAAACGGATAAACCGATCTTGATGAAATTTGGTATGGAGATAGGAAAAACATAAAACAATACAAACAGTACATACAATACTTTTTATCACGATATATATCTAGCGGCACGTAAGTCTAGCGGTGAACGAAACGTGGTGGGGATCTTGGCACAGTCAGTTTTCGGGATAAAAAGTATAAACTTTGACTACCTATGCCAAGATCCCCGCCACGCGGTGACATTTCGTTCACCGCTAGACTTACTTGCCGCTAGGTATACTCGCCGTCTAGCCGCGGTCCCATAACTAGTCCGCGCGGTAGAAATCGCGGCCAAAAGATAGTACCAGATAAATACCTACCTCCAATAAATCCTTCTTTCTTATTTTTGTTCAATATTAATAGAGTTCCAGAAGGAAGAGGTTCACGACTATTTTTTTATTTATGTTCACAGGTATTATTATTTCATGTTTTTTTTAGACCTTTTTTTTAGTAAATCCTTTTGTAGATTTCAATATTACTGTTAATTAACTAGTTGTGCCCGCGTGGTAATTTTTCTGGGATAAAAATAATATATTATTCCAGGACCGAAAGTACCTATCTATAAGGAACAAAAACCAAATTTCCTTAAATATTTTTAATCAATTGCTCGGCTTCTACTCCTTGGATTGAGATAAGTACACCAGTTTTTGAATCATATCGTGAAAACCGCATCGCAATCGTTCCAGTAGTTTTTACATGATGCGCGAACAATTGTTTTAAATGTTATATTCTTGTTCAGTGAGCCGCTTATTTTAAGTACTCTAGTTTTTTTTTATTATCTCTCTTTTTCATACTTTTTGATACTTACTGGGTTTTTTTAAGTATAGATCTGATATTCTTTCAGAGTTATAGAAAGCAAGAACCCAGACTACCCAGTGGGAAAGTGGGTAATGGGACATTTTGGCTGGCGAACTCATACCGTTGTCACAACCGACAGTGGGAAGCAGTGCATGCAGAGACCTTACATGTATACTTTGCCCGACTTTGGAGACTTGCCCATTTCCTTGGCGCTTGGAGTTTGCGGCAGAGTCGGGTAAGATAAATCTTTTTTTTAACTTTTATAAAGATATACTGCTGGAAGAGATCGCCCTTTAGCGATAAGACCGCCAACCACCAAATTGTCCTCTAATATTAAAGTATAATTTGAATCTTTGCACTTATTAGGTACCTATTTCATGTTGGGCAATAAATATTTCTGTTCCATTTATTTAGATTTGGTATTAAATGAGATGAGGTTACGTTTTGCCAGTTCCCGGGGTAATTATCTGTATTTTTGCTTTAACCTATAATAATGTTGTATAAACATATGTTTTTCAGAAACAGCGCGTATTTCGGATTTACTGAGATAATCAAGCCAAAAGCCGGCGAGACAGTGGTGGTCTCTGGAGCGGCAGGCGCTGTCGGCTCACATGTGGGCCAAATTGCTAAAATATTGGGTGAGAAACATATTATCTACCTCCCTACTTACTTAATTAACAAGACATATGTTCATAAAATTAAAACCCGACTACGGTCCGGTAAAAAATAGCCTATGACCACAGTACATATATTAGTCTTTCCAGAACTAATAAATGTACTGTGCTATGACACTCTATACCTGAATACCAATCAATTGATACTTCGCTTGTCAAAATCGGACCAATAGGGGCGGCGCTATGGTGGAACATCCACATATATTAAAAAAAACTTATAAAACTCATTCCCTTCCCTTGCTTTGCCGTAATCTGGTAACAAACTGCTGACAGGATTTAAACAAAACACTGACACAACACATTTTCAGGATGTAGAGTGATAGGTCTAGCCGGTACAGACGACAAATGCAACTGGCTAACCGACAGCCTCGGCTTCGACTTCGCTGGCAACTACAAAACAGTGGACTTAGCGAAATTCCTCAAGGAAAGTGCACCCGATGGGGTAGACTGCTATTTCGACAATGTTGGCGGAGAAATGAGCAGCACTGTCATATCGCAAATGAACTTATATGGAAGGGTAGCAGTGTGTGGAGCGATTTCGAGTTACAACGAGACTGATCCGGAGAAAAGAAAAGGTACGGCGCATGGATTTTTATATTTTTTGTAATATGTAGCTGAAGTAGCTTTGCACATGAACTACTAGTCTTTTATGGAAGTGTGTGTCCATATTGTCATCACTTTCCATCCACTGAGACAGCGATTTGAAATGGGAGACCAAAAAAAAAGGGTCTCTGTTGCATTTCAGGAGTCTAGTATCAAAGTAGTAGTAGTGTAGTGTTTTTATGCTATCATTTTGTCTACGGCATTTGGTTACGTCTATTAGATTCACTCCACATTAAAAACATCAAAATCCAATACAAAAATCACTTTTATGAATGCATTAGCATCCAATGCAGCTATCTCCGTTAACGCACCTGTCAATGTAAGCAGCAATCTCCTTCAAATGACAATCAAATGTAACAAACTCCAAACATTAGTAACAAAATCAGCAATCACCATCCTATTTATGTGAATTATTCGATAACTTACGCTCATTTCATTTTTCATTATTTAAAGTTGGAATATATGCAGTTCTACATGAGCCAAATCTATAAACCAGTAAAATTCACTACAGCTGTTAACAAATAAAGATTTTATTTTGTCTAAAAATTACATACTTTGGAGTTTGCTTACCTTTGATACTAAAATGATAAGCTCCTATTTCTTTTTCAGCCACCTTACTCCAACCGTACATCGTCAGTAAACAATTAAAAATAGAAGGATTCCTGGTAAACAGATTTGCAGAACAAACCAAGGAAGGTATAAACCAGAACTTACAATGGGTGCAGGAAGGGAAACTTAAATATAGAGAACACATCATAAATGGTTTCGAAAAAACACCCGATGCTTTCATAGGATTATTCACTGGAGAGAACACGGGAAAAACTCTTGTTAAAATTAAGTAACTATAATTTAAATACATGATCACATACAATACATTCCTTGGGCTGATACCATAATCAAGAATAAATAAACACGGTATATTGTACTTATGTCTACTTATTACGCTCTTCCCAAAGTGTTATCTTTTTTTGCGCTTTTTATGTGATTGTACTTTTGAAGAGCTCATAAAAAGTTCTTCATAAATTGTACCGGTAGCTTCGGGGCTAAGAAACTGTGATATTTGCTGATAAAGGTGCTTCTTTATTGTTTCCGCATTTAAACTTGTTTGTGTGTAAGCAGATTTTTTTCTTGATGATGGTTTGAGTGCTCTTTTCAAATCTGTAATTCTTTGCGAGTTCTGTTCTATTTTGTTCAACAAAGTGTCCTCCATTCTTTGCAATCGAGCCTCTAAATAAGCAATGGTATTTTCCTGACTGGTTGGTAGGTTAGGATCCTCAGATAAATGTTGTCCTACTTTTTTGTCACCGAGTTTATTTTTCATGGCAGCTGATGATTTGCTTTCATCTGGATCTTCGTCTAATTTGTTGAGACAGGAATCTAATAAGTCTCTTATCTTCATGTTAAATTTTCGTTTTTCTCTAATGGCTGCTAGCTTCTCTGGAGTCATCTTACTTTTCAATATACTTTTACTTGGACTACTTAGTAATGTTGGCAGCTTTTTATTAAGAGAAACATTTTTATGCATTATAGAATTATTTTGTGTGTTTATTGACACTCCAGAGGCATGTTTAGTATTTGCCGATACTCCCGATAATGTACCTGAAGCATTTTGAATATCAGTTGGCAAATTATGCACGTAAGTTGAGTCTGTGAACAGCATTGGTTCTTCTGGTACATCAGATGATTGTATATAAATAGGTGGTTCATTTGTGGATGTAGATATTAATTCTACATGTTCACTGTTGACAGACAAAAGTTCAGGCACTGTTGACACATGTTGTATACCTGTGAACCGTTCTGGGACTTCTGGGTCCTGTTTAACATAATCAATCTCTGCTGGCTTGTCATCTGTGAACAGTTCATTCAGAACCTGAACTTTATCATGACCTTCAAATTGGCTAATAAGTGATGTTGTATTATTATTACACTCATTCAGATTATACATTTGGTTTATAACAACAGGCTGCGCTGAAACAATGCCGGAGTGATCAGAACCTTGAATGTTCCCAGCGTGTTCCGGATTTATCACTTCAATATAGAATGTTTCTATTTCTGTACCATTCATTTCAACATTTGGTTTCTTTTTCTTATCAGGTACTTTTATAAGTGCTGACGGTGAAACGGTTTGAAGTTCGCCACTCACTTTAACTGGTTCACAAATCTTTTTTTCTGATAAAATTTTCACCTTCTTATTTGAAGGTAATGGTGTAATATTTTGTTTATGCTTATTACTTGGTAAAGTAGTGAATTGAACCAAAGGTTCAGATGGGATTGCCGGGATAAAACTTGTTTCCACATTATGGCTGACATTTTGATCAGGTAGGGTTTGTGCTAATGCTTCACTAGATTTGTTACACTTTTCTGTTAGATTTAGTTCCTCTAACTCAATCGCCAGAACCTTAGGGAGTGGTTTACTTTGGTACAGAGTTGATACAGAATTTCGGATTGAGTTTTTTTCAGTAGCTGCAATATGAATATCTTTAATATCATTTGCATGATTTTCTGCCCTATTCCAAGGTGTACTTTGAAGTTTGCCAAAATTGATCCTATTGCTTCTTCTCTTGAATATCATTCCCGTATCCTGTAATCTAATTGAAGTAGTTATAGAGTTTGGATTTACTGTTTGAATTTGTTTTAAATTTGTTTGGATTGGTTCTGTAACATCATTAGTCAAAAAATCTCCATATTTTACTGAATAATGAGCTTTTCTCTCCATATTGTGTAAGTAATCATTCTCTATGTCATCCAAAATAATAGGGATTTCTCGATCATCCAAGTGTAATCCACGTTTAATGCAGAAAGGTCCATCTTCTGTCGGCACTGCAGTGTTTTTTAATTTTCCTCTCTGAAAAATAAAGTCAATATTGTAACATAAAATAGCAAAATAATTATGATATAAGCAATATTACTGTTAGAGGGATATTTTCTACATTAATTATGCTCATGGCTATAAATTCCAAAACAGAAAAGGCTGAGCCCACACAGTGAACAAATGTTTGAGTACTGAGAACCCTTGGGTGGTAAGGGGTTGCTTGAGTGCTCAGAGTCTATATGCACATCCATTTGCAGTCATTCACAAAAAATATCCTCTGTACTGGAACTTGTTTAACTCTTTCACTGCTGAAAACACAAACATTGTGTTTTGAAAGCGCAACACCAATGCGGCAAAACATGTGTTTTTAGATGTGATTTTAACCCAGTGATGTCATCGTCAGCACCCGAAGCTACACTTGCTTTTAAGGTCAGCGATAAAAAGTGTTAAATCATCTTTTGATGATGATTACAGATAATCAGTTTTCAACTGCAATCATTAAACACCTAGGTAAAATAATTTCAATAAAATTTTACTAATTTAAAATAAACTGTTATTTATAATAGGGCTATTTTTACATTCTATCTATCGAATTCTATTGTGATTAATAAATACATACCGTGACATTCATAAAACACTCCTCTGTGAAATGGTGTTCACATATCATTCTGTTCTTCAACTGAGATAGCTTCAAATCTAGAAAGTTTAGTTTTTGTGCATTGGTAATCCATTGGTGACAGCGTATTTTATCAAACACGGGAAAGTGGAACAAGTGGGTCTTCTTATCACTTTTAGTGGTGCATGTCCGGTATGAGCAACGGGCACCACCCATTTTAATATTCTGAAGTAAGAAAATAAATAGTTAATTATAATGGTTATACAGAATGTAACATAATTACCTATTAGATGCCCGGGTGGGGCATGTGGTGTGGTGTGGCGAATTATGTTAGTTTAATGAGTTTGCGGTTTTGAAGTTTTTCATTCAAGACTTTACATTTACGTAGAAACACTGTACATCAAACCCTACAGTAGCACAGAATAAATAATAGTACTGCCTTGTAATCAGCTGGGAAAAAATCAATACCGCCCTTGACCTTGAATTTGTGCTACAGTGCCACCAACTTATCTGTGAACTGAATGGTGGAGTGAGTGTTCCAGTCAAGCAATAAGAAGACCAATCAAAAACCAGATCAAGCAGCAACTGTAGATTAAAAAACCTAATCTAAATACCACGTTTTATTTTTATTAAGAGTATTTTATTTCATATTGCATTGTCATTGAGTTGTGAGCTGCCCTGAAACTTTCAGCCGGATAGCTAATCATGAAGTGCTCGAAATTTGAGTTGCAAGATTCCACCCAGAACGACAAACAAGAAAGTGACTTAATAAAAACGTGGTAAAAAATACAGAAAATGTGAACCTCATTAGTGGCGTTTTTTTCGCCATTTTACAGATATTTTGGTTGGACTGTAGTCAGTTAAATGTCAAAGTCAAAATATGTTGATTGAATTTTCTATAATAGTTTGTAAAAAGTGATTCTTTTCTTCCACGAGTCGGGAGAAAATGGGATGAAGTGAAGCGGTACGAATACGGTGTGGGAGATTACTTGAACAGGATCTTTATCCTATCCGAAGCCTCAGAGACGAATTTCACGTTTTAGTTCACGTTTGGTACACTCTCACAAATGTTCAACGACCAACGAGATTTGGATCGTCGCATCGACGAGGATGAGATCAGAGAGCCTGTGGTTGAAGAGAGGAGGAGGAAGCATTTGAGAGACAGGCAGCAGGCGTTCAGTTGCTCGAGGTTTTGGAGTTCCTTGAAGGTGACAGAGAGAGGTTGTGCGACCGCGAGTACCGGGAGTACCGCGACTTGGACGCGTCCCCCGTAGCAGACTCTGGACAGTCCGACCATATTGAAATGCTATAATATATATTTTCTAAAATCGTGGGTCAAGCTTCCGAAGTCGTACCCAAGAAAAGATTAAAGAAGTAAAAAGGATATGTGTAAATAGTACTTTCTTTTGTATGGATTACCTGGCCAAACTTCCCAAGCACCCAACCAACAAGACCACTTAGATAATTGTTTGTATCACCATTGGCTTGTAATGTAATGATTACTTAGTATTCAAACAAAATGCAGAATGTTACGAGACTCGTATTTTGTTTAGAAATTGTACAATTTAAACCCATAATTTAGCAATACCACAATTCTTGTACTAAATTCTCAATAGCTCATTGAAAACATAACCACAGAATACCAAAAAGAATACAATACTACAGATAACCTAAACAAACAAATTAAATGAAGGAACGAAGCAATAGAGTATAAGACTATATAGAATGAACGAATTACGAATGAAGAAATTGTACATAACGTAACCTACCGTAAAACGGGGTGATAAGTGGCCCAATTACAGAACTTGGCTTCAATCAGATTGTCACTTTTTTCATAGCAAAATCGACTCTATCGCAAAGCATTATTGAATTTCACGGCTTGAAACCGTCATGATCAACATTACTTAATCGCAGTGCAGACATCCAAGGGTGATTAAACCGACGTTTTTCTGTACTTCAAAACTTTAAGTTTTTGCTGATTATTTCAACTAGTGCAGTTTCCTAATAGTACATTAGTGTTTCTAGACCACGCTACTGAAAGGATAAGTACAGTTCAAGGCCTTGTTTTCACAATAAACGGATAAAAGTGGGTGCAGGTACTTTCTATCAAAATTTGAGGTAAATAGGGATGCTATCTGGGGAGTATAGGCACAGTACATATATTAGTCTTTCCAGACAGTAGTGTATCGAAGCATTGTTTTCGAAATTGATGTCTACTGTAAATCGGAGACCGATGGTTGCCACCTGTGGGTCTTTACCCGGCTACAAAAAAGGAGGGTTATGATTTTATCAGCATACCTATGTATGCATGAATGAATGTTTGTATGTATGTTCATCTGTTTCTACATGACCACACTGTACAGCCAACCTCTTAAATTTGTAGGAATCTTCTAATAGTAAAACCAGACTTTTTAAGCTACTTACATAAAAGGAGGCTATCGTTTCACGCGTATGTCTACACTCATATTATAAACAGGAAAGAATTGTTTTTTTGTATGTTTGTATTTTTGTATCTTTGTTTGTAATGGACAAACGAAAAAGATACAGAACTGATTTAAAAAAAAGGAGAGTAGAGGTCCCTACGAAAATTGCAATATTGTACCCATGGAATCAATAAAAATATTTTTGCAAAAAAAAAACTATTTCATATTCAAATCTTCTTTTCTAAATATACACTAAAAATAATAAAATAATTACAATAGAACCAGAACACTATCACTAGAAAAGTAAAAATGTAATACCGATTCAAAAATACAATTTAACATAGAAAGATTAATAATAGTCTTTTTACCCCCCTTTTCTCAATTCTCAACATAGCTAAGTTCATATCACCAGTATACCCAATCAAACAAATAAATAATTTTCAAAGAAATCGGACTACATCAATAAAAATCTAAAAAAACATGCTGTCAAACATATAACTGTCTCCTTTTGTGAAGTCGATTAAAAATATACAACGAAATGCCATAAAACAAGAAGTGAGTGAAATATACAACGGAATGACACGTTGCCATGGAAACGAAATTATAACAATTCTATTAAGTACGTGAGTAATGATTAGACATTTCTTACTGACATTGGAGTAATGATGCAATTATTGGCTATGGGTAAAAAAAAACATGATCGTTGCTGCAAAACATTTTGAATTACGCTTACGGGCGTATTTTTTTAGAAGTTACAATGCGTATAAAAATTCTAAAAGTCAGAATAATGCCACGGTGTGAGCTCTACCTGGTTTCGCACGGGTAGCCCGTCAACCGATGAAATAATATTTGACGACTCAACGAAATTTGGTAATTTGTACTTTTGGTTCTGGAATACATACGAGTAGGCTACATTTTCCCCACGAAAGATGACCACGCGGGCAAAGCCGCGGAGGATAATATAAAACTATTCCTATATTATTCTAGTTTATTCTTATCTTACTTTTTTGCCAGGTTAAGGTATAGGTATATTTATAAACGAAATATTTTGTGTGTTTTTAGAGTTATTCAAACATTTTTTTGTCCGTTGGAAATAAAATATGGCAGTTGTAAGCCGCTTGATACTTCATATTTCCAATAGCACTCTCGCCGTTAGGACAAATCCAATGATACCTCATTTAACAAAATCCATTTAGCCGTTTAGTACGTAGGACGTGCCAAAGAAACGTAAAAACAAACAAACATACATACATACAACCCAACACATAACCCTCCGCAATCGGGTAATAAATGAAGTTATTTATTTTTCGGATCCCAATTGTGGTTCGAAAAGATTGAACTAAAGAGTCCAGTCTTGATATATACTTATATTCGTGACTTACCCGTGGCACAACTGCTTGGCACTACCAGTTGTGCCATGGGGAATTGCTATTCCCTTAGGCACTACCAGTTGTGCCAAAGGGAAATATATTTTACCAGTGACACACCCAAACAATGCCAATAGTGCCATGGGGAATTGCTATTCCCTTAGACACTACCAGTTGTGCCAAAGGGAAATATATTTTACCAATGACACAACCAAACGATGCCAGTAGTGCCATGGGGAACTGCTGTTTCTTTAAGCACTAACTGTGGCGATGGACTCGTGGTCACACCGTTTTGTCACACTAGTGTGACCACGTGGAATTATTTTTACTCGTGGTCACACCAGTGTGGGAAACCGAATGACCAATTACTTAATGACATAATTTTTTGCAATAATTAATTAATTCGTGTCAAAGTGACAGGTGTCATCAAAGTGTCAGGTGTTATCAAAGTGACAGGGAGTCGTCAAAGTGACAGGTGTCAAAGTGACAGCTGTCAAACATAAAACAGCTTAATGACATAATTCTTTGCAATAATTAATTAATTTGTGTCAAAGTGACAGGTGTCATCAAAGTGTCAGGTGTTATCAAAGTGACAGGGAGTCGTCAAAGTGACAGGTGTCAAAGTGACAGCTGTCAAACATAAAACAGCTATTACTTGGAAACTATGATCATTTACTAGTAGTTTCTTTATAGAAGTGATAGATCTCATCGATATATTCGTTTTAGATGACAGCTGTCAAACTTAAAAGGGCTCTAACTCTGAAACTAACGATCCTAGACTAGTAGATTCTTTACAGAACTGATAGATTTTATCGATATCTTCGTTTTCGATGACTTTGGATTGGATGTCACTTTGACGACACCCTGTCATTGATAAAACCTGAAACTTTGATGACACCTGTCACTTTGACACGAATTAATATAATTCCGAGTAAAAATAATTCCTCGTGGTCACACTAGTGTGACAAAACGGTGTGACCACGAGTCCATCGCCACAGTTAGTGCTTAAAGAAACAGCAGTTCCCCATGGCACTACTGGCATCGTTTGGTTGTGTCATTGGTAAAATATATTTCCCTTTGGCACAACTGGTAGTGTCTAAAGGAATAGCAATTCCCCGTGGCACTACTGGCATTGTTTGGTTGTGTCATTGGTAAAATATATTTCCCTTAGTCACAACTGGTAGTGCCTAAGGGAATAGCAATTCCCCATGGCACAACTGGTAGTACCAAGCAGTTGTGCCACGGGTAAGTCACGACTTATATTACTATACTCTTTGGCCCAACCTATTTGTGGTACTGGCTTACTACTCGCATAAAACAATCTTTCTTTCTCGCTTAGCTTTCTCGTATATTTACGTGAAGATACTTCATGCGCGAAACTCGATCGTAGCGTTCTTTTCAAAACCACGCTGAGACCCCGTCCCCGCACCGCGTGCGTCAAATTGGCCATTTACTCCTCCATACACTACTGTCTGTAAAGACTAATATAAATGTACTGTGGTATAGGGCTGGGCGTAGAACTAATTAGGGATGCCATTATTGGTTCATTCATAGTGACGACCTTGTTGGATCATCCGTGGCCCAATTACAAAACTTGGTTACAATCGGATTATCACTTTTTTCATAGCAATTTCGACTCTATCGCAAGGCATTAGTGGTTACTATATTGAGAATTCGATTGAAGCGAAGTTATGTGGTCGGGCCGCAGGGATGGTAAAGGGTCAATAGGGACAGAGTTGTCACAAAATAGTTGTTGTTTTTTGACCAATATATTTTTAATAATGATTGAAATGAATCATGATATTATATGATGAATATTATTGTAATGTTGATTTAGTTATTTTTAGAAACAGTCTTGAATATCCCTCCGTTCACTTGAATCCAGATCGGCTCCACATGTAGATCCGTGGACACCTTTATCTCCTCTTAAATCTACCATTGAATGGATTCAATTCTAAACATAATTTTATATGTCACTTCAATCCACAAACGAGGGGATCCAAAAATAATAATATTTTTCAATGACACTTGAATCCAAAATCCGCTAACTATCAAGCCCATTTCAGGGGATTATTCCTGAAACCACACCAGACCATGCCCATCATTTTGGATGACAGATGTCAAACTTAAAAGGGCTATAACTCTGAAGCGGATTATCCTAGACTAGTAGTTTGTTTAGAGAAGTGATAGATCTCATCGATATCTTCTTTTTGGATGCCAGCTGTCAAACTAAAAAGGGCTTTAATTTTGAAACGATTGATCCTAGACTAGGAGTTTTTTTAATAAAAGTGATAGATCTCATCGATATCTTCTTTTTAGATGACAGCTGTCAAACTTAAAAGGGCTTTAACTCTGAAACTATTGATCCTAGACTAGTTGTTTTTTACAGAAGTGATAGTTCTCATCGATATCTTGTTTTTGGATGACAGCTGTCAAACTTAAAAGGGCTATTACTCTGAAACTATTGATTCTAGACTAGTGGTTTATTTACAGATGTGATAGATCTCATCGATATCTTCTTTTCGGATGACAGATGTCAAACTTAAAAGGGCTATAATTCTAATATTATTGATCCTAGACTAGTCGTTTTTTTACAGAAGTGATAGATCTCATCGATATCTTGTTTTTGAACGACAGTTGTCAAATTTAAAAGGGCTATTACTCTGAAACTATTGATTCTAGACTAGTGGTTTATTTACAGATGTGATAGATCTCATCGATATCTTCTTTTCGGATGACAGATGTCAAACTTAAAAGGGCTATAATTCTAATATTATTGATCCTAGACTAGTAGTTTCCATACGGAAGTGATAGATCTCATCAATATCTTCTTTTTAGATGACAGCTGTCAAACTTAAAAGAGCTATAACTCTGAAACTAACGATCCTAGACTAGTAGTTTATTTACAGAAGTGATAGATCTCATTGTAATCTTCTTTTTGGATGACAGGTGTTAAACTTAAAAGGGCTAAAACTCTTATATTATTGATCTAGACTAGTAGGTTCCTTACAAAGGTGATAGTTCTTATCGATAGCTTCTTTTTGAATGACAGCTGTCACTTAAAAGGGCTTTAACTCTGAAGCTATTGATCCTAGACTAGTAGTTTCTTTATAGAAAATTGCTTTTGGTTTTCATATCGATGATATATATCAATATCATCGATATGAAAACCAAAAGCAATTTTAGAATTCACTAAATATAATTTTTACTCATTGACAAACCGACGGTGATGTGACAAACTATATGTCAAACAAAATGTCACTAAAACGTACACATAAAATATAATACACAGCCAGTTATTTTTCAGTTTGGATCAAAGTGGACGGAGGGACCAATTGTGTGAGTTTAAAAAGTTTATTACCCATATTTACTCATCTGTTCAAAATAATTATAATGTTTTAATGTTGGTAGGTACCTAAGTACTAATCTGATTGGGTTTGTGACAACCCTGACAGTTTTTCTCTAATGTCACATAGCTGGTCCCTTTTGACACCTACATGAGTTTGAATAGGGATGATCAATGTCTGGACAAATAATCCAAATGAATCCCCTAGGGGATCTATGTTAGGGGAGCCAAGTGGACGGAAGCTATTTTAAGGAACTATGAGTCACTCGTCAATTTTATAGGTTCGTCCTATACATTTTCTTAAAGTGTTAGCTTTAACCAGGGCGGTCGCACTCCGCAACAAGTACAAATAAATTCGAGGACCCAATATTCGGGTCCGTTCAGTCGAGTGTCAAGCGTGCGCTCGATGAGTCGCGCGCCTTGTACTTAGCGATAGAGCACCTACTTACGTAAAGTTATTGACAAACTTTATTCGTGTTTTAATTATGAGTACCAAGAAGAAAGCTAGAAAGTACTGCATAGCATTCGGCTGTTTGAATGGTGATAAAAATGTCGAAATGTCATTCTTTACGTTTCCAAAGGATATTTAAAGGTAATAAATTGTAATACCTATAATAATAGGTCCTAGTTATGTAGTTAGATATTGATATTTTTTTATTACGTAGGTTCCTATAGTTTTATGTTATTTCATTTGTGTTCCATACCGAAGCTACGCATATTTAAGGTTATTCCGCGCAGAAATATAGTCGTTTATTAAATCGATCAACGTAATTTTATAATTGATTATAGTAGGTATTGTTGATCGGAAAATGAATTACTGTGCTGACTTAGTAAGTAGCCTACAACAAATTAGGAATTTATATAATATATGTCTCGTATAATACCTACCTACTTTTAACACCTTTTATTACGCAGGTAGCAATTTATTTTTCACTCATTAAAAAGCATGGAATTCAGACAGGCACCTTTATTCATCAAAGTGCAATACCTATAGGATGTAATCATAATCAACCAACGACACGTAGGTAGGTATCTCACTAAACTTATCGGCGTTCCTAAAACGGGATAGGTAGGTAGTAAAAATGAGGTAGTAGGTCTATTCTGATAAGAATGTCATTGTATGTAATAGAACTATTTTAATTTATAATAATAAGTAATAACATAATACATTATTACTTATTTATTCTGTTACAATATCTAAGTCATAACATATCACAGAATAATTAGTAGTACAAGTACCTAGTCATATCTTAATACAACCCTACCGAGCGAAAAAGGGACAGAGCGATTCTGAAACGGTTAGAGCAATGGAAGTTCTCGCGCGTTGTGATACGGTGCATTCTAGCCTGCACGCGGTGGGCGAGCGCGTTCTAGGTAAATATAATTGAAAGCTCGCAGCGCCGTGCGAGTTAAATTGCACTTTATAGCGTTGTAGCGAGAGTCGCTATTTATTTAAATGACTTTACTCAGTTAGCCTTCTGTACTTATACTATTATTTATTCTGTGCTTTAACTCAAGTTTTTACATCATAAATTACATATAGGTTCATTAAATAAATCAGAGAAAACCTTATGTAAAGTCCAGTTTCGTCCCTAATCATCCTGTTTTACGGTACCTATCTTGTTGCAATCATTTTCACATATTCGCGGGTACAACATTCGAAAATGAAATCACCGTTAACGAGTTTGAGGTCGCAACTTCACTGCCGCTTCACGCTGCGAAGCGGTACGAAAGTTGCGCTTCTGCCCACTTAACTTGAGATTTCTCAAAATTGATCTACGTTATGTCAGTGAAAGTGTTGACTGATAATTGAACGAAAATTAAAATAATTTCGTACAATTTTTTTAATGCGATCACAGCTCATAGTATTTTTTGTTGTGTATGATTATATAAACGATTATCCTAGAAAACGGAGTGGAAAAAAGATATTCCAATTTTTTATTAAATATTTTTTTCATATGTTTTGCGAACACTACGTTCGAATGCACTCTACTAAGATGATGTCCTCCTTGACATATCCGTCAACGGCGAACCTTGTTATCTCTTGGGCCTGTTCACATAAACGTTCGAGGACGCACGGATCACCCGCGCGTACACTCGAAATCGTTCACGGCGTCGTCCGGGCGTTCGCCTGGGTCATCCGAAAAATAGTAGTGGAGGGGAGGAATAATATGAAACTGACACTTGACAGTTGTCAGTTGTATGTGGACGTCCAAAGTCGTTCACGATCTCCGGATGATCGAGCGTTAATCGCACGGATGATTCGAGCGTGTAGGTGAACACAGCCATTGTGTGAGCTAATATGACTGGCAGCGCCAAATTTAGTCTTAAAGGTCCTATTGCAAGGTGCACAGTGCAACTGACCTGAAGAATTGTAGGTGTAGGTAGGCTTGGGACGGTTATTTTTGTGAAGGCGTTTCGCATCGAGATCTTTAAGTCGATGCTCTTCGAAAGTTGTAACAGCCTTATTAACAGAGTTGCGCCATTGTTGTCTCTGTTGTTGCGAAAGCACTTCCCAACCGTCACAGGGTATGTCACATGCCGTTAGATGGCGCTTAAGAACATCTCTGTAACGCAGAAATTGACCACCAGATTTGCGCTTTCCCTCCTTCAGCTGTGAGTAGAAAACAGCTTTAGGCAACCTGATGTCATTCATACGTACGAGGTGCTCGCACCATCTCAGCTGGCCTTTTATGAGCATGGACTCTATACCATTAAGCTTCGTTCTTCGTAGTACATCAGAGTTTGGTACTCGGTCCTGCCACTTAACACGAAGAATAGAGCGTAAACACTTCATATGGAAAGTGTCTAGGTGCTTAATATCCTCTCTGTAGAGACACCATATCTCGGTTGCATAATGCATAATATATAGTACGACAGCTTTATAGACAGTAATCTTTGTGTGTAAGATCTTGCGATTCATAAACTCTTCTACGAAGCTTACCAAAGGGCGGCATCCTTTCGCGCTGAAGGATGCGCTGATCGCTTTTGCAATCCGTGAGGAGATTTCGGTTTCTAGACGATTATGATCACGGATAATACTGCCAAGATACCAAAAGGATGAAACTTCATCAAGAGTTTTACCACCTACAGATATCAGCGTTGGATCTGGTGTAGTTGTGGGTGCAGATTGTTTCAACAACTGGGTCTCAGGTACACTTATAATAAGACCAAACCTTCGGCACGATTCGTCTAGTTGGTTTAAGTAAGATTGCAAGTTACTGACATCATAAGCCATCAAACAGACATCATCAGCATAAAGAGCATCCACGATAGAGAGCTCCTGTACCGATCGCTTAGCTCTAAATCGAGATAATTCGAAAACGCTCCTGTCACTTGTGATGCTTAGGCATATTTGTCCAGTGCAGTCATAGTAAGAGTTCCTCAGTAAGTAGGCGAAGTAAACGGCAAAGAGAGTAGGGGACGCACCCTTGCTTGACGCCACTGGTGACAGGAAATTGGTCTATGAAGTCGTTTTCGTGTTGCACTCTGGCCATCATACCATCATGAAATTGTCGCACTAGAGTAACGAACTTCTCAGGAAATCCAGCTTTTGCGAGAACGATCCAAAGAGCAGACCTAGGCACACGATCGAAAGCTTTCTCCAAGTCGACAAAACACATATTTAGTGGGTGATGTTGTTCTAAGCACTTTTCCTGTAGCTGTTTGACGACGAAGATCGCACCAATCGTACCCCTGTTTGGATGAAAGCCATACTGACTTTCAGGCAGAATCTGTTCAGCTAATACTCCTAACCGATGGTTAAAAATATGGGCCAGTACCTTGCCCGCTGCACTGAGTAGAGCAATACCTCTGTATGACCCACAGTCATCTTCCTTATCTTTGTATAACTTGCAGATTGTGGCATCTTTCCAATTTTCAGGTATCACCTCAGACTCCCAGATGTGAATCAAGAGCTCATATAGTCTATTTTGAACATGGGGTCCACCATATTT
Organism: Alsophila aescularia; assembly: GCA_946251855.1. Classification (NCBI taxonomy): domain Eukaryota; kingdom Metazoa; phylum Arthropoda; class Insecta; order Lepidoptera; family Geometridae; genus Alsophila; species Alsophila aescularia. The sequence goes on from OX276378.1 coordinate 45,343,355, forward strand.
GTATAGTTCAGCTGGTAGACTATCTGAATCCGCAGTTTTACCATTTTTAAGCCTATTTACAGCACGAAGGAACTCATCAAATGTAGGAGGTTCATCTAGCTCTAGAGATGTTGGTAGAGCTTGAAGGTCGTTAATATAGGTGAGACCCGCCCCGTGACTGGCTGGATTTAAGACGTCACTAAAATGCCCGTCAAAACGCCCGTGTGTAAAGCCCGTCGACCCAGCACCTAGTGCACTACGTTCGAATGCACTCTACTATAGAATGTACCGGGCCCTGCCCGTGGTACACCTACATAGTTCACCAGCAGTGCGATTACGTAATGTTGATCATATCGGTTTCAAGCCGTCAAATTCATTAGTGCCTTGTAATAGAGTCATTTTGCTATGAAAAAAGTGACAATCTGATTGAAGCCAAGTTCTGTGGTCGGGCCCCGGGCCCCAACCACAGAACTTGGCTTCAATCGGATTGTCAATATCGCTGTCACTAATGCCTTGCGATAAAGTCGAAATTGCTATGAAGAAAGTGATAATCCGATTGTAACCAAGTTCTGTAATAGGGCCACAGTTGTATTACTCGCTACCAATTTCAGAAACGTTCTATTATAAAGAGAATCGAAAATAGGTTCTACTTAAATCAAAATTTTTGTCGTCGTTACTTGCCGCAAATTATAGTTAAGTAACTAAAAAACATATAATAATGTATTTTCTATGTTGTATTTTTCACATTCTACCATTTTCATTAGAAAAAGCTAGGAAAGATGTTTGTTTCATTTGTACAAAATGGAACATCAAAAACCTTATTTATTCTGTGGTCAATTTGACATTGACATTGACCAGCGTCCGTCTTCAATATTTCGCAGTCAAAGATTTTGAATTTTATTTACTGGCGTTCGCAGTAAGCGTAATTCAAAATCTTGCGCGCATATATTTTGGATTTCAGTAGTGTTTGAGATCCCGGTCTTGTTATTACAAACTTTGAAATATACATCGAAATAACCATGTCTAATAAAATTTTGTGGTTTCATTCAATTTTTGTACAAAAATTGTAATATAAAAAACACTATAGAGCTTTTTTGTTATTTTTATTATATTTTATGTTGATGTCATACGATTGCTAATTATATGTAGTTTATTAAGCTTAAGTTCGATGTTTAATAAATATGTCTAACAATAAATAATCAATAAGAATCGAATTTTAATAATTCACTTGGCATCGCTGCAAGAAATCCAGAACAGACCTGCCCCCCGACACAGAATAAATAATAGTACAAAGTCCCCGATTCAGATCCCTTCGATAACGAACCGAATCGATTCGATTCGATATAGTGAATGAAAAATGTATTGAATTGAACGATTTCGAACCAAATCCACCGTTTTTTTTTATTACGGACTAGGCAATCGTTTGACCACGATCTCACCCGATGGAAAGCGATAATGTGGTCGAAGGTGTAGCACGCTTGCCTAGTAGATACCTATTCACTCTTGACTTGAACACACCCGGGTCAAAATTTACCGGAAACACTGACGAGGGCACGGCATTCCACTCCTTTGCAGTTCTTATAATAAATGAAGAAGCGTAACGCTTCGTTCTTGTGCGAGGTATTTCAACCATGAAAGGGTGGCGCTTTGCTGATCCGTCTAGTCGTACGGTGATGAAAAGGTGATGAAAGGGGAATCAGGTTGTGCAGTTCTTGTGCACACTCTCCATAGTGCAATCTGTAGAATACCGCCAGGCTTGCTACTTCATGTCGATGCGCCAGACTTTGAAGCTTACTCTTTACCATAGTGTCATCCCCAATGAGCCTGATAGCACGTATCTCAATTGAATCTAAAGACTCGAGCTGATACTTGGCAGAACCGTCCCAGTAATAAGGTTGCATATAGATTGCAGTGTGCGACCTCTTCCATAGTTCCAAAGAGAAGTGTCATCACATAGAAAAACAGTGTTGTGTCAATGTAACTTAAAATATGGTGTTCGTTGTTGAAAAAATAAAATAGAACTTGTATTGTGAAGTAATCTTTCTTTATATTAAACTCTGATGGTAATTCTACATAGGATCCGTTCAGGCCTCACTAGTTAGATATTTTTATGACCATTAATTCCCAGAGGTGGCAGCAATACTCCATACAAGATCGGACCTGTGCTTGATAAAGATTCAAAAGCTGTCCCGGTGTGAAGTACCGCCTAACCTTAAACAAAATACCAAGTTTTTTTGCAGCTACCTTGGCTTTGGATTCAATATAAGACCCAAAATTCAGGTTTGATGTGAGTTCGACATCCAAAAGCTCCAAATGGTCGCCTATTGGTATGGATACACTTTGGAAATACGGATATCGGTTTAGAGGATCTTTTTAGCAGAAAACAAACACGCCTGCGTTTTAGTAGCATTAAACTTAACCAGGTTAGCATCGCCCCAATCGGACACGGCTTCTAAGGCTAAATTTAAACGGTCTACCATAGCCTCTCTTTGAAACTGGACAGCGTCACAGCTGGCTTGAGCATTGGAAGTGTATCTCTCAACTACAGTACTGTCATCAGCATACCCAAAGGTACCGGGATTCAGAATCATTAATGGATTCGGGATTAATGTGCAGTAAAAACAGTGTAGCCGAGAGAACCGATCCCTGAGGTACACCGGCATTGATAGCCATTTGATCAGACGAGCAGCCCTCTAAGACTACTCGAATAGATTGTTCCCTCAAGAAATCAACTATCCAATTGCATAAGCCAACAGGTAAACCATATGAGGGCAGCTTGGTTAAAAGGCCATCGTGCCAGACCCGATCAAACGCCTTCGATATGTCAAGGGAGACGGCAAGCGCCTCACCATGCATCTCTATGGGTTCGCTCAGTACGTGAGTGGCATACGCGAGAAGATCCCCAGTAGACCGGTTTCGGTGAAATTCGTATTGTCGGTTACTGAGATGATCATTGTCTTCATGGTATGCCAAGAGCCTAATGTTTATGACACGCTCCATACACTTACAGAGTAAGGAGGTAATCGAGATGGGACGATAATTGGCCGGATCATCATTGGCAAGCTTCCAGCTCTTCGGAACTTTACCTGAGTGAAGAGAGAGGCGGTACAAACGCGTTAAGATGGGAGACAATTCGGGCGCACAGTTTTTCAACACAATCGCTGGAATACCATCAGGACCACTGAATAATACCATATCGATCGACAACTGAGTTATCGAAGGGTTCTAAATTGGGGACAGCCCCCCGATTCAGAACCTTTCGATAGCGAACCGAATCGATTCGATTCGATATTGTGAATGAAAAATGTATTGAATTGAACGATTTCAAACCGAATCCACAGAATAAATAATACCATATCGATCGACAACTGAGTTAACGAAGGATTCTGAATCGGGGGCAGGTCTCGATTGAGTTAAAGGCTTTTTCGTAGTCTACAAACACTAAACACAGTGGCCGATTATACTCTTCGGTCTTCTGTATAATCTGGTGCAATGTGTGGTCTACGGTGCCATATCCTCCTCGAAACCCAGCCTGCTCGGGAGGCTGAAACTCGTCAAGTCTTCGCGCGAGACGGTTTGTGATGACCCTCGAGAACAATTTATAGACATGGCTCAGAAGTGAGATGGGTCTATAATTTTTAAGCAAGGTTTTATCACCCTTCTTGAAAAACAGTGCCATGCCTCGGGAGTTCTCCCGTAGTTGACAACGGAGTTAAATAGGATCAGAAGCTCCTTGAGAACAGGTTTACTACCCGCCTTTAAGAGCTCCGATGTAACTCCGTCTTCACCGGAGGCTTTTCCATTTTTCAATTGTCGCAGGGCCATCTCAATCTCTTCCAAGCTGACGTCTGGCAGCTCATCAGTACCTATAGTGGCGAGTTAACGTGGCTCTTGAATCCTCACAAACAGTCTCTAGCCGAAGAGCATGCAAAGCGTATAAGATTCCGTAAAAATCCTCGATCTCGGCAAGAATCTCCGATTTTGACCCGACGGTTCTGCCATCAGCTGTTTTGAGCTTTGTCAGGTGACTCTTACCAAGTTGCTGAACGAAAACTTTAGATCCTCGGTTTTGCTCTATTGCCTTTTGTTTAAGGCGTGCGTTGGAGGACCGAAGGTCACGTCGTGTCAGTTTTTTAATCTTTTTGTTAAGAGCCACCTGTTCTGACAAAGAAGCTTGCGTACTTTCTCGTCCTTGTGTCATGAGCCGGAGAGTCTCGTCTGAGAGCTTGGATTTTTTAACTTTACGCTGCATACTACAACACTTTAGTCCTCTTTTTCTCACCATCTGAATCGAATCGTCTTTTCAGATTCTCCTGGAATTTTTCGGAACCAGACAAAATTTGGAGCAGGTTTGGTCGGAGCGTGTACTTTATCAGGCGGACCGGCTCAAGCTGAAAGTTATATTCGTTTAATCGATGATCGCTGCCGGTATTAAACCTATTGATCACTGAGGCATCTCTGAATATGTGCTTCTTATCCACCATAATAAAGTCGATCTCATTGTTGGTAACACCATCCGGGCTTCGCCACGTCCACTTTCTTTGGGGCTGCTTCTTAAAGAAAGAATTCATTACGAAGAGCCCCTCCCTCTCAAGAAAGTTTACAAGCATTTCCCCTCTGGCGTTTCTGCTAACAAGGACCTCACGTCCTACTTTCGATTCGTTGCCAGCTTGTTTTCCCACTTTGGCGTTCAAGTCCCCCATAACAACGTTGAAGTGGGCCTTCCTGGCGTTATGTAAGGCCTTAGATATGTCCTCATCCTCATACATATCTTCTACTTCTTCATCTGTGTATCTCGAGGTCGGTGCGTATACCTGAATCACCTTGAGAGTATATCTCTTGGTGAGCCTGATTATTAGGTAAGCTACCTTGGTCAACACACTACAGATCTCTTCAACGTTATTAGCGAGGACTCGGTGAACGAGATACTCGACGCCGCCTTGTGATTGTTGATCGCCCTCTCTGAAGTACATAAGATGGCCCGAATTTAGGGCTAGTGTGTCCTCCCCCTCTCTTCGAACTTCACTCAACCCCAAAATGTGGCATCTTATGTTCTCCAGTTCCACTTCCAGCTGCACCATGTGTAAGTCCAGTCTAAGAGTGCGTCCATTACACGTAGCCAGGTTCATTAGATTATGGTGGCCTTCCGTAACCCGGGGATTCTTAGCACCCCCCGCCCTGCCGTTACCATGATCAGGAATAGCAGAGCCGCCGGAAACTAGGGGCCGTTTATTTGTTGTGTCTGTCATGGGAGGATATGCCCATAATGCGACCTCATCAAACATCAGCGACTGGCATAGAAAACTTGGTCACATGAACGCCAAAGATATGAAACTTGCACTCAAAAACGAGAACTTACGTGGCTTGAACTTTGATGTTACTGAAACCTTGGCTGAGTGTGAAGCCTGCATCCAAGCAAAACTGCATCGCGTTCCTGCCCCTCGAGAGAAAACTACACAACGAACAACAGAACGCTTAGAAATTGTTCATAGTGATGGATGATGATGATGATGATGTAAAGTATCCTTTATCTATATATAGATAGATTATTCTTGAATGCACCTAAAATATATTATCTATACTTATAATAAAGCAATAAGAACGAAATAGTCTGTACAAAGAAGATAATTAAAAAAATAGGTCTAGGGTAGGTACATACAATAAGCTACTGAACAAGAATATAACATTTTTTTAAATTCGTGTCTGTATGTCTGTGTGTTTGTTCGCGCATCACGTAAAAACTACTGGATCGATTGCGATGCGGTTTTCATTTTTGGATAGCTTAGGGTTTGACTTAAAAACTGGGGTACTTGGTATCTCAATCCGATGAGTAGAAGCCGGCGAGCAATCGATAAAAATAACTTTGACGGCAGAAGGAATTTTGATCAAATGTTGGCAGGTATATTGGTATTTTAGGTCCTGGAATAGCACAAATACACTTAGAACTTTTAACCTAGAGAAATGACCACGCGTGCGAAGCCGCGGGCATCAGCTAGTTAAACATAAAACATTACTTTTAAATAAGAACAAGCGGCGGTGTCCTGTGTTGTACCAGGCTACAAGATATCTCCATTCCAAATTTTATCAAAATCTGTTCAGCCGTTTGAGTGAAGTAAGATTATAATGTCCTACGCTTTCACGAAATCACTCCCATAGATTGAAAAAAAGGGAGCGGAAAGATTAATGAAACATGTCAAATCGTAATCCGGACTGAAAATTGTATTTTTTTTACCTTCACGGAGCAAAGTAGCCTCATTTTACGGAACCCAAGACCTGTTTTTTATTTATCTTCGTTGTACAGACTTTTTTCTACTTACTGCTTTACTATAAGTATAGACTCGTAGGTATATATTATAGAAGTATAGATGGTCGAATTGTGCCATGTATGAGTACCTACATATAGTTAACACACCTACACACCCATTGACATATATTCTACCGTACATATAATTATGTCGATGCCTACACCCTTCTGACATTGTTTGGTTGACTGGCTTCATAGAAAATTATTTATATGTATGAATGTAGGTTCATACATAGAAATACATGTTTCCTTCACTAAGTAGGTACACGAGTGAACGGCACCCAACTAAGTTAATTTGATAGCAAATAAAAGTTTCTTTACCTCTCTACCATTTGATTATAGGTCGTGTTGATTACTTAGTATCTACATAACTAGTCATTCCATTCCTTCAGTTTGGTAAAATAACTATTTTTGATAAACGAGCCCAATATAGTACCGATCGATCCTATTGCTTTCTCCAATTAAACTTTAGGTACATATTACAACTCATGGATCTGCCCTTGGCACACCCATAAGTTCGCTTTTAGAAAATGGTATAATTATGTGCCTAAGTTAATTTATAATGCATAGGATAAAACGAATTATCCAGTCTAGTTGTTATCATCCACCGCCCAGCCATTACCGAGACATACCGAGCTCCTTGGACTCGTCCAATCTCAGATATTTATTCAGTGTCAAACGTCATATCAAACTCATGTCATAACAGTAAAGTTAATAGCTAGATTCGCAGTGCATGTCAGGCCAGCCAAATGCCAGCCCAACCATTAACATAAAATATAGAGTATAATTATCATCATCATTTACAGCCACTACGCTACTCACTGCTGGGTATAGGCCACCTTTTGCTGTTGCCTTATCTTTCCCTCCACCCTGACGTGATCATCGACCCATCCGACGTCCTGGACGTCCGAACTTCCTCGTGCCAGTTCTTGGTTGCCACTCGGTCAGTCTTCCTCCACCTGCCATCACCTCGCCTAGCCACGTATCCCGCATAATTCCATTGCAGTTCCATGAGTATAGGTACCTACTTACAATATAAATACGAGTAGGTATACAAGTAGAGATAATTATTGGTACACATTAATTTCCCTAAGAGGTACGAGTACTTTCACAAATTTAATTTAGTTAAGTAGCCGACGTGCATGACATTCAATCTATTTTCCATACATGTTTTAGGTGTCCCTTGAGGTGGCTTCAAACATGATTAGTTCAATGTTCATACGAGTATATACGTGATAGACATCACACGGTCGGCACGCAAGTTAGCTGGTTTTATACTTGCTGTTAGTGTTCAACGTGCTAAGCTTTTCTTAATTGTACAATGAGTAGAAAAGTCGGTGATGCAATGAAGCATAACTCACAGGACACCTACAACAGCCTCAGACCCTTGACTTGGATTCTCAACTTGTTCGCCATTAATTGTAATGTTGAAAACGCAGTCTATTCTAATGCCTTCTACATTTCCAAATGTTTACTCACAATCGCAGTTTTCGGATCAATCAACCTGTCCAGTTTGTATTACAAAACTGCATACGTTTACGAATTAACCGCAATCAATCCATCTATCAAGCTCACAGATATAGTGCAGATGGTTTACGATATTTGCCAGTATATCGTCGATTTAGTTTTCGTCTACAAATATGGAAGGCACATAAGCTTGCAGTATTTCAAGCAGTACGAATACATCGATGAGATTATCGGTATGACTTACTATCATAAAATTAAGTGGAAATTGGTGAAGCTTTTGAGTTTCTTCACCTTCGTTTGGCTGTTGACCTCCACCTGTGACTACGCAGCGTGGTTCTTCGGTTATGGATGGAAAATTACATCAGCATACGCTGCCGCCTATCTCTTTCTCTACATAAAAATTCTCACTACGTTAGACCTGTCTTCACACGTAATGCACATCAAATATCGTCTGCTAATCATCGGTGATATAGTCCAGCATTACTACTCTGCTACGGTGTCGCTACCAGGGTTCATGGGGGATTTCATAACAAATAAGAATTGGCTTTACGCAAAAGTTAGTTCAAAGACCTCGGAACTGAATCCACGTGCGAACCCAATGAAGCTGCGGTCTGCCGACGAGTGCTTGGAAGTAAAGTGGCTCACCAGATGTTATTTGCAACTAACAGAACAAGTGGAATTTATAAACTCTATGTTTGGGTTTAGGGTAAGTGGCAATTATTCAAAGCCGTGGATAATTAGGTACTATAGGTACCTAATTATCCACGGCTTTGAATAATTGCCACTAATGAACATAGCTAGCATAGCCGGTTTTGAACATAGCTAATGTAACCTGCTGTTTTTATAATGGATCATTCCTATTTTCAGATTTTGCTGAATAGCTTGAGTCTGCTAATAGATATCATACGATTTACGAACATCGCTGTGAGGATAACGCTTGGAACGCAGGTAATATTGACGTTTCTCCATAATATTTATCTACGTTTACATTTGGACAAATGTATGAATTATTCTTTGTTCAGTTTTGAGCTTCATATTAAGAATTACATTACTTAGGTTATGGTATTGTTACGCCGGTCGATTCTAAGAAAAACAGTAGGTACTATACTCGTAACAGTAGGTAGGTATATAAGGTTCGAGGAGCCGCGGTCGGATGACGCAAGTCACCTTCTGGAACACATGAGTGGAGCGTAGGTACCTACAGAAGTTTCCAAAGCGCGCGGTAGGTATATACCTACGGACGCGGCAACATCAAAGGCGCCGCCGGACTTATGTTCCTACGGGTGCGTCGCGGCGCGGCAACAAAAAAATGCGCCGCCGACCTTGAAAGTTAAAATACCTACCAACTACTGCTAGTACATACGAGTACCTTCTGGAAACTTCAGTCGCGGTATAAATAGAGCGCGCATAGATTGCCTGGGACCGTTTTGACTTGGCATTCGGCACGAAACGATCATAGTGATTCGAAGCGAGTATTCAGTGATAATTGATTAGTGTGTACAGTTGAGTTGAGTGTTTGAATGTTACTTGTCGGTTTAATTTCTTTTTATGGTTTTACGAATAAAGGTGTTAATGTTTGGTGTAATTGGCGTACATTAATTTCATCCGAACCCCAGCTCGTAACAATTTGGTGTCAGAAGCGAGGATAAAATAATGCTGGTTACACCAAAGCAGGAGACAGACCGCATAAGAACGAGAAGCCAACGAGAGAGAGTGGTGGTGACAATCAACCAACCACGTAGTTGGAATCCGCCGCCGCCGCCGGATCTTCCACCGGTCCATCTGCAGATTCTCCATCTTCTGTAGTCCCGTCTTCATTTGACCTTTTGGGGTTAATGGCATTGCTCCAGGAGCAGGCACACCGACAGGAGGAGCAGGCTCATCGGCTGCAAGAGCAGTTGCTTCGTGACAAAGAGGAGCAGACGCCGACTGGAGGAGCAGACTCGCTGACAGGAGGAGTAGGCTCATCGGCTGGAAGAGCAGTTGCTTCCTGACAAAGAGGAGCAGATTCACCGACAGGAGGAGCAGTTGACTCGTGACAGAGACGAGCAATCTCGCCGACAGGAAGAACAGACTGACTTCATAAAATACATGCATGCAACTTTTGGGAAAGAACTCAACGATGTAAAGAAGCAGGTACATCTTCATGAGAAAAGCTTCTCCGAAACTGACAAACGTTTCTCCGAAACTATCTAACGCTTCACCGAAACTTAAACCCAGATTGCAGACATGAAAAAGATTTGGGTGACTTTAAATCTGGAAGCGGAATGTCAGCCCCTGTTGTTTCTGCGTCTTCGGCGCGATGTTTCAAAGTGCTGCCGTGCTGATGGAAGCTCTTCGTGGTTGGCCTATAAGATCCAGTTAGAGGCCGTTGTCAAGGCGAACGTATGGAGTAAAGCACAGGCCATGACTGCACTCACACTGGGCCTTCGTGATCAGGCCCTAATTATACTCGAGGCCCTTGGAAAGTATGTCACCTACGAACAGCTGCTTGAAGCATTGAAATCTCGCTACGGCGACGCTTCGGCAAATCCTTGTACAAACCGGAACGTACCTACTGCGTCACGAGAAAAGAGTTACTCGCTGGGATAAAAACACTGCAGCATTTTAGTAAATATCTGCTGGGACGCAATTTTCATCTGCGAATCGATTATGCTGAATTGAAATGGCTGTTCCAGTTCAAGAATCTTGAAGGACAAGTGGCTCTTTCAGATGGTTCAATCCATCTTGGATTGAATAGCTGCAAGAGTTTGACTTCGAAACTGAGCATCACAGTGGCAGATCTCACGGTAACGCGGACGCCTTGTCAAGGAGACCTTGCCCGGAGAATTGCAAGCATTGTGTGAGGCAATTCTTGAGTGCTTGATGCCAGTTCTTGAGTTCTGAGTGTTAAAGCCAGTGCACCTAAACCTAAATGGAGTGATGTTGCGAGAATGAGCACAGCAACAAAAAGTTACTGGGCACAGTGGGACAGTTTGGCCGTCCACGATGGGGTACTGTGCCGCAAATGGGAAAATGCTAGAGGAGACCACTGTCATTTACAAATGGTTGTTCGTAAAGTACCTGATGTTTTACAGCTATACCATGATGATGAGGATGTTCAGGAGGTCACATGGGCGTAAAAAGGACCCTGTTAAAGATACGTGAGCGATTCTACTGGATCCATTGTCGAGATGATGTGGAAAATTGGTGCCGCAAATGCACTTGTTGTGCATCTGTAAAAGGACCCCACACACGCAGCAGAGGGTCATTAAAGCTGTATAACGTCGGGGCTCCATGGGAACGAATAGCGCTTGACATTGCGGGGCCATTTCCTGTGAGTGACAGTGGGAACGAGATTTCATGGTCATCGTGGATTACTTTACTAAGTGGCCGGAGATATTCGCCATTCCAAACCAAGAAGCTACAACAGTGGCAGATAAATTGGTTCAAGAAGTCTTCTGTCGTTTTGGAGTAACGCTTGAAATTCACAGCTATCAAGGGTGGAATTTCGAGTCTCAAGTGTTCCAGGAGACCTGCCATGGAATGGGTGCTCATAAAACCAGAACAACTTCCTATCACTCACAATCTGATGGAATGCTAGAACGATTCAATCAGACCTTATCTGGCAAAGGTGGTGGAAACCAGGCAAAGGGATTGGGACAAGCACATCTAGCCGTTTCTTTTGTCATACCGAAGTGCAGTTCATGAGAGTACAACAGTCACTCCTGCCTTCGCCAATTTTGGAAGAGAATTGCGGTTGCCTGCAGATCTGATAACTGGCACCCCGACGGATTCTCCTTGCAACGTTACAGATTACGCAAATGACTTGCGCTGTAAGATGGATGAAGTTTATCAACAAGTCAGAGAATCAGGAAAACAAATGTCTGAAAGGATGAAGATCCCATATGACCAGAAATTGAATAATCTGGGATTTGAAGTTTCCGTACCGGATTCGAAAGGGCCAGAGAAGTGCTCCTAAAATTGTTCATGTTGATCGACTAGCCCAATATTACGGGACTAACACTGCTCGGGGGCCTGATCCCGTAGTCCGTAGAGTTAAAGTTCAGTTCGGTTAATGCCACTTGGACCATTCATTGCCACCGATCACTCGTTTCGAATTCACTAAGCTCCAGTGAGCATGTGAAATGACGTCATCAAGGCGATGAGCACTCAACCGCACGGAAACTGTAATTTTACTATGAAATATAAAACCGGTAATTCAAAATCAGAATTCACAAGGAATTCAGTAGCAATGAGTTTTCGTCAACCGAAGAGCACCCGGTGCGTTCATTGCATTTACTATCCAGCAGTGTTTGGTTAGTGAAGATAATTGATGATGCATAGGTACTTTGAAACTTATAGTTCTAACACCGGGTACAATTTGTTTCAAGTTTTATCGTGTCATGAAATTGTGTTGTTTTGTGAAAGTTAGGTTTAATGACATGTATGTATGTATGTGGTATTTCATAGAACCTACCTCACTATTTCATAGCTAGAGTAGGATTTTAACCCTAAAATAGAAAAATACCTACTGGTTTTGAAATCTAGTAGTTTTCTTACAAAACCTAATTATGTGAAGTTCTACTAATAACGAGAGGTCAATGCAAATATAAGCAAAACGAAATCAAGTGTAAATATTAAATATCATGTAATAATGTTATAATTTTCACATAAATTGAGATTTACATTATACTATGAGCTCGGAAAGCGGAGATCTATACAGTTCTATGAACTGCAGTTCTGTGTGCATCCACCTGAAACAAATATATCATATTATTAGTATAATCAAGTAGATTCAACATTCAATATAGTTAGGTACTTGTCTATCAAGTCCTAGGCTATAATTATCAACTGTCGAGCTCCCATTTGTCCTTGATCATTTTTGTGAATCTATAACGATACATAAGACTTAGGTAGACACAATACACTTCTATATAGGTACAAAGCAAGAGATTTCATCTAGAAATACATTTCTAAATCGAAAATATATTTCTTTCTTCGTTTTTTGGCATTTTAATTATTTATTGATTTAATTGTTTTGCATAAAAGTAGTGTACAAGGAATGACATGTTTTCATTCACAGCATTTTTTCTCGACGGCAAAGATTATTTTCAGTTGAAGTTTAATTTTACCTTAGAAGCACTATACGCACTATACCTATAGGAACATGGTATTTTTTAAATAGGAAGTCGTAATAATTATTTGGAGTAGGTAAGTACATTATTGCTGAGAAATAATATCAATGTTTAGATTTTCTTTCAGAGACGTACAATCTACAAAAAGGTTATTGGCATATTATTAGATCACTACAAAACTTACGATGCTAATGAACTTTTAATTATACTTAATATCTACACGGGAATAAAATTTTTGATAGATTAAAAGTGAGAGAAAAAAACAGAAAATAAATTCAGACGATGATTGTTGGAGGGTGATTGCCGCCATTGGTTGCCTGGCGCGCCGCCCACTGATAATCACTCGAACATAAAACCCGGCACAATTTGAAAGGTCCTATTTCTGGTAGAAGTATTTGTAGGCTATGTTTAGCTTAATTTTGCCGCATAGTTGCCGGTTTCCCGGTAACGGTGCGCGTTAACTGTTTAGTGAATTCCAAAACCTTCACGACCTTCAAGCGCACCCGCAATGGGTGCTCGGTGGCGATCACTCAACCTCACTTCATAGGGAATCAGCCTGCGGGACGAGCATGTCTTAGGAGGGGGCAGTGTTACGCCAGTCAATTCTTAGAAAAACAGTAGGTACTATAATGTTCGAGAAGCCGCGTTCGGATGACGCAATACCTACATCTACAGTAACCTTCTGGAACACACCAGTGGAGCGTAGGTATCTGCAGAAGTTTCCAGAGCGCGCGGTAGGTATATACCTACGGGCACTGCAACATCAAAGGCGCCGCCATCCTTAGGTACCTACGGGTACGGTGCGGCGCGGCAACTCCAAAGGCACCGCCGTAATTGAAAGGTCAAATACCTACAGACTACTGCTAGTACATACGAGTACATATGAGTACCTTCTGGAAACTTCCGTCGCGGTATAAATAGAGCGCGCATCGACTGCCTGGGACAGTTTTGACTTGACATTCGCAACGAAACGATCATATAGTGATTCGATGCAAGTATTCAGTGATATTTGATTTAGTGTGTACAGTCGAGTTGAGTGTTTGAATGTTACTTGTCGGTTTAATTTATTTTTGTGGTATTTCGAATAAAGATATTAATTTTTGGTGTAATTGGCGTACATTAATTTTATCCCCATTAATTATTGAACCCCAGCTCGTAATAGTATGGTGTGAAGATTTCCTTTGTTCCCGCTCAAAATATAGGTACCTACACGTTTTGAAACAAACCCAGAATTCTGTGCGGCGGAGCCAGTGGGTCACTTGTTTGTGTATCACGGTACACCCCATACTTTCCAACTCGACAAAGTAACGAATTCCGCAGGTTATGCCCCACGAGTCAAAATACTATCCGGCGATATCGAGCGTGATGCGGCAGGTGACGTGTGTATTCGTCCTCGTTAACCTGGTGAACCACTGCGAGATGGCGTACCGTCAGAGGGACAGGATCATCAGCACGATTGATCACCTCCTCATCAATAAAACCCCTAGTAAGATGAAAAATAATAGACGTCCCTAGCCCTAAATAATATTATTTTTTCTCTGAGTTGATAGATACTTACGTAACATTTAAATAAGGATTCAGATTAAAACTCAAACCTCATTTAAAATATGAAAGATTTTAGTGATCTTACCTTATGCTAAGTAAGTGAAGATGCGGCAGGATGAGGCACACGAAGATGGAGTATGCTTGCCTAAAAGAAAAATTTAAGAAGAGAGAGATCTAGACTTTATATTTATTGGAGCGGGAAATATGCAAGGAACGGAACAGTTCGCTTTGCAGTAGAACAGCGTTTCGCTTCTGCTAAACGCTTAGTACGAATCTGTTAAAGGTCATGGCCATATCTCTTGTAGATCGATGGTGGAAGGGAGATGGGGGGATTAGATTATGGAGGTAATTCCATCACACAGTCTCCGAAATGCTTCCTATGAAAAGCCGATAACTTCGTCAAATTCGATCAATGAGTCACCGCCAATGTACTTTTTCCTGATTCTAAGGCTTCGAGTTGATGCTTAGCTGAGCCGTCCATCCCTGAGATGGCTGATATTTCATGCTCGATCGGACTTGCGCTTGTTAGATGGTCCGTTACCGGCAAGGAATACATTCCGGAAACTTGAAGTCAGGTGGAATGGACTCCATTTCGTAGTGAAAAGACATGCCTGGGTCTTCTGTCGTTGTGAGTCAAATTGAATTTTACCAAAATAGGCATCATGTTACTTTTGAGCTTAAGGGTGACATATTTTTGCAGAATAAACCCGGTATAAAATAAACAGATGAAAAATAATAATAAAAGAAGTTACACGTAAGGGTAACCAAACTCATGCGATTGACCTAGACTAGATCTCTCTGTTAGATTTGCTCCACACACTTATGGATTAGGGTGGGTATATATATTTCTACAACAATGGTGCTGTCATCTGCATACCAAGAAGTTCGTTGCTGCAATAACCGACGCCGCAGACAACCCGGAATTGATCGTTTATCTGGGTAAAATCTAGCTAATTAAGTAAATCGACTATTGGGTAATAATAATAATAATAATAATAATAATAATAATAAAAACTTTACCGCTGTCAACACGTCCTATTTCTTTGTGATCTCCATTATATACATATTTTACTTATTTTTACAATATCATTAAATTCCATTGCAGCTATATACTTTTTAAAACATGTTTCAAGATAAACTGGTGTATTATAATCTTATATATTAGAAAATGATGCAAAATACAAAATATGACAGTTGTCACTATCTGACAACAAATTTCAATGAAGAAAATCAATAAATAGCGAATGATCACAAGACTAAAGGCAAAAACAACAGCAGCGGAATCATGTAACGCACGTCCACCACCACCGCCCGCCCCGTCGTCTCCGAGCTCGTCTTCGGGAGATGAGTACGTTACTCCTCCTGACACCAGCGCGTCGAGCGATGAGGGTGGGCCACCGTCGCCACCGTCGCCGCCAAGACCTGCGCGCCGTGGGCGACCACCGATGCCAGCACGCTTGGGGCCTGTGGGGCAGCATGCTCCACGCCCGGCCCCCGCTACTGGTGCCGCAGTGCGGCGCAAATGGACTCATCCGTTAAATGAGAGTGTTATGCGCGCATACTATGGGGCTACAGAGGGAGGATCCAGCCTTACTGCGTACCGTGACCGGATGCTGTCTCTGTTTCGGGCCTGGTGACTGTCGTCGTATCCGCCCAGCGACTTTCGGATCAAGTGCGGGCTATCCATCGGTGCAAATTGTTGGACCAGTCCGTGCTAGATCGGCTGCGCTTGGAGGCGTTGCCTATTCACACGACTTCAGCCTCGACGCGGAACCTGTCCGACACGTTGTCGGTCCAGGGGACATTTATGACCCCAGCATCGACAGCGACACGGGCAGATCCCGAGGTCGATGAGGATGATTGTGTGAATATGAGCGTAAGTACCCAAGCCATTGAGCAATTGAGGAGTGCTTTGGAGGACGCGATTTTACAGTATCGGTCCACACCCAACTCTAGGCCACGACTACCACGTATGCCCACCCATAGACGTAATCTAGCGTTAATGGGAGCTCTGGACGCTTTGCTGGCTCCGTACTTACGGACTAGTGAAGACTTAATTGATACCCACTCGATCCTGTATTGCGGGGCTATTGCGGCATGTCGCGTGGCTCGAGTCAAGTTTCCGGACGCTGACCGAGCACCGCGAACTGCCGGATTTGTCCCTGCATGGCAAGTACGGATCGAGCGGCGTATTAATACGTCTAGGACTCTCATTGCAAAGCTGGTTCAGCCGGGGTAACAATCGTCCCCGTGTCATGCGTTTCGTGAACCAAGCCTTTGCTGGGACTGGTATCAGGCCTCAGCATTATATGGCTTGTGTCACGGAACGTATAGACTTCCTGAAGCAGAAAGTCTATGCGTGGGCAAACCGTATTCGTCGCTACAGAGAGCGTGTGGATAGATATTACCAGAATCGCCTTTTCCAAAGTGATCAAAGGAAGGTGTATCGAAACTGGGAGGGAACTGACCAACGTGTGGATGATGGGCAGCTGCCGGATGCTACTGCCATGATTAACTTCTGGCGTGGTATTTGGTCGGTGCCCGTTGAACATACGGAGGGTGACTGGATGAGTGTTGTCGAACATGCATGTGAGTCAATCGAAACCATGGGATCTGTGTCTATTAGCCCCATAGACGTTAGTTGTGCAATTCGTACGGCTCCGAACTGGAAAAGTCCTGGACCGGATGGATTGCACAACTTCTGGATAAAGTGGATTCGATGCTCACATCCATGTTTGGCAATACAATTTCAGGAAGCCCTTCAGCTTGGTTCTCTTCCCAGTTTCATGACAACTGGCTTCACCTCCTTGCTCCATAAGTCCGGTACTACCACGGAAGCTAAAAATTATAGACCCATTACATGCTTGCCCACTATGTACAAGCTCCTTACATCCATTCTGAGAACAAAAATGTATTCGCATATTGTTACGAACAATATTTTGGCCCTCGCTCAGAATGGATGTAGGGTTGGGTCCCGTGGTACTAAATAGCTCCTCCTCATAGACACTACCATTTGCCAACAGGTCCGGCGGAACAGAGGGGTCCTTTCTACTGCCTGGATTGACTACAAGAAGACCTATGATTCAGTGCCTCATTCATGGCTAGAGAGGATCTTAGAGTTGTATAAAATCGATGCAACTCTGAGATCTTTCTTAGGTGCGTGTATGAGGCAGTGGACCACAGTTCTTCGTCAACCAGGTGGACTTTATAAGGATAGAGCGAGGCATATTTCAGGGTGACAGTTTGAGTCCTTTGTGGTTTTGCCTAGCACTGAATCCTCTCAGCACTTTGTTGAAGGATTCAGGGTTAGGCTATCGGCTACGGAGAGAGGGCGAGATCATTTCTCATCTGCTGTACATGGATGACCTCAAGTTGTTTGCACTGAAACATCCAGACTTGATGGAGTTACTGAAAATCACAGAAGTTTTCAGTAAAGCCATCAACATGGAGTTCGGTGTGGACAAATGTGCGGTCATGCATGTGCAGCGGGGGAAAGTTGTAAATTCTATGAATTTGCAGCTTTCTGAGACAATGACACTCAAATCTCTCTCTGAGACCGAGACCTACAAATACCTTGGTATGTCACAATCGTTGGGTACCATGGACAGGGAGATTAAGCAGTCGGTGAAGGAGCGCTTCTTCTGCCGCCTGACCAAAGTACTTAACAGTCTTTTGTCAGGTGGCAATAAGGCGCGTGCCTTCAACGGTTGGGTGATGCCCTTGCTCATATACTCTTTTGGCATACTAAGGTGGACTCAAACTGAGCTTGACGCCTTGGATAAGAGAGTCCGTCAACTGCTTACGTCACATCGTATGTTACACCCGCGCTCGTCTGTTATGAGATTGTACATACCACGGAAGTGGGGGGGTCGTGGCTTTTTAAATGCCAAGAACCTCCACAACCGTGAAGTGTGCAGTCTCAGGGAGTACTTCCTAAACACCGAGTGTGGGTTGCATCGTGATGTGGTGGCAGTTGATAAGACTCTCACACCGCTCTCCTTGGCAAACGAGAATTGGCGCAAACCATCGGTGTTGAGTACCGATGACCGCAAGGACTTATGGAAGGGCAAGGAGCTGCACGGGCGGTTCTATCGGGCCTTAACAGGGCCTGATGTGAACTTGCTCGCGTCGGTGAACTGGCTACGCTTTGGTGACCTCTTTGGGGAAACTGAGGGTTTTGTCTGTGCAATTGCGGACGAAGTTATCAAGACGAATAACTACCGGAAATATATTATGAAGGACGGTACGGTCGACATTTGTCGGGCATGCCGCCGTCCCGGGGAGTCCCTCAGGCATATAATTTCCGGCTGTTCTCATCTTGCTAACGGAGAGTACTTGCACAGACACAACCAAGTAGCCAGGATCATCCATCAGCAAATTGCCCTTCGGTATGACCTTGTCGAATCTGAGGTGCCGTACTATAACTACGTACCGGCGCCAGTTCTCGAAAATGGTCGTGCATTGCTCTATTGGGACCGCTCTATCATCACGGACAGGACTATTGTTGCCAATAAGCCTGACATTGTGCTGGTAGACCGGTCCCAACGCCGGGCAGTGCTCGTCGACATCACCATTCCACACGATGAGAACCTCGTGAAGGCCGAAAAGGACAAGCTCAGCAAGTACCTTGACTTGGCTCATGAGGTGACCGCCATGTGGAATGTTGACTCGACGATCATTGTCCCGATAGTTGTTTCGGCGAACGGCCTTATAGCGAAGAGCCTCGACCAACATCTTAAGAGGCTCTCGCTAGATGGTTGGATTAAGGGTCAGATGCGGAAGGCAGTACTCCTTGACACGGCGCGTATAGTCAGGAGGTTCCTCACTCTGCAGTCCTAGCCACCGGTAGTTTGGGCCCTGCTCCGCTACCGTTGGTACCCTAGGTTTAGGTTTTTTATAATATTTTTATTAGCTTTTATTTAAAGAAATATTGTAAAAAATTTAAATTTAAGATATAAAGATAAATAAAGTGAATAATAATAATAATAAAATGTATTTATTGCAAACAGACAGACAAAAAACAATCAACACAATAAAAAAAAATAGAAACTCCACGATAACATGACTCGCGACAATTAGTAACATTAAATTTACCGTGCCGCGCGTCATGTTCGCATGCACATCTGATGTTTTTTTTACAATAATGAGCTTGTTTGACAATTGGGGTATACTCAGCACTGTACTGCGCAGACTAAGAGTCTACGCAGGGTAATAGGGACCCGACGTTAGTTGGTTCTGTTCTAGTGACCAAAATATTACCTAGTATGTAAATTAAATAGATAGTAGCAATACTGTTTGCCTAGAAGTAGTGTAAATAGCAAGCTATGAAAATTTGATTCCAGATTCGATGTTTAGTCTTTGGAATACCCCAGTACAGTTTTTTTCTCCTAATATGTACCTATTTACATGTCGCAGGTAATAATTGAAAAGCTAGCGCATGCAAGTTACTACAATTGTGTTTTTAATTACAGGTGACAAATTACGCGCAGCCATGACAGAACTCCGAGGATTAATGGAAGCTCGACCGATTAACTTCAGCATGGCGCGGTTCTTTAGACTTGACAACAGTTTGCTGGTTTCCATCGCGTCGGTCGTGGTCACGTACACGATTATACTACTGCAGACAATGAATTGAATATCAAACAAATCACGTTATTACTGTCTGCGCTGTACTAATCATCAAAAACTACTGAACGGATTTTAATAGAACTTTAAATGTATGCTGCTTCACTGATAGTATACTTCACCTCAGTAATAACGGTTATTGTTTTTTTTGCCATACCTAGGCCTAATCTTAACTGTATGGTTTGAGTTTCAGGACTTGCTTAAAGTGGGTAATGTAATGACACAGAATAAATAATTGGAAACGAACCCACTTAGTTTTTAATGTCTTAATTTTAAAAATGTTTATAAAGAGTGGCCTAAGTCACAGAATAAATAATAGTACAACATAAGTGAAGACCCTTGAGGAACGCCTGAAAGTAAAGCTGCATGCAAGGTTGCATGTTTGACATATTACGGTTTACTTTTATATTAAAATGACTAGCTGTGCCCGCGGCTTTTTCCGCGTGGTCATTTCATTTAAAAGTAGCCCAATACGTGTAAATATACCGCCTTATTTATAAAAAGTTAATAAACGTCAATTAGTACTGCGCAGTACAATATTGTAGTGCGCAGTATTACTAATCATTGCTTAACTTTTTATAAATAAGGCAGTTAAAGTACAATATACCACATTTCTTCAAAATCCGTTCGTCCGTCTAATAGTTTTTATCCGACTGCACGGAGGGTTATGTGTTTGGGTTGTATGTTTGTTTGTTTGTACGTTTCTTAGGCGCATCCTGCAGCCTAAACGGCTTGATGGATTTTGATAAATGAGGTATCATTGGATTCGTCTTGATCACGAGAGTGCTATAGGATATATTGTTATGAAGTGTCAAGAAATTAATATGGCGGCTTACAGATGCCATATTGTACCGACGGGACAAAAAAATACCAAAACCTATCGGTATCAAAATGGATGTATTTATAAGACCATTTCAAAAATATATATTTCTTACGAGTATAACCAGTTGCTTGCCACGCGCGCTCGCACATGTATGCGCTCAGTACTGCGCAACTATTAAAGTTAAGTGATATATGTAGGGGAGGAGGGCCCAAAGCGGACACTCTAAGAATGATTTAAAAAAAATGGTTAGGAATGACATATTCCAACATCTTTAACTGCTATTGGGTACTCGATTTATCGTAGTATAGGTAATAGTGCATTCACATATTTCCAATTAATTGGAAAAAAATATGAACCATCAAACATATTACGGAACCTTATCGAACGCCCGCTTTGCCCGGCACTCTCATGGAGCAAAACGGGCGTACCAAAAGAAAAGCGAGCATACTGTAAAAATATTACACATAAACAATAAAGGAACTACTTAGGGAGTCATTGAGTAAAAAGTAGAGTTAAGAATGTAACGACATAACTTTATTCCAGAAAAAGTAAAGGTCTTGTTGGTTAAACTACACATAAAACATAAAAAGACAAATCTCTTGTTCTGCGCTAAAGACAGTTGTAAATCTCCTTATTATTTTCTCGCAAGAACCTGTCTTCAAGTGCCGCTGTAAAGCTGCACGAGGGATTCCAGATGTTTTTGCTGTACTTTTTACAGACTTCTGTAATTCTGTCACATCCTGCTTTGCCTTTTTCATCGTTTTCTCATCCCAAGAGGCTTGTTGTATTTCCTTTTTATATTTATTCACTATTTGAAAATAATAGTGGATATTGCTTTAAAAAATTCGGCAAAAGAAAATTCAAAGTAGCGTTCTATGGGGGAAGACTATCAGCTTATGCATGTCTACAAAGTTTGTAGACATGCTTAAGCTGATGATTATGATCACTTTAAATAAAAAATAATATTTTAAGTATGTTTCTTTAGGCTATAATGTTGTGATAGTAGATAAAATTTCAGTGGAATCCCAAGAATTGTCATTAAAAATGGTAGAACAGAACAAAAAGGTATTATCAAAGATCAGTACTTAGTCTACTTAGTTTTCATACAAAAATATTGCATTACATTCAGAGATTGATGATATTTTTTGACCGATGATTTATTATATTTGAATAGTATTCAATGATATACCTGCCAAAAAAAAACATGCAGAGAACTTTTTATTTTGATCCGCCTAATATTTGTGTCACAAACATAATCCATGCGCTATTACTAGAAAGAGCAGGAAGTACGCTCCCGTTATAATAGAGAAATAATTTAAATTGAGTTTCGAGTTCATTGCTCATAGCAATTCTTCATTAGGGACAAAGTGGGCACATGCTCTCTTTGCCCTGCCCGCTTTGCCTTTTTCGCCACTAGCACGTTCTCATCAAGCTTAAACAGAAAGAAATAGAAATAAGTAGAAGCAAACATCACGAAAACACAGTGAAATAGTCATAAATCAATAGTCATATTATAATAGTAACGATGTATCATAGTCACAAATAAACAAAACACGATGAACGTACCTTGCATTTTTTGACAAAATCCGTCGAATTTCATTTTTTGGTCGCACATGTCGCGCTGTCTCTCACACATCAAGGTGACGACTGCTGCGGGTCGGACGGGGCAGGGAAAAGAGCCCCCGCGCCGCGGGTCTGCGGGTCAGTATAATTAAGGGTGCTCGCTTTGGGCCCCCCTCCCCTAAGTAAAAAGAAACATTAAATTTATATCAATACTAGCTGTGCCCCGCCGGTTCACCCGCGTCCTTCAGGAACCGTGCGTTTTTTTCGGAATTAATAGTAGCCTATGTGCTAATCCAAGGTATAAGCTACCTCCACACCAAATTTCATCTAAATCCGTTCAGCCGTTTAAGCCGTGAAGAAGTATCAAACATACACATACTTACATACACTTTCGCCTTTATAATAATATTAGTGTGATTATTTTTACGGGCTATTAAACCATTTTATTGTCAATAATTTTGTACGCAGTCAGGTTTTTTGTATCTTCTATCTATATATTTACACTTAAATATATGGTACTTATAAAACAATATGAACAAAAAGTCTGTACAATGAAGGTAATAAAAAAAATGGTCTAGGGTACTTAAAATAAGCTATTGAACAAGTTTTTTTTTTTAAATTGTGTCTCTCTTTGTTTGTTTGTTAGTTTGTCTGTATGTATGTTCGCGAATCACGTAAAATCTACTGGACCGATTGCGATGCGATTCTCACTTTTAGATAGGTTTGACTTAAAAACTGGGGTACCTGGAATCTTACGATGACACGATGATTAGATGCCGAGTAATCGATTAAAACCTATCTGAACAAACTTTGAAGAAATGTAGTATATTGTACACTAGCTGATGCCCGCGGCTTCACACGCTTTGTCATTTCTCTAGGTTAAAAGTACTCTATTTGCTATTCCAGGACCTAAAATACCAATATACCAACAATTCATCAAAATTTCTTCAGGTGCATCGTTTCGGTCAGCGCGCCAAATTCAAATTTTCTTGGATTTTTTGTCAATTGCTCTATTACTCATCGTGGATTCATGAAAACGTGGATTATTTTGCGGCAATAAATAGGTTGTATCAAGAAACTTCACCTACCAATAAATCAAGGTGAAAGCTAGTTCATGTATATTTGTCAATAAACAAAAAATCAAGATGAAAATCCGCTTATGGACATTTGTAGCTAAACCAATATTATCTAGGTGATCATTTTAACAGAAATTTCTTGAGACATCCAATTTATTGCCGCAAAATAAGTTTTCATGAACTCACGATGCGTAATTAAGCTGTAATTGACAAAAATCGCAAGAAATTTTGAATTTGGCGCGCTGAGCGAAACGTTGCACCTTCAGCCGTGAATATGATTTTTATCGATTGCTCGGCTTCTACTCATCGGATTGAGATAACAAGTAGGTACCCCAGTTTTTAAGTCGAACGCTACAACAGTGAAAACCGGATCGTATTCGGTTCAATAGTTTTCACGTGATGCGCGAACAAACATCCTGTCTCACCCCTTTTTTTGCAACTAGATAGGATTCGTGCTCCGATCCTGAAGACGCACAATCATAGTGGCCTTGCACTTCGATGTACCGGTGGTCAATCTGGCACCGCTGTAATGACTGTAGCACTGCCCAGCAGCCTTATTGTCTAACTCTGGTGGTAATGGCAATCAAATCCATTACCATTACCTACCATTGGCGGTTCCAGTTCGCCGTCCAGGTGAATTGTCTAATATTTTCGGTGGTAATCGTCTTGAAAAAGTGAAGGCCATTTCGTTCTTTCCACAGACTACATAACACCAAAAACATATGCTCTTACGTTCCATTTCATGAAGAACAGCTTTGAGCACTTTTTAGTGCTTTTTTGAACTAATGGTTGTAAAATGTTAATTTAGCCATATAAACATGTGTAGTGTTTTATTTGTTTATTATAATCTATTTTTTATTAGTTATGCTGTTTAATAAATGGATATTCTTCAAAAAATAATATTCAAGTATATTATAGCCTGACGTTGCGTAGAACGAAACGTTGGTTTGGGAGTTATTATTTATTCTGGACCATAACTACTTATACCTATGTATGTGTTTGTTTGTTGTTTACTTTAGCATTCAATAATGAAATGAAAATCAAATGGAAAAAAATAAATATTAAATAGGTAGGTTATAGTCACAAGATTTGTGTGAGTTTGTGCGAAACGTGGATAAACTAAAAGTGGAATTGCTTTGTGAGATGTAATGTATGTCGAGGTTACCTATGTTCGTTTTCGGATATAAAATTGACAAATATGCCTTGATTTAGCAACAAATACGTACCTATGTACCATATTGTATTTCAGAATGTCATCTGATAAAGTGGTCTTTGCATAGACCTACAATTGGTCATCTAGTTAAAACGAAACTTTGAACAAATATATCGCAAGTTCTAACAGTCTTTGGCTTGGCTATACAGGAATTTTGGTGGACTAATAAATATTATCTAAGCACCTATTCGAGTCTAGTTTAATTTACCTACTAGGTACATAGACATATATACTAGGTATATGCATTTTCACAAATGCTCATCAACAACATACATATTTTAATGGATTTTTACCTCATTTCAATGCATACATAATCGGTTATGTTTTGTGTCAACAAAACATAACCGATTATGTTTGCTTTGAGCACCAGCCGGGGTTCAGGAGATGGGCTGCAGCTTGCACCTGTGTCAGTATAAACATTTCCAGCTATCACAAAGCCTGATGTAGCTGTAGGTAGACATACAACAAATTAACCTCTCTTTTGAATTGTTTACAAATTTGATCTAACTCTACAAAAGTAATACTGCATATTACAATATTGACTATGTAGTACTTGTTATGTAGATAATGACAAATTATCATAGCTATATCTTTATTTTCAGATTCAGTTCAGTACCTGTCTATCACAGTAAACAGAATCATTTCAAGTCGGATTGCAGCGGGAAGAGATTCATAGCATGTCCATAAAATGCAAAAGGATGCTGCTTCTCAAATCTACTTGTTATATTTGTATTATAATATGTAGATATATACCTAGTTACTGCACTTTTTTATACCATTTGAATAAAATGGTGTGTTGGAAATATTTACTTTGTTGTTGTGAATTACTATATAATTACATTGTAATTAGTGGGCTACCAGTGAGCCAGTAATGGCTTGTAAGTTTTTAGAATGTTTTATGTATAGTCTTTCTTAATAAAGACACTTGCCCGTTATATTTTTTTAGAAAGGTTTTTACAATAAAATAAACATGCTATTTAATAAAATTTGTTTAATTTTCTGTTTCTCTATCCATACTCAGTCTGTATTTATGCTAAAACTAGCTGCATGCCGAGGCTTTGCTCTTGTGCAAACATTGCCAGCCTCGTTCGAAATTTAAAGAAATATTTCCTCCAAATTGTAAATCTCTAAGTCCACCGGTTTAGGCTGTGTGTTGTCTGTGAATCAGTTGGTAGGTATGTCGCTTGTGACATACTATTTCATAGGTATCAATGTATGTTTCTACTTACATAATAATTTGTAGTTAAAAAATAACAACAAAACATAGATAGATAGATAACTCTTTATTGTATATACTTAGAAGTAAATCGTACATTGTACATAATATAATATAGAAGTAGCGGTAACACAATCGGCAGTCTTATAGCTTACAGCAATCTCTAAACCAGAGTAAATGCCAGTAGTATTCATGTCACTCAATCTGGAACAAATAAGAAAAATTTATAAAACTTTGTATGTATTATACGCTGACATAAATACACTGAATGCACTAAATATGGGTGCTAGATAATAGATACGAGTACACATACAAAGTTATGAATATTACATTCATATCTCGGAAACAAATACTTCTGCTCATCACACAAATGATTGCACCTTGCGGGATTCGAACCCGCATCCATTGGTTGACTTTCAGTCAGGGTCACTAGCCACTCGGCCAACTGGTTGCCAAATGTAGTGGCACTGAATGTAAATGACAAAATGAATTTTTCACCTCCTTTTTGAACGACAAATATGTCAATGTGCAAAATTCAAGTTATCAGATTGCACTATGGAGAGTGAGCATAAGAACTGCACAATCCGATTCCCTTATCACCGTACAAACTAGAATATTGGATATGCGGCAAATTTTTATGATAGAAATACCACACACAAGCACGAAGCGTTACACTTCTTCTTTCATTGTAAGATCTGCAAAAGAGTGGAATGCCCTGCCCTTGTCAGTTTCTGGTAAAATATAATGAATCCAGGTGTGTTCAAGTCAAGAGTGAATAGGTATCTACTAGGCAAGGGTGCTACACTTTCGACCACATCATCGCTTTCCATCAGGTGAGATCATGGTCAAACAATTGCATAAAACGTAATAAAAAAGGTGCATTAGATATGGGTTGAAAGTAGGCAGTTCCCGATGAAATTTTAACTGATTACCTATGTCGGGGCTGGTTGTTATTTGGAATATTGTTCAGTCTATGTCTTCAAAATAATTGATCTAGCCCAATTAAATAAAAACACTTGAGTTAAATCACATAGTAGTTTTAATCACGTTTGTATACAAAGACCTGGCGGAGACGACTGCCGACGGAGGGGGGCGCTCGGACAGCCGCTCTACAGTTTTGCTTACTGTGCTAAATATAATATGTCACTAAACATTCCCCCTCTTTAATTAAAAAAAAATTAATAATTAAGGGTAAACTCCAAAAACTTCCAAAATTACATTTTCATAACAATAAAATATATATTTTTGATTGAGGCTTAAAACATTCAACTTAACTTAAAACAATACGTATGCTTCTGAAATATGGGTGGCATCAGTTGTATATCATGTATTATACGGGATTTGCTGACGGTGTCGTTGCGTACGGCGGAGCGGTCGCGGTGGGTGGCGGTGGCGCGCCGGCGCCGGCTATCTGCGCGCTCGCAACCACGCTGCTATCTGCCCTTTCAGCTTTCTCCAAATCAGTAGTAAAATAATAGTCGCGAACAAACTCAAAATCACTAGTAACATGAATATGAATATGACCCATATTTCTGCACATACAACCATTTACTTAACATTAAATACGAGTAGTTACATGCTAGAATTACTAATTGCAAAAATGCTAACTAAAGGAGTTTATAAGTATGCGGCTTTGCAAAGATGCCGATTATACTTATAAATACTATGTAGTGTTCGTGCATCTTTTTACAACTAAACTAAATTACGATACATTTGCGATACATTTATACGTTATTCAATATACTACTCGAATTATACGTCATTTTGAAAACGGATCGGCGTTCGTACGGCTCGTCCAGATCTAGTTTTCCTGCTGGCTGCACCGGAGGCATCTGTGTTGGTACCGCCGGTAGTGTGGCTCTGTGGTACAGGGCTCGACGAGTCTCTCTCTGCATTAGTTGATGCATTAGATCGTTCCTCCGTGCCTGGGATCTTTAGCGGCACGGGGCTCTGTGAGCCTCTCTGCGAAACGATCTGTTCGCCGTCGTCAGCTAGCAATAGATACGCTGGTTTTAATCTATCTATTGATATACGCGTGGTTTTGCCGTTGATGTTCAGTACGAAAACCTTTTCCCCTCTATTTATTACGGGATATGGGCCGTCATAAGTGGGTTGAAGAGGTTTCCTTACCGCATCATGCCTAACGAATACATAATTTGCCGTTCTTAAATCAGGATGCACGAAAACTGCACGAGAATTACCATGACATGACCTTGGAACCGGTTTGTATTTTTTAATTGAATCTCTAATGTGGTCGACTAAAGTCGCGGGATCGCTTACTTGTTTGGTGACGTCAAAAAATTCGCAGGGAATTCTTATTGATTGACCATATACCATTTCTGCTGCGCTTACCCCGCTATCACGTCTGATAGCTGTTCGCAAACCTAGTAAAACCGTCGGTAACTCATCTACCCACGACGTACAGTCTAGGCGTGCAGTAAGGGCAACTTTGAGAGAGCGATGCCACCGTTCTATCATTCCATTACTTTGTGGGTGGTACGCGGTGGTGCGAAACTTCTCTACCCCCATGTACTGCATCAGACGAGTAAAAAGCGTACTTTCAAATTGACGACCTTGGTCGCTAGTGATGCGATGACATATACCAAACCGTGCTATCCAGCCGTCATATACTACCTTTGCGACTGTATTAGCAGTTATATCCTTGACCGGGAAAATCTCGGGCCATCTAGTACATCGGTCTATTATTGTGACTAAGTACTTGTAACCTTCCTTTGTTTCGGGTAATGGGCCTACTATGTCTAAATTGAGGTGTTCAAACCTGGCAGACGGTAGAAACTGTTGTAGGTCGGAAACCGTGTGCCGTTGCACCTTCGAACGTTGACATTGTACACAAGCTTTAGCCCATAAACCTATATTTCGATTCATTCCTGGCCAAAAGAATTTTTGAGTGATCATACTGCGTGTCGTCCGTATACCTGGGTGACTTAGATTATGTACAGCATTAAAGACAATCTTGCGAAATGACTCTGGTACATAAGGTCTGACGTTGCAAGTAGATACCTCGCAATATACCTGTGAATTGCATCCGGGCAAGCTGACACGTTTCAACTGAATGTTACCTGATATGTTATTCGAAGTAACATACTCGTCGTGGGACTGTGCTTCTGCCAGTGCTGCATAATCGATGGCTGACGGGCAATATACTGTCTCTACCCTAGATAAGGCATCTGCACATTGGTTATCTGAACCGACTATGAACCTTATGTCCGTGGTAAACTCACTTATAAACATCAGCTGCCGTGTTCGCCGTGGCGTCTCTTTGTCTGTACCTATCTTTTTGAATGCATGTACTAGTGCTTGATGGTCGGTATACACAGTAAGGGTACGACCTTCATGCATGTTCCTAAAAAATTGAATGGCCATGTAAATAGCCAGCAACTCACGATCGTAAGCAGAGTACTTACGTTGAACTGCTGATAGCGCTTTGGAAAAGTATCCCAACGGCTTCCAAGTACCTTGATGCAGCTGCTGCAGTACTGCTCCCACACAGGTGTCAGATGCGTCGGTCATGAGCGCTAATGGGACCCCTGGTAAAGGATGGAACAACATACAAGCATTTTTCAAGCTCTCTTTACATTGTTGGAAAGCATTCTCCGCTAATTCAGTCCATTCAATTTTAGTACTATCATTTTTTTTAACTCCATGCAAATACGCATTTAATAACGACTGATAAGACGCGGCCTGTGGAAGATGAGCGCGGTAAAAATTTAACATTCCCAAAAAACGACGTAGTTGAGCTACTGTCTGTGGTTTCGGGTAATCTTCTATCGCCTGCACCTTATCTTCCAAAGGGCGTATCCCCTCAGTTGATACTTCGTAACCCAAAAAATCTAGTTTATTTTGGCCAAAACAACATTTAGATAGATTGATAGAGATTCCATACTGGGTAAATCGTTCTAAAACTTGAGCTAAGTGCCGTTCGTGGCTGATGACGTCAGAACTGGCTACTAACACATCGTCGATATAACAGTATATAAAATCTAACCCTTGCAGCACCGTGTCGTTCATAAAGCGTTGGAATGTTTGAGCCGCGTTCCTTAGACCAAAAGTCATGCGTGGGAACTCAAACAAACCAAACGGCGTTATGATAGCGGTTTTTTCTACATCATCAGGCCAGATCTCAATAAAATGATATGCACGATTTATGTCTAGACGAGAGTATATAGTCTTATTAGCAAGTACATAGGTAAAATCTTGCAGTCGCGGTATAGGGTAACGATCCGGTTTTGTGATCGTGTTGAGTCGCCGATAATCGCCGCAGGGTCTCAACTCACCATTCTTCTTGGGAACTACATGCAATGGACTGGCCCATGGACTTTTGGAGGGCCTGCAGATTCCCATCTCTTGCATGACGCGGAACTCTTCCTTCACCTTGGCATACCTGTCCGGGTGCAGTGGTCTCGCTCGAGCGTACACTGGTGGGCCGGTGGTCTCTATGTGGTGATATACAGAGTGCTTAGATGGTTCCCTGAAAGAAACTGGTTTGGTTACATCCGGATATTTTTGCAAAAGTTTGGCATACGGATGCGTAATGTCCACTGCGTATATCGGTAAATCACTGTAAGGTACTATTGGCGCGATAACACACAAATTAGTCGTTTTGTCCACTAACTTTTGTTCACTTATGTCTACCAATAGTTTATAGTGTTTTAGAAAATCAGCACCAAGAATAGGCTGTTTCACGTCCGCGATAATGAATGTCCAACGATAAGGTCGTCTCAGCTTGAAATTTAATACCAAAGTCCGAGTACCGTAAGTCCTTATCTCTGAGCCATTCGCTGCATATAGTTTATAGTCCGAAACTGCACTACTTGTAAAAAGTTTTTTTGTTACCGGAATTACCGAAACTTCCGCACCTGTGTCCACTAAAAATTTATGTCCACTAGTTAAGTCTGTTACACAAAGACGGTGACTCTCCGCTATTGTACAGATTACCGCCTCTATCTGTACACGTCCTAGTTTTCCTGGTTTTTCCAGGCGCAGGGCTGAATGCACTTCCTAGCGCGTGTCTTGAAACGGTAATGATAGAAACATAACCAATCCGGGCTCCTTGGATTGCGCGAGTTGCTGCGGGTTCTTGGAGACACACGTGAGGTCCCGCTGCTGTCCCTTTGTCTGGCTCGCCCTCGCTCCAAGTTATTTAGTCTTAGGTTGATTTTTGCAATCTCCGCTAAAACTTTATCTAGGCCATTATTGGAGGTATGCACAACCTCGGCAATTTGCACAGGCCGAGTTGTCTCCACGATCTTGTCGGCTATGACACTTAAGTTTTCTAACTCCAAATTGTCCGTGACCGCCAGCACCGCTCTGGCTGCTTGAGGCATATGACCTTGCCACAATATGCGCAGGGTATCATCGGGTATTTTGCCTCGCGCGAGATCTCTCATCCGGCGTAGCAGTTGGGATGGTTTCTGGTCTCCCAACTCCATTTCTCCGATAAGCTTTTGTATTTGTCTATTCTCGCTCTCTTCATAAATCTGCAACAAGCGGTTTTTCAAAGCTTCGTACTTCCGATCGGGCGGGTTAACGATCAAATCTGTCACTTGAGTTATCGCGTCTTTTGTTAATTTGGATAGTATCACGTTGAATTTTGAGTCGTCCCCAATTTTTTGTGGTGCTAAAATCGCTTCGGTCCGTATAAACCACACTCTGGGCTGATCCTCCCAAAAATCTGGTATTTTCTGAGTAAGCGACAAAGCTGAACAGGTAGTCCCCGGCTGATCCATTTCGTCTACCTTCGGTTGCTGTGGGTCGACCGGTGTTTCGAGTGCTGGATTCATTTTGTAACAATTAAATATGAGTCGCTGATTTCACAACAAAAATGTTCACTAAAAATAAAAAATAAAATTTTTCTGCGTATTCACTATAGTCTGGGGTCACCAATGTCGGGGCTGGTTGTTATTTGGAATATTGTTCAGTCTATGTCTTCAAAATAATTGATCTAGCCCAATTAAATAAAAACACTTGAGTTAAATCACATAGTAGTTTTAATCACGTTTGTATACAAAGACCTGGCGGAGACGACTGCCGACGGAGGGGGGCGCTCGGACAGCCGCTCTACAGTTTTGCTTACTGTGCTAAATATAATATGTCACTACACCTATAAAGGTATCAGTTTAGGTTTTGTACTTATTTTATTTTAATTGTTAATATGACTTGGTATCTTTTGTTGATACTTTTAATACATTTTAACTGCTATTTTTGCAAATTCTTTCATAATGAATGGTCTAGGGTGTAAATAGGCCTGTGATTGTTCCTCAAAACCTTCTGGAGATGTTTTTCTTCTGCAGCTGGCTACAAATTCTCTCATCAAAAATATTCTATAAATAAACATACATAGATATAAACCAATATTACATCAATGACTCGGAAACAATCATTTGTGCTCATCACACAAATGATTGCACCTTGCGAGATTCGAACTTGCAACCATTTGTTGACTCTCAGTCAGGGCACTAGCTAATCCATCTCTTACAACCACCTGGGTGAACCGTGGAAAGTTTTTTTTACAATAGCTTACCTTTGTCCAGGGTGTTACTTGGAAATATTTAGTTTCCACTGTCCACCTTGTTATCAAAACTTTTCTGATTTGAAGTGCATAGAGATAATAATTTATTGGTATATTTTGTTGATATTTGTTGTTAAACATTGAACATCCATAGATATTATAATAGCCACATGGTCAGCACCAATATTAGGGGCTTGAGAGCCTGTCCGTTAGTTTGGAGATGTTGTTTTCTGCTGTTGGCTACAAATTCGTCCATCAAAATATTCTTTATTTTTTGTTTTTGTAGGTTAGGTACTTATAGTGCCTGTAATCGAATAAATTAGATATGTTAAACTGAAATAAGTGCTAGTAGAAGTAAATATCGAAGTATTCTCTTTGTATCGAACTATATATATCACAAAAAACCAGTGAATTTTCTGTTTGACTTTCGCAAGTTTGGAAGTCGAATTTTCGGAGAATTAATGCCTGAAATTAATAAACCGCAATTAATTATGATACCTAGATTACTCCTTCCCTTTGAACTTACGCAAACAGTCAACTTTTAATTCAATAAAACTATAATTTCGTCACAAACTCAAAGCCAGTTGATACGAAAGGTTAGGACAGAGCAACCTTTTTCATTTGACATGTCTCGGTGGCGATGAAAATTTAGACAATACCAATATATGTCAAAATATGATGTTTCGTTCATTCATTTCGCTTAAAAACAGCTGATTGGGGACTCGGTGAAGATCACCGAGGAGATCACCGGTGGATAGTTAGACAATTCGAATTGGGAGATTCATGTTCTTAATGGTGTAAATGAACGTCAGTTTCATTATCACCAGAGTTAGACAATAAGGCTGCTGGTCTCGACTGAATCAAAGGCTATCTCGTAGTCCACAAACGCTAGACATAGTGGCTGATTATACTCTTCGGTCTTCTGTATAATCTGCCGGAGCGTTTGGATGTGGTCTACGGTGCTAAAGCCCTTCCGAAATCCAGCTGTTCGGGAGGCTGAAAGTCGTCGAAATAAAAACTAATTGAAAAAAACTGGCTTCAAATCGTATAAAACTTTTAAGAAAAAAAATGAGGTACCTATGCCAGGTCACTGTGCCTACACTGCCTAGACACTTACTTAATTTAGTCGGTTTAGGCGTAGAGTAGGAACGAATCTTTAAGGCGGCTGTGAAATTAGGCGCAAGGCGCTGCGCAATAGCTAATTTTAGGTGTAAGCGGGCTTTGGAGAGGTGAGGCCGGGGCACACCCTCCCGCTACCCCACCGCATCTCGCGCGCGCCCGCCGCGGTTGTGCTTGTGTGCACGCTATATCCGTACGCTGCACACATGCGTGCGATTCTGTTCAAGTATATAATTAGTCATTTTCTTAAAGTTGTTTGTTACCAATTAATACAATTCACCAACACAATATCAGCATATTCCGATATCAATATTATTGTGTGTTGACGTATGTTAACATAACATCATGATTGGTTAAAAAATAATGTTAAGCGTCGACGCTAATTTAGCTACTAAAAACATGACTATAGGTATAAGGTGTTTATTATTATTATTATTATTATTTTCTACAAGTGGTAGTAATAAATGTACTCTAATAATTGCGAACCTTACTGTACCAGCGCGAAGTCGCACTCGCAGCGCGCTTCACAGCCGCCATAAAGATTGGTTAAAAAATAAATAAAAATTATATACTGTTGGAATGAGCCTTCAATTTGATACCCCTATTGTAAAATTCGAAGTTTTGTTTTCGCATTTGAAAATGGGGCCATACTGCAGATAAACTGTTATTTTTCACAAAAAAATACCATAGTTGTTACTCGGGGGGATGTAAGGATTCTAACGATACCCCAAACATCAAAATCTGTTCAGGCATTTACAAATTATGGTGGAATAAATAAACTCACATACATACAAACATACATACATAAATCCTAAAAACATTACACTCCTTTTTTTGGGCAGTCGCGTAATGAAAGACATTCAAATAATTTTTACACTTAAAAAAAACAGCTGGCTTGAATAGGGGGTGGAATTGCACCCCCACTCTTAATTTTTTTTCATCGGTAAAAGTCTACCACACTGTTAAAGCTTTTTTGTAATTGTAAAACATTATAAACAATGTAGATAAGCCCTTAGCTAGCCGTGCAAAGTCGGGGCGGGTCGCTAGTTGGAATTATAATGCCGTTAATGGCTACACACATTTTCAGCGTGCTGAGTCCACTACTTTATTGATCCTAATTAAAAACACAATGTTACAATGTTATCACTTTTGTAGCTCTGGAAACTTTATTATTATCGTATCTATTCCTGATCATTATCTAGAATAGTCATGAACGGATAGAATGTGTTTATAAATTCATATTAATACAATCATTAATAACATTAACACTATTATTTAACATTATTGACCTCAATGATCTTTTATTGACTACTAGCTGCGCCCCGCGGTTTCACCCACGTGAGTTGATGACGGTGAAGATGATGATGAAAAGTATCCTATGTGTTATTCCAGGGTATAAGCTATCACCATTCCAAATTTCATCAAAATCCGTTTGAGCGTGAAGCGAATCACACACACATACAGACTTTCGCCTTTATAATATTAGTATGAAGAAAAGTCATTCAAGAACTTGAGTGTTAGCTTATGTTATTAAAAAAACAAATACACCAATTGCATCTCTCTGTAACTTTACTCTCGAACTCTATTCCAATTCAATCACGATCCCAACAATGCGATTCGGTAGAAAACCAAACCCTGCACTGCAACATGATTACCTTTCGGTGTGGCAACATGACCGCCATCTTGGTTTAAAAAAATCACGTCCTGCTCCCTTCTCCCACTTCCCCCCCACCCTTCCCCCTTTCTTCCCTTATTTCCCCTGCCTGTCCCACTTCCCGCACCCTTCCCCGACATCCCCCACCATTCGTTCACTTCCCCCACCTTTCCTTACTTCACTAAACCTTCCCCCACATCCCCCCACATTGCAGTGCAGTTAGGTTTTCTAGCTAAATTGCACTGTTGGGATTGTGATTGAATCAGAATGGTGTTCGAGAGTAAGCCAAATCTGAGCTAATCTCAGACATAACTGATCCAATGTTGTTCCGGTTTTCACCAATGTGTGATTACTGAGAATGGTTCTAAAACATACCCTAAGGTATACTAGCTTTTACCTGCGGCTTCGCTTGCGTGTTTTTTTCTCTTTTGTGGTTTCATAAGTATACCTGCCATGTATTTAACTAACTTACAGTTGTCAAAAGACTAATGACAAGCATAGCTGTGACTATACAGACGTTTTCCTCACGCTCTGCTATCAATCCTCACACTCCTTACCTCAAAACCTTCTTTGGTTTTGGTTCAGTACTTTTGACAGGGAAACGGAAGATTTCACAGTAAATAAATAATATTGTGTATATACCTAATAATGACCATTTTAATGCTTCAGTTCTTCAATTTTTAAGTATTGGCTTCCTTATTGTTGTTGAGGTTTATCTCAATAATAATTTTCACAAAATATGTAATTACAGTTTTACACATATGTAGTCAGTTTCAGTTTTATTATAGCTAATATACATTTAATGAAAAAACTGCTACTCAGTGCTGTAACAGGACAGAACTAAAAATGTATCATAACCCTCTGCTTCTTGTTTATAAAGTCTACTTCATTTCTATTACTGTGCATGTTTTTTTTTCATGCTCTATCAACCACTCTTTTCTGTCAATTCCGCAGTTGAAGCCTCCTTTAGAACCAGAAGCAACAATCCTGTGACATGGTATTATGATGACATGCCTGTTAGCACCGCAAGCCGCACCGATGGCTCGAGAATGGCTTGCTGCCCTTCCCAGAGCCTTGCCAAGATCTCCGTACGTTTGTGTCGAGGCATATGGCAGTTCTTGTAGCTTGTCCCAAACAGTCTGGCAAATAAAGAAAATTATCGTTTTATTTTCTAATTATATATATATGTATATTACTTACCTAGGTATCAGGAATATACCACCATACCACAGAATAAATAATAGTACAAGTACAGAAGGATATCTGAGTGAAGTCATTTAAATACATAGCGACTCTTGCTACAATGCAATAAAGTGCAATTTTACTCACACAGCGCTGCAAGCTTTCAATTATATTTACTTACAAGGCGCTCGCCCATCGTGTGCAGGCTAGAATGTATTGTATCACAATGTGTGAGAGGTTCCATTTCTCTAACCGTTTCAGAATCGCTCTGTCACTTTTTCGCTCGGTAGGGTTGTATTAAAATATGACTAGGTACTAGTAATTTTTATGTGATATGATATGACTTAGATATTGAAACAGAATAAACAAGTATATCATAATGTATTATTTTATTACTTATTACTATAAATTTTGATAGTTAATAAACTACATATAATGACATTAATATCAGAATAGATCTAGTACTTCATTATTTGATTATATCATAATAGGTATTGCACTTTGATGAATAAAAGGTGCCTGTCGAATTCCATGCTTAATAATAAATGAAAAAGAAATGGCTACCTACAGAATAAAATGTCAGTGTGCAGGTATTTGATGAGACCTGTTCAACCAAATGCTATGTAGAGTACCTTCTAGGTTTTTTTTTAGTACTCATAATTATGAAAAGAATAAAATTTGACAAAAACTTTACGTAAGTAGGTACTTTATCGTAAATCAAATGGGGCACGACTCATCAAGTGCACTCTTGACACCCTACTGAATTAAGCCCAATATTGAGGCCTTGGAGTGTAGGTATAATATTTGTACTTGTTGCGGAGTGCAGCCGGCCTGACCATATTAACTTGGCTTCAAAAGATAAGCAACCAAAACCTTTGATTCATTTGATCAAAGCCCAAACCTAGCTTCAGAAGATAAAAGATCCAAACCCTTCATTTGATCAAAGCCCAAACCTAGATAAAGTATTTGAATATTTTCTGAGCAAAAAAAAAATAGTCTACTGACTTGTGTGTAGATTAAAATTAGTAGTTAGATAAGTATGTATACAAATACAATAAAGAATAGGTAGGTAATATAATATGTACCTGATATGTAGCTAATATGTACCTACATACCTAGTTGTATTATTTACATATTGATCAAAGTCTAATAATACATAAAAGTTAGTTTATTCTGGTACCTGTTGAAAATCTGAACCAAATGTTTTGATTGCTACAGTAAATGTCTTCAGATTTCCGTCAAAATACTCTCTCAATTCATCTTCTAATTGCTTCAGAATTTTGTTTTTATTTTCCACAAGTCCGCATGATAATTTCACACACAGAGAGTGGATACAATTCTCAAAGTTTTTGGAGTCTTCAAAAGTTACAGTATAAAGGAAATGATCATCTGCCGCAGCAATGAGCTTACCGACAGGGGTGTCAAATGAATAAATGGAAACTGCATTATTAGTAATAGCATTTTTAGAAAACTTAGTGATTACTTTTGAGAGAGCCATTGTTAGAGTTATGGTACATAATAATCCTTATTTATTTTTTAGTTGTCTGCGTCTGCGCTCCTTCACTCACTTTTCTTGTTGAATGCTGTCAAAATTCGCGGGCTTTGAGCTACGGCTTTCTTATTTTTTTTTTTATTGGATGGCTTCTGCGGAGGCACTAGCCTACTAACAATTTCGCCAATGTCAAGTTTAATAGTATAGAATAATGTTACGTCACAGTCAGTAATTGTCAAGTCAAAGTCACGAATGAGTAAAATGGTGGACATTTACTAAAACTTCCGTAGGAGATTTGGAAATATCATAAAATGCCATGTATAATATCTGCGTTTGATTCTTTTGTCTACACTCGTGCACGTTAACGAACACCTAATGGTTAATATTCCACCAATATTACACATCAATACTCGAAGAAACACAAGATTGAGAATAAAATCAAACTCTACAACACAACATTTTGAATTTTTCCAAAAAAACAAAAAGCTACGGCTTTGAGAGAGCTTTGAGCTTTGAGCGGACATTTCTTACTGTCGTTGTTTGAGCGTGAACTTGACTTTGACAGCAGAATGTCTAATTGAAAATTAAGCTTTCTCCTCACGATCCCGCAACAGACAAAATAGTTAAAACAGCCAGCAGAAGTTGTCAAGGCCGAGATATATGTGAATTGGGCTCAATTTGGGGGACATTAAAACCTTTTTTTCTCCGTAATCTTTATAGTAAAAACTTCAAATAAAATATATGTTAATTTACATCATACAGAGCATATTCTATTTAGCTTAAAAAATTGAAAATACAATGTTAAATATCAATAATAAATACGCAAAGTACCCTCTGTTTATGTAGTTATTACCCTTTTTCTTCTAAACTAACAATTACATATTTTTTTTATTTCCTTTAGCATATTCAATATTAAAACGCTGAGGGAACCTTGGAATTAGTTTTGCAAATATTCTTTCCTAATTATTTTTAACATTTTTTTAACGTAATTTATACTCACTAATCGCATGGGCAACCCCCCTCGCTGTCGCCCAGTAAATCAGTGCGGTACGAGACGTTGTGCTGAACGGACCTACGACACTTTTCTCCGCAAAAGGCACCTATTATTAATCTGTGGCTTGTCTTGCGCATAACCAATTTGGAAATTGTATATTATGTCAATTTTTAGTTGTAGGCGGGATTATTTGAGTGTGTAAACATAATAATAATGATATTTTATTAGTTTTTTGTAATAAGGCTGTACTTAATAGTATATATATATAGTCTTTAATTATAGTTATTAATTTACCTATTCGTATTATAGTTATGATGACGATGATGATATTATAGTAATTATTATAGTCAATTACAGTCAGATTATAGTAATTATTATTTAATTAAGTCTCAAATAATGTTTATAAATTATCTAAATAAATAGTACCTACTGGTTCCTTATATAATATTTTTATTATTATAGTTAATTATACTCACATTATAGTAATTATTATTTAATTAAATTATTTAATTCTATGCGTGAGTTTATGAAATAATAATATTTTTTCAATAACTAGATTTTGGGTTCTGTATGATATGGTAACAATTCTATTGTCCCAATCAGGGCTTGTTATCGGTACGAACAATAGCAGCATAGCGCTAGTATCATAGGTACTGGAATATCGATATACCTAAGAACCGGTATTTTCCCCTCAAGGTACCGGTAGATAATTCAGGTTCTTAACCGCTAGATTGATTCTATGCGCTACAGTCACTTTTTTTGTTTTCATTGATCATCGCAACTAACGCTAGTCACATTTTTTGTTTTCATCGATCATCGGACCACTCGATAGCGACATAAATTTTGCCACTCGATTTTGAACATTATTGACCTCAATAATTATTCAAATCTAGGCGTGTTTATATAATTATTTTGCTTCGAAACCCACAACATAAACACTTGAAATATGTGCCGTACCTATTTAGCTCCATAAATCACCAGTTTGTTTATCTAAGCGCTCAATGAAGTGGTCATAAAAACTGTTTGTTTACGCAAAGTCAGCGCGGCCAGATGTGTCGCGTAGACCTTATTTTTTGTGTGTTGTGGCCACTCAAGTACCTGTAGTTTCAACGCATATACAATCAATTACCAGTTTGCGGTTAGATGTGTCGCGTCGGCCATATTTTTTTTGGGTTATTAGTTTGGTCCTGCGGTCTTCAGCGCGTGGACAACCTAGCGGTTATGCTACAATGCTAGAATGCCATCATACACTCGTGCTAACGCAGCGGATGTCTACGGATTGCGAAGTTGTGCCTTCACGCGAACTATTTGAGTCACACAGTGTTCTATCACAGTGATAAAACTAATAATACATCATGATTCACGGGATTTCAGCCTCAGATTTGACAATCACCACCACAAGCACTTTTTGTTTTGAATGATGAGACGAAAATACAAATCATGTGTATGATAATGATTAGGGAGTAGGGACTTTGTATTATTCATCTGAAACCTCATTGTTCATAAAAAAGTTGTGTTGTTGTAGTGCTAAAATTCTAAA
Source organism: Alsophila aescularia (assembly GCA_946251855.1). Taxonomy (NCBI): domain Eukaryota; kingdom Metazoa; phylum Arthropoda; class Insecta; order Lepidoptera; family Geometridae; genus Alsophila; species Alsophila aescularia. The sequence continues at coordinate 45,383,793 of OX276378.1, forward strand.
GTTAACCGTAGGTACTGTTTTTTGAATACTTGACTCATCTTTCTTAAGATCTAAAATTTAGTCGAGATTTTGCTTTCAAATCAGTTGAAATTCTAAATTGTTTTGAAGCCCAAATATTGTAGGTAGGTATTCCAATGTTTGGTGTGTTTCACGGTCCGATAATAATAAAAATTCATATTTTTTTTAAATTAGGTTCCTTGTCACACTGAACTCCAGACTTTTGAAACATCAGAGATTGTAATTTATTGTATTTTGAAGAAACATTATTTACTAAAAAAACACGCACTAATAGAGTAAATCGGAGACATGTATTTTTTATTGGAAACATAATTATTATTTTATTAAAAAAAATGATTTTTTATATTTTCCGGTTTTCTCACACTTGTATTGAAAAACTTCGTATAATGCATGTGCGTAACAGATTATTACAAACTCATTGACCGAAGGCAAGTCAGCTTGTGCTTTCCAACGATTATTAATGTTTTATTCACCCCGATGCAATAATCATCATCATCATTATCATCAGCTTATATCTGTGCCTATAGCTAGACCTAGGCCTCTTCTAATGCACGCCCTTGAGTTCAGTTTCAGCTCTCCTCATCCACTTTCTTCCAGCCACTTATCGCAGCTCATCAGTCCCTTGCTTATCCTTAGAGCTATGTCAGTTACCTTGGTTCTCCGTCGGATATCTTCCTTACGAATCTTGTCCAGAGAATCTCCAAGCACAGCTTTCTCCATAGCTTGCTGATCGACCTTGTATTTGTGGACTAGTTTGACCGTGAGTGTCCACGTTTCGGCTCCGTAGGTTATGACTGGTAGGACGCACTGATTAAAGACTTTTGTCTTCAGGCACTGTGGTATGGACGACGAGAAGACTTGACGGAGCTTGCCGCAAGCTGCCCAACCTGGCTGAGTTTTTCTATTGGATTCCTTCACAAAGTTGTTTTTTGAGAAATTATTGCAATTACCTTAGTAAACATATTGTCAATAGATATACCATTGACTGCAATCGGTTCCGGGTCAACAAGATAGGATAAACATGATCTTGGTCTTGTCTGTGTACATTCCAAGACCGATGCGTCGAGTTTCTACTGGGTTGGACAGCATACTTTGCCAGTCTTGGAGCGACTAAATTCTCCGCGAAACCCGGCCTATTCAGGAGACTAGATCAAGTCTTCTAGCGAGACGATTTGAGATGTCCCTCGAAAACAACTTATAGACGTGGTTCAAGAGTGAAGCAGGTGATTAGTTCTTTAAAAGAGTTTTATACCCTGTTTTAAAGAATAGTACTACCAAACTCCTACTCCACACCTCTGGAGTTCTCCCACTGTTAAGAACGGTGCTAAATAACCCCAGAAGCTCCCGAAGTACGGGCTTCCACCCTGCTTTTAAAAGCTTCTAAGTTATACCCTCCTCACCGTGGGGGCCTTTCAATTCTTAAGTTGTTTGAGCGCCATCTCAATCTCGTCTAGGCTGACGTTGGGCAGTTTGTCAGTGTAGTGGCGAGTCAGAATTGCGATGCAATAATATGTAAATGTATTTAGAAAAATTCTAGCCATAAGTTGGAGAGATGTATTGATATGAATTTTTGTTGTTGGGAATGATATTGCCTATCATGTGCTACAATAAACATCTCAGCAATTTGTCTAGAAATTTTGAAAAAATAATTTTTCTCCGTTTTATAATTTTACTTATTATTGCATCGAGATAGAATATTGAGGACTGTTGCTGCATTCACGGAAATGAGCCATCAAAATATTCTTCGAGAACGACTTGTTTTTTAATGTCTTCTTTCTTCCACGATTTAAAATTATCGTACTATAGCGAGAGCAAAAAAAACGATTTGCGCCTTATTAAAAATGACGGGTGATGTTAATTTTGAATTCACTACTTATTTTAACCCGTACTTATAAACTATACTCACTGCTTTATTATAAGTATAGATATAAACCTCCTTGCAAGTAAAGTTGGATGGACATGCAGAAATAAAAAAAAACTGTAAATAAATCGCACTAGCAAGGTAAGATAAAGTTTCAAGACCACAAGGCCTTAACAGTACACATTTCAAGCAACTTTATTGAAAATTTACTTTGTCATATTTACTGGAAATGCAAAAAGAAAATTTCGTGGACTTAAAGGCTCGCGTTACATGGGGAGAGATACTTGCGCTGTGCGCCTCTCTACTGGCATCATTCACCTACTGTACTCTTTCGCTCACACTTATGAAAAGTAGGTACTACGGGAACCGATTTTAGAACCTCTATAAGATACCACTTTATTAAGTAATACCTATATGTTAGTTAAAATACCAATACAGTACCGGTACCGTCCCAAAGTCAGTGGAACCGGTTTAAAAAAATAGCGGTATTTCAAGCCCTGATTCCAAGTTGACTATATTAATTTATATCCAAGTCCATAAGTCTCAGGAATAGTAGAATGTAGTAGTAGTAGTAGATATACTAAAAACTTATTGAGTCAATTACAATGCCAGTAATGTAAGAGAATGCGTGTTTTATATGTGTTTAGGCATAGGTATGTACGAAAGCATGATTCATATGTGTAAAAGAAATCCTACAAAACGCTATATATCGTAAACATAATAATTGGTAGGTACTATTCGATAGAGTATGCTATCTAAAAAAGCTATGGTAGAGAGCGCGCGGCTGGCGTAACTTTTGTCAGGGGCGCGGGACCTGCGCGGGGCATTTTCATCGGTAACGCCCAATCGAGCAAGGTCAACGGCGTATATCCCCACCTTAATGCTGGCTGTTTTGTAATGAACACTTTTGTGTTAATAACACAACCGTGTTCGTTACATGCCACAAAATAAATAATACATGCCGAAAGCTGCTTCTGTGTACGAACAGTGCCCATACACAGGGGCATGTTATGTATGTGTACCTACTCAAAGAGTATTTAAATACTACGTAAGATGTGTACTACACGTGCGCTTGTACATATATCGTCAAACGTTTGGTTCCGGCTGCGACCGAGCGACAGCGTTCCCTTAATAATCTATTTGATGACCGGTTGGTCTAGTGGCTAGAGACCCTAGGTATGAAATCTAACGGTCGCAGGTTCGAATCCTGCAAGGTGCAATCATATGTGTGATGAGCAGAAATGTTTGTTTCCGAGTCATGGATGTGATATTCGTATTTATGTATGTTTATCCGTTATCTAGTGCCCATATTACAGGGTATCCTAGTTTGGGGCTAGGTAATAGTTGTGTTTTTTTTTTTAAATTCTGTAAATACCGAACGTAGAACCGTGATTCTGATTATATAATCCTAATCAGTCCATAGAGCTATTTATATATATTATTTTATTAACTTACCTAGTGAAGAGACATTTTTCTCGCATTAACGCTGGGTTTTAACTAGCTAGCTTAAATAAAGTAAAACAAATGTTTACAAAATATAGTTCCTTTATTAAATAATATTATTGCAGTTATATAAATTTTCAATTAACTTTAACTACTGCTTTTCCCGTATTTTCACCCCGCAACAATCCATTGAGGGCATCCACCATGTTATCAAAACCATGGTATACTTTCTCTTGATATTTTAATTTTCCTTCACGGAGCCAGTTAAGATTAGCTTTAATTCCTTCGTCCCATCTATCAGTCCATCTATTGATCAGAAAACCTTCAACTTTAAGCTCCTTAAAAACGATAGAAGGTTGAAGTATTGTAACTGAAATGGCCAAAAAAACAGTAAGTAGTTACCTACATCTATTAAAAAGTCTGATTGTAAATTTGGTAATAAATGAAACACGTTACTAAAAATATTAAATAGATCTATTATTAAGTTACCTTTCGGTAAAGTAACGTCGTTATATGACGATATTGAACCGCACACAGCCACTCTGCCATATTTATTCATGAAACTCATTATAGTTGAGCTGATTTCACCACCAACCTGCGTATAAAAAATATTTTTAATTTAATCTTGAATCTATTTGATAATCACCATCAGGCACATATTACGCCATGAACGCACTTATGAACATTGGAGGACCAGTAATCTGACTAGTAGTTTCCGTCAGCCGTACACTGATATTATAACATAAATAGAAGCCTTAAGGCTCCACTTTGCTCGAACTTAAGTTCGACCAAAGTGAGGACTTCCAAAATACGATTCGGTGTTTCTAAACTAAATGTATAATGTATGTATGATGCGTATGTTTGTTCAACGTTAACTGAATTTTGCACCAATTTTTTTTAAGATTGGTAGTTAATAATACTTATTAGTAAATAAAAACTAGCGACCCACCCCGGCTTCGCACGGGTTGTACAAAACGTTAACTACTTTGATGGACCACACACGCCCTCGGCAATAAAATTTACACCACGGCCCACCCCCGCACCCACATATGCAATATTATATTATTGAATAAACTAATATTATGTATACGAAGAACGGATTAAGCAGAACTAATTGAAATCTGCACATCAAAAATATCGTCCAAACTAAGTAGGTACTTGTAAAAAAAAAATATGGTGTAAAGGGAAAAATTGATCAACATGAAATGAGAAAGATTTATGGGATAAGTACGATGAGCTAAGCACGATGAGAACTATAGAATGTTGAATCAAAAAATTATAATTATTTGCTGTTGAAAAACGTCTATTTTGATCTTTCATATAACGTCGCGGACTTTTTTGTAGAAGTTTTTGAGTAGTACAATACTTTTATACATTAATTTCATTTAGAACGTATGGTATACGCAGCGTACGCAAAAAACCATTACCCGGACGGCTATATTTTCTGACTTCGTAGAGAATATTCGCCCTACATCAACTTTTATACAAAATGTTTATGAGAGTTATACTTTAAAATGTCCTCTAAAATCAGCCTACGCCCGAGTGAAACCCGGAACAAAATCAGCTAAGTATTTTCTGGGATATTTGTGGACATACAGACATCCAGACAGAAAGACAGACGCGTTCTGTGACTTACTATTATAATATGTAAGTTGTAAGTTCGTTTCGTATGAGTTATATCAGTCATGGGTTGATGAGATCCTAGGCATCCAAAAGAGAGTTCAAAAATGTTTTTAGTAGAAGACAAAATTCGAGAAAAAAATATTAATGCTAGGTCTCAGTTTATAGCAAACCACTTTTCATGTAGACGTAAGGACTCACATTATCAAAGTAGCAGTCAACCCGTTTAGGTGCACTTTCTTTAAGTGCTGCTCGTATGTTAACTGTTTTGTAGTTGAAAGCTTTGTCAAAGCCTAATTCTTTTTCCAAATATTTACATTTATCGTCAGATCCTGCAAACCCAACAACACGACATCCTGAAAAAAAACGTAACATTACTATGGTGATGGAGTACCGTCCTTTATACATTTTGAATTAAGTATATCTTAAAAACAAACATGTTAAAGAAATGAAAAAAAGTACAATAAGCTATTTAATTATATCATAATTATTTAAACCTGTTCTAGGGTACTTAAAATTTCGCGAATCGCGTAAAAACTAGGGTTTGTCTTAAAAACTAGTGTACTTGGTATATAAAAGCGATGAATAGAAGCCGATCAATCGATAAAAACTATGTTAAGGATGAACAAATTTTGATAAAATGTAGTAGGTACCTACTGCATTTCATCAAAATTTGTCACATATTTTATACTTTATAGGCACTTTTGGTACTGTAATAACACATAGGTTACATTTTGCCCAGTTAAATGACCACGCGGGCACAGCCGCTGGCATAGCTAGTATACTATAATAAAACTATAACTGGGCTAAAACTGTACATTAAGTTTTTTTGCAAATTATAATTGAGGTAAACTTCATAATCGATATGGAAAGTTTTTTTGTTTGTTAAATTTGTCTGTCTTTCTCTTTGAACACACATCACGTTCTTATGGAACGTTTTAATTTCCTGTCTGATTCTAACAAGTTGTCACTCAGGTCATCAGAAAATTTAGCTTTGATGATCCCTCTACTTAAGAGCTCTTTTTATGGCAGTTCATTTACCATCCAAGCAGTTCGCCTATGGAACGCTCTGCCAGTTACTATAAGGGGAGCCCAGTGACTCCCTGAAATTAAACTTCAAGTAAAGAAGTTTTATCTCTCTAATTAATATCACTTCTTGCTATTTTGTTGTTATTCTGTTGTGGTTTCACTGTATATTATTTTTATTATGTTTGTATATACTATGTATATGGATATATATTTATATTATATATATATATATCTATATATAATATACATATATATATATATATATATATATACACATATATTCCAATATACCTACACATAAATATGTAAATATATAGTACAGTATATATATATATATATATATATATATATATATATAATGTGTAGGTATATTGGAATATATGTGTGTATATATGTTTATTCATTGTATTCAGTTTTTATTATTTATTTGTGATATTATAATGCACCACCGTCTTTGCCGTATATTAATTCCTTTCCATCCAAAGGTTGTCTGGAAGAGATCGCTTTTTAGCGATAAGACCGCCCATTGTCCCATATATTTTGTATTAATGTTTTAGTTATTATTGTATTTTTGTTCTATGTGGTGTACAATAAAGAGTTATCTATCTATCTATCACGCTGAAACTATCAAACGGACTTTGATGCAACTTGGCTCAATTATAGCTGATGTTATAGATTAACTTTTAGGATACTTTTTATCCCGAAATAGTCAAGGGTTCCCGCAGGATAGGGGTTGACAGTTATTTAAAAAAACATGGATCACGCTGAAACTACTAGACAGATTTTGATGTTACTTGGCACTTGGTTAAAATTTAAAATATTTTTTATCCCAAAAAAATAAAGTGTTTCTGCGGGATATGGATAGGGTCCAAAGTTATGATAATACATACGTTTATAAAACGGTACAGTAATTTCGTCCTTCCCTACACGAAGCAGAGTAGCGCAGTGGAAGCACTGCCTTAGGCCCATAACTCAGAGGTCCGTGGACTTGGAAATCTTCGATTTTGGAATCCTTAACACGGGCGTAAGTATTTCTATTGTATACCAGGGCCCTATTTCATAAAACTATAGTACACTGACAAATGTCAATCGAACCGACAATTGTTAGTCAAACTATCGAAATGTCGTACATTTTTGTTATATGAAACGCAGGTTTGGCGTATTCGACTGACATTTGTAGGTTTATTATGATTTGTCGCTTTATAAAATAGGGCCCTGACCTCTATATACTATAGAGCGTTATGTAGATGTATATTTTCGAAATACGTGACGTCACCGCGTCGTTGACGGTTGTCTTTTCTAAAGGAAAAATTGTATTTTGGAATTTAATGTTTTTGCATTTTCCTGCAATAACATAATATTACGTTCGGGTTAGGTTTTGTTTGATTGAAACAGTTAAGTAAGTACGTGTTATTGCGTAGAAATAATTGAAGTTAGGTAGGTACCTATTTCATCTGTTATCCGCTTTGTAGGTTGGTAGGATTGTTTTTTTTTTGTGTATTTGGAGTAGGTTTTTGATCAAGTGTCAAAAACCTACTTTGTGCTACTAATTGTGCCCGCGGCTTTGCTCGCGTGGTCATTTTATCTAAAAGTATCACATACGTGCATTCCAGGACCAAAAGTACATATAAAGTACAAAATACTACTAATTCCAAAGTAGTTCAGCCGTCAATTAGTTTTTATCGATTGCTCGGCATTAAATTTAATTAACAACAAGGTTGTTAATTTAAATGCGTTTTATCAAAATGTGCGCGGTCTAAAAACAAAACTACGCATGTGGCGCATCAATTTATCGCTAATAGAACATGAGATTTTAGCTATAACAGAAACATTCCTCGACGACTCGGTTGAAGACTCCGAACTCGAATGCAGTGACTGGAGAATTTTACGACGTATAAAGGTACACCATGTGAAGGTATCCTGCTGGCAGCTCGTGCTCCCATTGTGCTGCGCCGGCATCGTGACTTAGAAACTGACAGCGGCGAAGATCTTTGGGCCAGTTTTTCGTGGCATGGTCATCAGTTTTATGTATGTGTTGTTTTATATTAAGCCAAAAGCAAGTGATAGCATCTACATGCAATGGTTTACTAAAATTGAAAGTTTCATTAACACGATTAAGGCGAATGTTAATATTTATGGAGATCTTAATTTAAATAGTGCTTCCTTAAATATCAACAGTTATTATTGTTATTTTATATCTTATTGTTGTCTGTCTGAAAATAATATAGTGAATAATTTACATGGAGGAATGTTAGATGTCGTTTTGGTACAGGAGAGTGATGACATGCGCGGGGTTCGAGTCACGATTACCGATGGAATAGTTCTCCCTGACGCGTACCATCCGCCGTTGGATGTCGAGGTAAGTATTGAAGCTGCTCGTCATTCAGATCGCCTACAGCCTACTAACATCAGTACCTCCAAAGACTGGAATTTCAGGAAATGTGATTATGAACGGTTGGGTTTTCTATTCTCAGAAAGTTGTTGGGATACAGTGCTGCAGAACTTGGCTTCAATCAGATTGTCACTTTTTTCATAGCAATTTCGACTCTATCGCAAGGCACTAATGAATTTGGCGGATTGAAAACGATATGATCAACATTACGTAATCGCACTGCAGTAGTATAGAACATATAGACATTTCTTACGTACAATGTGTAGAACACGTTTTAATATAAGACATTTATTTTATGGGTTTCATGACATATTTGCCTTAATCTGAGACGAAGGCAAATGTGTCTTATCTGCTCGATTGATTCTATGCGCTACAGTCACTTTTTTTGTTTTCATTGATCATCGCAACTAACGCTACAGTCACATTTTTTGTTTTCATCGATCATCGGACCAGTCGATAGCGACGTAAATTTTGCCACTCGATTTTGAACATTATTGACCTCAATAATCATTCAAATCTAAGCGTGTTTATATAATTATTTTGCTTCGAAACCCACAACATAAAACACTTGAAATATGTGCCGTACCTATTTAGCTCCATAAATCATCAGTTTGTTTATCTAAGCGCTCAATGAATCATAAAAACTGTTTGTTTACGCAAAGTCAGTGCGGCCAGATGTGACGCGTAGACCTTCTTTTTTTTTGTGGGTTGACAATCAGATACCTGTGATCTCGGCACGTACCCAATAAATCCTCAGTTTGCGACCAGATGTGTCGCGTCGACCTTCTTTTTTCTGTGGGTTAACCATCAAGTACCTGTAGTCTCAACGCATATACAATCAATTACTAGTTTGAGGTTAGATGTGTCGCGTCGGCCATTTTTTATTTGGGTTATCAGTTTGGTCCTGCGGTCTTCAGCGCGTGGACAACCGAGCGGTTAAAACAAAGATCTAGATGGTAGGTACTACTAAAATTCTAGAATCTATGTCTTATAACCACAGTAATGTCACAGTACATATATAGTATTTACCACAGATTAATTATCAGAATTCTGATACTTAATCTGTGGTATTTACAGACAGTAGTGTATCGAAGCATTGTTTTCGAGTTTGATGTCTACTGTCAGTCGGAGACCGATGGTTGCCACCTGTGGGTCTTTACCCGGCTACAAAAAAGGAGGGTTCTGATTTTATAACAATAACTATGTATGCGTGAATGAATGTATGTATGTATGTATGTATGTATGTATGTATGTATGTTTTGCATGTTCTGTAAAGTAAATATTTTTAGCATTAATATTATTTCCTATATTTTCATGTTCTGCAGTTTTGTTTAGATATGTTTTATCGATATGGTCGGCACAAGCGATCACTTCCCTACTCACGCACATTAATGCAGATCTGCAGCCCGATTCCATAACTTGGCTTCAATCGAATTCTCAGTATCGCAGCCACTAATGCCTTGCGATAGAGTCGAATTTGCTATGAAAAAAGTGATAATCCGATTGTAGCCAAGTTATGGAATTGGGCCACTGGAAACTCACACCAACATAAAATGGGCATGCTACCCAAGCTTAAGCTCCATCCATTCTGATACTTAATCTGTGGTATTTACAGACAGTAGTGTATCGAAGCATTGTTTTCGAGTTTGACGTCTACTGTCAGTCGGAGACCGATGGTTGCCACCTGTGGGTCTTTACCCGGCTACAAAAAAGGAGGGTTCTGATTTTATAATAATACCTATTGTAGCGTTGACAAAACGCTACTTAAATAAAAAAAATGTGATTTCTAGGGTGAGAAATTTAAAAATAAAAATAAAACCCGATTATTTGTCCAAAGCCAATGTGTAAACGCCGATAGGCTTCCTGGTGAAACGAAATGTATCCCCGATAGATTTTGTGAAATAAAAAACTAGATCCGGCGACAGAAAGAAACTCGCAATGGAGGCGAGAAGAGTAAATCTTTTTTTCGTGATGGAGATCCTAGCAGGACTGACAGGATTCTGCCCTGCAAATTATAAAACCCGTAAAAAAAGGTGAGAGATTCTGTTGGAATTTTCGTGTCGTCGGCAATAATGATTGCGATTGTGAAATCACTTTTATCCATTTTTCGAGACGCCATTTTAGCGAACCGAAAGCGGTGGCGTTTGCGGAGTCTCGAATTCTAAAAAACGTTGTGTCTATCCATTCACAGCGGGTTTTCCCCCCCGGACTAAAGACACCCCACGAAGGAGGCTTCCCCGGATTTGAGTAAAAAAAGGCGCCGTGTTGCAATACGTCACGCCACGCCGACATTATACCCAACGATTCCTGCCACATACTTGGGATGCGGTATCGTATTTAATCCATATATTTCGTTAACCGGAGTGTTGAACTTTGGTTCCCCACCGACCTGCTGGACACCTGCAACGCCTGAGGGGTCTAGCCTGGCTACCGCTGAAACGTCGAATGGAGAATTACCTTCACCAACATAACGGCTAAACCCTATAGAAAAAGGTAAATAAGTAGACTGTACTGCCGGCCGGCAAATTCATCAATGTTCTGTTAGAGTAAATACTTAATTTTGTCAATTCTATATCGACCCTAATTATAGCAGGGTAATCTTAGATCTTGGTATTTCTTGGCTGCTGTGTTGGATCTGCAGGCTAGGATTCTTTGGACCTTAAGTAAATAAGCAAGATTAAACCAAGCATAATAAATATTGTATTGGAGAATTTAAATTGCATGTTTTGTCTTCAACTTTACATGCTAGCTTGAGTGACCGTCCGACGTACCTACGGCACGGTTCCTTAGATTTTAAGTAAGTAAGCAGAATTAAAACCAAGCATAATAAATATTGTATTGGAGAATTTAAATTGCATGTTTTGTCTTCAACTTTACATGCTAGCTTGAGTGACCGTTCAACGTACCGACGGCACGGTTCCTTAGATTTTAAGTACATGAGCAAGATTAAACCAAGGTAATAAAGATTATATTGGTGAATTTGAGTTGTATATTTTATCTTCCACTATGGTACCCACTAGCTAGTACATTACCGAACGGTCTTGATCCAATAGTTCTTGAAGCTCGTTCCAGTCTAAGTTTATCTTGGTAATTTTATTAATTTCAAAATAGTAACGAGTATTTTTAGTTTCAAGTGATTCTGAGGAAAGGTATAGTGTCCTCGCGTACAGAGCGACCGAATGGGGCAAGAATCCCGACTCACCCCACTTTTGGTCCGACTTGCCCCAATTAATTTTTTGTTACCTTTACTTTCAGAAATCACCGTTACACCGTTTTATATCGTTACAATACCCTATTTCTCGTTACACTATGTATGCGTGAATGAATTCATACATACATATGTTCGTCTGTTTGTACTAACCACACTTTACAGCCAACCTTTTAAATTTGTAGGATACTTCTATTAGTAAAACCAGAGCTTTTAAGCTACTTACAAAAATTTACTTACAAAAAAGGAGGCTATCGATTTCACGCGTACGTCTACACTCATATTATAAAGAGGAAAGATTTGATTTTTTGTATTTTGTATCTTTGTTTGTAATGGACAAACGATAAAAAAACTTTATCGATTTATAAAAAAACATGTATTAGAAAGCTACGTTATCAGCGAGTAACACAGTGTAAAATAGTGCCCACACTATTTTATTTTTCAAGAAAGTAAAGATCCCTACAAAAATGTAACCCAAGGAATCAATAAGAATATTTATCCTAATAAAAACGACTTTGTATTCAAATGTTCTTTTCTAACCAAACACTAAAAAAAATAAAAATATACATTATAACCAGAAACTATCACTTTAAGAAAAGTACAAATGTAATACCGATTCAAAAATACAAATTAAAAATAGAAAGAGTTTTAATAGTTTCTTACTCCCCTTTTAAATCGATTTATTAATAAAAAATTAAAAACTAAATCATTATTGATAAAATTGATGTGGGACAGCAATAAAAGTTTATCGTTTTAAATAAACCAAGAATCATTCAAATTGGTTCAGAAATCCTTCATCCTTATTATCCGAATAAAAAACTGCTGAACCAATTTTGATGAAGTTATGGGACTACGCTGAAAGTCTACTACCCTTTTGAATAAAACAAATTCAAAACGGTTTAGAAATCTTAGAGATTTGAGGCAATATAAACACAAAATCAAATGGCTGTACTAGAAAATCTATTGAACCAATTTTGATACAATTTATATGGGACCACCTGTAGAGTATACCCAATCAAACAACAAAAGAAATCGGAGTACATCAATTAAAAAACAAAAAACATGCAGTCGAACCGTCTCCTTTTGTGAAGTCGATTAAAAATGTACAACGGAATGACACGTTGCCATGGAAACGAAATAATAACAAGTCTGTCAAGTACGTGAGTAATGATTAGACATTTCATACTGAGGTTGGAGTAATGATGCAATTATTGTCTATGGGTAAAAACACCATGATCGTTGCTGCAAAAGATTTTGAATTACGCTTACTGGCGTATTTTTTTAGAAGTTAAAATGCGTATAAAAATTCTAATAGTAGATAAGAATAATGCCGCGTTGTGAGCGCTACCCGTGCAAAACCGGGGCAAATCACTTGGATGTAATATTGTTAAAAACTGGTACTTATTAGTAGTATTCATATTATATTAGTCTATATGGGCAGGTATCTAAACTAATGTTACTACTTTGTATCTCAATTACAATTTCCTACTTTGTATCTCAATCCTATGAGTAGAGAAGCCCGTCAATCGATGATATAATATTTGACGACTGAACGAAATTTGGTAAATTGTACTTTTAGTTTTGGAATACAATAGGCTACATTTTCCCCAGAAAAATGTCCACGCGGGAAAAGCCGCGGACGATAATATAAAACTACTCTATAGTAGTTCATTCTTATCTTACGTTATTTTTTGCCAGATGGAAGTATATATATTTATAAACGATATATTTAGTGAGTTTTTAGAGTTAGTGAAACATTTTTCTTTTCGTTGGTAATAAAATATGGCAGTTGTAAGCCGCTTGATACTTCATATTTCCAATAGCAATCTCGTGGTTAAGAATCCAATGATACCTCAATTTAGCAAAATCCATTTAGCCGTTTAGTCTGTAGGACTTGCCAAAGAAATGTAAAAACAAACAAATATACATACATACAACCCAACACATAACCCTCCGCCGTCAGGTAATAAATGAAGTTATATGTTTTTTCGTATCTCAATAGTGGGTAGAAAAGATTGGACTTAAGAGTCCAATCTTGATATATACTTATATTACTATACTCTTTGGTTTGCTATTTGTGGTACTGGCATCCTACTTTCAGAAAACAATCTCTCTTTCTCGTATTTTTACTTAGACTATTTTTATATACCTAGGTATATATTTTTACGTGAAGATACTTCATGCACGAAACTCGCTCGTTTCAAAACCACGCTGAGATCCCGGCCCCCGCACCGCTTGCGTCAAATCGGCCGTTTACTCCTCGATACACTACTGTCTGTAAGGACTAATATATGTACTGTGGTAATGTGCAGTTGTTTATGCATAAAACCCATAGAACCCATAGAACCGCTTGGAAATTGTCAGCAGAGGGTTAATTTTCAAAGACAATGAATAGGCCATTCGTTTTGAAGCCAAATGATTTAAAACAACAGTTAAAAACGCTAAATATTTTACGATCACCGTTCCTAAAGGAAAAGGTTAAGGTTCATTTCAGGTTTCCTAAGGTCATGATATTTAAATTTGACATCGAAAAAGTCAAACCAAAAAAAACATGAAAAAGTCAAAGTGACAGGTGTCAAACTATGAAATGTCGACTAATGGCCGGTTCCTATATCTTATAACGAACCGTTTTTGCTTACTTTCCGTCAGGTTTTGACATAAACGCCATACAAAAAACGTCAAAAAGTAACGAGATGTTAGAAAAACGACTCGTTTCATTTCTATATGAATGAGGCATATGAGTATAATACGGGTAAAAAAACTTCCCGTGGTACTACTGGATCGCTTGGTAGTTCTACAGGTTTTATTTCACCCGTGGTACTACTGGTAATACTACACTACTACCACTATAGTAATACTTGTATTACCATGGGCAACAAACTGTTTTCGTGCAAATTGGGTAGGATCCATAATGGCAAAAATGGCAATTGAAACTGCTCAAAACGCCACTGCTTCATTTAGAACACAGGGTATGTTACGATTTGTTTTTACATTTCAATAATACCAATTTTTTTGTTTAGTTTTAGTTGTTGTATTGAGATTTACAAGCCAAAATAAGGGCCATACTGCAATGAGATTTTACCAATTTATATATAACATCATTGCCATACTGACGATCCATGTCAAGGCCGCGTCATGCGATCATGTCTGTATCAAGGCCGCGGTGCCAGACGAAGCATACACACTACCTATCGTGTGCGCATCCAGCGTGCTAGATAGGGTCTCCAGATTGTTGTTCTTTTTTGTCACATTTTGGGGAAAAATTAAAACACATAGTTATATATTTAAACGGGACTTAATCGCGATGAAAACTTAATATTTATTTACCTCGACGTTTCGATCAAGTTGCATTGATCGTGGTCACGAGAAGAATGAAGTAGCGGGTGTCAGCGTCGAGAAGGGCGAGCGTTGTCTCCAACTACCCGCATTTGGTTAAAAAATCCGAATAGTCACGACACACGACATTAACGACATCTGCAGATTTCTTCTGACATAAACCGCGACGCGAACACTTGCTTATCACGGGATTCCAGGTCGCAGCCAACTTGAAACCATCCTCTTGGTTGAAATTGGAATACCTTTTAATTTCAGCCACTTCACGTACAATCCTGGAGTAGTAGTGACGTTCCGTGGAGAGGATCTTCTGGTCATAGAGTTCTATCCAGTGATTAGGGCCTGATTCGAGTAAATGCTCAGCGATTGCAGATTTATTTATCTGGCGGTTCTTTACACCTGCAATGTGTTCTTTGATCCTTTCCGCTATGGTACGCTAGGTTTGTCCAATGTAGGAACTACCGCAGCTGCAATCTATCTTATATACGCCAGCAGCCCGATTCCATAACTTGGCTTCAATCGAATTCTCAGTATCGCAGCCACTAATGCCTTGCGATAGAGTCGAATTTGCTATGAAAAAAGTGATAATCCGATTGTAGCCAAGTTATGGAATTGGGCCACTGGAAACTCACACCAACATAAAATGGGCATGCTACCCAAGCTTAAGCTCCATCCATTCTGATACTTAATCTGTGGTATTTACAGACAGTAGTGTATCGAAGCATTGTTTTCGAGTTTGACGTCTACTGTCAGTCGGAGACCGATGGTTGCCACCTGTGGGTCTTTACCCGGCTACAAAAAAGGAGGGTTCTGATTTTATAATAATACCTATTGTAGCGTTGACAAAACGCTACTTAAATAAAAAAAATGTGATTTCTAGGGTGAGAAATTTAAAAATAAAAATAAAACCCGATTATTTGTCCAAAGCCAATGTGTAAACGCCGATAGGCTTCCTGGTGAAACGAAATGTATCCCCGATAGATTTTGTGAAATAAAAAAACTAGATCCGGCGACAGAAAGAAACTCGCAATGGAGGCGAGAAGAGTAAATCTTTTTTTCGTGATGGAGATCCTAGCAGGACTGACAGGATTCTGCCCTGCAAATTATAAAACCCGTAAAAAAAGGTGAGAGATTCTGTTGGAATTTTCGTGTCGTCGGCAATAATGATTGCGATTGTGAAATCACTTTTATCCATTCACATTCAACATCAATTTCGCTGATTCTTCTCTGTGAGTCCTGCCTCCTCCTCCTCTGTCTTTTAACAAAAAAATAATATTACATTATCGAGAAGACTATATAAGCTAAAAAATGACACAAAAATTAGATCTCTGTAGCATATTACAATCTCTGTTACAGAGTTATAAAAGAGAGACTTTTCGTTACGGTCGTCCTTTTAGCCACCCCGTATGTATCGGAGTGACGTTTCACCTCAAAAATAATTGGTCTGATAAATGAGGAGAAAAATAAAATACTTACTACTAAAATTATTGCTAAATTTTTATGTAAAATCAGGAAAACTCCTTGAAAATCAGGAGGTCAGTGGCCCAATTACAGAACTTGGCTTCAATCAGATTGTCACATTTTTCATAGCAAAATCGACTCTATCGCAAAGGATTATTGAATTTCACGGCTTGAAACCGTCATGATCAACATTATGTAATCGCAGTGCAGGCAACGCTGGCTTTACTGCTAGTGTATACACGATCAAGCACGCACGGCGCACAATCGCTTTGACGTACTCATTGTCTATCTGCATGACGTTCGCGGTGCTGGATGCAGAATTGGTCGTGCAAATTGTTCTATTTTTTTTATTTACTAATAATATTGTATTCATGACATTGTAACTAATTTAGAATTTTAGAAATTATTATTATGAGGTTTTTGTTTTATGCTTTATTATTTAATTAATTTTGCACACTTTACGGTAAAAATGTGGCGTTCTTCTTATAATTAGTGAAACATCTTTGTACCTACCCATATATTTGCAAATACACAATTTGATTTGATTTGATTTGAAATCCAGCACGCAATTAATAATAATTTTATCGACGTATGTTGAGACTATTCAGTCGTTTTGCATCGCGTATCGTGCATGACCTTGGCGGGCTGTACGTCAAGATGGATCGTCAGTATGGCCCATAAGAATAAAGTCAGTACATTGCCAGGCAAGACCTGGCAATGTACCTACTGACTTTATTCTTCTCACGGCTAACCAATAATTAGACATAATTTTTTGAAGTTTAATTGATTCGGTAACTGATGACAATGAATCTCTCCATCTCTCTTGTCACTTACCAAATATTTTACCAATTTGGCCAACATGAGAGCCAACTGCTCCAGCTGCACCAGTTATTACAATAGTCTCACCCGGTTTTGGTCGGCAAATCTCCTTAAGGCCAAAGTAAGCCGTATTTCTGAAAAGTATGATAACATTTTTTTCAGTAATAATCTTAGATACATATTATTCATTGCATTTTTTTTTCTTAGATGATACTAGTTAATAGGTACCGCAAGATGGGATCACGTAGCAGTATTGTGTAACTTGTTATTGTTAGCCTATAATAATCCAAACAATGAAGTAATTTTATTGTTAGTTTAATATCCAGTACCTTGCCGCGTTCGCACGCGCAGTATGCGCACACTGAGGGGTGTTGGCGATATATCTCTACCCGATCACCGATCTTTTCTTGCCCCACTTTCAATCCTTTTCAATCTCTACTTTGCAATTTGAAGCGGTTTCTTACCAATTACAATTTTAATCTTGTTAAAACTGATTTAGTTTCAATTTGAGACAGCAGGCCAATCACGGAATATTATAATTGTTTTAAATTTATTCAGGACAATTCACACCAATTATTACCTAGCTCCAAACTAGGATACCCTGTATTATGGGTCATAGACAATGGATCAACATACATAGATACCTACGAATATTACATCCATGACTCGGAAACAACCATTCATCACACAAATTATTGCACCTTACGGGATTCGTGCCCGCACCCATTGGTTGATTTCGCAGTCAGCTCCCGATTCAGAACATTTCGATAACGAACCGAATCGATTCGATTCGATATTGTGAATGGCAAAAGTATTGAGTTAAAAGATTTCAAACCGAATCCACAGAATAAATAATACCATATCGATCGATAACTGAGGTATCGAAAGGTTCTGAATCGAGGGGCAGATCACTAACCATTCGGCCAACCGGTCGTCAATATTGGTTACAATTACAATTTTTGTTTTAGTTTTCATATAGTAACAAATTTAAACAGCAAACTATCGATTGAAAAGGCATGAAAATGGGGCAAGAAAAGTTGCGCTATCCCAATAAACTAGCTAGTAATCCCAATAAAATAATTATTTTTCCCGTGATTGCAACCGGTATGATCAAAATTCCGTTATTGGCCTGCTGGATTGGTAATCCACGCGGGTGTGCAAAAGCGATATGATAGAACAAACGTTATTTTATCAATTGCTGTTTTTAAAATTAGTTAAATGTGCAGTAGTAGAGAATAGCAACATTTTTATACGGGTTTTTCGATTATTAATATTATTGTTTTCAATTATTTAAAATGTTTGCTTAGTATTTTTTTATACTTACCCTGGCATACCTAATACTCCCAAAGCAAGTGAGAGAGGATGAGAGCCAAAATCTGGTAACAATGTAAGCGGTAAAAATCCTGTCTGTCCCATCAGTTTTTCAGGATTGCAAATAGTATGTGTGCGCCATCCAAAAGATGCCGCGACATATCTTCCAATCGGGAACTTTTCATTATTACTAGCAATTATTCTAAAAATAAGGAACATAGTATTAATATATGAACATGAACTTCACGTGTCCGCCATTTATTAATTTTAACTTGTTAGGCTTAAATTATCAAACTTACTTAGAAACCTGTTCACCTATCATATCTGTTGGTAATTTGTATCCTATCATATACGCACGCATGTATGGGTCGACACTGAGATACTGCGCTTCTGTTAATATTTCTGAAATTATTTTCACATTAATATTAAATATTGTTGCATACATGTAAAAGACAACTAGAATAGTATTCATACATCATCATCACTTTGCATCATCAGCCATAAGACTGCTGAACATATGCCTCCCCAATTGAACGACACAACAAGTGGTAGCTCATTTTTTCCCGGTCATAAGGGGGTTTTCCATAATCACCTCGCTTAGCAGTCACAGAAAAACACTGCTGCCTATTTCCTGATCTCTCTGCTGAAAACTAGTACCCATGGTGTCGCGCAGCGTGAGTTCTATCGTGGAGTTCTGGGCAAAGAGAATACAACCGCTACGTTGTTCTGAGGTTGTCGGCTGTCAACTGACACACGATTGTGATTTGTCAGTTTCGCGTCATGACAGATTGTCTGTGCTAGTTGGTCAGTGCACGTCTTGACAGGGACTGACAAGATGGCACTTTCGGCGAGAACGCGGACTGAGCTAGTCGTGGATGGCGCCTGCGAGAACCTGACCACGTGGAAAGCAGACGACGGCCTCCAGGAGCTCTGAGGGGGCCACATTTTGGTGTGGCTGCGTGTTCTGGTGCAACGTACTTCGGTGCGTAGAGGCTGCGATGAGAGATACTCGACTAGGTGGTAAAGTTCGAGGAAGGATTGTAACGAGGAATCGCGTGAGACTTATCCAGTGTTAAGATAGATAATAGAACGTGCTTCGTTGCGGAGAGGCTGCGATGAAAGTTTATCGACCAGATGGTAAAGCTCGAGAAAGGATTGCAACGAGGATTTGGGTGAGACCTGTACAGTGTTAAGATAGATAATAGAACGTGCTTTGTTGCGGAGAGGCTGCGATGAAAGTTTATCGACCAGGTGGTAAAGTTTGAGAAAGGATTGCAAAGAGAAATCTGGTGAGACCTATCCAGTGTTAATATAGATAATAGAACGTGCTGCTTCGTTGCGGAGAGACTGCGATGAGAGTTTATCGACCAGGTGGTAAAGTTTGAGAAAGGATTGCAACGAGGATTCAGGTGAATTTATATGTTAATTTTACTACCTTTTTTTATATAAGTGTTGAATAGGCATGTTGAATTAGGCATGGTGTCGCGCAGCGTGAGTTCTATCGTGGAGTTCTGGGCAAAGAGAATACAACCGCTACGCTGTTCTGAGGTGGTCGGCTGTCAACTGACACACGATTGTGATTTGTCAGTTTCGCGTCATAACAGATTGTCTGTGCTAGTTGGTCAGTGCACGTCTTGACAGGGACTGACAAGATGGCACTTTCGGCGAGAATGCGGACTGAGCTAGTCGTGGATGGCGCCTGCGAGAACCTGACCACGTGGAAAGCAGACGACGGCCTCCAGGAGCACTGAGGGGCCACATTTTGGTGTGGCTGCGTGTTCTGGTGCAACGTACTTCGGTGCGTAGAGGCTGCGATGAGAGATACTCGACTAGGTGGTAAAGTTCGAGGAAGGATTGTAACGAGGAATCGCGTGAGACTTATCCAGTGTTAAGATAGATAATAGAACGTGCTTCGCTGCGGAGAGGCTGCGATGAAAGTTTATCGACCAGGTGGTAAAGTTTGAGAAAGGATTGCAAAGAGAAATCTGGTGAGACCTATCCAGTGTTAATATAGATAATAGAACGTGCTGCTTCGTTGCGGAGAGACTGCGATGAGAGTTTATCGACCAGGTGGTAAAGTTTGAGAAAGGATTGCAACGAGGATTCAGGTGAATTTATATGTTAATTTTACTACCTTTTTTTATATAAGTGTTGAATAAACGTTTTTTTTTTCTTTTTTTTCTTTTTTATTTTAGGTGAGACTTTTGCATTGCTTAGATAGATCATAGTGATCACTATTAGATATAAGTCCAAGACGAGGTGAAATGATGATGAGATTAGACCCAGTAAAGAGATAAGACCCAGATAGAGATTAGACCCAGAAAAGCCGGTAAAGTTAACCTCCGGTAAGACCCCAGCAGGGGGCTTAAGATGATCGCTGCTTGCTGATTCCTTGAGCAGTGGGCTCGGAGTCCTGTCCGTATGGTTCTGGCGGCCTCGAAGAGTCCACGTAGACGGTTCCAATAAGTTGTGCTACGCCATCCGTCTCGGACTGGCCAGCTGGGGCGAATCCGAGAGGCGTGGAGATGGAGGGCATCCTGGGTGAGCATGTCTCATTCAGGACCACGTGGAAGGCCCCAAGCATGAGTAGATTGCCGGATTCTCGGGGTTCCTGCGGGTGGTCCATGGGTACTCATGATGGGATCAGTGTGCCCATATTGGTACCAGTATACCCAGGAGCAAGCGAGGTGTGATCAACGCTCAAGACGAGCAAAGATTAGAAGCCCCCGTAAGTCTAGACATAGATCTCAATACCAAGAAAGATAGATCATGAAAATGATAAGACAGCTCATCATTTCATCCGAGATCCTCGTGTAAGATTATTGTGTTAATCTATAGAACTAAGTATTGCATGAAAGGACGAGACAAAACCTGATGGCGAACAGATCCTCATGTAAGATTATTGTGTTAATCTATAGAACTAGGTATTGCACGAGAAGAACGAGACCTGACCTGATGGCAAACAGATCCTCGTGTAACATTATTATGGTAATCTACAGAACTAGCTATTGCACGAGAAGGACGAGACCTGACCTAATGGCGAGCAGATCCTCGTGTTAGTCTATATGGTAATCTATAGAACTAGGTATTGCACGAGGAGGACGAGATATGACTTGATGGCGAGCAGATCCTCGTGTTAGTCTATACGGTAATCTATAGATTTAGGTATTGCGCGAGAAGGACGAGACCTGACCTGATGGCGAACAGATCCTCGTGAAACATTATTATGGTAATCTACAGAACTAGCTATTGCATAGAAGGACGAGACCTGACCTAATGGCAAACAGATCCTCGTGTAACATTATTATGGTAATCTACAGAACTAGCTATTGCACGAGAAGGACGAGACCTGACCTAATGGCGAGCAGATCCTCGTGTTAGTCTATATGGTAATCTATAGAACTAGGTATTGCACGAGGAGGACGAGATATGACTTGATGGCGAGCAGATCCTCGTGTTAGTCTATACGGTAATCTATAGATTTAGGTATTGCGCGAGAAGGACGAGACCTGACCTGATGGCGAACAGATCCTCGTGAAACATTATTATGGTAATCTACAGAACTAGCTATTGCATAGAAGGACGAGACCTGACCTAATGGCGAGCAGATCCTCGTGTTAGTCTATATGGTAATCTATAGAACTAGGTATTGCACGAGAAGGACGAGATATGCCCTGATGGCGAGCAGATCCTCTTGTTAGTCTATATGGTAATCTATAGAACTAGGTATTGCACGAGAAGGACGAGATAAGACCTGATGGCGAGCAGATCATCGTATTAGTTTATAAGGTAATCTATAGAACTAGGCATTGCACGAGAAGGAAGTGACATGGTCTGCTAACAAGCAGATGCAGAAGGAGATTCATTAGGTGATCAAATGCTGATTTACTAGTATGCATTCGGATCATAGCATTTAAGCTGTTAGACTCGGACAGATCAGTTTGAGGTGCAGACTAGATCTTGCGAGGTATGGAATGGCTATAAGGGGAGGTTGGAGGCCATTAGGAGGGTCCTATTATTACCCCGGTCACTAAGGCCCGTATTAATAAATCGCTCTTGGTTGAGCTCTCAAGTGCGATATCAACTGATACGCTCTCAAGTTGTGATCAGCATCTTAAGATCGTCGCTGATTAATAAAGACATTTCAAGAGCATCTCAGATCATGTCGCTTTCAAGAGCCGCATATCAAGATGCTACGTCACGAACCAGAACTTGAGAGCAAGATTGAATGAACGATTTATTTTCTTTATTGAAAGTTTGGTTTTTGCTCAAATAAGATATAGCGTAAGGTTTAAATTTATTACTTCGATGTAGTTGAATTAAATGAAATGCGATTATATTAAACGTAATGTTTATTTTCTACATAATTATCATAACCTTACTTTAGTTTTTTTGTAGAAAGGATGTAGGCCATAATATTTGTCTATATTTTCAAAGTTACACTATCTACTATAGAACTTAACGCAATTCATCAATGAATGACTATAATTTATGAAAATAAAAGTTCGTTTATTGGCCGTGCAGTATTTCCAGCGCGTATCCTTTGGTTACGATTTCGGATCTTTTTAGACTTCAGCGAGTCCTCGCCAGGTTCTGATATCTACCAAATCTTCGGATCTTTTCGCAATCATGCCAAATAAATTTGTTTATTCCCAGAGGAATATAAAAATATTCCTATAATGATGGTTAATATAATTATTATTATCAACTTCTGAAATAATATTTTCGAAATCCTTGATTCTAGCAACTGGCAATCACGCTCTCAAGTCACGGATCGACTGCACTCAACATTCTGCATCTCAAAGCGCATCTCAAGTGCGCCCTTGAGAGTCGAGATTCATTTATTATTAAACACTAACTCTCAGCTGATTACGGCATCTCAATCAACAGCTTAAGATGTGTTTATTAATTAGATTCGCATCTTGAGATCGCTCTAAAGAGCGCTCTTGGAGTTGAGATCGGTTTATTAATACGGCCCTTATATTCGCACGAATACGCGAACCCACAAGTGTAGGACGGCATTTGCAAATTATTATGCAAAGTTTTCGCTACATTCACGGTTTTCCATGTTCTTTCGGTTTTTGACGCACATCAAAGCGTGCGAAACTCAAACTTTCGCATAGTATCCCACACTTTCGTGCGACCAGTTATGCACTCGATTTCGAAGGTAACGAACGTTTCGCTGGTCTGCTCCTTGCAGCTTAATATGATATAAGTAAGTAAGTATATGAACATAGGGAAAACAGTCCAACCGCACTAATAAAATCTGCACTATCCATGATTCACAAAATCAAGTAAAAAACTGAGACACTCAAAATAGGAGGAAATGCAAATGGATTTGCATCTTGTGTTTTCGAACCGATTTGTATATCCACTGAGTTTGCGAATGAAAGTATAACGGCCCTCACATACATGCAAACATTTGTACAATTTATGAATATTTGTACATGTGAGTGACCGGCATTATGCCAAGCACCACACGGCTTACTGTTTTCATACAGTCAATAGTTTAAGACCAGTCAAGCGGATCTCATTTCACTAAAGTGGATTTTATTCAAATAGTTTTTGCAAGATGAAAATTTAAATCTGTCAGTAGTTAGTTTAACGCACTTACCGCCTTCTTTTAGATCTGGTAGTTCCTCCTCTACAATTTTAAAGTCACTCTTTTTCGGTTCACCTTGAAAATATTTTGTGAGTACATATTTTTGCGCTTTTATTTTACCAGGTACAGCAGAGTAATATCGCTTGCTCAATATACGTGTAGATGTGAAAATCTTTGCCATCACTCTGAAAGCAAAATAAAATAATGTACAGCAGCGGGATGATTACGAATAGAGTGTGGTACGACTTACCAATGAGTTACCCAATATCAATGCCCATGCCACAGAATAAATAACAGTACAAGTACCCATGCTGTGGTTTGTTTGCCTCGATAAAGTCAATTCCATTAGATTATCTACATTTATTATCTTCTCTAAGCTAAATTGGAATGACTAGCTGAGCCCACGAGCTTTACTCTATTATATAATCAGTCGAAGGCTGGCTGGAGAATTATGGCAACATGTATAATTCAGGCAAATCACTGGTAAGACGACAGGTTTGGAGTTTTGTGAAAACTTACATTGGAAGTGCCACTTTATACCTTAAGGATTAGGGTCTTTTCTGTTTTGGTTTGGGATGGATTGTAAGTGGCAAAAATTGCAAATGTGTGCCAAGACAAAACATTGAATGGCTTTTTAAAAAATAAATATTTTAAAACTGCCCAAAACGCCCTCATGCCAATCCGAACGTAGTCTGATTCGTGCATGTGGTGGAGTGGAGCGCTTGCAGCATCCAGCTGGCAGCGTAGACGCGACGCGGGTATGAACCTCTTTCTACGGCTTGCAGCGTAGACAGATAAGCGGCAGTGCGATTACGTAATGTTGATCATGACGGTTTCGAGCCATCAAATTCAATAATGCTTTGCGATAGAGTCGATTTTGCTATGAAAAAAGTGACAATCTGATTGAAGCCAAGTTCTGTAATCGGGCTGCTGGCAGCGTAAGGCTGGCAGGAACGTTAATGGATTGGAATGCTAATGCCAACGAAACAAACCAAATCATATGGATGATAGATTTTGTCTATGGAAGGATGGAGCAGCCAACAAAAGAAAATTGAATCAAACAAAAATAAAATGGCTACGTTTTGTTTAGGTTGAGTGAGTGAGGTTGGAAATAGGAAATTGAGCTTTTTTCGGCGACTAACATTATGTGATACGCAAGAAGACGAATATTTATGATATGCATAATTTACATGATCAGTGTGATTATTTAAATCGATTCTACGGAAGATAAATATATATTAGTGTTTTAAACAATTTGAAATGTTTGTTGAATGCTTTTGATAATTTCACAATGAGTTCAGAACAAGAGTTCAAATGCGTGTTTTGTAGCGAGACGTTTACTCAAAAGGAAGATTTACAAATACACTTCAGGTAACAACAGTTCCACGTTCATGTTTTTACATAAAATATGTCAGTACGTATATAATTTCAATGTTTACAGGAAACATGGGGATCCGAATTTCAAGCAGAAGAAACCCAGAGGGCGGTCTCAGGAAGAATCGGATGTATCGGCGGAGAAGCTGAAAGACCAAGCTGAGGTGGTGGAATGTGACGTATGTGCTGAGGTGTTTTCTACAATATCGAAAGCTATAACTCACAAACACAAGGTTCACCCGGATCACGATTCTAAGTACTTCTGTCCCTGGTGCGGGAAACTCTTCACGATGAAGGTAAATAGGCGTGTCTGTGGACTATGTGCCGCCGCTAGCGCAAGTGCTCGGAATAGTTCGGATCGATGAAACTCGCGGCCTATGCCCCCCCCCTCCCCCACTTCCCCTTCCACTACCCGTCTATTTGTTATCTTCCATTTATCAGATACTCTTATATTTTTTTAGGTTTATTATATCACCTAAGTCTTAAAAATGTACCTAAATTGTATGTACTAAATTCCTATAATATTTTTATCTTCATTTAATAAACATTCTACACCTACTAAAGTCCCTTATCACTTTATCTGACTGTGTTTATGAAAAACATTATAAACTGTTTGGTCAAAACTATCTGCCACAAAGATCTGCCATGTCTCCACTGTAACCTTATAATGTAGAAATCAATTTCAATGGATTTGTGTTGTTGCTTTCAGCATCTGTACAACAAGCACATGCAAGCGTCTCACTTGGATATGGAGAAGAGTGGTGATAGACTCTTCCACTGTGATACCTGTGATGTAGACTTCAATATTGCTGCTGCCATTTCCTATCACAATAAGTTCTACCATCGCCAAGATGAGCTTCCCACCATAGGTCATTCCAAGAAACTGAAAATGATTCTAGAGGTAAAAGCCTTGCTTATTTTTAATGGCTTCATTATTCAGTCCCACATTCAATAAAAGTACATCTGATTATGGTATAAAGCCAGTCTTAAAACAGAAACGCCGACAATACAATAACTTAAATTAAACTTTGGGAATGAACATTCAATTAAAAAAAAGGACTTAAACTTTCATGTATTTAAATAGACTTCACATTTAGTGAAGTGAAGGTATTTTTTGGGAGGATACTTTTGTAAAATATTCTGCTATAGTTGCTGTTTGAAGGTCTCTGTAACCAGTGAATACTTGGCATTTAAGACAAGGCAGTTTGTTACCGGTATGAGGTAATGTGTTATTACTCAAACAATACTAGTAATGTGGTTATTATTTCGACAACCTTCTTTGGGCAAAGTCGACGTTGCCGCGGTGCTTGAATAGGAAAGTTGTATGGAATTTCATTATTGTCATGTTTTGCGGCCAGCAATTTCCTTTGAAAATCCATTATTGTCGTCTTTTGTCGTAGCACTATTATATATTCCGTGAGTTTGTTAACCCTGAACGCGAAAAGAGAGGCGGTGTAGCTCCCAGACGAATGGACTGATTTTGATGGTTTTTTTTTCTGTTTGAAAGCTGATGTGATCGTGATTGTTGTTGTTGTTGTTTCTGTTTCTGTTACTATTTCTGTTTTTGGTGTTGGTTCTTCGCATTGTTTGAGTAAAGCATTATACAAGCCTTGGTCCGCAATGACTGCCCTGCTGGCCACGCTATGATGGCCTCGAGCTTTGTTTAGTTAAGTTCTCGGCCTTCAAGCTTGGCCATCAAGGGCTGCAATGCTGACTGTGCTGTGATGGCCTCGAACTTAACTTAGCTACACTCTCGACCATCATCATCGCTGCCAGCAATGCAGTCATTACAGACCGCGGCAGTAATGTACTATTATTCAAAACTTCGAGTTGGATCAAGACTTTCATACCAATGCAATGCTTAAAACTATGTTTTAAGATTTAAAAAAATTAGAGCAAGTATTATTTTTACCAGAGTATGGTGAAGCAAGGGAAAGGTAATGAGTTTAACAGTCTATGTATGTATGTGGGTATGTGGATGATCTACTAAAGGGTCAACCCTATTGGTTTGATTTTGACAAGCGAGGTATCAATCGATTTGTCTTCAGGTATAGAGTGAATAGCTATTGTATATAGAGAGAGATAGGCTATTTTTTTACCCAACAGTAGACAGGTTTTAGTTTTTGAAAAGATTTTGATATTGTTAAAGGATAACATGTTAATCTATCTACAATATATTAAGCTAATAATTTTTTAAATGAAAATCACAGAAAAAAAAAAAAAAAACAATGTTTATGTGAATAGGTAGGTAATGCAGGCCCCTTAAAATCTGTGAATAGGTGAATTTCCCCACATTGATAACACAATATGTTGTCATCACAGTGGGTACTACAAATCTTGTTTCCCAACTGATGTAAATTAAGCTAATTGAGATGAAACTTCCTTTGGAAAAAGAGTTAAACATTATTTTATTTTCAGGAAGTTATCCAAATCTACTATTGTCCATTTTGTGGGGAAGAGTATGACAATAAAGTGAACTTACATGTAAGTACAGTAACTGAATACTAATGATAGTAGTAGTAATGCATCTATTGAGTTCAAAAGTCTCCTTCCCAAATTAAACTAGTGGCCCTGTGAGCTGAAGACCTTGTGCATACAAACTGTTTTCCAAACAATCTAGCAATGCACAGTAGTATCTAGTTACCTTATTCTAAAATTAACATTAATAACCAAGGTGCTCCATCATTCCTTACCTAGTAGGTAAAGGGCTGTTTCTACTGGATGAAACCTAAAAGTGAGAAACTTACTGCATTTTGATTCTGCTCATCACGCCGAAGATCCTAATCAGATCTTAAACAATTTTTTCTGAGACCAAATTAATTCTAAATATTCATTTAACCTGGAAACCAAGTTGCGTCTAGATCGGTTGAGAAATGTGATCTGTAGAACAGTCAAACATACGTAAGCATTTTTGCCCAAGCTGAAACGGAGACGCTTTGCACTTTCTCGGTCAATTATAACTGATTTATGATAGCAATAAGAGACTGATTGCAAGATTACCCCACCAAGGCCACCAACCAACCAATCAGGGTCAGGCTTACAATTTAATGGTGGCGATAGAATTGTAGAAAATCTGATAAATTGTAAAACTTTGCTCTGAGTAGTTGATCTATATTTCATGTGCAGTTACAATTTTACTGTTATTTTGTGAGGATAAATTGTAAATTATCTAAATTGTATTTGTTTGATTGTAAATTGAATACTGCATTTTTGACTATTTACAATCTCGCCAGATTTATTACAAACTGATGATTCTTAAAACTGTGGTGACATATCCAATAGGCAACAATAGACGCTCAACATGTTGCGCTGCAGCGCGCAATGCTACCAAATGAGCATCAGGTAGCTTGTCCTGTTGCTTTTCCCTGTCAATATGTTCAATATTGGAATGTGTAGACTTCCAGCGTCAAGTGTACAAATTCTAACCCAAGCTTTTTAATTCTTTTATTGAAAAACTAGCTGCACCCCGCGGCTTTGCACGCGCACAAATTCCCCCCCCCCCCCTCAACCCCTCCTTCCCCACACCCACCTCCCCACCCCCCCAATTCATCAAAATCATACAATCTGCCCCCCGATTCAGAACCTTTCGATAACAAACTGAATCGATTCAATATTGTGAATGAAAAATGTATTGAATTGAACGATTTCAAACCGGATCCACAGATAAAATAATACCATATTGATCGACAACTGAGTTAACGAAAGGTTCTGAATAGGGGGGCTGTGCTTGAGATATCATCAAAAAAGCCATTCCATACAAAATGTATGAGAAAATTATTTTTCTTATTTTTTTTTTATTTGTGTATTTCCGATTATTTCATTATTATTCTGCTATTTGGGGCAGAGCGGAGACAAATCCAGCAAATCAAAGATCATTCTTGAGTCATAAATGAACCGATTGCTGTTAACGGGTCTCCTCTTGAAGTTGTTTAAGAATATGTTTACCTTGGGCAAACGCTGAAGTTGGGTTAAAACAACTTTGAGAGAGAGGCACGTAGAAGAATTCAGCTGGTCTGGGCAGCATTTGGTAAACTTCGTCGAGTCTTTTCATCCCCAATGCCTGAAAACGAAAGTGTCTTCAACCAGTGCGTCCTACCTGTTATGACTTAAGGAGCTGATACGTGGACTCTCACGGTACGACTGGTTCACCAATTCAAAGTCGCTCAGTGTGCTATGGAAAGGGCTATGCTTGGAGTTTCTTTGAGAGATCGAATCCGGAACAAGGTGATCTGACAGAGAACCAAAGTTATCAACTTAGCCCAAAGGATAAGCAGGCTGAAGTGGCAGTGGGCTGGTCATATTTGCGGAAGGACCGATAACCGTTGGGGTAGACGTGTTCTTGACTGGAGTCCGCGACTCGGCAAACGTAATGTATGATGGCCTCCGGCTAGGTTGAGCGACAACATACGCAAGATGGCTGGCGGCGGCGGTTGGAAAAGATGAGCCGAAGATCTGGCTCAGTGGCGTGCTTTGGAAGAGGCCTATGTTCAGCAGTGGACTGATGTGGGTTGATAATGATGATGAACCTAAATCTGCAATAATTGAGCTCCAATATCTCAGTGATGTGTTTGGGATAGAAGTGTTATAAGTTTGTCATTTTTTGTTTGTACCGAAGTCAGAGGCAGCGATTTTTTCTGTTTTTAAAAGCTATAAGCATTCATTTATGTATGTATGTATTTCTGTCTGTCCTGGAATCTTGCGACTCAAATTTCGAGCACTTCCCGATTAGCTATCCGGCTGAAACTTTCAGGGTAGTTCACAACTAGATGACAAAGCAATAAAAAATACATTAAAAAAAGGCATGGTAAAAACCGTATTTCACTTGAGGTTTGCCAGTAGCCTGGCATACCTCAAGTGATTCTCATTCGTAGTGCGAAGTCTTTTAATAAACACATTATATTTACAGAAACACATGACTGATGATCACTGTGGTGAAAACCAAAGCCCTGAAGATGTGTTCAGATGCCCATTGTGTGATGCTATTTTTAACTATTTAGATGCCTATGAACTACATCTTACTTACCACTCTAATGAAGATTTGTACACTGAAAGAAATGATATGTAAGGTTTTTTCAAATAGTTATACACTTTGTTTTTATGGTCAGTGTTTACTTATTTTGTTATTTTTACTTTTCTTTTTTAGGATGGATGAAATCACCGACTTTTCGCTAGAAACAGTGCAACCACTACAAGAGAAAGTAGAAAGTGCAGAACCTTTGCATGAAGAAGAGCCAAAAGCAATTGGAATTGTAAGATGACATCAAGCTTTTCATAAATCAGTGGAAGCTGTGTGTTTTGTTGTATTTGACATGTTGAATTTTATCAATTGCAGGAACAGCTCCTTGAGTTCACAATGGATGATACACCAGATACCCGAAAACACAAAAAACACAAGAAACATAAGAAATCTAAGAAAGCTGCTATAACTCTTGATGAGTTTCTGAATATGAATAAGGATGTTTTCGGGGAAGGCATCGATTTTGAAGGTGTTGAGGAAGTTCCGACGCAAGTAGTTAAAAAACGGCTTAAAACCAAAAAAGCAGTCCCAGCATCTAAATTTATATCTTCTGATTTAGCGAAACTAAAAAGACAAGGTATAGTCGTCAAAAAACAACCAACTAAAACTGGGAAGCCCATAATAATGAAAAAAGAAGCCATAAAAGTTCCAAACACAGTAATGAAAACCCAAAAAAATATAAATGTTATGCCACAAAAAAACAGTAATACTTTAACTTCAACAGATGATGTTTTATCAAAATTATTAAACCAGGGTAGTCAGATTAAAATAGTTAAAAAATCTAATCAAGACAGTGAAGAACATATACAACAAGAACAAGATAATGCTGCTGAAGAAAGATTATCTCCTAAAAATATTGAGGCAAATGATGAAGAAGGTAGGGATCAGTTATCGAATGCAAGTGAAACAGAGGAAAGAAACCAGGAAGTTAGTGGAGAAAATATTGATTCAAATAATACTACTAAAATTATTAGTACTAAACCAAATTCACTAGCAGCTTCACCAATCCCAGGAAGTCCATCGACAATCGACGACATCAATGACTTAAAAGCTTCACAAAATTCTAACGAAAATAGCAACAATTCTGCACATTTTAACGATGATACAGAGAAATGCCCCGATCAATTTGAAAAGTCAAAGAATCTAACAGAAAATTTAATCGCGCTACGAAGAAACAGTAATATTGCAATTAAATCATCAAAACAAAACACATCTGATACCAAAAGTCCTGATAATAATACAATCGAAGATGTTGGTACAGCCCAAATAAAAGAACGCGATGTTCAAGATGATACAGAACGCAAATCCACTGTATCTGAAAAATCTTCACTAAACGCTTTAAAACATTTAAGTCATTTAATCACAATAAAACCTGTAACCGCTACTCAAACAGCACCATTATCCGACGTTAATAAACCTGAAAATGGTTTGCAAAAAGTAGAATTAGTGACATCATCGTATGTATCACAAAATTCTCTTAAAACTCCTGATAAAATGAGCTTGACTAATATGAAAAAGCTTGGTAGTATCACAATCAAACCGCAATCTAGTTTAATGGCACCTAAAAATAATACATCTGTAGAAACAACAGATAACATCGATGATAATCATGAGACTGATGATGAATGGGATGAAGATACAAGTATAAGAAATGTAACGAAAGTAGACAAAATCGCACAAATGCTGAAAAGTCCCCAGCTGAGTGTACAAACAAAACTTTCGCCAAAAACTATACAAAAAGAATCTCCAAAAGTTACATCCAATAATGATAACAGTCAATCTAGTGCAGATCTACTTAAACATCTTAAAAATGTAACAGCAAAGCCAGTGAATGTAAATTCTCCAAAAGTTCAAACCCCGAAATCTTCCCCAAGCACCATAAAAAGGAGCAGCAAGCCTACAGTACAAAAGGAGGTAACTGATGAAGGAATAGAAATATTTAGCATTGACGACTCTGACAGTGATGATGCGAATTGTAATACAACAAGCCAAGATACAATTAAAACTGAAAGCAAAATAGAAACCATCAAATCTATTGATGCATTAAAAAATATAAACAAAAATATTACTATAAAATCTACCAATCAACAATGTAAGACTGTCAAAGATGCTGTAAGACATTCAAATAAACCAATCGATGACGACGCTCACGATTGGGGAGATGATGCCGACGAAAAAGAGACTTACGTTAAAAAAAATAGTAGTCCTAAACCGAATCAGAAGCATGTAGCTATTAATAACGTACTAAAAAATTTAAGTAAAAACATTACTGTAAAATCAAGGAACTCATCGCCTAGTCAGCCCGTTCAATCTCCAGATCACAATTCTAGAGATTCTCATTTAGAAGATAACGAAGCAGACAGTGACTCGGATACGCCTTTGAGTAGAGTTAAAATAACGGAGATGGAAAATAGTGATGACGAGATTCCAGAAACTGCAGAAAATATTTCACATGGAAATGTCACGATACAACATCCGGACGACTCGCACAGTGAACACGAAGATGATCCCATGGATGAAGAATTTGACATGTCTGATATTGAATCACATATCGCAACAGCTAAGATTCAAAAAGATAAATTGAAGCTTAATTCAAGTATAGATGGTCTCAAGAATTTAAATAAAGGTTTAACTATCAAATCTACAAACAACAAAGCATCACTAAATAATATAGCAGAAAACTCTCTACCATCGGAAGAAATCCCTCAATTCGCAAAAAATCTAAGCAATCAAATATCTATAAAGCAAATAAAAAAACCGGAAAGCAATCAAAATGCAAAAGTGGTTGAGCAAACAGCAACACATTCCATGAACCAATCATCATTAAACAAAAAAATGGCGACTTCTTCCAATCAACTTAATACATTCAATAAGGAAGTAAAGACCGTGAAAACGTTTCAGACTCAAACACAGACTGTTATACAAGAAATCACAACAACTGTCACGAAAACCATAAAAACAGTAAATCAGACCACAAAGCAGGAAGTTCGCAATATGGCTCAATCTAGTTCAACACCTATGATACAACAAAAAGTTCAAGGGATGAATCCAATGTTTTCTCAGAAGAACTTTCAAGGCGTGAAGGTACGGCAAGCGCCGCCAAACATTCGGCCAAAAATTCGAGGCCAAGCGCCACAATCGATAAGACCTGCTATTTGCGCTCCACCACAAGGCTCAAGACCAATAATCTGCCCTCCTCCTAGAGCTTCTAATCAACTCGTCCCAGTGAGACCGGCCCTAAACAGGCCTACTGGGCCAAGGCCTAGAACGCCAAAAGTGATGAACATGAGACCATCAACATCTGGACAGCAAAGACCTCAAATAGGAAAACCAGTAAAAGTATCCCCTGGTGCAATATTTTCGTCGCCTCAGAAGCCCGCAGAAGTAACGGGACATTTCAGTTGTTTCAAAAAGCCAAAAGAATCACTAATTCCTGTACCAGATTTCCCTCAAATGAATAAAGTGGATGGAGAATCATCGGTGCAATTTTCTTCGGCTATGCAAATGAGTAAATCTAATTTTTCAAGCATAACAAAGACTGTTAAAGGTAATTCAGTAGTATCGTCTACGCAAATGAAGTCGGAAATGAGTGCTAGCTCGCAACAGTTGAGTAGACTGCGCAACATGTCTGGTTTAAGTGTTGTTAAAACTAGTCAGAGTCATGCAAAACAGACTCAAGTAGAAGAGAAAAGTGAAATGAGTGCATCGAAACGTAATGCTTTAGAAGCAATACAGAAGTTACAAAGCCAAGGACTTCTAGTAAAGAAGCCGAGACTAGATGTAAGTGAAGATAGTGACCATTCTCAGCCTGGAAGTGATGATATGGAACATAACTCTAATGAAAACTTTTACGAGTGAATGTGGTTCTACAGAGTGTAGTGATTAACATAATAACGTAGGTAATTATAAAGGCCATCTAACATATTTATATGGATACCTAAACTTCCGCCATTTTGATAAAATCTCGATTTCTTGGCTATTAATGAAACTATCGATAGAGGAACATTAATTATATTTATAAAAAGCAATAGGAACGAAATAGTACAAAGAAGATAAAAGAAAACGTTTTTTTTAAATCGTGTCTGTCTGTATGTTTGTTCGCGTATCGCGTAAAAAATACTCGACCGACTGCGATGCGGTTTTTACAGTTGGATAGCTTAA
The DNA here is from genome assembly GCA_946251855.1 of Alsophila aescularia. Lineage (NCBI taxonomy): Eukaryota > Metazoa > Arthropoda > Insecta > Lepidoptera > Geometridae > Alsophila > Alsophila aescularia. The sequence continues at coordinate 45,418,442 of OX276378.1, forward strand.
GTTTTGACTTAAAAACTGGGGTACTTGGTATCTCAATCCGATGAGTAGAAGCCGAGCAATCGATAGAAATCTTTATGACGGCTGAACGTTTTTTTAAGAAATGTAGTATATTGTACTTTTGGTCCTGGAATAACACGTTGGGCGCAATCCCAATGTTGAAGGTGAAGACAGCATTTTGTATAACTGCCTTGCCCACTCGCTTACGTTTTTCTCATACTCTATCTCGCTCTTACTTTATACTATTTTATCCTCGCAGCAGTACCTGCGCAATCGTTCACAGAGCCTAACTTCACAACCACAAACTTTCGCTGCGACTACTGTACTTTCTGAGATATTTGGGTTCGAACATAATTTTGTTTCCGTCAAACTTCACGAAATAGGTATTCATTTGTAGTGCTAGTTGCACTCATGGGATGGCTCAGTTTAGAATAGTTGTATATTCAGTTGCTTGCCGCGTGCGCACGCAATGAGGCGTATTGGCGATATATCGCCACCCGATCATCGATTAATTTCATCAGACAGTTTTTCTAGACAGAAAAACAAGATGGCAGCAAGTACAAATGAATGTAAACGTAGAAAAAAATCTCTGAAAGTACTAAGTAGTGGTAAGTACTCAGGCAATTATTTTATACAATACTTTTTGTTTCTAATATTTTTATCTATCCATTGAGACTAGTTTCATTCTGGCGAAGAAATTGAGATTTTTTAATAATGGCGGATATTTAGGTATTTCAATAAGGTTAGATGCTCTTTAACACACCAGTTAGTTACTTACCCATACCATGACTGAATCATTTCTTGTTTTTAGCACTAATTATTGTGAACATCACTATTACATAATAATGTTTCAAAACGTGTCCTGAATAAACCTGGGTAGAATTAAGGCCAAGTCTGTATATAAGAAATTATCTTGTGTAAGTGTAAAACGAATAATATGAATTGTACATAACAACCCTAAAATAATGTAGTCTTTTGTTAAATAGTTTATAATAGGCATAAGTTCAATAATTTTAGCGCTTAGATTGTAATGTATATTGTAATAACAATATTTAATTTTATTATTTCATTTTGCATAAGACTTTCATAATATTTTTCGCAAGAAATTTTACATGATGTTGAAATCGTGGCACTATCTTGTAAAGGTTTTGAGTTTTTGATATTGTTAATAATTGAGTGCAAGACTACTTCAGTGCGACGAATTTCAACCTTACTCTAGGACTTGTTACTTATAATTTTATCCCCTCGTACTTTTGCCGTAAGTATGTATATATACTATGATTTTTCGTTCCTAGATTGAATAAGGAATTAAAATTTGTTTCTTTTGTGGATAAATCTTGTATTTTTTTTCAATGTTACTGTGTGAATACTTTCCTAATATTGTACTACGAAACTTTTTTGGCCATCTTTGTTTAAAAGTAAGTACACATAGGTCCTTATAATAGTATTTAAATGACGGTGTAAATGAAACATTTCTTTTATGACGCCACAATCATGTTGGTGTGGCGAGGGGCGGCCAGCCAGCAGGGTTAAGATTACGTACGTAAACGTCGCTCGACGATGCTCAATGGCAAGAAGTACGCGTATTAACGGCGTCACAGACGATTAAGATCCTATAATATTTGATGTTACGATATCTGCATATAAAATATTATAGCATCATAGGGTATCACACACGGCTAAGATACGATAATATATTGAAATTATTCATTCGCTCGCAGGCCGTCCTAGGTGCCGCACGTATTTCTTCACCGCTTTCTATATACAGAATGAAAAAATATGAGTAGTACGGTTTCACTATTAGATTCATTAGATAGCTCATCAGACGACGATTCTGATTTTGAAATTGATATGCAAATTGCATTAGCGCACTGTAAAAGGTGATCAATTTGGATAGAAAATCACATTAAATTTAGAAAAAGCCGCGGTGAATTTAATCTTTACGCAGATGTTTCTACAAAAAAAAAACTTAATAAGTCGAAGGAAATTTTTCTCGACATTCATAATTTGATTTAGGAAGATTTAGTGAAACAAAATACGAACATGCGCGAGAACATTTGTACAGAACAACGACTTGCAGTATGCTAAGAACCATCTCGTTTACCTCAGCTTTCAAACATAAAAAACCGCAGCTAAATCGGTCCATTCGTTCGAAAGCTACGATTCGCACCACTCCCCCCCCTCCTCCCTCCATCCTCAAATTATAGCTACGAATCATCTTGTTTACCCCAGCTTTCAAATATAAAATAACCACAGCTAAATAGGTCCATTTGTTAGGAAGCAACGATTTTCACCCCCTTTTCTTTCTCACCTCCCCCCTCCCTCTTCCATATATCTAAGAACCAACTCGATCATATCAGCTTTCGAACAGAAAAAACCGCATCAAAATCGGTCCATTCGGTTGGGAGCTACGATGCCACAGACACACACACACATACATACAGTAATACACACCCCAAACTTATAACACCCGTCTCTTTAGGGGTTAAAAAAACCGTCACAAATACAAAACAGAGCAACCTGCAGAGCATATTACGATATATTTTGTATCTTTTACGATATATTTCGTATCTTAAGATGACATCTTTTAATAAATTCCATATCGCTCGATATCATAAGATACTGTAAGATGCAAATATATATTATCTTCGCCGTTTGTGATGGTTCATATAAATTGTATAGCGAGCGATATTTTTATCGTATCTTAGCCGTCTGTGACGCGCTTTATGTCATACAGGACTCGGGATCGAAGATTAGGGAATTCCTCAAGGGTTAGCAGGGCATAGACAAGAAATGTTGTATACGCATTTAATTGTGAGAGCCCGTTCTTAGTTTCATCATGAAGTAAATTTTGGCGACGGACTCGTGGTCACACCGTTTTGTCTCACTAGTGTGACCACGAGGAATTTTACTAATAACTATTCCTCGTGGTTTACATGACATGGCTACTGCATAAAAGCTTTTGTTTGTTTTTAAATAAACTTATTTTATTTGAAAGTGTAGACCTCCAAATTGGAACCATACGTATAACAATTTACAATGATAAAATTATCAAAATTGTTTTTTTTTTTTTGTTATTATTTAACCCATTTGAAGTCGTTTGTTTGTACAGCACTTGTACCATGCTTTTTTTTGTACAGCGACTTGTATATACCATTTAATGCAAATAAACTATGTATTTGATTTGAAATAGTTCCTACGCGCCGAGCTCTTTTTATCTTGCACCCTTTTTTCCCCTTGCATGGGAAGGGTAATGAGTTTAACTTTCTATCTATGAGCGACGTTTACAAACGTAGGTCTGCAGTGCAACGGCATTGATGTCCTAATTTAGTTATGGCTTAAGGTTAAAAAAACAAAACTATAATTAGAAACAGTATATTTAAAGAAATAACACCATGCATTATACAATTCAACCATCGTAGTAAGTACCTATACGAAAATATTATACAGTGTAGTACGAGTCCATTGCCGATTAAACGCAGATTATTAGTTTTTAATAGATTATATAAATATTTACACTTAAGCCAAACCCTTTAATCCGATTTCGCTTCCGTTTTATTTTGTCTCCATTTTTGTTCCTGTAATTGATAAAAAGTATTTAATATGTGATCTCATGGAACATAAACAGAATGAAAATACTTTAGCCGCTATCTACAAAGGCTAAAAAGAAAATATATTATACTAGCTAGACAACACAACATAAAAAACATGCTAAAAGCTAGGTCCCATTTTCACAAACACCACATTGCAGAAAAAGACAGCCAACCCCAGTACAGTAAGCAACGACTATAGCGGAGTTACGATAACTAAGAACACCGAAGAAGCAGGTTTATTTGCTTTGTTGGTAGTGACATTGATGTTATGGGGACAATTAAGGTCAATTGGCGCGTTGCTTTGAAGCAACGCGCCAATGGCCAACAGTAACTTGAGTGTTGCTCGTATTTGCGTAGGAGAATTTTTTATTCTTATGTTGAAAGTTATAGAAGAGAGATTATTTTCACACGAAACATGTTCTTAAAGTCATGTTCATTTTCTGTTTGTAACTCCACACAAAGGTTGTTAGATGCTCCGAGAGTCTCTTCATGCTATCCATTTTTTGATTCACTTTTTTTTAATGATATTTTCTTAAAATTTCTTGCCTTAGTAGAGCAGCAACGATCAACACACCCTCAGTCACTTTAATCATGTTTTCAATCGAAAAGAGAATCTAATTAAATACAAAAATTACATAAGAAAATATTGTATTTGCTGTTTATACCAAGAACTGTTTTGAATGGAAAACTTAGAGTAGAGCACGAATGTGATTTGTAATTCAGACGGTGCAAGTCATTTATTGCTTCAATATTATTGTATGCAACAGGCAAGAAACTTGCTTCGTGTAAATGAGCCTTTAAATAATAGTGAATGAGTATCATTCAATCTCAGATAACATAATCAAATAGAAAATAAATGACAATTGTTTTTGGTAAGGTCTTAGAAAAGTCCTGGGGCCTCACTCAGACCCCAGTACCCCTAGTACAAGTTTTTATAGTTTTTGAAAATGAAATGTAGTTTCACCTAGTTCCATACATTTACTGTCAGCGCCTCTTGCGGAAACTTGTAGGAACTAAAATCGGTAGGACGGGTTTTATCAAATGGTAGTATTCGAATTCGAAATAAAGTTTTCGAGTATTGTTAGCATTTTAGCAGTACGAGTTGCCACTTTGACAAGTTAGCGGTAGTAAACGTTGACGAATTCGATCATTTTCAAAGTATTGTTACTCGTTAGATAAATTTTGAGAGCTTCATGAGATCTTGCGTTTTTTTATTTGATTATGATAACGAGACGGTATCTTCCGTGGATGTTAGCCTCGGAGGCTGTAGGAGCTGATCATCGTGAAGGGGAGCGACAGGAGCTTGACGTAGGCGGAGATTAATTAGGTACACCCAGTCACATCTGTTACACCAACTTTGTGCAACGGTATCGGCTCACGGGCTCACTAAAGAAGGTGTTGTCTATCTCTTAATACTCTGTGGGAAAATACAAATCTCAGGAACACTCAAAGAATCCCTCTAGAGACCAAGGTAAGTTAATAGTTCGGTAAAGTACCTACTTTATCTTATTTTGAAATTGTATTTTGTATTTTTACAATAATACTTCCTAAAAAATTACATGAATTGTAGTGCGAAACACTACCAATCTACCAACTTTACAATTTCAATGTCGTGATGACGTCACATCGTGATGTCGTGATTTCTATTTCGCCAAATATGACTCAATTGATGAAGCAAACACCTAGTTCAGGATGCCCAACTAGTAATTATCAAAAATCAAGTATTACATTGAAGCTAGATGTCGTACTTGAGGCATACACTCAATATAAAATAACTAGGTTTTGTTAGATTACTTTTGTCTGTAACTTCGTTAGTACTGAACGAAATTAAAGACCAAAGGTACCGGAAGAATCAGAAAAATACATTCTTTCCAATTAAACGTAAATCGGTAATCATTTTTTCCCAATAAAACCACAGATAAAAACGACATACGAGAAACATAACGTCAAACACCAATACTGAGGACTATGCCTCCTTTATTTTGTCTCTATTTTTTGCTTGTGGGGAAGAGAGATAGAAATATGTAGTGTGAAGTTCGTTCAATCGAGCTCTTCGATTTTTTTTATCGTGTGAACTTCATTTGAAAACATGAACTCGTCCTACCGATTACACCCAAAACTGTTAGTTTAGCGAGCTCACGAAACTTTTTTCCGTTTTCTTAATGTGCAAACCCGTACTAGGCGTACAGATTAAGAAGTTTTGGGCTTAGTTTCGATTGGTACTCTAATCATAAGAAATTTATTTCGAATAATTCGGCCGAACATTCGGTTCGGTAATCACTGAACCGAAGAATATTCGGTTCGGTTTAGAAATCCATGTTCGGCGCATCTCTAGTATGAGTCATTACTCAATAGTATGATGAGTTTCTAAAGCCAATAAATAGGGATTTCTTATTCGAAATAGCAAAGTAATACCTAAGTACCTACTTAGTATAGTTAAGCCCACTAGTTAAAATAATTAAGCCGACCTGCGCATTTAGATATACTTAGCCCAACCTACGAACTAGCATCGGCTAAATAAAACCATCCTTCCATCTTAGAGTTATACCAATATTTAAAATGATTTTGTTTATTAATCGGCGAGGCACAACACAAGTGAATATTCTAAATACCACTATTTTAAATTAAATAAGATTATATGGATGAAAATCGTACGAATAAAAAGCCATACATGTAAAAATCTTCATAACAACAAGATCGCTAGTGTCGATAAGGTAAAAGCAAAAGCTCGTATGTTGGATATGTTTATTTATCTTGCCCTTGACCTAGATGTCGTCACCGGATATTTGAATTAATGTAAGGGACAACATGCAAGTTTTGGGATAACGCAAAAATCTTTTAGTTAATAAATTGATACTTTTCACTCTATTTTACCTAACATAACCGTCTCTATCGTTTACCGTTTTTAGTTTGGTTTTCTTCTTTTTGTATTTTTTGGCATCTTTGACATAGCAAAAAAATTGCTCCTTTTTCTCGACTACGGAGGGTTATGTGTTTGGGTTGTATGTATGTTTGTAAGTTTCTTAGGCGCGACCTACAACCTAAACGACTTGATGGACTTTGATAAATGATGTATCATTGGATTCGTCTTAATCACGAGAGTTCTATAGGTTAAATGAAGTGTCAAGAAAACTAAGAAGGCGGCTTACAGCATATTGTATTTCCGACGGAACAAAAAATGACGAAACCTATCCTAGGTATCAAAATGTAAGTCTGGTGGTGTATGGTCCACGACGTGAGTTTCACTAGATGGCGCTAGACAATATTTAATGTTTCACTTGTAATTCTAATATTTTAACTGTACTCGTTCCTTATAAATTTGGGTTCAGATCTTGAATCAAGTATTGAACCCAAATTTTTAAGGAACGAATGCGGTTAAAATATTAGTTTGACAATGAAAACTATAGATCAAAAATTAACATCGTATAGTGTTTTAACCTCGAATAAAGTTTAAATCTAACCTGACTGTAATTTAAGGCCCAAATAAATAAATTAAGCTAATATTGTTATTAGCGCCATCTAGTGAAACTCATGTCATGGACCATCCACATTAAAAGACCATTCCGAAAATATATAAAAGAAACTAAAAAGTTTAAAATAAAATACATAGTTATAAAAAAACGATTGCGAACATAACTAAAAAGAGGCAAACAAGCTTTAGATTCGCGATTCTCGTGGTGGTCTCGGAGCCGTGGCGGTCTCGGCTTAGAATAAGACCCCTCCCAATCCTCCCGTGGATGTCGTAAGAGGCGAGTAAGGGAATACACACCGGAAGATGGGCAGCAGCGTCCTTCGAGCACATATTTGTAATACTGCGGTCACCAATCCGCCTGCCAAGCGTGGTGACTATGGCAAACCCCCACCAATATGATAGACACACCACAAAGACGGTCCCCAGTCCCCGGCGGGTCCGTTATTCCTGGCACCGGTAGCAGCCATGGTAACGGCGGAGCAGGGGGTACTAAGAATCCCCGGCAGAGACCCAGCTACCAACCCCCACAATCTCTGGACCTGGCAACTTACAACGCACGCACCTTGAGGACCGATGAGAAGTTGATAGAGCTGGAAGAAGTAGTAAGTAAGTTGCGCTGGGGTATTATAGGGTTATCAGAAGTCCGAAGAGAGGGAGAGGATACGATGACCCTCAATTCCGGCAACTTACTCTATTACCGGGAGGGCGACCAGCAGTCCCAACACGGTTTTGGGTTTCTCTTCCACAAGTCCCTCGTCAACAACATTGTGAAGATCGAAAGCGTTTCAAGCAGGGTGTCACCTTGAGTGGGACAGTTTGGATTTGGACAGCGGAACCAAAAGGGTCAGCGATTGGCCGACTTCATGGAGAAGGAGGGACTCTTTATGATGAACTCCTTTTTCAAGAAGCGCCCCTCCATGAAATGGACGTGGCTGCACCCCGGTGGTCATAAGCACGAGATAGATTTCATTTTGACGACCAATCGGCATATATTCAATGATGTCTCTGTGATCAACAGGGCTAAGACCGGCAGTGAGTCACCGCATGGTAAGAGGCTCATTGAATATCAACGTAAAGCTGAAGAGGTCTCGTTTGATGAGATGTACTGTTCGCCCAAGTCCTGCCCAAATCCAAAACCCTGAGAGCTGTCAGTTGAAGCTCCAAAATCGCTGCCAAATCCTTACCGAATGCGATACAGTGGACAAACTAAACAACGGGCTGGTGGAAATAGTTCACGCGGTCGGGTCGGAGTTCTTTAAAACCCCCCGCAAAATAGAACACAGAAACTCTCTGAGCATACACTCAAAAACTTATGGCAGAACGAGGCGAGATGAGGCCGCAGTCTTCAGTGGATATGTCGAGTTACAGATCGCTAAGTCAATCCGACACGTTTTGCGTTCGTATAATACTACTTGTATTAAGAACGCAATAGAAAAAAAAAGTCCAAAGTGTTCGCAAGAGATCTGTCTATTGGGCAAAGCCTGTTGACGAAGCTGAAAACCGACAGTGGCAGCATCGTTTCGTCGAAGCCAGCGATTTTGAGTAAGCTCGATAAGTTCTATGGACAATTATACACCTCATCGCGTAGTCCTGCTAGCACGACTAGCGATGCAAGAGCCCGTTTGACCCGACATTATATCGAAGATATCCCGGACGTCAGCCTATACGAGATCAGAATGGCTCTCAAACAGGGGAGGAACGAATAACGACAAGAGCTACTGAAAGCGGGTGGAACACCGGTACTTAAAGTCCTTAAGAAGCTGTTTAACTCTGTCTTCCTCGAGGGTACTACGCCAGAGGCGTGGCACAGGAGCGTAGTGGTTTTGTTCTTTAAGAAAGGTAATAAAACCATCTTGAAGAATTATAGGCCCATTTCGCTGCTGAGCAATGTCTTTAAGCTGTTTTCGAGAGTAGTTACATACCGTCTCGCTCGTAGGTTTGAAGACTTTCAGCCTCGCGAACAAGCTGGATTCCGGAAAGGCTTTAGCACCGTAGACCACATCCATACGCTCCGGCAGATTATACAGAAGACCGAAGAGTATAATCGGCCACTGTGTCTAGCCTTTGATTCAGTCGAGACCTGGGCAGTGCTAGTCATTACAGCGGTGCCAGATTGATTACCGGTACATCGAAGTGTTGAAGTGTTTGTACGGCAAGGCCACCATGACAATGCCCATGTCGTACCCATGCCGATTTATGTTGGAAACGATATTATCGAAACTGTTGATCACTATGTCTACTTGGGTCAGACGATCCAACTGGGTAGATCCAACTTCGACAAAGAGGTCAACCGACGACTCCAACTCGGATAGGCAGCGTTCGGGAAATTACGCCTTATCTTCTCTTCGCAGATACCGCAGAGCCTCAAGACGAAAGTTTATAATTAGTGCGTGTTGCCAGTGATGACATACGGCACAAGACGTGGTCGCAAACTATAGGTTTCATACACAAGCTCAGAGTTGCGCAGCGGGCAATGGCGAGCTATGCTCGGTGTTTCACTTCGTGATAGAATCCGAAATGAGGAAATCCGTAGAAGAACGAGGGTTACCAACATAGCTCTCAGAGTTTGCAAGTTAAAGTGGCAATGGGCAGGCCATATAGTTCGCAGAACCGACAACCGTAGGTGAAAAAAGGTTCTCGAATGGCGACCACGAACAAGCAAGCGAAGTGTGGGGAGACCCCCCCCCCCCCACGATGGACGACGACACTCCCTGCGTTCGAGATGATGATTTGGCGTTGTGGGCAGTTTCGAAATGTACACTTTTAACAAGCCGTTTTCTTTGAACATTTTCAACACTTTTGTCATTTTTGCAACCGATCCTTTCCAAACTGAATGAAAAACGACCCTATCTGTGACGAAATAAAGTCGATTTTCCTATGTCAAAATGTCATCGTAAAATGAACGGTGATCGAAAACGTTCAGAACGCTCATTTCGCCCACAAATGACCAAAGGGAACGCCAATATGTGATCGTATTTAGCGTTTTTGACAGTTATTTTCGCCAATTGTTACAAAGCGAACGGCCCAATTGTAGCCATCGCAGGAAGTCGGTGGATGGAGGTGGCACAAGATCGCTCGTCATGGCGCTCTTTGGGGGAGGCCTATGTTCAGCAGTGGACTTCTAAAGGCTGACATGATGATGATGATGATATAAAAGATCGTGGGCATCATGCATTTTATTTCTCGTTTGACGGGGTCGGTTTTGAACCTAGCGAGCTACTCCTCATGCCTGTATCATGACTGTATCTTATATTTCAAAATCAAGAATCTAAAGCTTTATTGCCTCTTTTTAGTCTTGTTCTCGGGCGGGTTCTTTTGTTTTTTTATAATTTTTTGTTTTATTCATATTTATTTTTAGAAATTTCGTCATTCTCTTCTTTTCATTTCTATAGTTCCCTCTCCGATTTCCAGTTCTTTAGTCCTACATTCCTGAGTGGAGTTTTTGTCACTATTCTCTTCACCACATTCGTCTGCATTTTCACTTAGTGTCAATTAAATTTGATTCCTGAGGAATACGAAAGTCGGCGACATCAATTAGCGTTAATTTAAAAGAAATTTGATGTTGTAAGGGGTATCAAGGGGTTTTGAAACTATCAAAATGTTGAATATACATGTTAATAACCGATAGACCGTTTTTTTTTTAGTTGAACTGTATTTTTAACTCATTTTCGACAATTTGTCCCTTACGTTAATTCATATTTCCAGTAACGATGCTTACTGTACCGTTATTAAATCCTGAGGAACATGACATACATGACTTACCACCACCACACCCAGCAACGACAGTATTTTTTATTCCTAGATCTTGATTACAAACCTTTTAAGGCGAAAAGTGGCACTCGATTGGAACTCTGGCATTTTTATTTTATTTGACTCTTATTTTTTAGGAAATGTTTTTTCACTACTTTGGCAACCAAGCAGACGCCCGCCTGATGGTAAGCGGTCACACAAATGACCGCTAGAACAAGGGCAATAAATTTAAAACTGTAATTTATCATGAGTAGTTGCGATGATGAGCATTTAAATTGGCAATATTTCATTTTAAAGTATACCCTACAATTTCCCCCTCGGTTTAAAAGAAATATTAAAATTATAGTGACCAGCTGAGTTTTTTTTCTTTTGTGATTCTCATCACTCATGAGTATTGGCATGCATCCGAATTCTAACGATCCGAACGGAACGCACGATCCTTACAAGTACCGAATGAAGTAGACGCGTTTCTATCTCCTTTTTTTTCTAATACCTACAGTTAAGCTTTAAGTAGAACATAACTCAAACATGAGACAGATCACAGAACATAAACCCCACATACTTGTACCATTATTTAATCTGTGCTCATATTGAGAGCAAATCCTGTTATGTGAAAATTACCATGAAACACTACACTTTTAAGTATTTTATAGGTAAGTACCTTGACTAGATTTGCGTACCTACTCCATTTTCGGACTCATCGACGCTTACTATTAGGAGTACTAGGCAAGATTGTTGCCAAACGCAGATCTAATACAGATTAAAAAAAACTGATCTATGTTTTCTTAAAAGTTAACCGTTTCATAGATTTTTCATAAACAGGTCTAAGCAGTAAAAGAGGCGACGTACGGAAATTGTCAGAATACGAGACTTTCCCAAGCTTAGGGACTATGCAGACGATGTCTTACGGCACGCACGCTATACGCGATACAAACGCAAACTTTTTTTGGTACTGCTCTACGGGCCTTTTGTGCGGCGCAATAAACGCGCGATTCTGAAACGCGCCGTAAAGTCGTCTGCATGGTCCCCTAAAAAACAATAAAAATCCCACAATTATGCCCAATATCTAATACAAACGCGCAGTTTTCTATTAATCAAAGTATTTTTCATAGCTTCAATTAATATTGCAGAGCTAGTATCGTTGGTATGAGCTGGCTGCGAACAAGAGAACCAGGCAGGCCAACGATTTGAGTCAATCAATCACCAAGTTGAGTCTGGGTTTTGGTTTTTGCATCTCATTAGGCATTCTAGTTAAAGCTCAGGACCTACATATATGACCGTGAAGTGCTTGATTAAAACTTGAAGTATTTTGAACCCTACGCTTCATTAATTAGGTTCAAATCTGGAGAACATTTTGTGTCAGCAGTTACCCAAGTTCCTAATAATATTGAGTAGAAGCGTGTCTTGAACGTACCAAAACGGAGGCAATCGCCCGCAACTTATAACGGAGCTTCAAGCCGCCCTGCGTTTTCTTACGCAAAGTCTGCAGTATCGTATACATGTTGAAACAGTGCAACGTAAGGAACAAAACAGCCAGGTATGTCACCTGTTGGACATCATAAAAACAAATAAATATAAATTATAAAAAACACAAAGTCACTGAAAAACAAATTTATTAATTGCAATACCTATTAAAAAACAAATGAAACTTGCGGTCGATAACTCATAAACTAAAATATACAAAGCACTATACCTACATATTACATTATCATCACATTTTGATTATATTATCGTTTGTTTACAAACAAAGTTCTCACACATTTCAATGTAAATGTCGGACACTAACCATTATTATTACCCATATACATACATACATACAACTGTATAAAAATATATTGTGTTAGTATGACTAGTCTTGCTGCTATTTCATTAGATAAGCTAACCGAAATAATTATCTACGGGACGGGTTACTAAGATTTAATACGTACCTACTTTGTGTCGCCTACTATAGTATCCAATATCAATTAGACTACATCAATGAAATCCTTATTCTATATCTAGTACTTCTATGCCAACATCGTAGATATTTCTTAAAATAATGTGATGTAACTTATTTTTAGAATCATGGAAAATTTGGAAACAGGTTTATAAGACAAAAACTGTTATACTCGGGTCTTCTCGTGACAACCTACAGGAACCAGATTCTCGCAAAGTAGACACACATTCGATAAATTATATCGCAAGAACTGTCAACCACAAATTATCGTCAGGACTGTTTATTTTAACGATTACCAATTTATCTATTGTCCTAGAGACTATGTATATGTACCTATTATTTATACGACAATAGGCATAGTAAAGTGATATCACATCATCTAATGAAATATCACAGAAAATTAATCTGATTATCGGCGCGAATAGTCCCGTATTTGTCCTACAAACATAAATTAAGTTTAAAAAAAATGCTAAATCAATTAACACATACCTATCCATATCAAGAAATAAGTCGTACAAAGCAATTTTGAGGAAAGCTACTTAGTAAAAGGGGTTGTGAAAGGTCGCGGAAATTCCTATTTCTAAACAAACGTCGTTTCGTTTTCATGGGCCTGTATATAAAAACCACAGACTGAACAGAAACCAAACTTATTAGAAATGAGCTTTGCGGTATACCGATGTTTCAGCCTTTTGTTTTAAAATAAGCAATCAGATAAACGTTACATAGGTCATATACATTATACAAACTTGAAAAATATGTTTTTTTAACTTCGGTATGGCATAGCCCGTGCTATCTACGAAATTGTATTTAATCAGACTTGTTTTTGAAAGAAAACAAAACAACGTTTTTATTGAACTTTTCCGGTAGGAACTCGCTTAAAATCTCTTAGATAAATAGTAGTTTCAACAACAAGTGCATAAAAAAGCAATTTTATCCGAAATATTTACCCGCCCGAGCCGAAAGCGAGGGTAGATATTGAAATCGAGAATAAAATGCCTTATTTTATAAATAAGTAACTCTGCTTTTTACTTCGATTGCGAGATGAAACAATGATATTTTAAATAACCAAACATTTAAATATTGATGAGAAAAAACGATGGCTTCTTTCCCAACACTTTAGTTTTTAAACTTTCTACATATTGTTAACCATGCTTTCTACATAAAACATTAGGCTCGGGTCGGAGACCATAAAGAATTATAGAAGTAAAACACTTTTAAACACTAGAGCATAAAATGCAGTTTTAGTCTGCTTACACCCAGCATAAACTAGGAACTTTACGAACATGACAAGTGAACATGATTTTACACTGGACAAAAGGATGAACCGCAAATAAATTAATAAATACAAATTAATTTTCAAATTAGGAATGATATTAAATAAATCAATATAAAACACATAAATGTTGTGCGCCCGCAAATAAATGTAAAACTTACATAAACAATCAAACATGCATTCTAAGCACTCATGCAAATCTATCTTATTAAAAATAAATAAAAGGATGTCCCAAAAACTATGGTACAAATGAAATGTTAGATGGGGGTAATTCCAGTAGGCCTACCTCCCATTTCCATTAGTACCATATTTTTGGGACAGCATAATAATAGTAAAATATTCGAGCTTCATTTTTACGCCTTATTTTCCCTTCTCTACAATTTTAGTCGTTTACAGTACAGCCCAAAATAATCAATCAGATCTGTTAATTAAATGCGTTGTAAAAATTATAATTTAAAATGATAATGTTAATGATAGTTTCTAAGAGGAACGTACAACATATTGGTTCTCCAGAGATATATCATGAATTTGAGGTTTTTTTTAAATACTACTAGTACATACTTATTTGCTTAGTAGAAAAATATTGACCTCCTAAATACTTATCTACAAGATCTTTTGTGAAATTAGACTCATGAACTAGAGGTTCGATGTACTTCCTGTCCGAAATATATTTTATCTAAAAGTGAATAGATAGAGATATAAATTAAAAAGTATTATGTATAAAATATTGCCACAGCTACTTTGGGTCATTCTAACACTTATTTTCTGATACTTACAAATAAGTTTTTCTCAAAGAAAATGCAACAACAATAAACATAATATTTTCTAAGAATGCGTTAATAAGATTTTCATAACCTTAAAGATTATTTATATATTAGTATAACAGAATAGTGTGACCATTCGCTCACAAAATTAAATGCTGAATACATACATGGTGTCTGGACACTCAATCAAGACGTAGAAATTACTAACACAATGAATTAATAACTAAATTATATTTGCAAACGTCTTGCCCGATAAACTGTCCAGATTCAACTGAAGCAACTATTTTATGAAATTCTACACAAACTTTTCCGAATAAATAATTTACAATACCGACAACCTTTCTACATAATGCGTGCGTTTACGTGTTTTTATAAATACACAGTACAGTCGTCAACTTAATTTATATAATTGCCAGCGAACTGTTGTACTCAGAGACGTCAGTTAACGCTAATTAGCATTAAACCGTCCAAGTCCGGGTACGGCAGTTAATCTACATAGTTGTTAAGTTTTCCCGTCTGCTGGGCATTCACTACACTGACAAGTACATGAGCGTGTCGTGTTGACGAGCTATATTTAACTCAACATGCGAAATCATGATCGTGGACACACATATAACAATAATTACACTAGTAAGCGCAAAATAACAGGAACCCACGTGTTAACAAGTCATTTCAACATGGCCGTTCTCAATCGCCATTTTGAATTTGAAGTTTATAAACGCGGATAGTTTCAAATCAATGCAATAATTACTTTATTGTTTATTCGTGGTTCAAAGTCTGCAAACAAAATACGCTGAGATTATTTAGCGGTTTTTGTAGTACTAACAATATTTACATATACACTAATATTGTAAAGAGGAAAGATTTGTTTTTTCTATGTTTATTTGTAATGGATAAATTCAAAAAATTAAGAACCGATTTAAAAAAATCTTGCACCAATATAAAGCTACATTATCAGCGAGTAACATGGTAAGATTATATTTATCAAAAAATTAGAGTTCACTACGTAAATTACAATAAAATAACCCAAGGTATAAAAAATAATTCTGAATGACATGTTGCCATGGAAACTAAATAATAAAAAGTCTGTCAAGTACGTGAGTAATAATGCAGTTGTCTATGGTCAAAAAACACCACGATCGTTGCTGTCAAAGATTTGAATTACGCTTACTGACGTATTTTTCTCTTTAGAAGTTACGACTTGTATAAAAATGCTAAAAGTACGACAAAAGCCCGGGTAATCACTCTACTATATATTCCGATGTCTATGCCAAAGAAGTCATTTGGTAAGGAGATAATTTAATCAACGAGCATAATTAAAATGAAGTGATACTTTTTACTCTAGCCAGAGAAAAAGAACATAGACTAGGTTTGTTTGTTCCTTACGCAGCAACCAAGCGACGGATTAATGTTTTTTACTTCAAGGACCGGAGAGGGACATTCGCTCACCATTAACCACGCGCGTGAAACCGCAGGGCGCAGGTAGTTATTAATCAACTAGGGACTCACACGGGTTTCTCTAAATATTTCTTTAAACAAAATTCCGATTCTACCAGTGTTTTGATTGACTAAAAGAACTGATATTGTGACATATCAATAATAGTTAGACATATAGCCACGCGGGCTTTTTTGTGGGTAATGCTGAACTATCAACATGTAGTTCATTATTTTATGAATCATCAATAGTTTTCGCAGCGCACGCCTAAATAATGACTTAGGTAAATTTGTGATACCTCGGGTTACATTGTTGCAATTTTAGTAGGGATCTCATTTTTTTTTATATATAAAGCACATCCCCATGTTACTCGCTGATAATGTAGCTTCCTATAGCTGAAAGAATTTTTAATCGGTTAAGTTTTTTTAGTTTACCCGTTACAAACAAACATAATAAAAATCAAATCATTCTTCTTTATAATTTTAGTATAGATGTAAATTACACAGGTCTATTATTTAGCGCTTGTCTTGTCTAAGCTACTCGACACAGTGCGCGCTGTCCCGCGGTCCCGCTGGTTCAGTCTACCTGCTCCTTCAACTTCTGCGGAATGAGCATCAGCGTGGTGGCAGTGTTGCCGATGCCGAGGAGAAGGAACGAGATGCTTAGTGCTGCCACCTGGTGTTCGGTACGGGATGGTGAAACCAATGCACACATGTCTATGTTTCTTACAACAGCTTCTGCCTTTAGTACCCTTTTGATCTGTTGCTATTTGAAATCACTTTGTTTTTTGCACGCCTGCCCAGAAAAGGAGTGTAATGTTTCAAGAATGTATTTTTTTATTTGGTTTACCAACAGGTTGATACAATAAACTTAGTCTAATTACATATTTTTCTTAGGGTGAAAGTAACAACCCAATAAGAGGCAAACACAGCATGAATAAATAAAAATGATATTTTTTATGTATGTTTGTATGTATCTATGTGAGTTTCTCACCATAACTTTTAAATGCCTGAACAGAGTTAAATGCATGGGGTATCGTTAGAATCCTTACGTCATTCCAAGTAACATAGGCTATATTGTTTTTTTAAATATTCCATATGGCGGCAGTATGGCTCCAAAAAAAACTTCGAATTACACAATATTATGGTTATCAAATCGAAGGCCTTGATGAGCACATTCAAACAATAAATAATTTATTGGCCTAAAAGCTTTTTTGTTCGTATTTGGCAGGGCAGTCGTGTTGTTTTTTATACTTGTGTAATAATTGTAAATAGTGCTTTTTAAAATTAAGTGTATTTTTGAAATAATGGCAAAAATACTAAGGCAGAAACAGGAGTAAAACTTTTGAAAAGACTGAGGAAGATTTTTCCCAACAAAGGGAGATATTTTTCTCACTGCTGATCTATGAGCGAGTCAGTTTAATTAATAGCTGAGTACCTAAATGCTTACAGAAATATAATCATATTGGTTTTGTCATCCTCACTCAAAACAAGACATTCCATCATACAAAGTAGTAAATACATAGAGACACATTCCATAACTATTCGAGTATAATTTAAAATGCAAAAACGGGCGTTAATCACGTGTATTCGTTGAAATGTTCCAACTATAATTTCGAGCACACTCAAGGTGAGTGCGGAACGCGAGTCTGGACACGTTCGCGAGCGCTCCGCACATCCGGTGCTCTTTTTCAAGGTGAGTGCGGAACGCGAGTCTGGACACGTTCGCGAGCGTTCCGCACATCCGGTGCTCTTTCTCAAGGTGAGTGCGGAACGCGAGTCTGGACACGTTCGCGAGCGTTCCGCACATCCGGTGCTCTTTCTCAAGGTGAGTGCGGAACGCGAGTCTGGACACGTTCGCGAGCGTTCCGCACATCCGGTGCTCTTTCTCAAGGTGAGTGCGGAACGCGAGTCTGGACACGTTCGCGAGCGTTCCGCACATCCGGTGCTCTTTCTCAAGGTGAGTGCGGAACGCGAGTCTGGACACGTTCGCGAGCGTTCCGCACATCCAGTGTTCTTTCTCAAGGAGAGCGCGGAACGCGAGGCTGTACACGTTCGCGAGCGTTCCGCACATCCAGTGCTCTTTCTCAAGGTGAGTGCGGAACGTGAGGCTGGAAACGTTCGCGAGCGTTCCGCAGTCACCTTGAGAAAGAGCACCGGATGTGCTCGAATCTATGGTTGGAACATTTCAACTAATATTAGTGAGTAACTCCTGATTATGCTTTTTAAAATGTACAAAAACCACGTTAGTTTTCATATACAATATTCGAGTACTCATATTACATGGTTATAGAACCAAGACATTAAATAAATCCACAACTTTTAAACAAATTGAAGTTGCAAAAAAAACGTTTATGATAAGTATCTGTTTAAAATAAAAAATAAAAAACAGATTAAAAGTTGTTTTAAATAATGACGAGGTAGCAAATAAACTGTATAGTCATAAATATATATTTAACGTTTCATGAAATATTGTAAAAAAACATAATAATTCTAATAGGAAAGAATATGTAACATAAACTTTTCAACATTATTCCATATCAAATTATTTAACTATATCTTAAAATTTCGAAAAGTACATGTGGATTACGAACGGGGTTCGAAGCATCACCATCCATAACTCTGTGCAAATTGATTAAGGGCCATATTTCAGAGAGATCACGGTCGCGCGCAACCCAGTCGCGCTACAACAAAATGAACATGTATGTATGTATGTATGTATGCTCTATACAGAGTACCTCATCTGGTGTTCGCTTGGTTGCACAACCAATTTGGTGGCGCAACCACCAACGACGCGTGCTACATCTATTTGGGATAGTTCCTCGCAGGATTATTTTTATAGAGTTTGCAGACTTAAAACAGAAATGCTTGGAAAGTACACAACTCTATACAGGGTACCTCACCTGGTGCTCGCTTGGTTGCACAATCAATTTGGTGGCGCAACCACCAACGACGCGTGCTACATCAATTTGGGATAGTTCCTCGCAGGATTATTTTTATAGAGATTGCAGACTTAAAACAGAAATGCTTGGAAAGTACACAACTCTATACAGGGTACCTCACCTGGTGCTCGCTTGGTTGCACAACCAATTTGGTGGCGCAACCACCAACGACGCGTGCTACATCAATTTGGGATAGTTCCTCGCAGGATTATTTTTATAGAGATTGCAGACTTAAAACAGAAATGCTTGAAAAGTACACAACTCTATACAGGGTACCTCACCTGGTGCTCGCTTGGTTGCACAACCAATTTGGTGGCGCAACCACCAACGACGCGTGCTACATCAATTTGGGATAGTTCCTCGCAGGATTATTTTTAGATTAGAGACTTAAATGCTTGGAAAGTTGAGGTCTTTTTTTTTGGAGAATAGGGTGGACAGGAACTACTCTTCGACGTCCATTTTAAGTCTTTTTTGTTAGTTCAAAAACGCCACGGTTGCGCGACCGTGGTCACTCAGCGAAATATGGCCCAAAAAGTATGAAAATATGCAATATTCGCTCACATTTAGTTTTATGTATTTTGAAATGTAAATACAATTGGGAACCCTAGGTAAATACTATCCGAATCCTACGTAATATCATATATATAATACATGGCGGAAACATGCTTCATTACAAATGATTTTGGTATTACGTTTGCTTAGAAAATTCATCCTCCGCCGACTTCTTAATTCATCAAATTATCAATAGATGGCGTTGCCGTTCCCGTAAGACAGTAAATAAAAACAGGAAGAATCATTGTGGGTAGCTTACTAGGCATCATTTATCATTGTGGAGCATACCCGCGCAGAGGCACGGAAGTATTCGAATCCCATCCGTAATCCAAACTTTTCAACTTAGTACATACCTGCCATGTGGCTTCCGGGTGGAAACTGATATGGTACAGCGTGTAAGCCACGTACAGCTGGAACACGTATCCGGCGAACAGAAACGGCAGGAGATAGGACAGGCCTCGCCACATCCACGAGTGGAACCCCTCGATGGTGATGTCCATGTTGTGCCGCGCGCCGAGCGCCTTGAGGCGGTACAGGACGCCGCTTTGGTAACGGAACTGCATGTATTGTACTGTGCCTGGAATTGGGATACTGATTTTGAAGCACTGTTTGCCCGTAGTACGGTTCAGTTGTCAGGTCAACCGAATTCCGAAAAAATATATGGTTATACAACAAAAAATATTATAGACCAGTGTTGACTCTGTGATATATAATTTTTTTCATGGCCCGGCTGCATTTTTTCTAAAGTTTGAAAGTTAATGCAGCCTCAAAGTTAAGATGTGGCGTAATTTCCCGAACGCTGCACATCCGAGTTGGATTCGTCGGTTGACCTCCTTGTCAAAGTTGGATCTACCCAGTTGGATCGTATGAACCAAGTAGACATAGTGATCAACAGCTTCGATAATATATTTCCCAACATAAACCGGCATGGGTGCGACATGGGCATTTGACATGATGTTCGTCTTACCCATGTTCATTTTAAAACCCACCTGTTGAGAAACAATATTGAGGTCACTGAGCATTGTGCTTAGGTCTTCCAGGAACAGTACGAGATGCTTAACAAATAATTATTTAATTTTCGCCACAATTACTCCAATGCATGACCTAAAACAAGCCTAAAAAAGGCGGAAAAACAAATGAATAACGAAAAACCAAACTTATAACATTATCAAACTAAGGGCTGATTTTTCTATGCTCAGATAAACGGGTTAATTACTGTTCGAAGAATAAAATTATTAGACTGTTTATCGGTCTGAGATTCAGTTACCTATTTTTCAATTGCCATTCATTCCATGGATAGCTATCTGGCTGAATAAAGCAAATCAGGCGTTACTAACTTCAGAGAGGTGAAACAAATATATTGATAATACTAATGTTAGGAGGAGAGCTGAAGACCGAGCTCAGTGGCGTGCATTAGGAGAGGCCTACGTCCAGCGGTGAACAGGTAAAGGCTGATGATGATGATGAGAACAGAAAGAGCAGGATTCTAATGTTAGAGCAGGACAGTTTAAACCAATGAAATGTCATTGTTTTGTTTGACATTTATTTCGAAGGTATGTTTAGTTGTTTGCACTGTGGCCAGTAAGCGTAATTTAACCTCCTTGCTACTGTGGTGATATTTTACGAAATTTGTTTGTTGAGCTAATGACATCAACGTCTCAATGTCAAATAAACAATCGATTAAGCAGTTATCTGGCCGCCGAACGGGTACCTAGATAATTTTTTTTTCAGATAAGCGATTTGTTCGTCGAATAAAGCCTATCTGATGATCGAAAAACTCACTCTTATACTACGAGTCTACGAATAAATAATAAGTCAGGAACTCTAAAAAAAATGTAAAATATGTATGTATAATATGTATGTATTCAGAAAAAATGTCACAATAAAAGTGCCCCTACTTCAAACCAAAACGACGTAAGATTCAAAGTACGAATCACTTCCGAGGTTACAAATAGACATGCTTGGTGATTGGTTAAAATTCAGAACGAAAGCAGGGATTGGTTCACGCGCGTAATGCAATGTCTGCTATATATAACATATACTATATACAGCTGAGTAATAGCGGCGTGGACGATGTTATGCAATCAGTGACCGGACCAAGTCAGTAATAAAACAATATTACTGTACAATGTTTTTTTTTTGGCTCACTTTTTACAATTCATTAAATTCTTTGTCCCACGAAATATTATTAATTTATTAAGTTTTTGTCCAGAAGACATTAAAAGAGAATCTTTCTTCGCAATGTAGTGAAGACGGATTCTGAGAAATTTAAAACGGAATGTCCTCCTGTCAGCCTGTGAATTTAGAGCGGAGGTTCAAGTTCAGTAAATTATTTTTATATATTTCCATAAACTGTCAGGCGTTTGGGTTATTGTTGCTACGGCCGTGGTTGCGGATCACTCCAAAAACAACTCAATATGATCTTGGCTTAATATGGTTAAATAAATTTCTATATTTGTAACTCTACTAGCCGTGCGAAAAGTAATTTAAAACTTGAAATACATATGAGGAGTCCTAGAAGTCCAGTTTTGGACTGAGTTTTGGTCACTGGTTTCAAAGAGTTAGTATATGTTGTTACTCTTTGTCCATTTACTGTTCGAGTTTTTTTTGACTGCATATTGATTTAGAGACCTATAATATATTTTTCGCTTTGATCCAAAACGTCATGTAGTTTTTCTTTTTCTACCACTGAAAAATGGTGTTTAAACCCGTATCGGTCGGTCTTGAATTTAGTATGTCGAAAAGGTTGTTAAACGTTTCTAAAAAGCTAACAGTTGCATCTGTTTCTTGAAAATCAGGCATGTTTAACTGTTGCGAACCAAACTTAATCGCATCAGCTACACTTTGACTTAAGGTTTGAATCGCTAGTTTCACGTTCATGATATTATTTCGGAAGTATAGATGCCGATTTGTCAATTTATTCCCAAAATGCAATCCAACGATATCTTGAACATTTTTCAGTTTCGGCAAATGTGCCCACTCAATTTTTTTTCTTGTTTTTATCTAGGAGTGTCTTTTTCCTCTAATGTGTTACGCACAAGTTTCACCATATGAAATGGATCTAATATTACAACTACTGGGTCTCCGGTAGATGGGTGGTCAAAAAACGATTTTGAATTGTTTGTGTCTTCAAAATTGCAACCCAACATCTTAGCCGTAGCGATGTTAGATGCACAGCCATCAAAGATCAAAGAAACTTTTGACTTTTTCCTTTTAAGGGCTAAAACTATATCGTCCGAAAAATAATTCAATGCAGTATTTTCTGTAGTATCGCCAAATCCATTTTTCTTCAATTGGGATAAAATATTTTAAGTGAAATATTCTTCAAAGTTAATCTTTTATTTGGGCGTTGTAGATTTCTGATCTGTGATAGTCGTTATACTGCCAAAATAGTTTTTTTCTTAGTTTTTGCTTTAAAATGTGTGTTTTAGGAGTATTCAGAACAGATTCAATATCTGACGATGGTATATTTATCGGCGTAACGCATGATTCTCTTTCTTCAAAACTAAAGACTTCGGTTGAAATAAGATTATTTTTTAATTTTGTTTTTCTTGGTTCTTTTTCTTGGTTGGTAAGGTTATTTTCAGGAGAATAATATCAACACTGATGACGGTGGTGATCAGTTTCAAATCTATGAAAAACTGTCTCTAATTGAAATAGATACACATATACAGCTACACAATAAAAATTCCTATCAAACCTAAATATTGAGTGCAAAAAATAATAGTGAAATCTTACAAGTTTTTGTGCCTTATTCCTTGAGGGTTTGCATTATTTGTTTTTTTTGAGCAACTCAGGTAAATCAAACACTTCAAAATTTCCAGAAGGTGAATTTTTATTAGCCTGAAAAATTAAACGTGCTTTAATTCGACCAACTATGAACTGTTTTTTTAATGCTATTGTTATTCCCATGAGTCGAAAAAGCCGAACCTATATTACATACCAACTGTAATCGTTCATTATTATTTATTTGCTCATTTTGTTTAGTATTCTCCTAAATCTGTTGACTTTTCTTAGGTATGAATCATCTGCGTGCAAAAAATAACAGCTTAATTTCAAAATTTCATCGAGTAGAAATTAAACTTTAGTGCAAAAATTGACTGACTTCATTTTGCATAGTATTGATCATCGTGGTTTGATAATGTATTTGAACGTCTTTGAATATAATTATAATTTTGCAACTACTACTAGTGAAAAGTGATCCCTGGACATTTTAATCTTGTATGGCTCCTGCACCACTTCACAACACATGCTGGCATGATGATTCACAGCTGTAGTTCACAATGATAAAATTAAAACGTACGCGAAGATATGACGTGTGCTCGCTTGCATGAAAAATGTACGACTGATGACGCGCTGGACACGACTTTTAAGCCCCACCTACTTGGGCACGACTTTTGTTGGGTCATTTTATTAACGCTGTTACGTTTCCTGACTTATTACTTATTCGTAGCTATGAGTCTAATAAACGCTATCTGATTGCTTATCTGAGCATTGAAAAATCGACCCTTAGAATACATATAACTTATATTTTCTGAAGATAGTTACTTGACAATGAGTTGAATAAAAAAGTCAAACCTACAAAAAGATCTTCCGTGGTCCGGTCAACCAGAATATGAAAGAAAAAAAACTTCCGTAGTCCGGTCAACTGTACCATGGAAAAAAACTTCCGTAGTTCGGTCAACTGTACTATGTGGGCAGAGCCTTTTGAAGGCGGATCGGAGAATTTACCGTGCTTCGCTGATAGGAAATGTGGGTATATTTTTTTATTTTTTTTATTTTTTTTTTAGAAAGGATATGTGCTGTTGGTCTATAACTGACCTCTACAGCGTCACCGGACGGTGGGGCGGGCGCAAAAGCGCTCCGCCGCAATGCGTGACGCATGTGGGTATATATACGTTAGGCAGTTGCGGCTTACTTTTTAGCGCGGTTTTTAATATGAGGGTGAATCAGCGCGGAGATTGTATCTGTTTTTATTCAACGATAGCTTTCAAACCATTGATCCAAAATTTGGTAGGTTTTGAGCTGGATCGGTTAGGTTAGGTGTGG
Source organism: Alsophila aescularia (assembly GCA_946251855.1). Classification (NCBI taxonomy): domain Eukaryota; kingdom Metazoa; phylum Arthropoda; class Insecta; order Lepidoptera; family Geometridae; genus Alsophila; species Alsophila aescularia. The sequence goes on from OX276378.1 coordinate 45,443,204, forward strand.
AGTCTAAAATCTCAAAATGAGGGGTAAATAATTAGGTCAAAGAACATGTAACCTTAATGGCATTCCTAAACTTCCGCCATTATGAAAAAAGCTAGTTTTCTTGGCCACCAATGAAACTACTCGTAGTGTCAATCGATAGCAAAAAATATAGAAACAAATAGTTCTACAAAAAGAAGTGAGAAACTTTCGGAGATATCTGGGTTAAATATTATTATTTTAGTCGTTTACACGCGTTAGGAACACATGCTGCTATCTTGTTTTTCTGTCATGGTTAGGGAACCAGCTTAAATTTGTGCATTATTTGTGTATTTATGCCACTGTCACACATTTATACTCTTACTGATATCTGTATACTTACCAGTATACTGTACTGTATAGTTACTAGTATACTGTATAGTTACTAGTATACTGTATACTTACTAGTATACTGTATACTTACTAGTATACTGTATACTTACGTATAGTATACACCGTAAACTCACTGATAAGCTGTATACTTACTGATATACGCAATTAACCATAGAAAAGTGTGCCTCAAGTGGTTCGAAGGCACGTTCTGTGGGCAGATGACCAGGATTCCGGCAACGACGGTGGAGATGAAGTGGTGCAGCTTCCACCACACATTTATATCTACTATAACATTGTATACTTACTAGTAAATTGTATACTTACTATAACATTGTATACTTACTAGTAAATTGTATACTTACTATAACATTGTATACTTACTAGTATATTGTATACTTACTAGTATATTGTATACTTACTAGTATATTGTATACTTACTAGTATACTGTATACTAACTGATATGCTGTATACTTACTGATATACGCAATGAAGCATAGAAACGTGTGCCTGAACTGGTTCCAAGGCTCGTTCTGTGGCCAGATGAGCAGTATCCCGGCGACGACAGTGGAGATGAAGTGGTGCAGCCTCCACCACCCCTTTATACGCGACCCGTTTACTTTGAGGATGCTCTCACGGATGGTGAGGGTACAGTAGTACCACACCAGGAGGAATATTAGGATGAGTTGTAACGGCCTGGAAACACAATTTTGTATAACATGAGAGTCTGATGTGAAAAGCTAGTTTTTCTAGTATACCATACAATCCTTTACTGATGATATAAAATAAAAGTTTTATATATATATTTTTATATACCACGTTTAAAAAGCGGAAATGTTTTAACTTTTTATGTCTTTGTCATACAGTTCTCAGGTATGTTTAAAATGTCAAGTCTCTAGCACATCGGGAAAACAGTAAATCAATTGCAGTACATACTGAAGAAGGATAGACATTAAAATATAAATACAGTTAAAAACTCAAGAAAAATATGTTCGGTATTACTCCAACCAGTTTCGGAATATTTTGAAGTCATGCGTTTTATTTATATTTTTAACTAGCGACCCGCCCCTGCTTCGCAAGGGTGTAATTTAGAAAAAAATAAGAAGTGAATAATGTGAAGTTCCCGCACACTCGACCTTTACTCCGCTTGGGGGGTCGGCGGCTCGCTTTGTTCGCCGCCTACCCCTTCGCTACGTTCACGTATGCTCGTGTTATATAAAATAATAAAGAATAATTTATTGCCAACAAACATAAACAACTTAGAATACTAAAATCACATGAAACGCGACAACAAATATATTATTGCTCAATAGGACCGTGTGTGTGTGTGTGATGCATGTTATGCCACGTGTCATGTTATCTTAGTATATAAACCTTCCGTGAAAAAATATCTAACTGATGGTGAAAACCACATCAAAATACGTTGCGTGGTTTAGGGTTAGAGTCCAAACAGATAGACAGACGCGGAAAGCGACTTTGTTTTATAATATGTATTGATAATGATATAAATTACACTCGCGTTAAATTTCAAAATCTAGTTAGACATTACATTGGAAAAGACAAGAAAAATAGAAGGATAAATAAGATCTAGGAAGAAAAATAGGGTCTATTGACAGCATACGATAATTATTCTTACTAATTATGACATTTTTAAGAAGGAATACCATGCGACTTCAATAATAGTTAATTCCACACGTCTACAAGGGCGTATAACACGGTACTCACGTAGTTAATTACCTATTAAAACATGACTGCCCAAAAAAAGGAGTGTAATGTTTTAGCATTCATGTATGTTTGTATGTATGTGAGATTTTTTATTCCACCATAACTTGATTTAAAATATATACATATATATATATATATATATTCGGGACATTTCCACACCAATTATCTAGCCCCAAACTAGGATACCCTGTGCGACGTATGGGGTATCGTTAGAATACTGACATCCCCCGAGTAACATAGGCTATATATTGAAAACATCCTATATGGCGGCAGAATAGCTCCATTTACAAACGCGAAAAAACTTCCAATTTTACAATATGGGTATCAAATTGAAGGCCTTGATAAGCACATTCCAACAGTATATAATTTATTGGCATAAGTTCTTTTTGGCAGGGCAGGCGTGATTTTTTTAGCTTTTAAGCTATTCGTTAATTTATTAGTTTTGTCATTGACAGAGGTAGTACAGCTTACCTGAAGTCTATGTAAAGATTCGCGACGGCTAAAACAAAGGCTATGGCACTGAGAATCAACTTGAACTTCTCATATTCATCTTTGTATTTGAATCTGAAAGCAAAACAATAAATCATTTTAACTATGACTATATAATAGGATGTATATAATAGTACAATTTATTATTTTATGTACTATGGAGGCTACATTTTCTTGGCTAAACAATTTACCTTAATTTATTTATGAGTTGTTTTTGAGGATGGTACAATTTGAGTAAACTTGAATCTCTGAGCTAAATTTTTTCAGTGCTGCTTTATTATTAAAAGCTTTTATGAACTTCACTTGTACGATGTATGTATCTATGTATTTTGTTTGTCCTGGAATCTTACAATTCAAATTTCGAGCACTTCCCGATTAGCTATCCGGCTGAAACTTTCAGCATAGCTCACAAACCGATGAAAAAGCAATAAAAGTATATAAAAAAAACATCAAAACGTAAAAAGTGAAAATGCTATAAATAAAAGTGACATTCATTAAAAAATAAAACTCGTAAAAGCATTTCCTTTAAAAAAAATATTGTTTATATGAGAATTTGTGGTAATAATAATAATAATAGCACTTTTTAGGCGGCTTTGGTTGAGTACCCGCCTTACGGCTATTCATAGTCGAAAACGTAGCCGTAATGTAAACCATCAATACATTGTATGCCCAGACAAAATCTACGGTTAGGGATCAGTTATCGATACATAGCCAACGTACACATACAATTTTTTTTTCTTTTTTACCCGACTGTGAACAAAGTGATTGAATACGAGCTGACCGCCCGCAAAAATAATCACACTAATATTATAAAGGCGAAACTTTGTATGTATGTAAGACTGTGTTTGTTACTTCTTCACACTTAAACGGCTGAACGGATTTGGATAAAATTTGGTATGGAGGTAGCTTATACCCTGGATTAACACATATGCTACTTTTAATCCTGTAAAAATGCACGGTTCCTGCCCGCGTCCCTAAGCGGGTGAAACCGCAGGGCACAGCTAGTATTGATATAAATTTAATGTTTATTTTTTACTTATATATTTTACTTTACTTTAATAGTTACAATTTCAACATTAGACCATAGTATAACATAACATACATTAACTTGAATAATCTAAAATAGAAACTTTTGTAAGAACCTCAAAAGATAATTGCTACTGTTTAGTTATAAAAAATATATATTTTGGAAAATAAAGACCTTAATTTTGATACTCCACTAATAGGTTTTGATATTTTTTTGTTCCGTCGGAAATACAATATGGCAGCTGTAAGCCACCATATTATTTTTCTTGTCACTTCATATATCTAGCACTCTCGTGATTAATACGAATCCAATGATACCTCATTTATCAAAATCTATCAGGCCGTTTAGGCTGTAGGATGCGCCTAATAAACTACAAACATACATATAACCCAAACACATAACCCTCCGTGCAGTCGGGTAAAAACAAAGTCATCTCAGTATCAGTACCTAAGAAGTAAGATCGACATGACGTCAATCTGGCGTTCAACATGTGTGTGTCTAGGAATGTAAAAAAACGATGCGCCTAATAAACTACAAACAAACATACATACAACTCAACCCAAACACATAACCCTCCGTGCAGTCGGGTAAAAACAAAGTCATTTCAGTATCAGTACCTAAGAAGTAAGATCGACATGACGTCAATCTGGCCAGGAGGAACTGGAGGAGGTCTGCATTGGAGAGGGTGATTTCTATCCGAGACCTTGGACTAATTCTGGATAATCGACTTGATTTCCGTGAGCATGTCATTACCATTTGTAAAGAGGCAAATAAAGTATTAGGATTTATAATGAGAACAGCCTCTCAATTCCAAGATGTATGGGTTGCAATAATGCTCTTCAACGCGTTCGTCCGCAGTAAGTTGGAGTTTGGTGCGATAGTCTGGGATCCGAGTGAGGCTAAGTACATTTTGATGGTAGAGAGGCTTCAGCGCAAATTCGCCAGGTACGTCTATAAACGTATGTACGGATATTACCCGTACCTTTTCCCTTCCCTATTCGTCACAGGAATGATAGGAGCAGATACATTGGAGTATAGGCGTAAATTACTTCTAGTCATCCACTACTGCCAAATACTGCGCAACAAGGTCAATAATCCGACTGTGCTCGGTACTGTTGGTTTATATGTCCCAAACAACTTCGTTCGCGCCGGGAGCCGCCGCCATCATCAGCTGTTCTCATGTCCTGCTGTGCGAACTGCGCACGCACGCAATGCGCCTACGCATAGACTATTGTCAATTTTAAATGTTTTTACGCACGAGTTCCAAGATGTCGATATTTTTAATGACAATTTGAGATCAATTGTTAACAATTTGAATTTATTTTTAACGAATTACTTAAGATAGCGTGTTGGTCAATACTGTAAGCTTACTATTTTTAACTTGATGAATAAATAAATAAATAAATAAATAAATGACGTCAATCTGGCGTTCAACATGTGTGTGTCTAGGAATTTAAAAAAACAGTGCAGACGTGCGTAGATTTCTAAATCAGATTGTAAATATTACATATATATATATATATATATATATATATATATATATATATATATATATATATAACTTCATGTGAACGGAACGGAGTAAAATATGAGGTATTTAGTATACCTACAGCAACCCATTAAGAAATATTATACTTTATCGACACACTGAATTAGAACGAGGCCAGTAACAGTTGATTTTAGCTAGTAGATACAGGTGTGAGCAATAAAATCAATAAAATTATATATATATATATTTTTAGAATGAAAGGACTCGATTGTTGTGTAGATACTCTCTTTGAGTCGTTTTTGTTGCTCTAGAAAGAGCACCTAATAGTAGTACGTACCTATTGTTCTTAAGTACATACTACTTACATTGTTTTATTTATAATATCCCCGATTGAAACTCGTTAAAATTTAAATAGGGACAGACTACGACTGAAGCATTTTCTGCATTCCGGAATGTTTTAAACTTGCCTATCTTCTTCAGATTACCTTTGCAATATTAGTTTCGGATACTTAAACATCTTTCCAAAGGTGAAAAAGGTGTTCAACCTCTCTATAAATCCTTTTTCTTTCATTTTCATCCATTATATCTTGAGATCGACTGATTTTGTTCAAAAATGTCGATGTAACAGGTCAACTCTAGCTACCTAGAATGCGCTGGACGTTTTTAAAATGGACCCTCCTGATATCCCGGGTGGATGGATGGCGGAGAGACTCTTGGCCACACAACGCAACCGCAACACAGATAAATTTCTGTCAACAACCTCAGCGACCCGACATGGACGTGATAGGTTAGAAGGCAGGCGTATTGAAGCGTAGCGAGCCCGTCGACCAAGGGCGTTAAAGCTCCTGGTGTCTTGTCTTGCAACCCATACTTAAAGTTTATACAATTGTTACCCAGGGGAACGGAACTTACTTGTCATTTTTATTTAATATCGAAACGTTGACGTTGCCCAGTATTATCCTCAGGTACAGGCTGTTCTGTTTTGGCAGCGTGGCTTTGATCTCGTGCAGCATGGCTTTCCTCTTCATGATCTCCTTCTCGAGTTCGGGTACTCGTTCATCGCTAACGCCTTTTTTTTCTAGCCTGTTTATGATAAAGCGTAATGTCTTAAGAAAAAACATGACTGGAAAGTACGTTTTAAATGGCGCCGGGAAGTTGTGCTAGATTACGACTAGACGTTTATACACTCGCCAAATGTGTAAGTACAAAAATATTTATGTTTGTTTATTTGTCACCGCTTAAAACAGTGAAGGAACAAGACATAAGTTCAAAAACTAAAACCCGACTACGGTCGGGTAAAAAATAGCCTATGAAACTCTTGCGATGAAGACGAATCGATTGAAAACTCGCTTGTCAAAATCGGACCGATAGGGGCGACGCTATGGTGGAACATCCACATACAAGAGTGGAATGCCCTGCCCTCATCAGTGTTTCCGGTAAATTATAACCCAGGTGTATTCAAGTCAAGAGTGAATAGGTATCTACTAGGCAAGCGTGCTACACCTTCGACCACATCATCGCTTTCCATCAGGTGAGATCGTGGTCAAACGATTGCCTAGTCCGTAATAAAAAAAAAACATACAGAGACTGTTAAACTCATTACCTTTCTCTTGCTTCACCGTACTCGGGTAAAAATAGTGAGTAAAAGAATCTCATCAACAAACATGCGACATATACAAACAAGCACTGGGCCCCGGTGGCATGGTAGATCATGTACCATACATAGGTTATATCTATGAGTAAAGCCCTGTATTCCAACATACTGGGGAAGTAATATGTAGATTTATGATAATGAAGTCAAACGCTCGCACAAACGTTTCGTATGTATATGTAATTATGTATGTCAGATGAGGTGGCGCCAACCTAGTCTGGGCTCAGTTCGTCAGGCCAAGAGCTTCTGACGTGGCCTATGATCTATAGCGACCTATCTACCCCTAAATATTACCTGATTTCATTTTCTTATATCTTATACTAGATTTCCCGCCCGCGACTTCGTCCGCGCGGACTACTGTTCTTCGCGAAAAAAACATCCTATGTTCTTCTAGGATATTAAAAACCGATGCGAAAGTAGGTATTACCAACGCTCTTGATGTTTTTTGACAGACTTGTTATTTCGTTTCCAAGGCAACCGTTCCTTACAGCGAGTAATCAGCATTTTCCAGTTTTCCGGTGGAAACTTACAATTTTCCAAGATAAAAAGTATCCTATGTTTTATCCCAGGGCATAAACTAACTCCATTCCAAATTTCATCAAAATCCGTCCAGCCGTAATCGCGTGAAAGCTCCCCAAACAAACAAACAGACAACGTTTCACTTTTATATATTGGTATGGATATTTTGTTTCACTAACTATGGTTATATTTTAAATTTTTCAATAACTTCAAAGTTCTATGCACCTTAACTTGCGCTTTTTTGCGCTGAAACTATGACACTTTGAATTTAAATATGTTCTTTTCCGAAGAAAAAATTATATTTAAAAAAAAAGGTTTATGCGTAGATTCTATTCAAGCTTTTGACACTTATAACAAAAGATTTCACCACAATTTAGAAGGTGGTAAGTGCTTTCTCCCAAAACTCCAATTCCATCAAAACCTATGCAACTAAAACTCACCACCAGCAACTCTCTCTATCGCTCTATAAGGGATCGAGGGGAGAGAAGGAGATAGCAATACATTTACTAAATACTTACTTTATAACTTACTACTACCTACTTGTAACTTATCATACTTATCATCAGTCATTGGCCGAGGATCGTACTCGGCGATCGTATCGAGGTCGTTGGCAGATTACCGCCCGGCCACCTTCCCTTTTTTAAATCGCCTTGTTTCGACTTAATAATAATTTTAGTAGAATAGAAAACCTAGCCTGTGACTTTGACCCTTTAGGTCAAAGTCACAGAGGTATGCTGCGAGGCTTTCGGCTATTATTAAAATTTATTCGGTGTTTCACCTTCTAACAATGTTATATTTGGTAGAATCCATCTTCTATACCCGTAAAAACAACAAAACAGTAGGTACCGTGACATACTGCCTGACTGATAGACAACACACAACCTAAACCAGTGGAGCTCATCATTTCAGCCTTTAGCAGTCCACTGCTGAACATAGGCCTCCACCAAAGAGCGCCACGACGAACGGTCTTGTGCCACCTCCATCCACCGACTCCCTGCGATGGCTACAATGTCGTCCGTCAATCGTGTAAACCGGTGGAGCTAAGATTTGAAATTTGGAAGAAATATTCCTCAGGGGTGAAATAGGGAGAGATTTTCTTGGAATTCCGAAAGGGGTAAACGGGGGCGGCAAAAATTGCACGCAGGCAACACTGCTAGTTAGTAATAAAACACCGAACGACTTTTTAAATCCGTGCAGTTATAGAAGGCAAATTGTACTGTTGCAATGAGTATTAAGGGCGTCACAGACGATTAAGATACTATAATATTTGATGTTACGATATCTGCATATAAATAAATTATAGCATCTGACGATTAAGATACTATAATATTTGGTGTTACGATATCTGCATATAAAATATTATAGCATCTTAGGGTATCACAAACGGCTAAGATACGATAATATATTGAAATTATTCATTCGCTCGCAGGCCGTCCTAGATGCCTCACGTATTTCTTCACCGCTTTCTATATACAGAATAATAAAATATGAGTAGAAAGGTTTCACTATTAGATAGCTCATCAGACGACGATTCTGATTTTGAATTTGATATGCAAATTGCATTAGCGCACTGTTAAAGGTGATCAATTTGGATAGAAAATCACATTAAATTTAGAGAAAGCCGCAGTGAATTTAATCTTTACGAAAAAAAAAAAAACTTATTTTAATAAGTCGAAGGAAATTTTTCTCTAAAATTCATAATTTGATTAAGGAAGATTTAGTGAAACAATATACGAACATGTGCGAGAGCATTTTTACAGAACAACTTGCAGTATGCTAAGAACCACCTCGTTTACCCCAGGTTTCAAACATAAAAAACCGCAGCTAAATCGGTCCATTCGTTCGAAAGCTACGATTCGTCACGAATACAAAATAGAGCAACCTGTAGAGCATATTACGATATATTTTGTATCTTAAGATAGTATATTAATATATATTTTGTATCTTTTACGATATATTTCGTATCTTAAGATGACATCTTTTAATAAATTCCATATCGCTCGATATCTTAAGATACTGTAATATGCAAATATATATTATCTTCGCCGTTTGTGATGGTTCATATAAATTGTATAGCGAGCGATATTTTATCTTAAAATAAACATATTATCGTATCTTATATATCGTATCGTCTGTGACGCGCTTTATACAATTTCTGTGTGTCATAGGTACTTAGCATCGATTTGTTATTCAACTGGTTACTTAGCCCTAACTAATCTGCGGCCTCGAGGTTAAATAGAGGTCAATACACCAGTAATCTGGGAGCCTCGCGGTTACGTAGAGGTCGGTACATCAGATTGAAATAGAAGTGACACAGAATAAATAATAGTACTATTAGAAGTGACGCCATAGACAGCGCTTATGTGTAATATCCTTTTGCAATCAACTAATCCAGTTGACAATAAATAATGTCATTAGAGAAAGACTAATTAGTCCCGAGAAAACATTTATGGCATTGCATAACTTCATTTTTAACTGGAGCAATCAGTGGTAAGGGGATTTGAAATTTGATTTCCCCTACTATAAAGCAGGAAATAGGCAATTCATATTTTATGAATGTAAACCTTTGAATGCGGTTCCACGACGTGTTGCTTAGAAAAAACTTTACATGTACTAGTTTCTCATTTTTCCATACTGATGGATCGACCTGTACAGTCAAATCATTTATTAGGGTTTATTGATATAATAAGTATAAGTAGGTACTCTAACTAAATCTACATATAGGTACTTATAATAAAGCAAGAAGTACCAAAAAGTCTGTAAACAAAGAAGATAATTTTAAAAAAGCTCTATTGTACTTACAATAAGCTACAAAACAAAAAAAAACTATTGTCTGTTTGTTCATCATTTAAAAACTACTGGACGGTTTGCGATGCGGTTTTCACTGTTGGATAGCTTAGGGTTTGACTTGAAAACTGGTTTATTTGGTATCTCAATCCGATGAGAAGAAGACGAGCAATCGATAAAAAAACACCTGACGTTTGAACAAAGTTTGACGATATTGGTAATTTTGGTCCTGGAACTGGAACATAGGTTACTTTTAATCCACAGAAATGACCACGCGTGCAAAGCCACGGGGACAGCTAGTAAATAAATAACTAGCTTAAAAGCTAAAAAAAAACACGCCTGCTCTGCTAAAAAAGAGTTTTTGCCAATAAATTATATACTGTTGGAAAGTGCTTATCAAGGCCTTCAATTTGATACCCATATAAATATTGTAAAATTCTAGGAAAATTTATTTATTTCGAATTTAAAAATAATAGTTTAAAAAAACTAAACACCGCTTTATATGGAAAACCAAACTAAAAAATAGAAAATAAATTTTAATAATTTTGAATTAAATAAGAAAAAAATGATTTATTTCAAAAAAAACGTGGGGTGCATGGGTTAGTTATAAATATTTCATTGACAGATATGAGAAGAAGGATTATTATTTCGATAAAATCTTAAAAATCACCCCAGGCTTTTTTTTTTGAAATAAAACCTTTTTTCTTATTTAATTCAAAATTATTATAATTTATTTACTATTTTTTAGTTTGGTTTTCTATATAAAGCGTGTTTTTTTAGTTTTTTTAAACTATTATTTATTTTCTACTTTTTAGTTTATTTATTTATAAGAGCGTATATTTTTTTTGTTTTTTTTTTTCGAATTATTGCATTGTCATCGGTCTTTGACAGGTGTGCAAAATTTGAATGAAATCTGATTGTTTAAAGTGTGTCAAAATATCGTCCAAAGGAGTCGGTTACAAACATACAAGTGAAGCTAATATAAAGCGTATAAAATGGAGCCATACTGCCGCCATATTGAATGTTTTCAAAAAATACATACCCCTTACGTCTAAATCTGTTCAGGCATTTAAAAGTTAAGGTGGATTATAGAAACTCACACACTCACATACATGAATGCTAAAACATTAACATTCCTTTTTTTGGGCAGTCATGTAAAAACCAGGACGATTCACCACAATTACCTAGTCCCAAACAAGGATACCGGAACAATGGGTACTAGAAAACTTATAAACATATATAAATACGAATATTACCTCCATGACTCGAAACATATTTCTGCTCAAACAAATGATTGCACCTTGCGGGATTCAAACCCGCGACCATTGACTTTAATCATCATCATTATCCGGAAATATGACCACATGGTCAAAGCCGTAGGGCGTAGCTAATTGGGTAAAATAATATAAATTGTATATTTTATTTATTTTGAAATAGATAATCGAATTTATAAACTGAGAGATTATAATATTATCTTGTTGTTTAATCCCTAGGTAACCTTATCTACTATTTATTTATAGCTGATACAGTATTTATGATCAATGTCATTATATATGATCATTTATCAAAGCTGAGGTAAAACCTACATTATGATTTAATGTATATATCATTTCCATTTTTATTACAGTACAAAAATTAAAACCTCAATTTACATCTCTGTTGTATACTACTAATACGTGAAGAAAACTAATTCACTTTTATATTGTAGACTTGCGGATGCCCGCGGCTTCTAACGCGTGGTCATTTGTCTATGTTAAAAGTACTCTATGTTAGCATATATTCCAGGACCTTAAATACCAATATGCCAACATGTGATCAAAATTCTTACAGTCGTCAACAATATTTTTATCGATTACTCGGCTTGTACTCATCGGATTGAGATACCATGCACGAGTTTTTAAGTCAAACCCAACAGTGAAAACCGCATCGCAATCAGTCCAGTAGATTTTACGTGACGCGCGATCAAACATACAGAAACACAAACTAAAAGACAATTTTTTTTTTTAAAAATCGGTCTGTTATTGACGGAGATATCGACTGACATACATAAAAACTTACAGCCGAACATAACCGTCTCATTTTGTGAAGTCGATTCAAAATACAGACACGATTTTTAAAAATGTTCTCTTCTTGTTTAGTAGCTTATTTTAAGTACCCTAGATCATTTTTTTTAAATTATCTTCTTTGTACAGACTTTTTTGTTCTTATTGCTTTATTTGAAGTATAGATAGATAGATAGATATATATGGTAAAATAGAATACCTCCTGTGCTGTATTACTTTCTCCGTGTTGCTACCTACAACATTTCTTACAGTCACACATACTTTATACATATCTTATTCTACTCTAAGAGAACTATCTTGAAGACCGTATCACAAATTTGTAGGAAACAATGAGCGTTTTTCTACTGGCCACACTAGCAGGTCAGGCATTTATTTGTTTAATAAACTGGCCAGTGAAAAATCGCGAAGCCTATTTTCATATTATGCCCCAAGAGAAAGAAGAGGTAGCTGTGCTCTTTGCAATCCTACGACATTGGAATAGATCCTCACACTTCAATGACTTTTAAGTTATGCAGATTTGCAATCATGCCGTGCTCATCTCTGGGCACGATAAGCTATAGTTCAAGGTTGCTAGCAGATGATAGCTGTTGTTAGGCCACGTTAGAGGCCCTTGGGCGGTCCAACAAACTCTGACACCAGAAGTCAGACTTCCACATTCTACAAACATGTTATGCATCCGGCTGCGCCGTGCCAATAATGGAAAAGCTTATTACATCACAGAAACACGCAGTAAACAAGTAATAACATTAATGCCATTAGATCAAACCAACATTACTGAAGATGATGGGTCTGACCTTTTCAGTGCACCGTTGATAACCGACATGCGATACTTCTGGTGCGTCAACTCTTTCATGCACGCAGCCTGCAGTTCACCCACTTCCTCTAGCTTTGCCATGTAGTCTTTGTTTATGGTCTGAAAATTAAGGGATGCATGTTCAGTGTCCTCAAAAGGCGGATATTAAAAAGGTAAAAAAAAAGAGTGTTGTTGTAGTTGTGACGGTAGCTGAACTGATATTTTTATTTTTTTTTTATATTTTTGTTTATTTTAACATGCGCTTCGGCATGGATGAGGCAGGTTCGAGTCCCTGTCCGTGATTCAAATTATTAGAGATATTTGGGAATAATTTAGAAGGCAGCTTACGGGAGCACCATAAAAATATTGTATCTACACTCATATCGTAAAATCCGGATTATTAACTCAAAAATTGTTGCACAATGACATACTTTACGCACGGCACGTCTCTAATAAGAATAATTATTATAAAAATACAAAAAACCCGACTGCAAACAAATTTATTGAATACGAGCTGTGACGCCCGCAAAAATAATCACACTAATATTATAAAGGCGAAAGTTAGTATGTATGTGTGTATGTTTGTTACTTTTTCACGGCTAAACGGATTAGGGTGAAATTTGGTACGGGAGTAAATTATAACCTGGATTAACATATAGGCTACTTTTTATCCCGGAAAATTATATGGTTCCTGAGGGATGCGGATGAAACCGCGGAGCGGAGCTAGTATTTATATGAATTTAATGTTTCTTTCTTACTTACATATTTTACTTTACTAGTTGCAATTGCTGCGGTACATTAGACTATAGTATTTACATTAACGTCAATAATCTAAAAATGAAAATTTTGTAAGAAGCTTCAAAGAAAATTGCTAATGTTAAGTTATAAGAATTATATATTTATGAAATGGTCTTTCTGTATTTTGATACCTTACTCGATAGGTTTTGGTCAGTCGGAAATACAATTTGGCAGCTGCAGCTGTAAGCCGCCATATTGGTTTTCTTGACACTTCATATATCCTATAGCTACCCTATAGCACTCTCGTGATCAAGACAAATCCAATGATACCTCATTTATCAAAATCCAATAAGCCGTTTAGGCTGTAGGACGCGCCTAAGAAACGTACAAACATACATACAACCCAAACACATAACCCTCAGACGGTACAGAAAAATACATTATATAACACTGTTTTTTGAACTAAACAGTAATAATTATAACTTTTTTCCCTTAAAAGAGCCGGTTTGGCTCCGCACTACGTGAGTTTTCGCCATTTATTATCTATGGTGGCGTGTACGACGGTATGCGAATTCACTGTTAACTCGATTTTGGCTCCATAATTTACTTTACATTATTAACTGAACTTAGCCAATTTAATATGTTACCTATTAGGGATGATCGATATTGCAAAAACATCGATGTTGACATCGCTGGCTGAACATCGATATTCGAGGTAATAAAAAAAATTGTATATAAAAATATTGATGTTGGCCGACATCGATGTTTTGTGTTCCATATGGAACACAAAACATCGATGTCGGCCAACATCAATATTTTTTGCACACATTGTTTTCAATAAACAACCATACAATCACAAGTTTTTTAACGAATGAAGGAAATTGTAGAAAAAAAATGATTGACTGTAAAAATAATATTTTTGAAAGCGCAGAACCTTTGAAACTGTTGTTGAAAAATACGTCAAAATATTCAGCGTTAGTTCCAGAGTCTAATAAGTGACATTATTTATATTTGGGAAAGCCGGAAAAAAATATATAATATGGGTGTGTCCTTTAATGTCGCGCAAAGTAATGAAAATATGATTGCAACCAGATGCAGATGATTGAGTTGAGTAAACGCCAATTATATTTTTTTCGATTACTGTGTTTGTGACATCAATGTTACGATGTTTGACAGAGGTAATGCAATGATATTAAAATATAGATGATTTATCTCATAGCATCGATGATGGGTGGATCCCATTTGTCCCATGGAACATGACGTTATCGGACAAAAGGAGTCTATTTTTATACGCTTTATATTAGCTTCACTTGTATGTTTGTATGTTTGTAACCAACTCCTTTGAACGCTATTTTGACCCACTTTAGACGGTCAGATTTCATTCAAATTTTGCACACCTGTCAAAGACCGATGACAATGCAATAATTCGAAGAAAAAAAAAGAAAGAAAAAAAAGCTCTTATAAATAAACGAAACTAAAAAGTAGAAAATAAATAATAGTTTAAAAAAACTAAAAAACACGCATTATATAGAAAACCAAACTAAAAAAAAGAAAATAAATTTTAATAGTGTAAATAAGAAAAAAATGTTTTATTTAAAAAAAAAGCGTGGGGTGCTTTTTAAGATATTATAGAAATGATAATCCTTCTTCTCATATCTGTCAATGAAATATTTATAACTATTGACCCATGCACCCACGATTTTTTTGAAATAAAACATTTTTTCTTATTTACACTATTAAAATTTATTTTCAATTTTTTAGTTTGATTTTCTATATAAAGCGTGTTTTTTAGTTTTTTAAAACTATTATTTACTGATTTGTTCTATAGATCTATATACTAGCATTTCTTCCGAATTCACTTCTCAGTGACATCGTGGGACTAAATAAGAATCTAGTTTATCCCAAATTGTTCCACGTGACAAAAACCTTGGATTTTATTTGGCGTGAGTTGTGTTTTGAGTAAATTAATAAAATAAAATATCGGCAAAAATGCTGAGTTTGGAAGAGTTTAGGAAGTGGAAAAAAGAGTGTCTCTGTGATGACATCACAAACGAGAAACGTTTTAATGTTTGTTCAATAGAATAGGTCAGGAAAAATAGTTTCAATAGTTCTATGGAACAAATAAATAAGAAATAGACTAATTTTGTCCGAAGTAAGTTCCTATTGCATGAGTGTAGATAAAGTAGTGTATGCCTAACTCGCCTTCGGTTTTTAAACTGACTCTCGTGCTTTAATAACTCTCTTTATGCAACCGTTTCATAAACTACTATGATAATGTTAGATAGACAAATCCAGAAAATATGCAAAATAACATCAATGATGTTGATATTATTGATAAATATAAGTAAATATCACAATAACCTTAGCACAGTGTTATCGAGGTATCAACATGAGGATAAGAATAGTACAATTAATATCTTTTGTATTTATCTATATTTTGTTTGATTAATTGGATTAAGGATATCTCTTCGAAAATATAAGTCAAATGACAAAGTACATTTTCTCAAATTTAATTTTAACCAGCATTGCAAGAAGCTAACCCCCCATTCCTATAAAAATGAAACAAGTAGTTTTTCCAACGTCTTGTTCCTTTTTGACGTTTTTTGTATGTTGTTTATGTCAAAAACCTACGGACAGTAAGCGAAAACAGTTTGTTTTAAGATATAGGAACTGGCCATAAGTAAAATCATTTTACAGTTAGTTCAGTCCATTGTGTCTATTCTCTACTTTTACATGTATTTTGGTGTTTAACCTGTCGGCTATCGGTATCCCGTACGGGATATATGAGTCCATTTTAACAAATTAAAAAAAAAAAGAATAGTAATAATAAGTTTAAAAAAAAACACAATTTTTTGATTCATTTACCTTCCTTAAATACAGATTTTATGTATGGCAAACCTTTAAACCATTCTATTTTAAAAAATAGCCCAAGAACTCTGAAAATGCACTCGTCCACAGGTTAATAATGAAATTAATAAATGGGGGGCCTTTGCACTGCTGTGGGACAGCCGTGGCTAATAATAATAAAAAACAATTTAATAATGTATTACACTTATGACATGACGGTAAACACTTCATGATCACTGCTTTCCGTCAGGTGACATTGTGGTCAAACAATTGCCTAGACCATAATAAAAATAAAATAAATAAATACACACAGGCCCAATGGGGAATCATTAATATGCATCAATTTGATTGTTTACTTTACAATTAAATATAAGTTTTACAGTTATCAACGTTAACGGAACTAGAGATCAGTACGGTCAAGGATGAGATAAAGACATACTCAGTATAATACAAGGACCACCTTAATACGCATCCCAACCCCCTGGCAACATAGTTGGCCACTATCAATTCCCCAAACATACTAAAAAGGCAACACATCTTATAGCTATAATAGTAACATAAGAAAGGAGCGACAGTGAGTACTCCTCCGACATGCCATACTGCACAGACCATACCAGATAATACAAGAAAAAAAAAAGTTAGAGAAATGTCTTTTAGCTTGAACATGTTTTAGTATTGGCATTTTTTTTTTTTTTTTTTGGTATTATTACAGGGGCTGGCTTTTAGACTTAGGTGTTTTAGTTTTATTACAAAGATCTTTATCAACCTTCCTGTTAGTGTTTTTTTATATTTTGTTAATTAGTTGAATATAGGGGCCGTTCGTTTTGATGCTAAATGATCGAAAATAACAGTTAGAAACGCTAAATATGTTTCAATCAGTGTTCGCTTTGGATATGACAGTTAAATTTGACATCAGAAAAGCGACTTTATGTACTAGGCTTTAGGGTAATTTTTTGTTCAGTTTGGAAAGGATCATTAGTGTCAAAAATGGCAATCGAAACAGCACAGAACGTCACTATAGATAATCAAAGGCTTTTCTACACTCACTATCTGCATTAGTTTTGTAGAGGGTACATGAACAATACAATACAAATACACTTTATTGCACACCAAAAAATAATACAAATAAGGATATAAATTACAAATTAAATAGTACAATTGACTAAATCTTATCGCTAAAGAGCGATCAGAAGAAGATGAACAGCTAGAAATAGGCTTTACTAATTTAACAAACAAAAAAAAAGCATTGATCCTGTATGGGAGCTGAGGCATATCAGCAAATTTTTTCTTTAATAAATTCTGTAACTTCTATATATAACCATGAATAATAATAACATAATAATATTCATATTGTTATTGCAAACTGTGTAGGCTGTAGAAGATGTAAAAACTAGAGCAAAAAATAATGCCATCATCCTCAAATAATACAATAGAGATAATTTGTCATAAACCACAAAAACATGAGACAAAGTGTTTTATGTTCATGTTTTTGTTGACTTGATGACAAGTCCGATGATCCTTAATTTCATATTTTATTCGACATTTGCTGCTAATGCAAATTGTTATTATCTGAGTGATCAGAGTCTAATTGAGATATAGATGACTGAACCATTTATTTATAGGGCATATTTTTTCCTGAGGACTTAGTTTCAAATGTGAAGAAAATACCATGTACATATTTATAAATTATCATAAATATGTAGGTACATGAATTTATTGATTGCTCTAGATGTGGTTTAAGGTTTACGCTTTTATGGAAATGGAATATCACGTAAAATATAGTTAGAATTATGATATAAAGGGATCCGTTTAATTTACAGCTACTGGCAAATATGTTAAGATAGATAGCAGATAATAGGGGAGCAAAGTGTGAAATTATAATTGTGTTTCATGAATCATTGCACCTTACCTCTAAGCGCTTGTAATCCGTTACCAAATCCTCCCATTCTTTGATACATTCTTCCACGTCCATATTCATTTTAATCAGTGTATTTAATTTAACAATTATGTATGTACACAAAAATATATGATTTCGGCCGAAAAAACAAGGTTCATGACAAACCGTTTACGTCACTTCGACTTTAGTCACAGATTAAATACCCTGCGTTCGAGATGATGAGATAGCGTTGTGGGCAGATTCGAAATGTACATTTTTAAAAATCCGTTCTCTTTGAACATTTTCAATACTTTTGTAATTTTGCAACTTTTCTACCAATACTTTCCGAACCGAATGAAAAACGACTTTATTCCCTATCATATAAAGTCGATTTTCCTATGTCATCTAAACATGAAGAACGAATGGTGATCGAAAACGTTCAGAACGCTAATTTCGCCTACAAATGTCCAAAGAAAACGCAAATTGTGATCATATTTAGCGTTTTTTAACAGTTATTTTCGCCATTTGCTACAAAACGAACGGCCCCATAATAATACCTTCTTATATTTTACGTTGGATGGATGACAGGCTAAGCTGAGTTAGTGCTGCCAGATATATTATCCTAAAGTTCCACTTCAATGGGCAAAAAATATCAGTAGTGCTATTACCGATCTTGGTTTCAATCAGATTGGGCACTATCACGTGCACATAATGTAGCGCGTTATAGTCGAAATTGCTATGAAAATCAGTTTGCAACAAAATCGGTAATAGCACTACAGGAACTCCGACGGGTGCGGTTGCCCTGGAGCTCGGGTACCTGTCTATGGCGGTGCGCGTCTTGATCCACGATGGATCCACGAATAAATTGGAATTTGTACGCGTGCAAGCCGCGGTGCGCAGCTAGTAATTAATAAAAGAAAATTAAAATGAGCCATTGCGGGACACCTGGCAGATGTGTAAATATAATAGAATATAATTCATTCAGCTTTGCATTATTAAGAGAGATGAAACTAAAACAACGAGCAACGTTTTGCACCGCACGCTCTCATTGGTCAACTGTGAATCAGCAGCTCTTCATCTGATCTCTACTTACTTTTCATCATAATACTATAAGTCTGGTTGGATTAGCAAGAGACCGCTTGGACGCCAGTATGAAATACCAAAGTTCAATTCCTACAGAAGTGAACATAAAAAAAAACAAAGTAGGTTTGGAAAACTATCTCATTAGATAACTATGGTGATGGACAGTGTGGTGGCCAGCATACTAATAAGGACCGCCCCTTCCCCATCTCGCCTCTCTACGTCACCAGGCCACTCGATTGCCAAGCCAACAGTCGGTCTTACCCCCGTACCCGCCATTAGATGTTTACACATCAAAAATTTGATTAAACAGCTCGAGCGTATTGAACGAGAACACTTTGAGCAACTTCTATCAGTGCTGTATAAAGTTTTACGGGTTGTCATTACATTAAACACTGGGGTGCGTGGGCAATATAAGATGGACACTGAATGTGTTTTTAAAAATCAATGTTCAATGATATAATATGCCCTTCGGTGCGGAGGCCATAGGTGGACGCTCACGTCTCCATGCCTCGAGCCGCTTCTGCTGAGATTCCAACTACAGAATTATTGCTCCGGTTGGTTTGCCTTGCAAATAATTCCTTTTTATTCTTATACACATTTTTGCGCTCGCTTCGCTCGCGCTTTTATAATAATGTTGCTTATTTTTGCACACACATAAGTTTGTTATTCATTTGAATGATGAGTTGCAGGTTCCCTAATGGTAGGCGGCACGTTCCTTTGAACGCGCCTGAAACATTGCACTTCAAACCAAAACACACAATATTGCATGGTGGTTGAATATCTGACATAGATGTGGAACTTCTCCAAGCAGACTCTTGAGTAAGAGGCCTACTACTACAAAATTAATTATGAACATTCATTTATTACACTGATAAGTACTGTAAATAGCTCGCGCTTTTATTCTAATTCTGACTTTTATATAAAGGATAGTGGCGGATCTATTGGGCACTCAAGAGATTGTTTGTATTTCTTCAGTTTTTAACAATCACTTCTAGATATAGCTTGAAATTATCGCGCTCGCCACAATCGCACCTTGTTGATAATATTGGCAGCTTACAACTACCTACTCAAAAGATTCACAATAATGTCTAGTTTTTCTAAAAAATTTGCGCTCGCTAAGCTCGCCTTTCTTGAATGGTTCTTATTTATTGTTTCCTCGCTCTCATTATGTACCTGAAAAGAACTCGCTTCTCTGAAAAGGTTTATAATTTTTTATAAATGGAAAGGGGCGCTGAAATATTTATCGTGGCCTTAGCCATCTAGGCAAGATGGCTAAGGCTGGCCCTAAAACTAATGAGTTATTCCCATTCTCCACACCAGCTTTGTCCCACTAGTGGGGAGAAAGGGAAAAAATAATAATTGTGGCCTTTCTCCGCACTATGGAATATATTATTTGTCTGTGGGGAGAACGGTAATAATCGAAAAAGTATTCTCTTTCTACGCAATCCTTGATATCTCCATAATTGCCCTAACTGAAAATAATGTTTGCGTCATATCAAGTCTAGTGGGACTTTATACTATAGTAAATTTGGTTATTCGCGTTCTCCCCACTACTATAACAGGTATATTTTTTGATTCTATAGTGGGGACAAAGATAATACTTTTTCGATTATTACCATTCTCCCACTGACAAATAATATATTCCATAGTGGGGAGAAAGGCCACAATTTTTTTATTTTTTCCATTCTCTCCACTAGTGGGACAAAGCTGGTGGGGAGATTGGGAATAACCCAAACTAGTTGCAGTAAGAATTGCGTTGTACTGCGCAAAGTAATATTTATTGGCATTTGAGCTCAATTTAGTATGTACGTGATTGTGAAAACCTGTTTGCAACTGGTTGCATTTTCTTCTGTAATACGGCTGCAGTAGCGGTGTGGTAGGTAAAGTTGATACGGCGCAATTTAATATCAATTCTAATGCGCGGCATTTAAGTGCAATTTAACATGTATGTAAGAGTTAATAGTACAATGCGTCATATACCGAAATTATAACTGCAACTGTTTAGCATATAAGTGCAATATAGCATGCACGCTGTGTAGAAGATAGCTAGTAGCGGCACAGCACTGCTATTACGCAATATTGATCATATCGGTTTCAGTCCGTCAAATTCATTAATGCGTTGCGATAGAGTCAAAATTGCTCTGAAGCAAGTAACAATCTGATTGAAACAAGTGACAATCTGATTGAAACCAAGATACGGAATCGCACTGCTGGTTCAATAATCTTTGCAATTTGAAAGGGTAATAAATCTCTGTGTTGGCTACGAATAAATAATAAGTCAGGAACTCTAATTCAGAACAAATGTCACAATAAAAGTGCCCCTACTTCAAACCAAAACGACGTAAGATTCAAAGTACGAATCACTTCCGAGGTTACAAATAGACATGCTTGGTGATTGGTTTAAATTCAGAACGAAAGCAGGGATTGGTTCACGCGCGTAATGCAATGTCTATGACAGCTGAGTAATAGCGGCGTGGACGATGTTATGCAATAAGTGGACCGGACCAAGTCAGTAATAAAACAATATTACTGTACAATGTTTTTTTTTTGGCTCACTTTTTACAATTCATTAAATTCTTTGTCCCACGAAATATACTTAATTTATTAAGTTTTTGTCCAGAAGACAAAAGAGAATCTTTCTTCGCAATATAGTGAAGACGGATTCTGAGAAATTTAAAACAGAATGTCCTCCTGTCAGCCTGTGAATTTAGAGCTGAGGTTCAAGTTCAGTAAATTATTTTTATATATTTCCATAAACTGTCAGGCGTTTGGGTTATTGTTGCAACGGCCGTGGTTGCGGATCAGTCCAAAAACAACTCAATATGATCTTGGCTTAATATGGTTAAATAAATTTCTATATTTGTAACTCTACTAGCCGTGCAAAAAGTAATTTAAAACTTGAAATACATATGAAGAGTCCTAGAAGTCCAGTTTTGGACTGAGTTTTGGTCACTGGTTTCAAAGAGTTAGTATATACTGTTACTCTTTGTCCATTTACTGTTCGAGTTTTTTTTGACTGCACATTGATTTAGAGACCTTTAATATATTTTTCGCTTTGATCCAAAACGTTCTGTAGTTTTTCTTTTTCTACCACTGAAAAAGGGTGTTTAAACCCGTATCGGTCGGTCTTGAATTTAGTATGTCGAAAAGGTTGTTAAACGTTTCTAAAAAGCTAACAGAGCATCTGTTTCTTGAAAATCAGGCATGTTTAACTGTTGCGAACCAAACTTAATCGCATCAGCTACACTTTGACTTAAGGTTTGAATCGCTAGTTTCACGTTCATGATATTATTTCGGAAGTATAGATGCCGATTTGACAATTTATTCCCAAAATGCAATCCAACGATATCTTGAACATTTTTCAGTTTCTGCAAATGTGCCCACTCAATTTTTTTTTCTTGTTATTATCTACGAGTGTCTTTTTCCTCTAATGTGTTACGCACAAGTTTCACCATATGAAATGGATCTAATATTACAACTACTGGGTCTCCGGTAGATGGGTGGTCAAAAAACGATTTTGAATTGTTTGTGTCTTCAAAATTGCAACCCAACATCTTAGCCGTAGCGATGTTAGATGCACAGCCATCAAAGATCAAAGTAACTTTTGACTTTTTCCTTTTAATTAAGGGCTAAAACTATATCGTCCGAAAAATCATTCAATGCATATTTTCTGTAGTATCGCCAAATCCATTTTTCTTCAATTGGGATAAAATATTTTAAGTGAAATATTCTTCATAGTTAATCTTTTATTTGGGCGTTGTAGATTTCTGATCTGTGATAGTCGTTATACTGCCAAAATAGTTTTTTTCTTAGTTTTTGCTTTAAAATGTGTGTTTTAGGAGTATTCAGAGCAGATTCAATATCTGACGATGGTATATTTATCGGCGAAACGCATGATCCTCTTTCTTCAAAACTAAAGACTTCGGTTGAAATAAGATTATTTTTTAATTTTGTTTTTCTTGGTTCTTTTTCTTGGTTGGTAAGGTTATTTTCAGGAGAATAATATCAACACTGAATGTAATGACGGTGTTGTCCTTATTGAAGATCAGTTTCAAATCTATGAAAAACTGTCTCTAATTGAAATAGATACACATATACAGCTAAAATAAAAATTCCTATCAAACCTAAATATTAAGTGCAAAAAATAATAGTGAAATCTTACAAGTTTTTGTGCCTTATTCCTTGAGGGTTTGCATTATTTGTTTTTTTGAGCAACTCAGGTAAATCAAACACTTCAAAATTTCCAGAAAGTGAATTTTCAGTAGCCTGAAAAATTAAACGTGCTTTAATTCGATCAAACTATGAACTGTTTTTTTAATGCAATAACAATAGTTATTCCCATGAGTCGAAAAAGCCGAACCTATATTACATACCAACTGTAATCGTTCATTATTGTTTATTGCTCATTTTGTTTAGTATTCTCCTAAATATGTTGACGTTTCTTAGGTATGAATCATCTGCGTGAAAAAAATAACAGCTTAATTTCAAAATTTCATCGAGTAGAAATTAAACTTTAGTGCAAAAATTGACTGACTTCATTTTGCATAGTATTGACCATCGCGGTTTGATAATGTATTTGAACGTCTTTGAATATAATTATAATTTTGCAATTACTACTAGTGAAAAGTGATCCCTGGACATTTTAATCTTGTATGGCTCCTGCACCTCTTCACAACACATGCTGGCATGATGATTCACAGCTGTAGTTCACAATGATAAAATTAAAACGTACGCGAAGATATGACGTGTGCTCGCTTGCATGAAAAATGTACGACTGATGACGCACTGGACACGACTTTTAAGCCCCACCTACTTGGGCACGACTTTTGTTGGGTCATTTTATTAACGCTGTTACGTTTCCTGACTTATTACTTATTCGTAGTGTGTTGGCTACACAAATAGTCAAACTACGCAGTGTTGTTGGTTGTCACTGTCACTAATTGTCTCTTGCCAGAATATAAAAACTAAATGCCACAGATTAAGTATCAGATATTCTGATACTTAATCTGTGCTAAATGCATTATTTGTTTGAGCGCCATGGCTGGTATCGTTATGTGCATACGGGGCATGCCCCCATCGATCACGTTGCGGTTTTAGCAGGGGTGCCAGATTAGGCAAATTATCGCCATTTAGGTTACTATACCAAGTTTCATCTAGATCGGTTGAGAAATGCGACCTGTAGCGGAGAACAGAAATCCGGACAGACATCTGGACATACGAAAGCATTTTTGCCCAAGCTGAAACAGAGATGCTTCGCTCGCGCTTCGCGCTCGCTCGGTAAATTATATATAATATATTTAAAGAAATAGTTGTTTTATTTAGTTAGAAACATGAACACCAATATATTTGTGAAAACGTACATTGTCAAGCATCCATTTTGAAAGGTTGTACAGTTTTTTGTAATATAATCGATCGATGAATATCATAACATATTAGGTATTTATAAACGATTGTAGGTAAATATTTATTATCTTTACTTTGGTGACACATCAGTAGGATAATATTGGGAATTCTACTCCAGGCCTTACGTTCGCTTCGCTCACTGCAGGACGTTCGCTTACGCTCACTCCTGAGAGTAGAATTCCCAAAATTACCGCTGTGCGTTCAATCGACCTATGATAATATTTTGGATATAAAATATCTCGTTGAACTTGAATTTAGTCAAATAACTCTAACATGTTGTTCGTTAAACAACCTTGTACTTTGAATTTAAAAATCTGTACATCAATTACTACTGGAAGGACTCACAAACATAGTAAGCTTCTTCCTAATTCTATTCGCTGCATTGTCTGTGGCCCCTCAAACTGCGGCAAAACCAATTTATTGATTGGTCTTCTTTTACATGAAAACGGATTAAAATTCTTAAACGTGTACATATTCTCAAAAACTTTATTTCAACCGATTTATATATTCTTAGACAATGTTCTCAAATTAGTACCTGCGATTAATTACTATAAATTTAAAGAAAATGATGAAGTGTTGAGTCCAATAGACGCAAAGACAGACTCAGTGATAATATTTGATGACGTGGCTTGTGAAAAACAGAATAATATACGTGATTATTTTGCTACAGGGCGACACAAACAAATTGATTGTTTTTACTTAAATCAAACATATAGTAAAATACCGAAACAACTTATTAGAGACAATGCAAATGTTATTGTTCTTTTTAAGCAAGATGAAATTAACCTTAGACATGCTTATGATGAACATGTTAATACAGATATGTCATGGAATCAGTTTCGTGAGATGTGTAAAGAAATTTGAAGTTTCCCATATAATTATTTAGTAATTAATAAAGATTGTGAAAAAAACAAAGGAGGTTACAGAAAAAACTTTGACACTTTTGTTATTATAGATTAGCTGGTAGTGTATATATAAATGCGTTATATATTAATATAAACTTCATTCAACAGTCCGACATTGGAAGATATAGGTCTTATTACAGTCATTATGGAAAATTTAGAAAAGACGTTAAAACAACAAATTGTGAAATCTGCAGATATTGTTAAAAGAAAGGTAAAGTTAATGCGAAGTTTAAAATCAGATGCTGAGATGGCAATCGAATCTGCATTAAAACCAATAACAGATCCTCTTAATAAAATGGTTACAAAAAGAATTTCATTAAATGATGATCAAGAATTAAAAAAAGTTAAATACAATGATGTAGATGATGAATTAAATAATGATTTTATATTCACTGCCAAAGATAGTATGTCTGATGCAAGTGTTATTGATAAATTAACTGAAGATGAATCTGAGGGTGAAGATGAAAGTAAAACTCTTGATAAGAGTAGTTCATCCTTTCAATCTTTCGAACCGGATGATATTTCATGGAATTTATCAGAGGATGTATTTCAAGACGTTCCTTTTGGTGTTAGATTAGAAAAAGGAAAATTAAAAATGGGATCATTACATGTGTCTATAAATGAAAATGAAATTAGTATAGGAGGACAATTGTATGTTAAGACATCTGGGCTTAATGAGTTACTGTTTAAAAAAAAACCTAATTTATCTATAATAACTGAAGATGATAAGCGCAACTATAAACAAATGTTGTTAGATACAAATGTACATCGTCGTGATCATGATCCAAAAAAAACAATCAAAACGAATAAAGGCGTAAAATACTTAAATATTATAAAACCACTTTTTAAACTGGGTAAAGAAATTACAACAAGTACTGAAAGTCATGTACAAGGATCAGGATTGCCAGTCTTAAAAAAGGTAAAACCGAACGTGGACTATATTTACTGGGATGACCCCAATGAATTGGTTGAGAGATTAAAGCTATTGATCGCATCTCGTGATGCTGGAAATACTAGTTTAGATAATGAAATTATATCAATAATTGAAGAACTTCACGAATACGGTATAATTAGTTAGATATAAACTATATTGTATCGATAGAATACTCAGTTTAATGTTGAAAGTCCATCAATCAATACCTTTGCTGCTATGAATATAGATAAGTTTGGCCATCACGTTCATAAACGCTTACGTTTACTGGATGAGTTTAATAAATCTCAAACAGAATTTAATGAGCAGCTCATTAAAAAAAGTTGCTACACCAAGCAAGAAATAGATAAAAAATTGAAAGAAATACAGAGTCAAATTGAAGCGTATATAAGTCAACACCAAAGTGAAATTAAACATCCAATAAATCACATTAATTAACCGCTCACTAAAAAATGACAAAAGGAGAAATTGTTAATGAAATTCATAAGCAAGCACGTAGAAATTTTACTCGTCGCTGTGTTGTAATAAAAGATATCGATGAATTGTGGTAAGCTGATTTAATTGATATAAAAAACTTAAGCCAGTTTAATTCAGGTTATAAGTATATTCTAGTTATAATTGATGCTTTTTCTAAATTTGGATGGACAGTGCCCGTTAAAAGTAAATCTATGTGTGAAATAGCAAATGCTTTCGAAAATGTTATAAAAAGACGAACACCTATAAATTTGCAAACAGATTTAGGAACAGAATTTTATAACATTGCTTTAAAAAAAAATATTGAATGAATATAATATTAATCATTACTCTACTTTTTCTACTAAAAAAGCATCTATAGTAGAACGGTTCATTAGAACAATAAAGAACAAACTTTATAAGTATTTTGATTTAGTTGGAAATTATTTATGGAATGGAAAGCCCTTACAAAAAATTATTAGTAAATATAATAACACTTTGCATCGTACAATTAAATTAAAACCAAAAGACGTTAATCCATCGAACAAAAGTATTGTATTAAATAATATCATAAAATCACAAAAACGTGTTTTAAGAAAAGAAGGGCATTTTCTAGTGGGAGACCAAGTTCGCATCAGTAAGTATAAGGAATGTTTTCAAAAGGGTTATACACCGAATTGGTCAACTGAGCTGTTTACAGTAGTAAAAGTAAATAACACAATCCCTGTAACGTATAATTTAGAAGATCAATACAAACAAATGATATTAGGTTCGTTTTATAAACAAGAACTTCAAAAAACTAAACATCCTGATATATATTTGGTTGAAAAAGTGTTGAAAAGAAAAGGTAACAAGTTGTTTATTAAATGGTTAGGTTTTAGTGAAAATGAAAATTCATGGATTAATAAAAATGAAATGTTATAATCTATAAAAAGTTATGGCACATAAAATATAATCATTTACATATAACCGATGGAAGGAGGTGGACTCATTAATAAAGTAATAAATAATTTACCGTTTGAGCGACATTTACCTGGTTATAATTATTGTGGACCTGGTACAAGATTGCGAGAACGCTTATTACGTGGTGACCAAGGAGTTAATAAATTGGACGAAGCTTGTAAACAACACGACATTGCTTACTCGAATAATTCTAGTTTAGAAGATCGTCATAAAGCAGACGCTGAACTCTCTAACATGGCTAAAAGACGACTTAGATCAAAAGATGCTAGTACTAGAGAAAAACTTGCCTCCTGGGTTGTGAGAAAAGCTATGAAAACAAAATTAAAATTGGGTGCCGGTGTTAAAAAATTTAATACTATAATTTCTCGTATACGTGCAAAATTGAAAAAATTAAAGCCTAAAAGTAATAAATCTGCTATTAAAATTGCTTACGCTATAGCAAAAAAAAAATTCATCAAAAATAAAGTTCGCATGCCGCGTGTAATACCTATACCTAAAACTGGAGGAATATTACCTTTGATACCAATATTTGCTGGGCTATCAGCATTGGGTGCTTTGGCGGGTGGTGCTGTGGGTGTTACGAAAGCTATCAATGATTATAAATCAGCAAAACAAAATCTTCATGAATCTGAACGCCATAACCAAGCAATGGAAGCTATAGCACTAGGAAAAGGATGTTATTTAAAACCATACAAAAAGGGTAGTGGTTTGTTTTTGAGATCTCCAAAAAACTAAATAAGAGGTTACCCAACCGTGCTCTAACCGATTTAGATATTATAGAGCATGCTAGTAATATACCTTATTTTAGAGGATATGCGAGATAAATTACCAAAAAAAAACAAACGTATTGAATGTGGTATTATTAATTTGGATGATCACCAAAATCCTGGAACACATTGGGTGCCTACGTGAAAAATAATGATTATTGCGAATATTTTGATAGTTTCGGTGATTTAACACCACCATTAGAGTTAATCAAGTACCTAAATAATCATGAAGTATTTTAGAATTATGTAAAGTATCAAAGTTATGATGCAATAAATTGTGGTCATTTATGTATTAAATATTTAAAAAACTATTGGAAATCTCATTTAAGATAATGAAATGTTGATTTACTATCAGTATCACTATGTCTCTTACGCTATCTATATCAACCTCCACTCCATTATCAACAACGAACTATTCACCAGCTTTAGAACTCAATGGAGAATATGAATGTGGTCTGCTGTACTTTTCAACATTTAATTCTATACCTAATATAGATAGTACCAATAACAAGTTATATTTTGGTAAAAATGAAGTCATACAAATCCCAGAAGGATCCTATGAACTTAGTGACTTAAGTGATTATTTAGAACAACATATGAATGGGTGTTCTTTAAAGTTAATATGTAATAATAATACGTTAAAAACTTCCATCACTTGTACTAAAGATATACATTTTAAAAAGAGCCCGATGCTTGCAAAAGTATTTGGTTTCAATAAAGAGACACTAAAAGCGAATATATTAAACGAATCTTCTCATCCTGTCAACATTCTTTCGACTACCGTGCTAAGGATAGAATGTGATATCATTAGCGGCTCATACACTAACGGTACACCCAGTCATATAATTCACGAATTTCCTCCAAACGTGCCGCCTGGTTATAGGATTATTGAAATACCAAAGAATATCATTTATTTTCCTATCAATCAGATCAACATCAGCTCAATAACTATTAGAATATTGGATGCAAATAATAATTTAGTAAATTTACGAGGTGAAGATATCCAATTGTATTTACATATAAGGAGAAAATGATTGACTATCATAAAAACTCACCACAAACATCGAATTGTCGCATTTCTAACCACACCATCAACAAAAGAAGACCTAAAGTAAAACTAACGAAAGAAAACAAGAAGTTTCTTAAATTAATTGGACTATTAAAATGAGTATCCTTAATATAGCAGATTCTCCTCGTGTTGATAATACCATTGAAAGTATAGAATATCATACGTATAAACCATATGTCAATAGCTTTCGTGAAAATGATGAAATACGAATACCTATTAATCAACAAGATCTATACGTTTTACCTTCAGCAAGTACTCTGTACATAGAAGGTGTTCTGAATGCTATTAAGCGTGACACAAAAACAGCAGTAACCAAAGTGCACTTCACCAACAACTCTGCACTATTTTTCTTTCAAGATATCCGGTATGAGCTAAATGGTGTAGAAATAGATAAAATAAAAAATGCGGGCATTACAACCACAATGAAATCTCTAATTTCAATGAATGACAACGAATCAAAGATGTCAAAGTCGTGGGGGTGGGATATCAATGGAACAACAAATAATTGGGCAGGTAGTTTTTCACTATCCATACCTCTTAATAAAATACTTGGTTTCGCTGAAGACTATAACAAGATTATTATGAACTGCAAACATGAATTAATATTACTTAGAAGTAGCACAAATCTCAATGCAGTAAAATTAGATGCTGGTGAATATGTCGAAAGTGTTGATATTAAAAATATTAGTTGGCGCGTTCCTCATATAAAAGTGTCTGATCGCGAACGAATTAATTTGCTTAAATATCTAGAAAAAGATCGACCCATTAATATGATATTTAGAAATTGGGATCTTTATGAATATCCAGCCCTACCAAAAACTAGAAAACATACTTGGGCTATCAAAACATCTTCTCAAGTAGAAAAACCGCGATATGTAATCGTAGGCTTACAAACAAATCGTATGCGTCATGCTGATAAAGACACGTATCAGTTTGACCACTGTAACATACAAAATCTGCGAGTGTTCCTGAACTCTTGCTACTTCCCTTATGAAAACCTAAATATTAAATTCGCTGATGATAACTACTCTTTAATATACGAGCGCTATACTAGATTTCAACAGTCATATTACGGACGTCGTCCAGAGCCTTTATTAAGTTATGCTGATTTTAAATCTAAGGCACCACTTTTTGTGATTGATTGTTCACGACAGAATGAAATTCTTAAGACAGGACCAATAGACGTACGCATCGACCTTGAAGCTGTCACAGAGTTTCCACAAGACACGTCAGCTTTCTGTTTGATTCTAAACGACTGCATTGTTGAATACAAACCTTTGAGTAGTATAGTTAAGAAGATATCATGAATCCAGGGCACATGATAGTAGATTTACAAGGATTTAAGGATTCTTATAATTTTTTTATTATAAAGGAGTTTGCACTAGCTCCTAATGATTATACTCAAGTGTTCTTAATAAAACCACCATACCCATACTACAATTTGAGTGATACAGAAAAGAAAACCGTTTCTTGGATAGAAAGACGACGTGGTATATTTTGGAGTGAAGGTTATATTGACTATCGTGAATTTAAAAGAATTGTTATCCCAATTTTAACAAATAAAAACATTTTAGTCAAAGAAATGGAAAAAATCAAATGGTTAAAAAGTATTTGTAATAAGTGTAGTGTAATAGACGTTGGTGAACAGGGTTGTCCTAATTTATTGCAATTATATAAACTTTATTGTAATGACAGAAGTGCTCTAAATTGTTTTTATCATGAAAAGCACTGTGCATTAAGAAATGTTATTTTAGTAAAGAAATGGTTCATTGAGAATAACATGCAAGTATTTAATATGTTTGACAATCGCAATTATGGGTATGTAGAGGATGGTATTGATGAGACTAGTCCACGCAATTCTCATTGTGAAAGAGAATACAAAAGACCAGAAAGCTATGATTGGATTGAAAATTGTTGTGCTTTATAAAAACCTGTGTATGTATCAATTAAGAATTTTAATATTGTATACATTTCTAATTTTAAGTTTTTTATGTCTTAGGATATTTTATTGATTTTTATTAAATTTTTAATTGCAAATAAATGGTATTTTACTAAAATAAAACAACATAATAATTAAGTTTCCATAATTTATTTAAAAGTAAAACGCACTGTTATAAATATTTTTTACAGTACCATAATACCTATTAGGATCTCACACTTAGTTAATAATCACTTACATTTTCAGACAATTTTTTTGTTATTTTACTAATCACATTTTCAGTCATAGTTAAAACTTCATCTATACATTCCGACACTGTATATTGCACACGAGTAGTTTCACAATTTGCATTAAGTTGTTCATTATATTCGTAAACTTGTATTTTAATTACACGATGTCCTCTTCTTGGGCTCTTGTTGACAACATATGACACAGCACCTTTGATTTTGCGCTTTCTACGTTTTTCTTCTTGCTTTTGTTCTTTGACAGCATTAGCTGCAGCAATTCGCTGCTCGTTTCTTATCTTTCTTTCGAGGTCATCCCAACCAGTAAGTGGGTCTTGTGCGTGAGGAAACCACATTGGATCAGTTTCTGATCCCATGTTCTGTAGAGGAAGAAATAAAGAAATAAGAACATAAAATATATAAAATAATAATAATAATATTTAAAATACTACTTGATCAGATATAAAATACTTACAGATAATATGCAGTTAAAACTAAATAGTTTAAGTTGTGACAAGCGTCGCCTGCCAGTCGCAGAGATTGAATGATTTTTCAGTATAGGAATGTAAATAAAATAAACTATTGAAGTATGTTTCAAGATTTCTTAGGAAGCAGACAGTTCTTATTTCGTAAATTCAACGAAATTTCAAACTTGTAAGGACTGGTTGGTAGAAGATATACCTAATTGATAATGAAGTATAATGTTTTAAGGTTTCTTATGAAGCAGACAGTTCTTATTTCGTAAAATCATTGAAATTTAAAACTTGTAAGGACTGATTGCTACCTGAACCTTTTTACTAATTGAAAATTTAATTAAAAGATACTGATATGCATGTTAGATATATATTGTATATTGACATATACATTATTACTATATTGGAAAGTTATTTACCTATATTAAACTTTTATTTGGTATTATAAATAAAAAACAATAATCATAATTATAAAGTATTTTATTTTAAAGGCTTCATTCATCTTATAATCTACGAGATATATTAATTTTCTTTTTCTTTTAGTATTCATAATGTAGATACATTCACATTCTTAAAATTATATTAAACATAACTTATACCAAGCTTTTGTAGCTACTTTATTTTTAGCAATCAAACGTTTATCATCATCGCTAGATAAAGCAATTTTATTAGTACTTCTTGTATATATTTCATGTTTTATTGACTTAAATAAAACATTGACTTTTCGTACAACGTTACCAGTGTATAAGGTATTCTCATAGTCAGACATTTTGAAATCACGAACAACACAACTCCTTACTCCTTTAGCTTTTTTTAAAGTTTTCTGCATAGTTTTAACACAATACAGTTTTGCTCGCAGGCCTACAAATTCTGTTATTAAATTACCATTCATTTCGTCTTTAAAAAGACCAGGTACTTTTTTATTTTTTAGTGGTAAGTTGAACATATTTTCACTATCAAAATTACTCGTGTCAAAGTAATCTAAAAATATTTCTTTAATGTCTTTATAAAAGTCTTTGATTTCTATATGATATATAAAACTATCAGTATCAGTATAACACAACTGTAAGCGGTTATCGTAATGAGGTTGCATAACTGAGTAGTGAAAGTCATACATTTGACTTTTAGATAATTCCAAAACTGTAAACCCTATGTAAATAGGTTTATCTAAAACCACACAATCAGGTTTCAACTGAATAGCAACTAAATTTTCAGTAAAAACTGATAAACTGTGAAAATTAGGATTAGCAATTAGCTTGCAAGCACTCAGTTTCTTTTTTGTTACATTTTGTTCATCATCCCACTCTTTGACTAACTTCACACTTACTCTTTTTTCGTTGTTTTCTAACGTTTTACCGAAAATACTGTTGTTGAGTAATTTAAAAAAATCTTGCTCAAAACTAGATGTTGCTTTTTGACGCAAAGTCGTGTTAAGATCGATATATTTTTTGAGAAAAGGTCTTTGTCTGAAAGCAATTACACGGTGTATTTTTTTTAAAACCAAACCATGTTTCATACAAGTTTTTAAATGAACGTAATGTATAACGTAAAAGTATTTATCATGTAAGTTGGGTACGAGTTTTGTTGGGGACGACAAAATGGTAAATCATTATGTTTATGATGCAATCCTTCAGGGTAGCATAAGTCGACTTCAAGTATAAATCCATAATCAGCATCATCAGGGATGTTTGTTATATTAAGACTGTCTATTTCAGTTGACTTTAAGAATTTGAAATCAGACATGGGTAGTGATTGGCACATACTAAATCCATATAAATTATTACAATCAATATATGCAATATACGAATCTGATTGCGATGGATCAAAATCTTCTAAATACTTGTTGTTACTTTTAGCGTGCCTATGTGAACACATGCAAATGCCTCCTCTAATTCCACTTTGAATCATCCTAAGGATTTCTAAATTATTTATTAACTCTAACTCTACACCTGTTTTCAAAAGCATTGCATCAAAAGAGAGACTCGGTGCGGTAACGTAAAATGCAGGATCCAACTTATAGTGAAATTTGCATGTTTTTCTAAATTTCTCAAATATATCAGTCAATAATAACACGTCGGTCATTAAGTAAATATCTGTGAAATGCCCTAAATTTTGTATGTTAAATGATGACCACACTAACTGAGCATGCTTATAATCCTTTTTAGATACATTTTCATTATTAAGCGCACTATAAAATTGTTCCCTAGCTGGAAGGGTTGGTTCTTTGAAACGTTCCCATTTATCTATATACTCGTATGGATAAACTCCTTTCCTCGTAACCAACTTGAACTCATTTTCGTTTGGAAAATGATTGTGCATGTGCGTAAATTCATCACTACTCATAGTGCATGCTAGTTTATGCAAGCTAGTTCCCAAAAATTTGAAAGAATCCACAAAACGAAGTTGAACGAATTCATCGTATCCAACTGGAACGAATTTTGTAAAACAAATATAGTTTTCTTTTGTTTTCGGTACAATTTTAATGGGCCCTGGTGCTTCTCCTAATTGTTTTATAAACAAATGACTGTCATATCCAGATAAATTATGAAAGGAAATTGGTATGAACTTTGGTAGTTTATATTGCAAATTGCACTGCATATGTGCCGCGGAACGATACAACCCGGTAATTCCACAGTGGTCCCGGACTCTGTTACCATAAAGGAAATGTCCACATATATGACAGTTAGTTGCATTTCTAAAGTCTCTTGCGTTTTCTTTTGTTAATATGATCGGCTTCTTTTTATTTAGTACTTTATGTATCTGTAATGAATCGTGATAAATTGATTCTATAAATTTACTAACACAATCAGGACCTCGATACGAAACATATCGATTATAAGTTTCATCAACAGAACAAACTATATGATAACCAAACGCCGCGGGTACGTGTTTTTGTAACGTAGTTGTTGAATTAGATACTTTCGTTTCATCTTCATGTTTTACTAACAATGACTCGAAATCAACATATATAACAAAAGGCATATCTTGTTTGCGTTCATAGTTCTTAAATTTTATTACTGAACCGTCCTCAGGTAAAACAGTAACAACACCTCCACAAGAATGTTTATCTAGTTGATCAGTTGTGTTAAAAAACAATAAACAAGTATCACAAAAATATAGTTTGCCGTGATGACTTGTTATTTGACTCCTGACAAGTCGTGATAAATCCTTTATTAGACAATAGTGTGAAGAAGCACCATTTTCAAGAATTAACAAATGTATAGTTTTTTTTGTTGTTAGTCACATTACTTGATTTTTACAAAGGACCTACTATACTGCTTTTATTTTCCAAACCATAGATAATAAATTTTATGTTTGGATTATTTGTTTCAAACATTTCTATATCAGCAAAAGTAACAGGAAATTGCATCCCGTCGGTGTTTAGCACAGTATGAAAGTCCGGGTAAGATGACACCCTCTCAGCATGGCTTGACGATGGAAATAAAGCCGCAGTGATACACCACATAAAGCAGTAGTCGTCGTGGTTTTGTATATTTAAACATGCCTTTTTATTTCTTATTTTTTTTGGTAGTGACACATATTTTGAACCACCCAAAGGTTGGTATTTATTTATATTTATTTCTAAATGTGAGTTGTTGAGGAATGTCCAACCACTGTCACGTTCCATAAATTCTTCAATAATTTTTTTTATTTGCTTTTTGTGTCGGACAAAAGTGTTACAAAATCGTAATTACTGTACAATACAATGTTTTTGGTACCAAATGATTTCATTTCTTGATTATTATTTTTCATCATCATGAACGAAGAAAAAAGATCAAAATTTACTTTTAAGCATGTGTGCTTTCCAAGTGAATCGTCTAAAAGCGACTTTATTTGTTTACTAATAGAGTTTAGAAATGCTTCCACACAGCCATGTTCAAACTTATCATGTGCTTTTAATCTATATGTTACAATGCGTCCCTTAAATGCTGATGATACGATATGTACACCATCTTTATATAGCACACTAGTATCTTTTTGTTTGTGCGCATTACTACGCAAGTGACCTACCCACGACGTACTTCTAACAGATATATCACAAGTCTTACAAAATCTCATTTTTATAACTACCTACTCAGATACCTTGAAGCAGCTGTAATATAACTAAATATTATACTTTTTAGTTGGCACTACTTATAGACATTTCTGCTTACCTTTCTTTATACCAACCTAATGTGAATGTACCTATGAATACACCCTAGATCAAATTAAAATTTAAAATCTCATAAAGCAATGTAAAACACAATTAAAAAAATAAAATTGATACTGTTGAGTAATTTAATAAAGTAGAGCATACAACTTAAGTATAATGAAATAATAATAATAATAATGCCTTATTAAAAATAAAATGTAATTTCATCAGTTAACATTTTTTTATTTATAAGACTACGAATAAGAAAAAAAACCTCTCTATTATTAAGGAAAAATAATAAAGTACAACATAAATCTTAAGCACAATTAAAAAAAAATAAGTAAAAATTAAATGTGTTAAGAACAATTAATTTTCCTCCGTTAAAATTATCAAAAAAAGTAACTACTTTTAAACTTTACACACAGGTCTGACGAAAGCTACATCTTAAAATGATAGCAAAATTTATTTATCTTGCTCGTTCCTGTAAAATACAGGTTCACTATCTTCAAAGCGTTCGTAAGCTTGGTTTAAAAAGTTTTGTATAGTTAACCATTCAGGGCTTAACA
Organism: Alsophila aescularia; assembly: GCA_946251855.1. NCBI lineage: Eukaryota > Metazoa > Arthropoda > Insecta > Lepidoptera > Geometridae > Alsophila > Alsophila aescularia. Next base: position 45,480,462 of record OX276378.1, read on the forward strand.
CGTCCGTCTGGAGTTTTACATATGATAATGCTTTTTTATATCGTTCTTGAGGTTTAGAAGACAACCAGTCCGACGTATTGTATACTTTGCAATCGATAAAGAAATTACCACCTAGCGAAGTGGTACGTCTGACTTGTCCCGTTGAAACGCGGGATGTGAAGCTGGATGTCGTTGCTGTTGCTTGCCCTGTTGAAATATTCTGTTCTTCGGCTTTGAGAATACTAAACAAGTCCACGTCTTTAAGTTTGCGCTTCTTTCTGTAACAATAAACACAGACAGTATAAATATAGGTAAGCCTTAGTAATATGAACATTGGCGACTGTACGCATATACAGTGAATACACAAAAATTTATTTTTTGTAAGAAAGTCTTTATATCACAATACAGTATACCTTTCAGTATACCTTAAGAGCGATGGTGGCCTAACGGTTCTATAGTGCAATTTAGAATCCGACGATACTGGGTTCGATCCTAGGCTCCACACCAAATGACTTTTCTGAGTTATGTGCGGCTTTCCATCGCTCCGTGCTTCGGAGGACACGTTAAGCTGTCGGTCCCGGCTGTTATTGATTCATAGCAGTCGTTAAGCCATATCAGAGACCTTCGGGCGGCTTGATAAACTCTGACACTAGAGGCTAGCACTACCTCATACGACAAACAAACATAATATAAGTATAATAACATAATATAAGTAAGTAAGAAGTATAAGTGTCTAACATAAGAACGAAATAGTAATTACGATAAATCTACAGTAGTATTATAATGAGAAAAGATTTGTTTGTATGTTTGTTAGTAATAGATAAACTCAAAAAAAAGATATAAAATAGATTTTATAAATTATCATAGAGTGACATGACATCGAGAAAAATGCAAAATATATCCATCAAATTTGTCATTAAAAAAATAAATAAAATAAAAATTGTTGTGGTGAAATGCAGGTGAAACCGCGGGAGCAGCTAGAGTGTAATATAATTGAAAATAAATTATCACTTACTTATATGAGTCTAGCGAAATTCGAGTTGGTTCATCAGGAGAAATTGGCGTGGACTTCCGCTTGCTGATCTTTCCAAGTTTTTTTTTCTGTATTGTTTCTATAGGATATCCACTCTCATATTCGTAGTCAGACCTGAGAACAAAACATGAATATATAAGAAAATTACCAAGGCTACTGGAACCACCAAGCGATGGTATCCTAACGGTTCAATAGTGCAACTTAGAATCCAACGATACTGGGTTCGATCCTAGGCTCCACACCAAATGACTTTTATAAGTTATGTGCGGCTTTCCATCACTCCCTGCATTGTAGAGCATGTTAAGCAGCTACTGGTACCACCAAGCGATGGTATCCTAATGGTTCAATAGTCCAGCTTAGAATCCGACGATACTGGGTTCGATCCTAGGCTCCACACCAAATGACTTTTATAAGTTATGTGCGGCTTTCCATTACTCCCTGCATTGGAGGGCATGTTAAGCAGTCGGTCTCGGCTGTTATTGATTAATAGCAGTCGTTAAGCCATGTCAGAGGCCTCAGGCAGCCTGACAAACTCTGACATCAGAGGCCAGCACTACCTCATACGACAAACAAACAAACGAAGCTACTATGACAAAAAAAATATAAAGATTTATAAAAAAACATAAATACTTACTTACATTTTTTTTTCGATTGAACTACGTCACTTCACTGGAGAGAATAATCACTAATAATGAGGTTATCGAAAAAAACGAGGCTTTTAAAGCAAATAAGCTGTATCGTCAGCAATAATACTTAATTAATATAATTTACTCTATATTAAAGGAATTATGACACAAAATAGCTTTGATTTCTTATGCACTTCTTACGTTTATAAACGGTCGAGGCGGCGCCTTTGACAAAATACCGACAAAGGACTATATGACTAAAACATAAATGTTGCAGTAAAACATGATCATACAGGTTTAGACCTGAATAAGTAGCTATGCCCGCGTAATATAGAGAAACAATTCACATCAATTACCTAACCCCAAACGAGGATACCCTTTGCTATGGGTACTAGATAACGTATACACATACATAAATATTAATATTACATTCATGACTCGGAAAACATTTCAGATCATCACACAAATGATTAAAATTTAAAGGATTCAACCCGGCGACCGTTCGATTGGCGTCATATTCAGAGTCACTAACCACCAAGTGTCATAGGCAATTTTTATTATATATTTTTTACCCGACTATAACAAGACAAAGGAAGGGTTGTGTTAAAACTAAAAACTTGGTTCGATTTTGACAAGCGAAGTATCAATCGATTTGTCTTCATCGCAAGAGTGATATAAGCTATATCTTACCCGATCGTAGTCGGGTTTTAGTTTTTTGAACTTATGTCTTGTACCTACGCGTTAGTTATATTTTATTAACACTTGTTTAATTTATATAGGTAAGTATAGTAAATACAAAAAATAATATTTTTTTCTAATTGACTACAACATCGCATCTACTATTATTTATTCTGTATTTAACATTGCTGAATTGCATATATTTCAGTGTCAACCTGCATATCAACTGATTACTCAACATTTATGGTAAAATCCAGATGTATTAAACCTGTGGATAAAATCTTCATAATAGTAAGTTCTCTAATATTTTTTAAAAACTATTTAGTATTGTGAAATATTGATTATAACGCCTCACAAACAACTACTTACTTCTACTACTTACTATTATACCAATACACATTTCTGTTTTTATTATTATTTTGAAAATACGCTCTTTACAACACTTTTTTTACACATTCATTTTTTTTTTGTGTGTCACTTTATTACTTACATGATTATATACATACATTTATGTAATACCACCTTTATAAGTACAAATTAAATGTCTCAAAATCATCAAAACTACAAAAAAATAAACATTACACTACTGATAAAAAATGTTACGAACCTCTATCTACACTGGTTGGTACAGTCAGACAAAAAAACATGTTTCTATAATGATTATAATAATATAAGGTAAAAGAAAAAAAAGAATACAAACTTATTTTTTATTTTACATTTTATCAAAGTATCAATACATATCATTGATATCATGAGTTTTGTATACCTAACATGTTCTATTAAATTATAATCTATGTTTACATCATGGATTCAAATAAGTTTAAAACAAAATAGTTTTACCGACGCAATAAGTTTTTTGTTTACAATATACAATGGATTTCATATATAACAACCTCGGTTGAACGAGTTTTTTGGTTATAGCGATGTAATACTTAAGTCCTGTGAATTTAAAGTATACTTAAAGGGAAACAATTAAAACTTTAGAGGGAAAATAGTTTGGCTATAGCGACTTCAAACGTAACAACAATTTTGGTTCAATTTTTTTTTATCATCATCATCATCATCATCAGCCCGTGTCAGTCCACTGCTGGACCTCTCCCAAAGCACACCACTATGGCCGATGTTCGGCTCTTCTCTTCCAACTGCTCACTTTGCATATATCGTCGTTCCACCTAGCCGGATTGCACATTACAAAGACTTTAGTATGCATACTTTTGTTGTCAACTGTACTTAGCGCTAAATTTGCTTACATCAAATTTCGCGAACTGTATTCGTATTGCGTCTCAATTGACTGTGAGAAAATTTAATGTATTTCTAGTTAAAGAAGTGAGTGTACCTATGTGTGTGTGAAAAAAATAATTTTATGTGAATATTTATGGTAAGTTATAATTATAGTTAATTGTACCTATCGTGTATTTGGTTTAGATAACAACTAAAGCTTTCAAGGAAATTGTTAAAAATTGTTTCAATGTAATTTTATAATTATTCACACAAAAACTTTGAGATATATTTCATTTTAAATTATAAATCAAAATAGTTTAATAAGCGTTATACTAGTTAAATTATACCCAAAAAATTACTTTTTATTCATCTATTTCAGGAACACTTAAATTCAATAAAAGTAATTGCAGATATTTTTTTTTTATATCAGTTAATCATGGTCTAATTTTAAAATTCTTTTGAGCCAAACGATTATAGCTAACATAAAATTTTAGATATAAATTAATGTTTACATATGAAAATTATAGACGGAAAAAAATATTAATTATGTCTCGTCAAGGATATGAATCAATCTGGTTTAAATTAAATAATTTTATTTAGATATCATTCGATGCAATAATCATGGAAAACTTGAATATAAATCTATGAACTTTTGAACCGTACTTGGTCATGGTTATTAATTGAATTTGAAAATATATTTTTTATTTTAAGTAATTCGTGAAAAACTTGATCGAAACTAATATCAAATATAAAATACTCAGTTTTTGAGCCACTCTGGTCGCGAATTATTAATATAAAATATATTTTTTTATTTGAAGTTATTCATGAAATACTTGAACGAAACTAATATCAAATATAAAATTCTGTCTTTGAGCCATCTGGTCATGAATACGAAATTAATTTAAAAGATTTTTTATTTTTTATTTATTCATGAAAGACTTAAGTCACGAAACTAATATCAAAATAAACCCTACGTCTTTGAGCCTCACTGGTCATGGAATATTAATTGAGATTAAAAGATATTTTTTATTTTAAGTAATCCATGAAAAATTCGAACCAAACTGGTAATGATTATTTTATTAGTATCAACTCATTATATGTTAAATCTGAATCAGAATAAAATAGATCTTTAAATCGCGAAAAATACGAGCCAATCTAGCGATTATTAGTATCAAACTAGATTCTTTACTTTATGTTAGTAAATCTGAATCAAAAGAATAAAGATCGTAGACGTTGATGTGAGTTATTATTATTATTATAAACTCATAGCGAGTAAATATTCTGCACTTATTTGAAATGATTTTATGTTCTCCAAAGAAGATCATTTCATCGCATGCGAGTCTAAATCTACAAGTCTCAAATGTAAGTACCTAAATTAAATATAATAATTATTTTGCTTAGACATATCGAGATCGATCGTTTAGAGATCGCTTTTAGCGATAAGACCGCCCATTGTGCCTATTTTTAAAACAAATTCTTCTATATGTGTTCCTTATTTCTGGTGTAATAAAGTGTTATTATTATTATTATTATCGATCGAAACAAACCTTACACTCATTAACTTCGCAAACGCATCGTCTCTCACGTTACGTTAGCCAACGTTTTAAACGATTGAATGTACAGCGGTAATTTTGGGAATTCTACTCCCAGGAGTGAGCGTAAGCGAACGTCCTGCAGTGAGCGAAGCGAACGTAAGGCCTGGAGTAGAATTCCCAATATTATCCTACTCACATCATCTATAATCCTCATCATCAAATTCATCCACTGCTGGACGTAGGCCTCTTCTTGTTAATGCCACTGAGCCCGATCTTCAACTCTTCTCGCCATTCGCAACTCGTTACTCCAGCTGGCCAACGGTCTCACTACTTTCTCCTAATCGTGGTCCCCACAATAAAACTCGCTTACCTCATCGGTTGTCGGTCCTTCGAGTTATTATTATTCGAGTTAAGTCACGGGTGAAAAGTAGTACTTGAGAATTATTTTGTTCTACGGATGTTTTTCTACTTGGGTGCTTATAACAAAATTAGATTATAGCGGAATCTATTTTACGCCAATAAGCGTAATTCAAAATCTTTGCATTTCACTACAACAATAAATTCTAATTAGCTTGTGGAAACTATTTTATGAATTTGTTGTAAATAAGCAAATAAAGTTATTTCGATTTTCATAATCGATTATTATTGTTTTATAGTCTCTGATTAAGATGTCGCAATGAAAGTTGAACATCCCTTTCCGTCACACCAATAAAGTACGACATTGTTTTGGGTACATTTTGACTGTAAAAAATACGAAACTTCATTCGCGTTATTTCGATGACAGCCGTCATGGAGATCAAGCTATACAAATCAAAGTATAGGTAGTTGTTGTTATCATCAAAAGAAAAGTATTTTATCGTAAATTTTGTTCCAAAGAAAAAACAATTGACGCTGCTGGGTCATCTATTTCCGCCACCACTTGTAGTGCAAATAAGGATTCTCCCTCTGAAAATAACGATGGTGAACTTCTGCAGGAAGTTATTCTCTCAATAGAAGAGGATTTGTAAAGAAAAAAATACGAATAAGTACTGTAAATAAAAAAAACGTGATCTGAAGCTTAACTTTGAAGATATATATATTTTTTTTTTGCTTAATGTTGTTTTATATATTTTTTTGCTTATTTAGGCTACTTAGCTCAAAATGTTAGGCAAATTAGGCTACTTACTTGACAAAAAAATTAGGCGATTTAGGCTACTCGGTCGTCAAAATTAGGCGATTTGAGTTAGCTGATATCTGGCAACCCTGGGTTTTAGTTTAGATAATGGTGCAGCGTGTATATTAAAAATTTATTAATGAAATAAAACATTTTTGTATTGTACAAAACATTTTTTCCGCAAATGCTTGAAAGGCTATAACGTGGGCTATAGATAATCAGTAGTTAGTACTCATTGTGGCCGCGTTAGTGTATATATTCTGTGGTGTGGTGCAATACTGATTCATCATCATCATCATCATCATGTCAGCCCTTAGAAGTCCACTGCTGAACATAGGTCTCCCCCAAAGAGCGCCATGACGAGCGATCTTGTGCCACCTCCTTCCACCGACTGCCTGCGATGGCTCCAATGTCGTCGGTCCATCGTGTGGGGTCTCCCCACACTTCGCTTGCTTGTTCGTGAACCTAAGAAGTATATTCAAAGTAATTCGTGAAGCTAATTATACAAAGAAATGGACCGCTTTATTTAGATTTAATTTATCTGCTTTAATAATGGGGTAAATAAAATCTGAATATGTCAAAACTGCCAATGTCATAATAAAAAAAAACAATAACAAATTTCACTACTCAAACAACTTGTCGTTCGTTTGATTCGCTCGTGGTTTGTGTATTTTTACGGTAAAACGTTTTTTTTTACCTGCTTTTGCATTACTACGTTCAGTTGACTAAATACGAAAAGTTAAGCGATCGCCATCTCTTTACGATGAAAGAATTATACTGACAATGCCATTAGGCATTAAAACTGCTCTCCAACAAACAGAAACTTTTTTTTATTTTAAAACTGTGACGTTGGACTCGGGAGAAAAAAGCTTACATTTTTATTTTTGTGCAAATTCTGCATATATGCCCTAAGTTTATGTGATACAAGTGTGATATATCCATGGAAGATGGGACGCGACTTGTGTAGACACCCTTGCCTTCTCATGTTCAAGGAACTCAAAATAAGGCTGGAGCGGCAACTGAATCAGCTGATAGCCTCAAAAGGCGCAAATATAGTACCCTCGACAGCGGATATATATTTAAGCCTTTTGGGGTAGAGACACTAGGGCCGTGGGGACCAAGAGCTCATCAAATATACAAAGATCTATCGGGGCGTCTGGTCGAAGCAACACGTGACCAAATGCTGGCCTTTACTTTGCCCAAAGACTAAGCATTGCCATACAAAGTGGCAATGCTGCCAGCATTTTGGGAACGTTGCCCACAGATTATTAGACTATTTTAGTACTATTGTAGTTACTCGAATAGATCGTTCCCTCAAGAAATCAACTATCCAATTGCATAAGCCAACAGGTAAACCATATGAGGGAAGCTTGTTTAAAAGGCCATCGTGCCAGACCCGATCAAATGCCTTCCATATGTCAAGGGAGACGGCAAGCGCCTCACCATGCATCTCTATGGCTTCGCTCAGTACGTGAGTGGCATACGCGAGAAGATCCCCAGTAGACCGGTTTCGGCGAAATCCGTATTGCCGGTCACTGAGAAGATCATTGTCTTCAAGGTATGCCAAGAGCCTAATGTTTATGACACGCTCCATACACTTACAGAGTAAGGAGGTAATTGAGATGGGACGATAATTAGCCGGATCAGCACGACTACCCTTTTTTGGTACTGGTTGTACATTGGCAAGCTTCCAGCTCTTCGGAACTTTACCTGAGTGAAGAGAGAGGCGGTACAAACGCGTTAAGATGGGAGACAATTCGGGCGCACAGTTTTTCAACACAATCGCTTGAATACCATCAGGACCACTGGCCTTGTTCACATCTAGAGCTCGAAGCGTTCTGAGAACCTCCTTCTGGCAAATGCGAATTTCGGGGATAAAAACCCCGCAATGAGGAAGGCAGGAAGGTGTCTTGCCAGAAGCATCTAGATGCGAGGCTTCTGTAAAAAGAGAAGCAAATAAATTCGCTTTGTCTCCAGCAGTGTGAGCTAGTGATCCATCACGTTTCAGCAATGGTGGCAGTGAGGGGCGGCAGAAGTTTTCTTCGACCGACTTGGCCAAGGACCAAAAAGCTTTGCTACCCGCAGGGTATGAAGCCAGTTTGTCCCCAATGCGACTTACGTGTGATCTACTTTGTTGCGCTGGAACAAGGTTGACGGCTAACCTCGGATAGCTGTCAGCCTAGCGGAGCGTCGTGTCGATGGGCAGCGCGGCCATATTGGAACGTGAGATTTTGCACGTGAGGCGCGCGCGCCATCGGATCTCCAACGAATCGCTATTGTTCCGCGTAACCTTGCTACTTTCTCTTGAAATTATAATCGGATTACACGCAATTAGAGTTTTCCTACTTATCTAAGTGTTGATTTTGTTAAATTAATGAGTGAAAGAGAATTTTTCGAATTAAAGAACATTTTATTGTAACCTGGTCGCTACTTCGTTCTCATTCGCCCAAATACCCACGTGAGACGCTATGGGCGATCCTGATGAAGGCGGGGGTCCGCCTACATGCATATGTCTTATCCTTTTCGCGTATACGCCTGTTTATGTTGGGTGCCAGTATCACTGGATCCCAACATAAACAAACTAATGTCAGCTTCTTTGATTATATACCTGTCTAGATAGATAAATGTAAACATATAACACGAAAAGAACGGCCCAAGTTAGGCACAATGTGTGCGTAGCGCTAGTGTACCAGTTATAGATAGTAGTCTATAACTGGCAATGTGTGCGTGTTTAGGGATAACAGTATAAAATAATAAGGTACTATTTATTACAAATCTACTATCCACTTGAGCATAAAAAGCGGTATTAAACGGTATCCCAGTAGTAGCTACGTTACTTTCATGTAGTTTTTATTATCTACTATTTATTACAAAATCATATCGAAATGGTGAGTTAAAATGATTATGACTTTAATTGATGTGTGTTTTGTATACGGCGTTTGATTAAAAAGTCAATCAAATAAAAAAATGAGCCGTCGCGTGACGCCAAGCAGATGTGTAAACATAAAAAATGAAAATATATAAAACAACGAGCAATGTTTTGCACCACGCGCTCTCATTGGTCAACTGGAAATCAGAAACTCTTCTTCTTGTTCTTCTTATTCTTCTTGTTAATGTTGTTATTCTTGTTCTTGTATTCTTGTTCTTCTTGTTCATCTTGTTCTTCTTCTTGTTGTTCTTTTTCTTGTTCTTCGCGTCATGGAACGCTCGTGTCGCGGAACCGCTCGATGTCCACGTAACTAGATCGCCACGCCACTCGATCGCCACGCCGCTTGATTGCCACGTCAACAGTCAGCGTTACCCCCGTACCACACCATTAGATGTTTACACATCAAAAATGGCTAACATTATCATAATCATCTTTCGTCATCATTATCATGTTGGAAGAAATATTTTGATTAAATTATCCTTCTTACCTACCCCGATTTACCAAGGTGTCTAAGAAAAAGGCTGCGTGAAATCGGTCCCGTTTAGTACTCGACTGGCAACTCCGTTCAATTCAACTAACCTACAAAATATCGAAACGAAATTGTGTTTCGATAAAAAATATACTAATAGAATTTACTAAATTACCGATGGAAAGTGATCTTTGTCCTATTATCACGTTTTCCTGCATGGTTGTGACACAATTTAACGGCACTAACTGGCATAGTATTTTAGTTTTCATAAGCACAACCAGGCGTAGTGATTCAAGTGACACTGAAGTAATGGACAAGCATATCTATCAAATATGGTGTTCGTTAATGTGCACGAGTGCGGACAAAAGAATCAAATGCAGAAATAAATGTCATTTTGTGATTTTTCCAAATCTCCCTCGGAAGTTTCAGTAAATGTCCACCATTTTACTGATTCGTGACTTTGACAATAATTGACTGTGACGTGACATTACTTTAAAATATAATACACTTGACATTGGCGAAATTGCTAGTAGGCCAGTGCCTCCGCAGAAGCCATCCAAAAAAAAAGAAGAAGAAGAAGTAGATATCAGTATCTTGACAAGTTTTTATTTTATTTCGTTGAATGACGAGACGTGCAGGTCGCTCGCCTGATGGTAAGCGTCACGCCTGTCCATAACAGTTGCAGTGCCACCCAATTCCATAACTTGGCTACAATCGGATTATCACTTTTTTCATAGCAAATTCGACTCTATCGCAAGGCATTAGTGGCTGCGATACTGAGAATTCGATTGAAGCCAAGTTATGGAATCGGGCTGCAGAACTTTGGTTGCAAAGTCTCTCTCTTTTTTTTTTATTCGATGGCTTCTGCGGAGGCACTAGCCTACTAGCAATTTCGCCAATGTCAAGTGTATTTTATAGTTTATAGTAATGTCATGTCACAGTCAATTATTGTCAAAGTCACGAATCAGTAAAATGGTGTACATTTACTGAAACTTCTGAGGGAGATTTAGAAAAATCACAATATGTCATTTATTTCTGCGTTTGATTCTTTTGCCTACACTCGTGCACGTTAACGAACACCTAATGGTTAATATTCCACCAATATTACACATTAACACTCGAAGAAACACAAAATTGAGAATAAAATCAAACTTTACATCACAACATTTTGAATTTTTTCAAAAAAACCCCCTGTTGCATAGTCTTGCGCGTCACTGCACTGCGCACGTCACCCTGAGACATTGGTTCAAAGAGCATTGGTTGTTAAGTCTCTCATTGCCCAGCAGCGTTGCCAACTTTATTTTTTAGGGGATCGTACCATAGACTAGAAAAAAACATATTTTGCTAAAAATTCATGAAAAAAAATAGTACGTTTTCAATTTCAGTAAAAAAATTGTAAATGATTTAAATAATATTATTATAACTTCAAACCCCAATCACAATTTTATAACAAGTATCATATTAATTTTAGTCACTATATTATTTATACTTTGAAAATCTGATTGCTACTAGCGCATTTTTGATTAATAGCAGTCGTTAAGCCATGCCAGGGCTGTGTTCACTTACACGCTCGAATCATCCGTGCGATTATCGCTCGATCATCCGTGGCCCAATTCCATAACTTGGCTACAATCGGATTATCACTTTTTTCATAGCAAATTCGACTCTATCGCAAGGCATTAGTGGTTGCGAGACTGAGAATTCGATTGAAGCCAAGTTATGGAATCGGGCTGCCGGAGTTAGTGAACGACTTTGGACGTCCACATAGAACTGACAACTGTCAAGTGTCAGTTTCATACTATTCCTCCCCTCCTCTACTATTTTTCGGATGACCCAGGCGAACGCCCGACGACGCCGTGAACGATTTCGAGTGATCGCGCGGATGATCCGTGCGTCCTCGAACGTATAAGTGAACGAGCCCCTGAGGCCCTCGGGCGGCTTGACAAACTCTGACATCAGAGGCCAGCACTACCTCATACGACAAACAAACAAACTAGCGCATTGGCATAAGATACGGCTATAGGATAGTACCTAGGTGGACATTTTGAGTATTTCTAAAGTGCGAGTTGGACAGAGTTTATAAATTTATTGAATGCATTCATAAAAAATACAAAGAAGAACTTTATGGCTCGTACAAGTCTGTTGTTTTCATTTTTATATCAATAAAATTAACATCATGTAACATTATTTTGCTATTTTGGTATGAAGATTGAAAGATTTGGAAAGGTCGTATATTTGCGTACGATTTCGAATGCATGAACGTACATCGTATCAGCTGCAGCTGTTGCCCAGTAATTTCGCTGGAAACATTGCCCTAAAATCAAAGTTTCTCGTATTACCCGACTAGAAAAGATAGTCCTAGCTTATCATGTAAGTGCAATATTTTGATGTGTCTCCTTAAATTATTTGGGTTTCCATCGAGTTAGGGATACCAGTGCTCAAGAAGTTTAGTTTACCCATAAATAAATATTTCTCTGTAGATGGATGAAAACATTTTGAATCCCTTTGCTTTCGCAAGCCAATGCATACGAATTTTAAACATACATACGAAGCTGATCCATAAAAAATGCCATTCGCGTTCATTGAACTGCTTATTTTTTTGCGATTTATTGATTTCATAGTAAAAGTTGCAGTTGACTCGATGATAATTATATCCTCAAATATGTTCTATCTGACCCTGTATGGGTCAGATAGACGACGAACATGTTTGAGAACACGACGAACACGTATTACATAAATAGTACAATCATGTGCATATTAATATGATTGTATTGTATGTAATTGGAGTATGTATGTACGTATGTATGTAATCATAAAACAAAATGTGATACAATTTGTACCTCAATTTTTATTTTGTACTTTTCTGACTCCATAAGAAGATAAATCAATCGCGATTGAGCAACCTATTACTATTAAATGAGTGAATTGATAAAACTGGTATGTTTAAATAATGCCCAAATGAAAAATCGAAAATTACAACCAGCTAAACGGCTGTCAAAGGCGGGGGTTTCTCTTTAATCACACCAAGTTTGACTTTTTATGTATAACCGTTTTACGGCAGCAAAAAATAATAAAAACGTTTAAAAAACACGTCTTGTATTAATATGTGCGCCCCTTATTTTTACACGACCCAAAAAAAGAAGTGTAATGTTTTAAGCATTCATGTATGTTTGTATGTATGTGAGTTTCTTTACTCCACCATAACTTTTAAATGCCTGAACAGATTTAGACGTATGGGGTATCGTTAGAATCCTTACATCCCCCGAGTAACGCAATTTTTTTTTTAAACATTCAATGTGGCGGAAGTATGGTTCAATTTTCAAATTCAAATATAATATTTTTCGTATTTTCCAATCAAATTGAAGGCCTTGATAAGCACATTCCAACAGTATATAATTTATTGGCAAAAGCTCTTTTTTGGCAGGGCAGGCGTGTTTTTTTAGCTTTTAAGCTAGTTAGGTATTTATATTTTCATTATTTACAAATATATCCGTCACCACCAAATTGAAGTGGTTGTAGCTTCTTCGGTATATTATTTTATTTTTCAGACTACGGCGAATCAAAAAGGAGGGTTATGATTCAAACCAGCATGTATGTGGGTACGTTACGTATGTATGTATGTATGTATGTTCATCTGTTCCGTCATAATTTCTAAACTACTTATCATAATTTGACAAATGAGGTATCGTTGGAAGCGTCTTCATTGTCCGCTGGTTTTAGGCTATGTGACGTCACATTAAATTGACTATGGATATAAAGACGTGAACTAAAAAAAAAACACCCTTTTTGTTACATTTTCTTGTTGCGATAAAATAAATCGCTGCAATCCTAGGCTAGATATGATTATGACTGGCACAGCAGAACAAACTGGCATAACAGAATCCTAACCTTGCGAAATCTTGGCTCATCACACGTTCTGGTTGGGATATTTTGTTTTTTCACGGCAATTTCAGATAGTGTGAGAGGAATAGAAAACATAATAGGGGCGAATGACCTTTACTTTATTCTATATTTCTGGGTGAAATCTCCAGTGTAGGTATAAGCTTCTTGGTCGTCGCCTAAGATTTCTAATAAAAAATATTGAAAATATCAAATCCATACATTTTTTTACATCCCTCGTGTTTTTATAAATATTTTAATTCGGGATCGACTAAAATAAATTCTAATACGTGTTTGTTATTCTTCTGTTCTCAGAACACATACATTTGTATATATGAGAGGGTTCTCAAGTTACCATAAAAACGGTTTGTTTACACAAGGGTCGCCGGGCCCAAAAGGGGTTCCTTGCGGAAACTTTACTTTATTTATATATGACTTGATGATTTTCGAAGTTTCTTTTTCTCGCTCACTAAAACAGTAATTTCCCCTAAAAAAACTTTTTTTATTTTACTAAAACTATAATATAGGGTAGATCCAACTTCGACAATGAAATCAACCGACGAATCGGATGGGCAGCGTTCGGGAAATTACGCCCTATCTTCTCGTCGCAGATAACGCAGAGCTTCAAGACGAAAGTTTATAATCAGTGCGTGTTGCCAGTGATAACATACGGCACTGAGACGTGGTCGCTAACTCTATTGGTCTCATACTCAAGCTCTAAGTCGCGCAGCGTGCAATGGAGAGAGCTATGCTCGGTGTTTCACTACGTGATAGAAGCCGAAATGGGGAAATTTATAGAAGAATCAAGGTTACCGACATAGCTCTCAGAGTTTGCAAGTTGAAGTTGCAATGTCCAGGCCATATAGTTCGCAGAAGCGACAACCGCTGGGGAATAAAGGTTCTCGAATGGGGACCACGAACCAGCAAGCGAAGTGTAGGGAGACCCCCAACACGATGGACCGACGACATTGTAGCCATCGCAGGAAGTCGGTGGATGGAGGTGGCAGAAGATTGCTCGTCATAGCGCTCTTTGGGGGAGACATATGTCCAGCAGTGGACTTCTAAAGGCTGATATGATGATGATGAGATTATACTATAGTAATTTTTATTTTATAGGTTCCTTTTGAAGCAAATAATAAAAATAAAGTTAAAAACGCTAAATACATTTCTATCACTGTTTGTTTTGCATGCTTAATGGATAAATTTTACATAGGAAAACTCATTTGCATTTTGTAGTTTCGTTCGGTTTGCGAAGGATTGTTAATGGTAAATATGGCAATCGAAACTGCCCAAAACGGCCCTTTGTCAATCCCAACTCAGAGAAAAATATCAAGAAATGGCTAAAAGTATATAAACTTACTCATAACTGGTAGTACACATATTATACAGAACCTCTATGACCTAGTAGTCGTTAACTAAGAGGGTGATTTATAAACGAAACACATCAAAATAAATTACATATTTAATTATTTTATTTACAGAAAATATTAAACCAAATTCTATGTATTGTTTGGTAATTAATTTTCTATTTGAATTTAGACAAATTACTGCTGGTATTACATGTTATTACAAAACTCTCCTGTTCCAAGCATATCGCCTTGAACATCATTTGAAATTATGATCTTTGTTATTTTTGAGTCTCCAAGAGAATTTTGTTTTGCACTAACATATTTTATAGATATGATTAATAAGTCAGGCATAATTGAGTGCAATTACGAGTACCTACAACCAATAAATCGTAATACAAACGTCTTATTTACGTAAAACGTTACAATATTATAATTATTAAGCAAGCTGTAAATGAGGCGAATGCCGTATTTAAGAGATAATGGTAAGATACAATTATATCACTAGGTTTAAATATATAGCGCAGGAGAGAATGATTTTTAGAGGGTAGAATTCAAAATGAACATGCCGTGGCTGTGTCCAATGTAACAGTCATACAACAAGTGTTTTATGACATAGACACAGAATAAATAGTAGCACTACGGCATAGGGTCAAGTGAAGCATGTCAAAAGAAAAATACTTCACTAACCCATCGAGTGAGGAGTTTTAAAGATAGCTAGTGACTATTTTATAAAGTCCGTTCACTTTGGATTAGTTAAGAATTTGGTTGTACATTTAACAAGCATCTTTAGAAATATTAATTAAAACTGTTTAGCTGTCGAGATTTACAGCGGGGCGCAATTAAGTCTTAACCCAATCAGCGTGGCGAAGCCCGTACTCTTTATCTGTGAAAGAATGCCTGAGACTAACAATGCGCGATTATCAGTCATACTAATCATATCATTAAATTATTCCTTTCTTTAGACTTATTCAAACACTTTGTTACTAATACTTTGATACCAATTGCCAAATTTGCTCCCAACCGAACCGAATGAATGATCATAATTTCGTATCATTCATTCATTCCTCACAAGTTTTATATAATGTGCTTAGCTTGCCATGTTACAATTTGCCAGTCAATAAGGTGTAAAGAAAGAAATTACTATAAAAATTGCCAGTATAAGAAAATAATATCACCCCGCTGTATTCGCTAGAAACCCAGCAACACTGCATATGACTAGATAGACAAAAATAAAACGGTTTCACAATTCTCTCCTGCCGAACACAGAAACGTTATGTTATGATAATCTCCTTGGCGGGTTACCGTGTATTTACTCATTTACATTGATCAAGCAAATGTAATACAGTATAGAAACTACAAAATCCGACAAGAAATAACGACAGCTTTTATGCAAGGTAACACAGATTTACATAGCAGCATACTCTACAAGCTTAATTCGACTTACGCACATTAAGAAGCCGTATTATGAAGGGTTTCTTACGGCTTAAGTACGAGGACTATGATTGTCATGTAACAAACGGTTTTTTTACAGTGACTGGCGCGAGAACATTCTACTAGCGATATGATTAACCCACATTTATAGAAAGCGTTTGGTGCTTACATTATTTGTGACTTACGCTTAATTCCTCACAGATGTTGCTGGAGAAAGACAGCGCTATACAGAACAAATTTTAATCTCACTATCCCAATTACCATGCCATATTCCTTGCCGGTGATTGTAAGCACACATAGAAATACACAAGCGAAGAATAAATATTACTTATATAAAAGGTTTCAGTTTGCACACTACGGTATTGAAGACGACTCATACTAGATGCTTACAAGACTTCAGGCAATGTACATAGTATTATAATCATTAGTAGTACAAGTATTATAACCATGCACAGACATAGCAAAGCTTCTATAGGTACGCGTCCACTCGTCCGCTCTCTCGGCACACATCAGGTACGCGTCCACTCGTCCGCTCTCTCGGCACACATCAGATACAATATCAATTTATTTTGTAATGATTGATAATAAAATACGCCAGTAACTATAAACTCTTTTTATTGCAAAAAGATTGCTCTTTGTAATAATAAGTAATATGACAATAAAATAAAAAACAAAAGCTTCTATGCAGTAGCCATGTAATTTCACGAGTTATTATTGTGTTTAACTCATCAAGCCCTTTCATTTGATACCCATATCATAGGGGTTAATATGGAAATTATAAATCGCCATTTTGTGATGTACGTCATATTGGATTTAAAATGAAGTCACTTTACTTTTTGTATTTCGCTCATAAAGCCTTTTAATTTGATACCCATATCATAGTGGTTACTTTATGGAAATGATATATAATTATTTTGTAACGTCCGCCATATTGGATTAAAAATGGCGGCATTTAAGTAATCGTGCATTGTCATGAGAACCAAACGTGTGTGCCAAATTTCAGCCCGATAGCCTCAGTAGAAGTGGGTGAAATATTGAATGCAAAATTCCAGGACATACATACATACAAGTGAAGTTAATTATAAGCCTTTAAAAAGAGTTTATGCTTGTTTGGATTTCTAACGAACATTACCGACGAGTGCCGATGATAACCGAATGCGGTGGAAACCGAGAACTTAATAAAACAGTACTATCATATTATAACTACAACTAACATAACCTCACTAGGGCAACCAAATATCTCAATATAGCAATTAATAAATATCTAACATACTGAATGTAGGCTTCTACCGAGAACAACTTGCAACTAGCTACCATAAATGGAACTGAAAATATAAGTATGCATCCATTATCATATAATTATCACACACTTTAATGTTAGGTGAAAACGAAACTTACTTAAAAATTAAAAGTAGATAAATAATGACAATGTTCAATGGAGATAGCGTAATCATTACTTATCTAGCAATACACATAACTTATAAGGATTTCGTTTGAGACAGAAGCTAACTGAAAAACATAAATAAATAATTCTATTTTTCTTTAAAATAAAACTCTCTAACTTATAGTTAAAGTTTTGAAACGCCAAAACTTAAATAAGTCCCTATAAAACCGCTGATTTTATAAAAAAGCACACATTTCTAACAACCCAACCGAAAACGTAAAATATTATAATTGTAATAGTATTATTGTCTCCCTGGCGTCCATTAATGCTGTTGGCTGCTTTGCAAACAAACATAATGAATGTCGAATCGAACTGGGACTAACATCGAAAGCTTATGTACAAAATGGCGGATGAACAGTTGTAATTAACTTGCATTTAGTTACATAAATCTATTTAAATCCAAGATGATTGTCATGAATAACCATCAAAAATCAAATAAAACTAAATTATCATTTAAAAAAATCAAGGTACAAGTTTTTCTAGAGTGAACGAGTAAGAAAAAAAATATCAACTATTCATACCAAATAAAATTTAATCTAAACGCACTTACGAATAAACAATAACTATCAAATAAAACAGATTAATGGATTGTTAAATAATAACACAGCTTTTAATCTTCACTCCCTCGATCCGATCAGGTACATGACGGATGCTACATCTCTATTGTAAAGCCTGTGACAATTTGTCTACAAACACGCGAATACCAACAAAGTAAAGAAGGACACAGCTATGCATTAGAAAGGGATGCAGCGAAATTGTTGATTAATTTTGTTCGGTCTTCGCAAATATTTGAACTAAGTGGAGCGGGTAACGAAATGAATGTCCTATAGCGGGCTAAAATAATCCAATAATGAGAACTGCTAATCACAGTAAAGTCATGTAGATCTGTAATTGAGTATCTATTAGCTGTTACAATTAAATGGAATGTGATAATTCAAAACTAAGTGTTAAGAGGACAAATTTAGAAGACATAGCATCGTCGAATGTACATAAAAAACTACAACAAAGAGAAATAAGTAGTATTATTTCTCTGTTTCATTTAACTGTCGACATAGCGGGTCGTCGCTGTCATTGTAGTCGAAAAAGTAATGATAAGGATATCATCGGTGAGTTTAAGTTACTAAAAATGGCAACGCTCCTAGCGGCACTCCCAGACTTTGACGGTCTGATCGACGCTGCCTGATATCACATATGGCAAGCTCCTGTGGAAATCTGAAAGTAAATAATAACACCAGATTAGAATTTGCAGTCACACGGGGCTTCCACTCTAATAATCTCTTCCGAATTTTTTACTTCCACAAATTCTAATCCCTAATATTATTTAAGAGCGACGGCAGCCTAGCAGTATACTAATGCGAGTTAGAATCCAACGATACTAGGAAACAGAATTTGAGCTATGCGTCAATATCTTTTCTAAGTTATGTGTGGTTTTCTATGCTCTATGTGCTTCAGAGGGAATGCCAAGCTGTCGGTCCCTTCTGTTATTGATTAATAGCAGTTGTTATGCCATGTCAGAGGACCTCGGGCGGCTTGATAAACTCTGACACCAGAGGCGAGCAGTACCTCACACTACAAGTACAGTAGTCGCAGCGGAAGTATGAATCTCGGAAGTTATCTGCTAGTCGCTGCGCAAACGGCTATTTTTCAGGCGCAATCCCAATGTTACAATTGAAGACAGCATTGTATAACTGCCTCGCTCACTCGCTTACCTTTTTGGCCTATTCTATCTCGCTCTTAATTCATGCTGTTTTATCTCCACAGCAGTACCTGCGCAGTCATTCACAGAGCCTAACTTCACAAACATATAGATTAGCTGCACCTACTGACAGCAATTTAAGTTTTCAGTCGCCAGAAATGTTTCAATCGTAGGGCAATCAAGTTGTTACAACTTATTTGCGGATTGGTCCTGAATACAAAACTGAATTGGTATGCAAGCGGCTTTGCTTGGTCAAATATAAACAAGCCACACAGCATTGCAACAATAATAGGGTTCCAACTCAATAATAGAATGTTGCACAGAGCGCTAATCCGCCTAACATTAAAATAGCGCTGATTACAAAGATGTAGGCAGCTCACCAAGGCTGGTAGCGAAGTGCTGGTGCGCGTAGAGCGTCTTCAGGCAGCGCGTGTGCGCGACATCCCAGACGCGCAGAGTCTTGTCGTCGGACGCCGTGAGCAGGTAGCGCCCGCCAGGGTGCCACGCCGCGCCGCGCACCCAGTTGTCGTGCCCCACCAGCGTCGCCAGGCACTGGCCCGTGCTCACGTCCCAGATCTGTCAATACACATACAATGGTATTTAAAATTAAACATTCTGCAACGTGTGAGCAACATCTGCCAAACGTGAGTGCGTGCTGCAACTAACTATCCCACTTCTGATGACAAGCCCTATAGTCTATTACTAGCACTCTTTAAAACGATTTCATGGCAGCAATAGATTCAGAGATTGTGGTTATAGAGTGCTTGTCAATTTGATCTGTCATACTGAATTGACTAAATCATCAACTCAATTAGAAAAGTGATCTACACTACACTGTAGTCCAAAAAAACTTGTGCCCTACTCCACGAAGCAACTCTACAACACATCCCCGCTGCAAATCCTACTCTTCTAACCATTCTTTCATTCCACAGATGAACCAATGTAAAAATATTCTAGAAACACTAATATTCTTCACAATGGTGTACTCATGGCCGTAACCAATTGTCTCGCTCGCTTCGCTTGTGCTTTTAATTGTAATTATTATCGTTGCACATTTTCGAAACATGATTAATTTCAACAAAAAGTAACAGGAACAGCTCAAAATGTTCGCGCTCGCAACATTCGCGGTTTATGATCATTCCAAAAAGTAGAAATCATCCATACCAATATATGTACCAATATATGAAACGTTGTCGGTTTGTTTGTTTGTTTGTTTTGGGGAGGTAACACGCGATAACGGCTGGATGGATTTTTATGAAATTTGGAATGGAGATAGCTTATACCCTGGAATAAAACATACTTTTTATCCAGGAAAATTGAAAACTCTAACTATAACAAGATGTTTGATGGATAACTTGGCGTTTTTATAGCAGGGCTAAGTCGTTCGTACCTTGACGGACTTGTCCCTGGAGCCGCTGGCGAGGAAGGGCCCGAGGTGCGCGGCGCGGCGGTTGTCCCCGCCGGCGGCGTCGTTGACGGCCTGCGCCGCCGCCTCGGGCGCCCACGACACGCACTCCACCACGTGCTCATGCTCGCGTAGCTCCATCTGGTGGAACAAACGAGTTACTAATAATACTAGAGGTTGGCCCCTAACTTGACACCTTGCAATGCTCTGATTTTTCACATATTGGCTTTAGAAGAAAGTCTATAGCGCTCTTGTAAAACAAAAAGAAAAAACACTTATCTGCCCTTAAATATTATCCGATTTCAAATTTTTATTTTGCATTATGCTGTTTCATTATTTAACTACGCTTACAAATCTTCGTTTTTCAAAAAAAAAACATTAACTTCAAAGTTATAAGCATCTTAACTGGCGGTTTTTTGTGCTGAAACTAAGACAAATTTAAAATTCTCTTTTTCAAAAACAAAAAAGCTTTCTTAAAAAAATGAAACATGTAAGCGTAGATTATATTCTATTCAAGCGATTGACACTAATAACAAAATATTTCACCACAATTTAGGGGGTGGCAAGTGCTTTCCCCCAAAACACCAATTCTATCAAAAATTCAGAAGCAGCAACTCTCTATCGTTCGTAAAGGGCATCGGGGGAGGGAAGAAGATAGCAATACATTTAATAAATAGCCGCTTTGCGCAGATCTCGTCAAGGGACTATCCTCTTAACACAGAAACGATGAGGGTTAAAAACTATGTTTTGGTCATTAAAAATGTACGTCTTATGCTCGAAAAAAAAAGGATTAGACAATACCAGTGTATTAAATGACTCGGGACAATACCTTGCACTCGTTGGTGTCCGCGTTCCAGATGCGCACGGTCTGGTCGTTGGAGCAGGAGGCGAGCAGCGTGCCGTCCGGCGAGACGCGCACCATGCGCACCCACTCGCGGTGGCCCTTGTACGTCTTGATGCAATACCTGGAATGTCCGAACAATCAAGTATTCAACAAAAACATGAGGACAATGTAGTCACGAGCTGCTTGCTTGTCGTATGAGTATTTGAAGAGGGGATGGCTGTTACACAAGTCATACTCTTGAACTCGTGGTTGTGGGGACTGGTCCAGCCTGATTTCTTATTATGTTATTTGTTCTCTTATTATTTTTATCAATGTGATTATTGTGAAACGTCTCATTGGCACTTTTATCTTTTGTATTTGACATTTACATCTACATATTTATTATACTTTCTGACATAAAAAAATATAATTAAAGAATTGACAATAATGGAGAAAATTACATGTTTTTTTTTATTTTTTTTAACTGTATTAAATATAAATAAATCGGCTAAAAACTCACGAAATAGAAGATCGGAAATACTCCGACCGAAGTATTGCCGATCTTCTATTTCGATAGTTTTTAGCCGATTTATTTATATTTAATATGAATTTCACTCGCGTTAGTTTTCAAAATAAAATGTAACTCTACTCCATATCACTCCATATGGAGTAGATAGTATCGGTACTGGAAAGATTAATCAATAACAGCGGGGACTGAGAACTTAACGCGCCCTCCGACTTAGATAGGCATTAACTCTTTAATCGATAATTAACGTAGTTAACAAAATGCTTGATGCAATGCGGATCTCAAAATATGTTAACGCTCTTGTTAACTTTTTTTAATAGAACTTCCGTTAACTTTAGTCCGTTACATTGGTTGTTTGTTGACATGTTGTCATTATTTGTTTCAATGGGAAGATTTCCGTAAGGCAAATAAAAAAATTAAATAGTTCATAATAAATGTGATAGATGGCGCTGACGAGACATGGATCTGGAGATTTTGTAAAACCACACGAAGCAAGGCCGATAAAAAACTTTCTGACTAACATAGACAAGCGTGTATCTGTCTGTCATGCTTGTTTTTGTTATTTTATTACGTTTTATATTCTCTTTATTTTGTGTGGCTATTGTTTGATATCAAACAAAGTACTTTTGGTTTTCCACAACACAACACAAATTAGTGGGTACCTATATAAGAGTAAACTTTGCATTTTCATTGATCAAACAGTGTCACAACTTTCACTACGGCAGGTAAAGTCCCTGAAAGGGTCTGCGTTTCTATAGTAAACACCTGAAAATTTGTTATATTATAGTGAAAGATACTTTTCCAAGCTATGTTATGTACCTACGTCCAATCCAAATAGACTGACTCGTGTAATCTTAAATTTGATCCTTAGAGCACAGCGATCGATGAGTAAAGTTCAAATATGCTAATAAACTTAGACTGAATTGCCAAGCGTATAGCTTCGAACGTTAAACATAATTTCATGAACAACGTTGGATGTAAAAATAATTCTGCTCATTCAACTAAATTACTCACTGAGACACTTGCAAGTTTTGCCTCCTTTAAAGTATTACTCGCTAATCATTCTGGTGAAAGGTTAAGTTTACTTGTAACATTACTATTGCCTCACCCCGGTTTCACGCGGGTATCGCTCACACCGCGAAATATTTCATACTTTTAACATTTTTATACCCGTAGTAACGTCTAAAAGAATAACAAAAACATAAGTAAGCAAGATTCAAAATATTTGGCAGCAACTTTCGTGATGCTTTTTGACCATAGACAACTGCATTATTACTCACGTACTTTTCAGACTTGTTATTATTCCGTTTCCACGGAAGCGTAATTCCGTTACTTACAGCGAATACAGAATCTCAATTTTTGAAGAATAATATTCTGCTCATGATTAGTCGCTGATAATGTATATTTCTTTAGGTGAAAGAATTTTAGAAAGCGATACAGTATTTTTTGAGATTATCCATAACAAACATACAAAAATACAAACATACAAGAAATCAAATCTTTCTTCTATAAAATATTAGTGTTCATGAAAATTAGAGTAAATTAGCGAAGATAAAACTGTACTAGTGAAGTGAATACTCTAAAATATTTTAATTTTTAGAAAATAAGAAAATATAACCCTATTTCGGTTATGGTTCGTTTCGGCGTTTTTATTTTATTTGAGTAAATGAAATGCATTAATACCTTGGCCTGTAGATAAAAGCTACATAATATTTCAAACATATCATAGCTTATAGCTTTCCTGGTTTTGAAATCTAGAATACACCTTAGCTTTTATATAAAAGGTCAGTACATACTTCGGGCAAATGTTGGCACTTAGCTTACCTGGTATTGAAATCTAAATCTGCATTATTATTTACTAACGGCTCTGCCCTGTGGCTTCGCCCTGAGTTTTCCCGTTACCACACGAAAACTTGTACAGCTTCCTGTTAATCGTAACAAACAAACATACAGCAATAAAAATACTTTGCCTTTGTATAATGTTAGTATACGAGTAGATTTTGTACGTGTTCGTACACAATTACGAACAACTTACATATGTTTACATTGTGTATGTAAGGTATTATTTATAATTATGGTAGTAGTAGTAGTAGTGTAGGCGGTGTTGCTCATTTCAGGCGTACAGTAACCTAAGTAGATGAAAATATAGTATCAAAAAAAATCCTTTCAGTTAAAATAAATTGCTATGAAACTAGTTAGCTAAATACTCATTCAGCTGGTGAAAAACAAGCAAGCTTTTATTTATCTTTGTGATAATCATCCAAAAATAAATGGATACGTAATTTTATGAAATTATCGATCATGTAAAGTCATTACATTACTTAATTTGGCGATCCATAATATTAATAACATTTTCAATTTATTTTGCTTGTTAGAGGTCTTTGTTGAAGATAAATAATTATTTTTGAGTTGGATATTTAGGCCATTGTTTTTAACGCCCTTAAAGAATTATGAATTTAACTTTGTTTCATCCCTATGATATTTTTGCTCTTTCCTATATCATTATTATGATTTTATTTGATATAGGATTATTGAAGGTCTTATTAACAATAAATTGATCATAAAATAATATAAGTACTTCTAATAAAATAATGAATCTAAAAGAGTCAATTGGTGGACCTTTTCATTATATAACCTTTTATGATTAAAGACAAAAGGGACATTTGGGCCTTAAGCAGTATTAGTTAAATCCTTCTTGTGATTGATAAATATATACAAAGATTTAATCTCCTCTTTGAATAATTTTATGTTAAATACATTCTAAATTGTTTATCGGTGAATTTTCCATGTCGAAAATACCATTAATTACTCGGTAAATTAACTGAGATACACAATTATTACAATAGTTGATCCAAGTATTATATGTAAAATGTCAAGATTGGCCAAGCGGGTTAAAGTCAGTTACACCAATGTTTAATAAAATCTTGCAACGTTTGATAATTAGAATTAATCATATCTAAACTATTGTTTGAAACTTCAAAATATAATGATAAAACGCTTTCTTCGATTTAAGTAGTAGTTTACTGGTAAAAACATTTAAAGAACCCTCGTTATCGCTATGCTCTAAGAGGTTTGGTATTTTAAGTTAAAAATATGTAATAGAAGTTATTGTAATAGAAATTATTATTATTTACAAGGCTAAATTTGACCTGGATACC
Source organism: Alsophila aescularia (assembly GCA_946251855.1). Lineage (NCBI taxonomy): Eukaryota > Metazoa > Arthropoda > Insecta > Lepidoptera > Geometridae > Alsophila > Alsophila aescularia. The sequence continues at coordinate 45,505,796 of OX276378.1, forward strand.
AAACTCAATGAATGACTATGACTTGTGACTGTGTCAGTGACTATGACAATTTTGATACGCTGGGCGCTTACTTGTTTGGTGTTGGTCTAAGATCAATTACAGCGGTTGAAACTACCAACATGTCTATGCAAGTAGCAACTCTATCCGCTGGACGGTTACTTGTTTGGTGTTGGTCTAAGGTCAATTGCAGCGGTTGAAACAACCAACATGTCTATGCAAGTAGCAATAGAGTATCTCTATCCGCTGGTCGGTTACTTGTTTGGTGTAAGTTCAAAGTTAGTAGCAGCGGTTGACGGACTTACATGTCTATGCAAGTAGCAATAGAGGAAAAAATTAAATATTTTTTTAATCTCTATCCGCTGGTCGGTTACTTGTTTGGTGCAAGTTCAAAAGTCAATAGCAGCGGTTGATGAACTTCCATGTCTATGCAAGTAGCAATAGAGTATGCCAGTAAATTTAAAAAATCAATGTTATACTAAATTTACTGCTGAAAAGTGACACAATAAATTTACAACTATGACTTTTATTAATGAATATTGACAAAATTATTAAATAAAAACATAACAAATGATATAGTGGAAAAAAGAAAAAGAAAAGTTAATTGTATTTACAATATTTATAAAAAAGCCAATGAAATGTATTCCTAATGAATAAATCTACAATATTCATGGAAAGGCTATGAAATCTATATCTAATGACAAAACGATAAAGTACTTCGAGGACGAAGCACAGTCAGTATGGCCGTGTTAGGTTATAACATATTGATATGTTTAATCTGTCTAGTAACAACCATTTTTACAACAATAGAATAATAATGTAAGAGTTGACGATGTTCAGTTGCAGTACTGGACAAGACATTACAACTTGGTACTTACATTTAACGTATTTCACAATGAAATGAATATTCTCAGGTTATAACTTATTGATATGTGTAATCTATCTAGTACCAGACATTTTTATAACCATGTAAGAGCTGACGATATTCAGTTGCGGTACTGGACGAGATAATACAACTTGGTAGTTACGTTTTACGTATTTAACAATGTAATGAATATTCTCACTGAATCACCTCACCACTGACGATATTATAATGTATTTATAAAATATTGCACTTCAAGACAAAAGTGACTACCGATTGAATCTTTTTGTAAATAATTATGTAATTTCTTAGATCTATGGCGAGTTTATAATCTGTGATAATAACAAATTGTTTATGAAGAAAAACTGATCCGGAATCTGTTCCACAACTTATTAAGTAATAGTTTACAATTGATAATTATAGATTTATATAATGGTGTTTAAAATGCTTAGTACAATTATCCTTTAATTTTAAGTACAATTACTGAGTCATTGTATTATAACTCTGAAACATCTGTATTTATATTTCCGTTCAAATTAGAATGATTTAAAATCATGTATACTTACGATATTGATAGAAATGCTTAAAACTAAGTACTTACCCGATTAATATTAATGTATTATTACTTAATCAGCTCTGTACATTTAAACCTATAATTGTAGTAAAAATACAACTTCTCCCGCTAAAAATTGTAATTTATGAGAATCATATAAGAATACTGTTCTGACTTTCAATATTTGTTAACATTCTGAAAAATATGTATATAAACGTCTTAATTATTTAAATGATAACAATGTGTAAACAATACCGAGTTAACAATTATTAAATAGTTTCAATGTAATAAAATATGTACATTTCCGTCACTTCGGCGCCATCTGCAGGTTCATTCCTGCTGTTGCAATGACTACGTGACTTTGGCGGGTAGAATCTCTATAAAAAGCAGCCTATGGGCTGAGCAGCCCTCTCTGTTCGTTTTCTGTCGTCGTTGCATCAACAAGACACCAAAGGTTAAGTACAATTAATATTACCTACACTGTTATTCTGCTACTCTGTTTCTTTGTCCCATATTTACTGTGTATAACTGTGTATTTTGCAAATAGATATTGTCGGTTCTATGGTTTTTTCCATATTGGTTATTATAACCAATGTGACAGTGTTAGAAATGATTAGAATCACTTTGTTCATGGTAAATGCTTTTATTTTGTGCCTGGTGTAACTATGGTGATTGTAAAACGATAATAGTGTCATTATGACCTAGTATCACATAGAGGTTGTTAGTATGTTAGGTATTTAGTGTATGATACCTATTTTAATGATAATTGTAAAACTGATGATGAAAAAATATATTCGCCCCGTAGTTTCTTGCCAGTTCTTCTATGGTGGTGTATTCCGAATCTGGTGGTAGAATCAATAAAAAATATAACAATTCTATTTCCGAATCAATAAAAAAATATAACAATTCTATTTCCTTGTTTCTATGAATAATCCTTAGATTATACCCCTTTTTAGTACACATTAGGTAGGTACTAGACTGCTCAGTAATTTTCAAGCTTTTATTAAATATTCCTTAGGTTATTTATTCTGTAGCTGAAGCTACTAGGTACTACAGATACCAGCTATAGGATAAAGCAACTTGCTTTTATTATTAGGTGCAGATAAGTTTCATTTCCTATTCGACAAACCTGACCAACCGAAGGCTAACATTACAAAACTTAGATTTTGATAATCTTAACAGTACGTATAATTATTTATACATATGTATATAAATCTCACACACGCAATGGGTGAGCGCCTTCTAGGTAAATATAATTGAAAGATCGCAGCGCTGTGCGAGTTAAATTGCTCTTTATTGCGTTGTAGCGAGAGTTGCTATGTATATAAATGACTTTACTCAGTTACCTTTTTTATTTGTACTATTATTTATTCTGTGTGCAGGGTAAGCAGGAAAGGTGATGCTTCTCGGGAGCCCATTTTAGTTCATATTATTAATATAATTAAACTTTTTTTTAATATTCTTCAGATTTTTCAAAACTAATCCCACTGAAGTATTTGAATGTTTGTTGGGTTTAAACACATTTGGTTTTTGTAAAAATATCTTCGATAGAAACTGAATGACGTTGATTCATTCCATCGACGGGACCGTCAAAACGAGTGATTTTTAGGAAACTTTAGGATTTTTTTCTATAGGGCCAAAATTATTTAATCGTGTTTCAGTGACGACAGCCGGATAATAGTTATTTGTTATGTAAGGCTGCAAAGTGTTTTTTTGGCGAGAGTTTTTGTATTGAAACCTGATCGAAGGATTCTAGGATTGAACCAAGAGCGAAGCGAGTGGTTCAAATATAGAATCCTGAGCGTAGCGAGGGTTTCAAAAGTACGAGACGCCAAATAACTTTGCTGCCGTGCGAAACACAAAACTTTTCACCTCACTACAGCGAGGAAAATGCTAGGTGCAAGAAAAACAGCTAAAATAATGTATTAAATTTGTGTTTATGTAGAATAGAGTAGAAGAGTAGAATAGAAAAGAGTAAAATAGAGTAGAACAAAGTAGAATAGAGTAGAACAGAGTAGAATACAGTAGAACATAGTAGAATAGTTTCAAATAGAGTAGAACAGACTAGACCAGAGTAGAACACAGTAGAACAGAGTAGAACAAAGTAGAATAGAGTAGAATACAGTATAATACACAAGAATACAGTAGAACAGAGTAGAATAGAGTAGAACAGAGTAGAACAGAGTAGAACAGAGTAGAACAGAGTAGAACAGAGTAGAACAGAGTAGAACAGAGTAGAATAGAATTGAAAATGAAAAGAGACGAATAGAGTCGAGTAGAGTTGAGTAGAGTCGAATAGAGTCGAGTAGAGCCGATTAAAGTCGAGTAGCGTTGAAAAGAGTCGAGTAGAATAGAGTCAAGTAGAGTAGAATCGAATCGGATAATAATATAATATAAATTAGTAATAAAGTATTTTCAGTGAATTGTCGGTATAGAAAATTATTGAATAGAAAGATTCGAATTTTAAAAACTCTTTCCACGCTAGCGGGTAAAATGCAATTTTGCACTCAGATTTCGAATGACAAACAGAATCTTTCCGAGCTTGTGAGGTGAAAAGTATTTTGTGAAGATTTATTACACATAAAAAAATAAAGTCAAGTAACCTTTTTAAAGGTCTAGTTTTAAATATTCGTGAGGACGAATCGTCAAATTTGGATACCATTTCGCCTTAAATGTGCCTACCTATGCCTCCGAAGCACGAAGCGATGGAAAACCGCACTTGGAAAAGTCATTGGTGCGGAGCCTAGGACTGAATCCTGTAGTCAGAGTAAGCTCAATAAATTCTGGCTTCAAGATTTATTTATATAGAAGAAAGACTCATAAAGAAGGACTCAACATAATTTCCCCATCACGTTTTCAATTTGTGTGTGCGGTGAATTTTGGAATTAGTAGATCTGACCTTTGCTGTATTTGATTGAATATACTGACAGTGTAGAACATAATTTTTGGATTAGGAAGTAGTGAATAGTGGGCATAAAGTGATCATTATGTTTGCTACGATTCATAACGTCAGGGATGGTATATCATTTAATCATCAATTCGTCCGGGCAAACTACAGTTTATCGCGAATAAAATCATCCTGTTCTTCTATGATATTAAAAACCATTGCAAAAGTAGGTATAGCACCAACGCTCTTGATGTTTTTTGACAGACTTGTTATTTCGTTTCCATGGCAACCGTTCCTTACAGCGAATAATCAACACTAACCAGTTTTCCCGTGGAAACTTACCATTTTCCGGGATAAAAGTATCCTATGATTTATTCCAGGGTATAAAGCTATCTCCATTCTAAATTTCATCAAAATCCGTCCATCCGATATCGCGTTAAAACTAACAAACGTTTTCACTTTTATAGATATATTTTTTCTTATTATTTTTTTGTGTTGGTGTGGTGCGTTGGTATGGAATTCATAATTACGTCTAGATTAGATAAAAGGTAAAAAACACATTGAAGTGAGCGCTGAAACAACCAATGAAATTTGAATATACAACATCACTGAAATAAAATGTCAAAACTTGCTGTGCCGTACATATTTTTATTAGAACTTAGCTTGACGTCTACCACAATATTTATAAATAACAATAAATCCTATATCAATGAAATCACAAAAGGCTTAATAAATATCTAGTACATTACAAGTTTAGTCTTGTTCCGACCAGGAGAGTACAAGATGTTTTCGCGCTCAAAGAAAAGACGAGTTGTCGAGTCCGTAAATTGACAAACCTAAGAAAACGTGCCTAAGAAAGTGTAAAAAAAGATGGTACACTCAAGACTCACGCACACTCTTACACCATGTTATGCCGAACGGCCGCTACATCGCAGCAAGATCTCAGCCTTGTTAGACGTGTCAATTCTGTCAAGTTCTCACGGAAAACCACAAAAAATGCAGTCATTTGTGATAAAGTTGTGTATCAACCATAAAAAACACAAATTATCCACAAAGGCACACATACACAGCTGCCATTTGCTAAGCTTCACTCATTTGTGTGGCTGTGTGGTCCCCGTCTTTTTACCCGAGTACGGCGAAGCAAGGGGAAAGTAAAGAGTTCAACAGTGTATGTATGAGTGTGTGTATGTATGTAAGTATGTATGAGGGTATGTGGATGTTCCACCATAGTATCGCCCCTATTGGTCCAATTTTGACAAGCGAGGTATCAATTGATTCGTTTTCATTTATAGAGTGACACAGGCTATTTTCTTTACCCGACTATGGCGAAGCAAAGGAAGGGTTTTGTGTTCAAACTAAAAGTTGGTCCGATTTTGACAAGCGAGGTATCAATTGATTCGTCTTCATAGCAAGAGTGCCATAGTCATAGGCTATTTTACCCGACCGTAGTCGGGTTTTAGTTTTTGAACTTATTTCTTGTTTTAAAACTCTTTGGACGTACCATAACCATAACATTCCCAGAGCATAAAAATCACATACCCAGTGGCGACCTCCCAAGCCTTGATAAAACTCTTTGGACGTACCATAACCATAACATTCCCAGAGCATAAAAATCACATACCCAGTGGCGACCTCCCAAGCCTTGATGGTCTTGTCCCGACTGGCGGAGTACACGATGTCGCCGCTCGGGGAGAACGCGACAGACGACACGTTGTGGTCGTGCCCGTGCATTGTCTTCACGCACTCGAACGTCTGATTGAAGTCCCACAGCTTGATAGACATGTCGGCGCTGCAGGACACTGAAATATAACATGGGATTATTGGGTGGGTATTCAAACTTGATAGCTATTATGAATTTCGACTCTAACCACATAGAAATAGAGTTACAGATCAATTGGGCAATATTTTACAATTTGCAACTTTAGTGCGACAAAAGCATGACCACTCTACAACTTTTAATGCTTACTTAGGTGGCGTTGCAACAGCTATATAGATATTACACTCAACAAGTTCAGACTTAAAAATACAAAAACATTGAAAGAGGCATTGTGGTGAATGCCGGGCATTAGCTAGCCCATATGCTATATATATTTACCTACTGTAAATAAGCTCTATGTGTTACTTATAATAAAACAGTAAGTAAGAAGAAAGTCTGTACAAAGAAGATAATTAAAAAAACACTAAGTGACATAAAATAAGCTACTGAACAAGAATGTGTCATTTATTTTAAATGGTGTCTGTGTATGTTTGTTTGTTCACGCATAACATAAAAACTACTGGAGTGACTGCGATGCGGATGTTCACAGTTGGATAGCTTACGTTTTGACTTAAAAACTGATGTACTTAATATCTCAATCCGATGAGTAGAAGCCTAGTAATCGTTAAAAATCTTATTGACGGGTATAGGAATGTTGATCTAATTAGGTATTTTAGATCCTGGAATAACACATAGGGTACTTTTAACCCAGAGAAATGACCACGCGGGCAATGCCGCGGGCATCAGCTAGTAATACTGTAAAGCGAAAGTAGCTCTGTTTCTCTGTCTGTCTGTTACCTTTTCACGGCTGAACCGATCTTGATGAAATTTGTTATGAAGATAGTTTGAAACCTGGGGAAATTGGATACTTTTTATCGCGCGTATCGTAGTCGGCGCACACGAAGTCGCGGCTTAAAGTTCTTTTTTTTTTTTAATGTCTGTTTACCAAGTAGTTTTCCATGATGGTCGAAGGCGATGTCCTGCACAGAGTCGGTGTGCCCCTTCAGGGTTCGTTCGTACTCGCCGCCCTCGAAGTCCCACACTTTGATGGTGGCGTCCTCGCTCGAGGACACCATTAAACTGAACACCGGGTGGAATATTACCTGCAAATAAATATAAGAAGATTAGAATAGGATACGTTGATTTTGTAACTTGGGTACTGCTGACTGATGTAACTTTTATAATGTAACAAGCACAAATAAAAACAATATATAACCCCCAAGCCGCCTCAACCCCGTTATAGCTAAGAAATCACATCAGCTTTCAAACATAAAAAACCGCATCAAGATCGCCTCCCCCCCCCCCCCCCTCTACCTAATATAGCTAAGAACCATCTCGATCACATCAGCTTTCAAACAGAAAAAAATTGCATCAAAATCGGTTCATTCGTTTGGGAGCTATGATACTACAATAAGACACGGATACATACATACATACACACCCTAAACTCCTACCCCTAGCAAATATTAATTAGGAACTAAGAAATCTTCCAAAGCACTGGTGAACATGTTGAACATTATGCGTAATTGGCGTTCTGCCACAGAATAAATAATAGTACAATTTCTGCGTAGAATCCGTAAAGTCTATCTCATATAATTTGTTCATATAAAATGTCAGCGAACTTAACCGAGCAAAATCTTTAATTTAGCAGACTCAGCAATATTTTACTATCCCCCCTCCCTCCCCCCGAACTCAGTAGAGTGGGGTGTTTTAACTTTAGGGTGTGTGTTTGATGTATCACTGTGTGTGTCTGTCTGGGCCAACGTAGCTACCAAACGAATGGACCGGATTTTGATGCGTTTTTTTCTGTTTGAAAGATGATGTGATCGAGATGGTTCTTAGCTATAATGACTGGGTCGGAGGTTTTGAAACATTTATAACTTAGCTGAAATAATTAGAACGGTAAGTATAATAGAAACCAAAGGGGTTTAGTAGAACTCAACCCATGGAAAGCGAGATATTCGCCAAAACCCATTGCAAGAAACAGGTGCAAAAAGCAAAACAATAACATACAATCAAAGTGTTAATACTTTGTATCGAAACACTTAATTGGAATAGAAAGTGCTAATTTGGCACCGAATGTAAAACGACTAAAAAAGTTGATCAATTATTGGCATCGAAGATAAGAGTTGATCAATAAAGCTTTAAAATGGAAAGTGACGCTGCCACATCTTCCTGACCATATTTAAGATTTATTGCGACATTAAGTTATTATTTTAATGGCTTTAGAGTTGACGAGTTCATGACGTTGAGTGAGAGCAAAGTAAATTAACAAAAAAATGAGTGCCGTTTCGCTCATGACCCCAAACTTTACACAACCAGTCTATGTGGCATTTTCCGTAGTTTTATCCCTTTATCTCCTTTATCTATATCGCTCGGAGGAATCGTTCGTCAGAGCGAGAAGTTCTGAAGGGCGCCACACGCCTCTTGGCGTATGCGTATGCGGTCGCCCGATATCAGTGCATTTCGTTCTAGCGAACGACGCTTCTGGACGAGAGAAAGAGACAGAGATACGGAAAATTACAGTTCCGAGCGGACATGTAGGGCCCAACCCTTAATTACAAGATAACTGGGTCCAGTTCTCCAGATACCAACTATAAATTATCGATAAAAGAGAAAATGACCAAATTTACGTTGTAGGTACGTTTTAACAATTATCATAAAATATGCGAATGTTTTTAATTTTAGTTTCTCAATCACTTCCGCGGTAGGTTACGGTCTAATGAATTTGGATAATATTACATTAGACCAATAGCAACTCGCCCCGGCTTCGTACAGGTAGCGAAGGGTTTCTCTAAATATTAATTTATTCAAAATTTAATTTCTAGAGTAGGAACCAATCTTTATGGCGGCTGAGAAGTTAGGCGCAAGGCGCTGCGCAATAGCAAATTTAGAAAGGTATGGTGTACGGGGGATGCCCCTTGAACTTTATAAAAGTTATCTTCGAGACAGGTCGCAGTGCGTCAAAATTGAAAGTTACGTCAGTGCTGACTCGCCTGTGACCTTTGGAGTCCTGCAAGGGAGCGTGCTTGGCCCAACTCTATTTTTAATATATATTAATGACCTTTGTAATATGTCACTACATAATGGTACTGTCATCAGTTTTGCTGATGACACCGCACTAATTTTTCATGGGAAGACTTGGACTGAGGCGCGCTCTTTCGCGGAAAAAGGCATTGAGATAGTATCTAAGTGGCTAAACCACAATCTCCTGACTTTAAATCTCAACAAAACTAAATTTATGACATTTGCTATCACAAACTCCTCGAAGCCACAGAAGGACTTCAAACTTCACAAATGTGGGCTTGTCTCGGATAATACCTGCAAATGTATGGAGATTGCAAGAATTGGGGATTTAAGATACCTAGGAGTTATTATTGATGATCTTTGTAAGTGGAATCTGCATGTTGATCTCATTGCTACTAGGGTACGTAAGTTATCGTGGGTCTTCAGGAAGTTAAGACATATTGCTAAAAATGATTTAATTATTATGATTTATAAAGCTATTTGTCAGTCAATCTTTCAGTACTGCATTTCTATATGGGGAGGAATGCATAAAACCCATTTGCTGAAACTAGAAAGAGCCCAAAGACGTATTCTGAAAGTCATGTTCTCGAAGCCATTCAGATTTTCAACGGAACAACTTTATAGCGAATGTCAACTTTTAACTATAAGACAGACTTACATATTACATACAGTACTTAGGAAACATAAAATAACACCCTATCAGAAATTACTAATCAACTAAAAGGAGAAAGGAACAAGTTTGTGCTATTGCTCGATCTCGTACAGCTTATTTTCAACACCAGACCTCATATATGTCTAACTTAATGTTTAATAAAATTAACAAAATTAATAATATTTATGAACTCACTCACTCGAAAAGTAAATTTAAAATATATACATGGTTATTAACTTTGAACTATGATAAGACGGAGGAATTCATTACCTTACTTAGGTAGGGTATTGAGCTCTTTCGGCTACCTCATAGGTAATGTTCATACACATTCAACACACACACACACACACATTACATATACATTCCCTTACTTTTGCGTGTTTCAATTGGAAGCATCGCTTCGTTTATGTAATTTAAGGTTCCATAAAGAATTGTATCATTTAGGAAGGAGGTTCCCAAGTTACAGGTTAACCTAGTTTGGGGACCAATGATTGTAATGTTTTGTAACTGGAGCTTATTTCAATAAAATCTTATTAAATCTTATTATTAAAAAAATATGATGTAAGCGGGCTTTGGACGTGCACGCTACATCCGTACGCTGCCCACATGCATGCGATTTTGTTCAAGTACAGTCTAGTTAGTTATTTTAAAGTTGTTTGTTACCAACCAATACAATCCACCAACACGATATCAGCATATATTCCGATATTAATATTATTGTGTTGACGTATGTTAACATAATTTCATGATGGGTTAAAAAATAATGAATAGGTTAAAGCGTTAAGTGTCGACGCTAATTTAGCTACTAGAAACAAAGCTATAGGTATATTTTTTTTTATCATTCCATTATTTGTATGTACTTAACACATATATTTTTTTAATCATTACATTATTTGCATGTGACATGTAAGTAAGTATGGTTTATGTAGTTTATTAAATACTAGTTTTCCCGCCCGCGACTTCGTCCGCGCGGTCTACTGTTTATCGCGAAAAAAATATCCTATTTTCTTCTAGGATATTAAAAACCAATGCAAAAGTAGGTATAGCACCAATGCCATAGAATTAAATAATATATAATGTCTATGACCAATGTTCTTGATTTTTTTGACAGACTTGTTATTTCGTTTCCATGGCAACAACAGACCATTTTGTGATGGCAACCGTTTCTTACAGTGAGTAATCAACATTTTCCAGTAATCCCGCGGATACTTTCAATTTTCCAGGATAAACATATTTATTCCAGGGTATATGCTATCTCCATTCTAAATTTCATAAACTTCCGTCCAGCCGTTATCGCGTGAAAGCACCCCAAACAAACTAACAAACAGACAACGTTTCACTTTTATGTATTGGTATGGATGTATGTAGGTATATTCATTTTTATTTTGCATGATTTATTGTATTGTTTTGCACCACCGTCCTTTTTTAATTCGTAATTTCTGTCCATCCAAAGGTTATCTGGAAGAGATCGCTTTTAGCGATAAGACCACGTTATGCCTATTTTTAAATTAAATTCATGTATATTTGTTCCATAATTCTGGTGTAATAAAGAGTCATGTAGGTAGTAAAAAAAATACTCTAATAATTGCGAACCTTACTGTACTAGCGCGAAGTCACACTCGCAGCTCGCTTCACAGCCGCCATAAAGATTGGTTCCTACAAAACGTTATTGTGACTTAACTATAATATACATATTAGCCTCGCGTACTTCTTTGTGGGTAATGATTAGTACTATAAATATGTTGTACATTATTTTATGTATCCTCAGTAGTTTTCGCAGCGCACGCCAAATAGTGACATTTGCAGGCAAATTTTTGATACCTTGGGTTACTTTATTGCAAATTTCGTAGGGATGTCTAATTTTTTTGATTGAAATAAAATATATCCCATGTTACTCGCTGATAATGTAGTTTTCTATCCGTAAAATATTTTTTAAAATAGTTTCGGTATTTTTTGAGTTAATCCATTACATACAACCACATATACAAACATACAAAAAAAAGCAAATCTTTTCTCTTTATAATGTTAGTGTAGAAAAGGATGACTAAACGCACTATACACTGCTACAAGTACGCATACACACGTGTACTATTACGCTTTTTATTTTCTCACTGGGTAATTAATTCGTCTACTTTTTTATTTAAGTTGCAATTTATGTTAGTTTGTTTAGGTGGCATCTTGCGAGCTGAATTAGAACCACTTCATCTTATCCTACGGAGTTGAATTTTTATATGTTTGTCCAGTTCCGATGACAATGCATTTCTATGGTAAGCATGACCTGAATCGACACCTAGGATTAGCTCCAGATAAAGGAACTCTTCAACGGTCAACAGCACAGACACTAAATTATGTATTCGCATTTTATTATGATAGCCCGTTTTAAGTTTTATCATGACATGGTTACTGCACTCAGGGTTGTGTCCTGACTAGGGAAAACCTCAACAGTTAACAGCACAGATTCGAAATTTGCTTTTAATTTTGATAGTCCGTTCTACGTTTCACCACGACATGGCTGCGGTAGCCATGTAAAAGGTGTTTTTTAATGAACTTTTGTTGTTCATATCTATTTCGTCAAAGATAAGTAAATAAACACGTACCTTAGTAATGGTTGCCCGGTGGCCGGTGAGACAGAACTTCTCCGGCGGGCGCGGGATCCACTCGGCGGGCGTGCGCTTGGCGCGCGTCGGCGCACCCTCGATGAACTCCTTCTGAGCTTCCGACAACTTCGACTCCAGCTCCATCACCTGGAGACCACGACAACACTGCTAAGTCCAAGTATAATGATGTCTGCGCTGATGATAATGTGGGATATCTATACTTATAATAATGCTGTAAGTACCAAAAAGTCTGTATAATCGGTGTCTGTAAAGTCTGTATATGGTTCTTAGCGACAATGGGGGGAAAGGGAATGGGAGGGAGGATCGTAGCTCCCAAACGAATGGGCCGATTTTGATGCGGTTTTTAAATTTGAAAACTGATGAGATGGAGATGCTTCTTAGCTTAGCTATAACATTTTTTTAAATCGTGTTGTCGGAATGATTGTTCGCGCACCACGTAAAATCTACTGGACCAATTGCGATGCGGGTTTCACTTTTGGATAGCTTAGGATTTGACTTATAAACTGGTGTACTTGGTATCTCAATCCGACGAGAAGAAGTCGAGCAATCAATAAAAAATCATTTTACTTCTGAACAAAGTTTGAATATTGATACTTTTGGTCATGAAATAACACATAGGTTACTTTTAGCCCACAGAAATGATCACGAGGACAAAGCCTTGGGCACTGCTAGTAGTCAAATAAGACAGCATAAACAAATAAAATGTGATATGAACTTGGCGTAAATATTTGTAAAGACATGACGTGAGACTTCTTACGTGATACTCATAATAGTTCGGGAAACTTTGTTTACAAATAAATTCAGTGCTGAACCAGTTCACCGACACCTGCATATTTTTAGATGGTCATAAAATAGTCCTGATGATTCGAGCTCTACATCTTGATTATGGGGTAAGGTTTGATACGAAATGGGGCAGCGTGTTCATCGCGTTTAATAGTTGTTTTGTTTCACGGTATTACTTATTTGAGGTGATAGGTAAAGCTTCCAAGCTTTGAGTGCGGTATCAGCTTCTACGACGCGTTGATGATGACTTGACACTTAAAAATACGGAATGTAAGCAATTAAACTAGGTTCGAAAGAGCTATGAAAATCGATTGCAGCAAACAGTTTTAAGACGCAGAGATTCGCAATCGCTAAAACACTACCACTTGACCTAGGTCAAATACTGTCTGAGTGTGAAAAATCGATCAAAAGATTTGTTACCTAAGGCCATAGATCTAATTAAAAGTAGGAAGATAAGACAGCTCTTCGGGCTTGGACAGCATATATTAGGTGCAACGCACACAATTAGCATTTTTTGACCCTAGTCACAATCGGAGTGACGTTTGTGGAGCACGTGTTAGCAGTGACTCTCATTCGCGGTGCGTATGTCTCTCTATCTTTGTTGTTGATGCACTTGAAGCACGACGCGACATGTGGGTGTGTTTATCGTATCTCTTTTCCTTTAACAAGATTTATGTCTTAGGTAGAATAATATGATGCTAAATAAAACTTGGTAAATTCTACCTTTTTCTGTGGCTTGTAGCAAACCTGTGACCTATTCTAGGCCATTTGAAAAATAGTCGCCGTCGACCTAGAAACGTCCGCGACACACAGATCGATGGGTGTATTGCCTAGCGCTAGTCGTGCTTACGTCTTAGCTTAAGTATGGTTTACACGAGTAGAGTAGCTGTACCTACGTAATATAATATTTGAAGCGGTAAAATGGATTGAGCTGATCAGCTCAATGGAATTGAAACACTCATGTTGTATATGTATAATAAGCATCGGGATATCAAACCAAATACGACTATTTAGCATTTCAATTCTGAACTTATTATTGATCCACTGCAAGACATAAGTCCCTTAATTTTTTTAACATATCACTCTTATAGATCTGCGCTGCTTCTAGTACGTCCGAACTCTATACAAGGGGGTAGAACAAAAATATACCTTTTGTATAATTTAGAATTCCCATGAAAAATACTGATTGCACTGCAAAATAATTACCTCAAAATTTTATTATCTAAGCGACGATTTAAGTTCGTGTCGCATCGCTATTCATATAAAAGCGCAACTTTTTCTGAACGCATATCAAATGACCATTTAACCTAAAATCATCATGTTCAACCGAACTACTAGTTTTAGGCGCAATGTGTTTTTTAGGTGCAAATCAAATATCCATACCACTATATGAAAGTGAAACGTTGTCTGTTTGTTTGTTTGTTTGTTTGGGGAGCTTTCACGCGATAACAGCTGGACGGATTTTGATGAAATTTAGAATGGAGATAGCTTATACCCTGGAATAAAACATAGGGTACTTTTTATCCCGGAAAATTGTAAGTTTCCACGGGAAACCTGGAAAGTGTCACTGTAAGATACGGTTCCATCACAGAATGATCTGTGGTTGCCATGGAAACTAAATAACAAGTCTATCAAAAAAAAACATCCAGAGCATTGGTGCTATACCTACTTATAAATTGGTTTTTAATGTCCTAGAAGAACATAGGATGCTTTTTTTCGCGATAAACAGTACTCCGCGCGGACGAAGTCGCGGGCGTGAAAGCTAGTAGTAAATGAAAATGAAAGTTAATTTGATGTGCATTCAGTATTTTTGTTATGAAAATCATTTTTATTGTAAAAGTTATTCAATTAATTAATTTATAAATTGATGGGTGAAAAGTTATTTGATGTGCAATTAAAATTAATCCAATATAAAAGTTTATGAGTGAACTCGCTTGTTTACTGTACCGATGCGAACCAGGCTTAACAAACTTCTATCCAGTCCAATGAAGACATTAAACGCCGACGTTTAGCAACTGCCACTTTTATACAATAGCAGCCAGTTTGCACAACAAACGTAGTTGGGGCCTATTGATAGGCGTGATCATCTTTTGAGTTCACTAATCGATTACAACAATTATGCAAGTTAATCAATTGTGGAGTTGCGGATGATTTAGGTAATGCAATATCTAGGAATATTGAAAGAGGAAAGTGAGACTTAAAATGGCACGAGTTCGGCGTTTTATTTCCCCAGACAGGTCAAGAGGTAAATACGCGTTCAGGACAATCCTGTGCCGTCCACTTTCGAAACCGTCAAGCCAATCGCCCTCTTCACATCTCATGGCAGGGTGTTAATATTGAACACTGCTGTACGCCCACCTACAGTAGTCGCAGCCAATTTATATGTTTGTGAAGTTAGGCTCTGTGAAAGATTGCACAGGTACTGCTGAGAGGATAAAACAGCATAAAGTAAGAGCGAGATAGAAAATGCGAGAAACGTAAGCGACTGAGCGAGGCAGTTATACAATGCTGTCTTCACCTTCAACATTGGGATTGCACCTAAAAAATAGCAGTTTTTGCAGCGACTTGCAGACAATTTCCGAGACACATACTTCCGCTGCGACTACTATATCTCGGTATAACACTAGACCGAACATTAATTTTAAAGCTCATGTTCAGAAAACCAAGGCTAAAGTAGGAACTAGGAATAACCTGCTACGCCATATTACGAGTACATCTACGACATGGGAAGCCTCTCCACAGGTACTCCAAATATCAGGTCTCTCACTAAGGTTATCTGCGGGGGAATACGCAAGTCCAGTGTGGCATCGTTCTGCCCACGTAAGCGAAGTGGACGCTGCGCTCAATGAGACCTGTCGTATTGTGACAGTGTGTTGTGGTTGTCTGAAACCATCTCCCCTGACACTTCTGTACCCTCTATCAGGAATAGCTCCACTCAGTGTCCGCAGAGATTCAACTGACACTGATAAATGTAAACAAGAAGCAGATAACAGGCATCCTTTACATAAGTTCGACCTTCCACCAACAGCTAAAAAGCCGACACAGTTTCCAGAGAACAGTAACGCCTGTTGCTCCAAGCGAATTAAAAGATGCTCCTGTGTACCACAAGGCATAAACCACCTAATGATTTCATTACACAAATGGAGGGGCTACCACCTGGTCATGAACAACCTTGGCCAGTGTGGAAAACCTTAAACAGACTCCGTACCCAGGTTGGAGCTGCAGGAGAAACCTATGCTATGATTAACCAGTCAAGAATGCAGGGCGACTGCAGCGCACCCGTGCAAACCACGCCACACTTGCTGGAGTGTAATTCATGTCCTGAAAGAACTTCGCCACTTACTGGTCCAAGTGGATATAAAATAAATAAAAAATGTTCTATCGACAAGAAGAAAAAGAGAGCTAATACAGATTTATATTAGCTGATGGATTTCTTGCCTCGAGGATACTTAGACCTCAATGATTATAGTTATTTAATTATATTGAACAAAGTATTTGCAAAAATAAGCACATTCGACCAGTTTTTATGTCCTACGCGGACGTAAATCTAATGATCTAGGATTACAGGGCAAAAATACAGATAGACACGATATTGATGGTATAGTGTAACATCAGTGTGTATAGTGTATAATGAACTTCTTAAACAGTCAAGGCCTGGTGTATTCTTAAAGGCATTATGTACGTACGTCATACTGTAGTCCGGTAAAATCAATAAACTATTGTGGCTGTGGCATGCTGAGGTAAGTTGGACGCATGTGGTACGATGTTGCGACTAATTATAATAAAGCGTCATTGATCACGAGTGTTTAGACTCATTGGGAGAAATGTAAGGTCTATTTATAAAGCTTGAAGGCCGAGAGAGAACAGATCAATACCGGGTCAATTACATATGTCGCCACAAATCTCGCGGGCTGATAAATAATTCTTCATTGGTGGCGATATTAGTAGATAGACATTCCTTTAACAGTCGCTCATTCACGTAATGATGTTTTATAGCAGAAATAAAATTAATAGCTTATTGTAATTACTGTAAGCTTTGTTTGTAGAGGGGTCATGCGTTCGTTGTTTATCTTAATAGTGGTTGGACACTTGATAAACACAGAATCGGTAACATCTAGCTAGACGTATATCTTTAGCATAAAAAAGCAAACTTCTAAGTCAACGCAATCAAAAGATACAGCCGTTTATGCCGTATATTTTGACACTCGCCAGGAAACCAATACATATAGGGTACTTCCTGTTGACCTAGAATCATGAAGTTTGGCAAGAAGCGATGTCTTATAGCAAAAGTAAAGGGAAAAATCTGAAAACCCTCATAAATAAACATAAGTTACAAAATCTTCTAGACTCTATTCCCGTGATGGACGAACTATTTACATACCTACAAGTTTGTACGGAAACCTCGGTGCCGCGAGTCCAACTCGCACTTGGCCGTTTTTTTTTGCTTCAGATTTGTTGGACAGAAAATTCGAGTGGAAACAATGGTACCCAACCCAGACATACTATCATACATAGACCCAAGACTGAGCATAGTCGATAGCCATAATTACTGTTAATTAGCCTCTTCAGGATAGACCGTTCCTGATTGAAGGTCCCTCTCACCTTTTTCTGCAACCTGATGACCGAGGTCCACTTCTTCTCGAGCAGGCCGCCGAACTTGCGGTCCATCTCGCCGGTCATGTCGGCCTCCTTCTTGAACGCTTCCAGCGCGTCGTTGTACCCATTGCTGCCTAAGTAATCTGCTATCGCTTTGTTCCTGTAACAAGTGAAGCAATGTATTAAAATTTGAAGGTGGGTCTTGGGAATACACTAAACTTTTCAAGGACTTTTTTATCAGGCGCCGGTAAGGAATAGAATCCTTTTACCCTATTCTATTTCTAACTAGCTGTGCCCGCGGCTTTGCTCGCGTGGTCATTTCATTTTAAAGTAGCCCATACGTGTTATACCTATAATGTACAATATACTAGATTTCTTCAAAATTCGTTCAGCCGTCAAATAGTTTTTTATCGATAGCTCGGTTTCTAATCATCGGATTAAGATACCAAGTACCTACCCCAGTTTTTAAGTCAAACCCTAAGCCATCCAACAGTGAAAACCGCATCGCAATGGGTCCAGTAGTTTTTACGTGATGCGCGTACAAACTTATAGATAAACAAACAGAAAGAAAGGATTTAAAAAAAAAAAAAAAACTTGTGCAGTAGTATTTTTTTATTATCTTCATTGTACAGACTTTTTCGTTCTTAATGCTTTATAATATGTATAGATAGATAGGTAGGTATGTGATTTATTGTATTACCTAAACCTTGTACATAATCAGTGCGTAAACTTAAATGTCAATCATTTAATACATTGATAGTAACTATTTATTTCTAAAACTAATAAAAAGCGCTGTTTTAATAATTTGCTTTTAAGGAAGTATTCTAGGAAAGAAATTCAATCTCTCTAATTCAATACGTTCAAACTTTGATGGAAATGTAATAAATAATTATATTACAGCTTGAAGCGCAAACGATGCCACGTCTTTAAAGTCTTCTAGCAACGAGAGACATCACACAACCAACCGGTAATTTAATAAAACGAAACGTTTACAGCTCAGTTAAAAGTTTAGCTAACAACCTGTAATATAAACAACACACAGCTATTACATAAGTCTTAATTACCGACTGACATATGACAGAGCCAAGAGAACGGATGGTGTGTAACGTGTGTGACGCAGCGACGCAGACACTCGAGGGAGGAAAAAAATTAACAACAAAAACTGCCAGGATTTCCGTGGGACGTTAGAACAGATATTTTTACAGAAATAAATAGAGGTGCTTGATCCCATGTTACTTATAAGACTTACCTATATGGCTCAATATTTATTTATCAAAGGTGCATCAGTTTGTTACAAGTAATTCTTTGAACCAAAACAACAACTGCAGATGAATTTACTGAACACTACTGGACGGATTTTCATTCAATTTATATGGAACCACTCTGGTGGAAATCACAGACAAATGAGGTAGCATGTATGTATATGTCGTGGCGATATTGTAGAATTGATCATTTCATAAAAAGATCGATAATTTCATGAAATTGTTCAATTTCTAAAACAGACCATATCGCTGAAAAATCAACGTTTAATAATATTTCAATCCACGTTTAGCTATATCATTAAATATCATTAATGTAGGGTTTTTCATGATACCAAAGGTGCTCAAACAGATAAGTAGGCTAAAAAAAATTAAGCCTTTTACCCTATTACGGCTTACCCTCTCGCCTTCTATTTTACGATGTGATTACTAATGTATGAAAATATCATTAAGTAGCCGTGCGTTTAGCTGTTCATATCGGTCAAACGCTGATCATTAATTCATCTGGAAAAACCATTTCATGATGTCAACAACACTTTCATGAAATAGAACTTTTCATGATGTGGCCAATCATTTCAAGAAATTATCAGTCCTATGATATCGCTACGACATTTACACGCCACGACTTTTTTTTTAGTTCGTCCTTTTTATATGTACTAAAAACTAAAATTCTATTCGACTCGCCCCACGATTTTATTTTATATTTTAGTTTTTAATAAATATAAAAACATCTAACTAAACATTTTTTTTACTTATTTTATTTTCAAGTTTTTAGTGTTTTATTTAGTTATTTTTAAAAGTGTACTGTGTTCTACTTGTCAAGCCCTGTCATGGGAGGGGTTTGAAATTAATATGTAATCCGACATTTTGTGGCGGCGGCCATCTTGGATTTACAATGATTCTGATTATACATAATTGTTTTGTTAGCAGAACTAAAGGCATGTAAAAATTTCAAATCAATCGGTCATGTTGACCGATTTACCCCTTCCTGTGGAAGGGGTAAAATTTCAATTACTAGCTTTGACCCTAACAAACAGGTCAAACTAAATAAAACCATTTAATAAAAAAGACAAATGGTTTCCTTTTTGAAGTAGTTTAATATTGCCCTAATATGTTTCTAGTTAAAATATGTCTGAAAGCGAACTAATTTAGCTATTATTTGCCACGAAATGGACACTAGTAGTGACAAACTTAATAAAAATTTTGAAATAATACTACCACAAACGTACCACGATGAGAATTTGAACCCACAATAATTTAGCTATTCTGAGTATATCGCGAACTAGTTTTCCCGCCCGCGACGACCACCGTTTAGCGCGAAAAAAGGCATCCTATGTTCTTCTAGGATATTAAAAATATATGCAAAAGTAGGTATAGCACCAATGCTCTTGATCTTTTTTGACATACTTGTTATTTAATTTCCATGGCAACCGTTTCTTACAGCGAGTAATCTCCATTCCAAATTTCATCAAAATCCGTCCAGCCGTTATCGCGTGAAAGCTCCCCAAACAAACAAACAGACAACGCTTCACTTTTATATATTGGTATGGATTACGTCACTGACATCCACTACTACAGTACTGTATGTAGGAATTACATAGTCACTAAATATTATTCAATCAAAACGCTAGCAGAACCGACATTTTGTATAAAGAAATATCTATAGAAACCCTTTAGCTACCTGTTAAAGGCGGGGCGAGTCACTAAATATACTTAGCTAGTACACATAAAATAATTACAATTCGAACAATTTCATACAGTATGCAAACTTCCTCATATTGTTCCTTTATTAGAAAAACCCCCGATTTAACTATTCGTGGTATTCCGAAAAAGTTGTATGTAAAGTATGTAAGTGTAAGTGTTGTAAGTGTAAAGTATGGTATCTATTGTTAAAAGTCAGAACTTAGGGAAAATATTGTTTCGTTATCATATTGGTTGACAGTAGGTATGTGTCCCAAAACGGTTCCAAACACCGTACCTTTCGGAAGCTAAATTGGTAAACAGAATAAGAAATCACTATTGAATGTCTATCAGTATTATTCAGTATGCAAACTTCTTCATAATGTACTTTTATTTATTCTGTGATAATGCTCCATCATTAAGGAAACCCCCAATGCTTTAAAAAAATTGATATTCTTGGGACGCTATAAGGTATTTTATTTTTGTAATAGTTTCAGTATCTTTTAAATTAGGGTATAGTTAAAGTTTCATCAAAATCGGTTCAGAAGTATAAAAGATATGGATTGTTAACGGTTTCCAGTATGGCTTTCTTCTTAGCGAACGGGAGTAAGTACTTCATTTTCTTAAGACCTACTAAACAGTAAGAAATCAAAACTAATTAGGACAAAAAAAAACAAGTCTTGTAAAACTTAAAAGAGAGATATGATTATATTTTTTTGATGCCTCTGTCAGCCCCAGGTACACTTATTACTTTAGCCGGTTTAGGCGTAGCATAGACCTCAAAAAATAATAATGATATCTCTCTTTTAACTTTTATTGATTCGATTTGAAGTCGGTTAATTTTTTTTCGTCTAGGTTGACAGTACGTTATGTACACAAAAACGGTACCAATAACACCCGACTTTCTTCTTCTTTCGTAAGTAACAGTTAATTAGTTTAACACAGAATAAAAAACAATTTCATTCAGTATGCAAACTTCCTCGTACCACTAACCATCTCGTAATGGCATAGCCGTGTTGAGTTAATGGAATGTCGGCTGAATGTTGGTCGTTCTCATACGAATGTTGTTCATTACTGTTTACTGTTAGCTGATGTAACAGCCGCGGGCTGCGGCTCGGAAACGACGGCCATGTGACCTGCAGTGAGAGCTGCTGTTTTGCTTTCGTTTACTTTTAGTAAACAAATCAGAGTTGATGCAATTTACATAATAGTAGATTATGCACCAAGCGGATAAAGCAGTGGCTTACGTCACGGGCGGCATATTGGACCCTGAGCGCAAAGAGGGACCCTAGTAAACTCCCGAGCGAAACGAGGAGGTTCAACTCTTAACTCCCGAGCGAAGCAAGGGAGTTATGTAAAGTCCTGAGTGAAGCGAGGGGTCAAGCCGCCCAAGACGAAGACAGACATTTTTTTTCCTCGAGGTGAATACTCTACTTTTCATACCTTCTGCGAGACAATAAAAACTCTGATCTGAGCATTGAATAAATGCACCATTGGCTGCTTGGCTTAAGAGTTGATGCTAAGTGTTGGAAATAAACTAAAAGGACGGAATTCCTTTTGTTGTTCTCCATTGATTAAAATCGTTATAGGTTTTTTCGTATTTATCTTTTGATTTTTCCGGTAGAAGATTATTAATCATCCCTAAAGCGTCTGATTTAATAAACTCCGAAGTCAAATCAATATCGCACGACGACTTGTAAATGATAAAATACGGAATTGTTAAAATAATACCAAACACCGTCTTTTGATTTGTTTTTGTTTCTTTACAATCGCTTCTTTTTTTTGTAGTATTCCTATGGCGCCCAGTTCAATTTTAGAATAAACTCTCTTTACAATGCCCGTATCTATGAGTCATACGAATTTTAACGTCCCAAAGTCAAATCACATTATATCCCTTGGCAGTTTCATATAACTTTATCTCCCTTGGGATATAATGATTTGCTTTACGTTGAAATTGCGTGATATGTAATTGGACATAGTCGAGCAGGTGGTATGAAAATAGTTTTATCATACATCTAGTATAAACAATCACACTCAGAGCTATGTTAATGTGTGATTAGCGTAGTACGAAGCAGTGGGTCTTCGACTTTACAGGAGACAGAGCTGCGCCCGCGGCTTCGCACGTGTGGTTATTTCTCTAGGTTAAAAGTACTCTATGTATTATTCCATGATCTAAAATACCAATATACCAACTTTTGATCAAAATTTCTTCAGCCGACAAAAAGTTTTTATCTATTGCTCGGCTTCTACTCATCGGATTGAGATACCCCAGTTTTTAAGTCCAAATGTTCCGAGCGAAAAGTAGCCAAGCAAAAAAGCTCTGAAAAATCACATATAATAGCGATAAGGCCGCCTATTGTACAACATTATATTTTATGTATCATTACTGTATCTTGTTTTTTTATTGTAATGTGTTAATAAAGAGTTATTGTATTGTATTGTTGTATATAAGTATTTTTTATTTTGATTGGTTACGAGTTACGAGCTTGACTGAGCATATATACGCAAAAATAAATTACTTTTTTAGGGATTTTACACATAAAAGTGTTACTAATATTTCATAACATAAGATTATCTATCTACGTACCAATTAAGGGCATTATCAATTTAAGTTTTTGTCAATGCATGTTACTTGCTTGTGTTTACAAATCCTACGTTGACAACCACTCAATTGTTTTTATTGAGAAACCGGTACAACGTTACAGAAACAACTTTCAATTAGGCAACTTCTAAGTAAGTCTCATGCACAACGACATACTATGAATACACAATAAGCTTAGCGTAAATTTTTTAAGCACATAATAATGGTCTGAACTGGAACCAAATACACCATAATATAACGTCTGTTTTGTATTGTATATAGAGGATTTGTCTGTGACAAATTTCCGTATAATAGCAACAAGAGTCCATAACTGAAAGTGAACACGTACAGCACGTACTAAATATATTAAAAATCTAATGCAAAACTTACGTAAACTGATTACGCCAATGTGTTGAAAGGTTACTGAGACCAATGTCTGCTTATCAGTTTATCTGCATAGATATAGATTTATAAACATGATTAATTGATGTTAATAGACTGTGCCCCAAATGTCTAGTAATATACCATCTTGAATTTGGATCATTTCATTTTTAAAATAGTATTTTTTGTGTAACACATTATTAGTCAATCAAATAAATTTACGAAATACCTACACTTTCTAAGTGACAGACATACATAAGTGATTTCTTCTGACATAAACCGCGACCAAACACTTGCCTATCACGGGATTCCAGGACGCAGCCAACTTGAAACCATCCTCTTGGTTGAAATTGGGATACTTTTTAATTTCAACCGCTTGATTTACAATCCTGGATTAGTAGTTACGTTCCGTGGAGAGGATCTTCGGATCATGGAGTTGTATCCAGTGATTAGGGCCCGATTCGAGCAAATACTCAGCGATTGCAGATTTATTTATCTGGCGGTTCTTTACAGCTGCAATGTGTTCTTTGACCCTTTCCGCTATAGTACGCTTAGTTTGTCCAATGTAGGAACTACCGCAGCTATTTTATTGACTTGGATACAATTATTTTATGGATACAAAACAGACGTTATATTATGGTGTATTTGGTTCCATTCAAGACCATTGTTACAATCTTAGCATAAATCGTTCTTAGCAGGACTCTTCCATATCAAATGGATTTAATAATTATTTTATGCACTGCAAGTTGCAGCCTGTTGCATGTAATTATTAAAATCGATTCACAAGTTCATTTAGAATATCAGACATCGAGCTTGTTCCAAATCGATAAGACGCCCTTGTATCGCTTGTAACGGTTTGTATCCGGTGGTATCCGCAATTATTGCGATGTATGTCACATGTCTATGTATTTTCTATGGATAAACTGTCGTTTCCTTCTAGGGGCTAGGCTTTGCATGGCCTGGTATTAGTATTAGTATTAGCTGTTCTCTCTCTAATTTACGTGTCAAGAACTAGTTGCTGGTTGTCAGTTTTAAGGGTATCTGGGCTAACGATGGGGTTTGCTTAGCTAGCTGTTAGTATTATTCAATGGCGATACAACCACAGCATGTACTCCGATCAAAGATACTAGAGATTAGATCATAGATATCAGAATGAGGAATGTTTTTTTTTAATATCAAATTTTGCGGAAGATTAGAGTATTACTTCTGTTATATACCTACCCTACCTAAATTCTTCAGCCAGCAATATTCAACGTAACCGGAGGATATTCGAAAAAAAAAACAACTCTTTTAATACTGTAGGACAGGATGAAAATAGTATTATATTTATTACATTTTGAATATCTAAATATATAAAACAAAGCCGGGTTAGTTACACCATTTATAACTCAAGAACGACTAGACCGATTTTTATGATATTTGATTTGTTGGATTTGTCTCCGCTCCGAATAGCAGAATAACTATTAAAACATCGAAAAAATACAAACTTATTTAAAAAAGAAAATTAATTTTCTCATACAATTTGGATGGAACGGATTTTTTGGTGATATCTCGAAAAAAATATGGAGTTGGGGATTGTGGGGTGGGGTCGGGGGTGTTGGTAGTGGGGGGAGCAGAGGAGGGGCAAAAATAGTACGCGTGCAAAGCCGCGGGACGCAGCTAGTTACCAGATAAATATTGGCAGTGTTGTCAACAAATTAATAAATGTCAATATTGAGCATAAATATACATCGTATTACACACTTCGTTATGCTGAATCGACGATGAGATCATACTTACGAAGTAAAAAGTAGATATTGTGACGCATATTATGCTAATTCCTAAGAACTAAACTAGTAAAACTACTACTACTATTTATTGTATATTTTATTTTTTGATTTTATAATGTGTGTTATGCTAATAACTATTTATTTATTTTTTCATTATTTTTACTATTAAATAAAATTTTCATTTTTGTTCTCATTGGCAAGGGTCAGCAATCTCTATACGAATATGACTAATCCATTACATATTTTACTACACACAGTAAGTATAATATAGTATATAGTTTCGTCTGGTGTAATGAATATGCAAACAAGTTTCCAACCAAAAGGAAGGAATCTCAGAAGGTTCTCTTGACCTAGAAAGAACTTCAAGATCACACATGTCTATTGATTCCATCATCATAAAACAAAATATCAATACTTATAACTAAAGCAAACAAGTAAAAAAGTCTACAAAGAAGATAATTAAAAATATATGGTCTAGTGTACTTAAAATAAGCTACAAGCAGTAACAAGTTTTTTTTTTAAATCATGACTGTCCGTTCCTTTGTCTGACATGTTTGTTCGCGCATCACGTAAAATCTACTGGACCGATTGCGATTCGGTTTTCAATGTTGGATAGCTTGGGGTTAGACTTAAAAACTGGTGTACTTTGTATCTCAATCAGATGAGTAGAAGCCGAGCAGTCGATTTTTGATGGCTGAAGGTTACTAGAAACCCTTCTATCACTACACCAAGCCTTGTCTGAACAGTAAGCCAAAGAAAATAAAGAGAACAAACACCACATCTCTCGAATCTTGAATTTTTACATAGATGAATGTTTTGAATTACTTAACTCAAAAAACATTTTACCTAATATACATTATTACATCACCAGTCAAAGGCTTGCTTTGGCATAATAATTGACTCTTATAAATTCGACCTCATTGATTAATTTAATTCTATATTTTATCTCAAAGACTGCTATGATAAATCAATAAGTGAAGTTGTTAATACTTGTTTCCATAGCATTAGAAAGATGTTTAACAAGTAGCTATCAAATAGATATTAAGGGACAGAAGTACATCGATTTCGCCCACTACACTTTCTAGAGAAAGGATTTGTAACGCATATCTACATGTAGGTTGGGAGATTGGAGAGTTGACACCAACACAATCATAATAACAAATAGATCTGACTGAAACAAACCTACTCTTAGTAAAACTGTACCTAACTTAACACCTTTTTAAGTATAATTTTGCTAAAATCTAAGACCTTTTAGTCAAATCCAATCGACACGAATTACACTGCGTACACATTTTTTTAATACTACACAACGCTTCAGATTATTAGCAGAGTAAGTACAAAAGAAATAGAAAATAATGCTTTCCAACGAGATATCGCTAATTATTTAAGTGACGTAGCAATCTCAATTGAGAGATTTGTGAAATGAGTGCGAACGCAATCTTCAGTACAACAATGAGAAATTAACGAATTTCACAATGATTATCCGCAAACACAATACATTTTTTCTCATCGATTGAAAAGTGATAGGCAATTGTATTTAGTTGCTTATTTCTGTCAATCATGTAAATCATGTGGTAAACATTTGATTGAAGTTCATCGAAAACCATAATTTGAGGAATTGTGACATTAACAAAGTGGCAGTGTTCCTGCCTTTCCGGCAATATTAGGAGCGATGGTTGGTGGCCGAGCGGCGTACTAGTGCACGTTAGAATACAACTATCGGGTTCGTTCCTCGGCTCACCATCAATAACTTTCTAAGTTATGTGCAGATTTCCATCGCTCCGTGCTTCAGAGGGCACGTTAAGCTGTCGGTCCCGGTCGTTATTGATTTGAGCCATATCAGAAGCCCCCCCGCACGGCCTGATAAACTCTAACACCAGAGGCCAGCACTACCTCGTAAATCAAGCAAGCAAGGAATTAATTACCTCATAATTATTAGGAGATCAACTAAAGTAGCAGTTTTCCTGCCTTGTCAAGGCAATATTTTTTTACAGACGAGCGAAGATTTAAGGAAGGACATGTACATACTTAAAACAAACTGAAGTGTGAACCTTGCGAGTAATTATTACGTCATTTCATAAAATCTATAAATGACGGTAACATTCTGACGCAGACTCAACCACGTATAAAATTCAATGAGCAGCACTGGTACGTAACTATTGGATCACTTTATGCAAGACTAGTGACTCGTCCCGTCTTCGCATATTCGGCGCTCACACCGCGGCATTTTTCTTATTTTTAGCACTTTATTTCCCGTCATAACTTCTAAAAAAAATACGCCGTAAGCGTAATTCAAAATCTTTGGCAGCAACCATCGTGGTGCTTTTGATCATAGAAAACTGCATTATTACTCACGTACTTGACAGGCTTGTTATTATTTCTTTTCCAAGGCAACATGTCCTTCCGTTCCATACAGCAAATAATCGTAATTTTTGCAAATTTTTGATACCTTGGGTATAATAACTTATTATTGCAATTTTCGTAGGGTTCTGTAATTTTTCGAAAAAAAAATAGGTTTCTGCACGTGAATTAACTTTTATAATCGGTTCAGTATTTTTTGAGTTTAACCATTACAAACAAACATACAAAAAAACTTCTTTATAATACTAATATCACTTGAAAGATAGGTAATCCAGATCATGACTTGGTTAGCGTTTCTCTGTTCTACAAATCTGGTACTAGTTTATCAAGAGTTTAATTTGTTTTTTTTTGTCCTCTTATGGATCTTTGCCTTCGGCGTTTTTAGGTGAAACCGATTCGATTCCG
Organism: Alsophila aescularia; assembly: GCA_946251855.1. Classification (NCBI taxonomy): domain Eukaryota; kingdom Metazoa; phylum Arthropoda; class Insecta; order Lepidoptera; family Geometridae; genus Alsophila; species Alsophila aescularia. Next base: position 45,533,963 of record OX276378.1, read on the forward strand.
AAGACAATTACTCTCGCGGGTGTCACTATTGTTTGCGTGAGCGTGGGAGCAATCAAGTGATCCGTCTTCTGCTTCGGAAATAAAAAGTTCAAACGACGCAGATGGCTGTGGAAAGAGAAAATCAGAATCATTGTGAAAATAAGTCACAATGTACTTCTGAAACTGAGTTAAACTGATTGGGAATTGATATTGTGGAGAATGAGACGAAAATGGCAGTGCAGTACTTAAGAATAATGTATGAAGTTTCTGTGCTTTCTTTGTTTGTCGTATGAGGTAGTGCTGGCCTCTGGTGTCAGAGTATGTCAGGCCGCCCTCTGACAGGGCTTAACGACTGCTATTAATCAATAACAGCCGGGACTGAAGCTTAACGTGCCCTCCAAAGCACGGAGCGATGGAAAACCGCACATAACTCTGCTGATGGGGTCAAATGAATTACAAAATGAATCATGTAAGGGATACCCTTCCGCTATCGCCTCAAATCTTGGACGAAAGAGTTCAGTAGCCCACGGAGTTTAGCGAAAGTGGTTTCGTGCGTAGAGCTAGAGGCGCGGGCCGATCTGGGACCGCCTGAGAAAATAACTTTCACGATACATTTCCGACGTTACGTCTGCGATACTCGGGGCAAGTGCCGCTGAGGCAAGTGTACTTGATACCTTACAGTACAATGCGATCATGATAAAGCGTTAGTAGCACGTACCCGGGCCACTTGGGATTTTATCTAATCTTACAGATAACATAGAGAATAGGTTCCTGAATGAATTAATGATTAGTAATTTACTATTTTATTGCAAGCTGAAGCGTAAGGACTTAGTACTTAGTTAAAACAAGCAGCAACTATACATTAAAAAAACTAACCTAAAAACCCCGTTTTTTTATTAGTTTTTAGAATGCATTTTCATCGAGTTGTGAGCTACCCTGAAAGTTTCAGCCGGATAGCTAATCGGGAAGTGCACGAAATTTGAGTTGCAAGATTCCACCCGGAACGACAGAGAGAGAAACAAGAGAGTAAATTAATAAAACCGTGATAATATGAGAATGATTCAGAGAGGTTCCGTTCGGCATGTACATACACAACAAATATTTGTATTATTTTCATCTACCCACGTCTAGTTGTCAGTGAACATGGTTCACGCTTCATGAACTGTGTATTGATCCTCTCTCGACCTAGTTGTAGCAAAGCCTTATTAGGAGTATGGGGTCATTTCAGATTGAGTTGTGTTGTTTCTTTATCCATAACTTTGTTGGAGGTCTAAGTAGTAGACTTATGCCCGGTTTCTAAGGTACTTTTATTGATGGTTTATCTATTCAATAGCTGAACCCAACTAAATCAGATTAATGTCAATAAGGGGCAAAATCGTGTGATGTTATTTTTTGTAATGTGGGTACATAGCTCCTAAATCATTTAAAAGGTGTCACGCGATTTTGAACCTTATTTAAATTAATCAGATTTGCTCAGATTCAGTTATTAAAAAGATAAACCATCGATAAGAGTACCTCAGAAACCGGGCATTAGACTGTTGTCGTTTTCTGAACCCTGAGATAGTAATTTTTCATTGAACTTAAATAAATACCTTTTAGGGGCTTATGTAAATAAACACTACGCTCAAAAACAGGTATAACAGATGTCGGTACCGAAACAGCAAGATTGAAGTGGAACTGGGCTGGGCACGTGGTTCGCATGCACCCTACGAGACGGACGAACATAATGGGAGCCTACAGACGGCCGGCCGCGTATAGGTGGCGTGATGATCGATTCACATTTCAATCTGATTGGCCCCAAGTAGCCGAAGTATGGGATGTGTGGAAAGAAATGGGGGAAACCTTTGCCCAGCAGTGGGACACAAAAGGTTGACAAAATAAATATGGAATTTGATGAGAATAGCATGATGACGCTATCATTCTTTGGTATGTGATTTAAAGTTGTAAACATATATTTCTAAAGCATTCTTGTCACATTCCGAATTAACCGTACGTGACGTTCGCCATCGATTAACATCGACAAAATTATTTGAGCGTATCCGATCGCGGGTCGAATAATATCGGCGACGCATCGGAGCTGTTGAATTTTATGATAGTTGGTCGGTTCAAACGTCTTCGTCATCTCTTTTTATATGGCTTGGGATGCATTGTGCAGACAGTTAATTGTCTTAAATAAGAAAATTTACGCCATATAATTGTCGCCATATTAAATTTAGATAACTCTCATGTCTTTAGTAGCACTCGCAAGATTAACACAAATCGATTGACGTAAGAATTATCAAAATCGGCCCACTCGTTTGGTCTATATATATATAGTGCCACAAAGGAACAAACATACATAGGCTGATAAACACAATACAATCCCGCTCAGTCGGGTAAAATGACCCTCAAAAATCTTGGTCAAGCTGATCTTCATACAACATAGTAAAACTCTGCAATAAATGTTGTAGTTTTCCATTTACGGGACGCCTTTCTTTTGAATGTAATTTTCTCCTGTTTTTAAGCTCTATGTTTAGTACGCTTTGAAGATCAATATGCGGTAGGTATCAATTTCCCGTAAATCTGTGGTGAAATCAGACATATCAACTATTACAATAATTGCTAAATAAACTTCAAATTTTCAGTATCAAGACAAGTTCAAAAACTAAATCCCGCATACGGTCGGGTAAAAAAATGCCTATGACACTCAAAATCGGACAAAGTTTTAGTTTGAACACATAACTCTTCCTATGTAAAAAAATAGCCTATGACACCAAATTCTGCAATATTTCACAATCGATCAACATACCAAACAAATAGTTACGGAGTCCCTCAAGGCAGTGTACTAGGGCCGTTACTATTCTTATTATATATTAATGATTTACTTGATATTACGCATTACAAATGTACATTATTTGCAGATGACATTTCTATTATATTAACAAGTAAAAAAAAATACAAATTTTGACATTGAAATTAATAAAACAATCCAATCAATTATAAATCTGATAATAATCTTAAAGTTAATTTGACGAAAACTAAATATGTACAATTTCTGACTCATGGATCTAAATCCATTTCTAGACAAATAATGTATCATAATACAAAATTGATTCTTTCTTTAAAGATTTCGGAGTCTTGACGTTGATTTGCATGTACATTTTTGAAATAGCGTTATTTGTTCGTAGTCATTCTGATCTGTTCACCACGGCTATAGATGTGTGTCCACGTAACACAAGAAATGGAGAGAGACTTGTTCTCAGCCACCATCCAAGACTGGCGCTGTTTCATAAGAATTGTTATTCCATGTGCATCACTGTTTATAATAAACTACCGACATCGCCAAAAGAGCTTTCTTATGGAATGTTCCGGAAAAAGCTAAAGACGTGGTTAATCGAAAAATGTTTTTATTGTCTAAAAGAATTTTTAACATGTAAATATCAATAGTAAACTTGTTATTTTTACGTTGACATAAATATTTTGCAATGACATGACCATGCATTTGACATTGAATTGTTTAACTTCTAGTACTTTGCTCTTTTTTATACAATAATTTTAATCATTTAAAATGACCAAATTCACATGCCGGCAAAATAGGAGAACATAAAAATTATTCTTAAGATCAGTGTATAACCCTATTTTTAGTGAATAAATTTCATTTCATGTCAGTGAATAAATTCATTTCATTTCTAGACCTGGGCCACGATTCTGTTAACTATTGAACCGCGATAAAACAAGTCGATCGCTAGAAAAAAATGCGAAATTTTCTCATTTACCACTTAAACGTGCTAGAAGCATTTTTGTTGGGAAATTTTCAGTAAACAAAGTATATAACAAACGTTTTTAAGAGGTAAAAGAGAAAATTTCACAAAAAAAAAAACAAGCGATCGACTTGCGTTATCGCGGTTCAATAGCTAACAGAACTGGGGCCCAGAAGACAAATCGATTGATACCTCGTTTGTCAAAATTACCTTTCCCTTGCTTCACCGTACTCGGGTAAAAATAATACAGGATTCTATTGAATCGTAAAACACCAACGGAACAACATAACGAAACATAATTACGAATAAATACATGTGAGCCGATAAGCATGCAACATTAACGACCAATGATAAATGCCACGCGAATCTAAATTAGTTGTTTATTGAACACAGGCACAGTGATATAATGTAGTCTATGTTCTTTTTGAGTCTGACAAACTGTTCTTTCATTTCTTTCATGCGACTACATAGAGAAATGTTTTTCCAGATAAGACTAATCCTCTAAAACTACCACGACGATCACGTCAGCTAATATTCCCTTTAAAAGTGTTAGAATTACCGAAAAAAGGCGTAAGTTCAAATACTAAAACCCGACTACGGTCGGGTAAAAAATTGCCAATGACACTCTTGCGATGAAGACGAATCGATTGATACCTCGCTTGTCCAAATAGGACCATGTTTTCAGTTTGAACACATAACCCTTCCTTTGCTTCGCCGTAGTCGGCAAAATAAATAGCTTATGACACTCTATAAATGAAGACGAATCGATTGACACCTCGCTTGTCAAAATCTGACCAATAGGGGCGACGCTATGGTGGAACATCAACATATATACATATACTAGCAGTACCCGCGGCTCAGCACGTGTGGTAATTTCTCAAGGTTGTAAGTACTCTATGTACTATTTCAAGACCTAAAACACCAATATACCAACATTTGATCAAAATTCCTTCAGCACAGAAACGATTTAAAAAAATAAATGTTCAGTAGCTTATTTTATGTATCCTAGACCATTTTAATTATCTTCTTTGTACAGACTTTTTCGTTCTTTTTTCTTTATTATATACATAGACCCTCGCCTTGCTTCGCCGTAGTCGGGTAAAAAACGAAAATTGAAAAAGGTAAATACTGAATTACAGTTTACAATAGAACCAAGCTACCTATTGATTTGGCATTTAGGAGTATCGAATTTTCTGAACAAAAAAAATTACTGGTGAGGCACATAAAGGCAAATGTGCTGACCAGACAACAAATGGCCATGATCGAATTTAAAAAGACTAAAACGGAACATAGCTGATGAAACACTAGGAAAGAATGACGCAGCTCTAGTCACAGCGAAAGTCTAAGAAAGAAAGAAGCGAGTTAAAAAGCGTATACAATTTTGAAACAAGACATACTGAAAAATAATAGAACGACATCAGGTGAGACAGGTCTGTACAACTTGATGTAATTCATAGGTCACAAACATCACACAACGACAACGGGATGAGTTTAACAAAGCGGAGAAGCATGTTCAAATTGTTGTAAGAAAGAACGCTGCGGTGTCCCGTATTCGTATGAACATCACGTAACCTCCAATCATTTGCATAAGCATACGTGCCAGGAATAATGAACAATCCCGCTACCGTTAGTATTTTGGGAGGGAACTATTTCGAAGTATGGGGACAACAGTTTGCCAACGGCAAAGTTAAGTTTGTATGGATTTCTCGGTGCGCGAGTCTGACTCGCACTTGGCCGGTTTGTTCCTGCTTCCGTTATTATCTTTTATGTCCCAGTTCTAGCTCTTATCTCATTTCCTCACATAAACCGTATAAACCCCCCTCGTGTGAAAAGAAAACTAGAGCATTTAAGACACCAGACGTTATGATACGCTAGACATGTTTGGACACTAGTCATTATGAGACACTGGACATGTTTGGACACTAGTCATTATGAGACACTGGACATTGTGGGACTGGACATTCTAGGACACTAGACATTGTGACCCTGAACGAACTATCCTGTCACTTCATCTGAGGACTTAGTGCGTACCTTCGTGGAAAAGTGCTGTAATTTCAACCCGTTATGACCATAGATTAAAAGTCGAAGGCTAATAATCCAATCTCATGCATAAGCCATGACAGTTATGTCGCCGAGACCACCTTAACAAAATGCGTTCCCGTTTGAGCGTCACGCTATCAATTTTCGAGGTATTTTTCGATTTACTACGTGTTACGTGGTTCGAATCTGTGCAATGATTATACATGATTTTGATTACATACATATTTTGAATGATTCACATGCTACCGGAGAAGCTAGTCGATGATCTTCAATGGCATAGCAACAGATAGATGGGCAGACATTTATTGCATAACTAGCTGCCCGCGTGGTCATTCCATTTGGAAGGAACTGGGAAGGGGCAGTTCGACAATTCACGGGTTAAAAGTAGGCTATAGGTGTTATTCCAGGATCAAAAGTCAAAAGTAGCTATAAACTACAATATAGTACATTTCTTCAAAATTCGATCAGCCGTTAAATAGTTTTTATATCGCTTGCTTGGCATGTAATCATAGGATTAAGATACTAAGTACCCCAGTCAAACCCTAAGCTATCTAACAATGAAAACCGCATCGCAATCGGTCCAGTAGATTTTACGTGTTGCGCGAACAAACATACAGACAAACAGAAACGATTTAAAAAAATGTTATATTCTTGTTCAGTAGCCTACTTTAAGTACATTTTCTTTTGTTTTTTTTTTTATTTTCTTATCTGTACAGTTTTTTTTTGTATTTAGTGTTTCATTATAATTTATTTATATTTTTTTTATAATTTATTGCATAATAGGGTAGTACGTAATTTACTCTTCCATAAAATCTTATCCAGGAGCTATTGTAGAGAATACGCTAACAGCAATCCGCATGAAATATCGCCATGGAAATGTTCTAAGCCTCGAGACGAGGAGAATAAATTACTCATCAGTGTATATAGTCGTTTGGCGAGTTAACTCTACGCTATCAATAGAAATTACATCTTGTGAATGAGGGGTTAAGGTTCACAGTTGTTTTTTTATAGGTGGGGTCGAGGGGGAAGCCTCCCACGCGATGTGATATCGATCGGCCACAGAAGGCGCCGGCTGGTGACTACCTAACTACGTCAGTCTACTGCGTCATCGCGAATCCCTTCGCCCCTGTCTCAATCAAACTCCCACGAGGTTCACAAATCCTGAACTATATGAGTACAAGAATAAATGAGAATTTCAAATTGAACAATCTTTTGCTAAGTCTGGAGCTTGAGCTGGAATAGAATATCAGATAGTAAGCGTCACGCAGCTATTTATGGCCTCAATGAAAATCTATATATACTTATAATAAAGCAGTAAGTAGGTACCAAAAAAACTGTACAATCAAAATAATTAACAAATAACTTAGGCTACTGATCAAGATTAAATCATTTTTTTCAATCGTGTCTGTCTGTTTGATGAGCGAAACATACAGCAGCGGTAAGAATCACTGGACCGATTGCGATGCGGTTTTCAATGTTAGATAGCTTAGGGTCTGACTTAAAAACTGGGGTACTTGGTATCTTATTACGACGATTAGATGCCGAGCTACCGATAAAAAACTAATTGACGGCTGACCGAATTTTGAAGAAATGCAGTATATTGTACTTTATAGGCACTTTTGGTCCTGGAATAACACGTGTGGGCTACTTATAAAATAACCACGCGCAAAGCTGCGGGCACAGCGAGTTAGAAATAAAAGCGAATAATGAATAATACACGTACAATAATATATGTCATACAAAATTCAATCAACAAATATACTCGGGTGGGCCCAAAGACGAGTGTCTAAATATAGGAGTATCACTATTTTAATTATCAGTATTGTATTATAACTTAAAACTGTCATATTAATGTTACATTACAACTTTATTCAAAGACTCGAGTTAGAAATAAAAGTGAACAATGAATAATATATGTCATACAAAATTCAATCAACAAATATACTCGGGTGGGCCCAAAGAAGAGTTTATAAGTATAGGAGTATCACTATTTTATTTATCAGTATTGTATTATAACTTAAAACTGTCATGTTAATGTTACATTACAACTTTATTCAAAGACTCCAGTTAGAAATAAAAGCGAACAATGAATAATACATATGTCATACAAAATTCAATCAACAAATATACTCGGGTGGGCCCAAAGACGAGTTTATAAATATAGGAGTATCACTATTTTATTTAGCAGTATTGTATTATAACTTAAAACTGTCATATTAATATTACATTACAACTTTATTCAAAGACTGTTTATCAGGTAACTAAATCTAAAAGGAAAGTTGGGGAGGTTTATAGTCCCACAGTTAATCCGTACATTTAACTTGGCTACATTAGCTTTAACGTCGGTTTCATGACAAGGGGCAAACAAGGGAGGCTAAATGAAATATTGGAAACGCCTGCACATGGGGGAATAAATGCCAACAGCAATTTTAGAAGGGGAAAGGTCAAAGGCAGGGAGAATGGTGCGCTAAACTTAATCAGGAAGCCATACAAGAAGCTGGCGCACCTTATAATGACACAAGTATCGATGCCCGAGTTCGAGTTTTTCGCTTTGGCCGTTGAAAGTGAATGTAAAATTTCGCAGGTAATCTATACTTAATAATAAAGCGTGTAAAATTTCTCAGGTAATCTATACATAATAATAAAGCGTGTAAATAAGGTAACAAAGGTCTGTGGTAATCTAACTTAATAATAAAGCGTGTAAATAAGGTAACAAAGGTCTGTACAAAGAAGATTATAAAATAAATAAAAGTGTCGATGACCTAATAATTAGCTACTGAACGTGAATCAACCATTTTTTAAATCGTGTTTGTTTGTCTGGATGTTTGTTCGCGCATCAGGTAAAACTATTGAACCGATTGAAATGAGAGTCCTGTGACAATATCTCAATCCGACGAGTAGAAGCCGAGCAATCGATAAAAAAACTATTTGAAGCCAGAACAAATCGTAATTTAATATGATAAATTGCTATTTTTGTAGGTTCTGGATAGGATACTTTTAACCCAAAGAAATTACCACGTGGGCAAAGAACTTGATAACGATTTTCTACTTGACGTGTCCGTCAACAACGAGCCTTGTTATTTCTGAAAGTAAGATCTGTGGTAAGATCGAGGATAACTAGCACAACTAAGTATGGGTAATAATCTAAAGCAGGGCTCATGCAAGTGATCAGAATAATTATAATAGAGGTGTGGTAGGTACTACTCAGAAAGGGTTGGTACCATGTACCTATCACGGAACGGTTCTTTTCAAAAGTCTTGAAGTCAATGTTCTTCGTAAGTTCGCACGTAGAAACGTGAAATGTAATGATTTATGTAGAAACATAAATCATTACATTCGGCATTCGTGACCGGGCTTCGAAATACTGTACTGACCAGCTGAATATTTTGCTTAATTACATTTAAAATTTATTTTAGACCGTAAACTCCTAAGTGTTCTTTTACTCGGATGGGATAGTTCGCGATCAGAATATTGATTGATTGCTTTCTCGGCTAAATAAATACCTACCTATCTTCTAAACAAGTTAGTATGATAGATATAATTGTCATCGATCGCATCGCATTGTCACTTCCCAGTTAGTGAGCGGTTAAAGTTAAACACAAGATTGGGGGAGCAGTTAGACCTAAAATATCTTATTAATAACGATTCTCGCTATTTCGGCTAAGTTTTTGCATACAGCTGTTAGACAATCATCTTCAACCGCGTAATCTATTTTCATTTCAGTGATACGACAAGTTTTGCATACAGCTGTAAGACAGACATCTTCAACCGCGTAATCTATTTTCATTTCAGTGATACGACAAGTTTTTGCATACAGCTGTAAGACAGACATCTTCACCCGCGTAATCTATTTTCATTTCAGATATACGACAAGTTTTGCATATAGCTGTAAGACAGGCATCTTCAACCGCGTAATCTATTTTCATTTCAGTGATACGACAAGTTTTGCATACAGCTGTAAGACAGCTTCAACCGCGTAATCTATTTTCATTTCAGTGATACGACAAGTTTTGCATACAGCTGTAAGACAGACATCTTCAACCGCGTAATCTATTTTCATTTCAGTGATACGACAAGTTTTGCATACAGCTGTATGACAGACATCTTCAACAGCGTAATCTATTTTCATTTCAGTGATACAAGTTTTGCATACAGCTGTAAGACAGACATCTTCCACCGCGTAATCTATTTTCATTTCAGTGATACGACAAGTTTTTGCATACATCTGTAAGACAGACATCTTCAACCGCGTAATCTATTTTCATTTCAGTAATACGACAAGTTTTTGCATACATCTATAAGACAGACATCTTCAACGGCGTAATCTATTTTTATTTCAGTGATACGACTAGTTTTTGCATACAGCTGTAAGACAGACATCTTCAACCGCGTAATCTATTTTCATTTCAGTGATACGACAAGTTTTGCATACAGCTGTAAGACAGACATCTTCAACCGCGTAATCTATTTTCATTTCAGTGATACGACAAGTTTTTGCATACAGCTGTAAGACAGACATCTTCACCCGCGTAATCTATTTTTATTTCCTCTATACGACAAGTTTTTGCATACAGCTGTAAGACAATCATCTTCAACCGCGTAATCTATTTTCATTTCAGTGATTTTTTCACCCCCTAGGTTGACCTAGGGGCTGATTCTCGAAAAAATCTTTTCCCTGTGGGGTGGTTAATAAATTATCAAATAAAAACTTCTGTACGAATTTCTACTTTCTGCGTTGTCATTCAATCAGACGACAGGAATTTGCTAAAAGATTTTTGTACAGGGTAATTCTGAGTTAGCAGATGGAAGAGTGCAGTCAGTACGAGACTACGAGTGCGGTAGAATAACTAAATGCGCCCCGGTAGGAACAGCATTCCTGACATACTGGATATGCAAGCTGGTTGCGGAGATTACCAACAGATTTTAAACCTTTACAAGTTACAAATAATCCCAGTGTCAGAATGTCACCTTACTCATCATTGACATCAATATCTATACTTATAATAAAGTAATATGAACGACAAAGTCAGTACAAAGAAGATAATTTAAAAATAAACATTAAAAAAGCTTTTCTGTGCCGTTGTGTTGGTTAGATTTAAGAAAATTGGGCACCGACTTCCTTAACTGTTTCCCACGTAAGATTATTTTATTCATTTTGAAGTCGGTTTTCATTTCTTTTTTTAAGTTTATTTATTTCCATATTTTGAGTGGCGTGAACAATACATAAACATGCGATTACAGCAAGTCGCAAGAGACTTGCTGTTATCCATTGAGGAGTTCCATTGTATCTCCGAAGGTCTTCATCAGATCTTCACCAAATTACATATATGGGAACATACCTACAGCATATCCTATTAAAAAAACTTCAAAATGGACCCACATTTGACGGAGATATCACGTCATAAAGTGGGTGAAAGTTAATAAAATTAAGTCATCCCCTAATTTTCCACTCTTAGTGGAGGAATATTTTCATGAAATTTAAATGGGACTACCCCTGAGGCTTACCCTATCTATTAATAAAAGAATTTAAGAAAACGATCCACAATTGAAAAAAACAATTTAAGAAATCGATCCATAATTGCTGGATATCGCATGCAAAAAAACATACGGGGCGAATTGAGAACCACCTCTAAAATTCGGTTGAAAAAAATTGGTCTAGGGTACTAAAAAAAAGCTTCTGAAAAGAATATAACATTTTTTTAAATCGTGTCTGTCTGTATGTTTTTATATCGCGTATCACATAAAAACTACTAGACCGATTGCGATGCAGTTTACAGTGTTGGATACCTTAGGGTTTGACTTAAAAACTGGGGTACCTGTTGTCTTAATCCGATTATTAGATGTCGAGCAATCGATAAAAAACTATTAGACGGCTGAACGAATTTTGAAGAAATGGTCTGTACTTTGGTCCTGGAATAACACGTATGGGCTAATTTTAAATGAATTTACCACGCGCGCAAAGCCGCGGGCACAGCTAGTACATAATATGTATCTCAATCTACATAATACCCCATCCATACACCATGATTAAAACAAGAACAGGCGTTAACATTTTTAAATTCTGAAAAGTATTAGGCAAAGGGCGGGTGCGGCAGCAGACCGGAATTTGTTAAAAATAGTATTTGGGAATTGTAATTGTAAAGACCACAAAACCTTTTAATTTATTATCTCGTAGATGGGATATGTCATCTCACTAATAAATATGAAAGAAAATTGTAATACGTGCCAGGAGCGCAGTACGTATGCGGCAGATTCAACTGCAACCCGGCGAGTCGCATTCCGGGCGTGCCAAGTCGTTTACCGGATAACCAACGGGTCTTGGAGTCTTGGACCCTACAAAGGCTTTCGGTGATAGCCGAGTCATCTCTATTACATAATTACGTAAAGGAAAATAATGTTTTTAGAAGTCTTTATGTTACTTCTAAGTGGAGTTCTAAACCTTTGAAGAAAATCTTAGCAACACGGAAAATTAGGAAAGAAACATTTCATAAAAGTGTTTTCTATTATAATTTCCGACCAAGATCATTGATTTATCTATCTATATCTATTCTTATAATAAAGCAATATGAACGAAAAAGTCTGTACAATTAAGATAATTTAAAAAAGAAAGGTCTATGATACTTAAAATAAGCAACTGAACAATATAACATTTTTTTTAATTGTGTCTGTTTGTTTGTTTGCGCATCACGTATAAAAACTACTGGACCGATAGCAATGCGGTTTTCACTGTTGGATAGCTTAGGGTTTGACTTAAAAACTGGGGTACTTGGTATCTCAATCCGATGAGAAGAAACCGAGCGAGCGATAAAATAGTACATTACTGCCGCGGTCTGTTATGACTGCGTTGATGGCAGCGATGATGATGGTCGAGCTAAGCTAAGCTAAGTTCGAGGCCATCACAGCGCGCATCAAAGGCCTCGACCTTCGGTCTCGGCCTTCATTCCAGCTTGGCCATCAAGGGCTGCAATGATGGCCAAGCTTGAAGGCCGAGAACTTAACTAAGCAAAGCTCGAGGCCATCATAGCGTGGCCAGCAGGGCAGTCATTGCGGACCAAGGCTTGTATAGTGCTTTACTCAAACAATGCGAGGTATTTAAATAAAACTAGCAAACTGATGAAAAAATTATATATCCCACTAAAACAACAACAACAACAACAAAAACCAAAACAACACCAACAACAACGTCAAAAACAACACGAACAAAAGACAACAAGAACAATTAAAAATAACAACAACAACAATAAGAACAACCAGAACAACAACAAAAACAGCAATAACATTAAAAACGACAAGGAAAACAACAAGAATGACAAAAACAACAAGAACAACAACAAAAACAGAAACCACAACAAAATAACAAAAACAACAAAAAGCAATGAAAACTAAAACAACAAAAATACAACAACAACAACAATAATAGCTAAGAATCATCTCGATCACATCAGCTTTCAAACAGAAAAAAAAAACATCAATATCGGACCATACGTTTGGGAACTACGACGCCTCTCTTTTCGCGTTCGGTGGTTAACAAAACCACAGAATAAATAATAGTACTAAAAACACGACAATAATGGATTTTCAAAGGAAATTGCTGGCCGCAAAACACGACAGTAATGAAATTCCATACAACTTTGCTGGCGCCTATTCAAGAAGCGCGACAAGGTCGACTTTGCCCAAAGCAGGTTGTCGAAATAATGACCACATTACAAGCTTGTTTGATTAAAATATTTTTATTAAGGAATTTCAAGAAATATAGAATATTGTACTTTATAGGTACTTTTGATCCTGGAATAACACGTAAGGGCTACTTTTAAATGAAGTGACCACGCGGGCAAAGCCGCGGGTACAGCTAGTACTTATTATAAAGAAATAAGAACGAAAAAGTATGTACAAAACAGATAATAAAAAAAAATTGTTCAAATAATTTACTGAACAAGGATATAACATTTTATTAAATCGTGTCTGTCTGTTTGTTTGTTCGCGCATAACGTAAAACTATTGGACAGCTTGCGATGCGGTTTTCATTGTTGGATTGCTTATGGTTTGAATTAAAAACTGGGGTACTTGGTATCTCAATCCGATTAGTAAGAAGTACAGCTATAGTCATACAATACAATACTCGTGTCTTTTGATCTCATTAAACGCTGATCTGATCAAAATTCTGCCAAGATATTTTCGATAAGATAGTAAAAATTCAATGACCTTAACACAATGGACCAATATGAATGAGAACAGGTTGACATTGATGAGGCCGGTCTTGATGACAAACACTTGATGAGTCATGTCCGTATGCTACACTTGTACTGTGACAAGGTCCCACGCTTAATATTTGTTAATCTGACAATTTTAGTATTGGCACAATATGTAAACTTTGTGCTAATAAGCGTAACCATCGCTTGAAGTGAAGGCCAAAACTGTCCAAGTCAATTTTTAACTCAATATCAGTTTACATCAGCTTTTGGTTGATATCTTATTTAGAGACAAAACCGATCACCGGCACGAAAATCAATTTTGTGAACTAAATATTTGACAACTTTCTATCATATTCTAGCGGCTTACATAAGACAGATTATGATCTTGATCGATTATGGTAATAACCAGTTATGACGCAAGCAGTTTTTGCTGTTTGGGTATTCAAATGTAAGACAACTCTCGATTCGACCTGGTTCATTGAGCCAATGGGGGTCTTGCAATGCGCCGGCTATAGATTGGTATCACTTAACTGTTTTGAATAGGACATTAAGATTGCACTTTGCTTTTGATATGTTAAAGAGCTTTCACTGAAACCATTTTAGATGTCAAGACGTAACAAACGAGTCTCGAACTGCGATTTATATGACACTTATTGAGTAATGTTTCTTTTATATTAGCTAAAGAGGAACAAAATGGCAAGTCTTAACTGTAAATTGCAAGAATTGCATGCTAAGCTCTGTATTTCTTGTCATCTCAAAATTCTACGCGACGCGGCAGATAATATGGTTAGTGAAATGAGTTGTTTCTATGCCGTAACTCAGCCAAATCCAAGATATTCGCAACATGTGCAATGTCCATATTTAACAATATAAAAGTGTGTTATAAGAAAGTTTTAAAAGATGCAGAAATATCAGTAGTTCATTTCGTTCACCTGCTTTCTCGCGTGTTAGTATAAATAGACTGGTTTTAGTGAAGGCCATCTAGTTAAAGAGCGACGATCTAGCAAGACATTCTAAGATGCACATTGCACATTAAGCACATGCACTACGTTAGCTAAGACATATCATTTGATGGATTTTATGAAGATGAAAACAACACACATGTATACTAAGAATTATGTATATTGCTGGTTGCTACGAGCAACAACGATATTGGTTGCAGAGATGTTATCTTACTCAAAATGCAATATTACTAAGGAAACTGTGAAACCTCGATTCTACCGTATAATGTTGCCAAGCGTAAGATCCACAATATCTACAGCCAAAAATTCTTGAGTGACTGGTTCATTACATTTTAAAATCGTTATGTTTAATCAACAGTTGCCCGCGTTCGTCGACCTCAACTCGACATAGATTTGTGTGATACCTACTATAAAAGAAGTAAGACCTAATCTCAAACAGCCCGCTTCATAAAATTAAAGCAAATTCGCCGTAAACTAATGGGAGTTTATGTCATTCAGCACTCAAAAGCTCATGTGACAGTAAGGAACAATATGTGGGCTGGGCTGCTCCACTTGCGTTTCCCATACTTACATAATTATGTAACAGTAACATAATGTAACAGTAAAATTATGTTACTGTTAAGGATATTTTTATTGTTCAGTAAAACCTTAAACGCAAAAAAAGCTAAAAGCCAAATTCCATTTCTCTAGCGAGGTTACGCAACATGAACATGTTTAATTTTGACAAGTTGCCGCTTTGCACTTGTATAAGAACAGCGTGTGAACCGCGTGACTTTGTCTACAACTTCTACAAGTATCTACAAAATCGATCTCGGTTTTCCTTTCACTCTGAGCGAGGCAAAGCTAAAGGGTGAGAAGTGCTAGGGCATTTTGGGTGACGAGTTCACGGCCAATACAATGTTTACAATAGAAAATTAAATATCTGCGGACCTTTGTAATAGAGGCTGTTGGCCAACAACGCTGTTGTCATGAATCATGACAGTCAACCCAGTTTCGTAAAAGTGTAAAAGCAAAAGATATCTTTAATTACTTCCACATTGGATTGGAAGTGGCAATCTAGATTCATCAGTCAGAGTGATAAGTTTTCTTAGAATAAGTATAATATGCTCCAATCAGCGCCGGCACCCAACGGTAAGTAACCGTTAGTAGAGATCGCATAATCAACATGATCAACAAATAATTGTATTCTAATGATGGGACCCAGGGTTCTAAATGAAAAGTGATACCTACATTCAAGCGGTAGAAGGCGCCCGCTCCGGGCCGTGTTGAGTTCATCGACATCGGTTTTAGAACTAAGTACTGTCACTTTCAAAGGTCGGGGTACGCAGTTTGATGCGCACCACGGTAATTTAGTTTAGAAGCACATATTAATGTGCAGCCACGAGTGAAAGCATTTGCAAACTTTTGAGAACAGATTGTACATTTTGTGAACTGCTTAAGTTATGGCGTGGCGCGCGGTTTTGAAGAACATATTTTGTTACAAGCATTTTGTCGCCTGGAATTAGATACTAATTGTTAGTGTTAATTATATTCTTCGAGCAACTACACAGAAGAGTAGCAATGGCTGATGGTTTGTTCGAAATCCATTCCGCCAATTCCCGTCTAGAAATGAAACGCTCTGATTGGCTAAGCCATGGACACGCGATGATGGGACGTGATCTATACTAATATTTTTGTTTGTGTGTAATGGATACACTAAAAAAAAAAAAACCGCTGAAAGAAAGCTAAATTATCAGCGAACAAACAAACTCTGACACCAGAGGCCAGCACTATCTCATACGACAAACAAACAAACACGGGGCTATATTTTATTTGTTAAAAAAATATGAGATCCCTACGAAAATTGCTCTGAATATTTATTAGAGCAAAATCATTAACATGTTGCGGAATGCGACGGACTCACAATTCATCTCTTCTTGGTAGCTGCTCAATGATTATTTTTGAAATACCTACCCAAGAATCGAATGATTACTCAATGGATATCGGATAATAACACACAGTAGCGTACAGTTATGTGCTCGAGCATCGAAGAAAAACTGCAGTTAATAAAATACGGTTACCTGACCACTCCTTCGCATCCGCCCGTGCTGTGAGAACCAGCTAAGGGACTTCAGGAAAAGGGAAGCTGCATTTGCTTGTGTATTATCATCAACTCTTCGGACAATAGTATCTTCACAAAATACAAAAATTGTTGTCACGTTGGCTTTGAGTTGTCGTGATTGTAAAATTGTAATTGGACCTTTTATTGAATGGGTTGATTTTGTTATCAGCGGATTACATCGCGTACCACGCAATTTTAAACACGCTTCACCTGTATGTATGTTTGTATGTATGAACTCTTTTTACCCACTTTAAATGGCAATTCAAAATTTTGCACACTTATCAGGGCCCGATGACTATAGGTTCAATAATTGAATTTTTGTCCCATTATCCTGACCAGGATAATCAGTAAAAAGAACTAAAAAAAACGAGCACCCCACGCTTCTTTTACAATGACATTAATTTTCTCGTTAATCACTTTATTCTTATACCCATTGAAATTTTCTTCTTTTTTTTAGTTCGTTTTAATAGTATTAAAGCGTGTTTTTAGTTCTTTTTAATTTAAATTTATTATAACAATAGAACAACAATGTTAAATGTGACAAAACGCAAGGCGTGGTACTCAAAGAGTTAACTGTTTTGTCGATGACTTGGCAGAATTATTGTGTCCACATCTTTGCAGTCGAGACCGAGTCTTTTATGATACGTTTGTGTTCTTTGATTTCAGAAGACAGGGTTAAACAGGCATGTTCTCGATATGATTTGCAGTTATTTTGATATCAGAGTTAAATGTTTTTTCACACTTTGCATTCGCAGATCTGCAGACCAGACCTCTCAGTCAAGGTCTTTGAATTTAGAAATCTGCGCGATGAACAAAAACGTTATATTGTTACGTTTTATTATACGTTTAGGACCTAAAGAATTGCCAAAACTTTAGGCATTTTTTATTTAGATAATGTATGTACTAAGTAACATTAAGAATTTATTAATTTTCGTCACGAGATAATCGTTTGAATCTCGATCTCGTTTGGATTCGAATTGGGATAGCCTTGAACCAGATCTTTCTCTCTCATTATTTCCTTGTTTTAACAGCTTATTATTGGACATACATTTTAATCTCATACCATATTGTGGTTTTAAGACTCCAAAAGTTTCAGCCATTATTGTAAACTAGCTGTGTCCGCGTAGTCATTTCATTTAAAATTAGCCCATAAGTGTTATTCCAGGACCAAAAGTACCTATAAATAACGTACAATATAGGTACTACATTTCTTCAAAATTCGGTCAGCAGTCTAATAGTTTTTTTATAGATTACTGGGCATCTAATCATCGGATTATGATACCATGTACCCCAGTTTTTAAGTTTAACTCTAAGCTATCCAACAGTGAAAATCGCAATCGGTCCAGTAGTTTTTACGTGATGCGCGAAATACAAAGATTCAAATAGTCGGACACGATTTAAAAAATGTTATATTCCTGTTCAGTAAGGAATAATCTAGGGTACTTAAAATAGGTATTTTAAGTACCCTAGACCAATTTTCAATAAATTATCTTCATTGTACAGTTTTATGGTACTTACTGCTTTATTATGAGTATAGATATTGCGTTAGTGGAGTGACCTTGCAGCCATCGCAATTACTTGCTTGACCGAATTCATTGAAACTGAATTCTTGTTCTAAAAACGAAACAAGACTAAAGAATGAACAGTGAAAGCCGCATCCAGACGGAAACTTTTTATTGTGTACGCTTGCGTTTGAACACTATTGGTGATATAACATCAGATGTTAATCTTGATGATGAGGACATTGGTGATTCACGCTAAAGAAAGATACAAATAAGGATTCACTAAGTTCGCCCGATTGGCGTTCCACCAAAACTCCGTGCAATTGAGAAACTCCGCGCATGGCCCGCTTATAGGGGAGAAGGCTTCTTTAATTGGCCA
This sequence comes from Alsophila aescularia, assembly GCA_946251855.1. NCBI lineage: Eukaryota > Metazoa > Arthropoda > Insecta > Lepidoptera > Geometridae > Alsophila > Alsophila aescularia. The sequence goes on from OX276378.1 coordinate 45,552,858, forward strand.
ATAGGTAACTAAACTTAATCATCATAAAAAGTAAAAAGCCGCTATCTATAATTTTTTGCCGAGGCAGCACACTTAACTAATCGACTAAGCACGCTAACACACGCTTGTGTGCGTAACACGTAAATTTTGCGTGGAGCGAATAGGCAAGCGATACGGGTTAATGCGTGTAGAAAAAGAATGGCACAATATCGCTTGCGATATTTTGATGACGAACTGGGGGGCAATTCTCACGTAGTGATAAATATCACAGTAGATATATATCGAAAAATGTATGGATTTTTCGATATTTATCTACTGTGATATTTATATCACTTCGCGAAAATCGCCCTCCTGTGACGTACGGTTTTGTACCACGCGACACGCACACCACATATAGTCAAGTGGTCGCAATTTGAATAATAGTAAGTATTAAGTGCTTGATCTTTATTTGTTTTCTTTCGTCGAAGCCTACAACTGCTAGGAGTAACTTATTCACTTGTAATTTGAAGACGCCTATAACTATTGGAAAACACATCCGTGATTTTAACTGTTATGTATTCTGTGATTTTAATTAAATCTATCAAGAGGTGTTAGAAGGGACAGTATCTATACTTAAACGTTTCTTTGTATCGAAGAAGTAACATTTTGACTCCAAACCGTGTCTAGCTAGAACTAATCGTCACTAAGGAGCCGTTAGGAAATCATGTCATTCTACTTGAGAGTAAATAAACACAAGTGAATAATCCTGCTTTAAAAAAGCACATGGTAAAAAACCACTGAAGCATTTACTGAAGTGTGGTGTATGTGTGATTCACGAACAATGGAAAGCATACAAATTACTGAAAAGAACTTCTTTATTTTTTAATTCCTTTTTTATTTTTACCAGCTGCGCCCCGCGGCTTTGCCTACTTGGTAATTTTCTGGGTTACAAGTATCTTTATACCAAAACTCGTTCAGCCATCAAATAGATTTTTATTGATTTTCTCGGCTTCCACTTATCTGATTGAAATACAAAGTACACCTGATTTTAAGTCAAAGCCAAGCTATCCACAGTGAAAACAGCATTTCAATTGGTTCAGTCGTTTTTACGTGATGTGCGAACATAAATCCAGACACCATTTTAAAGATACCGTTTAATAACGCTTTTTTTCTTGTTCAGTAGGTTATTTTAGGTCATTTAGAGCATTTTTTTTAAATTGCCTGCTTTGTTCATACTTTTTGTTACAATTACTGCTATATATTATAAGTGAATGTCGACACGGTAACATAATTAGTTCAGATCATTTTTCTTCAGAATCAAGGGAACCTGAAAAACTTAGTATTCGTCTGGTTGTAGTGGAAGCTTGGTCCAAACTTCCTGATTCCCAAGTTTGACCGCTTTAAAACCGACATCATTTACTCGGACATATTATATATGCACGTACTTGTGTCAAGTTGCGCACTCACTCTGGTACGTTCGCGCTGAACCTAAAATTTGAACAGCGGTGCGACTCGCACCCCTAATGACCCCTATATTCAGTCAAGCGACAAAAAATTGGCCCGACCTAATTTTGAGCGTTTGGGGGTGTATTGTGGATTTTCCCCTGCCGGCCTCTACCGAAGTATACTAAGAAAAAAACAGGCCATCTGCGGCCTGTGCTCGGTCGCTGGCCGCTTCGACCTGGCCGCTAGTGTGCTATTACCCTAAATGTTAAGGAAGAAAGTTCTTGAGGCTATCACAGACCAGAAGAAATACCGTAATTTCAATTGTTTTGGGAATTGTAATCGCTTATGACGTCAATGCACTGTCCGCCCTTGTCATATCGTGAAACAATGACAAGGACGGACAGTGCATTGGTAGCGATGAGTTAGGCGGTAGAGGCAGGGCTTTGATGGCAGTTGCTCTATCAATTCTCGATAAGTGAAGGCCCATGTTCGCGATCAATGACGTTACAGAGCTGTTTTGCATTTTCATTGGTCACACGCTCTCACGATCGAGATAGTGCGAGAATGCAAATCTGTCGACATCTATCTGTTTTTGTCAAGATGCGGTAGAGGGACGCTGGATGCAAACAGAGAACAACCACTCGTAGTAGCGTGCTATGGGCAAGGCCTGTACAGCAGAGTTACGACCAAATGGCTGATGACTATGTCAAGTCAGTCACAATTATTTAGATGGTTTAGATAAAGACAATGTTGATACTAATCTTGAGGGTTAAAAAAGCGTTATTTAAAACATCCATAGGGGGGAAAGTGGTATATACTTACAGCTCCTCTCGTTGCCGTTGTGACAACACCATTTTCATCGTGGTCGGGTGGCGCGTGAGCGGCGGGCCGAGGTTCACTGCACTAGTCTCCACTGGATCACGCGGGCGGCGGCAGAAGCGCCGTTGCCATTATCACACCTGTGTGCAACAATTGTTATGTTTAGGTACTATTTAGGCACGCTTCTTTTGGAGTTCTATAGCCCAAAAAAGCGAAAACCAACCCCAATAATTCTTCCTCTTTCAACCATTCATCAATCCACTGCAGATTATAGCTTCTCTCATCAGCATTCCATCAGAATAATTTAATTAATAAGCATATTAATTGAACAAGTGCATCATCAAAATAAGAGAAAAAACACGTCTGCCCTGCCAAAAAACTTTTCATATGTTTATTATAGCATTTGTTACTAGGGATGATGTAAGGATTCTAACAATACCCCATACATCTAAATCTGTTTAGGCATTTAAAAGTTATGGTGGAACAAAGACACACATATACATGGACCCGGAAAACTTTACACTCCTTTTTTGGGCAGTCATTAAATTAAGCATTTTTCATGATGGAGCTGGAAGGGTGGTAGCAACCCTTGTATGGCCATCAGTAAACCCCTTGAAACTGGGCAAAATAAACTTCTCTTAACGAGTCCTATTATTTTTTATCTACACTTATAATCTATACTATAATAAAACTGTAACTGTGCTAAATCTGTACATTAAATATTTTTTGTTTTTTTTTTTATTGAGATTAACTTCAAAACTGATTTGTAGTGCAAAAAGGTTTTATTTTTATTTTTTGTCTGTCTGTCTGTCTCTTTGAATCACGCTGAAACTACCAGACGGATTTAAATACAACTTGGCACAATCATAGCTGATGTTATGGATCCCGAAAAAATAAAGGGTTCCCGCAGGATAAGGGTTGAAAGTTATTTAAAAGAACACGTATCACGCTTAAACTACTGGACGGATTTTGATGTAACTGGGCATAGTCAAAGTTTATAATATCTGTTAAAATCTGGAATACTTTTACTCCCGAAAAAATAAAGGATTTCCAAAGGATATGGGTCCAAAGTTTATGTTAAATTAAAGTAATAATACATCCGTTTAAAGAACGGTACCAAATTTCGTTGTCCGCTCCACGTAAAGCACTCTTTACGGTAACATGCGTGGAAATGTTATCCAGAAGTCCGTGGATCGAAACCACGCGCTTCTATTTTTTTTTGCTCCATATTTAAAAGCATTTACATATTTTATGCCTTATTTTTACATTTTTTAACTCCCGAACAAAGAGACGGATTTTATAAGTTTAGGGTATGTATGTGTGTGAGTGTGTGTGTGCGTGTATGTGTCTGGCTGTGGCTTCATAGCTCCCAAACGAATGGACCGATTTTGATGCGTTTTTTTTGTTTGATAGCTTATGTCATCGAGATGGTTCTTAGATATAGTGGAGAAGGGGGGAGAGGGGGAAAGTGAGAAAAGGGGGTGAGAATCGTAGCTTCCAAACGAAAGGACCGATTTAGCTGCAGTTTTTTATGTTTGAAAGCCATAGTAAATGAGATAGTTCTTAGCTATAATGAGGGGAACGAGGGAAAGGAGGGGCTGAAAATGATAGCTCCCACACGAATGGACCTATTTTGAAGCGGTTTTTTCTGTTTGAAAGCTGATGTGTTCGAGATGGTACTTAGATATATAGGCAATGGGGGGAGGTGAGAGAAGGGGGGTGAGAATCGTAGCTTCCAAACGAGATGGACCGATTTTGATGCGGTTTTTATGTTTGCAAACTGATGATACGATCGAGATACTTCTTATCTATAAAGGGGGGTGGGGAGCCGCTTGTCCTTGATATTTTAAGGCTGCTGTAATTTTCTGAAGTGAACCTTCAAGTTTTATTTAAAAAAATGCAGATGAACATATACAGATGACTGCACGTTTATTATATCTTGGGATATTGATAATATATCAATATCCCAAGACAACCAGCCTTCTAACCTTTTTCTTTTGTCTTCTAACCTATCACAACCATGTCGGGTCGCTACTGAAGTTTCTTAACACAGGTAGGTAGGTACCTATATTGGTACTTTTGGTACTGGAATAACTCATAGGATCCTTATATCCCATAAAAACAACCACGCGAGCAACGCCGTGGGCACAGCTAGTAAAGCAATGAGTACGAAATAGAAAGAAAAAAAGTATGTACAAAGAAAAAAATATGTCTAGGGTATTTAAAATAAGCTACTGAACCAGAATATAACTTCTTTTTTTTTATTCGTGTCCGTTTTTTGTCTGTGTGTTTGTTCACGCATCACGTAAAAAATACTGAACCGACTGTGATGCAGTTCACTGTTGGATAGTTTAAGGTTTGACTTAATAACGGGGTACTTGGTATCTCAATACGATGAGTAGAAGCTGAGCAATCGATAAAAAACTTTTTACAGGTGAAGGAATTTTGATCAAATGTTGGTATATTGGTATTTTAGGTCTTTCAATAGTCCATTAAAGTACTATGATCACAGCTAGTTCACAGCACACAGTGAATATGCCGCACTGGTGGAAAACATATATCTTTGATTACTTCACTCTAATTATATGCTCAAATACAATATTTCAGATGAGGAGTCATACTTTATACTGCACTTAATAAATTTATTCTGTTTTCATAAATTAACACTTTAGTTTTCTGCTTATTTGAAGGTAAAAACTTCAAGGTGTTTACATGCTAAGGTTGGTTTGCAAACATTAAGCATTTTATGCATAATATTCATATTGAAAAATTTTGATGTGTAATTAACCAAATTTTCAATTATTATAGATCAGTTGTACCTGTAAATATGTCAGTTTTAAGATTATAAAAAATCTGCTGTTTGGTTTTAGGATTTTGGAGGAAGGGTGACAACCCCCTGGGTCTCCGCAGGAAGAGAGGGGTACTGGGCTCCCCCCCCCCCACTCCAGCCTCTCGATTCTATAGCCAACCCGAAACTGGCGAAGTACATAGTGAGTTGTGAGGTGCGTTATATAATATTCAGGATTAATCTATTATTAGTGAAATATTTAATAGATTAGTGAAACATGAAGGGTTAATTGTATACTTTTAAGACTTTATTTATCTATATAAGAGTAATGAACTGCAAAATTACTAATGGTAACACAAAATATTTTAAAATCTAGAAACAAATAACTATGAAGAAAGTACACATTTTTTGTACCTATATTTGCTAGGACTTGGTGGAGGCCTTTGCCCAGCAGTGAGGCAGCATCAGGTTACACAAAAAAAAAGTGCTCTAGTTTAAAAGCAACACAACCACAATACCACACAAGCCTAGTTCTTTTTTTGTCAAGTTTTTGGATGGACAGACAGACAGCTTTGCTACAACAGTAGGGTTCCATTTAGACCCTTTGGGTACTGAATCCGAAAGTTAGTACTAACATTCTACAAGTATAAACATTAGGAACGGGATATTTACTATGGACACAATTTTCAACGAGTTCCCAATATTGGTTAGAGAAGCGATTGAAAATAACAAGTTCAATCATTTCAATCGTGAGGATGGGTTTACTGTTGAGTGTCTGGAATTCTGTGGTTTATATATGTGATCGACGTATTAATAACAGCTGGTAATAACGGTACTGGTGTTGCACATAATAAACGAGTGAGAAAGAGGATAGGCCATTTTGTCTGCTCGTAAAAAGTTATTCACTCGTAGTTACTTCAGTTTATCTGTGGGGCTCGCAACAGTGCCAAAATATAGGGAACTCATCCAAAATAGTATCCATAGTATCTACATTAGGTATGGTATACCTAATGTAGATTAACCCTCCAATCCTTTAAAAATAATTTGAGTTGTTTTTCCAACGTCTTGTTACTTATTGTCATTTTTTGTATGTAACAATAAGCAAAAACGGTTCATTTTAAGATATAGGAACCGGCCATATAACCATATGGTAACAATTATTTTATATGTTACAACATATTTTTGTGTGCAATTTCACTTTTTTTTCATACAATATTGTTATGTTTTTTTCTTGTTTTTTTTTATTGTGTAGAAGATTAGTTGCTACTCTTCCCAATTTAAGTAGTCATCAATATGGCTTCAGCCAAGGTTACATTTACTTTTAACACCATGCTAAAGAAGCCATAAGACTTAGGAAGTATTGGTGTTTACAAAGGGATTTCAAATATGTTTTTATTTTAAAGCAATATTTTGGATTAGTAGGTTTGTATTTGATGCATAGAAGTATCTATGTGAAGAACTTAAAACTAGGTAAAATCTTGTTATTATTAACAGTAACAAGATATATTATCATTATTATCTATTTATATAGGATGCTGATTATTTGATGCCCTAACGCTGATTAACTATTAGTACCTTTACATACTTTATTAATAAATATGTTTTATTCAATTGTTGTGAAATTCAATAATCTTAATCTACTGAAAGAAAGTGGAACACTGTCTTTAACCTGTGGACGAGTGCGTTTTTGGAGTGTGGGCTATTTTAAAAAAAAATGATTAAAAGATTTTCCATACACAAAATCTGTATTTGAGGAAGGTAAATGAACCAAAAGATAGTTTTTTCTTTTATTATTTTTACTCTATTATTTTGTTGCAAAATTTGCAAAAATAACTTCAAATATCCCGTACGGGATACCGATAGCCGACAGGTTAACAATGTTTCACTTTATTATTGCTACTAGATAGATAAAAGTTAAAAATTGTTTGTGTAGTTTTAACAACTTAACAGCTTCACCAATTTTGTTAATTCTGCACAGATCTTTTCCAACAGAGGCTACCAATACATGTGTACCATTATTAGTATTGTGACCAAAACTATCTGCCACACTTATAAAAAGTTAAGCACTGATTAGTAATACTGTGAACTACAATATTGTACCTACTGCACAGTACTAATTGTCATTTATTAACTTTTTATAAGTAAGGCAGTAATATTTTTTTTTCATATACCTTCATTTAGTTTCAAGACAAAATAATATGTAATGTATAATTATATAAAATTTGATTTGATGGCTGTATGGTAGATGGAGATGAAGAAAGTTTCATGTAGAATATGTAAGATGTGAAGTCACTCCAGACTTCTGTTAAATAGGTTTTTGCATTTCAGTAATTTATAATTGGCACAAAAATAATTTTAATCGGTGTAGCGAGAACTGCAGTAAAATGACTCAGACTGACCAGAAATTAAACGTCAAAACCAATCGGGCTTCTGTCAATTTGCCACATCAACGATATTTGCCGTTTCAATAGAATTATACTTGAAGAGCCCCTTTCCGTAATAGCACGTTATAACGAGCAAATGGTAAAAATATCTGCAGAAAAATCGAAAATATTGTATTGGAACGGCCATATTGAACGGGTATTGTGACGAGAAGTTTCAGTTTACAAGAATAGCGAGCTAACATTTCGCAACGCATTTCTATGATCAAGAATCAACAATAATACTTACAAACCACAAAAATCACTCAGAATTGCACTTTTGTATGAATTAACTAACACACACTCTACAAACACACTTTACACAAGACTCAAGGCAGAAAACCGTTTTCGTTGTAAAATGGCTCGCTCGCTCACTCGTCGCTCAATCGAATTTGCTCACTTGTTCGTTTGAAAGCAACTTGACATTTGATTTGACAGTAGATGAAAATGATCATGAACAGTGCCATCTATCCCATTACTTTAGTATACAAATACTTTAGTGTTTTTTATAATAGCAACATTAAGAAGTAGAAAGAAAGAGAAAAAGATATATAATATATATATGTCAAAGCGAGAAAGATACTAGATAATAGTGCATACAACAATGGAATCGGTTTTTATTAAACGGAATCGACTAAACCATTTATATCATAAAGTCGATTTTAATTTGTCTTTGTGATCAACTTAGCTTGAAAGAAAACGAAGAGCCAAACGGGAAAAATAATAAAACGAATAAGAATTTAGCAAGGAAGTTATATGTACTTACGTACAACCGGAACGATATCTTTCATATACAAAAGTGGTAAAAAGAAAATGCGAGAAAAGGAAGTATACAGAGGATCGGAAGCCTCTTTCTCTCTCATACAAAGCTTCAGAATTTCAGACTAAATATTGCGAAATAATCATCACAAAGACAACTGTACCAAACTCACCTACTTTAGTAGATTGTATTACAAGGGAGCAAAATAATATGTTGCCGGCGAGGGTGCTATTTTGAATTCAGATTGGAGTGAAGGATTCTAGAGTAGAATCCCGAGCGAAACAAGGGATTCTTAAGTAGAATCCTGAACGTAGCGAGGGATTCAATATACGTCGCCCGAGGGAATATAATTTTGCGCCCGAGTGGTACACTCTACTTTTCATCCGCCTCTATGAGAAAAATAAAAAAAAGGCGCTAGTAAATACTTTACAGGTCATATATTAATTGACAAGCACAAATAAAAAAAAAAAATAACCCCCAACCACCCCCCCCTCCCCCGAACAATCTCATTTACCTGAGCTTTCAAACATAAAAAACCGCAGCTAAATCCATCCATTCATTTGGAAGCTACGATACGCACCCCCTCCCTTCCTTTCCCTCATTATAGCTAAGAACCATCTCGATCATCTCAGCTTTGAAACAAACATAAAAAACCGCATCTAAATCGGTCCATTCCTTTGGAAGCTTCGATTCTCACCCCCCCCCCCTTCCTCCCCTCATTAAAGCTAAGAACCATCTCGATTACCTCAGCTTTAAAACATAAAAAACCGCATCTAAATTGGTCCATTCGTTTGAAAGCTACGATTCTCACCACGCACTGCGTGACCCAGTTTACACCGCGCGCTCTCATTGGTCAAGCCTTCATTTATTTCGTGATACGTACCTACATACTAACTTTTCGGCCTAGTAATGTATGTTTGAATCATATCTTCCAGGGCGTTAGTGAACAATTTGGGGGATATAAAATCCCCCTGTCTCACTCTCCTGTGCAGCTGGATATGTATAGTCTGCTGGTTCTTCTCATCATCTCGATGTATCGCCAGTGCACTTGGCATCACTGTAGGGACTCGAGTATGGCCCAGGTTTCGACGGAGTCATCTTCATTCTTCTGTATAATTTGCCACACTGTGTGGTGTGGTTGTGGTCTAAGGTGCTGTAACCCGATCGAAACCCGGCCTGTTCTGGAGACTGAAACTCGTCAAGTCTTCTCGTTAGACGATTCAAGACTACCCTCGAAAGTAATAACAAAATACTTTGTAATTGAAGCATATTTCCACCATATTCTGACATTATTTGCAACCCTTAGAAATTAAGAATTTTAGTTCCTGATCACACGTAGCGGCTCACAAAATTTATTTTTGCACAGAAAACATCCTCTTGCAGCCATCCAGGACTGACGTCCCAAAGCGAATGACCTCATCGCGCATGAATCATCGGCCTTGGAGGATTTAAGAGTTTAAGGAAATAAAGAAATGGACATCGGAATATTAAATATACAGGATAAAGTGAATAAAAACAAAAGTAATTTTTTTAAAGAATAATAAAAATAACATAACAATATACACAAAACTATAAATATAATTATTGAGGTTGCATCAATGAAAGTCAATAGTATAAAAAGAAAAATAAAAAAAATGATTTTCGTATTTTGAGAGTTGTCAATGTTCTGTAAAGTTTTCTGTGTGTCTTGCAAAATATATTTAAATAGAATGTGGATGTAGTTTCATTTATCCATCTTAGTGGCCCTCTAGGACGCTGTTATTCACTCAACTTTAAGTGGCTATGGGCCTTTTATCTGTTGAAGAGAAACTGAGCTATTGCGACAAAAGATGGAGCTAAGTAAAATCCAAATTGCAAAGTTGCATGGGCACAACTGGGTGAAATGGCGATATCGTATGACAGCAATGTTAAACGGAATAGATGGTTTGTTCGATGTCGTGGAAGGCAAATTACGTGAACCTGAGAGACCAGCTACTGAAGCGGGTGATGACAGCGCTGCTTTGGAGGAGTATTATCAAATTGTAGAAGAATACAAAAGGAAGATGAGTACTGCACTATTACTGATCACAAACATCATCACAGATGAAATCCTGGATAAAGTGATGAGGTTTAATCATCTTAAGAAGGTATGGGATAAGTTACATCGGCTGTACAACGGCTTAAGCGAAGACCGTTTGTATGGAGCTTGTTTAGCATTCTTTAAGGCAAGAGAAGATCCATCAGATGATATGGCGACTTATATTTCAAAAATGAATAATTTGTGGCATACTTTGAAGCAGAAATTAATAAAGTCAGGTGAAGGTACTGATTTACCGGAGTTTTTGCTGATCTGCAAGATATTGGATTGTTTGCCGGATATATACTTCTCATTTAAGTCAAGTTGGATGCTAATGTCAAGGAAAGATAGAACAGTGGAAAGTTTAACCAGTCAGCTGTGTGTTCATGAGAAAGCACTATCGAGCTGTCAAGACGGAGAGTCTGGAAGTGAAGCTTTTGCTGTGAAGACAGGCAAACACAAGAAAGTTGTGAAAGTACCAGAACGGATTCTAGAGACTTTGAGAGTGGAAAGCAGGCGTTGCTTTATATGCAAGGAAATAGGTCACTTGAAGTTGCATGGTCCAAAGAAGAAGTCTAGATCTGGATTGACTAAAGATAAAAAAGGAACTGGGGCTAATACGATGCTTACATCGGTTTTTGTAGTCTCTACTGAATCTGACCTTGAAAATTGAGGACTTCACAGAATTTGAGAAAATTCACACCGTTACTACTGCAGATGGAAGCACTGTTAAGGCAGTTGGCAAAGGAAGTATACAGTTTGAAACTGTTGTGAATGGAAAACCGCAGCCGTTTCACCTCAGAGATATTTGGTACGTGCCTGGAATACAGAGAAACTTATATTCTGTATTGGAAGCACAAGACAGAAACCCGACAAGTGTGTTTGAGTCACGGGTGGAAACATGAAGATTGACGGTAAAGTCATAGTTACGGGTAGACGTACGAGGCTTGGAGGTCTGCACAGGATGATTTGTAAGGCCTTGAAACCAATGCCTTCAGTCAATGTGACAGTGGTACAGAAGGAGGATTTACTGCAGTTATATCACGAGCGTTTTGGACATCAAAATATAAGGCATGTCAGTCGTGTTATTGAACTAGAAAAAAAATAACAACTGACTGGGAATAAAGACAACAGACAGTAAAGAGTTGTGTGATGGTTGTGTTTTTGGCAAAACGCACAGGCTTAAGTTCAGTACGAGAGAGAAAGACACGAAACCTGGAGAATGGTTACACACGGATGTCTGCGTACCATTTCCAGAGTTGTATGCATAATTTAGATATTTTTTGAAAAGTTGAATTTAGCCGTTTTAGATATCTTTATTTGTTAAAGGCGAAGTCTGAAGTTTATGAAAAGTTGAGACAGATGTTGGCTGAAGTATAAGGTGCATTCAACGTCAGGAGTGCAGTGCATGTATGCAGGGGGCGCTGTTAGCTGGAGGAGTCAAAGTCAACAAAGTGTAGCCATTTCAACGACTGAGGCTGAAATAGTTGCTGCAAGTGAAGATGCCAGGGAAAGCATCTGGTAAACTCGGCTCATGAGAGGTCTTATCAAATTTAAAGGGTGTCCTGATTTGCAAGTGGTCAACGAGGCAGCGATAAGATTAGTGGAAAACGCTGAGTTTCACCGACGTACCAAGCATATCAGGCTACGTCATTATGTTATAGAGAGCTGGTAACTAATGGAGAAATAAAGGTGAAGAAGATATCCAGTGAGGATCAACTGGCTGATATCTTCACCAAAGCTTTACCACTACCAAGACTAATATAGTCCTAGCACCACAATAATTAATTATTATTTTCTTATATGAGCAGCAGCAAGCAGGCGTACAATAGTAGATTGTATAAGTCATAAGTCATAAGCATTTATTCATACCGTAGGTACACATGGAACACTTGGTCATGTCAAACATTTCAATTTAAATAATTTAAGAGTACATAGTATAGTAACAAAAAAATGTGCGGCTGTACAGAGGCGTTGTCAACTAATAATAAAAATTATAATAAATGACAATATGCATACAAGTTGTTGGTTATCAGCTGTAAAGTGGCTTTATCAGAAATTACAAACAAACAAAAAGCAGCTGTAAAAGGGCCCTGTCATGGTTCACAAATAGTGTTAGCAGCTTTACAGGGCTTTGTCAAATACCTACCTAAGTTTGCACAGAGCTAGACGAACACCAAGCATATTTGTCATCAATGTAATCTTTATAATTATAATATGCCAGAACCAGTCACTGACTTTTAACAAAACCTCGTTTACAGGACCCCAATCGCTATTACATATTTTTACTTTAAATAAGAGAGAGAGAGATGTCATCTGCAAATAGCACAATTTCTGTATTTGTTTGTGAGTGCAAGAGAAACGGCAAGTCGTTCACATATACTAAAAATAGGAACGGTCCCAAAATAGAACCCTGAGGTACCCCCATTGTGACAGTAGATCCAGATGAACTGACATTGCCAATATTGACACGCTGTTCCCTGTTTGATAGGTACGACTTCATAAGATTTATCGCTTTTCCACTAAGACCATAGTACTAAAGTTTGGAAATCAGGGTGCTGTGGTCAACACAGTCAAAGGCCTTGCTGAGATCACAGAAGACTCCGATTGCGTCACATGACTCTTCCCATGCATCCAGAATGTAACTAAATAGTTTTGAACCAGCATCGATAGTAGAACGTCCTTTTGTGAACCCGAACTGCTGCTCGTGTAAAATATTACTAGTCTTAAAGAATGCCAGTAATTGGATCAAAATTAACTTTTCAAATACTTTGCTGATCAATGGCAAAACTGAATATGAAATATTTTAAACCAGACTTTTTAAATTCAAATTAGATTTTGCTAAAATCTTATAATGACCCAAGATCTCAAATTACATTGTTTCAATAGTTTTACTAATCAGTGATTCATTCACATATTTATAAAGATAGTTTAGTCAGTAGCTACCATTATAGTACTTGTAATTTATTATGTGAGTATAGATAGTCAACAAATTGCCGATTTCCTTCTTGTTCTTAGTATAAAATTTATACAAATTGACAGTATTCTATAATACGAGTAAGAATCAATCTTTAAGCCTATACATACCTATCCCATCCTTTGTAGCATGAGCAACCTATACCTATAGTACTGATTCTTCGTTCACTATATAGAGACAGAATGTCCGAAGTTCAATCCACCTGGTATCTCTAAGAGAAGAAATTAAGTTCGAGATTCATTACCATTAAGGACGTGTGAAGTGTTAACCAGCTGATCACAAAGCGAAAATTTGATTCGTCCTACCCAGCGATCCTGCCACCAAAGCCAAAGGAACAAGGAAGACCATACCTAAAAGTAAACTGTCCAGTAATATCGAGTTCAAGATCGCCTCGCTGAACAAACCATCAAGACGCACCGGTTATCAATCTCGTCACACTTTTGGTCAACTTATAAAACTGCATCAAGCCTACTAACACAAGCTACATCAAGCTCGCCATTAAAGTTACAATACAATTAAAGAAACCCTTCAACATTATATTCAGTAGATGCGCAAATGAGCATAAGAGCTATCGGATTACAGCACTGTCCACTGCCTTTGAAAAACCTGATCTCCAGAGAACACTTGCTGCAGATGTATGCTGTTCCCAATCTTCCTGCAAGAAGAGTTGGCACGAGTCAACCACCAGCTTCATTCACGAAGAACTCCTTCACTCGCTGTTCTACGGGGGGAGGTGTTATGTATGGCAGCTCCACGTAAAGTGGTGTTGTTTAATCCCTCCTCCCCGCGATATCTTATGGAACGTTTTAATTTCCTGTCTGATTCTAACAAGTTGTCACTCAGGTCATCAGAAAATTTAGCTTTGTTGATCCCTCTACATAGAAGCTCTTTTTATGGCAGTTCATTTACCATCCAAGCAGTTCGCCTATGGAACGCTCTGCCAGTTACTATAAGGCGAGCCCAGTCACTCCCTGTTTTTAAACTTCAAGTAAAGAAGTTTTATCTCTCTAATTAATATCACTTCTTGCTATTTTGTTGTTATTCTGTTGTGGTTTCACTGTATATTATTTTTATTATGTTTGTATATATTTTGTAAATGTATATGTAGTAAATGTAATTTATTATAATGTATATTCTATGTATATATGGATATATATTTATATATGTATATATATATATATATATATATACTGTACTATATATTTACATATTTATGTGTAGGTATATTGGAATATATGTGTATATATGTTTATTCATTGTATTCAGTTTTTATTATTTATTTGTTAGATTATAATGCACCACCGTCTTTGCCGTATATTAATTCCTTTCCATCCAAAGGTTGTCTGGAAGAGATCGCTTTTTAGCGATAAGACCGCCCATTGTCCCATTTATTTTGTATAAATGTTTTAGTTATTATTGTTTTTTTTTGTTCTATGTGGTGTACAATAAAGAGTTATCTATCTATCTATCTATCTACCCTGCATAATACTTCCGCTGAACCAGTGACCTCAATGCAGACCATGAGGCGCTGATGTAACACGCGCTGCTCGGCGGCGCATCTCCCAATTCTGCCACTTCAGTACCTAGCATTGGGCCGGTAGTACACATTACTTTAGGTTAGAATGTAAAATGTAGTTTAAATATATTAATAAACCTAGTTATAGCATATTTGGGTTTCTTTGCATCCTCCGGCTGCGGCCTCCGTAATTTATGCATGTATTCATTACTGATTCGTCTAAATATTTACTAATAATACAGCCTTGACCTATTCCAATCGAATCACAAAGTATTTTTGTACTCTTCACGGTATCGTTCAATGTGTGGGAATGATTAACCGAATCATCGTGAGGGACATCCATAGAAAAACAGTCTGCTGTAACCGTGGACTGCTGCGAAACAGAGCTGCGCGCAGGGAGGTTGAATGAATTGCACTTGGGCTCTTATGTCTTGTCTCCACTGCGCATGACACATCTAAGCTGCCGTCGAAGCCAGTTAGATTTCCGAAGGAATTTGTCGGCCCTGAATTATTACTGTTTAATTGAAGTAGCGTGTTGATAGCAGATATGTGATCTTTTATTTCGGTTTGTGCTAATGAGTACTTGTGACTTATACTTTTTAAGTTTCCTTCTAGTATGTAGGTTTTTTCCATATTTCGTATATATTCCTGCTCATAACTATCAATAATTGTCAAACTCTTTTTATTTAATTCTTCGTTTAATTTTATTCATTCTTTTCTCATGAACAAAATATTTTTATTCAGTTTATTTAATTTAATGTATTTTTTAGTCCTAGAAATCAATCGTTTCAGTTTTATATTTTTTTTTAATTTATTGTGACCATTTATAACTATGGGCTCCTTATTGATTATTTGGGTGTCATTGCTAATACATGACTTCTGGTCTATAGTTTCAAGTTGTTCCATATTTATATTAGCCTGAACTAGATTCCTGTATAAAAGATCAGTTTCCATTTGGTCTCTATGGATGATATCAGTCTTTAGTCGACTTATGACTTTTTCTGCCTCGTATAGCTGATCTTGAAGGTATTTGTTTTGTTCGTATGCCCTGTCTAAAGTAATATAACATTGGTCGTGATTTCCTGCGATAACTTGTAACATTTCGTTTTCTTTGCGTGTATCTTGTATCTGTGTGTCCAAGATAACTAGCTGATGTTTAAGTTGTGTATTCCTATCATATACATTCTTAATTTCTATCACACCTTCTTCTCGCTCATGTAGTAGTTTAAGATTTATTTTTTCTGAACTATCTAACTTGAGAAGTGACTCCCTAAACTTCAGCTCTAATTCTTTAATAGTAGCTTGTCTAGTTTTCATTGCAGATAATGTAGATAAAAACTTGAAATTAGGTACAATATATGAGCGTAAACTGTCCGCTTGCAGTGGGGTGCAAACCCAGTAAGTACGTCGAGTGCGAGTCCGCCAAGTAGGTACTCCAATCAGCCTTATAATATAACACAGTCAAAATACTATGTGCTCCTTAATAATGTTACTATTATTTCATATGACGTTATTTATCAAGTCACTGAGTCATTTGTTATAAAGATAGTTTTTTTTTGGTACTACCTTACTTTTTTAAATAAGTAAATTGATTAATAGTTTTATGTTAATATTATCACTTTGGATCAACAAGCACCAATACAATGTCATTTCTAACTCACGGTTTGTTGTCCTAGTTCCATTTAGAAGTAAAAAACTCAGCTTAGACACTTGTTAACTGTTTTGTTTACAAATCACATTACCGATTTACTGATGTGATTTTTTACTATTTAGGCTTTTGTTGTTGAACTTGTCCACGATTCAATATGACTATCATGATATGACAAGGGAGCAAAATAATAGTTTGACGGCGAGGCCGCTATTCTTAAGTAGAATCCTGAATGTAGCGAGGGATTCAATATACGTCGCCCCGGGTTTTTTTTGCGTCCGAGTGATACACTCTACTTATCATCCCAGTCTATGAGAAAAATAAATAAAAGGCGCTGTTAGATACTTTAAAACTCATATTATTTATTTAAAAGGGTAATAAATAGATTAAAATAAACAATTTAAAATAAACTACTACTTATACTGAACTAAAATATTATGTTCACTTTGTACTTTTTTGTTTTACGTCCTTCAGAAAGTCTCTTCAGATATTGTGTTCTAAATTTTGTGTAGATCTCGATTTGAATGTTGGCCACCAACTTGTGAAAGTTGCTTATATTTGCGTAATTCTTGAAAATAGGCGCAGGTTTCCGAAAAAGACTTCGCTTTTTTTGCATTATCGCACTAGATAAAATCTTTATGAGCTTTCAAATATTTTTCCCGGGATTTAGTTGGTAATAGATTCTGAATCACATTTATTGCGTAGTATTTTCAGGTATAAGTTGTATACTTTCACTATACTTGCATTTTCGTGAAATTATGTAGGTTTTGCTTTGTCAAAATTCCTTGGCTTCGTGACGATGATATAGTAATTTGCACGCTCTTCATTTTTCATCCGCTCCTTACATTCATGTTTTATTTTCAAATACAGACAGCGCGCCACGCGACCCATTGAACAAAATTCACGGTTCATACTCAAAACTCATTACTGCCCTCTCTGAAAGTCTTGTACAGAAAATACCTTGTTTGCTCCCACTTATCGAAGAACCAATCAGCGTGTTTCGAATAGATGGGATGAATAAATATTTACAAAGTACATAGTTATAGACTCTGTTACAATTTTATAGATTACAATTGATTTCATTTTAAGACTTAATTGTTAAATCTTACTTTACAGCACTTTGCCATAAATATTTTCATTGTCTAATTTGTTAGACAAAAAGTTATGTGCAATTATCTCATTGTATGAAATAGTCTATTATATGTATCGATTAAAATTGTTCGAATGTACTGATAAGAATCTTTGCCTTTGCCAACTCTAATTCAACAAAACAAATGTCCGATTCGTGCGCCCATTTCGTAATTTCCTCAATCAAAACGATATTTTTGACAAACGCCCAAATTAAAAATTAATTCTAGTTAGCACTGGGGGCGTGTTTACTATAATTGTATTATATTTCTATAAACTAAAGCTCTACAAAACAAGTCTTTTGAAAAAATCCAGTTCTTCAGTCGTCGATTCTTACGTAGACGAAAGGAATCAAATTTCATAAATAATGGTGTTTGCATAATTGCTACGATATTTAGACCATAATCGAATGAAATGTGCTGTTTTGTATTTGGATCGTGGCAGCATTTGGCCCTCAAAATGGCAGTGATAAGTGGTCACCTTTCACCTTGCACCAAGTGATTTTTCTCTCGATGTTCATGTGTTTTTCGATTCTGAACATACGAAGCGCGGATGCTGTTTTTGACACGGAGTGAGGCGATGGTTATAGCAAAGAGTAAGAAAGTCAAACCACAAATGAATAACACAATAAAGAGTATGGATTATAACTGGTCACCTGGTCCAGAACCGCCCAATAACCAGGAAGCAGGTGCACCCAGGGCGATATTCATCCCCCACTCGAATTCTTTGCCTTTTGACGAGAGGCGTGTGACATTGGAGCAGCCAGTGAAGGTAAATATGCAATGATTTTTATTCAACCTACATCCTTCATACCTAGTGTTAAAACCTAAATCCAAAGCATGTTGTAACTTTTTTATACCTACCCTACCTATTTAGTAAACTTACTTTGATATAATTTATAACTGGAATCATGCTCCTCCAACTATGCTTTGCATTCTCACTTGATTTGGATTAGGCTCACTTCAATGTTGTCTCTTCTAATCTTGATATCTATCTTAGGCTACATACAAGAAAAAGTATTATCTCTGAACTTGTTCTCATGTGAGTACCTGTTTATCTCTAAATAGAATAAATCGTTTTTTTGTCCTTTTGGCTTATCCATATTGTACGATATTTGTGGTATGATAGGTTGAAGAGTCTTATCAGTTATTTTAAGAAGTTGCAGAAGTTTTTATCCCAACTGAGTTACATACTTTATCTAAAGCCTTTAAATGTGATTGCAATCTATTGTGTGGTGTTACCTGCAATTCGTAAAATATATTTGTGCACTATTATTCCAAACAGACCCCTCCTACAGGGATAATCTATACTTATAATATAGCAGTGAAAATGAAAAAGTCTGTACAAAGAAGATAATTAAAAAAAAAGGTCCAGGTTACTTAAAATAAGCTACCGAACAAGACTATAACATTTTTTTAAATCATGTCTGTCTGTTTGTCAGTTTGACGGTATGTTTGTACGCACATCACGTAATAACTACTGGACTGATTGCGATGCAGTTTTCACTATTTGATAGCTTAGGGTTTGACTTAAAAACTGGGGTACTTGGTGTCTCAATCAGATGAGTAGAAGCTGAGCAGTTGATAAAACCTACCCCCTGGTATCCCTTCTCCCCCCCCTCCCCTGCGGAGTTTATGAGATATTTCAGTTTAAAGTTTAGAAAAGAAACAAGGATTTGGGAGGGGGCCGGACAAGTGGAGGGTTACCCCCAGGTATCCTACACCAAACATCTGTAAGTTGACTTTGGCTATTGCTGGCCGTTGCCGCGGCACCTACCCTAGGTTTTGGGGCCATATGTAACATCTTCAAAACAACCGTAACAGTTTGTTCAAAATCGGCTGCTTGGTCGCCTTTCGCCTTCGGCAACCAAACACCCGTAAGTTGACTTTGGATATGTGTAGTCATGTTCAAACCTAACCTACCCTAGTTTTTGGGGCCATACGTAACATCTTCACATTACTTTCATGTAAAAACAGCAAAAAAAAAACACAATTTAAAAAAAACTCCGCATCTCCGCGAGTTGGAAAGGGTACCAGGGGGTAGCCCTCCATTTCCTTCACCTCCTTCATCCCCACCCTCCCCTCCTTCACCCCCACCCTCCCTCCTTGGTTTTTTGTTAACTTTAAACAGAAATATCTCATAAACTAAGCGTCTCCTTGGGGGCGGGGAGAGGGGGTGCCAGGGGGTAAACTCCTGCCCCTTGATTCTAGACCCAACCCAAAATGTTATATTCTTGTTCATATTGTTATTTTGTTTGTTTTTAGCATATTTCAACGTCTAGTTTTTTTTTTAAATGTATCTTCTCCACACATTTTTTGTTAAAGCATTACGCATACATACTAACAAAGTTACAAATATTTAGACAAATAGATGGAAAATGCTTAATAAAGCATACAACATATGCATATGCATATACTGGTGTACAATAGTACACCAGTTTAAAAATATTATCAAATTATAAAGAAAAACCCTTGGTAATTTTTTTTAACACCTGATATCTAAATTACATTGAGAACCAGCCTACATCTTTGATATCTGATCTGGAAATGCACTTTGCATTACTAACCGCTTACCATACATTTATATACACATTTTGTTGATATTTATCTATTTAATTTTCAAAATAACTCATGGTTAATGTTTCATGCCAACACCATTTATAAAGCATGGTTATACATGTAATTTTTAATTTAATGTGTACATGATATTACTTGTGTAAAACATCTAATTTTCATGCTCATTATCATCAGCTTACAATAATCTCTCCGCTCTCCTAATGCACGCCACTGAGCTTGTTCTTCAGCTCTCGTCATCAATTTTCTTCTGGCCGTTTTTCGTAGGTCGTCACTCCACCTGGGCACAGGTGGAGTGACATGCATACATGCTCAACTTGTATAATTACTTAAGGTAAAAAAAAAACATTTTTATTGACCGGCTGTCCGGCTATTCTCTTCTACAGGTCACACTTCTCCACCAATTCTTGTGAAATTTTGTGAGCATTTTCGATATATAATCGATATGTAATAATAATGTTTTTTTTGGAATCAGTTTTTCGTAATTATTCATAATGGCGGAGGCGGAGGATTTTTCAACCCCCATAGGGTTGAAAATGTTAACAAAAAATATATTTCAGCCAATTCGTTTTTTTTTTTCAAAAATGGCACTTATCTTTTTTGTTATTATGACATGTAAACTTCAAGGGGACGGGGGTATGAGGGGGTGGGAAATAATTAAAATAAAATGCAAACAGACTTGCAAGGTCTACAGCTCACAGAGCCACTACTGAAGAGTTCTACTACTTTTTCTTTATTTCAGTTGCCAACCTAAAAAACAAAGCTATTCATGGTATTCCAACACATTTATGAAACACTACACATTAAGTATCATCTATCTGTCATGAAAGCACTAGGACTAAACTCGTGGCTGGCATCCTCCATAGGATACCATCACCTGAAGTCTGCAGTCAATGGGTTACTAACCATGTAAATAGAGCTAGCTACACTAGTCAGTAGCCTCTGACTCACAGTAACCCGAGGTGCTTGAGACCGGTCAATTGCATGATGGCAATTAAATGAAATGAGATTAAACTGTGCTATTTCTGACTGTACATCTGTACCGATAGTGGAGAACTATGCTTATCAACTATATGCTACTGCACAGGAAACTGATAGAAATAGTGTCAATAGTAGTCAATGTTGTATTAGGATGGGCACTGATTAGAGCTTGGCATTGTAAAATGTGTTTTGTTTATAGATAAATCACACTAATATTATAAATGCGAAAGTTTGTATGTGTGTGTGTGTGTGTGTGTGTGTGTGTGTGTGTGTGTGTGTGTGTGTGTGAGGTGTGGGTGTGTGTATGTGTGTGTGTGTGTGTGTTTGTTGCTCCTTCACGCTCGAATGGCTGGACGGATTTAGATAAAATTTGGTACCAGGATAGCTTATATCCTGGATTAACACATAGGCTACTTTTTATCTCGAAATAGGAGAAAAAAATATTATCGTTTTCTATAAAACTTGAAAAAAAACGAACAAAATAATGAAAAAAATATTTCAAGTACCAGGGCCCTATTTCATAAACCTATAGTAGACTGACAAGTGTCAATCGACAAATGTCAGTCAAACTACCGAAATGCGTTTCATAAAAACCCGACAATTCATTCAATGAATTGTCAAAATATTACGAAATGTGTTTCATAAAAAATTAGTAGTGACCGGCAGTCAACCGACAATTGTCTAACAAATGTCAATAGAAAAACGTTTTATGAAACGGCGGTTGCTCAAAAATTACCACGATTTGTAGAATTGTCGTGACAATTGTGACAGCCGAAGCTTTACCCATCACACTACCTATGACTGGCATTGTGAAATGCAATATGACTGACAATCATCAGTCCTGTCCTGATTGTTTGTTATATGAAACGCAGGTTTGGCGTATTTGACTGACATTTGTAGTTTTATTATGATTTGTCGCTTTATGAAATAGGGCACTGGAGAGCATAAGCACTTAAGAAGTTGGAGATATAAAATTGACAAATAACGTTATTAAAAGTGAGTATACTTATCTCTCAATGAACATTAAATGGTGTGATTATATTAAAATAAGTATTTCTGAGTACCAGGAGAACAGAAACACTTAAGATGTTGGAGACATAATATTGAAATATAAAGTTATTTAAAGTGAGGTATTCCTCCCCATGAAGATTAAATGGTGTGATTAAATTAAAAAAAGTTTTTCTAAGTACCAGGAGAAAAGAAACACCTGAAGTTGGATATATGACATTGACAAATAAAGCTATTAAAAGAGAGTATACCTCCCCATGAACATTAAATAGTGATATTATATTTTTTTAAGTATTTCAAAGTACCAGGAGAGCAGAAACGCCTAAGAAGTTGGAGATATGACATTGACAAATAAGGTTAATTATTAAAAGTGAGTTTACCTCCCCATGAACATTAAATAGTATAATTATATTTTATAAATGTATTTCTAAGTACCAGGAGAGCAGAAAAACTTAAGTCAAACTGTTGCTCCTTCACGCTCGAACAGCTGAACGGATTTGGATGAAATGTGGTACCACGATAGCTTATAATATCTTGGATTAACACATAGGCTATTTTTGATCCCGAAATAGGGGAAAAAAGTAGTATCGTTTTATTTAAGATTTAAAAAAATAAAATGTATTTCTAAGTACCAGGAGAGCATAACACTTAAGAAGTTGGATATACAAAATTGACAAATAAAGTTATTAAAAGTGAGTATACCTCCCCATGAACATTAAATTTATATTTAACTAAAGTATTTCTAAGTACCAGGACAGCAGAAACACTTAATAAGTTAGAGATACAAAAGAGTCAAATAGTGTGTTATTAAAAGTGATTATACCTCCCCATGAACATTAAATGGTGTGATTATATTTAAAAAAAAGTATTTCTAAGTAGTACAAGGAGAGCAGAAACATATAAGAAGTTGGAGATATGACATTGACAATTAAAGTTATTAAAAGTGAGAAGTACAAGGAGAGCAGAAACACTTAAGAAGTTGGAGATACGACATTGACAAATAAAGTTATTTAAAGTGAGTTTACCTCCCCATAAATATTAAATGGTGTAATTATTATATTTAAAAAAAACATTTCTATATACCAGGAGAGTAGAAACACCTGAAGTTGGAGATATGACATTGCCAAATAAAGTTATTAAAAGTGAGAATACCTCCCCATAAACATTAAATAAGTAGTGTGATTGTATTTAAAAAATGTATTTCTAAGTACTAGGAGAGCAGAAAAACTTTAAAAAATGGAGATACAAAATTGACAATCATAGTTATCAAAAGTGAGTATACTTATCTCCCCATGAACATGAAATGGTGTGATTATATTTTTAAAAAAATCTAAGAACCAAGAGAGCAGAAACATTTAAGAATTTGGATATATAACATCTATATATATAACAGAAAGTCGGAAATTAGTGTTACTTACACTATTTATAACTCAAAAACTGCTCGACAGATTTTTATTATCTTTGATTTTTTGAATTTGTATCCGTCCCGAATAGATAATAAATATAGATGCAAAAAGGAGGGAATTTTTAAGATTAATTTTCTAAACTTGTGGGAGTGGCAAAGTTTGACCGCGGGCGAAGCTGCGGGGCGCAGCTAGTAAAATAATATTATTGAGGTAGGTTATTTTGTCAACCTCATATCTCCTGCATTTCAGACTTTGATTTTTATAGACAAATAAACTTGTTTCTAAAGGCTTTTTCCCAATGTATCTATAGTTTAAAGTTTCATTTTCACATGTTAAATACCCCTAAATCAGACAGTACGCAATCAGTAGCTAAATTCGGATTTTAAAATGTATTCTAATTTCAGTTCTGATCTACCTTGTGACAAACAATCTTAAACGTTGCTCAAAATTCTAATGTTATTGTAATGTTGCCAAGACTTGAGCTTGTAGTGGTTCTAGACTATTTCCAACCATCCAACTGATCTCCCAACCATCCACTGATCTTACAACCTTCGATATGTGGAAGGGTGGTTCACACATGTTTGACATAGTTCAGTTGAGTTGGCCCGAGATTGGAGTGGGGTAAATCGTCAACAAATCAAAGCAGTTTAAAAAAGTTATTGAACTTGCTCAAACCGGCTTTCCACTCATCGAAGTTCAATCAGACGTCCTTGCGAAATTACATTAGAGGCGTCTCCATACAATGCCTGTAACTGGAACTTGTCAAGAACTAAAAAGACATACCACTTGATCATGTATCAATCTCATCATCCTTGTGTGTCTCTCTCTCTCTCTCTCTCTCTCTCTCTCTCTCTCTCTCTCTCTCTCTCTCTCATTCTGTCTCCCTCTCTCTATATGTCTGTACCTTTATACTTCTTGCTTCAACCACAAACACAAACGAAAAATATTATATTGTGTTAATAATATCATGTTAGGTTATGAATCTCTTTAGGTCATACTCTAGAATATGAACTTTCTATTAATAAATTAAATCCGCTGGGTAATTTTTTATTTGTAAGTGAATCCAGTCTACATTTCATTGCCAAGAAAGAAAAAGATAAGTAAGATAAAAAAAAAACACCATTGAACATTCTTTAGGCAAACTATGATGTCAACATGGAACTATGTACTATTACTTATTCTGTGACGGAACTTGCTTTGTTTGATAGTTTTTAAGCTGATCTCTAATTTGTAAAATGAACTATTTTTGATACATTATGTATGCCATTCAAAATAGTTCAATGTAAATAAAAATTACTCCCTAGCTGTAGCACATCTAACAACAGGGTACAAAAAAAATATGTATGATGCTCTAAGTTATCTCACAGCTAATTTGACTGTCCAAAATATCCAAAAATGTCTAATACTTGGTTAAAGAGTATATCTACAAACATACATACAATATCGGTCTCCGAAACTAATTATTCAAGCAGTATTGTTTGTTTCTGCAGAAAGTAAGCTGACAAAACCGTGTTCAATTTTATTAATTGGAAGATATTAACTTAATAGATCTCAGCAGGAAGAAACCAGATTGGATTGAATGAATCACTTGTTGTATTGCGCGTCTTGAAAGCACAATTGCATGTAGTCTGTAAAATCATTATTTTATCCTTTCCTTGTTACAGTTGATATCAAATAAAAAAACTGATATTAACCACTAGCTGTGCTCTGGGCTTGGATGTGATGACCATTCGTAACATTGGCTGTGTTCACTTACACGCTCGAATCATCCGTGCGATTATCGCTCGATCATCCGGAGATTGTGAACGACTTTGGATGTCCACATACAACTGACAACTGTCAAGTGTCAGTTTCATACTATTCCTCCCCTCCACTACTATTTTTCGGATGACCCAGGCGAACGCCCGGACGACGCCGTGAACGATTTCGAGTGTACGCGCGGGTGATCCGTGCGTCCTCGAACGTTTATGTGAACGGGCCCATTAGCTATTTCGTCGCTATCCCTGATAGGTCACATTCATAATACGTCATGATTGTGATCTATCATAATGCATCTAGTCAGTTTCCTTTACTCATTTCATGCTGAATTTCGACTCTTTCCCAACTCGTCCGACGCATTTGTACAATGAAAAACAAAATAAAATTTTCAAATAACAACATTTTATTATTGAATAAATCATTAGTACAAACTTGTTGTTACTAGAAAGTAATGATCTGATGACCGTTCGGCACGATGGCGACAAAGAAACAAAATAATAACAATTGTACTATAAAAAAATGGATTGAAATTAGTTTTATGTTTTTTGCCTTACTGTACATTGAAAAAATGGGATACGTAGTCACCTGCGAATGTCGTTTTTGCGAATGTCTATTCCTCGAAGTCTATTCATCGAATGCTTACATCCTCGAATGGTCGTTACTGCGACTGGTCAAAATTGCGAAGCTACGTTTGCTCGAATGGTCAAAACTGCGAAGGGTCGAATCGAAATTTTTAACCCAATACAAAAAAACGTTTTCAGCGTACCTACTTATGTTATGTAATATTGTTGAAAATGCGTAATACTCATATACAAATAGATAGTTCAAACGGGACCTGGAAGGAAAGTACCCTAAATATTGAAGCTAGCCAATTTTACTCAAAGAAAACATACGCTTATTTTAAAAAAAACACACAACGCACAGCTTAGTGTGTTAGCTGTCATTCACTCAGTAGGTATGTTATATAAGCATAGATTTTAATACTTCAAAGTATTTATTGTAAGTATAATATCAAATAGGTATAGATGTGGGTATAGTACATTAACAAGTTCTTGAGTACAAGTTCTCCTTGCTTTGGTTGCCACCAAATGAGTCTTGTCTTGAAATACCGTCGACTCCTGCTAGCAATATATGCTAACCTGGTACTTTTTTGTTTTTGTTCGTATAATCTAAAAGTTAATAGGTAAGAACAACTTAGATACATGCCATAAATAAATAAAAAAACACGCCTGCCTGCCAAAATAGCATATGGCATTAAATTATATACCTTTTGTTGGAATGTGCTCATCAAGTCCCTCATTTCGATACCCATATTATAAAACACAATTTGTTTTTCGCATTTGTTTTGAAGCCGTCGTGTTTTATAATAGTAAGCCTGCCGCCACACTGTTCTTTCAAAAAATATGTTTGTTTTACTCGGGATGATGTAAGAATTCTAACGATACCTCATACAAACATACATGAACCCTGAAAACATTACACTCCTTTTTTGCGTAGTAGTGTAATAAACAGGAATAAAATATGTGGATAGTATTAGCTCGTTTATTAGAATATTCGAACAAACAACCCTTCGCAGGAATAAACCTTCGCAATTTTGACCATTCGAACAAACGTGCCTTTCGCAATTTTGACTATTCGCAGAAAAGACCCTTCGAGGATGTAAGCATTCGATGAATAGACTTCGAGGAATAGACATTCGCAAAAACGACATTCGAAATTACGTACGTATCCCTGAAAAAATGCGTCGGATGAGTTGGGAATGTCGAAATACAGCATGAAACGAGTAAAGGAAACCGACTAGATGCACAAAGTGACGTATTATGAATGTGACTTATCATGGATAGCGACGAAATAGCTAATGTGACGAATGGTCATCGCATCCCTCGGCTTCGCCCGCGTGGTAATTTATCTGGGTTAATAGTGACCTATGTTTTATTCCAAGACTAAAAAGTACCTAACTATAAAGTACAATCAACTACCTTTCATCAAAATTTGTTTAGTGTCAAATAGTTTTATTACAGATTGAAATGCAAAGTACATCAGATATTATGTCAAAATCTAAGCTATCAATGTGATGCGCGAACATACAGACATACAGACAAATAACATTTACAAAAATAATTTGTTCAGTAGCTTATTTTGTA
Organism: Alsophila aescularia; assembly: GCA_946251855.1. Lineage (NCBI taxonomy): Eukaryota > Metazoa > Arthropoda > Insecta > Lepidoptera > Geometridae > Alsophila > Alsophila aescularia. The sequence continues at coordinate 45,580,244 of OX276378.1, forward strand.
ACAGAACTTTTTTTTTAGTTATCTTCTTTGTGCAGAATTTAGGTTACTTAATGCTTTATTATTAGTATAGATTAATTAATTAGATGTTAGTAAAATTATTAAAAAAACAATTATTGTGATATCAGAAATAATCAATTGGTGATTCAACAAGCTGTAGGTACATTGTTTATATGAGTTTTGTTGTTTTCCACAATTTGTCTTCACACGTCTATTTCTGGCGGCTTCGGTAGACCCTAAATTGTCAGATCCATCGCAGCTAAGTTTTCGCGTGGTTTTCGCTAAGTTACCACAAATAGTCCAGTAAAATTAGGTTTTCACTTCGGAATGAGAGATAATAAGCTGGAAACTTGTATAAACCTTTATTTTGCCATTCTAAAAGTTGTCTTAAAAGTCTCATAAAATCTCGTGTCTGCGTCTTAAGTTATTCAAAGTCAATGTTCGCAAAAAAAAGTATTATTTGCAAATATCTCAAAAAGTACTAATCGCAGTGGGATGGAAATAAATTGGTTCAAGGGCCTTGGTTCTTTCAGGATCTGATAGTAAAAATATCCGCCATAGAAATTAGATAGTTCCCGTACTTATACGTTCACGCATAGAAAAACAAATGAACATCAGAAAAACTAATGAATGTTAGAAATTAAATGAATATCAGTAAAACAATTGAATTTTTGAATTTCGGGAGAAATGACAGATTTCAAATAGGGAACGGGTGAGGGAAAGTGGGGGGAATTTGAGAAAGTTCTGGGAACATTGGATAAGGGTGGGAGGAGTGTGGGGGAAGGGTGGAAAAGGTGAGGAGAATTTTATTTCCAGCACCAACACTGCGATTTGTACTCTATGAGATAAATGCAAACAAAAAACACGATATTTGTGATTTTTGACCTTGAATAACTTAAGTCGCAGACACGAGATTATAATATGAGACTTTGAGACAACATTTAGAATGCCAAAATAAGGGTTTAAACAAGTTTCCAGCTTATTATCTCATATTCCGATGTTTGATGTATTTTTTTGCTTATTTCACTGGGTTAAAGATTTTACCGAGGTTCCCTGATTGGATCGGGAACAATTTCAGACCTGTTAAATTTCTCTGCTTAGCACATTTAGAACCTCGACGAAATCTGTCCTATAGCTAAACAAGACACTTTTTTATGACAATCAATTGTTTCTATTACGCATATAAAACTGCTTTAGTAAAATGTGTTTCTGTGTTTCAGATTGGTCGCAACGTGTACCGCGCCACACCAAGCCCCACAAACACTATATTCGAATGCAGGGTGCTGTCAAGACACCACGCCACGCTCTATTATGACAAGGGACACTTTTATCTTGTGGTAAGTGCCTTTTCCTTTGTTTATTCTCTGCTTCTAAAGACAGATCAAATCTTTCATATATTTCAAAGGGGTTTAGGTAAAGCTGCATATAAACACTTGTATGTCGAATGGTTGAAACGTTCATAGCATCGCTTACTCCGCGGCGTGATGCATAGAGTATTTTTAACCTACTCTTTGTTGACGAAAGTATGCTGACCCTAAGGATTTCTGGCCGGAATTTTGACCCACATACCTACATAATGAACAAGCTTGTAAGCTATTCACTAGGCAGGGGCCTGATTATTCACAACTTATTCACACGAGACTTGTCGACTCATAGTCTCAAACATCTTGATGCATATTACACACGAGACTTGTCAACTTATAGTCTCAAACATATTGATGCATAGCAAAGAAAGATGGCACAGGCTGCGCTTGTAGACAATCTATGGACCTAACTATACCACTTGAAACATTTATACATTTATTCTCCGAACAATCCACCTGTGGATTGGAATGTAACCTCATAAACTTAATGGAATCCAGATTTGCACACATTGTCATGCACCAGTCGCCCGGCCGAAGCACGCAAGGTTTTGTGATACATTTTTTCGACGACTTACTCCACGTAATTGAAGTTTATTAGAGTATTCATCATGGCTCATTGTGCGAGTACGTCGCGCCGTCTGCCACCGGGCATTTCACAAGCTGTATTAAACGTCGACTGCATGATGATATGGAAAAATGACGCACTGAGTGCAATTAATGCATTTTACTGCGCGGTTTAGCTCTGAACAGCTGGTCAATTTGCGCACTGGTAAGCAGGCTCGCAGCTAGAAGGGTTCTCAAACGACACAGTGTCTCGATTACCGAAAAATAGCTACCGATCGGGTTATTTCGACTACTTTAGAGAAAAGTTTAAAACTATATCATAAAGGTGGTTTCAAACTTGGTAAGCAGTAAAATTGCTCCAACCGGTTCCTAATTATGAAGTCTCGCGTGACCGCCGCGCACGTCCATCCGTAATCTTACGTAGGGCTATAGAAGTGAGTCGAGAGGCGTCATTAATATTACTACATTCACGTCACCGTCTCATCTCATGTTTAAAATGATGAAAGAACCTTGGACTGATTACGTATGCGGAGGCCTAGTTATGTGAGTTCAAGTGTCGCCGGCGCGGCCGCCCACGAGACTGACTTCTATGAGCGCCCGCCCGTTGTCTTCATGCTAATACCCGCTCACCGAACTGCGTCTCCGGTTTTAGAGGTTGTTTGCTGACTAACGTTTAACGAGCCGTTGCCCGCGACTACGTTCAACATATGCTTTTAAACGCGTCACAGTTGAATAGTAACATTTTTATTCTTATGGGTACCGAAAGGGACGTACTGATTAGTTAAAATAGTTACAAGGATATCGTAATACTCAGATGGAATTGTATCTATCAATAGCTGTACCAGCGGCTATGCGTGCGTGGTCATTTCTCTGGGTTCAATGTTACGTATGTGTTATACCAGGACCGAAAGTAGGTATCTATAAAGTACAATATGCCTACTACATTTCATCGAAATTCGTTCAGCTGTCAAATAGTTTTTATCGATTGCTCGACTTCTGCCTAAGAGATCAAAAACTAAACTTTACCACAGGAAAACCACATCTCAATCGGTCCAGTAATTTTTACGTGATGCGCGTGACTTTCTTTAAAACCTATGTGTTAAGTCTCCTTTTAAAAAAAAAAAACATAATGGTACAGACGTTTTGTTACTTTACTACTTTATTATAAGTATAAATACTATAGATAGATATAATATCATTGGCCGTGCAATATCTCCTTCGCTCCTCACACGTTGATGGACCGTTTCATACACTTCAGCAGGTCAGACAGGTTAAATAGGGGGACTAATCTTTATGATTCTTATACCTTCTCTATATAACTTCAATGGACAACCAACCACATCATTGAAGTTGGCTGATGATAAACAGTGGTTGAAGTATATCATTCAAACGCGTTTGATTTTGACATATCTATTATTTCCCTAAAACGTTATTCGATAGTTCGTGAGCGAACGCTACTGTATGTAGGTATTTATTTACCAGCTGATTGTAGTGATAATTTGGTGCGCTTTGATGCCGCTCGTAACTTTGGAGCGCGGCGTTAGAATACGTTTGGTTCGGAAGGTTACGTGATAACCTTCACACAGTTATGTAATAATTCAGCTCCGCGTTCTTGAAACATAGGTGAGATTTTTTTGCATAGGTGTTTACGAGGTAAATTAGCTCCAAGAGGCGTGCTTCATTCATAGTTTGCTTTATTGTTAACTAGGTATTGTTTACGGTGCTGTTGTCTTTGTTAGAGCTACCCATTGATTATGTACACACGTGTGAACGTCACTGTGATGTTAGTTTTGAGAAACCACTTGTTCTACGAGTAAGGTCCTTATATCCCAGAAAAAAATACCCCGCGGGCACAGCATGTTTAACTAGAAAGTTTAACAATTTTTGCTCATTGTAACATTTGTACTTGGAACATTGAAATTCATTTTAAACGGAATTGGGAAATAGCCTCAGACCAAATATTAATCCTCCTAGGTTTATGACTCTAAGCGGTTGCACAATGAAAAATCTTCGTGAAAGGAGATAACATTTATTTGTAATTTGAATACCTAATATGCGACTTTTAAAAATTAATTAGACGAAATCAATTTAAAATCTAGCTCATCTGTCCGCGTATAACAATTTATGGTAATTTTTGCGGACAGGTTCCAAGTAAGTATTGTAGAACGTGTCTTGAAACCAAATAGAAGACACAGTGAAATAACGGTGGGGACACAGACAAACGACTCTTTTTACCTGACTGAGCGGAGGGTAATGTGCTTATCAGCCTATGTATATACTAGCTTTCGCCCACGCAGACTACAGTTTATCGCGAAAAAAAAAACATCCTATGTTCATCTAGGATATTAAAAACCAGTGCAAAAGTATAGCACCAACGCTCTTGATGCTTTTTGTAAGACTTGTTGTTATTTCGTTTCCATGGCAACCATTCCTTACAGCGAGTAATCGTCTTTTTTCAGTTTATCGTGGTAACTTACCATTTTCAGGGATAAATATTGAACAGCAACTATTTACAAAGTTTTATTCAAATTGGATCGGTGAAAAAGCTCCCCAAACAAACAACGTTTCACTTTTATAATATTCGTGTGGATGTATGTCTTTTCCTTTGTGGCTCTCTAGAGACTAAACGTGTTGGCTGATTTTGATTATTCTTACGTCAATCGATTTGTCTTAATCTTGCGAGTGTCACTAAAGACGACAGTAATCAAAATTCAATATGACGACAAACTGAGGCTAGTTCAGCAACTCGTCTCACAAAAAAGTCGTCCCATTGGTACGAGTTACTGAATTTAAACAGACACCAAATTGTGAAAAAGAAAAAAATATATATACTAAGTGGGGTATAATAATTGCATAGGTATTTTAAAATCATCTTTATGCTTCTCTGATGATTTTTCATTTCGAATAACCATTTAGGATCTATAACGATTTAAAGTTGGTTAGCAACCATTCTCTTTTTATACGCTTTATATTAGCTTCACTTGTATGTTTGTATGTTTGTAACCGACTCCTTTGGACGCTATTTTGACGCACTTTAAACGGTCAGATTTCATTCAAATTTTGCACACCTGTTAAAGACCGATGACAATGCAATATTCAAAAAAAAAAAGTAGAAAATAAATAATAGTTTAAAAAACGTTCAAAAACGTTCGTTTCAAAAAATCATGGGGTGCATGGGTCAATAGTTATAAATATTTCATTGACAGATATGAGAAGCACCCCACGCTTTTTTTTTTAATGTATATTTTTCTTATTTACACTATTAAAATTTATTTTCTATTTTTTAGTTTGGTTTTCTATATAAAGCGTGTTTTTTAGTTTTTTTAAACTATTATTTATTTTCTACTTTTTTTTCTTTCTTTTTTTTCGAATTATTGCATTGTCATCGGTCTTTGACAGGTGTGCAAAATTTGAATGAAATCTGACGGTTTTGTGGGTCAAAATGTCGTCCAAAGGAGTTGGTTACAAACATACAAACATTAGTTTTTTTAAACTATTTTGTCTCTTTTTAGTTTTACTCGCAGTAGGGTTTTTTTACTGTATTATTTGTTGGTAAATGTTATCTATCAGATTTACTCATTTCTCCCATCGAAGCTTATGAAACATCGTCACCATTATGATATTGACATTGAATGTTGATTATCCAATCGCTTGTAGGACATAGGAACCTACTCGATTTTTCAAAATAAAGCTATATTATATGTAGTTCGTTCGAAAATTACGATTTTAACACCCAAATTTTGAGTGTCATGTCAGCCCTTGCCGGTCTTATTTTACATAGCTAGTGGAAGCAAGCCCGTCGACATATTTCAAGGAAATGTGGCACGTGAACGCACACACAGCTGTATTGTGTCTATCATAACATAGTATCCATGGAATTACACCGCACGCGGGATTCGTCGGGAACCAAGAAGCTGAATAGATATGGACGAGATTCGCACAGACGCTATACGCGTGCGATAATCGAACCGCTGCTTCATCGAAATGTTATTACTGTAGGTATACTGTGGCAGCGATGTAAGGCTCATTTCTAGATTGCAGTCGTCGAGTCTTCACATGTTATTGTTTTATCGTGAGGCATGTGTGTATGTTGAATGCCATTGTAAGCTGTTGTTTGCATTCGTTCTGTTTGTGAATGCTACCATATATCGTTTTTGTATCGGAGCTGGCTTCCAAAGAATTGTAATCTGATTCTCGAGTAAATCCTGTTGGGAAGCGCACTGGGCTGTTTTTATACGACTGCTCAAAAAAAGGAGTGTATTCATAATTTCATAAGTTCATGTATGTATGTTTGTATGTGAGTTTTTTTATTCCACTATAACTATTAAATGCCGGAACAGATTTAGACGTATGGGGTATCGTTAGAATCCTTACATCCCCCCGAGTAACATAGGTTTTGGAAACATTCAATATGGCGAGCAGTATGGCACTATTTTCAAACTGGAAAAAAAAGGACGAAATTTACAATTTGGGTATCAAATTGAAGGCCTTGATAAGCACACAACACAACAACATACAACAGTATATGATTTATTGGCAAAAGCTCTTTATTGGTGTTTTTTTTAACTTTTAAGCTAGTTATTTCTTTGCTTGATTTATTGTCATAAGCTTATGATCAACAAATTACTAACCAAAAGAGATCAATGCCATTTGTCTACATCTGGACGGGATGTATGACAGTTATATTATCAGCCGTTTTCAAGAATATTCAAAGTAGAGATAATCCACGATATCAAGATTTAAATTGCGATAACCAGTCGTATAATATACTAATAGGGGACAGCGATTGTATCGCGTTACAAAGAATGTGCTCTATGGGTCTCGTGTGGAGAGCAAACGCTCTGCTCACGCGTCTCACGCACGTTTCAATAACGCGCCGTAAAGAGACGACGTCGTCTGTGGAGCCCCTAAGAGAAAAACAAATCTACGATAGGATTATAAGTGACTTTGCACCCATAATAGTTGAGAGGCTTCCGCTTTGTGAATATTGACTCAAAAACATTGATATATGCATTAATTTTAGGAGCTGTGTGTCATTAGTTATCATCTATACTTGTAATAAAGCAGTAAAGAACAAAAATACTGTACAATGAAGATAATTTAAAAAAATACTAAATCTTAAAATACGCTATATAAAAAGTATTTTTTTTAATCCTGTCGTCTCTCCGCGCATCACGTAAAAACTACTGGACCGATTGCGAGGCGGTTCTCACTGTTGGATAGCCTAGGTCGACTTAAAAAGTGGAGTAGTTTGTATCTCAATCCGATGAGTAGAAACCGAGCAATCAATAAAAAACTATTTAATGGGTGAACGAAATTTGATAAATACCTATATTGAACCTTATAGGTGCTTTTGATCCTGTAATAACATATAGAATACTTTTATCCCAGAAAAATGACCACGCGGGCAAAGCCGCGGGCACAGCTAGTTGTTCATAAAATCATAACATAGTAGCCATAGGATACGTTCACTCACGACATGTATCAGCTACTGTTGCTGATGAGTCTAGTGTCAATGCGTTTAATTTGTACCCAAAAGCTATAAAAACCAGTTGTCATCATAACCCGTTCAACAACTGCCTCTTGACAACTGCGACCTTATATTTCAGGACAACCAGAGCAGTAACGGCACTTTCATCAACAACAACCGCTGCTCGATATCCAAGGAGCAGGAGCCTCACGAAGTATTTTCCGGCGATGTGGTCCAGTTTGGAATTCCGGTCGTCGAGAATGCTGGCAATTCGGAAAAGGTAATGTCACACAACTTTAAAGTTAGCCGATAGATCTGTTTCAATCACTTGTTGTATTCGTATTCCTACACACATCGTCATCATTAGCCGGTAGACGTCCAGTACTGGACATAGTTCCTCTCCCCCTCCCCATGACATTTATTATAGACGAGCCCTGTCATACAAATTGTCATTTCAAATTCAGTCACGCTGCAGTGCGTTGCCTAACTGGAAAATTTTAAGATCCCCTTTTTATTTATAACTAGCGGCCCGCCTCGGCTTCGCACGGGTAGATAATGTAGATATATAGAATTTTTAAAATCGGGTTTGTATTTTTTTGAGTTTATCTATTAAAAACAAACAGTAAAATTTTTCCTCTTTATAATATTATTTATTTATTATTTATTAATATTATTAAAGAGGGATGTTATAAGTTTAGGGTATGTATCATTGTATGCATCCGTGTGTCTGCCTGTGGCATTGTAGCTAAACGAATGAACCAATTTTGATGCGGTTTTTTGTGTTTGAAAGCTGTGTGATCGAGATGCTTATTACCTATAATGGAGTCGGGGGTTATATATATTTTTAATTTGTGCTCATTTACTATTGCATCGTAATTATAGCAATCTAGGTATGACCGCCCGCCGCTAACAGGACAGAATTTTTAAATCATTGTATTGAGATCGGGCCCTGAAAATTTTGAATTAATCTGACCATTTAAAGTGGGTAAAAATCGAGTTCAATGATTCCGTTACATACAAACATACATACAGGTGAAGCTAATAAAAGCGTGTTAAAAAGCATCCTATGATCTTCTAGGATAACAAAAACCAATGTAAAAGTATAGCACCAACGCTTTCGATGCTTTTTGACCGACTTGTTATTATTTCGTTTCCATGGTGACCGTTCCTTGCAGCGACTAACCAACATTTTCTAATTATCTATTTTTCCCGTGGAAACTTATAATTTTCCGGGATAAAAGTATCCTGTGTTTTATTCTAGGGTGATAAGCTATCTCCATTCCAAATTTCATCAAAATCCGTGCAGCCGTTATCGCGTGAATGCTCCCAACAATCAATAACAACCAGAAGTTTACTTTTTATATATTGGTGTGGATATCATTGTATCCCCACATAGAACGCTACCACGATCGTTTGCATCCAGCGGGTCTTGGCGACCCTTACCAGGTCGTTGGCCCATCTCGTGGGGGGCGTCCTACGCTCCGTCTTCCATTCCGTGGTCGTCATTCGGGAACATCATCATCATCATCATCATCATCCTATACTTGTCCACTGCCGGACTTAGACCTCTCCTCATGCACGCCACTGAGCTCTGTCTTCAGCTCTCCTCATCTATTTTCTGCCAGCCGCTTTTCGAAGGTCGTCACTCCACCTGGCTACACTACGTTTGCCTAGACGTGGTATCCACTCGAGAACTCGTCTTCGGGAAATGTGACTAACCCAATGCCACTTTAGCTTGCTTATCCTAAGAGCTATATCAGTTGCCATCATTCGAGAACAACAACATTCGAGAACGTTTCTGTCTAATCTGTTATCAGTTATGTGGCCCGCCATTGGCTACTTTAACTTGATAATTCTGGTAACTTTACTTCTGTGAATTTCCTCACTTTGTATCCTATCACGCAGTATTCCATGGATGACCTATCTGATGCCTCTTCACTGCTTTATTGGTGGTATACAATTACCCATCGAAAGAGAAGTTATTCATTTCTACTTCACCATTGAAATTAATAATGTAACTTATCTGCGCGTCTGGTCACAAGCAATACTTGGGCAAAATAATTAACTGAGAAAAAAAACTACATCAATTAACTAAAAATATAGGCATTAATTGAATATACTAAAAAACTACTTAACCGATATGCGACCACCCTGGATAGACGGTAATTTAATCCCGGAGATATGAGGTACATAACAAAAAAAACGAACCTCCTAATTTAACTCCGTTAAAAATAAGAGAGAAAGAGAGTTAAGAGTTGAGTAATCAACTATATTATTATTATTATTTATAGCAAAAGATTAACAGTAATTAAATGTTTGCTATAAGTTTTGATTGCATTGCGTTAAAAACCTTCCTTTAGATTTCAGGCAGTTTAAGATCTTTGTCTAGATCCGTGGCATTGGAATAACAATGTTATGATAATGTGCAAGCGAGGTAGTAAAGTTAGACCAAAATCTGCGCAGGGTAACTTGAAATAGTACGTGTTCGACCTCTATTCACAGAAAAAATAATAGCATTCTTTATTAGTTTATGTACTTAATCTAATTAATAATTTTATAATTTGTTAGTTGAAATTTTCTTGTAAACTTTTGAGTCTCGAAAAGTTGCGTTGCGGTTCTGTTTGGGTTTCTTTTTACTTATTATTGCATTTGCTTAGTAACATAGCTTTTTCTTCAAAACAAGTTAAAAAAAAAGCTCTACGAGTACAAGTACATAATTATGTAATGAGAGAGTGCCGACCGTAGTATCAGGTGTCCCAATGACTTCTGTGCGGATTAACGACTGTTATCGATTGCTAGAACGGCTTAACGTGCCCTCCGAAGTAAAAGGGCGTCAAAATTTGGTGTTTATACCTATGTATAGTAGTTAGCAAAACAGGGTCCCAAGTCTAGTAAAATAATTGTTAATAGATTTTTAATGAACCATTGTGTCAATTTTTTTTGTATGTTTTCTACACTAATATTATAAAGAGGAAAGATTTGATTGTTTGTTTGTAACGGATAAACTCAAAAATACAGACCCGATTTAAAAAGAAAAACATATAAAGAAATCTAAATTATCAGCGAGTAACACCAGCAAGATTTATTTTTCAAAAAATTAGAGTTCCATTTGAAAATTGTTATAATGAAACCCGAGGTATTACATTTTGCAAAAAATCTCGATTACTTTGTATCACAAACCAAAGAGTATATAAATACTACGTAATATCACAAAATAAGAAGAGACACGGGTCTTTGTATATGGATCGTTGCCATGGAAACGAAATCACAGAACATCTAATAATCATTGACGTAGGAAATGCTCTATGCTAATAATACACAAATAGTAACCGTAATTCAACCTCCTTGCGTTAAACAGAATAATACTATAGACGAAATAGTACGTCAGTATAAAACCTGTAAACATAAACATTTTGTGTAAGAAATTGGTGTTGTTCTATTTGTCCAAATAAAGTAACTACTAATTTTATCTTTCTATATATCTACCCGTGTGAAGCCGGGGCGGGTCGCTAGTTTATCATAGAAATGAGCTGGGGTTTCTAGATGAAGATAACAAGACATAGGTTCAATAACTAAAACCCTATGTAAAAATAAACCTATGACACTCAAAAAAACTATGGCCAATGTATCAATGTGTGATACCTCTTGTCAAAATAGGACCAAGTTTTTAGTTTGAACACATAACCCTTCCTTTGCTTCGTCGTAGTCGGGTAAAAAATAGCCTATGACACTATAAATGAAGGCGAATCGATTGATACCTCTTGTCAAAATAGGACCAAGTTTTTAGTTTGAACACATAACCCTTCCTTTGCTTCGTCGTAGTCAGGTAAAAAATAGCCTATGACACTATAAATGAAGGCGAATCGATTGATACCTCTTGTCAAAATAGGACCAAGTTTTTAGTTTGAACACATAACCCTTCCTTTGCTTCGTCGTAGTCGGGTAAAAAAAATAGCCTATGACACTATAAATGAAGGCGAATCGATTGATACCTCGCTTGTCAAAATAGGACCAATAGGGGCGACGCTATGGTGGGACATTAAACTCATTACCCTTCCCTTGCTACGCCGTACTCTGGTAAAAGATTGATATGTGTTTCAACACTCGTGCGTAACACAAAAGATTAGCACAAAATCATGTAGAAAAAAGAAAAATGTTTTCAAGTGGGTGTCAATGAACGTGACAAAAAATTCAAATTTGTTGAAGGCCTTTCGGATATAGAAGCCGTTTGTAGCCACATTCAAGGCGGATACCGTACTTTATATGGTGCTGTCACTGTCACATTGAATTACATCCGTAACCTATGAGGATATAAATTCATTATCTCCATGTAGGTGGTGAGACTTAACTTTTTATAACTGGTTTAATGTTATATTTGTTGTATGTTTATGTAACAACAAATATAACATTAAACCAGTAAAAGACATCCCTATTTTAATATAAGCGTATTTTTTTCGGGAAAGCCGAAACAAAACAATTCTCCGGAAAAAACTTACAAAACTCTAATTCATCTAAAAACATTGATGGTGACGCTACGAAATAAATGTTATGTCCAAAAGTTTTAGACGGCATGCTATTAAGGTTCAAGACCATATTAGTGTTGTTAGATTTGTAAACAATACTATTGATCTATAATTATAATTGATCTAATTCCTTTGTCCAAACTTGAATCGCTAGGCAAACAAAGGCGCGTATATTTTGACAAGCGTACATCCGTGATTGGTGCTGATAAGGAGTTATTGGCTTGCTGTTATTATATAAACATGTCTGTTTCTGATGTTTTTAAACTTTCGCGAATTCACTTCATGTTTATAATCAGGCAGGACTAGGGAATGCAATCCTGCAAGATAGATAGATAGATAGATAACTCTTTATTGTACACCACATAGAACAAAAAATACAATAATAACTAAAACATTTATACAAAATAAATGGGGGGGGCGGTCTTATCGCTTAAAAGCGATCTCTTCCAGACAACCTTTGGATGGAAAGGAATTAATATACGGCAAAGACGGTGGTGCATTATAATCTAACAAATAAATAATAAAAACTGAATACAATGAATAAACATATATACACATATATTCCAATATACCTACACATAAATATGTAAATATATAGTACAGTATATATATATATATATATATATATATACATATATAAATATATATCCATATACATAGTATATACATTATAATAAATTACATTTACTACATATACATTTACAAAATATAATAAAAATAATATACAGTGAAACCACAACAGAATAACAACAAAAGACAAGACAAGAAAAAAAAAAAACAAAGCAAATTTGTCGGCGTAGCAAGACAAATGTCTTGTAACAAGATCATTTGAATACAGGTATTTGCGAGACTGAACCATCTTAGTCCCGCTGGATTCCGGTATTTGCGGGATCCAGCGGGAAGGATTTAGACTTCTGAAATCAATTGTAATAAAGACCTAATAGACCTTGTTTTTATGGTTTTAATTTCAAACCAAATTAAACGAGAGTTTTGGCACATTTTAAATGGTTTATTAATACTTTTACACATAAAGATTAAGACATAAACACATAACAAAAAAAACAAATAAAAAACCACCCATAAATTGACATAGAATAAGATAAATAAGTAAGACGCAATACAATTGACATAATCACGTGGGTAATTCATCAGAAACATAAATTGACATAAACATCAGAAACTTCAATTGACATAGTCACTTAAATATCACAAAAAAAAACATAGTCCGCGTCACGCACGAGACGTACGACTCTCGTCAATATAAGCAACATTGAAATAATTATGAACACACCAAAAACACGTAAAGACACATGGCACATACCTTTAATTCTCGTAAACATCTTAAGAACCACGCTTCTCTGTAATCCCGCCAGTCCAGCGGGATCCCGCAAAAATTTCGACCGAGATGAGCCCCGCAAAATGTATGGAAATGCATTCGCAAATGGATCCCGGTATCCCGGTATTGTATTCCCTAGCAGGACCAAACCATTCGACAAAAATACTTTCTGCTTATCATCTAACCTAGTTTTTTTCTTAAAGTATCGTACTTACAATCAAGAAGGGCATCGGCTTCCTTAATTGGTATCCGGTTTATAGGAAATGTGTCTAGCTGTTAGTATAGTGTGTCGTGATCGGGACAGTTTACCTACGCGACTTTTTATAAGGTCAAATGCGGGTAGTCGGATTCAACGCACGCCGTTCTCTACGATAATGCTCGCCTTCTACAGTTGTCTTCTCGTGACCACTGTCAATGCAACTTGATTGAAACGTCGAGGTTATTCAAAGTGATACTTAATTGGTAAAATCTGTGCGCGGTTTGACCCGTTTTCGTGTCCCGCTGCAGGGCTAAGTGCTGTTTCCCCTACCTCCACTCTTTTCTGGTTTGTATCATCTGAATGTGACATGTCACATTGTCGTTTGACATTTGAATGAATGTAAATTGATAGTTTGTCTGTTCGTTTGTCTGTATGTTTGTTCGCGCATCACGTAGAAACTACTGGACCGATTGCAATGCGGTTTTCACTGTTGGATAGCTTAGGTTTTGACTTAAACACTGGTGTACTTGGTATCTCAATCCGATGAGTAGAAGCCGAGCAATGGATTTAATTTTAACGGTTGAAGTCATTATGATCAGTAGTTGGTATATTGGTATTTTAGGTCCTGGAATAGCACATAGAGTACTTTTAATCTAGAGAAATGACCACGCGTGCAAAGCCGCCGCGGGCATCATCAGTAGTAAATGAATGTGTGAATGAAAAGTATTAATTGTCGAAACAAAATAATATAAACTAATACATCATTACACTCAAGAGCAATGAAATCGACTCAGCTCCTACGCGCGAAATCAAAGAAGGCTTTTGTTCTATGTTATTATTATTTGATTTAAAAATTAAATCGATTATTTGAAAGTTGGAATCATTAGGTCTTCTTGAAAAAATAATCGTTAAAATCTGACACTTCTTATTGAAAATACGACAGTTAGAATGAATACTTGAAAATATTGTTCTCCTATGTTTTGCGCCGGGAAATGCCTATAAATTATTTTTCTTTATCATTATTCAAATTAGGTAACCATTATTATTGACTTTACACTCAAATAAATGTTTTTTCCTTTAAAGGGTTTTCCATAGCTTGCTTTCAAATTTGTACAAAATTTCATATAATTTTAAGTATCATATCTTAAAAATACTGAACTGATTTTCACGAAAATTATGTAATTATAAACGTGAGATGGTAAACTTTCAGTGTCTATAGTATTTATTGTTTGTTACATATTTTCAGAATTAGAAAAACACGATTGCGCGCATGAGGTCTTGAGTCGATTTCATTGCTCGCGAGTGTTTAAACTTAATATACGGCAAAAAGGGTAGATTCAGCACTGATTTTCAATTTACCCCATTGCTCGGAGTAAGGTCTTTGCCGAGATAATAAAGATAAAGTAGATACAGTAACAATAAATATTTGTTTTTTATTTATTTGTAGAATCTATGTAGAAGTTGCCAGCCCAGTCCCATCGCAGCTTTGCAGACTTATCCCAAACGTCGGCGTGCTGTGTCTTGGAGCGCAATATGCTGTTTAGGATACAAATTACTCTTAATTGTTAATAAAAGAACATGGTGTCGTTTTCAGAACACGTTCCCGCCGGTGGTGGCGCTTCTCAAACTGTTCCACCCCGACGGCAAGGAGGCCAAGCTGTCCTTCAACCCGACCATGACCACGCCGCTGCACCTCAAGGAACTGTACCAGCTCAACAACTTTGTTCAGGTCAGTTGATATTAGGAGCTTTAGGAAACGAGGAGTTCCACTTATAAGCGGAACTTTTATATATTGTTTGCGAATGCGTGCAAATATTGCCACCCCCGTTCACCCCCCTCCCCCCCTTAAAGATGGAATTTAAAAAAAAACTTTCCGTAGTGCACCTCTGGATACTCAAGGAATATTTCCTTAGAAGTTTCAAATCTCGCCTTAGGCTGTACGTTATGTCACTCAATCAGTTAATAGGTATATTACAGTACTGTTTCATATGCATAAACTTGAAATGTATTAAGAAAAGCATTCTGAAGACGATGTTTCTTATTTAAATATACAACGTGTCACTAAATAGCCTTATAAGTATGCAGGAGGTTTTTTTTTGATCAAGCTTGTATCTACGATTAGGTGAGCAAAATGGTTGAATACATCGTATTTAAAATTCCCATACAAAAGTAAAATTATTTAAATCCTAGAAATTTTCGACAACCCTAAATGGTTGTTTACTATATATCACGGCGCACAAAAAATTAGGTATGTGCATACTGCTCCATTTGTGGGTTCAGGTTGCTAGGCCTCTATCGCATGCGCGCTGCTGGTGGAAAGACCCCGTTGAGTAGAGACTGTTCACCAGTCCGAGCAGATATGAGGTGATCCAGCCTATTGTCTCTCTGCACGCACATAATTTGAGTAAGAAGTGTAGTATTGCTGTAGTAGTACTTATTGCTGAAGAAAACTTAGGATTAGACAATATTATGTAACACTTTAAACTAATCGAAAATATAAAGATTCACTTTTTACAAAATAATAAAGAAAATTAGTTTCGACTGATTTTTCACTTTGACGTTCAACTGACCACTGCGCAGTAGACTCCGTTGCACGAGGTCTGTCAACAGACTTTTACAAAGTCAAAGTCAAGGTCGGTATTGATTATTTTCCAGCTTATTACTAGGTAGTACTATTATTTATTATTTGCTACTAGGATTTAAAATACAGTGTTCCTAGAGAAATCTTTAAAAGTAGTTTGAGTACATGAAAAACTACGAAATCTCAAAAGACGGTTAAACTAAAGTTGTTCGCCATGACGTGTGAAATACCCCACCTCGGTACTTAATAGGTAATTATGTTACTTCCTGTATATTACGACTGTCCCTCACGTGTTATTTCGTCGAACAATTCGCGTTGAGCCTTCGCTGCGCAAACTCCTTAGGCTGGACGTCTTTAACGTCCGAATACCGATCGTATTTTTCGACGAAATAACCCGTGAGTGACATTCGTAATATGTCTTTAAACAATGAATCACGTTCACGTTATTTTATATAGCACAATTTTCTTCTCTTGATTCGAAGATTTCATTATGTATTTCTGTTACGAAATTAAGTGAATGGACCAAACTTTCCTTCCTTGCTTCGGAGGGCACGATAAGCTGTCGGTTCCTGCTGTTATTGCAGTCGCTAAGTCGTTGTTCTGAGGCCATCGGGCGGCCTTACTCTGACACCAGCAGCCAGCCGGCACTACCTCATACGACGAACAAAAACAAAATAAACTTTATCCACTTTCACAGCACTGTCAGTAGTGGTAAGTAAGATCTTCCATACATTCCATCTGTAGGTTCGGTCACGAGCCACAGTTCAGTAGAAGTGGCATGGTCTATATGGCACCACCGCAAAGACATTGTGGCATTATACCTCTGACTGGGTAATGTTAATCGCAATTCCTCAAACACTAGCTTTTTAGTACAATGAAGAAAGTGGTCAAACGAAAGCCTATCTATACTTATAATAAACAGTAAGTAATAGTTTGTTTGTCGTATGAGGTAGTGCTCACGCCTGATGTCAGTAAGTAATAGTAAAAATAATTGGTCTTGGGTACTTGAAATAAGCTATTGAACAAGAACATAACGTTTTTAAAAATCGTGCCTGTCTGCCTGTTTATTCGTGCGTGATGTAGAAACTGCTGCTCCGATTGTGATGCGGTTTTAACTGATGCATAGCTTAGGCTTAGACATAAAAACAGGTGTACTTTGTATATCAATCCGATGAGTAGAAGCCGAGCAATCGATATAAAACTATAAGACGGCTGAATTAAATTTAGTATTTTGTACTTTAAATTTACTTTTGGCACATAGGTAACTTTAACCCACAGGAATGACCACGCGGGCAAAGCCACGGGGCACAGCAAGTAAAAAATAAAAGTAAACATTAATCAGTAGGTATTTATCCTAATGATATTCTTAGCAAAACGTGCTTCTTGTTTTTAATTAATGTCACGTTGTCAATCACGTTTTTCTATCGTGCAATTTTGCACGAATAGTTAATACAATAGGACTTTGTCGCCCTCAACAACTGACATTCACATAAAATTATTTCTCTTATCAGATGTCTCTCTCAGTAATAAATTACATGTTCTCAATCACTACAAACACGTTAAAGCAGGAATTGCAGGGTTCATTGAGAAGCCACAAGCAATGGCTCCGTTTTCGATGCAGATGCGTTGAATTTATTTGATATTGCCACTTTGGTAATAGTTGAATTTCTGATCTTATGCCAACAAGATTCTGGTATTTGTTAGATTACAATGATTCATGCCGTTGAACTCTGTTAAATTGCTGTAACAGAACATTTAGTGTTAAAAGCTACATAATAAATAGGGGACCCTAAAAATATATGTTTAATAATTAACTTTATATATCCTTTCTTAAAATGCAACCTGCCATTATGTGGCGGATGTGACGTCAGGTTGTTAGTAAACAGGTAGTTCCAATTAGTCGCAAATCGATCTTCGGCTCTTCTGTTCCAACTACTGCGAGCCATTTTGAGTATATCGTCGCTTCACCTAGCTAGAGGGCGTCCTACACTACGTTTACCGAGCCGCGGTCTCCACTCAAGAACAAGTCTACAACGGTTATCAATCCTTCGACTGACATGACCAGCCCACTGCCACTTCAGCTTACTAATCCTAAGAGCTATGTCGGCAATCTTGGTTCTCTGCCGGATCACCTTATTCCGGATACGATCTTTCAGAGAAACTCCAAGCATAGCCCTTTCCATAGCCCGCTGAGCGACCTTATATTGGTAGACTAGTCGTACCGCGAGTGTCCACGACTCGGCTCCGTATGTCATAACGGGGCCCCAATTCTACTAAAACAATTGTAATGACAATTACCAACAATTTTCGCAAAATTTTCGCCAGGTAGGACACACTGGTTGAAGACTTTTGTCTTCAAACTTTGCGGTATTGGCGACGAAAAGAATCGACGACGTTTCGCAAATGCTGCCCTGCCCAGCTGTATTATAACCACTGACGTTATAAGCGCAGCAATATAGGCGGATAGTGTGTTGGACACAATTTAAAATGGATACATTTAATTGATACTTTTAAAACGAAACTAAAATTCCTGTGTTCTAATAGGTACTGTAAAGTAAACATTTTAAGACTATAAAATAAGATTCAAAGAAAATAACTCACAGGCAACCTCCACTATGATTTGCGGGCCGTTGCCGATAGCCGATGTTGATAAGTAGAGTATAATATACGCTAACAGTAACAGGACAATTATAGAAGTACCTATTTCAGTCTAATTTTTGAATTGTTGAATTACTAAAAGTAGTTAATTATAAAAGTTTAATTTAATTAAAATAGGATCAGTGATAATGGTGATACGCTATCATTTAGTAAAAAAAATAAGTAAATTAGCTTGATTATACAAACACTACACTACTATGGTACCATTTGGTAGTTTTCAGTTGTTTTTTGTTGTATGAGGTAGGGCTGGCCTCTGGTGTCAGAGTTTGTCAGGCCGACTGAGGGCCTCTGACATGGCTTAGCGATTGCTATTAATCAATAACAGCCGGGACCGACAGCTTAACGTGCCCTCCGAAGCACGGAGCGATGGAAAACCGCACATAACTTAGAAAAGACATTGGACCAAACCCGGCATCGTTGAATTCTAAGTTGTACAATTGAACCGTTAGGCTACCATCGCTACGTGTCAGTACCAAATGGGCACCACATTGCTTTGTACCAAAATATAAAATCAATAGGTTCAAAACCAACCTCTATACAAGTTGTTCTCTAACCTCCAGGAAGCGATCCAACGCGAGGCCTCGTTGGAAAGTCGCCTGCGCACGCTGCGCGAGTGCGTCGAGCGCACCCGCGCCGAGGCGCACGCGTCTTGGGAACTGTTCGTGGGCGAGCAGCGACTGCTGATGCGGGTCCACACGCTAGAGACCATGCTGTCTGTGGGCAAAGTACCCGACGCACACAACGTCACGCAGCTGCTAAACGATAAGAGGAACTACCAGGTGAGTTGTAGAGAATACTGAGTGGGTTGTAGGAACTGACAGGTGGGTTACAGGAACTTGTAATGAGGGTTTCGGGAACTATCAGACTGGTAAAATGAACTATAAGATGGGTTACAGAAACTATCAGGTGGGTTACATGAGCTTTGAAGTGGGTTACAGGAATTATCGGGTGCGTTACAGGAACTATCAGGTGGGTTACATGGGCTATCAAGTGTGTTACAAGAACTATCAGGTGAGTTACAGGAACTATTAGGTGGGTTACAGGCACTATCAGGTTGGTTACATGAGCTATCAGGTTGGTTACATGAGCTAGCAAGTGGGTTACAGGAACTATAAGGAGGGATAAAGGAACTATTAGGTGGGTTACAGGATTTATCAAGTGGGTTACATGAAGTATTAGGTGGGTGACAGCTATCAAATGGGTTACAGCCTATAGGAACAAGTAGGTTAATTTATATAGAACATGGAACAAGGTGCATGCATCATAGAAGCTGTTCGTAGATGAACAGCGACATTAAAGTTATTTAACCGATTGTTAATAACTTTTTATTCCCCCGTTTACAGGAAGTGGCGCAGGAGAGCCTGAGAGCAGCGCACGAGCAGAGACTGGCGCTAGAGGAGACACTGGAGCGGCGCAGTCGCGAGGGCGCCGCGCTGCACCAGCAGAACTGCTCTCTGCGCGCCGCCGCGACCAACGCGCTCGCCGAGCTACAGGTAACAACTGGCACTGGAGCACACGAGCAGTGACTGGCGCTAGAGGAGACGCTAGAGCGGCGCAGTCGCGAGGGCGCTGCGCTGCACCAGCAGAACTGCTCTCTGCGCGCCGCCGCGACCAACGCGCAGGCCGAGCTACAGGTAACAACTGGCACTGAAGCACACGAGCAGTGACTGGCGCTAGAGGAGACGCTAGAGCGGCGCAGTCGCGAGGGCGATGCGCTGCACCAGCAGAACTGCTCTCTGCGCGCCGCCGCGACCAACGCGCTCGCCGAGCTACAGGTAACAACTGGCACTGAAGCACACGAGCAGTGACTGGTGCTAGAGGAGACGCTAGAGCGGCGCAGTCGCGAGGGTGACGCGCTGCATCAGCAGAACGGCTCTCTGCGCGCCGCCACGACCAACGCGCTCGCCGAGCTACAGGTAACAACTGGCACTGGAGCACACGAGCAGTGACTGGCGCTAGAGGAGACGCTAGAGCGGCGCAGTCGCGAGGGCGCTGCGCTGCACCAGCAGAACTGCTCACTGCGCGCCGCCGCAACCAACGCGCTCGCCGAGTTACAGGTAACAACTGGCACTGAAGCACACGAGCAGTGACTGGCGCTAGAGGAGACGCTAGAGCGGCGCAGTCGCGAGGGTGCCGCGCTGCACCAGCAGAACTGCTCTCTGCGCGCCGCCGCGACCAACGCGCTCGCCGAGCTACAGGTAACAACTGGCACTGAAGCACACGAGCAGTGACTGGCGCTAGAGAAGACGCTGGAGCGGCGCAGTGCGAGGGTGCCGCGCTGCACCAGCAGAACTGCTCGCTGCGCTAGAGGAGACGCTGTAATGCGTGGTACAGTTCGCTAACGCGTTGTGTTGTAACGTTACAGAAGCTGGCAGCGCGATGCGAGCGCAAGATGTGCGCGGCGCGGCTCGCCATCTCCGCCGCGGAGGAGCGCGAGCAAGCCGTGCGGAACCACTTGCCGCTCGCTGTCAGTATATTTGCCACTTATCACTTATTAATCCAAATAAAAACAAAAAAAAAATAAAAAAACTTATAAGCTAAAAAATGCACCTGCCTTGCCAAAAAACAGCTTATGCCAATAAATTATATACTGTTGGAATGTGCCCTTCAATTTGTTACCCTTATTTTAAATATCGAACTTTTTTTCGTAAACACCAAACGAGCATGGCATAAAAGAAAGTTTAAAAAAAAAAGACCTAAAAAAGAAAGCGAGCCTATGGTACTCGGGGGGATGTAAGGATTCTAACGATACCCCATACGTCTAAATCTGTTCAGGCATTTAAATGTTATGGAGGAATAAAGAAACTCACATACAAACATACATATATACATACATGAATGCTAAAAACATAACACTAACAGTCTTGTAAAAAGGTAGATATTAGATAGATAAACTCATTTGAAACTTCATAGAACAAAGAAAATATGAAATTATGTCGTCCACTTTACTACCACCTCTACTGATACTTCTTTATTCTGAAAAGCTTAGGTAATTAAGTGATCATGACTACTTGTGATTTGTTTCTTTTCCTCCATGTACACTTTTTGTGGCGAAGTATTAAATAAATATGAGTGTCATGCGACGACCAACTGACGCTTTTCTGCCGTTATCTTTACATTACCGCTATTATATAATCTGTGAACGAGCGGAACGCAACAGTAACCGTATATCCGCTCTCTCCCCACGCAACCCTCAACATCATTTAGTTTTGTTTATATTTATTTATTTATTTATAAACAAATGCTTGTTGTGCTTACAGCAACGCCAAGGCGCACAACAAGCCAATATAGTAAAATCACCTAAAACTTAAAAAACTAACACAAATATTCATAAACAAATTAAATTTCATATAAAAAATGTCAACATCTGGCTCAATCAAGGCGTTGAGTAAACTAACCGCTTGAGCCGTCGGAGCATGTTTGGAGGTATGCGTACGCACCGGCGGAGCCACAAACAGGCGCCGCGACGCATGCGCGTGCGCCAGTCGCATCCGGTCCGGTGTAAACAGAGCAGCGCGACAGAGTGCACGGATTATCTATCCTGTTGTTGAACAGTAGGTAGTAGTGGATCACTATCGCACACTTACGCCTAAGCTCCAAGGTGTTTATCCATTCCTGCCACGAATGGGGACGGATATAAGTATGGATAATATCCATACAACTTTTTATAGAGGTAACGAGCAAATTTCTTCTGCACTTTTTCGACCATAATCATATATTTATCTTCATGGGGGTCCCAAATAATCGCATTGTACTCCAATTTGTTCTAACGAATGCATAATACAGCGCAACAATTGTGCCTCTGTCATGAAATCGCCTGCCTCATAACGAAACCGAGGGATTTATAGGCTCGGCCACACAACTCCATGATATGCGCATTAAAAGTATATGTATTTGTTACCTGCCACCGGTAACATATGTGACTTTTACTTTTTACCAGTATTACTTTGGACCGGTGTCCACCGACATACTCCACGCAATGCCGTATATAAATTGTCAATCGCCCTTCGCAGTACTCAGTACAAAACGGCGAAGCGAAGATGCTGATCCTGAGCACCGACAGCAACAAGCTACAAGAAGCGAAGCGCGCCGGCTCGCTCGAGGACGCCGTGCGCGCGCTCCCAGACTACATCAAGCTCCTGCTGCCGCAAGCTCTGCTCAACAAGGCTAGTAACAATATCCTACTAATGTTCACCATAGTATTCTATGCTTTAGTCTCAGGGTGGACATTGGCATTCTATTAAAAAAACGATTCGTGATACCTACTGCTGCACGCTAGCGAAAATGTGTTTATCATTATAATTTAGTCTGCGTCAAGTAAAGAGGTAATACAATTTGTATGCCTTTTTCAATTAATTGTTAAAATGACTAGTCCCAGTCAGTCAGGTAGTCAAAAGTCTAGTCAAGTCACAGTCGTCACGATTCAGTAAAGTGGAGCTTTACTAAAACTTTCTAGGGGAACACTAAATGGCACGTTTTTGTGCGTTTGTATCATTTGCCTCGTGAAATTTAACGAACACCTAATAGTTAATATTTTCCACCAATATTACAAATTAAAACTTGAAGAAACACAAGTTAAAGAAAATAATTCAAAACAAAACTACGTATCTATTGCGTTTTCCTGCCGAAGTCCGAAAATGTATTTGCACCTACGAATAAGTAATAAGTCAGGAAACGTAACAGCGTTAATAAAATGACCCAACAAAAGTCGTGCCCAAGTAGGTGGGGCTTAAAAGTCGTGTCCAGCGCGTCACCAGTCAGACATTTTTCATGCAAGCGAGCACACGTCATATCTTCGCGTACGTTTTAATTTTATCATTGTGAACTACAGCTGTGAATCATCATGCCAGCATGTGTTGTGAAGTGGTGCAGGAGCCATACAAGATTAAAATGTCCAGGGATCACTTTTCACTACATTATCAAACCGCGATGGTCAATACTATGCAAAATGAAGTCAGTCAATTTTTGCACTAAAGTTTAATTTCTACTCGATGAAATTTTGAAATAAAGCTGTTATTTTTTTCACGCAGATGATTCATACCTAAGAAACGTCAACATATTTAGGAGAATACTAAACAAAATGAGCAAATAAACAATAATGAACGATTACAGTTGGTATGTAATATAGGTTCGGCTTTTTCGACTCATGGGAATAACAATAGCATTAAAAAAACAGTTCATAGTTTGATCGAATTAAAGCACGTTTAATTTTTCAGGCTACTGAAAATTCACCTTCTGGAAATTTTGAAGTGTTTGATTTACCTGAGTTGCTCAAAAAAACAAATAATGCAAACCCTCAAGGAATAAGGCACAAAAACTTGTAAGATTTCACTATTATTTTTTGCACTTAATATTTAGGTTTGATAGGAATTTTTATTTTAGCTGTATATGTGTATCTATTTCAATTAGAGACAGTCTTTCATAGATTTGAAACTGATCTTCAATAAGGTTATTTTCAGGAGAATAATATCAACACTGAATGTAATGACGGTGTTGAAGACAACACCGTCATTACATTCAGTGTTGATATTATTCTCCTGAAAACAACACCGTCATTATATTCAGTGTTGATATTATTCTCCTGAAAATAACCTTACCAACCAAGAAAAAGAACCAAGAAAAACAAAATTAAAAAATAATCTTATTTCAACCGAAGTCTTTAGTTTTGAAGAAAGAGGGTCATGCGTTACGCCGATAAATATACCATCGTCAGATATTGAATCTGCTCTGAATACTCCTAAAACACACATTTTAAAGCAACCCAGACCCAGTAGTTGTAATATTAGATCCATTTCATATGGTGAAACTTGTGCGTAACACATTAGAGGAAAAATACACTCGTAGATAAAAACAAGAAAAAAAATTGAGTGGGCACATTTGCAGAAACTGAAAAATGTTCAAGATATCGTTGGATTGCATTTTGGGAATAAATTGACAAATCGGCATCTATACTTCCGAAATAATATCATGAACGTGAAACTAGCGATTCAAACCTTAAGTCAAAGTGTAGCTGATGCGATTAAGTTTGGTTCGCAACAGTTAAACATGCCTGATTTTCAAGAAACAGATGCAACTGTTAGCTTTTTAGAAACGTTTAACACCCTTTTCGACATACTAAATTCAAGACCGACCGATACGGGTTTAAACACCCTTTTTCAGTGGTAGAAAAAGAAAAACTATATGACGTTTTGGATCAAAGCGAAAAATATATTAAAGGTCTCTAAATCAACGTGCAGTCAAAAAAAACTCGAACAGTAAATGGACAAAGAGTAACAGATATACTAACTCTTTGAAACCAGTGACCAAAACTCAGTCCAAAACTGGACTTCTAGGACTCCTCATATGTATTTCAAGTTTTAAATTACTTTTTGCACGGCTAGTAGAGTTACAAATATATAAATTTATTTAACCATATTAAGCCAAGATCATATTGAGTTGTTTTTGGAGTGATCCGCAACCACGGCCGTTGCAACAATAACCCAAACGCCTGACAGTTTATGGAAATATATAAAAATAATTTACTGAACTTGAACCTCAGCACTAAATTCACAGGCTGACAGGAGGACATTCCGTTTTAAATTTCTCAGAATCCGTCTTCACTACATTGCGAAGAAAGATTCTCTTTTAATGTCTTCTGGACAAAAACTTAATAAATTAATTATATTTCGTGGGACAAAGAATTTAATGAACTGTAAAAAGTGAGCCAAAAAAAAAACATTGTACAGTAATATCGTTTTATTACTGACTTGGTCCGGTCCACTTATTGCATAACATCGTCCACGCCGCTATGACTCAGCTGTCATAGCAGACATTGCATTACGCGCGTGAACCAATCCCTGCTTTCGTTCTGAATTTAAACCAATCACCAAGCATGTCTATTTGTAACCTCGGAAGTGATTCGTACTTTGAATCTTACGTCGTTTTGGTTTGAAATAGGGGCACTTTTATTGTGACATTTGTTCTGAATTAGAGTTCCTGACTTATTATTTATTCGTAGATTTGCACGCAGTGTGAATGGATTAGTGAGCGCTAGGGATGATTGATGATGATTTTGTCGCGCGGCAATATTAGCCAGCTTTGTGGGCTCAATCAAGTTTGATTTGACAGCTGCATGTCTTCAGCGGTCGTTCTAGTTGGTCATGCATGACTCGTTTGAAACATGGAATCAATAGCTGTCAACTCCCCCCACCTCCATATAGCTAAGAATCATCTCGATCACATCAGTGTTCAAATATAAAACCCGTATCAAAATCGGTCCATTCGCTTGGGTGCTACGATCCTCTCCCCCATTCCCACTGCCACTAATGCAAGAACCATCTCGTTTACCCCAGCTTTCAAACATAAAAAACCGCAGCTAAATCGGTACATTCGAAAGCTACGGACACACACAGTGACACACAGATACACACCCTAAACTTATAACACCCGTCTCTTTGTTCGGGGGTTAAAAAGAGAAAGGAGAGGAGGGGAAAATGGGAGGAGTGGAGGGGAGAAGAAAGGGAAAGGGGAGAAGGAGATAAGGCGTAGGGGAAGGGGGAGGGTATGATAGGGGAAGGACTGAGGGGAGAGTAGGGGAGGGGAAGGGATGAGGCTAGGACAGGATAGTATAGTGAGGGAAAGATTAGGGTAGTTTGCTTGTTATTCCATGACACACACATGACAAAGTGCAATATACCACATTTCATCAAAATTATTTCAGCCGTTTAGATAGTTTTTATCAAGTGCTCGGCTTCCATCTCTCGGATTCAGATACAAAGTACACCAGATTTTAATTCAAACCCTAAGCTATCCAACAGCGAAAACCGCATTACAATCGGTCCAGTAGTTTTTTTTACTATCTTCGTTGTACAGACTTTTTGTTTCTCACTGCTTTAGTATATAAGTGTAGATAGATGTAGGAAAAAGACGATATGCGAAATCTACACTATCTGTGGTGAGACGCGCACTTGGCCAGTCACTTTAAAAATGGCTAACATTTTATTTCCTCAACAGGTGGGAATAAAAGCAGTGACGGCGGAAGGAAAATCAGCGAAAGAATTCCAACTTATTTTAAAGGAGAACAGTATCTACAATTCGGAATCAAAAGGTTAGTATTGACTCAAGAATTAACCGTAACTGTTTATATTTATTTACCGACTTCTTCATTATGAAAACGAATACGGTTTTGATATATTTTGAATATAACAAACGGGGTAGTGAACACGGCAACCTGAAGTGCGAGGCGAGACGATACTGCCCTTGAAAGATATCGTTGGAATGTTAAATAAGTTAATTAAAAACATTAAAAAAGCTTTTATGCAGTAGTCATGTCATTGTGAAACTTAAATTTAACAATTAAATGCGTATACAACATTTCGTATGTTGGTTGTTAACCGTTGAGGAGTTCCCTTTGTCAGGACTAAAGAATTTGATCCCGGCCCTTATTTCTGATCCCGGAACTTCGGTATTATACTTAGTCAATCCCGGGATGCCGGGTTAATCCTGGGATTGAGGGATACAAATAAAAATATAAGAAAAATCTTCAGTAAACAACTGTCAACATAAAAAATATTAAAAATCTAAGTATTTTACGTCATACAGATACATCTAGCTATTCTAATCAAAAATCACTGAGAACTCTTAATCTTACGTTAACTAAGAAAACCTTTATGAAACAAACAATGCAAAAAACTTTGAAAATGTACAAAAATCTTTCTTAACATTTAAATCACAGACATAAGAATTAATAGTCATTAATAGTAAGTTTTACATCAAAAAGTATTTAGAAGCAAATATTAATCAGACACATTTCTCTTCAATATAAAGAAAAGAGAGGAGAGCTGAAGATCAGGTTCAGTGTCGTACACAAGGAGAGGCCTACGTCCAGCAGTGGACGAATACAAGCTGATTATGATGATGATAATGATAAAGAAAACTAATCTAAGAAGAACGTTCTAATTTTAATAGGGAAATTAGATCTTAGAAATAACAGTGCGTCCAGTATCTCATCATCAAGCCTGCTTCTCAATTTGTTGCACTTAGGATGCATAAAATCTTCTGGCAAAACAAGATGGCTAATGTCAGTGACAAATTGTCGTATGAAACGGGATGGCTGACATATTGACGGGAAAAACAGACTGAACGTTTCACTTCAAGCAGTCTAATTTGTATATTTTTCGAAATTATGTCAATCCCGAAAATCCCGGGATCCCGAAAACCGGGATCCCAAAACCAAAAACTGAACTGAACCAAAATGTAAAAATTCAACTCCTTAGGATAAGAGGAAGTGGTTCTAATTCAATTTGCAACATACATACAAACATGCAAGTTAAAAGCTTTTAAAAATGCTGACTACTCACGAATGAATCATTTTATTTCATAACAGCTTTATTAATCAAGAAACTAAAACTTTATAATTATTTGAGCAGATAATTTTACAGAGAAGCAGCAAAGCGAGGAGGGCGTCGGCGGCAGCGGAGAGGAGAAGTCCGAAGACGGCGACTTGTGCACTGACGACGAGAAGCAGTCGCGGCTCAATCACGGTCAGTTGTGCAGACACCAACTCTAACGTTACCATTCTTAAATTTAAGACTACAAAAAAGGGAAAATCTAAATATGTTTCTTCCGAACGTCCGATTGGTCAAAAATGTCCGTATCCAAAATATTTTTCTTTTTTAATATGTTATCCCTAATAACACATATCACTTGTTTAGTCCATCCAAACTTAGTAAGTATAAAAACAGTTTGTGCGACCGCTGATTGTATTACCGTTGCGTATATTGTAATTACCGACCGGTTGGTCTAATGGGTAGAGATCGTACTATGAAATCAAACGGTCGTAGGTTCGAATCCCGCAAGGTTCAATCATTTGTGTTATGAGTAGAAATGATTGTTTCCGAGTCATAGATGTAATATTCGTATCTATGTATATTTATCCGTTATCTAGTACCCATAGTACATGGTATCCTAGTGTGGGGTTGAGGCTAGGTATTTGATGTGAATTGTACGGTCGCGGGTTCGAATCCTGCAAGGTGCAATCATTTGTGTGATGAGCAGAAATGTTTGTTTCCGAGTCATGGATGTAATATTCTTATCTATGTATGTTTATCCGTTATCTAGTACCCATAGTACATGGTATCCTAGTGTGGGGTTGAGGCTAGGTATTTGATGTGAATTGTACGGTCGTGGGTTCGAATCCTGCAAGGTGCAATCATTTGTGTGATGAGCAGAAATGTTTGTTTCCGAGTCATGGATGTAATATTCTTATCTATGTATGTTTATCTGTTATCTAGTGCCCATAGCACAGGGTATCCTAGTTTGGGGCTAGATAATTGGTGTGGAAATGTCCCGAATATATTATTATTATTATTATATCCATACCAATATTATAAAAGTGAAACGTTCTCTGTTTGTTTGTTTGGGTAGCTTTCACGCGATAACGGCTAGACGGATTTTGATAAAATTTAGAATGGAGATAGCTTAAACCCTGGAATAAAACATAGGATACTTATTATCCCGGAAAATTTAAAGTTTCCACGGGAAAACTGGAAAATGTTGATTACTTACTGTAAGGAATGGTTGCCATCACAGAATGGTATGTGGTTGCCATGGAAACGAAATAACAAGTCTGTCAAACAACATCAAGAGCATTGGTGCTATACCTACTTTTGCATTGGTTTTTAATATCCTAGAAGAAAATAGGATGTTTTTTTTCACGATAAACAGTAGTCCGCGCGTACGAAGTCGCGGGCGGGATAACTAGTGTAGTATATTTATTTATATATTTATAAAGAGTAATAGCCAGTAGTAGAGGGAACAGCTAAATATGTTGTGGGCTTGTTTCAGTCGCGAACTTACTAAGCAAGCGCGCTACACCATTGACCATATCGTCGCTTGCCATCAGGTGTGATCGTGGGTTGCGGCGGGTTGTGTCTATAAACCATCCCTAGTTAAAACCGCTATTATCTGTTTAGATCCAGGCCACGAGCTGGAGAACTCTGACGGGGAAATGCACGCCGACAACAACGCCAACTCCACATACAGCGAATCCAGTAACAGGGAAGACTCTCCATCCGTAAGTACCTAACACTCTTCTTTAACTATCTTTAGCCCAAGACTTCGTCCGTGCGGACTATATATATATATCACTAACCCGGCTACGAACACAAGTGGGCCGCTGCAGGAGTGCATGTGCAAGTGGGGACTTGCAGCAGTTTCAAACACCCATGTGTATGTGGAGAACCCACACAAACAAGCCACACCTGATGTCTTGTCTTGCACTTCGAACCCCTTCACCCGCACTCCAGTAGATTTATTCCACTATGTTCACCTGGGGGAAATCACCAGTAGATTTATTCCACTATGTTCACCTGGGGGAAATCACCTGGGTGAACAAAGTGAAAATTATAGTTTATGACTTAATGGAATCCACAAATATTGCAGTACAAGGGCCAAACAAATTTAATTTTAGTGTTAAGAGGCTGAAACACCGACACGAAAACAAGAACAGAGTAACTTTCGCTTTTTAGAGTTCCGTAGTGAAACAAGGAACCGTTATAGTTTCGCCGTGTCCGTCTGGCGGTTTCGCAGAGACTTGTCAAATACTTGGTTGGTCAAATGCTACACAAGTCAAAAGCTTAATTTGTCAATTACGCAATTCGTCAAAACAGTTATTCGTCAAAACCCTTAATTCGTCACATCAGTTATTCGTCAAAACCTCAATTCATTAAATACGTGATTCGTCAAGTCACTGTACAATCGGACACAACCTGCATCCGTAATTTTCAAAGACATAATAACCTATAGCTAAATGCGTATAAGCGTCAATTCAACCATTTCCCCACTCTCTCCTCAGTTGCCCCACTTCCTCCACTTCCTCCCCTCAGTAATTACCCTCCCACTCCCCTCGCCTCCTCCACTACAATCGTTTCCCCCACTCCCCTTCCCCCAATACTCCTTCCTCCCCATACATCCCTCTCTTCACTTCCCCTTTCTCCCCTCACTCCCCCCTCCGCTCTCTTACTTCACTCCCACTTCCCTCCCGCTCTCTTACTTCACTCCCACTTCCCCCCCTTACTTCACTCCCACTTCCCCCCCACTGTCACTTTGACATCTGTTCCATTATCATCGGTAACTTTGAAACCTGTCACTTTTGACATCTGTCACTAAATGTCGTACTACCTACTCTGTGGCACAAATTGTAATTTCAGTTGC
Organism: Alsophila aescularia; assembly: GCA_946251855.1. Classification (NCBI taxonomy): domain Eukaryota; kingdom Metazoa; phylum Arthropoda; class Insecta; order Lepidoptera; family Geometridae; genus Alsophila; species Alsophila aescularia. The sequence goes on from OX276378.1 coordinate 45,611,128, forward strand.
ACAGATTTGTTTATTTTCGTCCAATCTGTTCTAAAGTTAGAACCTAAGTAGAAAAATAGTAGAAAAGTTTGGACTAAATCAAAAAAAACTTTAATTTATATTTCATTCTTGCCAGTACAAAGCGTGATTGACTAATAGCTAATTTGACGAGCTAAGGATTTGTCAAATTATGAATTTGATGAATCTAGTATCGGACTACCTTAAAATTTGATTGGTTTATAATTTGACAAATTAAGTTTTTGACTTTTATAGGATTTGACCAATCAAGTATTTGACAAGTCTCTGCGAAACCCGTCTGGCCGTCTATCCATCTGTCAGTCTGTATGTCACAGCCATTTTATTCAGCCACTATTAATACTACAAAGTTGAAATTTGTTAAAATACAGGATGGATTTTTGAGACGGGACTGTAAGGGCAGGTACCTTAACCGTTATAGTTACAGGAAAATGGTCCTACGAGACCATCTATAATATTAGCCATTAAGAACATAGGATGCTTTTTTCGCGATAAACTGTTGTCCGCGCGGACGAAGTCGGGGGCGGGACAACTAGTTAAGTATGAAATACAACACATTTATGATGTGATGATGGAAATAAAAGAGAAGCAGATACATTGTGTCGTTAGAACCTCCACATAGCAACATTTTCACAGAATCAGATGCTAATAAAATCATCAGATTAATGTTATTATCAATATATATTTGAATTGCCTCGAATGAACTCTTGTAATCTCCCTGAGTCACTTTCTGATAAACATTGCGGGAAGCTAAATATAATTATATGACTAAGGGTTGTATTTATATCAAAATTGTTTGACTTAATTTGCAACTGATAAAAGTCTTTGTTTAAAAGGGACATTCCCTATTTTATATTTACTAAACGAATTAGGTGGGCTCGCGGCTTTGCCCGCGTGGGCATTTTTCTGGCATAAAATAACATTTATAGTACAAAACATCAAACTCAAAAAAAAACAGCTGTAAATAGTTTTTTATCGATTTTTCGGCTTTACTCATCGAATTGAGATACAAAGTACACCAGATTTTATCAGTGAAAGCCGCATTGCAATAGGTCTAGTAGTTTTTACGTGATGCACGAACACAAAGACAGACAGAAAGACACAATTAAAAAGAGTTATATACTTATACAGCAGCTTATTTTAAGTCCCCTAGATCAATTTTTTCTTAATTATCTTCGTTGTACAGACTTTTTGCTTGTTACCTACTGCTTTATTATAAGTACTAGTGACTCGCCCCGGCTTCGCACGGGTGGCACCGCGGCATTTTTCTTACTTTTAGCATTTTATACACGTCGTAACTTCGACACACTCACAAGCACATTTTATTTATGTTTATTTTTCTAATGTTGTGTTGAATCAAAGTTTTTCCTTCTTTTCTTAAAATAAAACTCCAGAAAGCGTAATTGGCAGCAACGATCGTGGTGTTTTTGACCATAGACAACTACATTATTACTCACGTACTTGACAGACTTGTTATTAGTTCGTTTCCATGGCAACATGTCATTCCGTTCTGTATTTTTAATACCTTGGGTTATATTATTCAATGATCTCTACTACTTAACACTGGATAGGCTCTGCCGTACTTTCGTTTGTGCTGATTCAAAGCGCCCCACCGACCATCCATGGTACTAAAATTGACGCTGTTTCATCTCCTGACTTTAGTCACCGTTAGTTCCGTGGATGCTCACTACTGCCAGACTACTATTTTTGCATAATTATGTATATAAAATTATATATGTTTGTGTGCTTGTTAGCTTGTTTGTTAGTAAAGAGTGAACGGATTTTGATGGTACATAGGTACTTATGCATTTAAGCCACGCGGGTGATACCGCAAGCTGCAGCTACCAGTTAACTACATAAAACTGTTCCTGAACTACTGTAACTGTACTGTGTGTGTACATAGCACCTACATGTTTTTTTGGACCAATTAATATTAATTTACTTCAATGTTTTTTTCTAAACAAAACTAAACTAATCTTAAAAAAATATATAATGGACCACTCTGAAACCCCTTTATAATATGGAATTATTTAAATGGGTTCAAAAAAACCGGAAACAAGAGTGAAAATACACAAAAAATACAGACGAATTAGAGATTTCCTCCTTTTAAACTAATTGGAATCGATCAATCTCTAAGGATTTGTTGTGCCGTACTTTCGTGTTTGCTGATTCAAAGCGCCCCACTGAGCGTCCATGGAACTAAAATTGACATGGTTTCATCTCCTGACCATAATAACAAAATAAATGTACGTTAGTTAGTACACGTACGCTAGTTCCGTGGACGCTCACTACTGCCAAATTACTGCTATCAGCGCCAAAATGGCGATAGTCAAATGCGCTCATTGTGACGTTCGTCAACAGCCTGTCTAGAGTACGGAGTAATGTGAAGTTGTCTCTATGATAATATTATTGCAATTTTCGTAGGGATCTCTAACCTTTTGAAATATAAAATATTGCCCATGTATAATGTTAGTAACGATAAAATAATAATGATAATGTACAGTACGGCTGATGAGTCGTGGCCACTATGTACTTCGTGCAAATTGCTGCGCAATGATCATTTTTAGGAACCGAATGGCGGAATGAGATGCATCTCTAGCCTAGACCATAGCCCCGTGCATGTCGCCTCATTCCACCATTCGGTTCCTAAAAATGATCATTGCGCATCCATTTGCACGAACACGAAGTACAGAGTGGCCACGACTTATCGGCCGTACTGTAATTTTCTATAAGTGAAGGAATTTTTAAAAAAGGTTCATTTTTTTGGAGTTTATCCATTACAAACAAACAAACAAACAAATCTTTTGTCTTTATAATATTAGTGTAGATAGATGTAATTTGTATGCGTGTGTAGGTAAATAGGAACATTATCATCCTTACGTACCATGTTGCTGTTTCATATAATCACTAGCTGAGCCCGCTGCTATGCCTGCGTCGTCATTTTTCTGAGAAAGAAGTATCCTATATTCCAGCACCAAAAGTATGCCACAACTATGGCTGGAGAACTTAAATATTGTATTTTTTATTCACAGCTAACTTGGCAAATGTCACGGTTAAACCTCAGTTATCTTAACATTTCTCACATATCCGTGGATTAAATATTTTCCAAATGTTGGCCAGCCGTAGGACTTTTTGTATTTGTAAATGTATCTGAAAACGAACATAAATCTTTCGCGCCCATGCATTTAAGCCATTATTTTTCCGCGATTGTATGAAATGTTTCGAAATTGAAGGGAGCAGCCCTGTTTCAAAGGAAATTCTTCATTACGTATGCTAATGAACAATTTGCAGCAGGAAGAAGTCCATGATAGTTCTTTTGTTTCCTTTTTACAATGTATCATTTTCGGTCATATCATAACTTACCATCAGGTTAAGTAGCGGCCGGTTTACGTATTGTATTGGTACTGATACTGTTGGCCAATCATCAATATCAGTCATAAGACGGCCATATCTATAAAAAAAACAATAGATGGCGAAAATATATATTCGTGCCACCGATTGGTGCCACCTGTACGCGTGTAGTGTGCATTCCGAGATACGCTAAAATTGATATTATCGCGCTAACACACTGAGTCACCGTGAGCGCGATAACGATGACGATAACGTGACGTAACGGATTACGTCATTACTTCCGCCATTTTGCGATTACACCGACCATGCCCCAAACCGATATCACCGTGAGCGCTACTGTCAAAGTGACAGAATGACAGTTGCTGGCAAAGAAGATTGTTGTTTGAATTCAGTTGTGTGTGATTTTTTTACCAAAGTCAATTGACCAATTTCTAGATAGACTACTTTTTCCACGAATCATACTTTGTGTTTTGAGGAAATTTTGAGGTTATGTTGTTGTTACGAGCGTTCAGAATCCCATAAACATTCAAACTGCCATAAGCGCGATAACTGAATCGGAACGCAAATTAACACTGATCGCTCACATCGATTTTAGCGTGTCTCGGAATGCACCCGTAGTTTTGGATATAGGCCTTCCTCCAACAAGCTTACTCGTAATAAGAAATACTTTATCTCTGTATGCTAGCTTCCTGTCAGAATTCTTCGAATTGCGGGCGGGATTCCAATTGCGTATGCCTCATTATATTAGAAAGAAAGGAGAAGAAAGCAACTACTTTTAATCAACACTCACAAATAGATACAATTATAATATTAAAGGAAATTAGATACTTACAAAATAACAGAAACAACAAACAAAAATAATAAAAGTGGTGCTGCAAAGGCCTCAGTTCAGCCTTACGCTGCTTGTCGAAGGCTTGCAGCGCTGGTTTGCAGCATAAGGCCCATGCTGAAAAAGCCTCGGCTCATGTATTAGGCCACAAAAAAGATGAATAGCAAAAACGAACATTAAAAACTGGCCAAATCACACAACATCGAGCAAGACCAAAAAGACTACAAAAACTTTGCCTCTTTTATTAAATCTTATATAGTGTATGTATCTCCGTCCTTAGTTGTTGAAACAGAGTGAGTCACCATGGGCGGCGCAAGGGCCTCGCGGTCACGCCCCACTCCACCCCCTTCCGCCCAGTAGTGATGCAAGCATCCCCCCGCTTATTGTTATTTCAGATAAGATTTTCCTTATTGGACTTTTTGCACTAGACTTCCGCCCACCGCATCGTTTTTATCGTAATGGCCGCTACCCCAGTTAATGTCGAATGATTTTACAATTTATGATGCTTGCAAAGTTATGTTGCTATCAAATCTTCGCAGTAGTTATCAAGTATGGCACGATTAACACCAATAATAAATATAATGGCCGTCCATAGTTACATTACGAGTATCAAGAAAAATATTAGACTTGAGTAGGTACTTTTTTTTTTGAGTACTTCTTTGACATGAAATCTTTTGGCTTGATGTCTTTCACATATTAGTATAATAAGAAAGAGAAAAAAAGGCATGCGAAATGACGCAATTTTTAGATTGGTGCGATTTTTATAATCTAATGCAACCTTTAACCCTTCTCTTTTCTTACAACATGCGGATACCGTTCGTTTGTCACCAACGATTTTCCTTATAGCACAGTCAGCAGGTAGTTTTTCCTTATAGCACAGTCAGCAGGTAGTTTTGCCGTACAAAAGTGGAGTTTTTTTTTTGTATTGCTTAATTATGGGCTACTTATGAATAATTCAAGTTTTCTACCTCGAGGGTTAGGAGCGTTAGGCCCCATCTTAATTTGAAGATGCCAAAATTAGTTTCTTTTAAATAGTTCTTTAATGGCTTTATGGCTAAAGAGTCTAAGAAAAGTATCAAGAAAACAGTTTTTGCAACATTTTTTGCATACACAGTTATTCTGTAAGTCTCAGTAAAAAGTTACAAGATGCGAAAACGCTTCTTTACTAAAAACTAAATTCTCATTTTAAAAATGTTTTAAAATCCTGGACCATGTTTATGTTTATTTTGTCTTGAGAGTCCTCATTTAAAAGTTTGACTGTCGAGAGTGAAAAGTGTCGGAAATATAAAGGGATTTTATTTAAAAAATTAACTCTTTTTGGAACCCGTCGTAGAGAGCGTTGTTACCTTGTTATAAACACATCCTCCAAATATTATGTCTACATTCAGCGTCCTTAGAATACACGTTGTTCTTGCATTGAACCATTTTTGGTATTTATATTTTTTCGCTGCTTATAACTTTTTATTGTGAATTACAAAGTAACTGTCAATGTTTTTTTTTAGCAAATATTGTCTTGTTTAAATATTTTATGGACACTTTTGTCCTAAAGCTAACTGTTAAAGAAATATATAGAAAAATACTAATTTTGGCACCTTCAAATCAAGATGGAGCTCTAACGCTCTTAACCCTAATGGTCGGAAACTTAATTTTTCATGATTACCCCATACCTAAGCAATACAAATCAAAATCTCTTCTCCTCCACCTTTTGTAGGGCAAATACCTATTTACCTATATCGGGTTATTATTGAAAATAACAAATCAACTGCTGCCACTTTTCATTTTACGTAGGCGTTGTAACTTTGGATGATCAGGATGGATGAGTTAGCTATTTAATTTAATAATGGTAATTAAAAACTTAATGTAAATACCACAATTTATTATTAACTGGGATATTTAAAATTTCTACAACATTGTAAGGTCTTTTCTTCTAACTAATCGGTAAATAAATTGCTTCTCATCATCTTACTGCATACGGCTACGACCTTTCAAATGCTGGTTGGCACAGTACGGATGTGACAGTGTCATGCGACCTGTCCTCTCGTCACCATTTCGACAAATCGATAGGGTAGCTCACTCAATACCCTACCGAAATCAAACGACAGCACCGACCAATCAGGGACAGTTACATAATTTAATAAATTGTAAAACTTTACACTGATTGGTGATAGTATTCGATAGTGCATGTCCTTTTACAGTTGGAATTAAACGGTTCTTAATTAAGGTTTTAGATTGTAATATGTCGAAATTGTATTCGTTTTATTGTAAACCGAATGCTACATTCACAATTTTTCGTCTGTTTACAATCCCGCTGTTTTTTTTTCTATATTGTTTATCGTTTAAACTATTTGTTAGTCACGACGTGGTCGAAGATTGTTAAAACGCTAACAAGCCTTGAATGGGAGTGTCTCTAAATATGTATTCATATATTTCTAAATCTGTATCCATATCTCTCTAAATCTGTATTGATGTCTCTAAATTTGTATTCATATTTCGAATATTTTCATTGTACTGTTCAACGATGAATGACACAAACTCGTCGTCTTCCCACAGAGCAAAGCCGGCGTGGAGTACGCGAACATCCTCCGCGTGATGTCGGGGCTCAACGAGGAAATCAAAGTGCTGCGCGAGCGGCTCTCCTCCGTGTGCGCCGAGAACGAGCAGCTGCGGAGCGTGCGCGACGAGCTGCTGGCGGCGCAGGCCGACGAGCCGCCCGCCGTCGAGCCGGAGGACGCGGCCACGTACAGGAGCCGCATACAGGACTTGCAGGTCATTTTCCTACAGTGTGTGTGCGCGCGCGCGTGTGTGTGTGTGTGTGTGTGTGTGCGCGCGCGCGCGCGCGTGTGTGTGTGTGTGTGTGTGTGTGTGTGTGTGTGTGTGTGTGTGTGTGTGTGTGTGTGTGTGTGTGTGTGTGTGTGTGTGTGTGTGTGTGTGTGTGTGTAGAGGACGAGCCGCTGCAGAGCGTGCGCGACGAGCTGCTGGCGGCGCGGGCCACCCTTGCGGGTCGGCGCATGTGCTGCATTGAGGGAGGCGTTGATGGAACCTGAAAGTTTTTAAACAACTTTGGGTTTGAGTAAAAAAACAAACCTATGAAAAATTTGCAATTACATTGTACGTACGTAAATGGGTTAGAAACAAATAATAATTTGAAATTGTATCAATTGCAGGCCCAACTCACGCGGTCGACTGTCGCGGAGGAGGCCAACATGGCCGAGATCCACCGGCTGGCGGCGAGCGCGGCCGAGCTGCAGGCCGAGCTCGCGTTCCGGCCGACGCGCGCCGACGTCGACGAGCTCGCTGCTCTCGCCGACAGCCTGCGCGCCGAGCTCGCCGAGCGCGACTCCCGAGCCGCCACCCTCGACAAGAGCGCCGCCACCTCGCGCTCGCTGGAGGAGCTGACCGAGCCGCCCGCGGCCGCGCTCGACGCCGGCCAGCTGTCCGCCGAGATCGACGAGATGTTCCACCTGGACTACGATGACGAGGAGGAGGAGTCTGACTCGGCGGCGACGGAGATCGCCCGCGCGGAAGCACCGCCGCGCGAGTTCGTGCGGCTCGGGGACGAGGCGCGGCTGCAAGTGACGCTCGCCAACGGCTCGCTGCACGCGCTCGAGGAAGAGCTCGTGCGCGCCAAGGAGCGCTGGGCGGAGGCGAGCGGCGAGCGCGCGCGGCTCGCCGAGCAGCTGGCGCGCCTGCAGGCCAAGCCGCTGCGGCGCCTCACCGCCGCGCACGCGCTCGCGCTCGCCGTGCCGCTGCTCGCCGCCGCGCTCTACTACCTGCTGCTGCCCTACGTCTCTTGATTGACAGCCACCTGGGACCCGCCCGGGTACGCCTAGCCCCGCGCGGCCCCACTAACTCGCGACCTCCGCGCCACCTGTGGATGTTCTTCTATGACTGCCTCCGCGGTGCCCAGCGGATTCGAATATTTTACGCGCGCTTCGGTCGATCGTCGCCGGCCGAAGACTGGAATATTTATGGATTAGGATAATGTAGGGTACGGTACGTTGTAACGTTGAATGCGCGCCTTCGGTGCCGGCGACGGGCGCGTGCTGGCGGCGCCGCGACGCTGCGAGGTCGGCGCACGTTGTTATCGCACGAATGTATATAACATAGTATTGTATCTGTAAAAAGGTGTCAGTATCGTATCGATAGTATGAAATTGATTGTTGATATCTGCCATAATAAATAATTGTATATTTTAAATTTTAAGGCCTAACGACTGTCCTAAATTGTAACTATTGTTGTGTGAAGTCTATCTAAATTTCAGTGGAGAGATTCGATAGCCGATGTCCGGTTCCCGGTTGTTATAGATAGATAATTAACACATAGTGTGTTCAAGATGTTGCGGAGCGCGGAGGGCTGCCACGTCGCTTGCGGAAGCTAAACATATCATTGTCGTGCGGCGAGTGGCTTTTACTCGTCTAATAGATCGAGCGAGTGTTCAATATGTACGAATTGTTTGCATTTTTCTAGTCTTTAGATTCGTCGTAGAGGTGTACATTTTGCGATCAATCGTCTTTACGACTTTGTAGATTATTTACAGAGTATTCTGTCGGCGCTCACCTTTCGTGGACGCATGCATCACATACTTTACCATTGATTCTGACGATACCTATTTATATGTAGAATTATGTTTTAGTTTGCGGCACTTATTGAGTAACGTAGAAGTCGTTGCGTGCTGGTTTGTTTCAGTTTGAAGTTTTTTGCAATAACACGTGCAGTTTCGATGGAATGCCAGTACATGTTGTGTTGAATGTGAGCACCGCCGGCGCCGCGATGAGACCCTCGAGATCGCTTAGCTCTGTGATGCCAAGGCCAATAGATAATTTTGTAACAAACTCGATTAAATAATTAATGATTGAAATATATCTTTAGAATTATTATTACTTATATCTTTACCACGTTGAAGTCTACTATCCATAAATATTTATTATTTGATTGTTGCACTGATTTTTGTTATGTTCATTGTTTTATTTTGTGTCTATACCACCTTATTGTAAATAGATTTGATATCTTATACTCGTCCTTATGTTTAGTTTTGTCGAAGACTTTTATGTTGTATTGAGTAATAATTAATATGCATTCAATGTGGATGTACTGATAAATTTATTGGAAATAATATTGATTTGTTTAAACATTGTTATTTTATTTTTACCTGTACCCTGTCTGATCTAGAATACACTGTGAGTCATTGGTCGTCATCATATCTAAGTATAGATTATTTGTCATTGCTAACTACAGCTCATAAACAAGACGTTGCCCAATTAAAAGCGAGGCGGGCCTACGCCCCGTGCGTTGATACGACGCAGGCGTAAAGAACAGGCTACATACGTACCGAAGCGCCTACGAAACGCTATTTTTAACGATATGAAAGTAACGGGCACTTCCATGACTAATTATGTAGGGTTCGCAAGTCAAACAGGGAATCTTAGTTTCTTCATGTCCGTTTGTCTGTATGTCACAGACAGTTTATTCAGACATTAAAACTGTACAGTAGTCGCAGCAATTTTGTGGCTCGGAAGTTTTCTGCAAGTCGCTGCTATTTTCAAGCACAATCTCAATGTTGAATGTGAAGACAGCATTGTATCACTGCCTCACTCGCTTACGTTTTTCTCATATTCTATCTCGCTCTTTATGCTGTTTGGTTTTATCCTCAGAGCAATACCTGCGCAATCGTTACGGCTCGTAAGCTAGTAAAAAGCAGCCTTTAAAAAAACAGATAGAATCCAAAACCGTAAAAACATCTTTTGGCGTATCACGCATAAACTAGATTGCAATGAGGTTTTCATAGTTCGTTCCCTCAGCCTACGCGTGTCCGACACACATGGCCGCTTTTTACCCGACTACGGCGAAGCAAAAAGGAGGGTTTATCTATATAATACTTATGATTATGGGTGGGTATGTATGTATGTTCATCTGTTCCCTCATAACTTCTAAACTGCTCATCATAATTTGACAAATGAGGTTAACGTTGGAAGCGTCTTCATCGTCCGCTAGTAGTGTATTGGTTATGACGTCAAATTAAATTGAATATTGCGCCCTCTAGAGAACAAAGAAGTGTACTAAAATATATTTTTTCTGTGGTGCCTTGTTTGGTATCGAATGAAAGAGCTTTTATAATTAGCACATTTCAAATATATATACTGTTAGCTGTTGTACTCGATAATTGGGAATAATTTCTACAAAATAATTTAAATAAAAAGTAAGTTCATAAACTAAAACCCCACTACTGAAAAATCATGCTCTAAAAAGTATGAAACAAGAACATTTTCTCATCTGAAATTGTTATGTACAAACTATTAATATTATGTTCAGAGGATCGCCGGTCATATACCACTTTGCCCCGAAAGCTTATGAACGCTTACTACTGTTACAATGTATTGTTTTGTTAGGGTAGGTGGCATACGACCACGATTGTAACCAATTACCAATTGTTATGTACAAACTATTAATATTATGTTCAGAGGATCGCCGGTCATATACCACTTTGCCCCGAAAGCTTATGAACGCTTACTACTGTTAGAATGTATTGTTTTGTTAGGGTAGGTGGCATACGACCACGATTGTTACCAATTACCAATTGTTATGTACAAACTATTCAATATTATGTTCAGAGGATCATAATATTGAATAGTTTGTACATAACAATTTCAGATGAGAACATTTTCTTGTTTCATACTTTTTAGAGCTTGATTTTTCAGTAGTCGGGTTTTAGTTTTTGAACTTACTTTTTATTGTCATCTATATTTTCTTAGCAAAGTCAAGAAATGAAACTATCAGAAGAAATTTAAAAAATACTAATTATTTAGCTACATTAGTGAGCTACTTAGTTATGCCATGTTTGGAAGGATTAGGTAGCACGTTTCCTACTTATTCAGTTTAGACTTGTACACCGACTTTTTTAGGACAAAAAGGCTACGAATCAAAAAGGTCATACTACCGTTTGGGATATTTGCATTAACTATCTATTAGTCAAAGTATAGGAGAAAGAAGGTTTTAGAACATAATAAATAATAGCAGTTTAAAAAAGCCAACTTTAGTAAAAAAAAGAGTGATATATTAAGATGTCTTGCACAAATAGCGTTGTATTCTCTTTGGTACAATAAATGTAATTTAAAAAAAAAACATTGCATGAAATAAGCAAGTATTTATATACTCTTTGGAAATAGTGGAGTTAGTGGATCTGTCGTGGGCGCCATGTCGATGTCGTAAAATTTATCATTTCATGAAATGGTTGGCCACATCCTTATGCCACCTAATGGAAAAAATATTTCATGAAATTGTCGGTGACATGAAATGGTTTGGCCAGATGAATGAATGATTAGCGTTTGACGATATGAACAGCTAAACGCTACTTCATGATATGGTCAAAAATAATTAAATAGTGTTTAGGTAATCATATCGTAAAATAGTTACATTATCCACCGCTAGAGGCGCTAGGCGGAAGACCGCCTTGGCCGTGATAGGTTAGAATGTGAAGGCGGGAGCGAAGCGTAGCATAAAAGTTTTTATTTTTTCTTCTTTTTTTCCCTCTTTTGGAGCACTTCTTGTGTATCTGCTAGAGTCATGTATCTATATTTGCTTTCTAATGTCTAAATTCCTTTTTCATTAAGATTTTCAAGCTGTCATACTTAACTATTATAAAAACTATCTACTTTCAGTAGGACACATACCTACTTTACGTCAGTAAGTGTAATTGAACCAGCACAGAGTATATTTTTACAGTATGCAAACTGTACAAACTAAAATGAGTCGAGACGCCAGTTAACGCTTATAATCAAAACTGTAAAATACACAGTATTGAACCAGCACTATATATTACAAAATATTCTCTCATATCTCAAGGCAAAATAAAATAATTTCAAAATGTACCTATCAAATTAATAAAGCTACAGAAACTACAAGTTTATTAGGTACCTATTTCAATTATTTGGTGTTTATAAAGAGTTATTGGTACATAATTACCTCTAAAAATACCCTTTATACTTAAAAATAATGTTTAGATGCTTGATCAGCGTTAGATAGGTAATTGACGTCTGAGTGCGGCAATATACTGCCACATCCAATTAAAATCCGTACAAAATACTAAATAAATAAATTCCGTATGTATTTATTTCTACTTAGTTTGAAGTTAATTGACGTCTACAAGAGCGGCAGGAACTCCTTAGATCATAATTTAACTCGGTACCGTTGGTATTCCTATCACCACAGATAAAAAAGCTATTTACAAGTAAACCAAATAACAAAATAGAATACAGCACATGTACTTTACATTACTGAAATGCCTACAGAATGTAAAAAGTGGAAAGCCCATTTGAAAACATACTTAAAATGTAGCAAGAACGAAAAAGTCTTTACAAAAAGATAAATTGAAAAAAAATGGTCTAGGGTACTTCAAATAAGCTATTGAACAAGAATATAACATTTTTTAAATTCGTATCTCTCTGTTTGTTTGTCTGTATGTTTGTTCGCGCATCACGTAAAAACTACTGGACCGATTTCTATGCAGTTTCACTTTTGGATAGCTTAGGGTTTGAATTAAAAACTGGTGTACTTGGTATCTCAATCCAATGAGGAGAAGCCGAGCAATCGACAATAACTTTTTGACGGCTGCAGGAATTTTGATCAAATGTTGGTAGGTATATTGGTATTGAGCTAAAATTAGAAATAGTACATAGATTACTTTTAACCTAGAGAAATGACCAAGCGTGCGAAGCCGCGGGTACAGCTAGTCTTAAATATCTAGTTAATTAGAGGATTGGAAATAATCCTATTACTTTTTGAAAACAAGCCATCACCACTTAAGACCTGAGAATTCATCGAGATTAATCAAATAAGATTAAATTCGACGCGGTTTCATTTTTTGAATGTGGGTAATGGGTTCCTTTCTCCATTAGACCCTGGATACCACATAAGAATAGTACTCATCAAGGCAAACCAAATTAACTCCTGAGGATGTGTCGTGTCTCGCGCAGAGGCGAAACTACGTGTCGTACTGCCGTCAGATGTACCTATGTAAGGTAAAGAACCTAGTGTTGGACAAAACCCCAGTGATGGACAAAAAAAAAAAAAAAACATTAATAAGGTCGAAAATTTAAATTTCGCGCACTTCCGATACTTGCCCATAGACTACAACTATCTAGCTTCCTTAATATGACATTTCATTGCATTCGGCCATATTGTTTGCAAATAACGAAGAGGAATGTGAGCTCGGGCGGCGCCATCAATAAAAATCCCATTTTACTGTAGCCATCGCTTAGACAGTGAGTACCAAATATTTGAATTTGCTAGTATTTGCTTTGCTCAAATGAAATAATACATTATTTCAGGGTATTGTAGGTGAATTTACGAGATGTGTTGTGTTATTAGATTAATGTATCTGTTTAAATTTTACATGTGCGCGTAAGATGTTCATTACTGGATTTTAAATTTGTCATTCTCTAATAATGGACAAATGTCGAAATTTATATTATTTTTCACACTATTGTTCAACTTAATTTTATTAATGTGCTATCCCCCCCTTTAGAAATATAATTCTTATTTTCTATTAAAAGATTTCGTACCAGTAATGGATAAGGTGTCCATTACTGGGTATTTCATACAATCCAATTATGGACTCTATAATTTCTTTATTAAAATTAAATATTGTTTAACTGCAGAAATGGCTTCAAAAAATACACCCCAGAACAAATGAAGAATGCAGTGGATGTGTACCAGAAAGGGGAAAAAGTGGCAATAGCTGCCTTAAAATTTGGGGTGCCACGTGTAACAATGCTTAATAAAATAACAGAGATAAGTCCTGTCGTCTGCTCCATAGGCCCATCAACCTATCTAAAAAAGGAACATGAAACAATTCTTGAAAAATTGATAATTGACATTAATAATAAGCACATTCCAATAACAAAAGACGAACTACTGGAAAGTGTACAACGCATAATTACAGATAAAAAACAAGAATCTCGTTGCAACAACAGGCGCGGCAAGAAGTGGTACAATTTATTTTTTAAACAAAATCCTTCCATCTCGGAAATAACAGTGTAGAATTTTACTACGGCTCGTGACAATGTCTCAGAAGAAGATATAGAAAGGTGGTTCAAGGAAGTTGAAGTTTACGAGATAAAGTTTTTTGTCCGTTTTAGAAGAACTTGAACGGGTATTTAATACCGACGAAAGTGCGTTCTTTTTATTGCCAAAGCTAGGGAGGGTATTGGCTCAAAAACGAGAAAAGCATGTTTATAGTTCTTCAGGCAATGAAAAAGACAATCTTACTGTAATGATAACAGGCAATGCAGCGGGCCAACTGGCACCACAAATCTTTTTTTCATTGCATTTGTCCAATTTATGTGTAAAACATGGAATAGAAGTCAATTTGAACCCCAATAGTAATCATGCAGCCAATGGACCTTGCCGGTTTCAGATCTTTAAAAGCTCCGTGGAAAAAAGCAGTAACAAATTGGAAGATGCGTAACCTTGCACAAAATTTCAAAAAGGGTAATTATGCTCCGGTTTTGAAAACTGCCCTTGAAACACTGACAGAAGATACAATTAGAAATGGGTTCCGTGGCGCTGGTTTATGTCCTTTTGGGCCAAGCTACGTTGATTTAACAAACATCAAATTTCACCGTTCACGACATCCTAAAACTTTAGAGAGTTCCCAAAGTTCAAAAAAAATTGCCTTTAGCACCTAGAAAAATAAATAACCCTACTGTTTCGGCACGAAAAGCTAGATCTGTTCAAGCAGCTTTATTACAAAAACTTAAAAGAATTGTTTGATCCCTTACCAGCAGAGGACACATTTCTGTACGTACTATGGACTTATATGAAAAATTATGTTGCTGCGTAAAACGAAACCAGCAACACATCTGTGATAACTCTGAAATGGCTGAAATTTAATTGCTTGAAAAAATTGCACCTCCTGTTATGGACTTCGAAATTGATGATATTGCATTGCTTGAAGAAATTGCAGCCGCTGATGATGAAGCTCCTGCTCCAACGCTGAAGTAGCCTGAAACCATTAATATAAGTACACCGGGGACTTCACATGGCAAGATTGACGACATAATTATAATACCTATTGTGGAAATAACGCCTCGCAAAGAACTAGAATCAAACTCTCCAAGTATAGAAGCATTGAAAAACACTAATATCACAATTGACTCATTGCAAGAAATCTCTGTGAAAATGATCATACCATCTTCATTTAAAAGATATTCATTTTGGCCAGAAGAAGACGAAATACAAAATGGGAAGAAACCCAAACTAAGATAAAAATTACCTTCAGTTGTAATGAGTTAGTCGTGGATTGAGTACCATGAAAACAAAAAAGAAAGCTAAAATTAGAATAGAAGGAGAGAAGAGCAAAATAGGGCAGATAAGAAAATAATAGAGGAGACTCTAAAAAAAACTAAAGCAAAGAAAGGTAAAAGTACAAGGAAAGAGCCTGATGGTACTTCTTCAGAACAGACTTATACTGAAATTCAATATGCTGAGAGCGATTATTCAAACGAGACTTATTTGGCTAATATCAGGTACCCTCAACTTAGGCATGATTCCACTTCCAGCACTGAATCCGAGAATTAACCTCTAAGAAAATTACCATTAACTGACAAGCTTTCTAAGAGAGTTTTAGTAATTATAACATATGAGAAGGAAAATTTTCTAGGCGTGATCGAAATGTAGCTAAAGAGTCCTATGAAATATGTACCATGTTTTTTTACGGGAAATTCATAAAGGTCGCTTTATTACAATTTATAAATATACGAGTAAAGGTAGGTAGGTACATCTTATTTATGATATTAATGACAATGTACCTACGGCATAAAGTTTCTACTTATTTTTGATAATAATATATCTACTAAAATTACATACATGACATTGTTTAAGATTAAAATGTGTGTGATAAAATAGAACTACGAGTATACCTCTCCATTTCTTTCACTATTGTCTTATAATTTTTAGTAGATAATATGTATGGAACATATAGATTAATAAAGACTAAAAATAAATCTACATTGGTGTCGATTCTTGGTGCACCAAATAAACCTAAAACTAAATTTGACAGTTCTAAAATTTAGAGCTATCAAATTTAGTTTTAGTTTTAATTGGTGCACTCAGAATCGACACCAATGTTTTCATTATTTAAATTGTTAGATTTCTATGTCCATTATTAGGCGTCTAACATTGGAGACTGTCCATTATTAGGTGTCCAACATTGGGGACTGTCCATAAATGGTTGTCCATCACTAGATTTTCTTTGTACATTACTGCATCAAAAAATTACGTTTTTGATTTGTCAATATCTAATTATTTTATTGAATTAACGTCATTTTTGAGTCATATTCATATGAAATAAACATACGACCTTCACCTATTTCGTACTATTTGTCATAAACTTCATTACATTGCCAGAAACGGCCATAAAGACAAAATTTTGTCCTTATACTGTCCATAATTGGGGTCTTTACCTTACCTACCTATGTACAATTGGATATTTTATGTTATTTTTTTTATCCAATTAAATATTCTGAATAGAGTACGTTTTTAAACTGACGTGGTCTCTAAAACTTAAAACAATAGATATAACATGGCAACATCCCGTTTCTAATGTTGACTTTAGCGAGGCATTGATATGTAGGAAATAAAATAAACAGATTATGCCGGTTTGCCCTTTACAATTTATTTTAATAGTTTAATCTAAGTACGAGTAGTAATCTAGGTGATAGAAAAAGGTACTTGTTAGAGATACGTCATCTACCTAATTTATCTAATAAAGCAGTAAGTAACAAAAAGTCTATACAATAAACATAATATAAAAAAAAAACTTTTTTTTTTGAGATCTGTGCGACGCCCAAATCGACTAAAGTAAGTAAGAGGCACTCACAAAGGCGCAGACCTCACATTTTTTTATCATGTATTTCTTTTAATTTTTATACTATTTGAACAGGTTTTTTTTATATTAATTCATATTTCTCACTTTTTAGTTTCGTTAAGTAGGCCTAAGATAAAGAAGTACTTAATTCCGTTCGCTAAGAAGAAAGCCATACTGACACACACATACATAGACTACTGAACCTATTTTGATACAACAAACTATTCCCTAAGTTGAATGAAAGTGAAACTATTACTTTCAAAAGGAATTATTAAAATCTTGTAGTTTCCGAGAAATACGTACATAATATATTCGCGAAAGGTAAATTTGTTCAGGTACTCATATAGACGAACATATATGAATGATACGCATTTTTGACAATATTAAATACACACAACTTGAGAACCTCCTTTTTTAAGTCGGTTAAAAAATAGTCTAGAGTAAATAAAATGGGAGACGATAATACAAGACCAAAACAATGTACGATCAGTATTGCCAATAATACACGGCCTGATATTACGTGTACATAGATTCGAAATATTTGGACGGCTATTACTGGCCGTGTATTATTTCCCGTACAAAATCGTCTGGGTTGAATAATGAACGCCCAGTATTACGAGGCCAATAATACATGTACAACTGGATGCGTAATATCAGCCCGTGACGATTTTGTACGACCATTACCATATTACACGGTCAATAATACGAAGCCAATCATTGACAAAGATAGAATCACTAATGAATCCTTGATGCCTCGTTTGTGTAGGCGTGTGTCAAGAAGAAAAAAATGACACAGAACCGAATCGGTCAACACCGACTCCACGTAGTCTTGTCTGCCCTACACTAGAGTGTTTTTAAATAGCCGGAGGCGCGGAGTATGTGCAGGCCCCGGCCACTGTAACAAAGTGCAGGTACCAGGGTGAGCTGGAGTGGCGGAGGCTGGTCGTCGAAGGCGAACAAAAAACCGAAGCTGTGGAGGCGGAGATGGAGGGGCCGGAGCAATCGCGATTCATAATCTGTGGTAAAAGGATAATAGAAAGTGCAAATGAGGCTTTGACTATGACATTTCTATATTTTAGTCTGTGATGTACACGAATTATTGGCTGTACATTATCGCCCGTGCAAAAAGTGTCCGACCCGTATTACACAGACAATACGTGTACCTACATAATTTGGCTTTGTAATCCTGGCTGCGTATTATCGCCTGTACAAAATCAGCTCGGGTGATATTACACGGCCAATAATACGAGACCAAATAATGTACACCCTGATATTACAAGGCTAATCCACGTAATATTGGTTGGCTGAACATTATTTGCTCGTGTATTACTGGCCGTATAATATAGGGACTCAAATAAAATAACCTAATGAACAAGGACCTTGATGATGCTTCTCGACGCATCGGTCTTGGAATGAACATAGACAAGACCAAGATCATGTTTAACCATCTTGTTGACCCGGAACCGATTGCAGTCAACGGTATACCTCTTGAAGATGTCCAACAATATGTTTACCTTGGGCAAATATTGCAATTAGGTAAGAACAACTTTGAGAAGGAAGCCAACAGAAGAATTCAGCTATGGGTTGGGCAGCATTCGGCAAGCTTCGTCAAGTCTTCTCGTCGTCCATACCACAGTGGACAAATGTCTGCAATCGGTGCGTCCTACCAGTCATGACCTACAGAGCCGAAACGTGGACACTCACGGTCAAACTAGTCCACAAATTTATGGTCTCTCAGTGAGCTATGGAGAGAGCTATGCTTGGAGTTTCTTTGAAGGACAAGATTCGTAATGAAGATATCCGACGGAGAACCAAGGTGACAGACATGGCAGTGGGCTGGTCACATTTCCATAAGACCGGATAACCTTTGGGGTAGACAAGTTCTCGAGTGGAGACCACGTTTAGGCAAATGTAGTGTAAGACGCCCTGTGGCCTATGGCGTGCATTAGGAGAGGCCTTCGTCTAGCAGTGAACAAATATATGCTGATGATCACTAAACAAGAACTCAAGAACATAACGTTATTTAAAATTGGTGTCTGTTTGTATATTCGGGCATCACGTAAAAACTACTGGACCAATTGAAATGCGGGTTTCACTGATGTATTGCTTAGGTTTTGACATTAAGTCTGTGCTATGAATATCAATCCGATAGGTATATAAGCCGTGCAATCGATATAAATCTATTTGACGGCTGAACGAACTTTGATGAAATGTAGTTTAATGTACTTTATGGGTACTCGTACTTTAGGTTCTGAAATAAAACATTGGTTACTTTTAGCCCAGAGAATAGAACACGCGGCCACAGCTATTATAACATGTAACTATATACTGATGAAAATATCACAAAGATCTTAGGATAATGTTATTTTAAATGAGTCAACAGGGCGATCGCGGATGAGCGATCGTAATGGAATTGTAATCATTTATATTTATGACGTCAATATACTGTCCGTCCTTGTCATATCGTAACACAATGACAAGAACGGACAGTTCATTAGTATCACTATCACAGTACACTGTCCGTCCTTGTCATATCGTAACACAATGACAAGGACGGATAGTGCGTTGGTATCACTATCGCTCTAGCTTTGAGTTAGAACACAATGACAAGGACGGATTATGCGTTGGTATCGCTATTGCTATAGCTTTGAGTTAGGAGACCGCGGATGAGCGATCGTAATGGAATTGTAATCGTTTATGACGTCAATGTACTGACCGTCCTTGTCATATCATAACACAATGACAAGGACGGACAGTGCGTTGGTATCGCTATCGCTATAGCTTTGAGTTAGGCGACTGCAGATGAGCGATCGTAATGGAATTGTAATCATTTATATTTATGACGTCAATATACTGTCCGTCCTTGTCATATCGTAACACAATGACAAGAACGGACAGCGCGTTGGTATCGCTATCGCTATAGCTTTGAGTTAGGCGACCGCGGATGAGTGATCGTAATGGAATTATAATCATTTATGACGTCAATGTACTGTCTGTCCTTGTCATATCGTAACACAATGACATGGACGGTCAGTGCATTGGTATCGCTATCGCTATAGCTTTGAGTTAGGCGACCGCGGATGAGCGATTGTAATCGTTTATGACATCAATGTACTGTCCGTCCTTGTCATATCATAACACAATGACAAGGACGGAAAGTGCATTGGTATCGCTATCTCTATGAGTTAGGCGGTCACCGGTAAATTATGGACTTCGAGCATTCAATACTCCGTGCTTGGGTTAACCACGCTGAACGCTCGAAGATTTCCAACGTTCAATAAATTCAATAATATTAGGTAGGTACAAATGAAGTAGGTATAAGTACATAGTCTAATAATTATAGACATTCGCTACTAGTTTATTTATCCAACAAAATCCACGGCCTTTAAATCTAATACATGTAAAACTTATAACTTAACTTATAGCTAATAACGGATTTACATTTTACGAATGCGACTTTGTTTAAAAGAAAAATAACGATACCTCTATAAAATAAACTAAGAAAACTAACAATAACCAATAATTTCAATTTTATAATAACAAAGTGTGTGTAGTTTGCGTTTGCCTGTGAGTTTTGTTTCATCTCGACATTATTTCCATCCTTAGCATCATTGCTTTCATAAATGACTAGGAGAACCTCCTGTTTGAAACCAAATTTACTGGTGTGGAAAATATCGATGCCTCTGAATATTCTATTGTAGTTCCTAATAGTTCCTATACAACCGACTAACAATCGCATTTTGGGCATAGTTAGTAGTAGAGTGAGGTACGAGTAGGTACAGAAAAAAAAAGTGTGTGTAGGTACCTACTTTACTTCTTTTATAAACACACACATAATATATGCCTACCTAATCATAATTTTTATTAAATTTTCGAACTAAAAAAAAGATTATTTAAACATATGTTTTTTTCACAAAAACATGACCCCTGTCTCTTGAAGAAGCGTGAACTGCGTACCAGAAGACAGTACATCCCATTTAAAGGTACAAGATCAGTACAGAGTTAATATTAATTTAACATGTAGATATTTAAAGTTGAATATTACAAAGGTATTTAAACTAAAATACTAAGTACATAAGTATCTGTCATTGACATATGATATTAATACATATTTTGCAACACAAGTCGTTCAAAGCTATTACATTTCAATTTTAATCAAACAATTTTTGAGTGTCTTTATAATCTATAGATTTTAACCAATCTGATACTACTGTTTTCATTTTAAACTACTAATATATTTAATTTTTAATCATTTTTGTTATAAAGTCTAGGCGAAGCATAGTTATAATGTCTTCTAGCCATACTACTATGAAAGTAGGGAACTGCAAAAAAAAGAAGACTTGGTGCCTAGGCCTAATTTTTGAGGCTGAGTAGGTAGCAGGCGACCCAACCTACCTCCCATTTTCTTATGTTCAACGTTGCGCCGAACACCCATACTCTGAAATACTAAGTACTTAAGTCAACTCGTTCAAATGTGTCTGGGATGTGATTAAGTTTTTCTAGCCATCAGCAGTTTATGTGAGAATGGACATTAATATACATTGTGGCAAATGTGGTACCATTACAGCAGCGGCAGCGGGTCAAAGCCAAGTTTATTTTAACGTCGGACTTACTTTGAAAGCTTTGGCCCCATGGAGAATAATGTAACCTGTGGGTACTTAACTGGACTCAAACAAAGTGGTATTTTATTAAACTTTAGAGCCGGCTACGATACTATTACTATTCAATTGATTAAGCATGTAGAAATAATTATTTTATCGCTACTTTTTCATGCTCAATTTTTTCCTGAACATCCGATAAATTTTTGGGTAGACGAGTTCTTGAGTGGATACCACATTTAGGCAAACGTAGTGTAGGAGATGCAGAATAAAGTGGATGCAGAGCTGAAGACCAAGCTCGGGGGCGTGCATTAGGAGAGGCCTACGCACATCAGTGGACAAGCTGATGATGAAGATGATGCTCAGTTTCGAACAGAAGAGGCGACTGAAGGCGTTTTAATTATTTTTAAATGCTGTATTTTTTTAAGTGCTCAGGATGATTTTGCAGAAACGACACAAATACTCTAAAATGCTCGATTCTTATAATCTAAAATCCGCTAACCATTGGTTTTCGTTCATATCTGGAGCTGTTTTTAATAAGTACATACATAGCTATTTGTTGAGACTGACATATCAATTTGTAGTCTTTCTTCTTCCTACTCTACGAATAAGTAATTCCTACTACATGAAATCCATAGATATCAATCGATAAACATGAGTTTAGCCAGTGAAAATGTATAGGTAACTTTACAAGAAAATGATCGTTATAGTCTAAGATGCGTTACCTAATTTTTCCAGAGCCTGTGGAACAACTATTTAAATATATGTACTTATTTCTAAGGCCACCTTCCTATTGATTAGCTGATTTGTCGACTTAAAATTCTTTAGCACATAGTTAATTACACTAAAAGCGTATGTAAATTAAGACACCTACTTGTTACTGGACTTCCGCTTAGAAAAATGTTCTATTAGCTATCCAAAACAAAAGTATACAGTTAAGTAGGTAGGTAAGCACTATAAATTACTTCCTGGTACACTCTTGATAAAATATCGTTAGCCAACATTTATATCTTCGCTATTAATTAAAACATCGGCAAGATAGTACCTGCTAAAGTACTTTTTCTGCTAATTGAGATTTAATCTTCGCTGTTAATTTTCTAGCTGCAGATTCTTCTTTCTTCTTATTCTTGAATTAATTTTTTGTTCTCTCTTCGCATCGTACATCGTCGAAACCACGTAAAAGCGATACAAACGGACGAAGATCCCACCGACCACTGTATGCCGGCCGAACTGGGAAGTTCGTCCGGGCGTAGCACTTGATACTCTTTCTTCACGCTTTTTGATTTTTCTTTCTTCTTCTTCATTTATTGGTTGCAGTTCTGTTCAGTTCTTAATTTTTATCGGGCAGTTGATTTCTTAACAACCCATTTAAACTTAAAAGTAACTGTTGATTAATTAGAATAAACAGGCTACATAAGTCGCTGAAAACCGTATTAACCATCGAAAATTAAAAGCATTGAAAATTATAGCTATTGTTGCGGCTGAAGCTAGAACGAAAGCTGAACGAGAACGGTACATGATCTGTATCTGAACAACGGTACGTCATCCGTACCTAGCTTACCTAACCTAGTAACATGAGCACGTGTCGTGTCGTGTCGTGTAGGTAAACCTCATGTTATTCAATTACCAAATTACAGACTCATAGTACAGTATTAGTAAATCAGACGTCAATGAATTTAAATTGCTTAAAATAATGTGGAGCTGTCCCTAATTACTTAAGAGTTATGGGCTTAGACACGAATAAATATTATTAATGTTTAGCATTAATTAACAATAAAAATGAAGACAGTGTTAAAATAAATAAACAATTAGATAATTCACCTGTAATGAAGAGCGGATGCTAATGAAGGTTGATTTGGCGCGGAGTGAAGTGGTGCGGGCGCGCGCGTCGCGACCTTCGATCGGCGCGAAGCGAGCGAATGCTGTGGCGAATGTCCGCTTGCGAGCCGAGAGCGCGGCGCCCGCCGTCGGCGGTGAACGAACTCACCTTGACAAATGCACCATTGGCATTGTTCGCGGGAAAACTGGCGGCCTTGCGCGCGCGCCGCCGCCGCCGCCGCGCCGACCAATCAAGAACCTTCGCGCCACAGCCTGCGACTGTTTTGGCGGGAAACAACTCGTCCGCTCGCGTCACGCCGCGCCGCGGCGCTGCCGTCGCCTCAGCGACTCGGCAACAACGATTTCAGCCTGACGACCTTTCAACGTAGTCTCGTGAATGACATACGGGCATGTGCCGGGATTATAAACAACTCGATTTATCAATTCTCAGATAATTAACTCTGTGTGCTTACAGATTTAGCATATTTTGAATATGTTGCTAATTTGAAAACCAATTCGTACGTAGTCAAAATAATGCTATTTAAAAGTCCTTTCTATGTACAGATGGCTTTATATGAATTGTCTATACGTACTTATATTCTAAGTAAAGGGCGGCGTATAGCAACTACAGTAATATCAGCCGATCTAGGCAAACGTGCAGGTAGTCGTTTGCTTGCGCAGAAACGTTTATAAAAACTAAATTGTCTTTTGCGCAGCCAAACGGCTAACTTCACGTTTGCTTAGATTGGCTGATGGTATTGCAACTGAATAATCCAGCGGCCTGTCTAATCATGTACATACCTATTAAGTATATTCGATGTTATCGCCTACTTTCAATTACTAAATTAGATGTGGTAAATAAGAAGCCGTCGGCGTCTAGTGCGAATGGATAAAATGCTAATGCAGCCATGCTTGAGCGATTCTCAGTCAATTCTCGAGGTAACCAACAGATAAAACTTAATTAACCAAAATTTTACTTGAAGCTTGAAATGTTATTTTTTTTCCCTTATTTCTGTATTTTTTCAGAATAATAAATATATAATATAGTTATGCAGTTAAAAATCAATATGTACCTAATTGTGTGGTTTTATTTTTATGATATGAATGAAAAGTATATCATTTGACAAGGTGTTTGACTTTAACATAAACGTGGAATTCACTTCTAACTGTTATTTATGCCACTGAACCTTGTGCCTAGATGTTCACATTACCCAAAACCGCTGCTACATTTAAAAACATGTGCACGAGTGTCTGTCACTGAATCAAGCCATTTCATCAAAATGGCGGATGCATTGCGCGCGTGACGTAAGCCGGCGATTCCGCCAAACGCCAACATTTCGTGGAAATTCGACACGCAACAGATAAGCCCACAGTTTCTACGTAATAAGAACTACTCGATAGCCTTGACGAAATGTTTTTGTAACTACAAGCAATGAGTGATGCGAGCTGACCGATCGTAAACAGTACGTTGTAGAAGTACCTAATTATTTTGCGCCGCAAGACTTTGCTCGTATTTTACCAATTTTATTGTGAACTACTATTTTTTTGGGAGAATTTATACTCCCAAAAAGTTTATAAACTATCCTATGATCTCCTCGTCCAGAACAGGCTATATACTCATACAATTTTATACAAGCAGGCATGATTAATGAACAAATTTCCAAACGTATTTGAAACATTTAACTGTTAGCAATAATATATAATATTAAAATAATAAATAATTTGTTAATTATATTTTATATAACTTACTTTTTAAATTACGAAAAAATGAGCGGTGCTTTCGAGGAAGCTCTAATAATGTATGATCCAACATTGTAGTTCAATCAGTCTGCAACTGAGCCCAAATTAAATTTTATATATAAGAAGAGTGGGTGGACAACAAAATTAAATTAGTCCGCCACCCACGCTTTTCCATTACCATAACATTATTTTTAAACCACTGGCAAATGTAAATATCCTCACTAATATGAATGAATTATTGTTTGTTTTCAAATGGCATAATAATCACATTCATGAAACCAAACTGCAAATAAAAAACATATTTCATATTTTTCTCAAACCTCCTTCCTCTTCCTTCGTAGAACGATGCTACGAGCTACGCCGTAGCACAATGTGATGATCCTAGCAACTCTACTTTCCTTTATGATATTTTCGTCATAGCACAATGTGATAATCATAGTAACTCTACTTTCCTATATGATATTTTCGACGTAGCACAATGTGATGATTCTAGCAACTCTACTTTCCTATATGATATTTTCTTCGTAGCACAATGTGATAGTCATAGTAACTCTACTTTCCTATATGATATTTACGTCGTCGTACTTTATATTTATCACTATTAGTTATTCAAGGCAAGCTATGCATGAACATTACTCAACTGCTTCAATTTTATATGCGTCAGTTATTTAAAAAAGATTCAAGAAAACGATCGACGGTTGCATCTCAAGGGCCGTCCTTTGTATTGCAAAGACCAAAGAACTTAGGAACCGTATAATTATAATAAAACTTCGTTGTTTGCGGTTGTTCTCATTTTTATCCAGCGTTTTTCATCGAAAATGCATTAATCACAGCGGTCAGAACGTCGGGTCGGACCCTTCCTAATACGGTACCGGCTGTGGTCCAAGCCATGCTTTGGATCACTTTTATATCTGTGTTTATACACTAATGTAATCATCTTGGAGAATATACATTTATTTCATGGGACCAGTTTTTTTTCCATCCATCCATTAATATTTTTTTAGCTTTTAAGGCGCCTTCATGCTCATTTCATAGTTTTTTCTTCGCGGTAGATACATATTGTAATTAATATAATGATTTATATTATTCTAACGGTATATTTATTATCTGATAACAAGATTTGTTCCTAAAAATCCATCTAGAGTTTTCAAACATAATAATAATAATGATTAACTGTATCTATGTTATTTTTTGTGTTATTTGTTTCTGTGCCTAAAATCGATAAAATACCACTGAATAGAGATCTGTTTAAAAACTCATTATATAAGACTTGTAAGATAAGATTTTTTGCTTAAATATTTATAGGAAATATGAAAAATAAACATGATTATATTGGAATAATATTTTTACTTTTGTGGCGCTGCAGATGTATCTTTACAAACATTGAGTGAATGTTTTTTTCCAGACGGGTATATCTTTAATTGAATATATTGTTATTTATAATTATCTAAGGTAATCTTCACAAATAAACCTTAATTTTTACATAACCTCCAAACAGTACTTATCCTCCAATAATAAAATATTTATTCATTCGAACTGGACACAATAAAAACAGGTACGAACAGGTATATTGATAAAATACAGACGACCTCTAGAACGAAAGCTGCCCGGCAGGTTTCCTGTTATTATATAGATATATAGCAAGCACACACTCAGGTTATGACTCATTTGCGGTCAGGTCCACCAGAAGAACCCGTTGGTGATTTTTAATCAGAAGTTTATTTTAAATATACTGAGCTAATGACGACCTCCGAAAAGTTAACAACTTTATCTCAAAGTAGTTAACCGAGAACATTAGTACAGTATGCGATTTTTCAGTTCATATTTGTTTTTTAAATGATTTATTTAATTTACACATGATTGTTTATTATGGGTTGTTATTTAAAAAGCTTTACATGTTATTTTAGATGCTTTTTAAATGCAGTTGGAAAGCTTATTTAGCACACAACAACTAATAAAACTAACGTATACGGATACATGCTACGAATGAAAAAATGAAGTTTTAAAATAAATTATTAAGAATTTGAATGTTTTCATCACCGTTCTATCAACCATCAAAGTAATTGTGACAACTAAACTACAAACATAAAAATAACATTTTAATTAATCAACTCAAAAGAAAAAGATGAATCTATTGATAAAGATCATGGATAAAAGCCTTCTTTTCGCACGTCCAGAACCAGCTACAGTTCAAAATAATATCTGCGCAGTTTATCATTTACAGTGCGAACGTCTTCAGCGCTCCGGACGTGAGTCACGTGTCGTTGCCCCGACACGCCACATACCTAGAGGCGGCCATTGCGTTTTAGTGGTTTAAACGTGATACATTTCGTATGTCCATTGTACCTCTGAGGAAATGTTACTAGCTCGATTGTTAAAAAAAGTCACTGAGGCAAGTTCATTCGTAACGATGTTGGAGGCTTATTCTGGGCTTTTGTCAACTTGCTACTTTGATATTTTTCTAGACTTAATTGCCCTGAGATATCATCTATCTTTCGTGATACAATTGCTATTTAGTAGTTCTATGCAACTGTTACACACGTAGGTGTGCATGTTTTTTTAAGGAGTCTGTAATAATCCGGTTCCTGACTTGACCCGATACAAAAATTATACCAGCGCTGAGTGTCATAGACACTCGGTATTATGCTGAGGCGCGGCCTTTTTGGCACCGCACTTAATTATTTACTTTTTTCTTATTATTATTGTCTTTTTATAATTGTGTCTTAAATGTTTTTTCTTTCTTTCTTTCTTTTGTATCGAAATGTTTATTGAAAACTTTAAGGCTGGGTCAGTTCATACTGACCCAATGCTTAGCAAATTATTATCCAGATTATAAATTGGAACCTGAGTTTGTCTGAGCAACCAACCACCCGTCAAGTTCTAACTAAGTTATGGCAGAGCAAAGTCAAAGTTCGCTGTATAGATTTCAGCTCGCCTTAGAGTTTATTATCGGTTCAGACCACAAAGAAGTATTTCTTTCAGTCAAATCTCGCATTTGGAAAGTTTATTGAATTCTGTTTATATAGGAGCACACCAACAAACAAAAAAATAAAAAAGTGTTTTGTAAGAAGTTTATCTAAAATAAAAAATGATTAGAACCACAGAATAACTCAGTTAATGGCAGTTCTAAGCGGAAATAAAACAATAGCTTAGGACTGTAAATCTAAACAAAATGCGTCTATTGACCTCAATATAAAATTTAACTAACCTACCATAGTACTATTATTTATTCTGTGCCATCGTTTTAGTATTGCTTTTTAGGGTATATGATAATCAAAGAGTCTAAAACGGTCTAAGGGTTAGCTCGACATAAAGCATAAGTGTCCCATTTACATCTACAAGCACTCCATACCAGATTGCTTGCTATACTTTTTATTGCATCATTCTTGACCCCGGCCCAGATATATTTATGGATATGTCACCTAACTACCTACTTCTTATTAACAATATTTTATAGATTTTGATTGGGTCATGGATAAAATTTAAGTACTTCATCATGATCATCATGTCAGCCATTAGAAGTCCACTGCTGAACATAGCCACCCCCCCCCCCCCCCCCAAAGAGCGCCATGACGAGCAATCTTGTGCCACCTCCATCCACCGACTTCCTGCGATGGCTACAATGTGTCGGTCCATCGTGTGGGGGGTCTCCCCACACTTCGCTTGCTTGTTCGTGGTCGCCATTCGAGAACCTTAAGCTTCGAGCTTACTTATTGCGATAGAATAGGAACACCTGTGGTTTTCCTCGTATAGTTTATTAGATCCCTATTTGGGACGGCAACTGACTGGCTTTGTTCAAAGTGGTCAACAATTTTGGCCTACACCTCGTTCTGCTTATTACATAAGTAGTCGGTAGGCTTTTGTTTTTTTTTGTTATTGGATGATGGCTGACAATGCCTAATATCCTTTAATGGCACTACCTATGCTAAATAGTCCAGTTGACTTTGGTATTTTGCACATTGTTCGTGGACTATATTTTAGATTTGTTAATACTCATTTATTAAATACTGAGTGGGGTAGTACTATTATTTATTCTGTGGAGTGACTCCGAAGCCGCAAGATTGTCTCATTAACTTCCTTTGTTGTTCGTCACTTGTTTGGGTAATTTTCATGAGGTAATGAGTAATTGTTTTCATTAAAACTTGACATACTTATGCTCCTAATTTTATTTTGTATTTTCCTAATTAATAATTATTTGTAAAATCTTAGTAATAAGTAAATGTTTGCTGGTTACATAAATATTTAATGTTCATTATAGTATAAAGATCCAAATTAGAAATTAACCAAATAAATTAACAGATTTTTCTAAGCCCAAAATCTAAGCCTTCTTGCTCTTAGAATGTCTTATTGTTGTCCTTTTTTTTTACTATATTTCTTATAATCGAACTATTAAATCTGCAAACCACATCACGAAAAATTGGTTTATAGTTTCCCAAAATTTTGGCTTTTAACCTTTATATGGCGCGTCCTTCCGCCCAATGTTAGATTATTATTCAAAACACGTGTGTTTGAATGGTTTGATAATATTATAATGTACCCTTTCGCAAGGATCGATAAACTTTATATGCTTTAACTATCAATAAAAATAGAGGCAGAGAGAATAATTATTATTAATTAATCAGGTTAATTTTAGATTTGATGATGAGGTACTGACCTCTGGTGTCAGAGTTTGTCAAGGGTTTCGGACGTGGCTTAACAATTTTATTTAAGACATGGATTGGCCAATTGGACTGAGCTCGTCATACTCAAACGGATACGATTGCGGGGACTGGTCCAGACTAGTTTCTTATAATATTTTATGATTATTATTTTCATCCCAGTTTTGATGACACTTAATTATGTAATATGTTTAAGTGTATTTAATTTCTGCAATGACATATTTCAAATAATATTACTATACTAAAAAAAACATCCCTGTAGAGTTTCTTCGTGCTCTCATCTCTATCGGACGTATTTTCGTAACACCGATAGAGTCGGAAGTGTTTGTACTTTTAATGTGTGTGATTCAAGTCAAAAGTAGTAGCACATGAAAAAAAAAAAACGTTTAAATAAAATACTTTAACTTTGGCATGGTCGTTAGATTGAAATACCGCTTTATTGCCATTTTATCGCTTGGCCACCGTCACCATGCTTCACGTGTATTGTTCTGTTTCGCTATTTTATTTCTGACACTTATAAAAATAGCGAACTTACCATCATTTGCGTTGTTTCTTACCTATTCTGAGTCAGAATAGGTATGAAACAACGCAAATGATGGTAAGTCAAACATCTAGAACACCGCAGGGCCAGAGGTAATACTTGCGTGCTGCCAACCTTAATTACTAAAATAATGATAATAATAATAAAATGTTTTATTGACTTTTCTTAGATTAACATAAATTTGACTTATTTTAATAATAATGCACGAGATTTATGCCAAGTACCTATGTTATTTTGTTGGATCGTTGGTGCCTGAAGTAGTATATAACTGTATCACAGGCACCACCGCCCTCCGAAAGGATTAAAAGACTTTAGTACATAAGCATTTACAAGGAAAAATTGTTATCTTTCCAATGACTAAAGCGAAAAATCAAACATAAACTAATACTAAAACTAAAAACTAAAAAGCGCAATAAAGTATTGTAAGGGATTGTGTATGGGTGAGTGCAAGTGTGTGTGCGTGTGTGTGAGTGTGTGTGTGTGTGTGTACTCGACTTCTTACGAAGATAAGTACCGAATAATGAGGTATATAGGTGCTATCAGTAGAAGCAATATGACTTAAGCCTAGGAACTCACGTTAGTTCTTATTCTGACCAAATATAAAACTCTACCTACCAAAGTAGTTTCATAGAGCTCTTTTTTGCCAATTATTGTTTTCTCTCGTTTTGTTATAGAAGATCGTTTATCTGAAACAAACACAAAACAATTGTTAGTAAAGTTACATATAATTAAATTAAAGCACTACTGTTGTATGAGTGTACATCTTAATTAATTTAATGTAAGATTATGGATTGTAACACAAAAGTTAGCAGTGAGACACTTTAATTATATCGTGCAATAAATGTTATTGGAAAATAAACTATACATTTAACTAGCAGAGTTTAAATTTAGTGTAATGATTATTTAATCAACCTACGAATCAACTAAATAGGTCTAGTTGTGTCTGGAATTGCCATTGCCACATACGAGCACTGGGCTTTCGTCGTAGCAAGTTATAATAACGAATAGTTTCAAACATTTTATTAATAATTAATCCTATTCCAAAGTTTCCTTATGAATAATTCTAAGTGTTTCGAGGAAGCGGCGGCGCCCGCGCCGGTAAACAGCGAGCCAGCGAAGTGTGAATTTAATCACACAAACACACACAAACTGCATGATGTCATTAGGCGAACACATACGGTTACTGCAGACAGTATGTAAACTGTTCTGGCAAAGTAACACGCTAATGTCTTTATCATAGAAAATATGCTAATATTAGAAGTGCTTATCCAGGATAGAAGAGGATAGGAGTTTCTGCAGGTATCTATCAGCGTTTCGTTCCCTGTATGTTTGAAAAAGTTTATAATATGGCCGATTTAAGACCATTATTAAGAAACAATATTATTTAAGATTGTTTCTTTACAATATTTTTAACTATTTTATTTTTTAGTAGTAGTTTGCCTGCGTGGTATTTTTTCTGGGATATAAGGATTTTATGTATTATTCCAGAACCAAACAAACTTCGTTCAGACGTACAATGTTTTTATGACTGCTTGACTTTTATTCATCGGATTGAGATATCAAGTACACCAGTTCTTAATTCAAACCTTAAAATATCTAACAATGAAAACTGCATCGTAATCGGTCTAGTAGTATTTACATGATGCGTGAACAAACAAACAGACACTTTTTTTAAATGTTTTTTTTGTTCAGTAGTTTATTTTAAGGCCCCTAGACCCTTTTTTATTTATCTTCGTTGTTCAGACTTTTGGTTACTTACTGTTTTATTATAAGTATAGATAGACACATAATAAAATTTATTTTTAGCCGTTGCACCTAAATCAAATAATTTTGAGTTAGACAAACTTTTTCATTTTGAATTACTTGGCATTTAAGTAATCTACATGTGTTTAGCAAAAATGTGTTTAGATTTTAGAAAATTCATTCGGCTAGTCTCTAATCCTATAACCTAAGTCCATCTCTGTAATTAACACCTAGCTAGAGGGATTGACCGGTATCTTCTCACCTTTTTTATTACGGATAATAACATTACTAATAACTATATATATAAAACTATTTTTATTACTAGGCAATCTTTTTCACCAAGATCTCACGTGATGAAAAGGAATGACGGGCCATCTCTAACATTTTCAACCAATTTCAAGAGGAGGTTCTCAAATTCGACTCATATGCTTTTTTTGGTATGTATGTTACGCGATATATCCGGCAATAGTGCACCGATTTCAAAATATATTTTTTATGGGTATGATATGCCTGATGGTTAGTCGCATTTAAATTTCATGAAATTTTCCACCTCTAAAGGTGGAAAATTGATTTAATTTTATTAACTTTCACCCACTTTATGACGCGATATCCCCGTCAAGTGTGGGTCGACTTTGAAGTTTGTTTTTTAAGAATATGATACGCTTTAGGTATGGTCCCATATATAATTTGGTGAAGATCTGATGAACACCTTAGGAGATACAAAGGTACTCCTTAATGAATAAAGCAAGTCACTTGCGATTGCTGTAATCGCACACCACTCAAAATAGGGAAATAAAAAAAAACTTTAAAAAAAAGTAAAAACCGACTTCAAAATGAATAAAATATCATATGTGGGAAACAGTTAAGGAAGCCTGTGCCGTTTATTTGGTTAGATTTAAGAAAATTGGGCACTGACTTCCTTCCTAACTGTTTCCCACATAAGGTTATTTTCTTTGTAATCTATATGTGAGCAGGTTTCTCTCTACTACATACCCTGCATGTTCGATGTCACGCAGCCTCGCTTGTTATAGCGTAATGTGCTTAATTTTATAGTGTGAGTCAAGTGCCTGTCTATGTTTCAGGATGTGCCGTGTAACGCACGGGTGACAAAGGCTATGAGTTAACGCACGCGGGGTTTCCCAAGGTAAACCAAGTTCTACAGAAACTTTGGTAGGAATACCTAATCAATAATTTATTTCAACAATTAAGATGATATGCTGTCTGCAGATTTATGTTGTTGTATAGAGTCTAATACTTTATAAATATTTGGAATATCGATAGTTTACATTGAGCAGTTAGATTGAGAGCAGTTAGTTGGTAGAGTAGATAGATTGGGAGTTAAAATATTCAGGATTTTGAAATCATTTATTTTATTCTGTTTAGCTTCGTTGGACATAAAGTAACGAACATTATGGTTTAATATTTGAAACAATGTAAAATATCAAGGCATTCAAACACGCTTCCGTAACATCACACACACACGAACACCATCAGTGGGCCGTGTTTCTTATCTCCTTGGCATGTGTGCGTGTGATAATGTATAGGTGACGTAACAATCAGCTGGCCATAGCTTCAATGGTGGTCATAACTGTTACGTAAGCTGTGGCATAACACCTTCGAGCGTGCCTTATCGGGAGCCCACGGAAATGTTTGCCGACTTCTTATCTTCAATTTTCAATGTCATTTCCAAAAATAAGAACAATATAAAAGAGTGAGAAAGAGGGTAGACCAGTTTGTCTGATCTTAAAAACTATTTCACCCGCAGTTACTTCAGTTATCCGTGATCATGGCGCTTGCAACAGTGCCGAAATATCGGGAACTCAATGCAAATAGTTTCCACGGTAAATATCCCGTTTCTTATGATTATAATTTTAATATAAAGGTGTCTTAAAACTTAGAAGTTAGACGGTTTTATTTTACTGTTGATGATTTATTGATGAAGTTAATTGAAGTTTGAGTACGTACTGTTGCACCATTTTAAATTTGAGGAGCAGTTAACGGCTTGCAGCCAAATGATCAGATCCTCAAGTCTCACGGTTCATATAGGCAAGAAGCTCTGCATGATAAAGATATATATAAAGACAGAAGGTTGAAGTTAGTCATAGGGGCAGAATAAGTGTAAAGACCCATGGGAATCAGATAAAAAAAAAACAAAAAAAACTGTTGCAAGATTTGAAGCTACAAGTGAAACTAAATAACACCGTGTAGAGAACTATGCACCTTATCGATGAAAAGTGAAAGGTTTTTTTCTATGTAGAAGAGGGGAGAAAAATTTTATAATATAACGTCTACGAATTAAAATAATAATTTGTACATCATGTTCTCAGATACACTTACTTCACTAAATAAATCACTCAAGAGAAGCAAAAATACTTTAGTGCCAAAATAATAGCAAAATGACCTCCAGGTAAATTCAGTGATTGGAATGCACAAAAATCATTTCAGTGTTCTAGTTATATAACAGAACAGCTGTTTGACTGGTTTGGTGCATTCCAGGGGCAACGCTGGCAAGCTTTCGCTGCCAATGAAAAAAAAAACAACAATGTTGCCACTAAAAAGCTAATTACCTCGGATATGCGCACGAAGTGAGGAAAATTAACATTCTATGTGTTATCATGCTGATATCTGTGTACTTTGCCAAGTCTTAGTAGAGTTTTTGCAGTAGAAAGCTATTCGTATTTTAGTATGATTGTTCTACTATCTTTGCACGTTATTTACAGCTAATCTTTTGTAATTATTTAGATGAACTCAAACTAGTTTTACAAATAACGTCAACTACCGGCCCCAACGGAAGACCAGCGCTGGTTGTTGAACTGTCGATTACAACCAGCAAACCGCTCAGTTGGGACCAATTCATGTCAATTTTCTTTGCAATCTATTTATTGTGTTTTAATTTATTTTGTTTTTGTTGTGAATGTCTTTTCTTTCTTTCTTTAAAATACGAAAGTGTATTTGTTTGTTGATTTGTTTGTTACTTTTCCTCTTTCATGTAAAATAGGAGAGTAATGTTTTC
Organism: Alsophila aescularia; assembly: GCA_946251855.1. NCBI lineage: Eukaryota > Metazoa > Arthropoda > Insecta > Lepidoptera > Geometridae > Alsophila > Alsophila aescularia. The sequence continues at coordinate 45,646,296 of OX276378.1, forward strand.
AGGGTTCATGTATGTATGGACATATTTGGATATATGGGGTACCGTTAGGATCCTTATATCATTCAGAGTAACATAGGAATTATTACTTCTTTTTTTTGTTAATTTCTTTATGGTGGCTGTATACTATAGGCCCCGAATACAAATTCGAAAAATTAAATATCTTTGAATTTTATAATAAGGGTATCAAATTGAAGGTTCCACACATTCCAACAATATATAATTTATTGCCAAAAGTTATTTTTTTGGCAGGGTAGGATTGTTTTTTTTAATTTATGGCTTGTTTTTGATAAGGCCTACAATTGAACATAATATAATCGTCGGTACATAACATACAAAAAATCCTACAATGAATTTTTTGTGCACCTACACAATGTTTGCACATTATTTATTACAAAATTGTCAGCAGCGATCATTATAGTCTCCGGTACCAAGTAGGTACACTGATTGTCATTGGCAGGCATTTGGCGCCGCTCATGCGTTGGCTCACACCAGTCACAAATATAATTTTGGAACGCTCAGTGCAGCTATTATTGTCTCGGTCTTGTAACAGGCTTGTTTACGAGTCAATTTCTCATAGTTTACGATTTAGAAAGTGTCGTTTCCTGAGTAATGTTTCGTCTTGATTCTGTTTTATTGGCTTTGTGAGTCACAAAAGAGATCAGACTTCGTATCATTGTGACTTGTGCGGGCGCTCGTGTTACCTTTGGTTATTCCTTCTATTTAGATAGATGTGCCGTGATTTTCACGCTTTTGTATGCAAGAAAGGTAAATTGTATTTGTCCACACGCATGAATCGGGACTGGACAACAAATTAGGTTCACATATGATCCCTATCTCACCAGATAAATCTGTATATTGCAATGGTGTCAAGGATGTGACACGCTTATCTAAAAGTCTATCACATCACTGTACCTATACATTTAATCTTGGTTTGATACCTTAGTTCGTAGTCAGAATAAATTGTTGTTTACTTGCTTTTCGTAAGTATGAGGTGGCCTCTGGTGTCTCAGTTTGTCAGCCCGCCCAAGGGCCTCTGACTTTATATTAATCAGTAACAGCCGTCAACAGCTAATCGTGTTCTCCGAAGCACGGAGCGTTTAAAAACGCAAATAACTTAACTTAAAATTCAATAAATAAAAGCATTAGTATAAATTGTAATACTTGCAAAAACAGTGGTATAATATATATATATACACACATTGAACATTTTTAGGAACTGAATGGCGAAATGTGGCTACGTGCATGGGGCTGTGGTCTAGGCTAGAGATGCACCTCGTTCCGCCATTAAATTCCTAAAAATGTTCATTGTGCAGCCATTTGCGCGAAGTTCAGAGTGGCCACGACTTATCGGCCGTACTGTATACTGTGTATATATATATATGGCCGTACTGTATATATACGACTATATATATAGTTAGGAGGATAGAGCACTTTTATCTTGAACTTTTTCGGAATATCTGAACCGATTGGGATGATTATTTATTAAATTTAATAGGCTAAGCTCCTGAGTGGTTCTATATATAGCATAGTCAAAATTGGTTCAGCTGTCTTTTAACTCAATGCATTGGAAGATCTTTTGATTCTAAGAATTAATGGAAAGAATGTAATATTGGAAAAACCTTTCATAGAAGAACCGATAACCATTGGGGTAGATGAGTGGAGACCACGTTTAGGCAAACGTAGTGTAAAACGCCCTGTGACTGTGATGAGTGACGATCTGCGAAACTCGGCCGGAAGAGAATGGATGAGGAGAGCTGAAGATCGAGCTTAGTGGCGTGCATTAGGAGAGGCCTTCGTCCAACAGTGGACAGAAATAGGCTGATGATAATATTGTCGATGATGAAGATACATCACATGATCACAAATAGCTACCTACATTCCGTGCACATATAAAATCCAACGTGTAGTGAATATACACGCGTATATTATAGAAGAGTTATGTACATTTATATTACAGGAGTACCTATGGAAACTATTTCGCGTCGTCATTTTGCATTGACGTCAGTAACAGTAGGTATCTTCGTTATCTACTTGCATAAATTACACAGTATGTAGCTACATGCAGCCTTTAAATACATGTTGCTAGTTTGGTACTACACCTACACAGTATATAAATGTTGCTAGTTTGGTACTACACCTACACAGTATATACATGTTGCTAGTTTGGTACTACACCTACACAGTATATAAATGTTGCTAGTTTGGTACTACACCTACACAGTATATACATGTTGCTAGTTTGGTACTACACCTACACAGTATATAAATGTTGCTAGTTTGGTACTACACCTACACAGTATATACATGTTGCTAGTTTGGTACTACACCTACACAGTATATAAATGTTGCTAGTTTGGTACTACACCTACACAGTATATACATGTTGCTAGTTTGGTACTACACCTACACAGTATATACATGTTGCTAGTTTGGTACTACACCTACACAGTATATACATGTTGCTAGTTTGGTACTACACCTACACAGTATATACATGTTGCTAGTTTGGTACTACACCTACACAGTATATAAATGTTGCTAGTTTGGTACTACACCTACACAGTATATACATGTTGCTAGTTTGGTACTACACCTACACAGTATATACATGTTGCTAGTTTGGTACTACACCTACACAGTATATAAATGTTGCTAGTTTGGTACTACACCTACACAGTATATACATGTTGCTAGTTTGGTACTACACCTACACAGTATATAAATGTTGCTAGTTTGGTACTACAACTACACAGTATATACATGTTGCTAGTTTGGTACTACACCTACACAGTATATAGGTATGTCCCTTACCAAGTCCCAGAACATTTTTAGAAACAAAGAAGCAGTAGCTAAACATATACCTACGGCCGGATATATACATACGGACTAAAAAACAGCACTGAAAATCAGCTAAAATTAAATGTCTCTTATATAATTTGTCTGTATTGCATTATTAATTTCTGTTTGTAATCTACATCTACATAAATTAATACTATAAAGAGAAAAGATTTGAGTTTTTGTATGTTTGTTTGATTGTAATGGAAAAAAAAACTTTCACCTATTGAAAGCTACATTATCAGTGAGTAACATGGGCTGTATTTTATTTTTCCATTAATTAGAAATCCCTTCGAAAATTGCAATAATATAACCCAAGGTATCAAAATATTTGCCTATAAAAGTCATTATTTGGCGTGCGCTGCGAAAAGTATTGACGATTCTTAAATAATGTACTACTTGTTTATAGTACTTATAATTACCCAGAAAAAAGTCCACGAAGCTATCTAACTATTAAAGTCCACGAAGCTAGCTTTCTAACTATTATAGTTAAGTCACATTCATCGTTTTTTGAACAAATTAGTCAAAACGGTCAAATCGAAAGATGATGACATTCTTATCATGATAATAATCATTATCCAACTACTTAAATAGTTTCACAATCAAGGTTAATTATGTACATGTAGATTGCATTTTAAAATATTCGAATCGGACCTTTCATTTAGAAGTTATGACGTTTATAAAAATGCTAATTATCTATCTAACTATACTTATAATGGTCTAGTTAGTCTAGGGGACTTAACTACTAATCAAAAAGATGAAATGGTTTGTTTATATGTAAGCGCAACACGTAAAAATACTAAACCTATTGCGATGTGGTTTTCACTGTTGGATAGCTTAGGTTTTGACTTAAAATCTGGTGTACTTTGTATCTTAATCCGATGAGTAGAAACGGGACAATCGATAAAAAACTGTTTGACGCCTGAATGAAATTTCGTACTTTTGATCCTGGAATATCACATAGGATACTTTGCCCCAGAAGAATGACCAATAAAATCTATACTTCGAATGGAACCACATTACCTACTGCTTATCTATAGATAGAGCAGTCATGAAACTATGATTTAATCAATTAATTTGCAACACTTTCAGTAAGACGAGTACTACTAAATGCTGTACTTGGATCATCTTAGATCATTATTTTATACCGACAATAGTGCGATGGTAGCCTAATTGTGGTGTAGGTTAATTTGCAACACTTTCAGTGAGACGAGTACTACTAAATGCTGTACTTGGATCATCTTAGATCATTATTTTATACCGACAATAGTGCGATGGTAGCCTAATTGTGGTGTAGGTTAATTTGCAACACTTTCAGTAAGACGAGTACTACTAAATGCTGTACTTGGATCATCTTAGATCATTATTTTATACCGACAATAGTGCGATGGTAGCCTAATTGTGGTGTAGGTTAATTTGCAACACTTTCAGTGAGACGAGTACTACTAAATGCTGTACTTGGATCATCTTAGATCATTATTTTATACCGACAATAGTGCGATGGTAGCCTAATTGTGGTGTAGGTTAATTTGCAACACTTTCAGTAAGACGAGTACTACTAAATGCTGTACTTGGATCATCTTAGATCATTATTTTATACCGACAATAGTGCAATGGTAGCCTAATTGTGGTGTAGGTTAATTTGCAACACTTTCAGTAAGACGAGTACTACTAAATGCTGTACTTGGATCATCTTAGATCATTATTTTATACCGACAATAGTGCGATGGTAGCCTAATTGTGGTGTAGGTTAATTTGCAACACTTTCAGTAAGACGAGTACTACTAAATACTGTACTTGGATCATCTTAGATCATTATTTTAAACCGACAAAAGTGCGATGGTAGCCTAATTGTGGTGTAGGTTAATTTGCAACACTTTCAGTGAGACGAGTGCTACTAAATGCTGTACTTGGATCATCTTAGATCATTATTTTAAACCGACAAAAGTGCGATGGTAGCCTAATTGTGGTGTAGGTTAATTTGCAACACTTTCAGTAAGACGAGTACTACTAAATGCTGTACTTGGATCATCTTAGATCATTATTTTAAACCGACAGAAGTGCGATGGTAGCCTAATTGTGGTGTAGGTTAATTTGCAACACTTTCAGTGAGACGAGTACTACTAAATGCTGTACTTGGATCATCTTAGATCATTATTTTATACCGACAATAGTGCGATGGTAGCCTAATTGTGGTGTAGGTTAATTTGCAACACTTTCAGTAAGACGAGTACTACTAAATGCTGTACTTGGATCATCTTAGATCATTATTTTATACCGACAATAGTGCAATGGTAGCCTAATTGTGGTGTAGGTTAATTTGCAACACTTTCAGTAAGACGAGTACTACTAAATGCTGTACTTGGATCATCTTAGATCATTATTTTAAACCGACAAAAGTGCGATGGTAGCCTAATTGTGGTGTAGGTTAATTTGCAACACTTTCAGTAAGACGAGTACTACTAAATGCTGTACTTGGATCATCTTAGATCATTATTTTAAACCGACAGAAGTGCGATGGTAGCCTAATTGTGGTGTAGGTTAATTTGCAACACTTTCAGTGAGACGAGTGCTACTAAATGCTGTACTTGGATCATCTTAGATCATTATTTTAAACCGACAAAAGTGCGATGGTAGCCTAATTGTGGTGTAGGTTAATTTGCAACACTTTCAGTGAGACGAGTGCTACTAAAGGCTGTACTTGGATCATCTTAGATCATTATTTTAAACCGACAAAAGTGCTATTGTAGCCTAATGGTTCAATAATGCAACATAGAACCCAACGATACCTGGTTTGGTCCTCGGCTCCGCACGAATGACTTTTATAAGTTAAATGCGGTTTTCCATCGCTTTGTGCTTCGGAGAGCACGCTAAGCTTTTGGTAAAGCCATGTCAGAGGCCCTCGGGCGGCCTTACAAACTCTAAAGCCAGAGTCCAGCACTACATACTCATACGACAAATAAAACAAACCGATAAAATGGAGAGTTTGATGGAGGTTACTCGATTGAGCAGTTGTTCTATTAGATTTTAGGTACCTACCTGAAGATTTTTAATAACCTGTCCTCTCTTTCTCTAATTCTATTGAATTAATATAAGTTTGTTTTTATATGCCCAAGATAAAAATAGGCGCTGAGTAAACGCATGCTAAGCATGTGCCTAGTTCAGCTAGTTTTTTATTCATGTGCATGTCTTTTAACAGCATGGCTCTGAATGTAGGGGGTCGATTAACGACTTCTTAATCATTTCTATTTTTAACTAGTTTGTAATGAGCCGTAACTATCCTAATAATGATATAGTTAATCATGTTCGATACAGTTCGTTAACTCTTTAGGTGCTAGGAACGTGTGCCGTCAGTAAAGTCGGGAATAACGAGTAGAGTCGTTTGTGATTTCATTCAATTATGTATTTTTATTCAGGTTAATATATTTGTATTAGGTATAACTACACATCTAATTAAAAGTGGGAAGATTAGGTACCGACTCCCATAAATTAGGTGCAATGTACACAATTGGCCTTCTTTGCCTTTTGGCGTTTGTGTAGCATGTGTTAGTAGTGACTCTCATTCACGCTACAGTCCGTGTACATGTCTCTCTATCTTTGTTGTTGATGCACATGAAGCACGACAGTGGGAACGCAGCTGTGTGGGTATATTTGCCTGTAGTTATGTAGTCCAGTTTTTGTTTAAGTGATATATAAAGCTTTCCGTGTCTTCACCCTTTAACGAGATCTATGATTTTTACTTATTTTTACTTTTATTTTATAATTTTTATCTATTGATTTTTACCGTTTTTTGCCCTGTAAATTTATAGACATAATTGATTATTTATCTACCTAACAAGGCAATTTATAAGCATGAAATTAAAAATCTAATTCTCTTCAGGATAATATTTGGCCTTGTACAATGGATTGTCAATAATTATGTCAATAATAATCCTCAATAATTAAAATAAATATTTACTTATAATAGAATATATATATATATATATATATACATATATATAAATATATACTAACAGGGTATATAACTATAGAATAACTAATAATAACTCAATAATTATTAATTTACATCATTAATTATATGTGACAGAAAATGATAAATATGGATATAATATAAAATGCCAATGAACGCGGTCGGCAAGATTCTATTTGTGTTATCAGAATTCTTGAGAATTAGTGATAATTTGCCAAACACATCGACCTAGAAACCCAGAATCCTGAATAACAACCGTGCCTTCTCAGAAAACGTTAATTTATTTCTAATTGATGACAAAACATATCAATAAAATAGATAAATTATTTATTACACAAACAAAAATTTATTATAATAAAAATTTAAAACGTGTAGCACTTGCCTATAAATGTTTTTCAAATTGATGAACAAGCAAACTAAATATATTGTGCGAGACTGTGCTTCTTATACTCGAATGTAATATCGTACTAATAGGAAGAGATAATATTATGTTATGTGATCTTAATCCTAAAGACATTCTTCGCATTTGCATAAGGCAGCTGTCAATAACCAGTAGAAACGCTGCTATCAGCACAGATAGCGCATATCGCCATTCAGATATATAACCGTCCATAATTTAGAAAGTTGTTGGATTGAAGCCAATGTTATCCGGAAACTTAAAGGCGTTGAGATGTACATTTTTCTACATTCCATTCTAAATATACAAGTGACGGTGCTGACTGGCATGGTGCGGTGACGTGCGCTGACGCAGTGCTGCCCACGTCAGCTCGCTGCCGCCTGCCCACTGAATCACGCGCAGCCAGCACGATGGAAAGCAGTCATTTCACTTTGAATAACAGACTGACTCAACTTTTACTCAGCTGCACGCTTAAGTACGCGTTTTAAGCACTGAATCACTAAAAGAAAATCACATTTGCTTGTCCATAGCTTATGCTAGGAACAAATCGTAATTCCGTAGTTCATTAGCAGCCAACAAGGGGAAAAAAGGGTAGAAAAAGAAAAGATGTCGTGATATTGTAGAGGTATTTTTTTCTCAAATTGAGTAAAGTTGAATGATAAAAGTTGTCGGCAATAAGATTACCTGACTCCGAAAAATAATACAGATCACCAATAGCAATGTAATTAGTTCGATTGATATTAGTTGTCTTCAGACAAGCTAATCTTTCATCGGTGTTGCCAGCAATAAGATTATCTGACTTTGAAAAATAATACAGATCACCAATAGCAATGTGATTAGTTCGATTGATATTAGTTAACTTTCAGACAAGCTAATCTTTCATCGGTGTTGCCAGCAATAAGATTATCTGACTCCGAAAAATAATACAGATCACCGATAGCAATGTGATTACTTCGATTGATATTAGTTGACTTCAGACAAGCTAATTTTTCACCGGTGTTGCCGGCAATAAGATTATCTGACTCCGAAAAATAATACAGATCACCAATAGCAATGTGATTAGTTCGATTGATATTAGTTGACTTCAGGCAAGCTAATCTTTCACCGGTGTTGCCAGCAATAAGATTATCTGACTCCAATAAATAATACAGATCACCAATAGCAATATGATTAGTTCGATTGATATTAGTTGACTTCAGACAAGCTAATCTTTAACCGGTGTTGCCGGCAATAAGATTATCTGACTCCAAAAAATAATACAGGTCACCAATAGCAATGTGATTAGCCCTATTGATATTAGTTGACTTCAGGTAAACTAATATTTTACCGGTGTAATGATAGGTGACTTCATTCTCGTAAAGCTAATTCACTGATTCTCAGTTACATTGCGCTGCCCTCTTCCCCTTATCGCACTTTCTTCCATCTATCTTCATGTTGGCTACGTATTTAGCGCACACGTGATTGATAGATAATGTATTTTTACTCCGTTACACCACGTACCCATCATCGGGTGAGATTCGTTCTAATGGGGTTCATTCATCATGTTACATTTATGTTTATTGCTGATGTCGAAGCTATTGGATTCTTCCTATTAAGCAATAAGCCTGTATATCTTTCCTAGATAGACCATAATACTTCATCAATAATTACCTACAGACCATATATACGTCTTCAATAATTAAACCAATACATTAATAATTATACCTACAGGTTTTTTTTAATTTGTAATTATTGTGAAAAGACCGAGACGTTATGAAAATAATGGTCAAACGAGTGCCTTGTGCGTAGTAAAAAAACATGAAAGCACAACGTAACCTTTTGGTCTTTTGGAGACATGAAAATTTGATTGTCTTCCCTTTGGTAACGTATATAGACATTCGCTAAGGGTGAGTTTACCAAAATTTCAACCCCACATGGGTGAAAAGATAAAGCTGTGTAAAAATATTGATTGTTTATTTTTGGCCCTTCTGTTAAAGTATTAGCACATCCTATAGAAAAGCTTTAAAACAAGAAATAAGGATAAAACATTTTGATAAATTGTTTTATTTTGTGTTCGTCTTTTGGTTCGTGCACACGAATCTTAGAGAAAAAATAATCTTTTTGCGATTATCTCCTTTTAAATTCCATTTTCTACAAAGAATGGTTTTAAAAATAGTTAATATTACTTACCATACACAATTGAGAAAGTTCAAGTCAATCTCAAGTCCTTCGACTCAATCTGAAGTCGAAGGACTTGATATTGAGTCGAAACTAACAACCAACAATTTTGTGGAATGCGGGTCCACGAACCACGAATATTGTTTGAATGATGTAGAAACCCTTTTTTATAGTGTTCTGTGCTAAACGTTTTTTCTTTCTTTCTTTCAAACCCATTGTTTCACATTTACTTAAACTGCAACGTAAAAACTCAAACATGTGACATACACATGCATGAGCCACTGTGTGCATTATCGTACTCACACATGTGATATAAATATGTATGTGTGGTTACGTATAAATGTTTAATACATGAGCCACACGTCTAAAAAGTAAGTACTTATGTTTCGCTTGGTGACAGTGTAGTTATGAATGTGTCAAGGTTTTTGTGTCTTCTATGGTATTGTTTCCTGACCAGTGTGTATAGTTATTCTATGGGTGTGCATCACTTGAACGAAGCCGCGAGCAGAAGCTAGTTTGAATTAAATTAATCCAGTCTATTAATGGACAGACACAAGCTGAACATTATAATGATGACAAATTATTTGCTATTACTGCTGATGCATCTAGAAATAGAGAATTAAATAAATTGTTTACATATAGGGACGACTATACGTCCCTATATTATGTAAGAGACAGGGATATTGTGATTATATCTCAATGCATTATCTTTCTAGCAAATAAACCTTATCAGATAACTACTAATAGGTTAAGTGCTCATAATTCACTTGCAAATATCACATCACAAAATCAGGCTACAAGATCAATTTATACAAGTTGAACAAAAATTTATGACAAATGCCTTGAATTCGCAGATATTATATTCATTTGAATTATTGATTGATGATTAACAATTTTGGTTCTGAAAGAAATCTATTTCTCAAAGTTATATTTTTTAAGTATACCTATAAAATCTTTAGTAATGTAATTGAAAGACTGCGAATGTGAATACCCAATCGTTGATATTCCCGCCGATAATTTTTAGTCAAATATATTAATCCAAAATAAATAACATAGTTTGTAAAGTTAAACATCTATTACTTAAAATAAAGCAGTATATAACAAAAAGTCTGTACGACGAAGATCATTATATAAAAATTGGTCTAGGGGACTAAAAATAAGCTACTGAAAAGGAATATAATAATTAAAAATCGTGTCTGCCTGCCTGTTCGTTCATCACGTGAAAACTACTGGACCGATTGAAATGCGATTTTCACTGTTGGTTTTGAAATAAACGCTGGTGTTTTTAATTTCTCATTCCAATAAGTAGAAGCTGAGCAATCGATAAAAACAATTTGACGGCTGAACGAATTTTGATGATACTTTTAACCCAGAGAAAAATAACCACGTGGGCATAGCCGCGCAGGCACAGCTAGTTACGAATAGTTTAGTATTAATACCTGTGCTTGTACAGTTACGTAGAAATGTTAACAATACTTGCACATTACTACTTGTGTTACACTCTACCTTATACTATTATTTATTCTGTGACTCTACTATAGGTTTACCTACTATTAAAAATCTTCACGAAACATTACCACCATAAACCGTCACCACAGTTTTCAATAAGTACTGACATACATATTTTATGTAAGGTATATCTATACTAATATTAAGAGAAAAGATTTGGTTTTTTGTTGTATTTATGGATAAACTAACAAAAACACTTAACCGATTTTAGCAATTCTTTCACTGATGGAAAGCGTGTAGCTTTATTATTCCAGATGGACATTTTTTTTTTGTAGTTTTTGTGTAATAACAGGAAAACATACGGGCGGAGCTGTAGGGCAGAGCAGCTAGTAATTTACAAAATGTAAATACCTGTTACGAAATTCCATGTTAGAAATCTTTTTCCACAGGATTTTACATGTAAAAATAAAAATCAATGCTGGCTCTACAAGTTTGTTGCCACGGGGACAAGTGCGTGCGTGCAAGACAAATGATCTCACGGTCGAAGCCTTCGCAGACTTGTATGTGACTCATTGTCCAGGCTCACACACAACAGATAGGTAGGTATACAATTAATACTCTTCTTGAATCCTACAATTCATCTGTGATATTTGAAGCTGACGATTAAAAACATAAACTAAAACAAGAAGACAGTGAAGTAAGCAATCTTGAGGAATTGAAATTACACTAATATTATAAATCAGAGAAGTTTATTATATTATAAATTTATAATATTATAAAGCACAGGCCAATCGGAGCTTACTTTTAAAAATTAATACTCTCTTGGCGAGCGGAAAACGTTGTATGCGCGATGCAGAATTCCATACATTAGAACTGTCCATACAAAACGTCATAAAATGCATAAAAACCGATTAGCGCAATCTATCTTTAGAAGTGTGTTTGAGTATATGTTTGTTACTCCACGCTCAATCGTCTGAACAGATTTGGATGAAATTTTGTAATAGGATAGCTTATATCCTGGATTACATAGGCTAATACTTTTCATCATCATCATCATTATCTATCATCATAATCCACGCGGGATTGCTGCACCCCGCGGTTTCGCAGCTAGTGTTCTGTATCCCCAACCTACTAAAAAGCGTGATGTTTTTAATCGATTGAGTTATGAAAGAGCTAACCCTCTCTTGGTGAGCGTCACGCTAGCCCATGTCAATTTTTACAGTGCCACTTTGAACTTATATCACAGAATCTTAACCGTTATTTTTATTTTTCAGTTTATCTTCGGTATTTTTTAACCTCAGGTCAAAGAGGTTGAATTACGCTTACTTTGTTTCTTGCCTTACGTTTACGCAGCTGTTTATCTATATGTTATTGTAGCTATTTGAAGTCACCTAGACCATTTCTTTTAATGATCTTCGTTGTCTTTTTATTATTTACTGCTATATTATAAGTACAGAAGATAGACATTTAAGTATTGATAGATTACAATAGAAAGGTTGATACAAAATTCGCACATGAATGGTTTATGTTTATTCGATGTCAAAATCAATAAGTAGGTACAAAGTAATCCACGAGTCCTTTCAAGGCATTGAATTAATAATGCCCGATTCACAGTATATAATTAAACGTACCTACCTATATGTTTACTGTGCCCAAGTTCTGTTGCCGAGGGCCACGTGTGCCCGAGGCAACGATCTAAAGTAGGTACTGTATACAGTATACTGTGGTTCTGCCTGACTGTGAACTCAGGAACCGGCTGCGTGTGACTCACTGTCCTGTCCAGCGAACCGGCCGCGATATTGCAAACTTCACTTGGACTACGGTCTGCCACTTGAGATAAAAATACTAGAAAATTCAAGCACTTAGAAAAAACCATGACTGAGAATGGTTACTAACCAACTTTAAATCGTTATAGATCGTAAATGGTAATTCGAAATGAAAAATAATAAGAGAAACTTAGAGATGATTTTCAAATACCTATTCAATGATACCCCAGTTAACATAGCACTTTCATATTTTTTTGTGTGTGTCTGGTTGTCACCATATTGAATTGTGATTACTGTCATGTCTTTAACGACACTCGCAAGATTAAGACAAATTGATTGACATAAGACTCATCAAAATCGGTACACGCGTTTGGTTTACATAGTTGCACAAAGGAACAGACATACATACATAGGCTGATAAACGCAATACCTACGCTCAGTCGGGTAAAAAGTAGTAAAGTGTCCAATTTGGTTGAAAGGAAAGGTTCTGCAATTTGTTTGCAGAACCTTTCCTTTCAAGTAATATTGGTATACTTAATGTAACCATTTTGTCGTGTTCTCAATAAATGAGCAAGAAAAATAGCGGCCTTACACAAAGCATGATTAGAAATCTTCATTTTGATTTCTAAACCAGCTATAATCCCACGGCTTTGCCCGCGTGGATATTTTTCTGTTAAAAAATTATCATATTTATGTGATATTCCATGACCAAAAGCTTCCATGCACATATACCAACTTTCGTTTAGCCGTCAAATAGTTTAAATTATATTCACACTTTTTTAAATTATATTCTTGATCGGTAAATTATTTTAAGTCCCCTAGGCCATTTTGAGATATAGGTACACTGAAAGGAAACAAAATTTTGCGTTCCTATTGTCTGATTATATTTGATTTTTAAGTATACGGTCTCAAATAACTGATCGGCTAATTCACTAAAGGCACAGATTAAATAATAGAACAAGAAAGGTCTAATCCAAGACGGATGTTCGTCAAGCCGCGGTCCGACAACTCCGACAGGTCTCGACATGTCGCTCGGAGGTAATCACCCGCCCTGGACCTCGCGACGCGACATAACCTCTGTCTGTTTAGAGTTGTTCATGTGTTTGTGGGCGGCGCGGCGCGTCTTTGCACATTTTTATCTCTGATCATTAAATCAAAAACGGCTGGATGCTCAATGATTTATTTTACAACTAGCTGCGCTCAGCGGTTTCATCCGCTTGGATTATTATGATGATGAAAGTATCCTATGTGTTAAGCCAGGTTATAAGCTATCCTTGTACCAAATTTCATCCAACTCCGTTCAGCCGTTTGATCGTGAAAGAGTAACAAACATATGTACATACAAACATTTCTAAATATAGTTGGCGCTAATCGCTTTTTATGCATTTTATGACGTTTTGTATGGACTGTTAGTTCTAATGTATAGAGTTCTGCGTCGCGAATACGAAGCTTTCCGCTTGATAAGAGAGTATTCATATAAAAAACACTAAGCTCTGATTGGCCTGTTTACGACAGTGGCTACACTCCTCTGATTTATAATACCTATTAGAGTGTGATAATCGACCAAGAACTGATTAGGGATTAAGTTTTCAGCTCCAATTTCTTGCTAAAAATGTATTTTTTCTGTAACCTTTTCCGTGTTCTATTGTTTGATTCAGGTAGAATAAGGTAAACATTTAGAATTAACCTATTAAAACATTTACCATTACAATTACCAAGTTCACCAATTTTTAATTATCACGTTTTCAAATTGAAGTAGAGCAAGGTGGAGCATTAAATACATTTCTACAAATATTTGATGTTATTTTTGTTAATAAATAAGTTATATTCAATTTTAATTTGAAGCTAATAAAGTAAACAAAAAGTTTACTTTATTAGCTTCAAATTAAAATTGAACCGAATTGAGTATCTTGAACTAATGAGATCCATAGAGCTGGAACCTATTACTGGACAGCTATTGAAACAGCATAATGATTCCAATCAATAATTATTTTATAAAGACATCCGTCCATATTTGAAATCGGCAATAAATTGTCTTTATCAGCGTCACAGTCGTAAAGTCGGGCGATGGCGTGCGCGGTGGTGCGACGGCGGCGCGGGCGCAATCGTGGCTGACGTCACCGAGATACCGCGCCGCGCTATCAGCACGATTGTTTCTGTGGAAAACTATCACTACTTCGGCCTCTCGTCCACTGAAGAAGGTACTTACTGCTGATAACCTATTTATCGTGACCTTTTTCGATGTCAAGCTCCTAGTCCACTTGATGTACGCAATTTGCATCTTTAATTTGTGCTAGGTATGTAATGAATTGCGATGTTTGTGATTGAGTCACTTGCCATTTCCCTGGATTTCTATCGCTCAGTGATATACTAATTTATTGCAAATTAACGCAAAGTTATTGGGAATCAAGCAAGTCGTTGAGAGTCAAATTTCAATCCCCGATTCGTGGACGCGCGCGTGTGAATCAAATAACATGAATGGTAGGCGGTAAATAAATAATAAATCGATGGAATTATGCATGACGGAAGATTCGTTTACGTCAGAGGAAGCGCTTCTTATAATGGTTCCACCGGACGGAGAAGAGATATGGATAAAAAGAGAAGCGGAAATGCTCGTCTGTCTGTCAATGCGGCGACAATGTCGTGCTATTTGTGTTAAACGGGCGATTTATTTCAGTCGGTCGCGGCGTGAATGTCCGCAGCGGAATTTCGGCCGCGAGGAATCCGATTCCGTTAGGTTGCAGCGGCCGTGTCGGCGCATCACGACTCTTGGCCGGCCCGCAGCGCCCGCGCAGCCAGCTTGTTGCTGGGTGCCACCGGCGGCGTCCACCTTGCCTATCGGATCGCGACACCCCCTCTATGACAATGCCAGTATTCGTGCGCGCATAAGGAAAATTCGAGATGGGGCTGACTCATCACGCCGTTCACTGACGCCGCCCGCGTCGCTGCGTCGGTCGACAGCGCTGCCGCCTGTTTGTTCGCCCGGAACACAAATCTCTATTTTCCATTTTTATGACAGCATGTGGACATCATGTTCAATTTCTTTTGTCAAATCTGCACATTAAAATTTTGTATGCGGATGTTTCTTACCTTAGGAAAGGTCATTATCCAAATGGTGATGGCACGGGCGCAGCGCACGCGCCTGGCACAGGTTTGGTGCTCACTCAAGAGATTGTTCACAGCAATATCCGATTGTAAATCACACTAAACGTCAAGTCGGAGGAGGTCGCGTGGCGCCGCACCGGCGCGCAGTACGTCGGCCAGGGCAGCGCGCGCTCACGGAACTGAGTGCGCCGGCGCTCCATTTGGGTCACTGTCAAGCGGTGGTGGGTGGTGGGGGACACATGTTCGCCTCTGAAAAATTAGCGTCTTGTGAATATGTTTCATCGATGCGGGCGTTTTCCCTCGCGGCGCGCACCAATCATTCGCGTTCGCGCCATTCGCTCCACACTGTTGCCGCCAATTTTCGGCGGCCACCGCGACGGAACTTGCCGGATTGCGACTTGGTCGTCCGAAACACGTTGCTCGACTGACTGCCACATTACTTCGGCACCTGTGCCACCACCATATTTTTGCCACGACCGCAGGTTGTCGCTTTCGATGTAAATATTTGATTATTCGGAAGGTGTCTTGTGCTGCCTTTTTAACAAACATTAATATCCTACTTTGCCAAATAACTACATTCCTAATATGTATGTTTTGCGCACCTCCTAGATGTACTTTACTTTTGTTTACAAAATACATCAATAGGTACATTTTAAACACACATATTTTTTGCAAGGTCATTTGACATAACCTTTACCACCAACTATTGATAATTACATTGATTCGACTCTACACTGCATTGTAATAACTACCTACTCCATTAACAACATGTACTTAATGCGTTTGTACATTGTATGCTGTCCTCTGTTCTTTAGGAGAAGTTATTTTTATTTTTTAAGTCCAGCAGTGGACTGATATACAGGTTAATATGATGAGGTTATAATAAACATACATTATTAGAGATAGAGTAAAGCAGGGAAAATAAGTGTCGTTGTCCAATTCTTTATTCATAGATTTTGTACGGGCAGATATGATAGAGTAAAAACCATAAGTATTTATTGTTTTAAGCAACTAAAAAGTCCATGTGGAGTTCTAGCGTTAAAATATTTTATCTAGCCTTAGTATGAATTTTGAAACTATACATTATTTTGAAGTTTTTGTTATAGCACGTTATTCATTTGTTTAATTCGGTTATTTCATTCAAACAATACTTATAGGAAACAATGAGCAAATCTCCTTGTTGTCTTCTTTATACTTGTAGAAAAATCTATCTTCTTTACACAAATTAATAATGATCCGCTTCGAAGTGCATTCAATAGGCAAGTGGTTAAATTGAGAGAGAGAGAGAGAGAGAGTTAGGTAGGGAGATAGGTAGGGATTGCATGTGTAGAGCGGGTGTAGAGCAAACATGCGCTATCGTTTTGTCAAACAAATCATATTTCAAATTAATGCTGGTCAACTCTGGTAAATCCATGGTAAATCATATCTATTATAAGTATTACCTGATATTTTATCCTGTGGACGAAAGCGTTTTTGGTGGGTTTTTTTTTGGAGTTTATAATGATTAAAAGTATGATTATACACAAAAATTTGAAAGTTAAGTTCTGCTGTGACTCCGATTAATTACTTAACGGGACTGAAACATTTACGGAAATATTTGACGTTCTTTACCTTCTGGCATATTGACTATGTATTTAGCGCGGGGCTCAAAGTATTTTACACTGATCATGGAGTTTAAAAAACAATACAATGAAGCTTCTGACCAGTTCCGACATTTGAAAATATTTCTACTTTTTTGGGCGAAGCTATTATCAGCTTTATGTACTTAGATGAAGGAAAAATAATGATTTTCGAGTACCATGATACAATCAGTATCTACGTCGGAAGATTCGGATCGAAAGCTATTTAAGACTTGTACAAGAACTAAAAAAAAAGTAATTTTGTAACAAACCGGCTTCAGATCGTATAATACTTAAAAGGCAGAAATAATAAAAAAAAGAGGTAATATTTTCGTTTTTGTTTCTTTAATGCTAGTTTCATTAAATTAGGCCTAAAAAAATAAGTGCTTGTTGCGTTCGCTAAGAACAAAGCCACACTGGAAACAGTTAACAGTCCATATGTTTTAAACCACTGGTCTGATTTTGATAAAACTTAAACTATTCCATAAGGTGAAAGATACTAAAACTATTGCAAAAAGAATTATAACAATCAGATTTGTATTTTTCGAGAAATACGTGGACAAACATACATACATACATTCATTAAATTTGATACATTTGTTCAGATACTCTTGTATAAATACATATAATAAAATATATGAATATTACGCATTTTCAACAATATTACATACATACACATCAACTTGAGAAGCTCATTTTTTTGAAGTCGGTTAAGAATGGCGTTAAAGAGTCGAAGCCCTAATGTAATATTCTACAATAGAGGTGTCACCTCTATAGGTTATAGGAATACTGGGTAATTAGATAGATATTAAATAATTATTTCGGACAAGGAAGAAGGACGGATGTGGTGACTAAATTACATTCCAATTCCCATCGATAAGAGAAACTAAACATCCAGAATATGATATTAGTACATACAATGAAATTATTTCCCACGCGTATAGTAACGTCATATTATTTTTTCTTTATCCTTTCTACAAATTGATAACGATAGCTGTGGTAGCCCAGCAGTTCATTAGTGCATCTTATAATCCAACGATACCGGGTTCGGTCTTAGGCTCCGCACCAATGACTTCTTTATGTTATGTGCGGTTTTATATCGCTCCGTGCTTCGAAGGGCACGTTAAGCTTCGGTCCCGGCTGTTATTTATTAAAAGCTGTATTTAAACCATGTCAGAGGGACTCGGGCGGCCTGACAAACTCTGACATCAGAGGCCAGCATACGACAAACAAACAAATAAATCTCTTACACCAAAAATATACTGAAACAAATTGATTAAAACCAAATGTACTAAATAAATACAATGGGTATTATTTTTGTCTATTTCATGTTAGTTATGTTTCATGTAAGTTAATAATATGCTGAAAAGTCTGGTTCTGGAATTGAATTCAATAGCTACTTTTCAATTAATTCTTGACGTTTTCCATTTCAGTCGCTGTTACAGTATAACAAATCCAAGCGAAGAGGATCAAAAAGACCCTCTGACTGAAGAAAATTGATTTCCTGAAATACTAGCTGCGTACCCGCGGCTTTGCCTGCATGGTTATTTCATTTAAAAGTAGCCAATATGTGTTTTATTCCAGGACCAAAAGTACCACAATATACTACACTTCTTCAAAATTCGTTTAGCCGTCGATTATATTTTTATCGATTGCTCGGCAAATTGGCTTTAAATTATCTTCATTGTACTGACTTTTTTGTACATATTGCTTTATTATAAATATATATAGATAGATAGATAGATACGAGTAAATGCACAGAACTTGGCTCAGTTTGAGCGTGTTAATTTCCCATCTGCTGGCTGCCCCCAATCTATAGGTAAGCCAGCTATGAAAGTGAACGGTAATGGCTGGGAAGGTCGTTGAAAGAATAAATTGCCTATTCTCATTCATAAATCTGGCGCCATCACGTCTGACTTGCTTGTCTATGGCCGGTCGAGAGGCTGGAGAAAGTTGCCGACGAAACAATCAAATTGAGATATGCATGCATTCGAAATGCCTTCTCGGAGACTGCCCATTCAGCTGTTCGATTGATATACCTTTGACTGCTTTGGCGTTTGGAGTGTATTATCTTGATGATTAACTGGCTGGGCTGTGCTCAGATTGATATAAAGCTGCTGCACTTACCATTGTTAGCTTCTAAATTATATGGTCGGTTATGTTTTGAAGTAAATTTATTTGTTTTTGATGAGCGTGAATAGTGAATACTTTGGATGTGTCATACCCGGTCATACCGGAACAGACACTGTCAATTGCCAACGTAGAGTCAAGAATTAAAAAAAAATGTTCAAGACAAGAGTGCGTAGATGTATTGATATGGCTCCCAATTTAAAGTATTTTTATCAATTTTTACATCGTCATTTGCGAAAAAGTATTGTTTCGAAATACGACTAAATAAAAATTACCACTAAGTAACAAGGCACAGACCTCAAAATAAATTTATATTTTTTGTTTCTTGTATGTTTTACATAAAGTCGGTTATTTTTAAATAAGCTTTTGTTTCTTACTTTTTAGTTACCTACTTTAAAATAGGCCTAAGAATAATGACGTACTTAATTCAGGTCACTAAGAAGCAAATTTATTTTAAACTACTGAACCAATTTTGGTTGGTTCAGTAGTGTGCATTAGGAGAGGCCTACGTCCAGCAGAGGACAGATATTGGGTTGATGATGACTGAAACAATTTTGATGAAACTTAAACTATTCCCTAAATTTAAACATACTGATACCATTCCAAAAATAATTATTGCAATCAGACTCATAGTTTCTGAGAAATACGTGGACAAAAACACATACTAAGATACACGAAATTTGTTTCAGTTGATATTAAGATACCCATATACTAACATTATGAATATTACGCATTTGCAACAAAATTATATACAGACACGTGAACTTGATATCCTCCTTTTTGAAGTCAGTTATAAAGACAGTTAATAATGGATAACGAAATACAATAGTCAAATTATTGCCTATATTTATATAAAAATCTTCAGTTATTATAATCGGGTAACTTATTATTAATCCATGAGATTACCTGTATATTTTAGTTTTATGGGTAAGCCTTTATGAGCTAAATACTATAAGATAACATTATATTTAATAAGAATAAAGTATGCCACAAGATAATAATTAATTGTCGATAAATAAATAAATAGTTGTACTGCATTCCAAAGTAGTTTTTTTAGACTTTTTTATACTAGTCGACGTCCGTATATTTATCCTTTGTATTTATACTAGTCGACGTCCGTATATTTATCCTTTGTATTTATACTAGTCGACGTCCGTATATTTATCCTTTGTATTTATACTAGTCGACGTCCGTATATTTATCCTTTGTATTTATACTAGTCGACGTCCGTATATTTATCCTTTGTATTTATACTAGTCGACGTCCGTATATTTATCCTTTGTATTTATACTAGTCGACGTCCGTATATTTATCCTTTGTATTTATACTAGTCGACGTCCGTATATTTATCCTTTGTATTTATACTAGTCGACGTCCGTATATTTATCCTTTGTATTTATACTAGTCGACGTCCGTATATTTATCCTTTGTATTTATACTAGTCGACGTCCGTATATTTATCCTTTGTATTTATACTAGTCGACGTCCGTATATTTATCCTTTGTATTTAACGACAAAATAAAATGGTTTTAATTATTATAACACGAATAATTGTTACTGATATAGTTTAAATAAAAACGGTGGTTTTAAAAACAATCATATTAATTTTAATTTTGTATGGGACTTCACTGAAGGTCACTTTAAACAAGTAATAAAATAATCATTAGAATCGATCAGAAATTCCCGGATTATGTGTAAAATTGAAGAAACACATAAAACAAACATAGAAGTCGAGTAAAATGGGAAAATACTTTGTACCAGTAGAGGAGCTAAATTCAATAATATTGAAATTGTAATAAGTAACAAAAAAAATATGAGGTGAAAGTTATTGCCATTTGCAACAGATGTAGGTTGACGAAATTAAGTAATGATTCAAACAACCTATCTCATTAAGGTGTACAACCGTTTTTGTCAATCTTTTTCTCCAATTAATTATGCTTAAAAAAATGTGATTTAAAATATTTCTGATTTTAATTATTATAGAGAAGATTAGGCATATTTGCTATAATGCCAATTAAATACTAGTAAAATTATGGTTCTAACGTCATATGGTTTTATCTCCAATCTGGAACAGTGTCGTCCTTCGACTATTGATTAAATTAAACGATAAAGAAATTATCATGCCACGCATTGGTATATTTATTAAATTACCACTTTGACAAATCTACGATACAAATATTAATTACATATTTTATCGTCAAAAATATTGTACATTCTAAAATGCCTCAAAATTTATATAGATTCACAATGGAGGTCTATCCTTTCAAATAAACATAACACATCTCTTGCTTTGCCGTAATCGGGCAAAAATGAATTACCCAAATTTGATCAGAAACCTCTGAGATGTGAGTGAACAACTGAACACACAAAAAAGTACTATAGAGATGATAACCTTCTCCTTTTGGAAATCAATTAAAAAGTTTATTTATAAACTAGCTATGTCCATGGTTTTGCCTGCGTGGTCATTTCAATTAAAAGTAGCACCAAAAGTACCTATAAAGTACATTATTCTAATTACATACACATTTATTCTAATTCCGTGCAGCCTTCAAATAGATTTGCGATTGCTCGGCATCTAATCACCGGATGTACAAGTACCTCAGTTGTTAAGACAAACCCTAAGCTATGCATCAATAACGTAACAGTTAAAACCGCATCGCATTCGGTCCAGTAGTTTTTACGTAATGCGCGAAAAAACTTACAGACAAACAGACAGACACGAATTTCAAAAATGTTATATTCTTGTTCAGTAGCTTATTTTAAGTACTAGGGGACCATATCTTTTAATTATCTTCTTTGTACAGACTTTTTCGTTCTTATTGCTTTATTATAAGTATAGATAGATGTACATAATCTCTTTTAGACGATAATTGTAGCCTCTATCATGAACTAACATTAAATAATAATTGAGAACGTTATTACTGAACAAAACCTCAAGAACCTCTTGTAGATGGAACTGTAAGGGAAAGCTAGTCATAAAAATATAACAGAACCACTTACGGTTCATGTAATGTTTTTGCAAGAATTTTATATCCGTTTTACATCAGTTATCAGTCTCTCGCCTTTCCACCAAACATTGTCGGCATCTCGATATTATCTATCTAATGAGCCGTATGTGGTACTGAATAAAAAGGAAATTTTAAAATTCAAGCATTAATGTTTCGACACGCATCTTGTAGATGGGAGCCATAAATACACGAAATATTGATGGGACTTCTCTTCAATAAAACAAAAATAAATTCTATGGTGTAAGGTCCAGGGTATGGTAATGAGTGCTTATCCAATATCCATGTTGTCCATGTCATACTATAAAGGGAGTGTAGTTACTATAAAGGGATGTAACTCAGAAAGAAAAGTTTTTTATTATAATTTGGGTTGAAGACTCACCTCAAATTTAAAGATGGCACCCTATTCAGATCATGATGAATCACCGAATTTATTTCACATCCAATACGGAAACATAATTGTCTTAACTTAAAATCTGGTTTCTTGTTATCCAAACTCCCTATCCAAGTGTAGGAAACGCTACAGAAAACGAAACATAAATGATTGCCTACATTGAGAACACAAACAAGAATTGATTATTCAACATCATATAAGCCGTGACTACACCGGTATTTAGCAGCACATTAAAATTACGCTGGCATGTTCTGATTGAAAAAAAAAGCGCTGGAGAATGATGGCTGGTTGGGCGGAGCGCGGGGCGGGCGAGGGCGTAGCGCCCTTGGCAACGCCCCTCTGAGTCAGCTCGGGTGCGCCGGCGCAAACATTCTTTGTTGGGTCTGCGGTTGTTGCTGATAAACATGCACGAACTTGTCTCTTGTTATCAACATGCTTGGTACTGCTGTCGGATAATGTGTTTCCGACGCAGCCTGCAGTGTGTAAGTAAATAACTATAATGGGTAGGTACTTTTAGCTATTCTGTACTCAGCTGAGACTGAACCATGGGTTTGTCTGCAAGAGTATAATAATAATATAATATTCGGGACAATTCCACACCAATTACCTAGCCCCAAACTAGGATACCCTGTTCTATGGGCACTAGATAACGGATGAACATACATAAATACGAATATCAACATCCATGACTCGGAAACAAACATTTCTGCTCATCACACAAATGATTGCACCTTGCAGGATTCGAACCCGCGACCGTTTCATTTCGTTCCTAGGGTTACTAGCCACTAGACCAACCGGCCGTCAACTACTTATTAACTTACTTATTTTAACTTACGTGAAGACTTAGAGTTCATAAACAGTACCACGCATATAATAATATGTTGTGCCAAGAGCTAACTAGTATATAAATAACAGAGTAATACTGGCCCATTATTCTCTATGAACAGTCACACGCGTAACGCGTCGTGCTGTGGAATCGTTCAGAAAAGTACGGCAATTCTCGAACATGCACGAATAATTCCACGCAGATATCTTAACGCGGCGCGTTACGTGGCCGAGTGGCAATAGAGAATAACGGCCCTGGAATGAACATGACACAGTTTACAATAATAATTTTCAATTACAATAAACCTACAGATCGATTTAGAGTCGACATCACAGTTATTGTTAGTCTATTCTAACACTCTGACGATTCAAAGAAATTTAGAATTATTATTGTCAAAGACCTTGATAGTCGAAAAAAGTAGTCAGACGATCTACCTGAAAAGTTATAGCTAGATAAAAATAATATTGCCTAAGCCTACCTAAGAGCTGCTCTGTGACTCACAGCTACTCACCAATTAGTTTCTTAAACACATCCGCGACAACATCCGTGTCTTTTTTAGGAACTATTGATCATTCCTCTATTGCTGTATACATTGAAGTTTTATAAAGAAATCCGTACCTTGTAACCTGATTAAGAGAGCAGTGTACAAAGATGTATTCGAAGTTATGAAGACATATTATAATCTAACGCTTTACATTGAACTTTTGTAAAGGTTACTAAAGATTTTGGCTCAAAGAAACGAACAATGGATGGTAAACTTGTCAAATGTTTTGTCCATGAGAACAAACTCACGTAACACATACATAAGAATGACTTCAACTTGCGTCATTCTTATGTACACATACAGAATTACATTTTGCGGGTGTGACCCGTGTGACTTCATTCATATGAATATTTTAGTACCTAATATCTCAATAAGCAATATAAATACTTAACTAATTATGTCAGTGAAAAGCCTCATGAGGCAAAAATTACCTTTACAGCCTTATTAATAAACATTGACTAAAGCAGGTGTAATGTTACTCCAAGTATTAAGCCCGTACTAACTAATTTCGGTACTAATAAACACAGAGTAAAGAACGAGTAATCTAATCCGACAGCTACTGTCTTATTAATAAACATTGACTAAAGCAGGTGTAATGTTACTCCAAGTATTAAGCCCGTACTAACAAATTTCACTTTTAATAAACACAGAGTAGGGAACGAGTAAACTAATCCGACAGCTACTGTCTTATTAATAAACATTGACTGAAGTAGGTGTAATGTTACTCCAAGTATTAAGCCCGTACTAACCAATTTCGGTATTAATAAACATAGAGTAAGGAACGAGTAATCTAATCCGACAGCTACTGTCTTATTAATAAACATTGACTATAAAGCCTGTACTAACCAATTTCGGTATTAATAAACACAGAGTAAGGAACGAGTAATCTAATCCTACAGCTACTGTATTATTAATAAACATTGACTAAAGCAGGTGTTATTTTACTCCAAGTATTAAGCCCGTACTAACCAATTTCGGTATTAATAAACACAGAGTAAGGAACGAGTAATCTAATCCGACAGCTACTGTCTTATTAATAAACATTGACTAAAGCAGGTGTAATGTTACTCCAAGTATTAAGCCCGTATTAACCAATTTCACTATTAATAAACACAGAGTAAGGAACGAGTAAACTAATCCGACAGCTAACGAGTAATTATATATGATTTATCTATGGTTTATATATATATGAGCCTTTTTGGATCAAAGTGCTAAGTGCGTTTGGTTGAAGCAATATGTATTTTTGAACACGTTTTGTTGATAGTATTTATTTAACACAAACATTGAGATTATTCAAAAATATCTTCAAATAAATATAAACCATAAACAAAGAAACAAGAAGAATAAGTATTAAATTATAAATCATTACGAACGTAATTACGAATAAAATTAAACTGTTGAAAATCACATTCTGAACTATTTTTTGAACCAGAATTGGTCTCTCGTTGATGTCTTTTGTGTGCAGAAGTGAGTGGCGTAGCAGATCGCCGTAGCGATGCTACGAAATCCATGGTGTCTATTTATATGCTACGAAATCCATGGGAATTATTTTATCTTTCTATGACGTTAAGCGTGTGTTAGCTGAAGGTTGAAGCATAGTGTTGAAGGCCGACGTGAGTTTAACCTAGATTTGACAATTGGACAAGTCCAATACGAATGGGAGGAAAAATGAAAACAAGACTTGTTGTGATTTTGGAGTTCATGTGACAAGTAATAAGTAATCTTCTATATCTATAAAACAGTACCGTGATATACCTATTGACTGACTGACTGACAGACTGACAGACAACTCACAGCCTAAACCAGTAGACCTAGAGATTTTAAATTTGGAGGAAATATTCCTTGAGGACTAGGAGTCTACTAAGGAGGGTATTTTTAAATTCCATCCGTAAAGGAACGGGGATGGCAAATTTTACAGGCGAGCGTTACTGCGTGGCGCAGCTAGTAAATAATAATAAATAAGCATTTGTATATAGTAGGTATGTAGGTTAATAAGCAAGACACCCCTACTAAGCTGTTGGTTGCTGTCGGCAAGATACTGTGCTTGAACTTGGTAAACACAAGGATTCACGTCTTATCCGTTTCAAAAGTCAGAAATCTTAAAACTTTTTAACCCAAAATTATGTCACCAGTCACATAAACATTAAAATATAAGTAAACTTGTGACTACTCAATCATATTAAAAAAAACTTTATAGACATATTATTTATGGTGTCATAAATAGCATATAAAACGCCTGAAATTTGAATTATAATGAAGTCATTTAACATATTTTATTTTAATTTTATTTATCCATACCAATATATAAAAGTGAAACATTGTCTGTTTGTTTGTTTGTTTGTTTGGGGAGCTTTCACGCGATAACGGCTGGACGGATGAAATTCGAAATGGGGATAGCTTATACCCTAGAATAAAACATAGGATACTTTTATCCCGGAAAATTTAAAGTTTCCATGGGAAAACTGGAAAATGTTGATTACTCGCTGTAAGGAACGGTTGCCATGGAAACGAAATAACAAGTCTGACAAAAAACATCGAGAGCATTGGTGCTACACCTACTTTGTATTGATTTTTAATATCCTAGAACATAGGATGCTTTTTTCGCGATAAGCAGTAGTCCGCGCGGACGAAGTCGCGGGTGGGATAGCTACTTTCTTTATAAAGTGGGGCCGCGGCGAATTATATTGAATTATTTGTTCGGTTGATTATAGCCTTTGAAATCTTCTAAAGTATTCATGACTAGCTGATGCCCACGGCTTCACACGCGCGGTCATTTTAATATATAGCCTATGACACTCACAAATAACGTGGCGTTCTATTGGTAAAATAATTTTCAAAATCGGTTCGTAGATCCAGAGATTACCCCCTACAACCTCACAAACTCACAAACTTTACCTCTTTATAATATCTCACATTCAACATACAGTATAGATAGACTGTAAAATACAATTATTAATGCCCAAGAATACTATTATATTTATTTGGAAATTAAAATATATTATTATTATTTATTATTTATTTTTAATGAAAGAAATGTTTAATATGAGTCAACCGTAATAGGTAGAGATATGACATTACGGGGTTATCTTCAGGATTTTATAAGAACTGGAATTCTCTAGTACATCATCTTTATGTATCTCTGAAGGTTTAGCCTACGTAGCCATGTAAATTTATTTTTCGGCGACTTGATTGCAATATATTGTTTTTTTTTTACAAAAATAAATACCTAATTAGCTTTTTTTATATATATAAACTTTCCGTGAAAAAATATGATGAAAACAACATCAATATCCGTTGCGTGGTTTAGAAGGAGTTAGCGGATATACATACAGACAGACTATGTTGACAAAATACAACTTGCCATTAAATTAAATATTGTGTCAGAATTAATTGGTGTAAATATACTACAAAATAATCTATGAAATTATAGTTTCGAATACCTAATAGGTTTTTTGGTTTCAAATAATATGTAAAATAAATGAAAGCTCCTTTTTTTGGAGTTTTTCATTCCTCACATTTGATACATCTACCAACTATCAGTCTGGCTGGGCGCAGTTGGCGGTGACTCACGAGGGAGCCATGACGTCATGTAACCTGTTCCCTCCACTAGGTACACTGAGCCTGGGAAGGATTATTTAATGTGTTGTTTGTTTGGCCTGCGGTTGATGACGCGATCTGCGATCCTAGATATATCTATATGATTCAGACTCTTGATGTTTCTAATTCTCTGATAAACCACACGATTTAATTCATATATTAAAAAGAAAACGCGTTTAATAATATAACCATGTGTCCTTGTTCTCATTTTAACCAAAAACAGTTAGGTATAATCATAGTAAGTATTCATAGTGAAAATTTAGAAAAGGGAGCTTGTGTCTAAAATTCGATAAGTGTCAAAAGTGACTCATATCAAGATTGCTGTAGAAACCGATTTCTCGAAGTAGAAACCTTGATTTTGAAATTAAATCCAGTCGCGTGGCAACCGAAGTATAATAACCCCTAAAACATAATTGATACGCACCTTATCTCTCGATTGATGAAAGGTAGCGGTGCTCGGCGTCCGCGGGCGCGGGTGAACGACCGCCAAACCGCGCCAATCCGCCATCTTGGATTCGTCATGGAGCGCGGGCTTTATCTCTTCGGTCGCCCGATGTGGCCAGCATCATTCACTTCACGATTTTGAATAGGTTTTAGCACGCCATTCAAGGTCTTAATTATGCGGGAACTGGCAATCTTCGTAATTTTTCACGATATTTTGAGTTCACAATATTTATGATTTCATTTCATCATGCGGATTTGATCCGTATTTTCCATCCGTCTCCACACGAGATTGTTTCCACCACGATAATAGATTTTCGGCAGTCTTCAGATTTTTAGCAGTAACTAAGTAATAACTACTAATGTTAACTACCTACTGTTTTCTTATATTCCCAACTGGTAATTGATTTGTTTTTGATTTCATTATGTCATTTTTATTTATAACTAGCTGTACCCGTGGCTTCGCACGCGTGGCCATATCTCTAGGTTAAAAGAACTCTATTATTATTCCAAGACCTAAAATACCAATATACCAACATTTCAACAAAATTCCTTCAGCCGTCAAAAAGTTTTTATAGATTGCTCGGCTTCTACTCATCAGATTGAGATAATAAGTACACCAGTTATTAAGTCAAACCCTAAGCTATCCATCAGTGAAAATTGCATCGCAATCGGTCCAGAAGTTTTTAAATGGTGCCTGAACAGACTAACAGGCAAACAGACACACACGAATTTAAAAAATATTTTATTCGTTTTCAGAGTGTAAGCTTATTTTTAGTACCTTATATTTTTTTTATATAAATATCATCCTTTTACAGTTTTGGTAATTACTGCTTTATATATATATATTTTTAATCATGCCTGTAAAACCATGACATACCTACTGAATGACTGACAACGCCCAGCCTAAACCGGTGGACCTAGGTATTTGAAGTTTGGAGGAATATTCCATGAGTATCCTAGAGCTGAACTACGGAAGTAACTATAAACCGTAAAACATAAATACAAACTCCAAATAAAATAACACTATCCTGCGGAGACCCTTTAATTTACCGGTATGAAAAGTATCCAATGTCCTACCTAGTTTCATTTAAATTCATTCAGTAGTTTCAGCGTGATGCCTAGCCAAGATACAGACAGACAGAAATACAAAATTGAAAAAAATAACAGTTTTGGCTTCAATAAGAAATAAAGACAGCTTCCAAAAAAAATTACAAAATATCTTTAATGTACAGAATTAGACCTATTACAGTTTTATTATAAGTTTAGATTTTAAGTTACGTCACAGTAGGCGAATTTGAGGAAAACTTAGACTACGCGTAATAGATCGTTAAGTACTAGAATATACTTCATTTAATAAACTCTTGTATTTTTAAGTTACGTCATAGTAGGCCAATTTGAGGAAAACTTAGACTACGCGTAATAGATCGTTAAGTACTAGAATATAATTCATTTAATAAACTCTTGTATTTTTAAGTTACGTCATAGTAGGCCAATTTGAGGAAAACTTAGACTACGCGTAATAGATCGTTAAGTACTAGAATATACTTAATTTAATAAACTCTTGTATTTTCCGTCAAAAACATTGTTGATTCTAGAAACGCCTGGGAAGTTCCATGAACTACCGTTTTGTCATTTTACTGACGAATATGTGGCACTAGTTAGAATAAATTATGGTTTGTATGGTAATTCCCTTTATTTTATACACGTTTTTATTATTATTTTTCTAGCCAGTAAGGTACCTACAATAACAAAAGAAAAGTGTTTTGACGTAATTTGAAAAAACCCAGTTTTTTTTCTGACGATTAAAAAGTAGTATGTTTTCATAACTTATTAGATGACAGAATCTTGTTATTGATTAATAGCAGTCGTTAAACCATGTCAGAGGCCCTCGGGCGGCCTAACAAACTCTGATACCAGAGGGCGTCACTACCTCATACGACAAACAAACAAACAAACAAGAATCTTGAAGTCATCTTTGTGCTTCCATTCTAGACTACAAACAGTATACGAAACTAAAGCCACCGTAAATAATATTGACTAGTGTCAATTCTCTTGTTCAACTCACTATACTAAACTAAAACTAAATTTAGAGGCTCAAAGCGAGCGCTCGTGCAGAACAGGTTTTAAGTACAATGTAACGGTAACCAGCGCTACCGCTCTTATTAAGCCTTTAGTTTAGTTATTCTTAAAAGCTACTTGATCATTTCAACTATAGTACCTAAATGTAAACATCAGTGCGACGGAACTAATGGATTTGGAGGAGAAGAGTGTTGTTTTGTGCAGGTACGGGGGAAGGTGAAGGGGTGAGGGGAGGGTAATAATAGGAGAGAATAGGTGGTGGAGATGCGGGGGGAGTAGTCGGGGGCAGGGAGGAGGGAGTCGTCGGGGGAGGTGAGGGGGTTTAGTCGGGAAATGTGAAGGAGGTGCAGGGGGATAAAGGTGATATTATTTTAGTATACATACAAACCAATTAATATGACTAAATGCGCGTTGCAGCAGCATAGTACGCCACAGAATAAATAATAGTACCACGTGGTAACACTACAGAAGTAGATACGTACTAATACAGTACATAAGTAGTCTTACTATATTTGTACTGTGGTACTAACGGTAACACTCAAAATGTTTTCTATATATTTAGGTTTCCGTTACTCAATAGTTTTTCTTTAACCCTAACAGGATAATAACACTGTCCGTCCATCTGGCTGTATGTTTGTCTGTCAAGACCCTTTTTCATAGTAACGCGTGGAGCTATCAAGTTGAAATTAATATCAAATACTCAAGTCTGTAATCCATTAGAGCTGTGAAAATAACAAACTTCTAAGTCAAGGCAACCAAAAGATGAGGCCGTTTATGCCGCAACTTTTGACATAAGGTACTTCCCGTTGACCCAACTAATAAAAGTCTTATAGCACAAGTAAAGGGCAACATACAAATACCGTAAATTTGTATAAAAATCACAAAAATACATATGAAAAAAAAACTTTGTCGACTCCCGTAATGGATGAACTATTTACTTAACGACAAGTTTGTACGGAGCCCTCGGTGCGCGAGTCCGACTCGCACTTGACATGTTTTTAATCTCAAAATATGAGCCTTGACACCATCGAAAACAAAATTACAATCACGGCCGTTTTCATTCTCCTGCGATCAACATACAATATTGGCAGAATTCATTCACAGCTTTTGCTTTACATTACATTTTTTTCTCCTTGCAATACTTTTATATTTTTTTAATACAAGAGTGTGATTACGTTATGGTTGGTGGTTATTATATTTATACGTAGGGCTGCTTTATACGTCCTGATTTCCCCAGATTTGTCCTAGCTGGGAAGGGCATCCGGGGTGGTTTCTAAGAAGTATTCACTATTTTTAGAAACGTATTTTTTTCATTTTGCTATTTTTGTTCGTCTTCTATTCCAGTAATTAGTTATGATGTTGTACATAGCATTTTCCGGGGACAACAACAACCCAAACTTTAGTGGAACAGAGACAAAAAAAAGTCCCCGCAAACTAAAAGGAAAAATGCCATCACGTGACGCGTCACTTTTCAATTCAAAACTTGTTTAACGACGCTTGAGTCAATAAAAGTTTGGTATTAACTAGTAACTTACCTATTTTATAGTTTATTTTTAATTTGGTGCCAAAATAGAAGAGAGTTCCTAATATTTTTGTTAGGCAAGTTCCTACCTAATTTTCTTAAAAGGAAGGTTGAAGGTTGTGTTAGTAGAGTACGATAGATGTAACCTAAATATTATATCATTGGAGCTATTTAAGATATATACATTTGTTTGTGTTTATGCTCAGCATTCCCAAGTAGGCGAAGGTTATTTTATTAAATAAATATTCATATTTTTTTAATACTTTCAAAGGCCTCCGGGGAAAAGAACCCGATTTCGACCAAATGTCCGGGGTTTTCAAAATTTTTGACCAGTTTCAGCAATATAAATGATGGCAGCCCTAGTTATGCCGTGAGATTGGGCTTCACGGTTTCTTTCAAGCCAGTAGTACAAACAGTAAATTTCTAGTTTATATCTTAGTATAGCAATCAATCTACTACCTATAACTACTAGTCTAAACATTTTTCGTGTTGAAATAAGATGCGTTAAAACAATGCTATTTTTAATTTGTAAGATAACTTCATAGCGATAAGAGCCTTGAAACGTGACTTGTATATTTACATGTTATTTTCTGTTTATCAACATATTAAAGTTCATTTGGTTTAACCTTTCCTTAGGAGCCGTTTTAGCTGATTGTTATACTTATAACCTATGGCTTAATCATGATAACTTATATTAAGTACAGCATTCAAGCGTATGAGGCTTGTGGTCAATCAGGTTCAAGGGAATTTTATCTTTAAGGTTAGACTGGTCGTACGTAGGAACGTACGTTCCTAATGTTCCAATCGTAATTAAGGCAATACATACTTACTTAGAACTTATCATAGCGAAATATAGTGTAGGCATTGTTTAACCAAGTGACAGTTCAATTGACTCGTAAAAGAAAATAATTTGTATTAGACCTGATACTAGACAGTCAACTAGGTAATCATTTAAAGCTACATGATGGACAGTTTGGGTTTAGGGCGGGACTGTCATCAACGGAGAGTGCAATATACACACTTAAGCACACCGTAAGATACTATGTTGATAGGAAAACTCCAGTTTACGCATGTTTTCTTGATTTATCAAAAGCGTTCGACATGGTATCTTACGAAGTGCTATGGAAGGAGCTGAGGAATACTAGTTTGCCATCAGAAATCTGTTCTGTTTTTGATTATTGGTACAAAAAACAGGTTAACTATGTTAAATGGGCTGGAGAGCTTTCCGATGCGGGTTGGTGTGTGGGGTTAGACAAGGAGGACTACCTTCTTTTTTTTTTTCTTTTTTTTACTTAGGGAAATCCTCATGGATACCACCGAGCTGCGGGGGCAGCAAAGTGATTATGTCGGACTCTTACCGACTAAAACCCCACGGTGTTCCACAATACGCCTTGTGCCGGGGCTACGGGTACGCTTTCGCACTCGTCCGCGGCCCCGACGGCGCTGGTCCTGTTGAGGACCCCCTCCTGGTTGGGATGGAGCTGAGCCATTCCCAATCCCATGAACGCCATTAAAGAACGCACAGAACACCGTGCGCACCACCTTGAGGCCTTATGCTGGGACAGACACCCCCGTGTCCACCACCTAGGCCTCAGGGGATTCAGAAGGGAACGAATTCCTCCTCCAACTCCCGGCGTTGAGCTCCACATGGCCTCCCACATCCATTGTCACCACCCAGCACCGCACAGCTACAGTCGTCCTCTGTCCAGCGCAGTACCGAGCAGTGAGTCAGGATTTGAAAGACCATGGAGCACGTCACACTCCGAGCACTACAGCAATACAGTAGTGCTGAGAGCGGACCAACTCCTCAGGCCTGCACCAAAGTGCCCGGGCCCCCCCTCCTCGAGCCGGTGCCGAGCACCCGGGCCCCACCTCCTCGAGCCTGCGCCGAGCGCACTGGGCCCCACCTCCTCGGGCCTGCACCAAAGTGCCCGGCCCCCCCCTCCTCGAGCCGGTGCCGAGCACCCCCTCCTCGAGCCGGTGCCGAGCACCCGGGCCCCCCCTCCTCGAGCCTGCGCCAAGGCGCCCGGGCCCCCCCTCCACGTCACATTCCCCGCACTACTACCGACTACCTGAGTGGAGGCAGGTTACCCAGCAGCAGCGCAGAGAATGGACGCAACATCCTCCGGTCAACCCGTCACTCCCAACACCACCGCATGGAAAGCAATGCTGGATGCAACGGGTCAAACCCCCCGTCACTCGGCATCCCGCCAAGTCCGCCTTAGCACAAGATGAGAACAAAGATAATAGCTCTTTGCAGGGGTTCCCATCCTGCCGTCCAGGTAGAAAAACTAGCCAGACCCCCTTTCCTTCATCCACTGTGCCCCCTGCTCATCAGGGGGACACGCGGAGAAGCCTCCGCCAGAAAAATCTGACCACCACAGCGCCTGGTGGTTTCAGTTACATCTATTTCTGAAGGAAATAGACAAAACAGGCGGCAACCACGAGAAGGAACACATCGTCAACAGAAGGTCAACAATGTGCATAACCACCAGACTTGCCTCAGGGATCTACACGACCTGCGCTCTCCCCCAAGACCGACGCCTCCTTACCCATCCGGGACGAGTAAGGAAGGCCTGGATTTATCCAAAACAAGCAGCGCGTAGCATGCAAGCTAGGACTATGCAACTATTAATGGATAAACCCAGACCTCTCCTAAGCTCTTTAACTTATATGTTAAGGAGCTGATAGAGGGCCTCAGCAGCATGCAAGTCGGCTGCTCCATTGATGGAGTCCCTGTCAACAATTTAAGTTATGCAGACGACATGGTGCTGCTGGTGCCCTCTGTTAGCGCTGTCCGGAAGCAGATCCGTTTCTGTGAAAAGTACGCTATAACCCATGGGTTGTGCGATAATGTAAATAAAAGCGAATGTTATTTAGTAAGGGTTGAACAGGTGCTGGTTGTGTGCCTCCCCTGCTGCTGAATGGTGTTCCTCTCAATAGAGTTAGCCAGTTTAAATATCTAGGGCATTTCATCATGTCAGCCTTTAGAACTCCACTGCTGAACATAGGCATCGCCCAAAGAGCGCCATGACGAGCGATCTTGTGCTACGTCCATCCACCGACTTCCTGCGATGGCTACAATGTCGTCGGTCCATCGTGTGGGGGTCTCCCCACACTTCGCTTGCTTGTTCGTGGTCGCCATTCGAGAACCTTTATTCCCCAGTGGTTGTCAGTTCTGCGAACTATATGGCCTGCCCATTGCCACTTCAACTTGCAAACTCTGAGAGCTATGTCGGTAACCTTCGTTCTTCTACGGATTTCCTCATTTCTGATTATATCACGTAGTGATAGTTAGCGACCACGTCTCAATGCCGTATGTCATCATTGGCAACACGCACTGATTATAAACTTTCGTCTGAGGCTCTGCGGTACCTGCGACGAGAAGATATGGCGTAATTTCCCGAACGCTGCCCATCTGAGTTGGATTCGTCGATTGACCTCTTTGTCGATTGACCTCTTTGTCGAAGTTGGATCTACCCAATTGGATCGTCTGACCCATGTAGACATAGTGATCAACAGCTTCGATAATATCGTTCCCAACATAAACCGGCATGGGTACGACATGGGCATTTGACATGATGTTCGTCTTGCCCATGTTCATTTTAAGACCCACCTGTTGGGAAACAATATTGAGGTCACTGAGCATTGTGCTTAGGTCTTCCAGGGTTTCAGCCATGATGACTATATCATCAGCAAATCGAAGGTGAGTGATGTATTCGCCATTGATGTTAACACCAAATCCGTTCCAGTTCAGAAGCTTGAATATATCTTCCAGTGCAGAGGTGAACAGTTTCGGAGAAATAACGTGTCCCTGTCTCACCCCTTTTTGCAGCTGGGTAGAATTCGTGCTCTGATCCTGAAGACGAACTGTCATGGTGGCTTTGCTGTACAAACACTTCAACACTTCGATGTACCGGTAATCAATCTGGCACCGCTGTAATGACTGTAGCACTGCCCAGGTCTCGACTGAATCAAAGGCTTTCTCGTAGTCCACAAACGCTAGACATAGTGGCCGATTATACTCTTCGGTCTTCTGTATAATCTGCCGGAGCGTATGGATGTGGTCTACGGTGCTAAAGCCTTTCCGGAATCCATCCTGTTCGGGAGGCTGAAAGTCGTCAAACCTACGAGCGAGACGGTTTGTAATTCTTAGGGCCTATAATTCTTCAAGAGGGTTTTATCACCTTTTTATGAACAAAACCACTACGCTCCTGCGCCACGCCTCTGGCGTAGTACCCCCGAGGATGACGGGGTTAAACAGCTTCTGAAGGACTTTAAGTACCGGTGTTCCACCCGCTTTCAGTAGCTCTGTCGTTATTCCGTCCTCCCCTGGTGCCTTGTTGCTCTTAAACTGTTTGAGAGCCATTCTGATCTCGTATAGGCTGACGTCCGGGATATCTTCGGTATAATGTCGGGTCAAACGGGCTCTTGCATCGCTAGTCCTGCTAGGAGGACTACGCGATGAGGTGTATAATTGTCCATAGAACTTCTCGAGCTCACTCAAAATATCTGGCTTCGACGAAACGATGCTGCCACTGTCGGTTTTCAGCTTCGTCAACAGGCTTTGCCCAATAGACAGATCTCTTGCGAACACTTTGCAGCCCTTGTTCCGCTCTATTGCCTTCTTAATACAAGTTGTATTATAGGAACGCAAATCGTGTCGCATTGACTTGGAGATCTGTTTATTAAGCAAGCTGTAACTCGACATATCCACTGAAGACTACAGCCTCATCTCGCCTCGTTCTGCCATAAGTTTGAGTGTATGCTCAGGGAGTTTCTGTGTTCTTTTCTTGTCTTAAAAAACTCCGACCCGACCGCGTGGACAATTTCCACCAGCCCATTATTAAGTTCGTCTACTGTATCGCATTCGGTAAGGATTTGGAAGCGATTTTGGAGCTCCCAACTGAAAGCTCTCGGGGTTTTGGATTTGGGCAGGACTTGGGCAAAGAGTAGAAGCGAAAGAGTAGTTGGGCATCAAACGAGATCTCTCCAGCTTAACGTTGATATTCAATGAGCCTCTTACCACGCGGTGATCACTGCCGGTCTTAACCCTGATGATCACAGAGACATCATTGATTATATGCCAATAGGTCGTCCAAATGAAATCTATCTCGTGCTTATGACCGCAGGGGTGCAGCCACGTCCATTTCCTGGACGGGCGCTTCTTGAAAAAGGAGTTCATCATAAAGAGTCTCTCCTTCTCCATGAAGTCGGCCAATCGCTGACCCCTTTGGTACCGCTGTCCAAATCCAAACTGCCCCTCTCTCAGTTCATCGCCATTCCTCATGCCCAGCCGTGCGTTGAAGTCCCCCATCACCACTGTGAAGTGTGTTTTCAGGGCATGTATGGCATTAGAAATGTCATCATACATAGCCTCCACTTCATCGTCCGTCGGCGTCGGCGTTTCGACTGTGGGGCATACACCTGTATGACCTTCAACGAATACCGTTCGGTAATTCTGAGTATAAGGTATGCCACTCTAATCGAAACGCTTTCGATCATCACAATGTTGTTGACGAGGGACTTGTGGAAGAGAAACTCGACACCATGTTGGGACTGCTGGCCGCCCTCCCGGTAATAGAGTAAGTTTGAATTGAGGGTCATCGTATCCTCTCCCTCTCTTCGGACTTCTGATAACCCTATTATACCCCAGCGCAACTTACTACTTCTTCCAGCTCTATCAACCTCATCGGTCCTCAAGGTGCGTGCGTTATAAGTTGCCAGGTCCAGAGATCGTGGGGGTTAATAGCTGGTCGTGGGGGTTACTACCAACCGTTCTACTGTAGTAGCTTATGAACAACATATACTCAAAAAACCATCAATACTCTGCGAATCCAGTATAATAACGCTTTAAGAATGCTGATGCGGCTCCCACGCTTCTGCAGCGCATCTACCATGTTTATGGAGGCGCGTACTGATGGTTTCACAGCCATGCGGAAGAAAATTGCAGGCTCCGTGAGAGCGGCAACAGCATTTTGAAAGCTGTCACAGATAAATTTGACTGCTCGTTTTGATGCACCACATTCGAGTGTTGATCCGATAGCACAGCACAGATGATATGACCCTATCTATGTTATTGGTTTTGTTTGGATGGCCTATGATTGTGATCAGATCGCAGTCATTTTTATTATATATTTTTTCTAATGTGTTTGTCTAATTTTATTATTTGATTTGTATGTTTACTACCATTTATAATTATTACAATTTCGAAATACTATGTACTACGAGAATTAATGAAAATGGATCATTGTGTCTTATAAATAATAAATGATTTGATTTGATTTGATTTGATTTTGATTAGTAAAGCTGTGAAGGTAACATTGATTAGTAACGAAGTTAGTTTTTTATTAGTGCGAGGTGAGTGAAGTATCTTTCAACAAATGTGCCCCAATTTCCATAAATTATTGAATAAAAGTAGACCGAATCAAGATTGATTTGTAAATTGAATTCTGAATCAATGTATGGTGGCAACAGTACAACCCTTCCAACTCTAAAAGTTCGGCCAAATATCGAATCCTCGAAGCTATTGGAGCAGCCGCGCTGTGTGTGTTCAGTGCCTAAAACTACTCGTATTATAATTATCCAATAATTGATTTCCATGAGATTGATGGTAGATCTAAACTGGAATTTGAATACATTGTGTTAGAGAATTAGGCTTCTGTTCCATTTCCTAACAGATTAATTTGTGATAATACCTACATACAATTTTATTTCCGCAGTGATCCTGCCTGATCGCCATTCTGAATTCAAATGTTTCGAACAAGTTTAGAGTTGCGTTTATCAATGAAACTGGTAGAGCTACATGTTTACGAACCAGAAATATGTTTAATATTTTTGCAATATTTTTGTAGTAATTGGACAGAATAAACTATTGAACTACCTTAAACATTTAAATGACACCAAAATAGTTTGTAATTATAAATACTTTAAAAACCAGATAGATCTATATTGTTTAAATAGTTAAGCGCACGCGTTATCTCGCTACGCGCAAATGAAAAGGTATACTATGGATAATGATATAATTAGGTCTTTTACCTAGCAAAAATCGAATACGGTCTGCTTAATTTAAATCAGTTAAAATTAGCATCGTAGGCGAACCAAGTGATCTACTTAATCGTCTGATATTGAAGCATATTCCCTATAAAGCATACTAGATGGATCTTGCAACGCGTGTTGGTGACATTCCTCCTCGGGAGAAACTAGCTGGGCAGCATTCAGGCACATACAGGGCAAGCCGCGCGCGAGCATGTACCGTTAGTAAATGCTCTAGGGATGTCAACGTTTTTAGGGTTCCTTGGTCAAACAAGGAAGGAACCCTTATATTTTCTGTATTACCGTCTCGTCTATCTGTATGATAGATTAATTGTATTAAGACACTACAAGGTTGAAATTTGGCACGTGCATAGAAATAATATAACCGCTACATACGAGTTTACACGAAACGTGAAAAATATATATATATATATATATATATATGTATATATATATAGTATATACATATATATATACATATATAGTATATAATATATATATTAGTGTGGCGCCCCTGATAAATAGTGAAGTTTTTTTAAACTTGACCTACTCTCTCATTGGAGTTTTTATACATGTTTTTTATTTGGATCTGTTTACAAAAGATTCGGCTATGAAGTTACTTTTAACTGTGAGATGCATGGTACCCCATTAACTCTGTAAAGAAGTTTAAAAATATCAGCGAAGTGTGGAATACTAGTGCATAATAGTAACACAATTATCAAAGCTATTTACAAGTTAACGAGCTATACCCGAGTCCCGACCCAGGTTACGTGTAGTTCTACACGCGTCATCTCTGAAGAAATTCCATAGTGAACAAAACTCCACCGTAAAAATAACTTTGTTCTCACATCTAGTAAAAACAAATAACGTGATTTTATTGTTGCAAAAAAACTGTGGCGTTTTTCGAACCAACTTTTCTCTTTTGTAGTAAACTGAAAGTATGAATTATCTAGAAGTTTCTATGGGGTTCGAAAAACACCACAGTTTTTTTGCATCTGGTCGGTATGGCTACGGCACCCAGTCTTTGCGTATCTAACACACACTTGGGCTTTTTTTTCTATAGCAGTAATCTCTAAATTTTTTATGAGGGTCAGTTGCTACTAGCATATCAATATACTAGCAAGAAAAAAATACTTTGCTTTCCTTGATATGTTACAGGAATCTTCTTTTTCTCTTGTTTACCTATTTTTTTTTGTATTCCCACTGCTAGGCAAAGGTCTCCCCCATTGTCTTCCACACGTCTCTATCCAAAGCGAAATTCAGCCAGTTAGGTTGATAGGCGATTAAATCGTCGCGCCACCTTTTGTGAGGCCGGCCACGACGTCGCCGATCGTCTTTGGGCTCCTATTGTGCGACTACTTTTGCCCATCTTTCTGGGTGCATGCGGTCTACATGCCCTGCCCAATCCCATTTCAAATTAGCACAATTGAAACCTGCATCAGCAATATATATAGTATTTCGAACACGATCTGTCCTTTTGACTCCGAGTATGCTCCGCTCCAAGGCTCTCTGGCAAACCTTGAGCCTGAACTTTTGCGCTTCAGTCAATGACCAAGTTTGCGCACCGTAGGTTAGAACGGGTAGTACACACATGTCAATGAGGGTACGCTTTAGTGATAGAAAAAGGTCACCCTTCATCAGCGTCTTCATAGACCAGTAGCTCCTCCAGAAATTCTCAATACGGCGACCGATCTCTTTGTCCTGCCGATTTTTGAAGGAGACTAGCTTGCCCAAGTAGATATATTCATCGACGTAGCGTAGTACATGTCCATCTACCTCAACCCTACGTTTAGTGTGGTCATGATTTGGGTCTTTGACCAAGTCCAACCTCAAGGCTTGCCGTGCTCAGGTCTTGTAGCATTTGTTGCAGTTCGGATGCAGTCGGAGCAAAAATAACAATGTCATCCGCAAATCGCAAATTGGTTAGTCTTCTTTTTCTCTTGTTTACCTATTTTTTTTGTATTCCCACTGCTAGGCAAAGGTCTCCCCCATTGTCTTCCACACGTCTCTATCCAAAGCGAAATTCAGCCAGTTAGGTTGAGAGGCGATTAAATCGTCGCGCCACCTTTTGTGAGGCCGGCCACGACGTCGCCGATCGTCTTTGGGCTCCTATTGTGCGACTACTTTTGCCCATCTTTCTGGGTGCATGCGGTCTACATGCCCTGCCCAATCCCATTTCAAATTAGCACAATTGAAACCTGCATCAGCAATATATATAGTATTTCGAACACGATCTGTCCTTTTGACTCCGAGTATGCTCCGCTCCAAGGCTCTCTGGCAAACCTTGAGCCTGAACTTTTGCGCTTCAGTCAATGACCAAGTTTGCGCACCGTAGGTTAGAACGGGTAGTACACACATGTCAATGAGGGTA
The DNA here is from genome assembly GCA_946251855.1 of Alsophila aescularia. Classification (NCBI taxonomy): domain Eukaryota; kingdom Metazoa; phylum Arthropoda; class Insecta; order Lepidoptera; family Geometridae; genus Alsophila; species Alsophila aescularia. The sequence goes on from OX276378.1 coordinate 45,687,541, forward strand.
CGCTTTAGTGATAGAAAAAGGTCACCCTTCATCAGCGTCTTCATAGACCAGTAGCTCCTCCAGAAATTCTCAATACGGCGACCGATCTCTTTGTCCTGCCGATTTTTGAAGGAGACTAGCTTGCCCAAGTAGATATATTCATCGACGTAGCGTAGTACATGTCCATCTACCTCAACCCTACGTTTAGTGTGGTCATGATTTGGGTCTTTGACCAAGTCCAACCTCAAGGCTTGCCGTGTTCAGGTCTTGTAGCATTTGTTGCAGTTCGGATGCAGTCGGAGCAAAAATAACAATGTCATCCGCAAATCGCAAATTGGTTAGTTTGGTATCGCCGACGTCAATGCCTTATGCTGTCCAGGGGTCCACTAGTGTCTTAAATATCTCTTCCAAGGTAATGGTGAATAATTTTGGAGAAAGCGGATCATCCTGTTTTACTTCTTTCTCTATTTTTAAATGGGGACCGGATGCATGTAGAGCTAGAAGAAGAAGAAGAAGAGATAGAAGCTGTGTTGTTGTTGTATATAATTTGTAAGAAGTCTATGTAGGTTTTATCTAGCTGTTGATTTTGTAATGCAGTAAATATGGCTGAATGTTTGATGCTATCAAATGCCTTCGTGTAATCCACGAAAGCCAGATAAAAAGGTTTATTGAATTCCGAGTACTTCTCGATGACCTGATTGTGTGCGTGGAGGTGATCGATAGTGGAGAAGCTAGGGCGGAAGCTTGCTCTGTTGGTTGGTGGGTGTCCAGTTTACCATCTATCCTGTTTTGAATTATTTTTACATACGTTTTATACAGATGTGACACTAGGCTAATGGGTCTGTAATTACCTATACTAGTCTTGTCCCCTTTCTTGTAAAGGAGAATAATATTCGAGTACCACATCTCTTTCGGAATTCGACCTGTCTGTAGAATGGTATTAAATAAGTTGGTGAGGTGTGGAAGCAGAGTGCGTGAACCAATCTTTAGAGCTTCCGTAGTGATACCATCCTCTCCAGGACTCCCATCATATTTCATAGTCTTGATGGCGTTATGAACTTCTAGGCCAGTCATGGAGGAGACTGTATCAGGGCGGAAGTAATCTGTTAGTTAGTTGTCTTTTGTATTGTCGGAGTAGATATTTTTGTAGAACTGTGTGCTTATTTCTACTAGTTTTTCGCGACTGCTATGTTACACTTCATTTTTGTCTTGCAAACTGTTTATCCAACATTTTCCTTTCGAGATCCCATGTTTTGCCACCCTGAGTGAACTGTGCTTTTCTAGTGCTACCTTTACTAAATGGCAATATAATTTCCTTATATCATGCCTGATACTATGTTTTACTTTTTTGTCGATTTTTCTATATTCATTGGCGCCAATTTCTAAATCTATTCTTTTACTAGGACTTTCTACAGGAATCTAAGTTTCCTTAACCTCATACTTAGTATTCAACTGTAGTAGTAGGTTAATTTAGTACATTTCATGTTGTCACATTACTACCACGTATAATATTATACCATTTATTAATTCATCTAAATACCTTTAGGTATATTATGCTAGACGTTGGCACGATCTGCCCTATTGGTCTGGGGTTTGATACATTATTTTGTAATCAGACTATAGAATATGAGGCAGGGAAGGGACGCGTATTCCAAAACCATTATTGAAGTCAGCGCTGAGGCGCGCCGGGGCACGCAATGTTTTGTTTCTTCTTTTAAGCTGAAACCATTGCGTGTTACAGGGCTAGAACGCTCTGAGCTGAGCGCCGTAGCGCTGGGTTCAACAATGTTTTCGGAATTCGTGGAAGAGACCTATTGTAGAGAACAATATTTTTTGGTAAACTTGATGCATGGAACTAACTCGCTTATCCTATTAATTAAGAAATTTTATTAATTATGCTTATTTTTGCTTCGCAGTTTTGTATTAGAGGTGAAAGTCATTACGAATAATAATGAGTAATGAGTATTGTCATTGAATGGTGTAGAGATAATCACATGATATTAAACGCCTCTAAATGTTTCCATATAAAAATAACTAGAAACAAGAATATAATACAATCCGACTACTCCATTGATGGAGTTCGCTTGGAGCAGGTGAATTGTATTAGGGACCTGGGAGTGCTGGTTGATAGCAAGCTCTCTTTCATACAGCACACTGATAGTGTCGTTGGCAAAGCTGCGAAAATGGTTGGCCTTATTAAGCGAAACTGCAAAGACTTCAAGAGACCGGCATCGTTACGTTGTCTGTTTAATGCTCTTGCACGAAGTCATTTAGAATATGCTTCGACAGTATGGAACCCTACATATAAAAACCACATCGACAGAATTGAACGAGTCCAACGCCGGTTCACCCGGTTTCTTGCTTATAAAGATACAAATATGCTCAAGAATCTGGACTACCCTCAGCGCCTAAGTTTTCTCAAAGCAGATTCACTACATGAACGACGTAACATCATTGATTTGGTTAACTTTTATAAAATTCTTAATGGATTGTTGAGTTCTCCTGAGTTGTTGTCTGAGATCGCGATTACGGTCCCACGCCCTAATTTTAGGTTAAAAACCCGTATTTTTTTAAGTCCCGACAGAGTAGAACAAAATTGGGTTGCAATTCACCGCTAAACCGTATTATTAATAGCTACAATAACTTGTACAAGGATAACCCAAGCCTAGATATCTTTGATGCTAGTTTGTCTCATTTTAAAAAAGAGGCTCATAGAGCCATTTCGGAAGCCTGATTGCTTCACGTTAATGTCATATTAATGTTACTTTTAGGTTTATTATTTATTTTATATTATTTTGTTTAATACTACTTATATTTATAATACCATAATATCTAAGTTTCAAATTGACTTCTATTATTTTTTTGATTTTATTAGTTTATTCTTATATTTATATTTAAGTATTATAAATTAACCTAATGTTGTGTTTTTACTATACAGTGTTGTATACACCTGTAATTGATTGGTTCACCTAATCTGTATGTACCCTTATCCTAAGCTAACTATTAATGTTTTATGAATTGTTCGTTGGTGTGTCTAAATGAATAAATAAATAAATAAATAAATAAATAAATAAGTAAGTATTTTGGTAATTTTTGGTCTGTTCCACTATGATCCACTGCACAAATCCTTTGATGGATTTGATTTTACATTTTATTTCACTCTAATCCATTACCGGGATAGATTAAATTCCACTGCTTAATAAATTCCAATTTAATGGTATATTTCCAGAATTGTTATTTTTTGTTCCTCTGTCCTATGTCTTGGTTCGGTGTCACACTTATTTACTTCTATAGATACGTACATAATTAATGACTATACTTAGTATAATTGATTGATAGATTATAGATATGATCGGAAAACTTCTGGATCCTTCTAGAAACCTCATAGAAACTTCATCGAACCTACTAGAAACTTCATACTTTCAGTTTCAGTCAAAGGAGAAAAGTCGGTTCGAAAAACGCCAGACAAGTTTACGCCAAACAGTTTTTTTGTTTAAAATGAAGAAGATACTTTAGTACCCTAAAAACTTAATATTAAAGAGATGTTTGAATAACTTAATGATATTTTGCTGGTTCTCGATATAAATTAACTGTACTGGAAAATAAATGGAAGAGTGGCTATGACATACTTGACATTGCCTGTTTGCCATCATAATAATTACTAGCGCTAACTATCATAGCTAGATATCAGCAAAGAAGTGCGAAAATATATGTTCAACAAATAGCCCTGTGGATTTGTTCAGTGGATTAGAGTGGAACAGGGTTAGTTTCTTGTAATTTAGGCATTATAGGTATCCTCGTATCGTACCTAGTTTAATCTGTTCAATTTAAAATTTTTACTAACTACATACTTTGTACATTAAACGAGCAGCTTGTAGAGACATAGTACGATAAAGCCGGCACTTCATCCACCTGGTAATAAACTTCAAAATCTTTACAGCCGAACATTATTCATACCGCGTAAAAAATATTTCGTGTCGAATCATTTTACGGACTAAGAGCAGCACAGTTTTTGTTCCCGAAATCTAGATTATTACTAATACTAGTTCTACAAGGCTATGTTTTTAATATACCTACAAAAACTGGACTGCCCATCGGATGACAGCACGTTAATTTAGATTCGATAAGTGTTCCATGGCTACGTGAGATGGATGGAAGTAATGACCGGCCTTGAGGAATGCCGTACCAAACCATACATTGAATAATCTATTATGAGAGTTGAGCTAGTACTAAGTTTGAATGCTATTATTTTATATATCGACTAGCTGTGCCTGCGGCTGGTTATTTTTCTGGGATAATAGTATCCTAGGTATATTTTATGCTACAACAGCCCCGCCAACAAATTAACTTGCTTCGGAGGGCATGTTAAGCTGTCGGACGTCGGTCCCGGCTGTTATTGATTAATAGCAGTCGTTAAGCCATGTCAGAGGCCCTTGGGCGGCCTGAAAACAGAGGCCAGCACTACCTCATACGACAAACAACAGGTATATTTTATTCGAGGTCCGAAAATACCTACCTATAAGGTACAATATACCAAATTTCGTTCAGCCGTCAAATGTTTTTTTATCGAATTGCTCGACTTCTTTTCATTGGACTGAGATACCAAGTACACCAGTTTTTACGTCAAACCCTAAGCTATCCAGCGGTGAAAACAGAATCGCAATCGGTACATTTGTTTTACAGAAGTTATTTATTTCAAGTACTCTAGATCAATCTTTTTTAAATATCTTAATTGTACAGACTTTGTTTTCGACTGCTTTATTATAAGTATAAATAGACTCAAAAGGAAAAAGGCCTTCAATTCAATCCGATTTGTATGTTTTTGTATAATTATTAGACCTATAGTGTGGTCCCATATAAATACTAATTACCAAAATTTGTATTATATTTTTTCAGTAAATCCATCTGAAGTCGATTTTTTGCACTAAGAATGATTGCATGTAGTCGGAGGGAAATGAGGAGATTTCTTTATAAAAAGAAAAGATCTCACTTCTATAATAAATGGTACTCTCTATGTTGCAAATAACCTACACTCACAGACAGAACCACGTCCATTGTGTTGTATGGCGTCCCATGTTTTGAAGTGAGTCTTTAAAATCACTCCGATACATACGGGGGGTACCATGACTAAAAGAGCGACCGTAACGGTAAGAGGTATATCGTCTCTCTTTTATAACTCTGTAACTATGAGCCCCAGAGACCTAATTTTAGTGTTTTATTTTTATTTTTGACAAAATACTTAGGCTGGAAGCACAGAGCAAACTCAGCAAAAATGATGTTTTTGTGAGCTGTGTGAAACCGAAATAAATTTCGGTTTTACTTGTTAGCGATTATATAGGGTAGTGTATTGATTTTCGTGTTGTTGTAAAGATCTCGTTGAGAACATTCGTTACAACATGAAAAAGTTTACAATAGGTCTACATAAAGACTAAGTAAATTTAAAACATGGGCTCTGTGCTGTGTTCTGCGAGTCTGTCTTTGCATAGCTTAAAACTGAATAAATAAATGTTCACCGCGCACCCTGAGAGACAATTAAAATTTGTTAATATGAACTTTAATAATTTTAATTATTTTCCACTCTCTTACACCCCCGACCCCTTGAAGTTTATGCGTCTAAATAAGGGTAACTAAACAGTTTCGTGTCATTTTTCTAAATGGCTGTAATATATTTATTTTTTTAAGTTTTCAACCCTCATTATTTGAGCTATTTTCTAAAAACTGAATCGACAAAAAATAACCATATAATTATTGAACCTGCTCACAAAATTTCATGAGAACGAGCTGAAACGGAGACGCTTCGCGCTCACTCGGTCAATTATATACTAGCTTTGCCCATTTCGCCCGCGTGGTCATTTCTCTGGATTATGTTTACCATAAGTACTATTCCAGGACCTAAAATACCAATACTCAAATTCTTTCAGCTGTCAAATAGATTTTTGCTCGGCTACTACTTACTTACTTTAATCGGTTTGGGCGTAACACAGACCTCTTTTTTATTATTTCTTTCTTTTAAGACCAGGCTCTGCTTTTTTGGGGTTTTTTCCTTAAATATGCTGGGTCAACCACAAACCTGATAAATGTGAAACTTAACATACATGTTTTTGAGATCTGAATCTCTCTAGGACTAAGACAAAAACATGATTAACAGAATTTCAATCGATACATTTTCTTATCAAAAATTACGTTATTTTTAGTAATGTTAACATTTTTCTACTCAACGGCTTAAGTTTTATCTCTAAAATAAATCTCACAGCAAGAAAGGTAGGTGGCAGGGGAGTGGGGAGTGGGAAAATGTAACCTTGGAGCCTGGCCTTAATTTTAATTCTATACATCGATAGATACATCGATAGATACATCGATAGATACATCGATAGATACATCGATAGATACATCGATAGATACATCGATAGATACATCGATAGATACATCGATAGATACATCGATAGATACATCGATAGATACATCGATAGATACATCGATAGATACATCGATAGATACATCGATAGATACATCGATAGATACATCGATAGATACATCGATAGATACATCGATAGATACATCGATAGATACATCGATAGATACATCGATAGATACATCGATAGATACATCGATAGATACATCGATAGATACATCGATAGATAAATCGATAGATACATCGATAGATACATCGATAGATACATCGATAGATACATCGATAGATACATCGATAGATACATCGATAGATACAAAGATAGATACATCGATAGATACATCGATAGATACAAAGATAGATACATACAAATGAAGTTAAATAAAAGCTTTTAAAAAAAAGTATTTCCTGAGTTCGAGCAAATCAGACAAAAAGCGCAAGATCCCTGATAGCAGAAAGGTCAAATCATTGACCCATTCAAACAGCATTAACCGACTTAAGTAGGAAGTCGATTAATCTGATTTGATGATTTCAATTAATGTATCATGTTTACCTCAGTGAGAGCGGCTGCTTCACTCGAATGATGCAATTCCTGGATTCTGACTCACTCGAGTCAGACTAGTGACTAAACGCTATTCTGTGACATCATCTCATTGTGACACACTATCTCTGCATTATTCTATGACACCATTAGCAGTTACGGAGTTATTTGGTAATATTCTGTGAATCTTTGTGTTGGTGTGGTGCCGAAGCCGATGAATCAAAGATTTTGATGCGATGTGATGGTCTGAATATTTATTAACATAATGTTATGCTAATAACAAACCTAAAAATATACATAGTTCTTTAGAAAGTCTCACTAGATCCAAGACAAACAAGTTACTTTTATGTGTAAATAGTTAAGTTTCTTTTTATTTATATTTTAAAATGAACTTTTGTTTTTGTACGTTTTATCTTGTAAATAAATTCCCTCAGAATGAAAATACATACTTCTATGTTAGTCACAATTAATATTTCTTTGTTAGGATTTTCATAGAATGTTATGAATCATAAAAAATAGCCTACAAAATAAGTACATCAGTTTCGTTGAAATATAAATCAGTACTGAAGTACCTATTTATATTTCAACGAAAGTGTACCTATTATAGGAGTACCTATGATAGTACCTATTATATATATAATAGGTACTAGAAACAAACTACCAACTACTCCTATAATATGTTACTAGCAGTGCCCGCGGCTTCGCTCGCATGGTATTTTTTCTGTATCCTAAATCAATTTTATTCAAGTATCCGCAATGCGATCAGTTTCAATCAGATTTTAATTATCCGTGCACTTAAATGCCGCATATTAGAGTTGATATTGCTATGTCCTAGTTTGAAAATATGATTGCAACTAGTCACAATGACTTATGTAATACCAATGCTGGATCACAAGTACATATAAGGTGCAATATACAAAATTTCGTTTAGCCGTCAAAAAGTAAGTAAACCAATTGTAAATGTAGTGTTTATCGATTGCTCGGCATCTACTCATCTCATTGAGATACATTGTATATAAGTTTTTAAGACAAATCTTAAGCTATCCATCAGTGAAATCATATCGCAATCAGTATAGTAGTTTATACGTGATGCGCGAACAAACAGACAGACAGACAATTTTTGTAAATGTTATATAGGTACATGTTTAGTAGCTTATTTGAATATATTTTTAACTAGCTGCGCCCCGCGGTTTCACCCGCATCCCTCAGGACCCCTGCATTTTTTTGGGATAAGAAGTAGCCTATGTGTTAATCCAGGGTATAAGCTACCTCAATACCAAATTTCATCCAGATCCGTTCAGTAGTTTTTGCGTGAAAGAGTAACAAACATCCATCCATCCATACTTACAAACTTTCGCGTTTATAATATTAGTAGGATTAGTTTCTTAGTTATTTTCTTTGCGTGCTACCAGAGACATAAGTTAGATGAGGAAAAAGCCTTTAAAAGGACCGTAAACAAAATTCACTCAATGAGTAGGTATTCCTTGCTTTGTTTGTGTGGTCAGACACTTTTGAGTTAGATCATAAACGACAAAAAGTGTAATGTCACCTAATATGAATTATGTAGATATCTACTTTCTGATATGTATCACTAAGTTTGAATGATTGTGGATTACACGGCCTCGTGTAATCCACAATCATTCAAACATAGTGATACATATCAGAAAGCCATGATACATATCATCACATGCCTATGTGTTAATTTATATTACTCTACGTGCAAATGATTCCTCTTTGCCCCAAGTATAATTTCTGAAGTTTTAATTTTCAGTCGGTGGGTCTTAGGATTGCAATATCAGCAAGAGCATCTTTGAGTAGCGTTCGATCCCTACAGTTAAGTAAATAATTGTAACTAATGCTGTCACCCAGATGTTTCAACCTAAACAACCTATCCCAGGACACAAAACGGTTGAAAAGGCGACTAAGAAGCAGAAGAAAGTGAGTTTATTAATTGTTAAGTATTTAAGATGTTCCTATTCAATTATAGGAAAACTAGCTGCACACCTCGGTATTATTACCCACAGTATGACTGTGGAACTCTTTACCGGTTCCTGTAAGAAAAGCACAATCGTTGCAAAGCTTCGTCATTGTAATTTTTCACTTTTGGCTGAAACTATATATACCTCATGTATATTATTTATGTACCTACCATAAAATATTTATTAGTTTATTATAATGTATTACTAGTATTTGCTATTTACGGATTTATTACTTTGTTTGAAATCTTCTTTTCTTTCTTTTTTGGGTATTATACTCAAACTTTGCACACCAACAACAGCCTCTATTATATAGTCATGTTTCTCAATATAGCCTATGGTTGCCTGGAAGAGATCGCTGCTTAGAGATAAGGCCGCCGATTCTACTATATTTTTAAGTTTATTTTTGTTTGTAAGTGTTTCATTTGGTGAAATAAAGTGTTATCTATCTATCGATACAGAAGCCAAAATTGTATTTTATTTTATTTTTGTCTGTCTGTCTGTATCTTGGCTAGGCATCACGCCGAAACTACTGAATGAATTTAAATGAAACTTGGTATGATTTGAGTTCATACTACGAGGTAGGACATGAGATACTTTTAATCCCGAAAAATTAAAGGGTTCCCGCAGGATAGACGTTGAAAGTTATTTTAAAGAACACGTACCACGCTGAAAATAATGGACGGCTTTTGATGCAACTTGACACCGTATTAAGTTATATGATGGGTTAAAATTGAGGATACGTTTCCTCCCGAAAAATTTAAATATTCCTGCAGGATAGGGGTGGAAATTATTTAAAAGTACACGTATCACGCTGAAACTATTGGACGGATGTTGATGCAACTTGGCACAGACATATATCTATACTTATAATAAAGTAATAGTTACGAAAAAGGCTGTAAAAAGAAGATAAATAAAAAAATGCTCTTGGGTACTTAAAAAGGGTATTGAACACGAATATAAAATGTTTTTTAATCGCTCGCTCTGTCTGTTTGTCTGTATGTTTGTTCACGCATCATTTCATTGTTAGATAGCTTAGGGTTTGATTTAAAAACTGGTGTAATTGGTATCTCAATCTGGTGAGTTAGATGCCGAGAAAGTGATAAAAGTATTTTTGATGGCAAAATAAATTTTGATCAAATGTTGGAATATTGATCCTGGAATAGCACATTATAGTACTTTGAACCTAAAGAAACGACCACGCGTGCAAAGCCGCGGGTACAGCTAGTCAGCCAATATTAGTAGGTACACTGCTGGACATAGGCCTCCTCCACGTCACTGAGATCGGTCTTCAGCTCTCCTCGTCCATTTTCTTCCAGTCGCTTTTCGCAGGTCGACACTTCACCTGGCCACAGGGCGTACACTACACTACGTTTGTTTAAACGTGATCTCCGTTCGAGAACTCGTCTACCCCAACGGTTATCGTTATTAAACCACAAAATATAAATAATAATAATAAAAATCAATGAAATCAAGTTTACCAAAACCATGGTAATTACTACCAACATCAACAGTGGCTACTGAAAGCCGGAAAGTCGCCACCGCAGCGCCAGGATGTAGGAGACTGGCTGAGTGGCTGCTTGACTGCAGGACTGCGCCCTTGTGCTCCAGGACTGCGCCCATTTACCCGGAGGTCATAGCGTCTATGCGCTGACGCCAGGGTATACTTAGAGCAAATGTTCGAACCCCTTCCAACCGCCACTATACTCACACAGTAGAGAGAGACGGATGATGTAGAAAAACCGTAACGGTAACTTTGACACCTGTAATTTTAACATCTGTCACTAAGTTGACAACTGTCACTTCTCCCAACATTCAATCTAGCTGCGCTCCGCGGTGATGATTTTTAAAGGTATTTTTTCCGTTATTCCAGGACTTAAAGTGTCTACATAGGTACTAACATCAAAATGCGTTGAGCCCTTTCAACGTGAAGAAGTAACAAACACACTCACTCACTCAGTCACAAACAAGAATGATTAAAAAATACACCGTCACACCGCCAAATTGAAAGTGAAGCAATATATGTCAATCTGCTCGTACGCTCAAGCCTCAAGCACACACTCACACCATGTTATGCCGATCGGCCGCCACGTCGTAGAAATAAATACCTTATTAGTCGTGTTAAATCTGTTAAGTTCTCATGAAAAATCAAAAACAATGCAGTATTTTGTGATGACTTTGTTTTTTTGTGTCAACCACAAATTATCCACTCACGCACAAATACGCAGCCGCGATTTCCTATCTTCACTAGTTGGTTTGATGGTGAAGTTTCCGACTTTTTTTAAAACCTTCTTGTTCATAAAATTTCGCATTTATATTATATTTGATTTTAAAAATTAAATCAAATAACCATCTCTAGATCTCCATCTTTCATAGATTTAATAAAAAACTATATGCAGACATCTTTCCATCTTTAGAATACAATAACGACCATTTCGTTAACTTCACTAATTTTTAGTTACTAAGTAGGCAGCTTTAAATTCACATAAAAGCCATAGTTACGGACGGTAGTCATAGAGAGAGAAATAATTAAAATCCGAGTGTAACGTCAACGGCCCGAGCACAGACCGTGACGGGTAAACGTTATTTTTAATTTCAATTAATTATTATTTTGATGCATGCGCGCTAATTAGTGTTAAAATAATTCTTGCTCCAGCTCTATGCTCTGTAAAATATTGGGGTGTTTAATTGTTTATACAACAGTTTTAGTTTCGACGCTAACTGTATTTATTACTTACTAACAATTTGAGGTCGCTCAGAGAGCTATGGAGAGAGCTAAGCTTGGAGTTTCTCTGAAGGACAAGATTCGAAATGAAGATATCCGACGGAGAACCAATGTAACCAACATAGCTCTAAGGACAAGCAAGTTAAAGTGGCAGTGTGCTGGTCACATTTCCCGAAGAACCGATAACCGTTGGGGTAGATGAGTTCTCGAGTGGAGACCACGTTTAGGCAAACATAGTAGGACACGCTGTGGCCAGGTGGAGGTTATTGAATAAATAGACGCGACATTCTATCATTATGAAGACTGCGTTGCATTGCATTGATTTTTTTCAAGCCGTGACACTCTAAAACGTATAAATCATAACCACATCAGATTTTGTACCGTAGATTCTCACCAAACAACTATTCTGCCTACACAGCTATCTTCTCAATGTACACCACAACTTGTAGCTTTATTTATCGGGAAATATCATCCAGTAATAATTATTACCGTGCAGTTACCTTACTGTTACTACTATTTATTCTGTGCTGTTACGAAGCTATACGTACATGGTTATAATTAAAGCGGCGACAAGACAGCTACGAGATCAAAGCGAGCGGCCATAGACGCCCGACCAGACGGTAAGATACTCGCGGGGAAAGAAAGGGTGGTGGGGAGAATGAGGGGAGGTGAAGGGAGGGGTGGGGGAAGGCGAAGGCTGCGTTACGTCACGTTGATCCGGGTTCGTGGCCGCCGCACGCGCTGGATCGGTTGTCCATAGCCTAAACGCAAGCATAATGATGCAAAAAAATGGTAGCTGCATATTTAAAAGATTTTGTGAGGTAATGCTGGCCTTTAGTGTCAGAGTCTGTCAGACCGCCCGAAGGCCTCTGACAGGGCTTAACGACTGCTATTAATGAATAAAAGCCGAGACCGTGGAGGGCTTATCGTGCCCTCCGAAGCACGGAGCGACGGACAACCGCGCATATCTTAGAAAAGTCATGGGTGCGGAGTCCAGGACCGAACCCGGTATCGTTGGATTCTAAGTTGCACTATTGAACAGTTAGGCTACGTCGTCGCTCTATTAAAAGGTAGAGGAAAGGTTTTAAGTAAAAGTTTTTTTGTAACATAATATAAGATTCCTTTTTATATCCGTAATAAGCAGGCAGCGTTGGCGACGACGCGTCATTGAAATTATATTTGTCTTTGCAAAGGGACAACACTTTCCGACTCTCTTGTGCATTGCTTTTCAATGCTAAAAGTAGCATTTTACTATATTTAGTTAGCTATAATTATAACTCACCAATGATGTATGTTGGTACCTATACCGTTTATTCTTAAGCTAAGATAAATATTTACTCTTTCATATTTTTTAACGGGCATAAGCATTATCTATGTTCTTAAAATAGCTCTACCTTCAATTCTGGTTTGTCAGGGAAACCTCCGAAGATGAACACTTCGATGATTACTCATTTTAAAATCTTGTTTATAACAACTTATTGTACCTAGGAAGGTAGGAATTTATTATACACAAGCTATGCCCGCGGCTTCGCCACGCGTGGTGATTTCTTAAAATTAGGTACATGTAGGTTTAAAAGTAGGTACTCTATGTGCTATTCCAAGACTTAAAATACCAATATACCAACATTTGATCAAAATTTCTTCAGCCGTCATAAAGATTTTTATTTATTGCTTGGCTTCCAGTAATTGGATTGAGATACCAATAATAGCAGTTTTTAAGTTGAACCCTAAGCTATTCAACAGTGAAAACCACATCGCAATCGGTTTAGTAGTTTTTACGTGATATGCGAACAAACAGACATACAGACAGACATGTTTTAAATAAATGTTATATTCTTGTTCAGTAGCTTATTTTAAGTATCCTAGACCACTTTTTTTTTATCTTCTTTTTACAGACTTTTTCGAACTTATTGCTTTATTATAAGTTTAGGTATTTATTACTTAAAAATTAACATAGCTTTGTACCCCTATCCCGCAGGAACTTTTTTTTCGGAATAACTTGTATCCTTGATTTTAACCCATCATACAAACTATGAATGTGTCAAGTTGCATCAAAATCCGTCCAGTAGGTTCAGCGTGATACATGTTCTTTTGAATAATTTTCAACCAATATCCTGCGGGAACCCTTTAATGTTTCGGGATATAAAGTATCCAATATCCTACCTCGTAGTATGAACTCAAATCATACCAAGTTTCAATTGAATTCATTCAGTAGTTCCAGCGTGATGCACAGCCAAACAGACAAAAATGAAAAAAATACAGTTCTGGCTTCAGTATGGCATGCCTCAAAAAATATTTACAAAATATCTTCAATGTTTGGACCTGTTACAGTTATATTATAAGTATAGATATAAGCGACTCAAAAACTCTAATGAACTGTCTTTATAACTTAACTGATTTATTGGTTTATGATAAAAAAAAACATACAGGCATTAGCTAACCCCCATTCCTATATAAATGAAAAGAGACGTTTTTCCAACGTCTCGTTACTTTTTGGCGTTTTCTGTGTTGCGTTTATGTCAAAATCTGATGGACATTAATCGAAAACGGTTCAGTTTAAGTAACCCCCCATTCCTATATAAATGAAACTGTTCATTTTTCCAACGTCTCGTTACTTTTTGACGTTTTTTTTGTTGCGTTTATGTCAAAAGCTGACGGACAGTAATCGAAAATGGTTCAGTTTAAGTAACCCCCATTCCTATATAAATGAAACGAGTCGTTTTTCCAACGTCACGTTACCTACCTTTTGACCTTTTTTGTATTGCGTTTATGTCAAAAGCTGACACGGACAGTAATCGAAAACGGTTCATTTTAAGATATAGGAACCGGCCTTATGTGGTCCACTTGTACTGGTTCTACAACTTCTATACATAATGGGTAATTTTCACGGGGAAGTGGTCATTTCATTCCTCATTCAGTTAGACGAAGCAACCAAATAATAAGTTTAAGGCAATGTTTCAATTCGTGTGTGCTAAAAAGATACCAAATGGACGGCTGATATATCGTTGTTTCCTCTTTAGATAAAAAGTTTTAAAAACTAACAGGCTAGTAGTGAATTTTAAGCAGCTAAAACAGCCAAATGCTCTCCGTTCGGCTGTTTTTGCAGACAAATTGAAATCGAAAAGAAATTGTCTGGAAATTGAAACGCCTAGTGATTTTGACGCATTGATTTAAATTGTAATCATAACAGTCCCGAGATGTCTTAATTTATAGATAAGATAACTTTGTGAAGGTCGAAGGTATGAAAAACTAATATACCTCTACATTACCAATTTTGATGAAATTAATAAGGAATCATACAAGCAAGTCTACACTTTCAAATTTAAAAATGATCATCGTAACTATATATGTACTGTGGTAACTGGTTCAGAAATCCCGTATGTTTATTAAATGTGAACATACACACAAAGAATAAGTCAAATTGAGATGAGAACCTCCACCTTATTGATGTCGATTAATTTTCCCCCAAATACCAGTTGTTAACTCTGCATACCTTACCAACAATTATTTGATTCCTTTCAATGAAAATGCCAGCTTCATAGAAGTACTTTTACTCAGGTAATCGAAACCCTAGCTGTATGGCATTTATCCATTGAACTATTGTACTCTATGCTAACTACTCTATGCTTTTATTTTACATACTTAGTTCATCAGCCACTTATAAAAAGTATTCAGTGCTATATCGTAATTAACAAGAGGTATGAGATAGAAATAGCTATGTGGTAGGTCAGTGGTAGGTATTTGTAAAACAAACATTATATACTTATGTGGTAAAACCACGGTAAAACAAACAATAACGCGAGTGAGAAACGTATTAATATGTGAAATATACATTTACCAACCTTCGTGTTTTTAGCCTTAAAGCTAAATCACGAAAATTATTTTCCTTGAGATCATTGTGAAATAGTTAATCTGGTTTACCCTCCATCAACGAACAGTTGAGTGAGAGAGCAAGCAGCATGGCAACCGAATGGTTGCAAGCTTGTTGTTGCTAGGCTGCGCCGCGGCCGTGGCAATCGGAAATTATCTGAATTCTAGGCCAGCAGCGAGGATGGTAGAGCTCTGTCTCCCTCGCACGCTCTCAGGCTGGTGAGGCTGGTCTCGAGCTTTGGATTAGATCACATTTGCATTTTAATTCAGGCAACTATTTTTTCACAGACTAGTGAGATACGGGGATTATTTTTTATATTTCCTTTCCACTGAGTGACGAGTATATAATACGCATGATCATGTCGTTCACCTGATAGTAAACGCCTATTTTTTGTCTAAGGAGATTTTTACCAGTAAGCGTGTAATTCAACCATTTTGTTTCAACCGGTATGTATAATTAGGGCTGCCATCTTTAAAAAAAGGAGGCCCGGAGATTTTAGAAATGCCATGAAACTTAATTTTTTGATGAAAATAAATAATTTTTGTTTTAATGTATGTTTTTTTTTAAGTAATTGCAATGTATTTTTTACATTTAAAAACGTAGCTAGAGTTTTTTTCATAAACATCAAAATTACAAGTAACTCTGCCTTCACCAAGTCCACTGGCAAGCAGTTACGTTCATCTGTCCAAAAAATTCCCATATAAAAAACGCGTTCTACGAAAGCATTGTTTCTAAAACAAATTTCAATTATTTTTGCCAGTTCGGTGAAGATTGAGGTGACTTTGAATATCTGAACCCATAGTTGATCAACAGACTATGTTAAATCATTGGATTGTGAGAACTGAGGAAATACTTGATTCAATTTATTGGTCTTGTCATAAAGTTTATCTTTGTCCACATTTTTTAGCGACAGCAGTCCGTCATGTTCGGATATCGCTTCGTTGTCACCGCTCGGTCTGACCCGGAGATATCGATGTTCAACCCGTAGCCCGGATATGCACTATTCAAGCCCGTAGACTCCGGGTCAAACCCGGAGGGGTGGCAGCCCTATGTATAATCCTGGTTTTAGAAGACTTTCTTCGCATCGAGACATGGGTTGCTTGCAGCAGAAACTACACTGAAAGTTTCTGCGGATTATACATAGGGCTGCCACCCCTCTGGGTTTGACCCGGAGTCTACGGGTACTACACTGAAGCACAGAATAAATAATAGTACAAGTAACTGAAGCTATCATGTTTTATTGATATTTTTTATATGTTAGTTGAAACTGTCAATTAAACCAAATGACGCTGCACGAGCTTTGATGATGATGATGATGATACATATCAAGTATGTGTCATCATCATCATCATCATCTCGGCCGGAAAACGTCCACTGCTGAACCTGGACTATGTTCAGCAGTGGAGTCACTAATGATGATCTATCTATGGGGCCTTCCCTGTTTCTAGTTTGTTGTATGAGGTAGTGCTGGCCTCTGGAGATTGTCAGGCCATACGATGGCCTCTGACATGGCTTACCGACTATTAATCAATAACAGCCGGGACCGACAGCTTAACGTGCGGAGCAATGGAAAACCGCACATATCTTAGAAAAGTGATTGGTGCCTTGCCTAGGACCGAACCCGATATAGCTGGATTCTAAGTCGCACTATTGAACCGTTAGGCTACCATCGCTCTCAGTGCCTTCTTTAATCGACTATCGGCAGTAGTTTCTGTTTGCGGCTAGTGTGACAAATCGGTGTGACCACGAGTCTGCACCCGGTTCTACGAACGATGTATACTGATTATGTCCTCTATCAACCGAGGATTCAAGGCATATATTGAAAAGTCATTTGAAAAAAAAGGTCTACCTACTGGAACATATAATTCATTTTTAAACATAATCCACATTCGCCATCAAGACTAGTGAAATTGTGAAGCCGTTAAAACGATCGATTGAAATGTTTGCGTTCAAAAAACATTATTTTATAAAAATATGAAAAGCCGTTATTAGCTGTAAGTAACATTATAAGTTTTACATTTATTAGATGTAAATGTAAGGGTCGTGGATTTTGTTTTTAAATAAATTTACGTAGGTAAATAAATAATCGTCTACTCAGACGAGGCACCCCATCTTTTCCTCCGTTATGTATTATACTACCCACAACATGTATTATAGTTAACAACCAAATATGTATTATATTACCCACGACTTAAATCATAATATCATATATTGTATTAGGTAAGTACCTAATGGACATAGCTGTCAGTCTTTTGATGCTGACTATAATTCCAATCAGCACGGTGTCTATCATGCATAGAGAATAATTTAACCTAATAATTATTACTTTAGGAATATAAGCATGTCAGGTGAGCTTCATTCGGCGTGTCATGTTGCAAACTCATGCTTCATCTTGTTTATCATTCATCGTTATTTTTTCCTAATTATTTTTTCTCGTGTGAAACGCAGCAGCTGTAAAACTTAACTACCTGAATAATCGACCCTATAGACATCTGCGGCGAAAGCGAATGATCCGTGATAAAATAGCGAGGTGACGGAATCGCCTGACTCAACCTATAGCCACACTGCACGCTTTTTTATTGGACTTAAATCCGCTGTAGTGTAGTTACGGGACAGTACCACAGAATAAATAATAGTACAAACAGTACGGAACTTTGGCCATCGATTAATTTGTTTGATCTTCCGCAAGAGCTTAGAAGAAGATTCCGAAAACCTATTTACAGAAACCTGAATTGACCGCAACACTTTGACTCAGACTTTCGACAAAGCATTTTCATTCAAGTAGGAAGTATATATACCCAGTTAACTAAACCGTAGTGTTCGGAGTGGACACACTGCGTTACAGTTACCAAAAGCTGCAAACCGAGCGAGCTTTCACATACGGATACAGATCATTTGCAGCATACCATGTTTTACGTCCACCGGCGGGCTCGGCGGTATCATTGGCACCGGTCCAAGCGCGCGGTGCATTTTTTGCTAAGTCTCAAACCGGTTACCGAAAGTCGCGCGGGAGTCGGCCGCGGGCAGCGCGGCTGGCGAGAGAGAGAGGCGTGGGAAGACGGAGTTCCGGCTGTGCTACTTGCACCGCGTACCTTGTACCACGCCTTTCACCGCGATCGAGGCAAGGCAACAGCAAGGTCGTCGCGCGGCCGCGCCACTTTCTTTTATATAACCGCTTTGCATGCGGAATGCGACGCGACACCCGAATTTATGGCGGTGACGTCACGCGAGGTGAATCACCGGCCCGCTGCTCCTGAGCAGCGAGCCGGTGAGCTCCCTGTCAATGATAGGACTACAGATGGGCTCGTTTGAGCCGCTCCTTTTCGATGCCCAGCCTTTGTACGTTCAATAGGTCTTGATATGGACTCGTTTTACTCAAGCCACAACGCGATCGGTGAGTCATTCATCGCTCCTTCGCAAGGCTTCTTGTCATGTGATTGTGAATGTTAATGTTCTCATGTAGGACACAGGATTATTGATGTAGTCACGTGTTAGTATTTCTTTTATCTCTTACTTATCTTTGTATCAGCAGCCATCGAGTAGAACATTACCAATGCACGCTAAAATAGACACACTGACTGAGCAAATACTAAAACAAAAAATCTTTTAACAACTCGTCTACAAGAAGACTCCACCGATTTAGGTGCTGCTGGCTTATGGCTTAACTTAGCAGGCCCCTTACGTTTATAAAGGGGCCTAGAATCTTAACAAAACTGTGCTTCTTCTTTACCTATTTATATGTCGCTTTTCATTTGTTTCAGTGTCAATTCGAGCGTTCTGACGTCCATCCTCAAGGGGTGATTCTCGGGTGCGTGAGGTGGAACACCATACGAGATGACGTCATACCTTCTATAGGTACTTTGAAAATGTTGTGCCATACCACAGAATTAATAATAGTACAAGGCCATACTAGATGTGACGTCATCTCGTATGAAAACTAATCTTACGCGCCCGAGAATCATCCCCAGGAGTTTATACGCTGCGAGCTAGTGTCGCGCACCAAATAAAACGTGTCCTTTTATCATAAATCCAATTAAAAAGATTATGTAGCAGCAACTAGGGCCTGGACAGCATTAAATTAGTTTCAACGCACACAATAGGCATTTTTTGGTCTTAGTCACAATTGGAGTGGCGTTTGTGTAGCACGTGTTAGCAGTGACTCTCATTCGTGCAACAGTCTGTGTAGGTCTCTCTGTCTTTGTTGTTGATATGCATATCAAGTACTTCTTTACTTTTATAATACAGAAAAATACCTTTGAGGTCATAAAACAAGTGCAGTACAAAATATCATGGTACAAAAATCGACTTCTAATGGATTAACTAACAATAACAACAAAAACTAGGATCCAATTTTAATGCAATTTATATGGGACCAACCTGGAAGTCTACTAGGTATTTGAAATAAAAATAAACTAGTGGCTCTTTGAGCTGTAGATCTCGCGAGCACAAACTTTCTTACAAACAATCTAGCGGCGCACAGTAGCGCCATCTAGTTACCTTATTGTAAAACTAACATTAATAACCAAGGTGCTCCATCAATCACTACCTAGTAGGTAAAGGGCTGATTCCACTGGTAGAAACCTAAAAGTTAGCAATTTACTGCCTTTTGGGGGGCTATTCTGCTCATCACGCCGAAGATCCTCATCAAATCTTCACCAAATTTTTACGAGACCAATTTTAAGTTACTACCTTTTAAATAAAAAGGGAACCATCGAAATCGGATCTAATAGTCGGAGATATATAGAAGCCCCATTTTTGCACATTTTTGGGGAAGTACCAATCAAAAATCCTCCGAAGATTAAAAAATTCAACAAATTCGTTTAAGGCCAGGCTCCAAGGCTACATTTTCCCACTCCGCACTCCCCTGCCACCTACCCTACATTCTGCCACCCACTACCCGCAATAAGCACTGAAGTGCCTGCGTAACAAGGTTGAATATCGCGAGCGCTGTTTGAACACACAATTTAGCTCGGAACTAAATGACGTATGTCTCAAAAGTTTATTTATTTTATTGGCAGGCTAATAATGTATTTAGGTAAATTTTGTCTTAGCCTTAGATAATAAACTATATTTTCTTGATTGAGATTTATTTTAGAGATAAAACTTAACCCGTTGAGTAGAAACATGTAAACATTACCGAAAATAACGTAATTTTTGATAAGAAAATGTATCGAATGAAATTTTGTTAATCGTGTTTTTGTCATAGTCTTAGAGAGATAAAGATCTCAAAAACATATATGTTAAGTTTCACATTTATCAGGTTTGTGGTTGACCCAGTATATTTATGCAAAAAAACCCTTAAAAAACAGAGCCTGGTCTTCCTGTATACCAAGGTTTGTCTAGATCGATTTGATAGATGTAGAGGAGATTCGGACATTCGTACATTCGGACAAAATAAAGAGTTTTTGCCCAAGCTGAAATGGAGACGCTTCGCCGGTCACGCTTCGCGCTCGCTCGGTCAAAAACGGGCCGCAATTGAAGGAGAAATCGGTGAACACACACATAAAAAATATGTAACACAACACAACAGTCGAACATATACAACCTTATAGGTACTTTTGTGAAGTCGAAGTAAATATCTCAATATTGTGAGATAATATATTAACTGTACGGAACCACGCGAGTTCAACTCGCACTTCTCCAGTTTTTTATTTGTTTTGAGTTCTATATATTTCGGCAAACTCAGTAGTATAATAATATAGAGTATATTAGTATATATTAGTGTATAGTATAGTAGGTATGTTAATTTCGCCGTAGCCAAAATTGTTTCTGTGAAGTTATATGACAGGTAGGTATTTATATTAGTGTGATTCTTGGCCATTTATATGTAGGTAGGTAGGTACCATTTTGTAGTAGTAGGCCTCTTACACAAAAGCACAGGATAAATAACAGTACTTAATACGGCAAAAGCACAGAATATATACACTATTACGAATCCACCACAAAAGTCCTTCTGGGGAGCCACACAATCACACATCCGCCAAGCTGTAGTGTCGCTTCTATCAGGATCAGGCGACCGACCTGCTCGTCTCGTTACACAATAAAAAAAAACTAGTTCTTATTTCAAATAAGTACTGTCATCAGTATATTACCACTCCGAATCCGAAATCACCAAAACCTCGGTTAGGAAACAAAATGACAGGTACATCCGGCATCCGGCACGATCCGGAACTGCGTGCTGTTACATCATACACCGTGTCGGTCGAATACCTCCCGTCGCGTACGTCACCAAACCAAACGATGATATTCGCAATTACGGAATCATTGGTACATAAGCTGTACTATTATTCATTCTGTGACATAAGGCAATTTCAGCCGTGGCGGTCTCGGCTTAGAATAAGACCCCTCCCAATACTCCCGTGGATGTCGTAAGAGGTGACTAGGGGAATACACACCGGAAGATGGGCAGCAGCGTCCTCCGAGTACATATTTGTAACACTGCGGTCACCAATACATCTGCCAGTCGTGGTAACTATGGACACCCCCACCTCCCCTCCCTCCCTCCCAATATGAAAGACACATCGCAAAGAGGGCCCCTAGTCCCCGGCGGCTCCGGTATTCCTGGCACTGGTAGCAGCCAAGGTAACGGTGGAGCAGGGGGTGCTAAGTATCCCCGGCAGCAAGGGCGGATCCAGCCTTCGAGTCAGGGGGGGGGGGGGGGGTCACAATGAACGGGTTCCAAAATTATACAATACTAGCTACTCCCCGTAGTATCAATCGCGTAGCCTATGCCACTCGGGAATAGTTTAGCTTTGAATCAATTTTCAAAATCAGGCTATAGTTGTAATAATGTCATACATACAAACAAACACAATTTTTACCTAAAATGTTGAGCCACTTAGGTATATTTTTATTGTGTTATGTAGTTATGTGAAAAAACGAACTTGTATGATCTATGATTGCGAAACATGCTATAAAACCAAGAAAGCGCGAGCGAAGCGAGCGCGAAAATTTTGAGCTACTCATACATTTATTAGTGTAGTTATATAAAAATAACTGAACGTTTATGATGAAATAGCATGTGTACAAAATATATTATATTATTAAGAAAACGCGAGCGTAGCGAGCGCGAAAATCTTGAGCTATTTCCATTATATTATACGAATGTGGAAACAAAATATACCATTTAACAAACGCGTAGCGTAAAAAGTATAGCGTACGCGAAAATGTTCGGTAAAAATTAGACATTAATGGAATTCCTCAGCTTGCGAAAATAGGTAATATCACAAAGGCGCGAGCAAAGCTAGCGCAAACATTTTGAACAGATCGATATATAAACGCAGCCAATAATAATTAAATAATTTTTAGTTATTCTTGTAATGTTTGTTAAAACTGAAGGAAAACAAGATGCGCTTTATCCTTCATTCAACAGGAAATAAAAGAACAAAGGCGCGAGTATAGAGAGCGCGAAAATTTGGAATAATTTCTAGTAACTTTGTGTTTCATCAAAACATTATATTATTATAAAGGCACGAGCGAAGCGAGCGCGAAAATTTTGAGATATTTCTATTAGTGGAACAAATAAACATGATTACAAAACATACGAAAATAACAAATGGAACTAAAAAAACCTTTGGTTGAAATAAGCCCAGGGGGGGTCATGACCCCCATGACCCCCCCTGGATCCGCGCTTGCCCGGTAGAGACCCAGCTACCAACCCCCACGATCTCTGGACCTGGCAACTTATAACGCACGCACCTTGAGGACCGATGAGAAGTTGATAGAGCTGGAAGAAGTAGTAAGTAAGTTGAGCTGGGGTAATATAGGGTTATCAGAAGTCCGAAGAGAGGGAGAGACTCTATTACGGCAACTTACTCTATTACCGGGACAGCGACCAGCAGTCCCAACACGGTATCGGGTTTCTCGTCCAGAAGTCCCTCGTCAACAACATTGTTTCTTTTATTTTTTTTGTTCATTTACACAACTGCAACTTTACAGAATCATCCATTAAGTTACATCCATACCAATATATAAAAGTGAAACGTTGTCAGTTTGTTTGTTTGTTTGGGGAGCTTTCACGCGATAACAGCTGGACGGATTTTGATTAAATTTGAATGGAGATAGCTTATACCCTGGAATAAAACATAGCATACTTTTTATCTCGGAAACTTGTAAGTTCCCACGGAAAAACTGGAAAATGTTGATTACTCACTGAGAGGAACGGTTGCCACCACAGAATGGTCTGTGGTTGCCATGAAAACGAAATAACAAGTCTGTCGAAAAACATCAATAGCATTGGTTTTTAATATCCTAGAAGAAAATAAGATGCTTTTTTCGCGTTATACAGTAATCCGCGCGTACGAAGTCGCGGGCGGGAAAGATAGTTGCTATATATAATATATATTATACAGTAAAATACAAACAAAACAAGGAATAACAGTAAGTAAATAATAATAAACGATATAAACGGCTAGGAAGAGCGCAAAGTCATGTAGGTACCTACTACATATTAACTTGCTCACAATACAGTAGCGATCTCTTATCAAAAATAGTCCACCTGTCATTGAATATGTCGCATTATGCCTGTGAGGTGAAAAGTGCGCTGAGATGACGTTGCGCGCGGTAGACAGGGGACTGTTGTCGAACGACCGTGCGCGCTGGCATCGGTGCAAATAAAGGTACGCGCCCACTGCGGAATCTAACGTGCTGTTCCGGCACGTATATAAACGACTGGCATCGCTCAATATTGTGGGACAGTCTAAAATACCGTGATGGACTCGGTACACTGTTAGCAGCTATGCAACCTGCGAGTTTCATGGGAGTGAAACCTTAATGCGCCCTGCAAAAACATCGTAGGATATAAGTACTGATAGTACGAGTACATTTTAAAAACCGTAGAAAACGTTTCTGCATCTTTTCTAACATTAGAGCATACGTTATTTCATGAGGATTCCACACCATTGAACTCGCTTCCATTTTTGACCTGATCAGCGCATTGTAGAGGAGTTTAATTACTGTGACGTTCGCGAACTCGCCAGAGGTTCTAGCCACAAATGTCGTGGCGTACACTAAAATGTGTTGGGTACGCCGCGAATATAAGCTTAAAAACTACGTACCTTAAAATATTTCAGCGTAAATATTCTAAACTCTGTACACTCGACAAGTCTGATCACTTGTCACGGTTGACTCTCTAACGTCACGTATGTCACAGAATAAATGATAGATGATAATTTTTGGGTTACCCCCCAATGGCCTCCAAACTCCCCTTATAGCCATCTCAAGCCTCGCAAGACATGGAAAGTTTCTGAAATTGATCTGTCCGAGTCTAATAGCTTAACTAGTATGTTCCCAATACATACTATTTGATCCGCATTTGATCACCTGATCAATCTCCATCTGCTTCTTCTAGACAGGGGGTCATCGCGTTTATCTCGTGCTATATCTTGTTCTATTGGTTATCTTAATACGTTTTCATGAGATTTCTTGTTTGAAGTGATGATTCGACTTATTGTATTGTATATTATTATTATATTATTGTATTGTAATTGAAAAAAATCTTAACAAAAGGTTGATGCATTACCTTGAACAAGAAAATCTCTTATCTGTATCTAAATATGGATTCAGAGCCAATAAATCAACAGTAAAAGCTATTTCTAACTTGACTGACTTCATAATCAGTAGTCTTGATCAGAAGAAAAAAACTGTCGGTCTCTTCTTAGATATCGCCAAGGCTTTTGACACCATCTCCGCGCCACTTCTCTTAAAAAAGTTGGAGCAGCTAGGAATACGCGGTACTCCACTAAAATGGTTTCAGGACTATCTTACCGGCCAGAACCCAACGTGTAAGCATCGATCAATGTTGTGAGTGATGATGAAATGGTTACCTTTGGGGTTCCTCAAGAGTCGATCTTGGGCCCAAGTCTTTTTTAAATCTTTATAAATGATTTATGCAACTACAATCCAGTTCATGGTAGAATTTTTACTTTCGCTGACGATACAGCTCTTGTATTCGAGGGAGAGATTTGGGCAACTGTGTCTATCTTGACCAAGTAGACTCCATTAAGCACCTTGGAGTTATTATTGAAGAACAACTCACTTGGTTTTCTCATTTGGAATCTGTGTCAACTCGTCTAAGGAAACTTATATGGGTATTCAAAAACATTAGGCATGTAATTTACGTAGACTTGCTCAAAGATGTCTACTTTGCGGTGTGCGAATCAGTCGTTGCGTATTGCATCTCAATTTGGGGTGGTGCGTGTAAGTGTAAAATTATTAAGCTTGAAAGAGCCCAACGCTACGTCCTTAAAGTGATGACCTTTAAGCCTTTTCTATACCCTAGAGTCTGGCCAACGAAAGCTGTCCACGCATTATTTTCAGAAGTTTTGATATGGCAATAATTGAAGACTGTCAAAATTGACACATTGACGTTTCGTACTTGAGTCATCTTGTGTTTACGTGCATCATATTTTCATTGATTTTGTTTAAAATAATGCCGAAAACAATCAAAAGTTCGACGAGGAAGCTTCTATTTACTATGATTGACAAATATAAAGACATAAAAAGTAATTTTGAGGGTTTATTGTTTGCTCGCGTCCGTAGGATTCAGCCCTCGATGTCCTACATGTGACCCTCGGGTGGTGCCAAAAGAGCAACCGAATCACCTGGTGGTAGGCTTCGGCCGCCGGCTTTTTATATTACCACCCTCTGGACAAATTCTTGCTGCCAAACTATTTGTCGTGTTCCATCATGATGTTCAGGGAAACCGTCCGGATGAGTTGTAGGATGCAGTTGTGTTGGAAGGGTGGACCGTGATCTGAATCATGGTGTTTCTGCGTCGGAGGCCTTGCTTTGGAGGGTAGCGGGATCCGAAGCACGGTGTACTCTGCTGGCCGACCGCAAGTTGTAGGGGGCCCAAGTAGTAGTTTAGCCAGCTACGAAAGGCTGCCCCGCCGCTTGTGAAAAATCCTGAAATAATCCATTGGGCCGGCTGGTGACCGGATGTGATTCATTCCGACATCTCGTTTGCTATTTCTCGTCCAACCTATTCACAACTACTCATCATGAAAAAAGTCCAAAAAATATATAAGTTGAAACGGCAGATGCACGTCCTCACACTTAAAGTGGATCTTGCGAATATTCGCGGGATTCACTCCAATCTCCAACCCATTATCATCTGGAGACCTCTAAGCCCCACTTGTTCTTCTTGTCGGAGATGCAGATAGGATGTCCAGCTGATACGGCATACTTGGATTACCCAGGCTATATCTTGGAGCATCTATTTATCCCAAATGCCGGCGTTTGTGTATACGCCCGTGATGACATTTGCTGTCTGCGTCTCCGAAATCTTGAGCACCTTAACTTCTCGGTGATTTGGGTGCTGGTGGACACGGGCATAGATAAAATTATGTATGCTTGTGTGTACCGCTCACACAGCGGAGATCGGGGGACGACTTTATTGGTAGACTATCTAGGTGAGGCGGCAAGTGTGGCCTAACAGCGTTACCCGTCTGCTCAATTGGTGTTTTTGGGGGATTTTAACGCCCACCACAAGGAGTGGCTTGTCCCATACCAAAAAACCGACCACGCTGGTAGAGAGACGCGGAAGCTTGCTCTGGCGTTAGATCTCCCTCAGCTGGTGCAGGAGCCGACACGGGTACCTGACCGTGACGGTGACACTGCCAACTGTCTCGACCTGTTGATGACGACTGAACCAGACCGATACTCCATATCAGTATCCCCACCTCTTGGTAGCTCTGATCACTGCCTGGTTAAGTCCGTCTCAGTGTATTCCCCACCTGATCCTAGCCTTAAGGGAAATAGGTGCGTGTGGAGATACAACTCAGCAGATTGGGACGAGATGCGGCAATTCCTTGCATCGTACCCTTGGCGGCAAACATGTTTCACCTCCCAGGACCCGTCGCCTTGCGCGTCTGCTGTTACAGAGGTAATATGTCAGGCAATGGAATATTTCATTCCATTCAGTGACAAGACTCTTTCCAGCAAAGCTCAGCCTTGGTTTGGATCCAGCTGTGGTCATGCTGTGGCTCTAAAGCGTGCGGCATATCTAGACTGGGCTGATGCTCGAAAGCGCAAGTCTTCTGATATTCGGGCTAAGGAAAGAAAATTTAACGTTGCCGCTAAGACCTTCAAGAAGATACTTAGGAATGCCCATTTTGATCACGTAAGTCGAATCGGGGCCAAACTGGCTTCATACCCCGCGGGTAGCAAAGCTTTTTGGTCCCTGGCCAAGTCGGTCGAAGAAAACTTCTGCCACCCCTCACTGCCACCATTGCTGAAACCTGATGGATCACTAGCTCACACTGCTGGAGACAACGCGAATTTATTTGCTTCTCTTTTTGCAGAAGCCTTGCATCTAGATGCTTCTGGCAAGACACCTTCCTGCCTTCCTCATTGCGGGGTTTTTATGCCCGAAATTCGCATTCGGCAGAAGGAGGTTCTCAGAACGCTTCGAGCTCTAGATGTGAACAAGGCCAGTGGTCCTGATGGTATTCCAGCGATTGTGTTGAAAAACTGTGCGCCCGAATTGTCTCCCATCTTAACGCGTTTGTACCGCCTCTCTCTTCACTCAGGTAAAGTTCCGAAGAGCTGGAAGCTTGCCAATGTACAACCAGTACCAAAAAAAGGTAGTCGTGCTGATCCGGCCAATTATCGTCCCATCTCGATAACCTCCTTACTCTGTAAGTGTATGGAGCGTGTCATAAACATTAGGCTCTTGGCATACCTTGAAGATTAGATCTTCTCAGTGACCGG
Organism: Alsophila aescularia; assembly: GCA_946251855.1. Lineage (NCBI taxonomy): Eukaryota > Metazoa > Arthropoda > Insecta > Lepidoptera > Geometridae > Alsophila > Alsophila aescularia. Next base: position 45,715,753 of record OX276378.1, read on the forward strand.
CAATACGGATTTCACCGAAACCTGTCTACTGGGGATCTTCTCGCGTATGCCACTCACGTACTGAGCGAAGACGCAGAGATGCATGGTGAGGCGCTTGCCGTCTCCCTTGACATATCGAAGGCATTTGATCGGGTCTGGCACGATGGCCTTTTAAAGAAGCTTCCCTCATATGGTTTACCTGTTGGCTTATGCAATTGGATAGTTGATTTCTTGAGGGAACGATCTATTTGAGTAGTCTTAGAGAGCTGCTCGTCTGATCAAATGGCTATCAATGCCGGTGTACCTCAGGGATCGGTTCTCTCGGCTACACTGTTTTTACTGCACACTAATAACCTTCTGAAGCCCGGTACCTTTCGATATGCTGATGACAGTACTGTAGTTGAGAGATACACTTCCAATGCTCAAGCCAGCTGTGACGCTGTCCAGTTTCAAAGAGAGGCTATGGTAGACCGTTTAAATTTAGCCTTAGAAGCCGTGTCCGATTGGGGCGATGCTAACCTGGTTAAGTTTAATGCCACTAAAACGCAAGCGTGTTTGTTTTCTGCTAAAAAGAGTCCTCTAAACCGATCTCCCTCTTTCCAAAGTGTAACAATACCAATAGGCAACCATTTGGAGCTTTTGGGTGTCGAACTCACATCAAACCTGAATTTTGGGTCTTATATTGAATCCAAAGCCAAGGTAGCTGCCAAAAAAAACTTGATATTTTGTCTAAGGCGGTACTTCACACCGGGACAGCTTTTGAATCTTTATCAAGCACAGGTCCGATCTTGTATGTAGTACTGCTGCCACCTCTGGGACGGTTCTGCCAAGTATCAGCTCGAGTCTGTCTGGCGCATCGACGTGAGGTAGCAAGCCTGGCGGTATTCTATAGATTGCACTATGGAGAGTGTGCACAAGAACTGCACAACCTGATTCCCCCATCACCTTTCCATAACCGTACGACTAGACGATCAGCAAAGCGCCACCCTTTTATGGTTGAAATACCTCGCACAAGAACGAAGCGTTACGCTTCTTCATTTATTATAAGAACTGCAAAGGGGTGGAATGCCCTGCCGTCGTCAGTGTTTCCGGTAAATTATAACCCCGGTGTGTTCAAGTCAAGAGTGAATAGGTATCTACTAGGCAAGCGTGCTACACCTTCGACCACATCATCGCTTTCCATCAGGTGAGATCGTGGTCAAACGATTGCCTAGTCCGTAATAATAATAAAAATAAATAAAAAAAAAGAAAAACTGCTAAGAAAATACTACGACTGGATTCAATCCTTTCAAAATGAAATTTCATAATGAAACAACGAGGAGACAAAACTTAAAATTGTGGAAGCAGTAAAGAAATTGAAAACTCTTTATTGTTTTTGACTTTAATGACTGATTAGTAATTGTAAATGGCGGGGGCGGTAAGGAGAATAAGAAAGAAAAGAATGCTAGCCTTGAGCTGCAAATTCAACGGGTAATGAATGACAATTACAACATGAAGGAAGAACAGGAAGCGCCTGAAGAATTTAGAAAAATAAGTGATCTAGAAGAGCAACTAAAATTAAATGCAAAAGAATACATAAACCTGGAACTTAAGTATAGTGACTGATTAATTAATTCATGCCAACCTTCTTTTACTGGAAAGGGATACCTCTACCTAAAAAGACGGATTAGAAATTCAAAAAGTCTTAAAAAGAAACTAAAAGTGGTCAGTTTTAAGATATCTAAGCTTCATAAAATGAACGAAATCATAAAAAGGGATCTCCAACATAGTAATGAGACTATAGAATCCTTACTAAAGGAAAGTGACGAATTTCTCGACACTATATATGACTATGAAAATGACTTAATAGAACGTGATGTTACTAATAAAAAAGTACTCTTCCTAGAGAGTCAGTTAAATAAACTGAAAGACATTATTGATAAAAAATTAAAAATGTATATATTTCAAGTGGACTCAGAAAAAGTAGTAGTAGATGATATAAATTTAGTTGATAAAAAATACTGTAAAATACAAAAAGAAGAAAATAGACAAAGACATCATGGCAAGACTTCAAAAAGGAACGTAGATAGTAAGGAAAATATTTTTATTTTCTCGGACAAGTTTGGAAGAAACATGGCGCAGATGACAAAAACTACCATGCCAGATAACTACAGAATACTGAATTATTGTAAGCCTGATGCAAAGTATAACAATATCATAAATTAGCAGAATACATCAAGTCTTAAAAATGGCGCTATAGTAATACAAATAATCGGAGATTTCGACACCATAAAAGATAACACTAATGAATATATCACAGGAATTAAGTCTCTAGCTACAAGGCTTAAAAAACGTGATATAAAATTAGTCATAACTACGGTGGCATATAAAAACATAGCAGCAGCTGATGACAAAATCATGAGGATTAATAATAAACTTTACTCCATAACATCACTTCATGATAACCTAAGCATTGTAGATATCAACACACGGAGTGAAAAGCAGCTTAACACAAAGATTAACTTTAAATGGCTAGCCTCATATTTAGCCTCAGCCTGCCTGACCAGTCTTTATAGAAATAAAAATCTGATAGTTCTGTCAGAAGGGGTCATTGACACGAATAGCACTCCAGAAACTGTAAAGCTGTTACAGACAAATTTTCAAGTAGATCTACTCACACATGCTTGTGTGAGTAGATCTACTTGAAAATTTGAAGTAATTAACTGCGACCAAAATGCACAAAGCGTATTTAAAAAAGGAAATGTTAGGTTTGTTCCTGAAAGAAGAAAAAGCAGATTTCATGTGCCTGACCGAGACTTGGCTTAATAATAAAAATCAGAATGTGTTTCAAGTTAGAGGCTATAAAACAGCTGCAGTTTTTTGTAGGCAACAGTCACAGGGAGGTGGTTGCCTTATTTTGTTAAAGCAACATATTAAATTCAAAAAGAGAGAAGATGTGAACAATATGTTGATTGAACAAACATTTGAAGTTTGTTGTGTGGAGCTTCCAGGTGCTATCATAATTGTAGTATACAGGTCGCCCTCAGCAGAACTTAGTGTTTTTGTGTCAAAACTTGAAGAGTGCCTTGACAAAGTCACTAAGAATAACAACAAAACTCTAATTGTGTATGGGGATTTTATCATAAAGTTTGCTTTAGATAAATACTCAAGAAATGATATCTCCGATGTACTTGACAGCTTTATCCTTAAGCAACAAATTTTTGAATACACTAGAATAACTCCAAATTGTAAGTCATGTTTAGATAATATTCTTACTGATTCATGTGAAACGAAAAATGTTAGAGTCTTACCTGGCATAAAGTCATACCATCTGGCGCAAATTGTCACTATCACGCTTAATATTCAATTTGTTCGGACAAACAAAAGAAAAATTAGAAAATTTACCAATGCAAGAATTAATAATTTAAGAAAAGTCTTAGTCTCAGACTTACAAAATCCCGAATGCCACAAAGATTTTGACTCGTACTTTAATTACTTTCTATGTAACTCAGATGAGCACATTCCTGTAGTGGAAATAGGGAATAAAAATTCTAAACATTTTTATGACTGGGCTACCAAAGGGATTCTTGAGTCTAGAAAGACACTCTTCAATTTATATGCCCTTAGAAATGAATGCAATGATCCAGCCTTAAACGTTAAAGTAAGACAATACAGTAAATTTAAAAAAAAAAATGTGTCACTGCCAAAAAAATGCATAATGCAAGTAAAATTATAAATGGTGAAAATAAAATTAAGTGTGCATGGCAGATAATTAAGGAAGAAACTGGTAAAAAGAGTAACTGTGATAATACCTGTGATAAAATCTTGACGAGTAATGACAATTTTATAGATGATAAGAATGACATAATGTAATTACTTCAATCAGTATTTTGTTAATGTTGCGCATGCACTCACAAAGACTCAGAAGTGCTCGGGTGTTAAAGCTCTAGAGTTTTTAAAAGAATACTTATCTTCAGATACCAATAATATAAATTTTATTTTGAGTCCAATCAACATTACACAAGTTATAAATATATTTAGACAAATGAAACCTAAAAGATCAAATGACTTGTGGTATATTACTCCTTACTTATTAAAAAAGCTTAAATTTGAACTTGCTACTCCTTTAATTAATATTATTAATGATTGTATTATAAATGGTTACTTTCCTAATAATATGAAAGTTGCAAAAGTTGTCCCGATATTCAAAAAAGGTAACACCACATCATGTAATAACTACCGTCCAGTATCAGTCTTGCTTAGTCTAAGTAAATTTTTTGAAAAGTATTTAACGGATGAAATTGTTAGCTACATGACATCTAATAATTTATTCAATAGTAGACAATTCGGTTTTCAGAAAGGCAAATCTACGAGAATAACAACAAAACTATCATGAGACTGATTCAAGACGTCTTCTCTGGCTTGGAGGGTTCACAAAAAACTTATGGAGTGTTTTGTGATCTCTCAAAAGCGTTTGATTGTGTTTCTCATAATATTTTAATAAAAAAGCTGGATTATTATGGTATCAGAGATTCAGAACTTAGTATCTTGAAATCATACCTAAGTGACAGATCGCAGGTGACAGAGGTGAATGGTTGTAAGTCTCTCCAAAACAATATCACTATGAGAGTTCCACAGGGGTCAATCCTGGGACCGCTATTATTTTTAATTTATATAAATGACATTTCTTTCGTATGCAATAATGTTGATATAGTTTTATTTGCTGACGATACGAATTTAGTTATTAAGGACAAAACTGGCAACGGTATTAGTGATAAGATTCTTGATTTAATTCCCAAAATTGAACAATTGTTTTCCATCAATAATTTACTTCTTAATGTAGAAAAAACGCATACTATTCAATTTGTTCTGGGATCACGCTCAAACAACCTGCCTGAATGTATACAGGACTCATTTAATGACCTATCTCTAAGTTGTACTGACCATGTTAAGTTTCTGGGGCTGTGGATTGACCGCAAATTAACACGGGCAATACACATAAATGAACTATCAAAAAAGTTAAGTTCAGCAACATACGCAATAAAATAAATAAAAGAATTGGGAGGTAAGGCAGCTGCCAGGGATACATATTTTGCATATTTTCATTCGTTGATAACTTATGGAATAATATTCTGGGGGGTGGCAGCTGATGCTGGAAAAAAAATCATACTCAAAAAACGTGCTATCCGTTATATATAAGGATTAAAATGGTAAGACTTTTGCAGAGAAAAGTTTAGGGACCTTAACATTATGACGAAGGTAGGGGAATTTATATACCAGAACCTTTTATATGTAAGAGAAAATTTATCTAATATGACCCTTCATAACCGCTCGGTTGTCCACGCGCTGAAGACCGCAGGACCAAACTAATAACCCAAAAAAAAATGGTTGACGCGACACATCTAACCTCAAACTGGTAATTGATTGTATATGCGTTGAGACTACAGGTACTTGATGGTCAACCCACAAAAAAAAAGAGGTCGACGCGACACATCTGGCCGCAAACTGGGGATTTATTGGGTACGTGCCGAGATCACAGGTATCTGATTGTCAACCCACAAAAAAAATAAGGTCTACGTGACACATCTGGCCGCGCCGACTTTGCGTAAACAAACAGTTTATATGACCACTTCATTGAGGGCTTAGATAAACAAACTGGTGATTTATGGAGCTAAATAGGTACGGCACATATTTCAAGTGTTTATGTTGTGGGTTTCGAAGCAAAATAATTATATAAACACGCTTAGATTTGAATGATTATTGAGGTCAATAATGTTCAAAATCGAGTGGCAAAATTTACGTCGCTATCGAGTGGTCCGATGATCGATGAAAACAAAAAATGTGACTGTAGCGTTAGTTGCGATGATCAATGAAAACAAAAAAGTGACTGTAGCGCATAGAATCAATCGAGCGGTTAAGGATATACATCATCACAAAACAAAATAATTTAGTATTGCCACAAACTAAACTTGCAAAAATATCTAAAAGCTATTTATGTATATCAGTTAAATTATATAATAAAATTCCATAAGAAATAAGAAATAAAAATGAAATTGAATTTTTGACTTGTATTAAGAATCATTTAATAGCCAAGAGCTATTACAAACTTGACGACGCTTTTGCTGATAGAAATATCTTTGATATATAGTGACTTTTTTGAGTTGTGTACTTATAACGTTATCTTAATTGCTTACAATATTTTGTGTTGACGTTGCTTTTGCAGAAATCTTTATTTGAATCTTAGAATAAATTTGAATATTTTTTACCCAATTTATATTTGGTGATACAATGTTCTGTAAGTGACTTGTCTAAGTACATCTAATATGTCAAAAGATGAATAAATGAATTGAATTGAATTGAATCTGTAGATGATATACCGAAGTACTACAAAGTCAAGACAAGGAGCATTGGTTAAAAGCAATGAAGAATGACATAAAATCTTTGGAAGATAATAAAACCTGGACTCTAGTCGATTTACCCAAGGGTCGCAAAGCTATTTCATACACGTGGATCTATAAAATCAAAAAAAACGCTGATAGTTTAATTGATTAATATAAAGAAAGGCTTGTTGCTCAAGTTTTTTTGCAAAAACCAGGAGTGGACTATGACGAAACGATTAGCCCTGTTGTAAAGATGACGACAATCAGATCGGTCATAAGCGTTGCGGCAAACGAAGGTCTAACACACACATTTCGATGTCTCAACTGCTTTTCCAAATCGGTGTCTCAAAGAGGAGATTTACATGAAACAGCCTCAAGGCCTTAATGACGGGACCAATAAAGTGTGCAAGTTAAAGCGCAGCCTATACGGACTAAAACAAGCACCAAGATGCTGGAATAAGTGCATCGTTGATTATTTGAAGACTATAAGTTTTCAACAAAGTCAAACAGATGCTTGTCTGTTTATTCGAAAACGAGCACAGAATAAAATCATCTTGGCACTATACGTTGATGATGGACTGGTAGCTGCAACAAATCAGAAAGAAGCAGTTAAGTTGATGGCAGAACTGAAACGAAGGTTTAAAATAACCTCAAAGCCTGCAGGTTTCTATCTGGTTTTGCAACTATAATACAAAGATGATGGCTCCAAGCATAACGCAGAATCACTATACTGAGAAAGTTTTAGCTCGGTTTGGTATGAGCAGCTGTAAAACGGTGACTACACCAATAATCAGAGATTCTGAACAAGGACAGTCAGATAAGGAGGTAATAGACTAGAAGTCATATCCCTACAGACAGGCTGTTAGTGTTTTTGCTTAACTTAAGGTAGGAACATGACCAGATATTACCTACGTATGCCTACGTATTGGTGTTGTATCCAGAACCTTGGAAAACCCGTCCAAAGAGGATATGCTAAAAGTAAAGCGTACAATGCGCTACCTACAAGATAGATAGATAACACTTTATTGCACCAAATGAAACACAAACAAAAATAGGTTTAAATATATAGTACAATCGGCGGCCTTATCGCTAAGCAGCGATCTCTTCCAGGCAACCGTAGGCTATATTGAGACACATGACTATAATAGAGGCAGTTGTTGGTGTGCAAAGTTTGAGTATAATACCCAAAAAAAAGAAAGAAAAGAAGATTACAAACAAATAAAACAAAAATGAATTTGAACAAAATAGAAATAGCAAGATAATACTAATAAATATGTAAATAGCAAATACTAGTAAATATATAAACATTATTATAATATAATAAACTAATAAATATTTTATAGTAGGTACATAAATAATATACGTGAAGTATATATAGGTTAAGCCAAAAGTGAAAAATTACAATGATGACAAGTAAAAATTCTTAACCTGTTTTTTTTTCTTTTTTCTTTTTCTTTCTTAACAAGGTACGGCAAGTTATGAAATGACATACAAGAAGCGCTTTAAATATGGGAATACTGGAAGGTTTCAGTGACTCTGATCATGGTGGCGACGTCAAGGATACATAATCGACTGAAGCAGAAATTGTCGCAGCAAGTGAATCTGCCCCTGAGATTGTTTGGCTAAAAAGACTATTTCATGAAATTTCTGCCCTGAAAGAAGTTCTTATACTGGTAATAGATAATGCCCCCGCTGTGAATTGGTTCGCTGCGTAATAGCATCGAAGAACCAAGTATATTGCAATAAGGCACTTCTATGTAATGGAACTTGTTGCAGATGGAGAGCTCCAAGTAAAGCACGGAGGAGCCCACCTACAAAGTGCAGATTTTCTAACAAAGCAGGCCGTCTATACATTCAATATTGGACCGAATAGGTTTACAATGTTTGTAAAACCGTTTTTTATTTTCATAGACTGCGCAAAAAGGGAGGATGTTTAAGGAGGTTATTCTCTTATCTATGTTTTGTGTTGTCTATAAAAATAATAAATTGTTGCATTAAATATAAACAAAATCCGACTTCACTTTTTATTTGTGTCAATATATGGCAGTTGCCGTTAGAAAACGTTTTTTTTTCACGGATATTCTATTCCTTTCATCAGTTGACTACAAACACTGTTATCAACTTTTACAGCAACGGTTTATCACTCTAAACGTTAAATAAACGTTTGGAACGCTCGTCTACAATGATGAGAGGATTAAAATATGCGTGAAAAGAAAAATACGTTTTCTAACGGCATAATATATTGACATTTTATTTTTCCAACAACACAAAACATAATTGATAGATTCAGGCGTTACTTTGCGGAAATCCATATTTAAAATGAACAAAATAAAAATATGTAGCTTACTTCCGCCAAAACTGTAAGTCAGACAAATGATAAATGGTAAAATTAACACAAGTAAAACCCCACGCTAAACAAAACCCTGCCCCAGATTGAACTAATGAAAAATATAAATAAAAGAAAAGCTAAGGCCTGGAGGCCAGAAAAAAACACTTATATACAAATAATATATATAAATATATATACACAATAAAAAACCCCCAAGCTAAACAAACCCTACCCAAATACAAGTATCGAAACACTTATATATTCATATACATATAATATAAAAACACAATAAAAAATCACATATACCTCGATCCAAATACCAAACGTCTGACATCAATACGATACGTGTTTCGCCGAATGCTGGACTCAGTCCAGCATTCGACGAGTCAACATCACCCGAAGATGCCTCGTGCAGAGGTTATTTTTACACAAAACATAGATAAGAGAATAATGTTTAACAGAAATGTCCACACAGTGTCCACACATGACTCTGGTATAAATGTCACAATGACAAATGCCAATAAAAAAAGGAAAAGTTTGACGTAAAAATTATCAAAATCGGTTCACGCGGTCGCGGTCATCGGTTTGGTCTTTATCGTAGACAGATAAGTCGTGCCACTTGTGAGATAGAACGATAGGTGGGTGTGCTGCCATATCAAAACTTTTACCCTGATTTTAAGCAATCCCATATTCAAGTTTATGTTAAAGACTATGATGGGTTATAGAGACATTACAGATTTACGAAAAATGTATAGTCTTAAAGAAAAAATGAGATTTGGAATAATTCTAGGCGTTGTACGATCTCATTCAATAAAAAGATCGAATCTTTATGGGACTAATGTGGATAAGGGTAATAGAAACTTCAGAAAGCTTTTTTTACAATTTCTACAAACATTTTGTATTGAACATGCTTACAGTATAATAATATACCATTGTGATCCATGGTGTTCAGCGTAAAATAAATATATTAAATATGGTATATCATTCATGAAAAATTTTACATACATAATGGTGACATGCACCATTATATACCATGGTCATCCATGTAAAATAATAATTTATTTTGGTACAACATGATCCATCATGCGTGTCAACATAAGAACGCGGTGTCGCAGCGAACACATTGCAAAATTACGCCCATAATTAAAATCATTAATTCCCGACCGACCAGCTCTCTTCCTGTCTAACTGCAATAAGTAAGAAAGGAAGATAGCTTTCTATTATGTTTATTTGTCACACTTTGATTTTCTGCAATCATTTTGTACTCAAATGTATGGGAATAACCTTTCAATATTATTGAACTTTTTTAGTACCTACTCCAACTAATAATAATCTCATATAGACTTTTGGTCCATAAAAGGAAAAGGAACGCAAATTTTTTGTTAATGTAAGGATTTTGGCATTTTGCGGGATTTTTAAACGAAATAATTAAAATTATCTGTTCGCCACGCGGCGGTGGGGCTATAAAAGAGCGAGCGCTTGGCCGTCCGGCTCACACAAAAGAATCGATGTCCCACCAGCATTCGAAGACGAGGAGAGTATCAGTCTCCTCAGCTTTCTGGGGAAGATTTACGAGCGAATTCTTCTAAATCGACTCCGATCCGTCGCGAAAATCAAAAAGCTCATGCCGGATGAGCAGTTCGGCTATAGAGCGAGACACTCCTGCCCTCAGCAAGTGCACCGCATCACGGAACACATCCTTAAGGGTTTCAATAGGAAACCAAAACCCAAAACCACGATGGCCGTCTTCCTAGACGTGGCGAAGGCTTTTGACAAGGTCTGGCAAGCCGGTCTGATATACAAGCTGTATCAGCTCGGGTTGCCAGATCGTCTTGTGCTTATAGTACAAGACTACTTCACCAGCCGGAGCTTCCGCTATCGTGTCGAGGGTGACCGATCATCCCCCCATCCCATCAGAGCCGGAGTCCCTCAGGGCTCCGTGCTGTCTCCACTCCTGTTCACGCTTTACACAAGCGATTTCCCCCGCACTCCCAGAGTAGAGATCGCTCTCTTTGCGGACGATACCACGATCTATTTCCACCGTATGGAATTCAGCCAATCTACAAAGAGACATCCAAAAGTTCCGTAAGTGGCGAATAACGATTAATTAAGAAGAGCGTAGCGATGCGTTTCACTCACGGGGTTAAACGCTATTTCCCAATTAAAAGAGTCATGATTAATGACCGACCCATACCGTGGGAAAAGTCAGTTAAATACTTAAAAGTCACCCTTGACTATCGACTCAACTTCGATGAGCACATCAGCACCGTCCACAAAAGGGCGGCATTCTACCAATACCGCCTCGCGTTACTCTTAAGCAGGCACAGTAAAATGTCTCTTAGAAATAAGTTGACATTGACACTCTACAAAACCTGCGTCCGACCGACAATGACATACTCGTCCGTAGTATTCGCTCACACCTCCCGTATTTCCCTAGAGACACTTCAGACCTTGCAAAACAAATTCGTCTGATGTGCAGTAGATGCCCCCTGGTATCAGAGGAACATCGACCTGCACAACGATCTCAAGCTTCCCTCGATAGTTCAATACATGAAAAATGCCTCTCACCGCTACTTTAACGCGGCACCCCATCACCCCAACCCCCCAGTAGTTCAGGCCTCTGACTACACGACAGACGCGACAACAGACGCACGGCCCCTTCCGTAAGTGGCGTCACTTTTGGATGTCTCTAGGGCGTCTACGAAGACGCCCTAGAGACATCTTGAGCGATCTGGACGATGAAATCGCTGCCTTAGTGCAGGCAGCGATAATCCGTCATCTTCACCATCACACAGGCACTGACCTCGCAGGATGTGAGGTCGAAGGTCCCGTAATTAATGTCGATATTCATTTAAAGGGCTCCAGCCATTTCATCAGGGCGATCACTACCTAGAAGTAGAGATCCAGGGGTGTTTAGTTCGATACTCCCCAAGTTATCAATGGCAACTGTCCAAGCCGAGGTTCGTACCCCCTGGGTGCCCTTGAGCAAGTGGCCAAAAACTTAACTTTGGCGTGCGCCTTCTGCGTCACGCATTGTGGCGGAGCGCTTTTGCGCCCCGCCCCGCCGTCCGGTAACGCTGTAGAGGTCAGTTATAGACCAACAGCACATATCCTTTCTAAAAAAAAAACCGTCCGGCTCATTACGTGTACAACTTTTGTAGAGTGAAGAGTCGAAGAGTGAAATGTTGTTGTGAATTAGTGTTGGTGCAAATAAGAGTGAAATATAGAAGTGTTGGTGCAAATTGGAGTTTTTGCAAATTATACTTTAGAAGTGCGATATGTACGAGTAAGTACACGCCCACAAAGTGGATTTTTACACATATTTTATATTTTAAAAGATTTAGTAGTTTTATGCTGTGAGTTGAGTGGATTCCCACGCTATTCAGTTTTTTTTTCTCCTCTATGAAGGCAGATTATGAAGGCACCATGTTCATGATAATGGGCATAGGTATTCTAAAATCCTATTATTTTTCGCTAGGATTCACCGTTTCTGAGATAATTGTAGATTTGCGTATACCGTAATTTTGAGGTTATTCTATCGTCTCCACGTGGTTAACAATGATGAGCACGTGTTAATATTGAGGTTATTCTAGCGTTTCCACGTGGTTAACAATGATGAGCACGTGTTAATTTTGGGGTTATTCTATGGTCTCCACGTTGTTAACAATGATGAGCACGTGTTAATTTTGACGTTATTCTAGCGTTTCCATGTGGTTAACAATGATGAGCACGTGTGAATTTTGAGGTTATTCTAGCATCTCCACGTGGTTAACAATGGTGAGTACGTGTTAATTTTGAGGTTATTCTCGTATATCCACGTGTTTAACTAATACACGTGCAGGTTTTAAGATTGTGATAACGATCCCATGTGTTTGACTGTAGGTAATGTTAAAATATGATTTATTTTCAATTTTCTTTTATTAATATAAGTATTGCCGACGATTGCGTACGCCAGATGGAAGTGCTCTACGCCAAGAACACAATTCCAATGGCATGTACCGCGGTCGCACTCGCAACCGCAGTCCTCTGAGAAGTCGCGACGGTGGCCGCAGTCTTCGGGCCACGGAGCTGGAGCGCGAGAGGGAACGCTTACATTTACTAGAACGTGAGGTGTATTGGGATCGCAAGAAAATTACAACACCGCGTGTGAGTCGGTCCCGCCAGTGAACAGCGCAGCTACGCTGCGAGCCGCCGCCGGGAGCGTGGTTGCAGCTTGAGCCGTGGGGACCGTGGTCGCAGCGTGAGCCGCGTGGAGCAAAGCCGCAGCGTGAGCCAAAGGGAGTGTGGCCGCAGCGTGAGCCACCGGGAGTGAGGCCGCAGTGTGAACCACCGGGAGCACGACCGATGCGCTACACCGCCGGAAGCCGGGCGGAGCAAGCAAGGAGTTGACGATCAACGGGAGGCCGGTGCACCACAGCATAATCAAGTCATGTACACCATATTTTACTTCTAAAGATGTGGTAGATCATAACTCGATAAAATATGGTTTTGCATCCCAGCCGAATACGTCTACTAGTGTAATATTGAAAAGTATTGACCATAAAAATATTCTTCCAAATTTTGATCCGTCTGCGAAAAAACAACGTATAGATTTTAAATTTAATGAATGCACTTACGGCTGGGATGACAAGGCGACTGTACATTTTGCATTGCAAAATGTACAGTGGCTTTGTCATCCCAAGGTTTGGCCAAGATTTGGTATGAAGACCTTATACGATTTTAGACATATGGGTTGAATGGCAAGAAAAAATAATGAATGCCTTCCCTTGCGAACAAAACTATGGCCAAATCCTGGAGGATATGCTCAAAAGAAAAAGTAAATTTGTCGAGCCAATCCAAGTTTAAAACTTGTATTATTACATTAATGTGATATTACTGGGAAACGCGACTGCCGACTGTATAATTCATGGCATTTCGGATAGGACTTTGAAATCAAGCGCGCTGGCTCTTTGTTGTTCTCAACCGGATCAGCTCCTCTAATTTTTAATGAGTAACAAAGACGCTCCTCCATCTTTTGATCGTAACTACGGCAAAAACAAAACTGATAACAACATTGGTAGTCATGTTAGTGCTAAAATGAATCAAAATAGGCCCAATCAATTTCAAGGGTCTATATTTTATTTTAATTGTAAGGAACGCGGTCAATGCAATGTCCCAAACCTTTGGTAAAATGCATTAAATGTAACAAAATTGGTCACAAACCGGAGAATTGTAATGTAGAAAACAAAAACAAGCCTCCTAAAACTATGTGCATCTCAAATAGTAGTCCTAACTCTAAATTTCTCAAAAACGTAAATGCTAATGATGTATCAGTTGAGGCGTTCATTGACTTTGGTAGTGAGGTGACGCTGGTTAAAAGGTCTCTGGTTTCTGATCTTGGAATGAACTATGATCATGTTTTATCAACGACGAAGGAATTTGGAAACAATTCGTTGCAATCTTTGGGAATATTGATACTGGATATAGCCGTGGATGGAGTTGATGCTAGGGTGTCGTGTAAGGTCGTTGATGACAGTTGGTTAGATAAACCTATTTTAATAGGACATTCTTATACAGAACAACCTCACATCATTGTTTACAAGGATTCAAAAACCTAGCAGTTCCACAAAATTTACGTAGAATTGCCTACACCTGAGCTAGAGAGTGATGTCTACCAGTTAGTCCAGCTACAATGAGAGCTCGGGTAGATTCTTAATTCAGTAGATGTATTATGCTTAACAATAGCATAGTTGGCAGTCCAAATCTGGAGTTAATTATTTCAGGTGGTGTTTATCAAGTTGGGAATGTTTTTTTTAGATATTCCTGTAGTCCTATGCGTGCACCCCTGCCGTTTGTGAAAAGATTTCATTATTAGTAGAAGAGAGAAGGTTAATTTTGTCAGAAGGTTAGTAATACAGACACCATGGGTTTTGGATTCAGTTGGCGCATCTGACGAGGTTGATCGTGACATTAGTGAAGAAAACATCAAGATAGGTGGTTTGGTATCTACAGATGCTAGAAAAAGACTAATGACTATACTAAAAGAACACAATCATTGTTTTGCTACTAATCTTAGTAATTTAGGATGCACGGATGAAACGCAAATGATTAAATAGTCATTGTCCTATTGTATATCGGCCTTACCGTTTATCCCATCACGAATGTGACAAGTTACAATCAATGTTTAGTGAAATAAAGGATGCAGAGTTAATGGCGATTTCCGACCGATAGCATATTGTAGTAGACGCACCTCACCTGAAGAATACTACCAATCGTATGAATTGGAGACGTTGGCTGTCATCCGTTCCTTGGAGAAGTTCCGGGTTTATTTGCTAGGCAAAGAATTCAAAATAGTCTCCGATTGTTGCGCTTTGCGGTCCACCTTCATGAGACGTGATTTTATTCCCAGAATAGCCCGCTGGTGGTGGTTATTACAAGAATTCAATTGTTTGATAAAATATAGGCCTGTCTGTAGTGAAGATGTCGGATGTAGATGCAATGTCTCGCAACCCTGTTGTTGCCGAAGGGGATACGGTTGATGAAAATCAACGTCCATGGGCTATGACTATTAATAACAATGACTGGCTCCACACTTTACACTTAAGAGATTCTGAATTAGGCCGCGTAAAGCAAGTTCTGGATAATGACTTAGATCCAAAGAACCTCCAATACATCAAAGACAATTATGTCGTCCAAAACAATAAGTTATTTAAATGCTTGAATGAAGACAAAAATAATGTACGTTGCGCAGGCCCTAAGGGGGCGAGGTGGCAAATATGCATGATGAATCATAATGAGATTGGGCGTTTAGGATTAGAGAAAACGTTGGAAAAAAATAAAGAATAATTATTGGTTTCCAAAGATGTCCCGTTTAGTTAAAAAAAAAAAAAGTGTTAGTGTATCAACTGCGCTTACGCTAAGAAAACTGCGCATACTAAAGATGGCTTATTACGAGTACATCCAATTAATAAGGCAGATATACCGTTCCATACCCTGCATGTTGACCACCTCGGCCCTTTCGTTAAATCAAAGAGAGGAAACTCGTAATTGTTGGTGGCGGTAGACGCCTTCACCAAATTGATCTTCATAAAGCCGGTTCGCAACACCAATACGCAAAACTTGATCCGTGTACTTGATGACATATTTTATACGTTTAGGATACCTGACCGCTTGATAAGTGACCGTGGCAGCTGCTACTTCTCTAATACTTTTAAGAGATATTGCTACGATAAAGGCATAAAACACATATTCAACGCTGTAGCAAGCCCCAAAGCAAACATTCAGGTAGAGCGTTACGAGTATAACCAGACGATTCTCAATTCATTAAAGGCACAGAATCTAAGACGTGATGAGGAGGACTGGGATAATCAGCTAGGAAAAATACAATAGGGACTTAATGGCACTGTTCAGAAATCGACTAATAGGAGACCAGCTGAAGTTATGTTCGGTGTTTCCATGAACAGTGATATTAACCCTAATTTGAATGAAATAATGGAAGAGACTCGAGAGGATATTGACGTGACGACAATCAGGAGTGAGTTAAAGGAGAGGATAGATACAGAACAGGAAAAACAGAAACAACAATACGATCAAAATAGGCGTCCTGCTCGGACTTACAATGAGGGAGATTTGGTAAAAATCACCAAGGTAGCCTTTATTAATGACGGGAAAAGTAAGAAACTTTTCCCATATACATAGGACCCTTCCGTGTGACAAAAGTTTTAGCCAATTTTTATCATCTAGCGTCAATACCGGGTTTGAATGGTAATACAAATAAGCGCTCTACTACGGTAGCATCCGATCATATACCATCGTGGATTCATGTAGCAGTCTTACAGTTGAATGTTGAATGATGATGACTCAAATTCCAGCAAATGTAGTGACAATGATGAAAATGATGATCAAATTAACGAATAGGATGTTACATTTTTTTCTAAATTCTTTAAATTTTAATCAAACTGTCTCCAAAATCTAGGGAAGGTCTTCTCACACTGTTTTTTTGTCGTATGATGTAATGCTGGGCCTCTGTTGTCACAGATTGTCAGGCCGCCCGAGGGCCTCTGACAGTTTTTATGTAAGTACCTCTAATGGTTAAGGCATTTAAGTAGTTGTAGGTGCCCTTGCTCTCTCGAATAAACTTTCTATTATTTATGCATATGAACAACATCGTTCGATATAACATTAAATTGAATTTATTATTGATACCAATGCAATTATATCATATTATTAATAAAAAATGTGTAATTTTGCCACAGAATACTAAAAAGGTCTAGGGAACATTCATTTCGAATGCAGGCAGCTGCAAGCTGAATTATTTTTCTCACTAACCATACAAAACTATGGCGAACTGTCAAAATTGTTTAGCACAGGGGTGCGTTTAAGACAATTATCCAGTATAAAATTTAAACTGACTAAACGTCAAACACCCCGTTCAAGCACACCGCGAGGCGAAAAATTAACCAGTTTAAAATTTAATCTGCCCCGTTCACGGGCGTCCGCGGGTATAAGTTTTCGCCTGGCTAGGATAAATTTTAGCGAGCTTTTGAGGTCGCTAAATTTTAGTCTGCTGTCAGAATGACAGCTGTTTTTCATTCGATTCGTGGTTAGATTCAATTAGTTGATTGTTTTATTCGTAAATACTATCTATACTCATAATAATGCAGTAACATAAATTCTGTACAACGATATAATATAAAAATGATATATGGGACATAAATAAATTAACTAAACATAAATTTTTCAAGTCGACAATTGAATTTGACAGAGAAACCTATGACTCCGTTCAGCGAACCCTCGCTGGTTAAATTTTATCCGGTGAAAATTTCGCCGACTTGCTTAAACGCACCCCAGAGGAGTGCTGACCTTGAAAAAAACGGCACGTAACCTGCAACAAAAGATCATATCGTTCTGTTGCATTTCTTCACAAGACCTATGCATAAGTTGTTCTCTTTCTTAGATAAATGTGATGGAAGCTATCTAGTTGTCTATTGGTTTCTCTGCGGCAAGGAAGTTCTACGTACTTGCGTACAACAGTGGCCCAATTCCATAACTTGGCTACAATCGGATTATCACTTTTTTCATAGCAAATTCGACTCTATCGCAAGGCATTAGTGGTTGCCATACTGAGAATTCGATTGAAGCCAAGTTATGGAATCGGGCTGCTGGAACGACTTCTTCAAAGTAAAAACGTAAAAGTATAGATTATTTGACCTTGAAAACGAATTAAAAAGAAAAACAGACAAGAAAGTTAACGAAAGCCGTTATTGTCTCTTTCTTAGTTATAGTGCCAATCTCAAGTGGGGTCATGGAGGTCATGACTAATTTTTACCGAATATTTTCGCGCACGCTACACTCGAGTCTGTTAAATGGTATATTCTGTTTCCTCATTACGTATCTTAATCATATGACATGGAATGAAAAATAAAAGGAAAAAAGACTCGGAAAGGGGGAACTGCGCAACTTCCCCCCCCCCCCCCCCATGTTAGTGTGTGCCTGAATGTTAGGAACTGGGATATCAATATCGAGACAGTGAAAAAAGTGGTCCAGATGTACCAGAGATTCAACTGTAATAAATGAATACCGACTCTAGATGACCAGTGGAAAAAAGAAAGTGAAAACAATTCCGCCATACAGAGTCGGTACCTAGCCCATTTCACTGACGCATGCAACCAACATTTATAGCCTAAAAAAACTTTAAAAAACTGGTAACTCTCCCGGTCAGCATAGCTACCGCAGAAATATCGTTTTCTACTCTTCGCAGAGTAAACACTTGGTTGCGTGCCTCAATGGAAAGATTATCTGGGTAAGCTCTCCTAAATATCGCCGCTGGCGAGCGAGAAGTCAAAAAATAAGCTAGTTTGTAGATAATCTCGTTTTAGTTTTTATGTTCTTATAATCGGCATAACTCATTTATTATTTATTTATTTTATTTATTCAGTACACAATAGAAAGCTTACAGTAATAAACCAAAACGCTAACTACCTTAAAATATAGCTTAAAAACAAATGTAAGTACACAGATATAGTATTCAAGTGATCATTGAAGATGTCAACTTGTTGAAACTCATGCGCAAATGTATGCAAGAGAGACAGTGTCCTTGATGTAGGCGCGTTACTAGCGTGGCGAGTACGCGAGCTGCAGCATGCAAACAACCGATGCCGCCGTCGACTCCCGGTTCGCACGTAGTTATTAGGGACAAACATCGCTCATCAACGCTTATGGTTACAAAAATGGTTTCTATGAACAAAATATTGTTATTTTTACCCTGCAGCCTAATAATGAATAAATTATTTAAATATTTGTAACGTTACTGAGATATAAAATAAAAAGTATGATAGTTAAATCTAGCATTTTCAAAAAACAAAAACTTGATTTGGTTTTGCTTTAATTAATAAACTTTAGTTCGATTTCAGAGAACGTAAAGACCGAAATACGTGTGGTTACTTTCTTAAACTTCAATTACATAAGATCTGTTGGTGACTTTTACCGAACCACAGAATTGCATTATATTCAAAGTTTTTCCTCTGCCATTAATAGCGCAGTGCTGCCCAGTATTTAATTTTACCGTTATTTAATTTTGATCAACGACAGTAAGAAATGATCTGATTTTGATACTGATTTTTTGCTTGACAAGTAGTTATGTACTTCTGACATTGTTGTATTATCGGAAATACTAAAAACAGCTCTTATTATCATTTCATAAGGTAGATAATGGGTATAAAAACACTTTGACATCATTAACTCATTATACCTAAAAATGACACGTGAATTCTCGCTCGCCAACGACGATGTACACAAAGATGTTAACCTGGATATCGATGAAATTATCACCTAGCTTGAATTTGTAATTTATGTAAGGACCTTAATAAAACTATTTAATGTAAAATGTATACTAGCGTTTAATTTAATTAGATATGCTTTGAAATTGTATAAATTCGGTTAGTAGATTTAAGGCAGTATTAATAAACCGACCTCAACTCTGAGAGCGATCTGAAGATGCTAATCTAATTAATAAACATATCTTAAGCTGTTGATTGAGATGCCGTAATCAGCTGAGTTAGTGTTTAATAATAAATCAATCTCTACTCTCAAGAGCGCACATGCGATGTGCTTTGAGATGCAGAATGTTGAGTGCAGTCGATCCGTGACTTGAGAGCGTAATTGCCAGTTGCTAGAATCAAGGATTTCTAAAATATTATGTCAGAATTTGATAAATATAATTATATTAACCATAATTATAAGAATATTTTTATATTCCTCTGGAAATAAACAAATGTATTTGGCATGATTGCGCAAAGATCCGAAGATTTGGTAGATATCAGAACCTGGCGAGGACTCGCTGAAGTCTAAAAAGATCCGAAATCGTAACCAAAGGATACGCGCTGGAAATACTGCATGGCACTCAACGAATTTTTATTTTCATAAATTATAGTTATTTGTTGATGAATTGCGTTAAGTTCTTTAATAGATAGTGTAACTTTGAAAATATAGACAAAAATTATGGCTTACATCCTTTCTACAAAAAAAAAACAAAAGTAAGGTTATGATAATTATGTAGATAATAAACATTACGTTAATATAATCGCACTTAATTTAATTTAACTACATCGAAGTAATAAATTTTAACCTTACGTTATATCTTATTTGAGTAAAAACCGAACATTCACTACAGAAAATAAATCGTTCATTCGTAGTTCATTCAATCTTGCTCTCAAGTTCTGGTTCGTGACGTAGCAACTTGAGATGCGACTCTTGAAAGCGACATGATCTTAGGGCCGTATTAATAAACCGATCTCAACTCCAAGAGCGCTCTTTAGAGCTATCTCAAGATGCGAATCTAATTAATAAACACATCTTAAGCTGTTGATTGAGATGCCGTAATCAGCTGAGTTAGTGTTTAATAATAAATCAATCTCGACTCTCAAGGGCGCACTTGAGATTAGCTTTGAGATGCAGAATGTTGAGTGCAGTCGATCCGTGACTTGAGAGCGTGATTGCCAGTTGCTAGAATCAAGGATTTCGAAAATATAAGGTCAGAAGTTGATAATTATAATTATATTAACCATCATTATAAGAATATTTTTATATTCCTCTGGGAATAAACAAATTTATTTGGCATGATTGCGAAAAGATCCGAAGATTTGGTAGATATTAGAATCTGGCGAGGACTCGCTGAAGTCTAAAAAGATCCGAAATCGTAACCAAAGGATACGCGCTGGAAATACTGCATGGCCAATAAACGAACTTTTATTTTCATAAATTATAGTCGTTCATTGCTGAATTGCGTTAAGTTCTTTAATAGATAGTGTAACTTTGAAAATATAGACATATATTATGGCTTGCATCCTTTCTACAAAAAAACTAAAGTAAGGTTATGATAATTATGTAGAAAATAAACATTACGTTTAATATAATCGCATTTAATTTAATTCAACTACATCGAAATAATAAATTTTAACCTTACGCTACATCTTATTTGAGCAAAAACCGAACTTTCAATAAAGAAAATAAATCGTTCATTCGTGTTCATTCAATCTTGCTCTCAAGTTCTGGTTCGTGACGTAGCATCTTGAGATGCGGCTCTTGAAAACGACATGATCTGAGATGCTCTAGAAATGTCTTTATTAATTAGCGATGATCCTAAGATGCTGATCACAACTTGAGAGCGTATCATTTGATATCGCACTTGAGAGCTCAACCAAGAGCGATTTATTAATACGGGCCTGAGATGCTCTTGAAATGTCTTTATATATCAGCGACGATCTTAAGATGCTGATCACAACTTGAGAGCGTATCAGTTGATATCGCACTTGAGAGCTCAACTAAGAGCGATTTATTAATACGGGCCTAAATGTGACAATGTGATGTGCAAACAAACCCACATTTACTTTTGATATTTTCGTGAGCGAACAAACTAACATTTTACGGGTTTATTAACCTACTAGTTTTCGCCCCACGGCTTTCCCACGTGGCTGTACAAAACGTTGGCTGTGATGTTGGTCAGGGCGACATATATGATTTAAACATCTCCTTTGTAGGAATGCACTGTACATACTATATCGATCATAAGCGCGTTCATACTCCGACTCGCACTTGGCCGATTTTCGGATGGCTGTGACCACAACCTTTTATGAGGGCTGGATCCGCGCCTGTATAGCAACTACATTCCTGCCCAGCTAGTATTGTATAATTTTGGAATTCAGTATGACCATCCCCTGACTCGAAGGCTGGATCCGCCCTTGACCTCTCCTGTGAAAGAGAAGGTTCGGCGCAATATCCAAAGAAAAGACTTCACTTATCACTCTCAAAAATCTAATGACACTTGACAACTTGACATTGACACTGACAGCAATGGTAAAATTGAAATTTAAGCGAATGCGATGCGGTTTTCGGATGTACACGCATTTCTGTTACAACAAAAAAATAACAATATTCACACTAATTTCTCTTTTTCTCGGTGGAAACCTCAAGATAAAAAATATGATACGTGTACTCCTCTGTGAAATATAGCTTAATTCTGCAGAAAAAGGTGACTGTGTTTGTATGACCCAGCCCAGGGTCTTTTTGAGGGAGACAAGAGACAAGTGACTTCATGTGTTCGGTTTTAGACGTTATTATTAACATTTAAATTACAGAAACAGCTACATAATGCTACCTTCGACGAGTCCTCGTAAAAAACCGAAAAGTCCAGGATTAGATGCGGTTAATACCAAAACATCGGTCACGTAAGTTACCCTTACCTACCCTTTCGTTATTTTGTTACTAATATACAACATGCTTAGAAAGTCCGCTGATAATCATATCCATCAAAATTAACTCATTGCTGTTATGTGATGTCAATAGATATGAGAATTTAATCCACTATCTTTCCCAGGAAGAGACTAAAAAAGCAAAAGCGATATCCAACATGTTTTGTTTCAGCTGTTCCAATGTCCCGGAGGGACTATTTGATGCTGCTGCAGCCAAGAAACATTTCAGCAAGTTTGGACGGGTCCAGAAGATCAGATTATTCCCAAAGCGCCAAGCATGCATCATAGAGTATGATCAGCCCATTTCAGTTCAGCGTGCGGTTTTAAATGCAGGGGCATTTGATGGTTTCATGTTTGATGTCACCCGCACAAAACCTAGAATGTAAGTATTCATTTTATAATCTGGCATGTAGTCTCTTGAAGTGCTTGTTTGTAGGGATATTATGGATCCACATTTCCATTTCTGAAACTACCTGATATCCATCAGTGGATGGACACATAAACTGCATCAAAGTACAGGATTACTTTTAATATTTTTAATAAGTATGCAAACTTATTAGATTTACATAAATGTAAAAGTGAAGACTGACCTTTAATCATAAAAAAAACAAAATTTAAAAATGAAAATGCAGCAAAACAAATGATTATAGCAGGGAAAAGAACATATATGCGTGTTTTCAGATTTGCGTGTTATTATTGTAAAGTTTTAAATTGATTGTTATTGTTTATTTTTCATTTGCTGATTGAATTATTGTTACGAATAGAATTGTTATGTAGTCTTTTTAACTCAATCGGTACAATAATATAGATGCTTCGTCCAAACAAGCAGCACAAATTGTGGCATTGGTGCGGCAAGGCTTGTATCAACAAACAATTGCTAGAAATTTAAATTTAAACCCGTGTACGGTTTGTAGAGACAGGTTCTTACTGAAATCATTTCCTCACATCAGTTAACATCAAACAGAGCTGAATGAAGTGCGTGGAGTAAATGTGTGTGCAAAAACAATAAGAAGGAGGCTAAAGGAAAGTGCTATCCCCCCTTTTAGACCAGCAAATGGTCCAAAGTTGTCTGAAGCTCACAGACAAGCTCACTTAAGATTTGCACGTGAACACCGAAATTGGTCTGAAGAGCAATGGGCCTCTGTATTGTTCACTGATGAGTGTAGGACATGTTTATATGGTGCAGATGGTTGCAGAAAAGTATATTGTTGATGTGGGGAGAGATATACTCAAAGTAGCATTGAGGAGTGTGGTGGTGGTTCATGTATGGTCTGGGGTGGCATATCAATGAATGGGCAAACGGAACATCATGATCATGATCATCATATCATGATGTTGTGTTCATTCACATATTGTGTCAAAACGGTAACAGAGGGGGTATGATGGCACATTGATATATAGCAGAGATTTTAGAAGATCACATGGTACATTACATGCGATTCATAGGTGAAAATTTTATTCAATTGCAAGATAATGCCCAACCGCACCCGGCTGCACAAGTTCGACAATATTGTGAAGAGGTTGGGATAAGTACCAATTGGAGATGTTGGGAACGAATTGGCCAGCATGCAGAACGGCCCTTAATCCAAATGAGCATGTTAGGGACAGTTTAAAAAGAGCTGTATATGCAAGAAATCCTGTGCCCACAAACAGTGGCAGGACTAAGAATAGCAATTTCACAAGAATGGGACAATATTCCGCAAGACCGTTTAATAGCCCTAATCAGGTCTATGCGGAACCGATTAGACTCAGTAATAAGGGCACGTGGATGTAACACACCTTATTAAAAGAAAAAAAATGTGTGCTTGAACTTTATTTCAATTGTTAAAACCAACTTTTCAATTAAACCAATTTTTGTTCCCTATATCAAAATTGTTAAAATAAAATGGTCATTTCCAGTAAACAAACTTAAACTTAAAGATATGATACTACACTGTTTCAAAGTTAATGAACCAATCTATAGTTTTCATTTTAAATTTGTATGAAAAGTTTGCATACTTTGTTAAAATATTTATTTCAAAGTCGTCTTGTACTTTGATGCAGTTTATGTGTCCGTCAGTGTATATAAATACGAATAAATATAATATAAAAAATACGAATGGTATATATATGTATTGATTAATAGTGTCTGAATAAAATGCTGTGCCATACAGACAAATAGACAGACGAACAGGACGACACTATAAAGTTGTTTTGACTATGGAACCCTAAAAATCATCGTTGTCGGAAGTAGAAAAGAGTATTATAACCTGATCCTTTGACTTTAAAATGTGTTTGATGTTTAAATTACTATCTATTTGCGTGTTGCAGAAGAAAGAAAAGCAAGAGAGAGGATGATCCGGACTGGGTTCCTGACTCCGACGTAGAAGATGAGTTGTCAGCTATGAGTGGTGCTCCATCATACAGGATTACTCGTCAAAAACGTAAGTGTTTGTCATAGATACATTTTTGTGTAGTTTTCTGACTATACCCACATGACTATGTGAGACTATACCTAGTTGCTTGCCATGCGCGCACGCGCATGTATGGGCTCAGTTCTGCGCAATGTTAGCTATTGCGCCACCTGATGATCATGTACATAGATCTTTGTTCTGTGTGATAGTTGCATTTCGTTTTTGGAGCCAGTCATGTTAATATCATGATATATTACTACTTTATTCACCATATCCTTACTAATAATATTTAATTGTAACTTGAGAATGACTCAACTGTAGCCAAATTCTATCACTGTTAGTAAGCTACATTATTCCAAATGGAACATTTTATGTATATATATTCCAGACTGAGGGTACTTCGAGAACATTTGATTATAAACTACCTACAGATAGGAAAGTTAGTTGTCAATTGGTAAATCAGAAAATAAAGATCAGCTCTGTACATTAAATGGTGTATTTAATCATTATTTGCTCTGGGACATAATAGTGGCGACGAGCAAAACAATAATGACGGCCGCCAACATCACAAGTCTCGTATTACCGGGAAAATTCGACCCAAATAAAGATGTTTCGGAGAATTATCGAGGACAGTTGTATTTCGCGTTGGAGGCGGCTGGAGAAATTGAAAGCGTGCAGAAGAGAGCCCTGTTCTTGTCTCAGTGTGGTAAGGAGCCTATGGATTGATAGTGTTGTTACTAGCACCTAATAAACCAAGTGAAGTGGGGTTTGAAGAGATCATTGCAACCCTCAACAAGTTTTTTATACCAGCACCCTATCAAATTTTGGAGGTGGATAAGTTCTACAAAAGAAAACAAAAAGAAAGTGAATCCATCACAACTTTCATTGCAGCACTTCATGACATAAGTTCCCGTTGTGATTTTAATGACATGCAGCGGCGAGTAGTGGAACAACTTATTCTGGGTGTGAGGGACAACTGTTTAAAAAAGGAATAGTTGAAAATCAAGTTAGAAAACGTAACCTATGGTAACGTGGTGCAACAGGCATTTAATTTTGAAGCAATCCAAGGAGGACTACAGAGTCATACTTTAGTAAGGAACCATAGTGAGGTCACGCAAAAAAAGAGCATTGTATCTACAAGTTGTACGAGTGGTGCCAGCGTTAAGCCTATGATGTGTAAATATTGTGTATGTATGAGTAAATACGATTGACAACTCACGAGCATGGAAGTCCAAAATTTGCGCATATTGTGCTAAAAATGATGGCAATGCAAAGTGCAGGATGCGGAACATAACCTGTTATAAATGTCATATGAAAGGACATACGAAGGCTGCATGTAAAAGCAACATAGCAAAGCCACGAATAAATAAGTGCAGTGAATGCTCATCAACATCAGAAACAAACGATAAAAGTGAAGACACTTTTGGTTTGCGGGAACATATCAATCAAGTTGGGGTAGACGGCAGGTCGGATGTCAGAAAAGAAGGTCGAAGCGTACCAATCATGGTGGAAGTACCCATGAAAATGTAAGTGGACTCGGGATCAGCACGTTCAATTATTCCTCACTGTGTCTATCTACAGTTCTCGCGAGAGTTCCCGAAAGAGTTGCAAACATTCAATACAAAATTAGTTACGTGGACAAACAACAAGCTGAAAATAAAAGGTCAAGCCATGGTAAATGAAGATTTTGGCAAAAAAACGTGCCTCTCTTCCGTTAGTAGTGAGTTGTGGCAGAGGGCCCCCGCTACTAGGTTGTACATGGTTCAAACCACTAGGAATATCGGTTCAAGGAGTGCCAAGCTGCTGATGAAATCACACTAGAAGATTTTCCTGCAAAATTTCCAGAATTGTTTGAAGACAACTTAGACAAATACAATGGACCTCCTGTGCACATTGATTGTAAAGAAGGTGTCACACCAGTCTTTATGCGAGCTCGGACCGTACCATTTCCATTAAGAGAACAGGTCAATACAGAACTGACCCGAATGATAGAAGTAGGCATACTAACACCAGTAAAGCACTCACGTTGGGCAACACCCCTGACCATAGTACCAAAACCGGATTAAAAAAGTATCTCCCTTGCCTTGGGCAGACCGAGTAGCAAAGATTCTATTTCATATGCGTACTGTACCAAGTACTGTATCTGGGAAAACACCAGCAGAACTTTTAAATGGACGAAAATTTAAAGCACTAATATCATCTATGCATCCAGATACACACACTAAACCTAATGAGGAAGGAAGGAAAGACGACAGACAAAATAAAAAAGGTTTTAATATTGGAGATTATGTTTTAATGAGGCTGTATAACATGGACAAAAAGTGGCAAAAGGGAAAGATTGTAAGCAGGCAGGAACCAGCAGTATATGAAGTGGAGATTGAGGGTGGCACCAAACACCGCAGACATGTAGATCAATTACTAGAGCACCACATGCACCACCAATGCCTGGAAATGAAAATGGCTATGAAGATTATGATGAGGATGTAATTATTCCACCACCAGAAGAATGGAACGAAATTATTGGTGTTTAAATATTATATGATTTGCAATGATTGTTGAGATTCAGTCTAAATTCTGTTAAAAGGTGAACTAAAGTAGGTTATAAGATTATATTCTTTACCTATATCAAAGATAATCGAAAGGAAAGATAGCTAACGTCATACATTAATACAAAGCTCACGTAAAACTTATTATCGTCGCCGGTACCTACTAGTTTGCCTTAATATATTAGATGGCGTTACTATACTAGCTAAAGTGTGATACAACTAGTGCCATCTATCGAACAATTGGAAACTAAAACTTCGTTGTAAGTGTGTGTATAGCGTGACATATGAGTGGGTGTGATGGAGCGTAAGCACAGAATAAGTAAGGAGAAAACACAAAAACGAGGCGTTTTTCATGCCATTTCCTGGCGAAAATATAGCATGTGGAGCTTTGAAATTAAGATATCGTATTACACATATCTTGAAGTACCAAGATCTTAAAATCTTAGAAGTCATTTTTTATCGGTGTGTCAAATTCGTTAAGTACCAAACTCGGCCTAGTTATTCTTATAGTACGTAAACTCGGCCTAGTTATTCTTATAGTTCGTAAGTTTCGTCTGTAGGTCCTATTTTTTCAAATATATAATTAAACATAAGGATTTTAACGTAAAAACTATTTGCGCCTACTAAAACGTAACTTTTCACGAACGTATTTTGCCCGTAAAATATGATAAGGAATTAGTATGCGCATGAGATAGCGACGTTGCATGCCCGCGGCATGGCGCGTGGACCGCGCCTTGACCTGTGCGCGAGGTTGCCAGACTTCAGTTAGAAGCTCGGCACATCTGCCGGCTATGCTACCTATTATTTATTCTGTGGTGCGGTGCACTAAATAATAGACTAGCTGTGCCCGCGGCTTCGCTCGCGTGGTCATTTCTTCAGGTTAAAAGTACTCTATGTGCTATTCCAAGACTTAACTTTTCTTGAAACTGGTTTCGAATGAGTCCGAAGGGAAAATACCATATAGCAACATTTGATCAAAATTTCTTCAGCCGTCAGAAATATTTTTATCTATTGCTCGGCTTCTACTCATTGGATTGAGATACCAATTATACCAGATTTAATTAAATCCTAAGCTATCTAACAGTAGAAACTGCATCACAATCAGTCCAGTAGTTTTTACGTGATATAAGAATAAACAAACATATAGACAAGATATAAAAAAAACTTGCTCAATTGCTTATTTTAAGTACCCTAGATCATTTACCTAGATTTTTATAATTATCTTCTTTGTACAGACTTCTTCGTACTTGTTGCTTTATTATACGAGTAAGTATACTTAGATATTAATTACTTCAAATTAACAATACTTTGGCCCACTATCCCGCAGGAACCCTCTACTCTATATTCGATACTGGAGCCAAAACTGTGTTTAAAAGCTTTTATTTAACTTGCAATGTTTGTATGTATGTTTGTCTAGGTCAAATCTTGCAAGCTGAATTAGAACCACTTCCTCTTATCCTACGGAGTAGAATTTTCACATGTTGGTTCATTTCCAAGGATTAGCTCTGTCCAGACAAAGTGATGATGATGATGATGATGATGAAATGTATCATCCCTCACGCGATTCGTATCTGGAATTTGGAATGGAGATAGCTTATACCCTGGAATTGCATGTAAGATACTTTCATTGTCATCATCATCATTCCTCAAGCGGGTGAGTGTTAGCCTATACCCTGGAATATCAAAAAGTATACATTTCATCATCCATTCCATGATATAAGCTATCTCCATTCCAAAGTTTATCATAATCGTTTCCTTTCACGTGAGTGATGATGATGATGATGATGAAAAGTATCTTTTGTGTTATTGCATGGTATAAGCTATCTCCATTCCAAAGTTCATCAAAATCTGTCCCATCCACGTGAGTGATGATGATGATGAAAAGTATCTTTTGTGTTATTGCATGGTATAAGCTATCTCCATTCCAAAGTTCATCAAAATCTGTCCCATCCACGTGAGTGATGATGATGATGATGATGAGGAAAGTATCCTGTGTTATTCCAGGGTATTGGCTATCTTTATTTCAAATGTCATCAAAATCCGTTCCATCCACGTGAGTGATGATGATGATGATGATGATGAAAGTATCCTATGTATTATTCCATGGTATAAGCTATTTCCATTCCAAAGTTTATCATAATCCATTCCTTTCACGTGAGATGATGATGATGATGATGATGAAAGTATCCTATGTGTTATTCCAGGGTATTAGCAATCTTCATTTCAAATGTCATCAAAATCCGTTCCATCCACGTGAGTGATGATGATGATGATGATGATGAAAGTATCCTATGTATTATTCCATGGTATAAGCTATTTCCATTCCAAAGTTTATCATAATCCATTCCTTTCACGTGAGATGATGATGATGATGATGATGAAAGTATCCTATGTATTATTCCATGGTATAAGCTATTTCCATTCCAAAGTTTATCATAATCCATTCCTTTCACGTGAGATGATGATGATGATGATGATGAAAGTATCCTATGTGTTATTCCAGGGTATTAGCAATCTTCATTTCAAATGTCATCAAAATCCGTTCCATCCACGTGAGTGATGATGATGATGATGATGATGAAAGTATCCTATGTATTATTCCATGGTATAAGCTATTTCCATTCCAAAGTTTATCATAATCCATTCCTTTCACGTGAGATGATGATGATGATGATGATGAAAGTATCCTATGTATTATTCCATGGTATAAGCTATTTCCATTCCAAAGTTTATCATAATCCATTCCTTTCACGTGAGATGATGATGATGATGATGATGAAAGTATCCTATGTGTTATTCCAGGGTATTAGCAATCTTCATTTCAAATGTCATCAAAATCCGTTCCATCCACGTGAGTGATGATGATGATGATGATGATGATGAAAGTATCCTATATATTATTCCATGGTATAAGCTATTTCCATTCCAAAGTTTATCATAATCCATTCCTTTCACGTGAGATGATGATGATGATGATGATGAAAGTATCCTATGTATTATTCCAGGGTATAAGCTATTTCCATTCCAAAGTTTATCATAATCCATTCCTTTCACGTGAGATGATGATGATGATGATGAGGAAAGTATCCTGTGTTATTCCAGGGTATTGGCTATCTTTATTTCAAATGTCATCAAAATCCGTTCCATCCACGTGAGTGATGATGATGATGATGATGATGAAAGTATCCTATGTATTATTCCATGGTATAAGCTATTTCCATTCCAAAGTTTATCATAATCCATTCCTTTCACGTGAGATGATGATGATGATGATGATGAAAGTATCCTATGTGTTATTCCAGGGTATTAGCAATCTTCATTTCAAATGTCATCAAAATCCGTTCCATCCACGTGAGTGATGATGATGATGATGATGATGAAAGTATCCTATGTATTATTCCATGGTATAAGCTATTTCCATTCCAAAGTTTATCATAATCCATTCCTTTCACGTGAGATGATGATGATGATGATGATGAAAGTATCCTATGTATTATTCCATGGTATAAGCTATTTCCATTCCAAAGTTTATCATAATCCATTCCTTTCACGTGAGATGATGATGATGATGATGATGAAAGTATCCTATGTGTTATTCCAGGGTATTAGCAATCTTCATTTCAAATGTCATCAAAATCCGTTCCATCCACGTGAGTGATGATGATGATGATGATGATGAAAGTATCCTATGTATTATTCCATGGTATAAGCTATTTCCATTCCAAAGTTTATCATAATCCATTCCTTTCACGTGAGATGATGATGATGATGATGATGAAAGTATCCTATGTATTATTCCATGGTATAAGCTATTTCCATTCCAAAGTTTATCATAATCCATTCCTTTCACGTGAGATGATGATGATGATGATGATGAAAGTATCCTATGTGTTATTCCAGGGTATTAGCAATCTTCATTTCAAATGTCATCAAAATCCGTTCCATCCACGTGAGTGATGATGATGATGATGATGATGATGAAAGTATCCTATGTATTATTCCATGGTATAAGCTATTTCCATTCCAAAGTTTATCATAATCCATTCCTTTCACGTGAGATGATGATGATGATGATGATGAAAGTATCCTATGTATTATTCCAGGGTATAAGCTATTTCCATTCCAAAGTTTATCATAATCCATTCCTTTCACGTGAGATGATGATGATGATGATGAGGAAAGTATCCTGTGTTATTCCAGGGTATTGGCTATCTTTATTTCAAATGTCATCAAAATCCGTTCCATCCACGTGAGTGATGATGATGATGATGATGATGAAAGTATCCTATGTATTATTCCATGGTATAAGCTATTTCCATTCCAAAGTTTATCATAATCCATTCCTTTCACGTGATATGATGATGATGATGATGATGAAAGTATCCTATGTATTATTCCATGGTATAAGCTATTTCCATTCCAAAGTTTATCATAATCCATTCCTTTCACGTGAGATGATGATGATGATGATGATGAAAGTATCCTATGTGTTATTCCAGGGTATTAGCAATCTTCATTTCAAATGTCATCAAAATCCGTTCCATCCACGTGAGTGATGATGATGATGATGATGATGAAAGTATCCTATGTATTATTCCATGGTATAAGCTATTTCCATTCCAAAGTTTATCATAATCCATTCCTTTCACGTGAGATGATGATGATGATGATGATGAAAGTATCCTATGTATTATTCCATGGTATAAGCTATTTCCATTCCAAAGTTTATCATAATCCATTCCTTTCACGTGAGATGATGATGATGATGATGATGAAAGTATCCTATGTGTTATTCCAGGGTATTAGCAATCTTCATTTCAAATGTCATCAAAATCCGTTCCATCCACGTGAGTGATGATGATGATGATGATGATGATGAAAGTATCCTATGTATTATTCCATGGTATAAGCTATTTCCATTCCAAAGTTTATCATAATCCATTCCTTTCACGTGAGATGATGATGATGATGATGATGAAAGTATCCTATGTATTATTCCAGGGTATAAGCTATTTCCATTCCAAAGTTTATCATAATCCATTCCTTTCACGTGAGATGATGATGATGATGATGAGGAAAGTATCCTGTGTTATTCCAGGGTATTGGCTATCTTTATTTCAAATGTCATCAAAATCCGTTCCATCCACGTGAGTGATGATGATGATGATGATGATGAAAGTATCCTATGTATTATTCCATGGTATAAGCTATTTCCATTCCAAAGTTTATCATAATCCATTCCTTTCACGTGAGATGATGATGATGATGATGATGAAAGTATCCTATGTGTTATTCCAGGGTATTAGCAATCTTCATTTCAAATGTCATCAAAATCCGTTCCATCCACGTGAGTGATGATGATGATGATGATGATGAAAGTATCCTATGTATTATTCCATGGTATAAGCTATTTCCATTCCAAAGTTTATCATAATCCATTCCTTTCACGTGAGATGATGATGATGATGAAAGTATCCTATGTATTATTCCATGGTATAAGCTATTTCCATTCCAAAGTTTATCATAATCCATTCCTTTCACGTGAGATGATGATGATGATGATGATGAAAGTATCCTATGTGTTATTCCAGGGTATTAGCAATCTTCATTTCAAATGTCATCAAAATCCGTTCCATCCACGTGAGTGATGATGATGATGATGATGATGATGAAAGTATCCTATGTATTATTCCATGGTATAAGCTATTTCCATTCCAAAGTTTATCATAATCCATTCCTTTCACGTGAGATGATGATGATGATGATGATGAAAGTATCCTATGTATTATTCCAGGGTATAAGCTATTTCCATTCCAAAGTTTATCATAATCCATTCCTTTCACGTGAGATGATGATGATGATGATGATGAAAGTATCCTATGTGTTATTCCAGGGTATTAGCAATCTTCATTTCAAATGTCATCAAAATCCGTTCCATCCACGTGAGTGATGATGATGAAAGTATCCTATGCGTTATTCCAAGGTATAAGCTATCTCCATTCCATTTTTTCATAAAAATCCGTTGAGCGTTTGAGCGTGAAAGCGAAACAAACAAACAACTTCTCTTTCGCATTTATATACAATAGTACTAGCTTTCGCCGGCGCGGCGATTTCGTGCAGTATATCCCAAAAAAAAAACATCCTATGTTCCTGAGCGTTGGGATTCTCTTGATGCTTTTTGACAGACTTGTTATTATTTCGTTTCCACGGCAACCGTTCCTTACTGCCAGTAATCGTCATTTCCAGTTTTCCCGTGGAAACGTACCATTTCCGGGATAAAAATATCCTATGTACAGTACCTATTTGCAAATTTTTATCACAATCTGATCAGCCGTTTTGGCGTTAAATCTCCCCAAACAAAAAACAGACAATGTTTCACTTTTATATATTGGTGTGGATATACAGGGATGGAATTGTTTACAATTTCTTTTTGATAGGTAACTATGTAACTAAAGCATAAATAACTTCACTCCAAAGCTTGAACTTTAATAAACTGTAGGTAGGTACTATAACTTCCTAGGTATATATGAAGCGTTCCAAAACAGGTACTTAAAAGGTAGGTAGGTAGGCTTTATTAGGGACCATACGTATTTTTAGGGACCATCTTTCATTGAGTGAGGTTGATAGGCATTCTTTTGTCTCTAATAAATATGGAAATGAGTTTGTCTATCTGTAGCAACATTTTTTAAAACTACTGTGAGTAGAGTAAGGAGATAGCTATCTTTCCTTTCGATTATGTTTGCCTATATGTAACTTAGAGGGGAAGTGTTATGTATATATATTCCAGACTGAGGGTACTTCGAGAACATTTCATTATAAACTACCTACAGATAGGAAAGTTAGTTGTCAATTGGTAAATCAGAAAATAAAGATCAGCTCTGTACATTAAATGGTGTATTTAAGAGTCCCTATCAATTTCGGCGCGCTACTACATTAGGTAACTATCGGAGCGCAGTGTGTCTGTGTGCGTTTGAACTATCGCTGACAATCGTAGTGTGCGTTGTCGTACGGTGCGTAGCGGGAACAAATATTCTTGGTCCATAATCGCTATTATCAACACTCCATAGTTTTTACTTACTAGGTTCCGTAATACTGGATGGACTTTATTGTGATAATGACGTGTTATGTTTGGTACCCAAAAAATATAATTGTAACTAGTACGGCATTACGGCATTCAAGGGTGTGGTACGAAAAAATTATCAACTGTCCTATACAAAACTTCATTACCTACTCGATCCAAATATATGGGATGGCTGTCCTTTTTTTTGAGATTTCAATGTTGGTCCCATGAGGAAAGTTGTTCAGTTTGATAGTATGACAATCATCATCATCATCATACTTCACTCTCAAAGGGCTAAACGGATATTGATGAAATTTGGAATGGAGATAGCTTTTACCCTGTAATAACACATAGGATACTTTTCATCTTCGTCATCCTTTACGGGGGTGAAACCGTGTGGCGCAGCTAGTAATGAATAAATCATAAAGTGTCACACGATACATAAATAAAACAGATTTGTTCCCTGTAGTACCACTGCTCAGTACCACCGATGATACTAATGGGAAATTGTATTCTCAGTAGTACCCCTATAAGCAATTTATACTACTTTTTATGGTGGTACTAGTGCAAAATGGTTTATTCCCAGTAGTACCACTGCGAGTATCACCGATGGTACAAATGGAAAATTACATTCTTCATTATGACCAAGTAATTTCATTGGTCGACCTAGTAAGAATATTTTTTAGTACCACCGGTGGCACTTCTGAGTACTGAGTATTCTCATTATTACCCTTTTTAATTAAATAATTTGAATGTTGGCACACGTGAGATTTATACAGATATGGCTTGTTGCGCACCGCAGCTTTTCTGCGTGAACAATGATAAAAGGTATCATATACCTATTATGTCACATATACATTATACAAGTTTCACTTATATACGTTCAGCTGTTACGGAGCTGAGTAGTAGCAAACATACTTACAAATTGTGCTTAAACAACAACAAAATTTTATAATGTTACCAGTTGTAACACAATTACAATTTAAGATTTTCTGTGTTTATTTCTCTTATCCTGGATAACAATACTTTATTTTAGTCTTTATATATCAATATATAACGTATAGTATCTATGTACGAACATTCTTTGAAATCGGTTAAGCCGTTTTGTGTGTTTTCCTTTAATTTTCTTCCCCTTTTCTGTCGAGAAAATTACTCGTAAATACATTATATTAACGAAACCTTGTAAAATGAAGATACTTAATGAAGGTCTTAGAGTGACATATAGTTATAGGATACCTTTTATCATTGTTCTTACGGGCAAAATCGCGGAGCACAGATAGCTATACCAATATAAATCTCACATATGCCACCATTCAAATTATTTAATTAATAGGGGTAGTAATGAGAATACTCAGTACTCAGTAGTACAACCGGCACCGGTGGTACTAAAAAATATTCCCACTAGGTCCACCAATGAAATTACTTGGTCATAGAGGTACTAGTGCGAATGCAATTTCCCATTAGTACCATCGGTGGTAGGTACTCGCAGTGGTACTGGGAACAAACCGTAACCCACTTGTACCATTTAAATATTTAAATATATTGCTTATAGGGAATACTACTGAGAATTCAATTTCCCATTAGTACCACCGGTGGTACTGAGCAATGGTTCTAACGGGAACAACCTATAAAACAAGCACAAATCAAATATTTATATAAACCCTTTCCCCCACCCCATTATACCTAAGAAGCATCTCGATCACATCAGTTTTCAAACATTAAAAACCGCATCAAAATCGGTTCATTCGTTTGGGGTTTGGGAGCTACGATCCTCAGCCCCATACCCCCCCCCCCCCTCATTATAGCTAAGAACCATCTCGTTCACATCAGCTTTCAAGCATAAAAAACAGCTTCTCTTTGGTCGGGGGTTAAAAATAAATATACTCATTATGTCTCAAAACTGGTTAGGCCTAGTACAAAATCACGCTCGATTCATGAGTTTCGTCAGGAGCGGAGAACGTCACGGGGGACACATGTCCGTCGTCGAGAAGCCCTCGGGCGCGAATGCCTTGAGCGAGCGCATCCAGAGTGACCAGATTCAAATGTCAAATTCTGCTAGCCTGAATGACAAAAACTGCTAAAACATGCTAGACATTCTTCAAATAATACTAAATTACTGCTTTCACAGATATTGCTTAAACATTAGAAAATATGGACAAAAATGCCAATTTGTACGATTAGAATGTCATTTTTATTAGGGTTCCGTACCCAAAGAGTGTCAACGGTCAACTATAATATTTTTAAGCCTACGCTGTCTGTCTGTTTGTCCGTCCTACCGTTTAACGACTGTATCTTTTGAACCGATACTGTATCTTTGGAGAGCAATAGTATCCGAATGGTATCATGTAGCGCTATACAATCTGACGGATTATGGCCCATTCACTCTCTCTCTGAGAGAAGGCCCGTGTCCCAGCAGCGGGAACTGATAACGATGATCTTTTGAATTGTAATAGATATTAAAATGTTTATAGAATATGACTGTAATGTTATGGCGGATTAATTAAGAAATAATAATAATAAAAAAGGGGGATCCCTATACAACAAGAGTACTTAAGTACTCTAAGCGGTGATAAGTACAAGCGTAAGAGGCAAACTTGGCATGATTACACACTCTAAAGTAAAATTATAAAAAGAAAAATAAAAGTGGTGTGGTAAGGAACCCTTAGTGAGGGCCCAACTCGCACTTGGCCAGTTCATTCCTATTTACAACACAATTCACTCGTCACTATCACTGTCCTTAGCAAATCCTTTGTATAACGATGATGAGTTAAGTGATAATTTTAACATATTTTTGTCGGCTCGAAATTCACACACCCATTTTCTCATATATTTCCTTTTTGCGTTTTTGGAATGCTAAATTCCAGAATCGTCATGTTTATTTTTGAACCGATTTCTAAGCCGGATTTTTATATTGTTAATCAGTGAAATGATTCGTTCACAATAAGTGTGTGGCTTTAGTAAAATCATAATAGCCCACGCAAGATGCACAATGTTGGGTTTACCAATACCATTACCATTTAAATAAAATAAAATTCATCGTTTCAATTTGTCTTCAGAAATTTTCGGTATCTGTTAGTTTGCATCAGAGCTGCTTCCAGAAGCCAATAAACTCAAATATAAAGGCTTGAGCGTACTGTGTGCACTTTTGGGGCATTTTGAAACGCGTTCAATAAATCCTGCCAGATTATTGCTATTATTGGATGCTATTATTGGATACATTATTGGATTCTGCTAAATAATGCTAGATTTCAATAAAATGCTAAAAATCCTGCTAGGTGCTAAAATGAGAGTCTAATCCTGCTAAAATCGCAGGAACCTGCTAAATATGGTCACACTGAGCGCATCGGTTTATAAGGCATAATTTAAAGATTTTATTACAATTAAATAAGTAATCAAAAATAAAATATAAAAATTGAGTTTGAAAGATAAAATACCTCAAATTTTAAAATGTTTAACACTTATTGTAATTTTCAATAAATTCTTACGCGTAGACGACGGGTTTGCACATGATTTTTTTTTTTTTTCGGCGGGGAACACATTTTTTTAAAGTACTTACAAATTAAACTTTAAAGAAAAAACTTGTCCACATACTAATTATACTATGTACCCGGTATTTAGGAATTTTCTCAGATTGTTATTTGCTACCAGTAAGCTAAAAAAGCAATTGAAAAACCATGTGTTTCGTGCTTAAGTGAAAACGAGTGTTACATTTTTATTTATCGTAATTTATATTGAGCAGTTATCAAAATTTTAAATTAGTAGCTTTACTAGATAAATAGATGATAAACAACTTTTCATTTAAAAAAAAAACAGATATCTTAAGGCTATTGAGAAAAAAGCGGTGAAAAAGTTGTAATTTTCTGTTTTTAGACCGCAAAATTGATAGGGACTCTTAATCATTATTTCCTCTGGGACATAATAGAACAGGTTATGTTGAGTTTACAAAAAGCAATTAAGATTTAGCACATAGCGCGGGCGCTCGCATAAACCTGAACCTAACTTCACTCTGCTTCCTTACACTGATTTTTATAGTGCGGGCAGGTTTCCTATATAATAAGAAGTTAAGTTTTATAAGAAGTGTCATAGAGAAAACAAAAGAAAGTAAGAGTAATTAAACCTACTTGAGATGATGCACAAAAATGCGTCGGAAGAGTTGGGAAAGAGTCGAAATACAGCATGAATCGATTAAAGGAAACTGACTAGATGTACAAAATGATGTATTATGAATGTGACCTATCAGGGATAGCAACGAAATGGCCAATGTGACGAATAGTTATCGCATCCTAGCGGATAGGAGTATAATATAGTTATTTTGGTGTATCAGTGGAGTGCAATATTATCATATCAATGATTCCACCTTGAAGGTTATGTTAGTTTTTCTTTTATTTTCATTCTCTGCATTTTTAGTAAATATGTCCTACTCGAAAGAGATTGTAAGCTAAATTCTATCTCTTTGGTCCTACTAATATTATAATCTGTAGTTGTCATTTGTTGTGTTTATATTTGAAGAACAATTAATTTATTTCGAAATTACCGTATTTTCAGCAATGGATGTTGAATCGGAAGGAACAAAACCAAATATTTTGATAAGATCTATTCAAGAATCACCAAACAGGAAGAAGGTGCTTGACCAACAATCCCCAGTCAAGACTAAGGTTCCTGTTCGGGAGAAACCACCAATTTGGTAAGTTCCTCGGTCAATAAAGAAAAAACATTGTACCAAGTAGGGCTTCGATGATACGGACAGGCAAAAAGCTGGGTTCTGGTGGATTACAGAGTCTGCAATGCTTGCAATAAAAAGTGTTTTATAACAACCAAGCATATTTTAGAAACTATTTTAGTGTGTTATTAATAAACGATAACCCACACAAATTAACCAATACTACTTTAGTACAATATACATTATGTGTTATCCAGGCTCTGCTATACATAAATCCTGACCCCTAACTAGAAAATCATCCCTAGTTGTGCCTGTGTGCTGTGTATGGCCGGCATAACGTGTCAAAATGTATTCTCAGGTCACAGCCAGCCAGTGGTATCGAGTCTCCAGTGATAGTGACCACTCAGACAACTCTGAGCACTGCAGCGGCGGCGGGAGAGTTGAACCAACTCCGCTCTAAAGTATCACAGACGGCTGACGAGCAGTGGCGGGCTTTGGATGCCAGAGACAGGTACGTTAATGCGAGGTTTTCCCGGCGTGCCGGATTCATTGGTTCATCTTAGGTTTAACCAACTTTCACCTAATAATGTATGTGTGAGTTGCTAAAAGTGTTTTTTTCGGGCTTTTACCAATACAATTTAGTAAATGCTAGGTTTTACCGGTGGCGGTTGGTAAATGTTGGCTTTGGTTAGGTTAGGTTGGGGGAAATCCTCATGGATACCGCGGGAAAGCAGTTATATAAAGGTATGGTTACGTTAGTATTTTTCAACGTTTACCGTGTCTCTGTTAGAAATAAACGATGATCACAGAACTGTTCGGACTTTTAAGGTAAATCTTAAGATTTGCAGTTGTTCGGGCTTTTACAGTAAAATATAGATAAATTTAACATTGCGCTGTGGGAAGATAGAAACACGATTTGAATTATTTCTCTACAAAAAATCTCAAAGATAATGCTAAATTTATTCATTGAATTCGAATTGGTGAAGTTATTATAAAGGCCAGTGTGAAAATCATTTTTTATTCGCTTTATATTAGCTTCACTTGTATGTTTGTAACCGACTCCTTTGGACGCTATTTTGACCCACTTTAAACGGTCAGATTTCATTCAAATTTTGCACACCTGTCAAAGACCGATGACAATGCAATGATGATTTTTTTAAATAAAACATGTTTTTCTTATTTACACTATTAAAATTTATTTTCTATTTTTTAGTTTGGTTTTCTATATAAAGCGTGTTTTTTAGTTTTTTAAATTATTATTTATTTTCTACTTTCTTTTTTTTTCCATATTCGTGCAAAGTTCTATAGATTAGGAAGTTTCGGTGTCCATAAGCGCGCCGGGGTCATCGGGTGTTGAAGATTTGTCGGAGTCTATAGTTAAGCAAAAAACAGAAATAGTCGCACGAAATAGTATTAAAAAATACTGTGTGATTAGTATCCACAATGCCGTTAACAAAGCGATGACGAACGATCGTAGACAGCAAAATGAAAACTACTTTGTATTATCTCTGATTTGCGATGGAGACTGATATTACGTAGTATGATATCTTCCTTGGAGACTGATATTACGTAGTATGATATCCTCCTTGGAGACTGATATTACGTAGTATGATATCCTCCTTGGAGACTGATATTACGTAGTATGATATCCTCCTTGGAGACTGATATTACGTAGTATGATATCCTCCTTGGAGACTGATATTACGTAGTATGATATCCTCCTTGGAGACTGATTTGTTCCAGTTTCCAGTGATAAATTGATCATGTAAAACACTATTTTAGTAAACTTTTTATTAATTCGTGATTACAGTCCGAAATGACGAAGGCAGGGATATAAAAAATAAACTCAAATTATGATAAAATAATCTCTTTCTGAACACTTTGTAAAGAGGAAAGCATATTCCGGACATACTCCTTTAGTAGTTTTCTTGTTTCATTATATTATTTTTTATGTAGTAAAATATATTAATTTGGCAAAATACACATATTAGTTCACGGTTATCTATTATTGTGTTGTATTATAGTACTAGCTGCACCCGCGGCGTCGCTCACGTAGTCATTTCACTATGCGTGTATGTGATAGGTTTAAAGTACTCTATGTACTATTCCAAGACCTAAAATACCAATATACCAACATTTGATCACAATTGCTTCAGCCGTCAAAAAGTTTTTATCTATTGTTCGACACCACTTATTTTTAAGTCAAACCCTAAGCTATCCAACAATGAAAACCGCATCGCAATCGGTCCAGCAGTTTGTGCGTGATGCGTGAACAATCATACAGACAAACTAACAAACAAAGAGACAGACATGAATTTTAATAATATTCTATTCTTGTTCAGTAGCTTATTTTAAGTACCCTAGACAATTTTAAATTATCTTAATTGTACAGACTTTTTCGTTCTTATTGCTTTATCCACACCAATATATAAAAGTGAAACGTTGTCTGTTTGTTTGTTTGGGGGAGCTTTCACGTCAAAACGGCTAATCCTATTTTGATGAAACTTTGTAAATAGGTACTGTACAATATAGAGACCAACATAGGATACTTTTTAAAATGGTAAGTTACTGCGCGAAAACAGGAAATTATTTTGTTATGTGAACTGACGAATTAAACTTGACGTTTCTGACGACAAACAATACGATATTTTTACCTTCTAACATATATTTGACAGATTAGTTCCGAAAATCAAACTAGATGGCGATTATAATCGAGACATATTTTCTGAATCGCGGTGACAAGATTTACCGAGTACAAAGATCAGTCTAACATTATTTTTAGACAGATTACCTTACGCCGAAAGTTAAACTAGATGGCGATGATACACGTGATATATTTTCTTCATCGCGGTGACAAGATTCTTCGGGTACAAAGTCTAACATTATTTTTTACCCGACTACAGCAAAGAAAGGGAAGGGTTATGAGTTCAAAAGTCTATGTATGTGGTTATGTGGATGTTCCACCGTAGCGTCGCTCCTACTGGTCCGATTTAGACAAGCGAGATAGATCGATTCATCTTCAGGTACTGAGAGTCATAGGCTATTTTTATTCGACTACGTTGAAGCATAGGAAGGGTTATGTGTTCAAACTAAATACTTCGCCCTATTTTGACAATCGATTCATCTTCATCGCAAGAGTGTCATAGGCTATTTTTTACCCAACCGTAGTCGGGTTTTAGTTTTTGAACTTATATCTCGTTAACAGATTGGTTGGGTCCAAAAATTAAATTAGATGGCGATGATAAACGAAACGAATTTTCTGAATTGCGGTGACAAGATTTTCCGAGTACAAATATCTAACTATGTAAGGGTCTAACATTATGTTTGTCGATAACTGTTGTGGATATTGAAATGATGATGATGATGAAATGTATGGTAAATTGATAGTGGTCTAATACTGAATTGTGTTGTTGAGCTGAATGTTCGAAGTTCCAACTGATTTGAATGGAAATGGTTTTAAAAGTTCAAAATGTTGATTTCAATT
Source organism: Alsophila aescularia (assembly GCA_946251855.1). Taxonomy (NCBI): domain Eukaryota; kingdom Metazoa; phylum Arthropoda; class Insecta; order Lepidoptera; family Geometridae; genus Alsophila; species Alsophila aescularia. The sequence goes on from OX276378.1 coordinate 45,758,290, forward strand.
TGTTGTTAACAAAGAGTTGCTATGTAATATGTTCGTTTTCGTTTGTTTAAATTTAAATTGAATGGCCTATTTAATTGTTGCTTTGGCATTTTGAAGGAAACTGACATATACAAATATGACAGATTCCTTCAAAATTCCAAAGCAACAGTTGTATACGATTTGGGGGTTTAAAAAAAATAAAAAAAATTTTGTGTTGTAGAGTTTGATTTTATTCTCAATCTTGTGTTTCTTCGAGTGTTGATGTGTAATATTGGTGGAATATTAACCATTAGGTGTTCAATAACGTGCACGAGTGTAGGCAAAATAATCAAACGCAGATATAAATGGGATTTTGTGGTTTTTCCAAATCTCCCTCGGAAGTTTTAGTAAATGTCCATCATTTTACTGATTCGTGACTTTGACTTGACAATTAATGACTGTGACGTGACATTACTATAAACTATTAAACTTGACATTGGCGAAATTGCTAGTAGGCCAGTGCCTCCGCAGAAGCTATCTAATAAAAAAAAAGAAGAAGAAGTATACTATTTGGAATCTGAATTCGCTCATAATACTTCAAGAGCAAGCTCAACGGCAAGCTGAACTACGATCTCAAGAATCGATTGAGCAAAGCCAAGATCGGGTATACTCGCAAACCCTTCGTCAGGTATCTATGCAAGCCTCTGAGACATCAGGTCAGAATGAAACTTGGCGTCAGTCGCAAGCCAGTTGACAAGCATCCTTACGTGCCTCCGAGTCGCCAGAGCAAAACCAAGCTCGGCTTCAATCTCAGGCTACTCGACAGGCATCCATACGCGCTTCCGAGACACCTGATCAAAGCGAAAGTTGGCTTCAAGAAAATGGCGTGCATTGTGTGGAAGGACATAGGCTATTTTCACATAAACAAAGAACAGAACAAAAATTATAACTAAAGGACATAGGTAGTCAACGCGGGCAAAGCCGCGGGGCGCAGCTAGTTATAAGTATAGATTGAAACATATTTTTTTCTTTCTTTTTTATAACTTGTAATGTTTGTTGTACAGGATCTTAAGAGCATGGGGTGGTGCTGGGTCGAGGGTTAAGGTTGGAGGAGCTACCATCGGCACATGTCAAGATATGTGTCCAGAGAAGGAGCTTCTGCATAGACAGGCTGAACACCAGGTAACATATTGTTGGATCTTTTCCTTATTCCTTCACTAAATTATGTTTTTCTCTTACCTCTATGTTAACGACCTAATTTTCTCGGTACTCTGTTGTAAATGTTGTTTAATAAAGGTCAAGACTTAGCGTTCAAACGATGTGAGAGCGGGGCGGGCAACGGGAGCAGATTAGCGGACAGGTGGCTTCCTCGCCCCGCCGCGAATTAGCGGACGGGTGGCTTCCTCGCCCCGCCGCGGATTAGAGAACGGGTGGCCTCCTTGCCCCGCCGCTTTGATCTAACTGAGTTTGTTCATACAGAAAATAAACTATGATTACGATATCCACGGGTGGATTCCATTCTTCGCCCCGCTCCCAGTGTAATTAAAGCCAAAGGGCTGTTGTTTTATGACTTGAATTTTGCTCTAAACAAGGGCAACTGGCATTCAAACGTTATAAAATATTAGAAGAAAGTTATTGAAAATGGTACTGATTCCCTTTAAAAAAGAGTTCCTGCATTGGCTTGCTTATAATTTACAATATCAGATTTACTAAGTTTACCTAAGTATCGTTGCGTTTTTAACTCGAAGAGATGGTGGTTGATTCGTGTGGGATTTGTAATCCCACGACAACGGGTTCAACCCTTGGCCTATCACCAAAAACTTATAAAAAGTAACTAGCTGCGCCCCTCAGCATTGCCTGCGTACAATCTTCGCCATCCCCGTTCCTCCTCGTGGCACCTGTTAGGTAATCAAGGGGTATTCCCTCCATATTTCAAAAGCTGTGCATTGTCTGACCGTCAGTCAGTATGTCTCGTTACGAATTGTAGATTAGATAGATATATCAATACATAGTGTATTACAAAGTCGCTTTCCGCCGTCTGTCTGTAACGCTTAAGCTTTTAAACTATGTAACGGATTTTAATGTGGTTTTCACGATCAGTTAGATTATTTTTCACGGAAGTTTTATATATTCTGTGCACGCGGCTTTGCCCGCGTAGTCTAAATTCATAGGTATTATTTGCGCGGATCCCTAGTTCTTTTCAAAAAGTTATTAAGTTACTCCTTATAACATCAAGCTATCTGCCAGTGAAAATCGGTCGGTGAAATCCCGTCAAAATTTGGTCCTGTCCTTTCGGATGTTTTTATTATTATGGATATGGATAATTCGGGCATACGAGACCTCAACGTAGCGAGGGCGGGTCCCCCGAAGCGTAATGAAGGTCGAATGTGCGAGAATTTCATTATTATTCACCTCTTTTTTTCTAAATTACATCTGCGAATCCTGGACGGGTCGCTAGTATATGTATATAGATGTTAAGCCGGATGCTATCAGTTGATAGCATCGATATGTTTTTAGATATGTTCTCGCTAACTAGGCGTTAATGCTAAAATCATATAAACATTAGTCGTTACGCCACTTGAGAGGCCCTTGGACGGCTTGACAAACTGACTGCAGATGTCGGCACTATCTCATTCGACAATTTCCAATACTATTCCATTGACTAAACATACGTTTGACTTGCAGGTGATGACTCTAGAGACAGTGGTGGATTCAGACGGGCAACTGGAGCCGTGGCGGGCAGTGAAGCAGTACAGCCGGAGCTCGGCAGACCAGGAGATACCGATGTGCTACGAGCTGCGGCCAGCCTCAGCACTAATGCGCACTTGCGCGTACTTGCTACACGAAATTGCTGACACTACGAGACAGGTAAGAATCTTTATATTATTAGGCCCTCAGAAACGAGCTGTACACACCTCCAAAAAGCCACTGCAACTATGTTGAGATACATTATCATCATCATCAGCCTGTGTTCGTCCACTGCTGGACATAGGCCTCTCCCAATGAACGCCAAAGAGCCCGATCATCGGCTCTTCTCATCCAGTTTCTCACGGCCGACTTCCGCAAGTCGTCACTCCGCCTGGCCGGTGGGCATCCTACACTATGTTTACCAAGACGCGGTCTCCTCTAGAGGACAGTCAACCCCAGCGGTGTCCGTCCTTCTAAAAATGTGGCCAGCCCATTGCCACTTTAGCTTGCTAATCCTTTGAGCTATGTCGGTGATGTGTGGTACACTGCATAAATTGACAAAAAGCTAGCCCATTTCTGAGAGAGGCTAGGTGAATTGCTGTGATGTGGCACAAGATGATGATCATTTTATGATGTTCTAGTTAGTATTTTAATTGATTTGAGTGTGTGTGTGTGTGTGCGTGCGTGCGTGCGTGCGTGCTTGCGTGCGTGCGTGCGTGCGTGCGTGTGTGTTGTGTGTGTGTGTGTGTGTATGTTATATCCTTCCCCCCAGTACAAGTATGGAACCCTCGGTGCGCGAATCCGACTTGCACTTGTCCGGTTTTTTGTGTTTATGTTCACTCAAATCTCCAAGACTTCTGAACAAATTTAAACGATTCTTTTAATGTGAAGTTCGTTCAAAAAAAAAATTGTTCGTTTCATCAAAATTGGTTCCGTAGTTTTTAATCAATAAAATAGCGATGGAAGCCTAGCTAGTAAGCATCTAACGATAACGGATTCGGCCCTCGGCTCTGCTCCAATGACTTTTATTAGTAATCTGTGGTTTACATCGCTCTATACTTCGGAGGGCACGGTAAGCTGTCGGTTATTTACTAATATCAGTCGTTAAGCCATGTCAGAGGCCACGTCGGGCGGCCTGAGAGGCCAGTACTACCTCATACTATAAGCAAGCTAGGCAATCAATTTTTGTTTTGGTTCAAACATGTATTTAATCTTAAAATGTTGCAGGTGACATTGGCGGACTGGTTCCACTTCATGTGGGACAGATTCCGCAGTATCCGTAAAGACATAGCTCAACAGGCTTTATGCTGTGCAGGTAAACTTCTTTTTGTTTTTGTATTCCCGTTTCTTACATTTTTATATTGTAGCTATCATAACTGTGTACATAAGCCAAATAAATGACCGAGTGCCATAAACTTAGTATGTATGATTTCGAAAGAAGCGAAATCCTATATTTATTTTGAGTACAAACTTAAAAGCTGATGTCAATCATCAGCTTTTAAGCGCTTTTTTTCTGCTTTGTCCCTCGACAAGCCTGTTTATTATTTTAGTTCCGATTACTTCTGGATGAAAGCGCCATCAACGGATCATTTTATGAATAGGATACTTAATAACTTTCGTAAATTAATCGATAGGGTGCACATTTTTCGCTAAAATAGAGGTTAATTTAGCAAAAAATACTTTATTTATGAAGAAATGAAACGAAGATTAGATTTTTGCACTGAGAGCTGTTAAATTGAATCGCGCCAAAACGACCAAAGATGTCATGTACGACCGAATGACTTAACTTTTTCTTAAAGGTGTACAAACGGTAGCCACACAGGAACAAAATAACCGCGTATTCAAAATATTTAGCAATCCGTGACGGCACGTGTACTGCGCACTGTTTTTATTTTTAGTCAAATGTTCATAAATATAATTTATTACAAAAAAAACGACTGTGAACAAAACTAAAAAGAGGTAAATAAGATTCTTGATTTTGAAATAGAAGATGCATTCTGAGGCATTCGCAGTAGGTCGCCAGGATTTAGCTGATCACGAGCGAAAAAATTGGTGATTCAAAGGAGTAATATGTATATTATATTTAAAAATTAAGAATCTAAAACTTGTTCGCCTGTTTTCAGTTTTGTTCGCAGTCGGGTTTTTGTAGTTTTACAGTTTTTTTTTTAGTTTCCCTTATTAATGTTTAGAATGGTATTTTAAAGACGTCACTCGATATGTGTTGGTAATTTTTTGTTCCAACTGAAATACAATATGGCAAATGTAAGCCCTATTGTAAGCCGCCATATTAGTTTTCTTGACACTTCATATAACAGCACTCTCGTTAGACGAATGCAATGATACCTCATTTATCAAAATCCATCAAGCCGTCTAGGCTGTATTACGCGCCAAAGAAACGCACAAACATACATACAACGTAAACACAAACCCTCCACAGACGGGTACTAAAAAGATTTTTATGATTATTGTATGCTAAAAATCAAATGTTTTTAATGAATTAAGTTAAACATATATTTGGAAAAAATAATGGAATGACTTGTTTTATTTTTTTAAAAGCTTCACATGTATGTATTTATGTAGACTGTCCTGGAACCTTGCAATTCAAATTTCGAGCACTTCCCGATTAGCTATCCGGCTGGAACATTCAGGGTAGCTCACAAACCGATGAAAGTTTTTTTTTATACTTATATAGTGAAAATGCAATAAAAAGATATGAAGAAAAGAAAAAACACTTAGAAACGTTTATTTTTTGTGATTAAAATTGAAAATAAATAGTGACATTCATTAAAAAAAAGGTCGTAAAAGTTTTTTTTTTTAATTATTCTTATTACGTTTATTGTCAAGTACCGTATCTGTTGTTATTGTCGCAGAGTCCATCCGGCTAGTGGAAGTGTGCGCTCGGTTCCACGCGCACTGCGCCGCCCGCCTCGCCGATCTCGAGCACACGCAGTTCGACCAGAAGCTGAACACGGACAACCTCACCAAGTGCCTGCAGACCCTCAAGCATATGTACGCCGACGTCACGCCCGACCAGCGCCCCAGGGAAGCCGAGTTTAGGGGGTACATTGCCCTGCTCAACCTCGGAGATGCCAATTTCTGGTGGGAGGTAAGTTTCATGCTATTGACTATTGAATCAACAATCTATACTAATATTTTAAAATCGCAAGTAACTCTGTTTCTCTGTAATTTTCACTACTAAAAAGCTGAAAAGAAATTTTTAAAAAAATGCTATGGAGATAGTTTGAACTTTCAACCCTGACAAAGTCATCGGATAATTTTTATGTTAATAAACTGTAGTCGGCGCGGGCGAAGTCTCGAACATTTTAAAGCAGGGGTTCCCAAACGGTGGAGTTCGCCTCCTCACCAGGGGGGAGCAGATGAAGCTTTGCCCTACAAATGGTGGTGTAGAAGATGTTTTGATTTGCGTAGTAATGAGTTCTTTACGAATAAAACAAATTTTCGACCTCGAGGGGTGAAATTTGAAAATTGCGACTTTGATGAAATGCGTTTTTTTTATTCATCTTTTCGTGTACGGTGTCCAAATATAAATTCTCTACATTCAGCGTTTAAGAATATACGTTGTTCCGGCATTGAAGCATTTTTAGTAAAGATGTTTTTTCGCTTCTTGTAACTTTTTATCTATGAGACTTACAGAACCAACTGTGAATGTAAAAATGTTGCAAATATTGTCTTCTTTATACTTTTTACAAACACTTTTTCCATAAAGTTAAAAACTAACTGTTAAAGAACTATTTAGAAAAAAAAACTAATTTTGGCCCCTTCAATTCAAGTTGGCGGCTAACGTTCCTACCCCCAAGGTCGAAACTTGGATTTTTCATCTAAGTACACCACCTTTTGCAAGTCAAATTTCTCTGCTTATACAATTATAATGTTTTGTTTTAGTTGAAGTGCCATTCAATCTTTTGTTTACTTACATTCATCAACATACGTCAGCAACATGTAGTTTTACTCTAAATGACAAGGGAGAGCGTATGGTACAACTTTGGGAACTCCTGTTTTAAAGTATCAGCAACCAATTTTCGAATGCTTAGTAAAGAAATCACATACCCAAATGAATTAACTTATGAATTTAATGTTACCTTTTCAGATCAAACAGTTGCCGCATGAGATGCAAAAGTCAGAGCCGATCGTTTTTGCTATTCAAGTGTTCAATGCTCTGGATAACAACAACTACGTTAGGTTCTTCCGCTTGGTGCAACAGAAAGCGACTTATCTACAAGCTTGTATTCTACTGCGGTACTTCAACGATGTTCGAGCGAGAGCTCTAGCCAGGATTGTAAAAGCTTACGCGCCTAGAGGCGGCTCCAGGTTCCCAGCAGCCGATCTGATGAGCGCTCTTGCTTTCGAGTCGGTGGAAAAAATGAAGGCCTTCATCAATCATTATGGCTTGAGATTCGGCAGAATAGAAGAGCACGAACTATCAATAATACTCAGTAGACATCAATTCATTGAAGATAGTGATCCATACCCCGTTGCGAGAGCGATAGAACTGATAGAGTCGAAGCGACAATGTTCTGTGGGAGAAGTGATCGCCGGCGGCTCTCTACCGATCCCGGACTTCAGTCGCCATGCTCTGCATTCTAGTTTCACAAGAGACGGCAAACTGAAAGAGTCTGCATTAACAGCTGAAGAACAAGGCTTTAATACAATTAACGATAGTAACAAAGATGTCAAAGAATTAAAATCTATGATACAGAAAGTTGCTAAGGGCGAATTAATGTTAGCTATTGATGACAAAAGTGAAAGTAATAGCAATCTGTTTGTTAAAACGGAAACAAAAACTGCGAGTCCAAGATCTAAACCTGCGTTTGCTGCTCCACCGATTACAGCGGAGAAAAAAGTGTTCTCATTTAAACCAGCCATAATGATTGAAGCCACAGATGTCGTTAAGATTTCTCCTGAAAAAATATTTGATCCAGATGCTAAAAACAAATTTTCATTTTCGAAACCTCAAGATACTGCTGGTGATAATATATTCACACGAAAGGAAACGGCAAGTAAATTTGCGCCAACAACAAAAAATGTATTTGAAAATAAAGCTATAACGGTACCTAAGAGTTTGTTTGAAAGCAAGACTACACCAGGACCTAAAAATGTATTTGAAAATAAAGCAGCACCAGGTACAAAAAACTTATTTCAAAATACAGATTTCAAACAGTTATTTCAAAATAATGTTTCTACGCCTACAAACTTATTTCAAAATCATGCACCAGTACCTAAAGGAATATTCGAAACACCAGCAGGCCCCGAAAGGTCATTTGAACCTGAACATAAAAGCTTAATTGAAAATATAGTTACACCAGGTCCTAAACAGTTATTTACAAATAATGCGCCAGAAGCTGGAAGCTTATTCGAAAACATAGTTAAACCAGGCTCTAAAAGCTTATTTGATAATAAAGCCACATCAGACCCCAAAAGTGTGTTCGGAGGAACAACTAACGAAAAGAAAGCTCCTTCTCAGAGCGCGCAAAATGTATTCAAAACTGCCAAACCCGAGGAATCCGTATTCAGTAGACCAGATGTAGCTAAATCCATATTTGGCCAGAATGTAGAAGCTAAGCAAACTGATTTAAGCAATAATGTATTCAGAAATATTCCAAAAACCAACAGTAAAAATGTTGATGGTCAAACTGTGGTGAATAGCAAAAATATTTTCGCTGGCGCCAAGGAAAATCCTCCCTTTGCTAAACCAGACAGTGACGTAAAATTCGATAAAGGAAAAAATATATTTGCCAAACCTGACCATGAAACCCAGGATGTCAAACAACCGCCTAACATATTTGCAGCCTTTAATAAAGCATCTAAGTCTAAAAATATTTTTGCTAAACCTAATGTTGATACTCAAAAAAATACCCAGTCCATATTCACCCCTAAAACAGATGCACCAACTGGCAATGTGTCTCCAGGAACCTTTTTCAAAAATGTTTTTCACGCTAATCCGCTGAATAGTTCAGATGCTCAAAGTTTTTCAATATTCCAAAGTAATAATAAAGCTCAAACAGTTGCTGATAATATAATGAATTCAGTGAATGCTAAAGCAAATACAGTTTATGATTTTAATGAAAATGAGGAAGAGCAACAAAAGCAATTAGCATTGCAGCATCTGAATGAAGAGAAATTAAGAGAGCAAGAAATGCAATTGCAACAGCAAAAACAAGAGGAAGAAAGGAATTTACAAGAGTTCCGTCGACAGGAAGAGTTGCGTCGACAAGAAGAGATACGTAGACAGGAAGAAATGAGACGTCAAGAAGAATTGAGACGCCAGGAAGAAATAAAGCGCCAGGAAGAAGCTCGAAAAAAGCAAGAGGAGCTTAGATTACTCGAGGAGCAACGTAAGAGAGAGGAGCAAAGAAAACAAAAGGAATTAAAAAGGAGACTCGAAGAAGAACGGAAAGCCGAATTAAAACGGCTGGCTGAGGAACAAGAAAGAAAGTTTAGAGAAGCAGTTGAGACTGAATCAACACAATTAGTTGAAGAGTTAATTCATGAAATAAGTAACGAAACAAATAAGGAAATAATTAAAAAAGAACAAGAAAAACTAAGAGAACTGGTCCAATTCGCAAAAGACTCCGCTGAAGAAATAATCACTGAATTGTGTGACGAAATTTGTCGTTCAGAAATGAAAGGTGAAATGTTCTTGACATTTAAAATTATGAGAAAATGGTTTTATGTGTGGAGACAGAATCTCCACAGGAACTTGAAAAGACGAAGTCTACTCGAAGACACGCCGGTATGGTTGCCTGAAAGGACGCCTATTGAAGAAGCATCTCATCTTAGAAGAAAAGTTGAGGATTCAGCTCTCAAAAACATGAATGACATTCATAAAGGATACAAGTTCACTGGTGAACTCAAACCGATTCCATCACCCCAACCATACAACCTTATGGAGGTGATAAAATCTCCTCTATTAAAACGCATGAAACAAATTAGTTATCCATATGACAAATGCTTTTTTTGGAAAGTTACTTTAGTAGCATCCGGTGAAGATAAATGGCTTTGTAGGAAAATTAATGTTCAGAAATGGTTGTTAGATGCTTTCAGTGATAAGAAAAAACATCAAGAATCTGAAGCACTAATATATGTTGGAAAAGAATCATGGAATCATCTCATGGATTTTGCTATATCTGTGAGTTTAGTAAATAAAGAGAAAATGGTGAATTGTGCTGAAGCCGTTGAGGGGACAAATGGTGTTCTGTTTTATTCAACGGAAAATGACAACAATTTAAATGAGACCATACAACAAACACTGAAGTTAAAGTACCCATATCAAGTGGTTCCTGTGGCAGTCATAATGCCAAAAACAGATAACATATCTACCTATAGCACAATACAAAATCTTTTGGCTAGCTATGTGGAACATAAAATAATTTCTGGATTCAAAATATATCTTTTGGACCCACAAAACATTAGCGAATTGTTGAACGCGTCTACGAAAAGAGCGCTTAAGTGGTTGGCGAAAAAGTATCCGGAAACACCCCCTTTGGAAATTGATTCCTTGAAATCCGTGTGTCAAAGATACCTCGGCAACGAAATATGGTGCAGATTTAGAACGGAGCGAGACAGTCGAATGAGCGATGTACTCAAAGATATCCAAAAACTGATCACATGCTACAACGCAGCTGTTGATAGATTGACACATGTGATGACCAATGAAGATCTATTCAATTACACCTCATTTCCTCTAGAGTTCAAACCCTATCTGGATCATACATCACCATTTCCGAAACCTTATGAATTTATCCCCAGCAATGCTAGGACTTCTGAGAACATTTCCACAATTAGAGACATTTTGAGACAACTGAAACTACCAAATCCATCCACAGGGTTTAATCCTCTGAGCGTTGTAGGCATGCAGCAACAAATCAGAACATACTGTAATCAGATTGGCTGGTTTGAGAACCCAGAAGAGGTAGTGTGCAAGGTAGTTGCAGTGATTCCCAATGAACTCTCAAATATGAACATGTCACATAACTTCGCCCATTATGACCTTATAGATTTTTTGAATATAATTGTTTATGAAAAGATAAACAGATTGAACAGATTTGATAACCGTTTTGCCATATATGAGACATCAGTATTACAAGAATATCGCAATGTTGTTTGGTTGTATGAGGTGGATGCTCTGTCTCAAATCAAGCATAAAGCGGTTGAGTATGGAGATGATTTAGATTACTTCATCGAAGCCAAACGGCGGAAAATAGCTATAGATTCTTTAGAATACCTCATGTTAGAAGATAAAGATAGTACCTTGGTTGAAGAAAATATTAAGGAAACTGATGATAGTATAAATAAGTATAGTAATTGTTCAGAAGCTGTGAAACAGCTTGAAAAAGAAATCGAAGTAGGGAAAAATAAATCTGTGGAATTTGAAAATATGCTCAGAGCTGCTTTGGCTGATTTTTAGTGTTCTTTCTGCATGTTGTAATAATATTTTTGTAAAATTCATTTGTTTGTTAAACTCATAGAATAAAAGAAATTGTTTTTTATTACGACTGTTTTATTTTGGGCTGCTACTACTATTAGCATGCCTTATTTCTTATAGTTAAAATAGGAATCCTAGGGCCATATATCACTGATACCACGGCGGCGCCACCCAGTTGCGCTACTAACAAAACATATACAGCTCTATCGAGAGTACCTCACCTGGGGCCTAATTCTCTAATTTTAAGATGCCGATTCCACGCTAATTCCACGCCGCCTGCTTGGAATTTGTTCGTGATTCCACGCAGGCAGCGTGGAATCGGCGTGGAATTGGCGTGAGTGGTCATACAGAATCCAGGCCCTGGTGTTAGCTTGGTTGCAGAACCAATTCGGTGGTGCAACCACTCACAACTTCAGTCGATTGGTCTGCTCTGGCGTCTCCTTTGGTAGTTCAAAGACACCATGGTTGTGCAACCGGTGGTGTCCGTGGTCTCTCAGTGAAATATGACCCTTATACCTAAATATACATTTATTTATTGTTCTTCTCTGGAGGTTGTATAACACACAAACAGGCATCAACAAACTCGGTGAAAATTGGTTCTTGCATGTACTCTTGTATCATTTTGTCTGGGTATGGTGATTTGTCTAATAATTCTAAAATGTTCCGGACATGTGGATTTGAGAGGCACTTCTTTATTTCTGATGACTGATCTGAAATAGAAAAAATAATGTTTTTATTCATGTATTAGCTGTCACATAATAGAGGGAAGTTTACCCCCTGGTATTCCTCACTCTCCCCGCCCCCCACCGCAGCGACTCTTAGTTTATGAGATATGAGTTTCTAGTCTTCTATATATATACTATAATAAAACTGTAACTGGGCTAAATCTGTACATTAAATATTTTTTGAAAATTTTGATTGAGATAAACTTCAAAATCGATATGGAGTGCAAAAAGGTTCTTTTTTGTCTGTCTGTCTGTCTCTTTGAAAACGCATCACGCTGAAACTACCAGACGGATTTTGATGCAACTTGGCAGAATCATAGCTGATGTACTGGATTAACATTTAGGATACTTTTTATCCCGGAAAAATCAACGGTTCCCGCAGGATAGGGGTAGAAAGTTATTTAAAATAACACGTATCAAGCTAAAACTACTGGACGGATTTTAATGTAACTTGGCACAGTCAAAGTTTATATAATGTGTTAAAATGTTGAATACTTTTTATCCCGAAACATTAAAAAGTTCCTGCAGCCTATGGGTCCAAAGTGGTGTTAAATTTAAGGTGATCACACATCCGTTTATAGACTGGTACCGAATTTCGTCATGTCGCTACGAGGCTCACTGGCCCAGTTGGACAGATGCATGGGTGCGTAATCCAGACGTACGTGGATCGAAATCACGCGCCGTAGAAATGTTTTGCACCATAATTAAAAGATTTTTACATTATTTATGTTTTGTTTTTACATTTTCCTTGATATTTTTAATAAAGTTATGGTAAAACGAACGCACCACGGTGAAACTATCGGATGGATTTTGATGCAACTTAGCACAGTTGTAACTTATAATAAGGGTTAAAATTCAGAATACATACTCAACGGAAGCGGGGAAGTAAGGATTGTAGCTCCCAAACGAATGGACTGATTTTGATGCAGTTTTTTATGTTTGAAAACTGATGTGATCGAGATGTTTCATCATGGTTCTTAGCTATATGGGAAGGGGGGAGGAGTTGAGAAAAGAGGGGGTGAAAATCGTATCTTTCAAACGAATGGACGCTTTGCTCCCGCCTTCGTCTTCTAGCCTATCACGACCATGTCGGATCGCCACTGAAGGTTGTTAACACAGGTAGGTAGGTGCCTATATTGGTACTTTTGGTACTGGAATAACTCATAGGAACCTTATATCCCAGAAAAACTACCACGCAAGAAACGCTGCGGGCACAGCTATAAGGAATTATGAACGTAAATCTATACAAAGAAGATAATTTTTAAAAAAATTGTCTATGAATAGAACATTTTTTAAATTCGTGTCTGTCTGTTTGTTTGTTTGTCTGTATGTTTGTTCGCGCATCACGTAAAAACGTATTAGACCGATTGCGATGCAGTTTTCAGTGTTGGGTAGATTAGGATTTGACCTAAAAACTGGGGTACTTGGTATCCTAATCCAATGGTTAGAAGCCGAGCAATCGATAAAAAACTTAGTAACGACAGAAGGAATTTTGATCAAATGTTTATTTTTGATCTTGGAATAGCACATAGAGTACTTTTATCCAGCTAGTAGTTTATAAGTTTATTAAAAAGCAGCCTGCATCGGCTGTTTGGAAGTGGGTGGTGAGAGGAGGAGGGGAGGGTGGGGAGAAGGGCTATGCCCTGGTACCCCTCCCCCCTGCGTCGACACTTAGTTTATGAGATATTTGAGTTTTAAGTTTTTTTAAAACAGCCAAAAATATTCTTATGCTCTGCTCTCTCTGGCAATTTTTCTTACTTACAAACGCTTTTTCTTTTAAAAAAAAACAAAGCTCTATGAAGGATAGCACAGATAAACTTTCTTTACCAAATAGTAAATTTGGAGGGTGCGCGGCATCCCCCTTTTGATTTTAGGGGGGCATTTGGCCCCCAGTGCCCCCCACTTCCACGGTCCCTGAATAAAATATACTGAACTACTTTTGTCATAAATCTGACTGTACCATTAATGGTACCAGTGACACTAGTTTGTATCACTAGTACCATTAAATAAAATATTTTAGAGATTACTGTAGTGTTTATAAAATAAAAGGAAACCAACCAAATAAGATACTACAACTACTAAAAATAAAGAGAAAATCAATTCTTTCAACTAATTATTACCTAGTAACTTCAACTTGTCCAATGGCACAGTGTCATCTGTAGGATATTCATATTCTGTAGCTGATTTCTGACTTTCCGTTTCTTTTGGAGGTTCTGGTGGAGGTGCACATGGAGTCTGTTTGTGTTCTTTATAACAACCCACTGAACAACTGAAACAGGTCTTTACAATTATATCTACTAGAGGTGGGCGTTGCGTTATGTAGCCAGTTATTGAAAACTGCTATTGATACACTATCTGGTACCTGGTTTTTTGTATATGTCAAAACATGCTACTACTCTACAGCAGCTATTTTGAAAATAGCTGCTTTGGTAACAGTAGCCGGTTTTTTTTTTGAAAGTAGCTGCTTTGGTGTAATAATAATAATAATAATATAATATATTCGGGACATTTCCACACCAATTATTAATAGCAGCTAGGTCGCTCGGAAACTGCTATCAGTGTATTCTGTAACTAATTGGCTGTTGCTCGGCATTATTACGAATCAGTTTCACGACATGTTTCCTGTCACAATGTATTTTGATTTTTATGATGCATCACTCTAATATTATAAAGGCGAATATTTGTATGTATGCATGTGTGTATTTGTGTGTGTGTGTTTGTGTGCGTGTATATTTAATGGTCTGTCACGTTCAAACTGCTGAATGGATATTGATGAAATTTGGAATAGAGCATACATCCTGAACATACGTCTTTGAACATACGTCTAGTTACTAAAAATGACGGTAAATGAAAACCAGCTATTCTAATAGCAGCTATTCGTTCCGCTACTAAGAAATCCAGCTACTGCCCACCTCTAATATCCACAGTAGATAATCTGTCAATCATTAGTAAAACTCAAGGTTCTCTGATTGCCTCCCTAGGGGAGACATCAGGATTTTTCACTTCTGGTGTCTCCCCTAGCCCAGGGGAGATATCAGAGCTTTATTCTAAATAATACTTTAAGTACTCATGTATCCCTTGTCAAGTTTAATATCAGAACTTATTTTAAAATAATACTTTAAGTATTCATGTATCCAATTTAGACATACTGGCCGCTCGAAAATAAATAAGTATTTATGTAGTATTTGCCACGACTAGTTGACTATGTTATCTTTCAATGTCATGTTTGTCATTATATTGTAAAATTAATTTGCATTGAACATTGACCAACAAACTAAAAGGGACCACAGAAAAACCCAACTGGTTCTTTTGGAGATTGATGGGGGGAGGCCTATGTCCAGCAGTGGACGTCTTATGACTGAAATGATGATGATGAGACAAAAGTGAATACGTAGGTACAGTAGTCGCAGCCAATGTATATGTTTGTGAAGTTAGGCTCTGTGACGATTGCGCAGGTACTGATGTGGGGAATAAATAGCATAGAGTAAAAGCGAGATAGAATATGCGAAAAACGTAAGCGAGTGAGCGAGGCAGTTATACAATGCTGTCTTCACCTTCAATATGTTTGTGAAGTTAGGCTCTGTGACGATTGTGCAGGTACTAATGTGGGGATAAAATAGCATAAAGTAAGAGCGAGATAGAATATGCGAAAAACGTAAGCGAGTGAGCGAGGCAGTTATACAATGCT
Organism: Alsophila aescularia; assembly: GCA_946251855.1. Lineage (NCBI taxonomy): Eukaryota > Metazoa > Arthropoda > Insecta > Lepidoptera > Geometridae > Alsophila > Alsophila aescularia. The sequence goes on from OX276378.1 coordinate 45,773,792, forward strand.
GTCTTCACCTTTAATATGTTTGTGAAGTTAGGCTCTGTGACGATTGCACAGGTACTGATGTGGGGATAAAATAGCATAAAGTAAGAGCGAGATAAAATATGCGAAAAACGTAAGCGAGTGAGCGAGGCAGTTATACAATGCTGTCTTCACCTTCAACATTCAGATTGCGCCTGAAAAATAGCAGTTTGCGCAGCAACTAGCAAACAATTTCCAAGACACACACTTTTGCTGCGCCTACTATAGTAGTTACGGTTTTTTGACATATGACATCTTTTTATTTTTATAGTTTCAATGTGATGCATGACAGGGGATACAGGAGTACTCAAAATATTATTTTAAAAGCAAGTTCTAATATCTCCCCGGCCTGGGGGAGACGCCAGGCTTAAAAAAACCTGATGTCTCCCCAAGGGGGGGAAATCAGGGGAGTCATGAGTCTGGCACCCTTAAAAAGATATAATAAAAAAAAACACTAAGCACATGTTTACTATAACCTGTGGTTGAGGGTTTTAAATTGGGTAAATTAGCAATTATTTAAACAACACCCACGGATTAATAAATAAGGTAAAAGTGCAAAACGAAGTAAAAATGAACGAAACAATAGCGCATAGTTTAAAGTATACAGGGAGCAAGCGGCACTTACTATGGTTCTAGACATGTTGGACATTTGTATTTAGATTCTTTATTGCATTGTATGCAAGTCATATTTATTTTAATAAGAGTGGAGTTCTAAATTAAATGTTATGATTAATAACGTGGAAGTTTTTTCCCGACTCTCATTTCTTGTAATTGGTAATAAGTTTTTGTATTGTTGTTTTGTTTGTTTATAATGTACTTTTTGTTGGTTGACTGATTACAATTTGATTTGAGATTTGCAATTTGACTTGACATTTTTGTCATATCTTGGCTTGACGTTTTGACATATACGATTTTATTTTATTTTCTTCTGGGGTGCGTTTAAGTAAGTCGGCGAAATATTCACCGGATAAAAATTAACGAGCGAGTGTTCGCTGAACGGAGTCATAGGTTTATCTATCAAATTCAATTGTTGACTTGTCAAATTTATGTTCAGTAGCTTAATTTATGTCCCATAGATCATTTTTATATTTTATTCGTTGTACAGAATTTATGTCACTGCATTATTATAAATATAGATAGTATTTACGAATATAACAATCAACAAATTGAATTTAGCCACGAATCGAATGACAAACAGCTGTCATTCTGACAGCAGACTAAAATTTACCGACCTCAAAACCTCGCTAAAATGTATCCTAGCCAGGCGAAAACTTATACCAGCGGACGCCCGTGAACGGGGCAGATTAAATTTTAGTCGGGTTAATTTTTCGCCTCGCGGTGTGCTAGAACGGGGTGTTTGATGTTTAGTCAGTTTAAATTTTATACTGGATAATTGACCTAAACGCACCCCTGGCCGTCGTCCCTCCCTTGGGTGCGTTCGAATCACCCGTGCGAATATCGCTCGATCATCCGGAGTTAGTGAACCGCTTTGGACGTCAACATAGAACTGACAACTGTCAGTTTCATACTATTCCTCCCCTCCCTTACTATTTTTCGGATGACCCAGGGCTACGTTCACTTACTATGCTCGAATCATCCGTGCGATTATCGCTCGATCATCCTTAATTAGTGAACGACTTTGGACGTCAACATAGAACTGACAACTGTCAAGTGTCAGTTTCATACTATTCCTCCCCTCTCTTACTATTTTTCGGATGACCCAGGGCTACGTTCACTTACTACGCTCGAATCATCCGTGCGATTATCGCTCGATCATCCGGAGTTAGTGAACGACTTTGGACGTCCACATAGAACTGACAACTGTCAAGTGTCAGTTTCATACTATTCCTCCCCTCCCCTACTATTTTACGGATGACCCAGGCGAACGCCCGACGACGCCGTGAACGATTTCGGGTAATCGCGCGGTTAATCCATGTGTCCTCGAACGTAGTAAGTGAACGCGCTCCAGGCGAACGCCCGACGGCGACGCCGTGAACGATTTCGAGTGATCGCGCGGGTGATCCGTTCGTCCTCGAACGTAGTAAGTGAACGCGCCTCTTGTCCCAATCGGGCAGCGTTCCCAGAAGGTTACTTTTGTAACCTTTGTGATTTTTACTCCTTCAGGTTACTACTAGGTTACACGACTCGAAAGGTTACTTTTAGATGATTTTGCGGAATTTGTAGAATTCATTTCTAATATCTTACATGAAATGGAACGCAATGTTCGCTAACGCAAAACTTCGATCGTAAGGCAGCGAGTTCAACTCCTAAATACACGTATTTCTCTCTCGCACTAATGTATCCAAATCACAAATCACTGAAATGACCAAAGCATCTCGGTTACTCGCTCGTTCTATTGGATGGATTCATTCATGTTCGAGTTAATTTTACCCAATCAAATTTGTCTGCAAATAGACGACTATTATAAGAAAGTATTACAAAATGAAAAACGTTGCAGGAGAGCCTTTATACGCTCGTAAAAACAAAATGTAATGCTTATGTTGGTCCTACCATTTTTTAACGTCAGTCAGAGGCATTTTCAGCCAGCTCAAGCTAGTAAAATGTGTCAACAGGAATAAGCTTGGCACTGAAAAATTTAAAAAGCCATAAAAAATCGACAACAATTGATCCAACAAAAGCGATGCTCAAAACTATTATAAAATTATAACAAGGATGGCGAAGGCGAAGGTACACTTACTTATAAACATATTAAATAAATTTTGTAAGTTTTTTTTCAATCGGTTGCTGTGTCGGAAGGCTGAGTAGGTAGGTACATTGCTATCCTTATTATTTCACTTGCAAATTACAACGACAACATAATATGTTTCAGGTCATTAAAAAAGTAGGTAGGTAACTGGTAATCGCAAAACAAAAACTTAACCAGTTACTTAACTTAACTGTAGGCCAAGCACAGATTAATTTACCAGATAGTATGTTCGAGTATTGTTATCAGTCATTATATTAAGTATATGGTCAAAATATTATTATCTCTACAGAAATATAACAAAAATATCGTAAATTATATGTCTAACAGTACTAATATAAACCTTCTTCTCTTTAAAAGCTTAAATGACCTATGTAATTAAAATTTGAGGAACACAACAACCACAAAATAAATACACAACGTAGCGCGTAGGCACAAAATTTAAAGCTTTAGTACTAAACAAAAATCTAAATAAAAAGATATAAAAAATAGCTACCCGTCTATACAAAATCGTGTCTTCTTATTTCTAGAAACACATTATATGAGGAAAAAAACTACAGAAAATCAAACTTGCTTCACCATTACAAAAAAGGTGCCTAAAAATGTTCTTAAAAATATTATCTAAAATAAACTATGTGTGAATAGGAACATAATTTATTTTTCACCTCACAAGCTCGGAAAGATTCTGTTTGTCATTCGAAATCTGAGTGCAAAATTGCATTTTACCCGCTAGCGTGGAAAGAGTTTTTAAAATTCGCAGCTTTCTATTCAATAATTTTCTATACAGACAATTCACTGAAAATACTTTATTACTAATTTATATTATATTATTATCCGATTCGATTCTACTCTACTTGACTCTATTCGTCTCTAATCGCCTCTTTTTGGCTCTACTCGACTCTAATCGACATTACTCGAATCTACTCGACTCTAATGAACTCTACTCGACTCTATTCGACTCTACTCGACTTTACGCAACTCTACTCGACTCTACTCCACTCTACTCGACTCTATTCGTCTCTTTTCATTTTCAATTATATTCTACTCTGTTCTACTCTATCTTGCTGTGTTCTACTCTGTTCTACTCTATTCTACTCTTTTCTACTCTGTTCTACTCTGTTCTACTCTGTTCTACTCTGTTCTACTCTGTTCTACTCTGTTCTACTCTGTTCTACTCTGTTCTACTCTGTTCTACTGTGTTCTACTGTATTCTACTCTGTTTTAGTCTGTTCTACTGTGTTCTACTGTATTCTACTCTATTCTACTATATTCTACTCTATTCTACTCTATTTTACTCTATTTTTTTCTACTCTATCCTACTCTGTTCTACTCTGTTCTACTCTGTTCTACTCTGTTCTACTCTGTTATAATCAGTTCTACTCTGTTCTACTCTGTTCTACTCTATTCTACTCTATTCTATTCGATTCTGTTAGACTCTATTCTATTATGTTTACACATCTGCCAAGCATCCCGCGACGGCAATTTTTTTATTATTATGATTATAAACACTAATTTAATATATTATTTAACTGTTTTTCTTGCACCTAGCATTTTCCTCGCTGTAGTGAGGTGAAAAGTTTTGTGTTGCGCACGGCAGCAAAGTTATTTGGCGTCTCTTACTTTTGAAACCCTCGCTACGCTCAGGATTCAATACAAGTACTCTCGCCAAAAAATCACTTTGCAGCCTTGCATAACAAATAACTATTAGTATATCATAATAAACTATCGAATTACTGGGCGTTTCCTGGTGGCCTTACTAGCTTGCCTAACTAATTAAGCCACGAGGAATAATTTTATAAGTTTATTGTCCTTCATAACGTAATTTTCATTTATGTAACTAGACCCCTTTCGCGAAAACCTCTGTTTAAAACATTTTGGATCCTACATACGTCAGAGTCTCCGAGTTGAAGCATGTGCAGCCCATCATCATCCCTGATTGTTGTAACAGTTGGAAATTGATCAGCTAGAGTTTGTATACTATCAGAGACGGGATTCCGGGACAGTTCGTCAACTGAGAGGAAAAGAAATCAAAGCAAAATCTTTGATAAACTTGCAGAAATAGCTTGACAAACCAAGGAATGCCTAACATTGTGTACGTTTTTCAAGCCGTGTAAAGTTCTGGATGCTTAGCATATTTTCTACGCCTGGACTTACTCCAGCAGTACTGTAGGCCAATCACGAATATTTGCGAGAAAGTGTTCGTATCGTTAGCGTAACCATTTTGTATGAGATTTGATAAGCGCCTCTACCGGGCGTTAATCAGCCTTAATTTCGGCAGCAGAAATACTATCGTGTCGCCTGCGTATCGCCTTCGTATCGCCTTCGTATCGCATGCCTAGCGTAACCTAGTACATTTTGTATCAAAACAGTGATCACGAATATTTTTTTGACATGAGCACGCAGGCTGGCTCACGTCATGCTACGGTGAACGTACTATTATGCGGATGCGGAGAAAAGGCTTTTTAAAAAAAGATTTTAATTTGCACAAGAAAATATAATTGAACTTTAAGTAAACTTGAATTAGAATATAAAAAGAAATAGAATTATAATTAAAAAGAACCGGCGCGAATGGAGTTGGGAATCGGACTCAAAGGTAGGTGTATGGGAAGGAAGGTGGGACAATACGAAAATAGAGACTATGGCAGATTTATGTATAGGTATGCAGAAAGACAAGGGGAAGTAGGGTATAACAACCCCCCGAACAAGTGTAAACTTACCGTAAAAAGTAAGTTTACAGAAAAGATTCAAATGAGTTGGTAAGTGAGTCAGTAAGTCAGGTGAGTGAGTGAGTCAGTGAGTGAGGTAAGGTAAAGTATAGTAAGGTATGGTAAAGGAATAGGATGCGCCTTAACATTTGACATATTTTGAACTTATATAGTAAGTACTTAACCTATTCTTAATCTAGGTAAGGGAATTTCTTCCACATTTGAATCTACTTCTACATGTGAAGTAGGTTTTTTACATATAGATATAATACTGGCTTTACAATAGAAGTTAATCAGAAAAGCAGTAAAGGACACTATTAAAATAATGGTAAGAATAGGAAAACTGATATGATTAGGTAAAATATTATTATTATTGTTTATGAGACTGTCTATATCTTTACTTTCTAGTTCTGCTAGATTTTTCAAATTTTTGAGATTGTCTAAATTAACATTTGAAATTGTAACTGAGGACGTGTTAATGTTCAATTTCTGAAAGATTTTAGAATTACAACATTTGTCATTTATAAGATTAAAATCAGAGTTTATGTGGGAGATATTGACTTCTAAATTTAACATTGCCAATAATTTTACATTTCGGCAGAAAGCCACACACTGTGGTGCTAATGATAAAATTCCTGTTCCATGAATGTTTACTTCTTTATTATTAGAGTTACATTGTACAGATAATTTTGTAGATTGATATTGAACAAATATCCAATTATTATGGCCAAGACTTTGCCAAATGTCAACATTTCCATAGATGAATTTGGTTTCACATTGTGAAGGTAAAGTTTGAATAATTTTTGTCATGAGTTCAATTTCACAAATCGGGTTAGTATTGACTGACAGAATATTTGGAACTTCACAAGCAAGGGTTCCTTTGTATACAAATTTACAAGAATTAATATCATCCAGAGTACAATATGTGGATTTATCTTTGAAGGAATAATCATAGCATATGAATCAGGTGAACTTACATTATGAGATATAGGTAATGGAATACTTTTGTACAGGTCGTATTCAATGTGGTAGACTAATGGAATTCTTATAATAAATATAATTTTATTTAACATGTATGTAACATGTGTAAGTTCTGAAATTCTTAATAGTGAATGTATGTTTCTAGGATTCGTAATGCTAATAGGAAATTCTTTATATTTAGGCAGATGCCTTAGATTACCTTCTATGACAGTATACAGCTGTGTCGGAGTAACAACTGAGGGATGCAGAGTGTTACTGTTAGCAAACATTATAGAATTGACGATATCTTCTAACTTAAATGATAACGTAAGTAAATTAGCCTGTAAGGCGTCTAAAACTTCACTTATCCTATTTCTAAACAAAAGTTCATTAGTAACTACTGACAAATTTGATAACAGAAAGTTAGTAATTTCATTCAAACGGGCTTCATTTTTTAAAATTGTATCTAGTGTCTTATTAAAATCATAAATTGCTGATTTAGAAATAAAAATGTTTTGTTTTACTAAAGAAGCTAACTTATTATCATCCGAATGCAAAGTTTCAATGGCGTTATAGTATTTTTCAGAATCATCTTCATCCATTGTACCAAAAACAGTTTTTAAAATTGAACCAATACCAGCAAACCATGCAGATCGTTTCGATCTACTTGATATAAGATGGGAAATTGCATCGTGATCTCGAATTATGTCGTTATAGAGGGAGTCAAGCGGTTGAATCATATTGAGACATCGGAAGTCATCTAGTGCATTGTTCTGCTCACAAATAATTTTATATGTATTGAAAATATTTTCAATATTTTTAATATGTGGTTTAATAAACTTTAAGTCTACAGGAATAATAAAATGAATATGATCATTTACGAGTTTCAGAGTGCCAACGGGATCGAAGTATATACCAGGACTTTTATCCAGTGGTTGAACGAGTTCGTGAGCCAAAGATGTTGCAAGGAGAAATGGTAGTGTGATTCTGAAAACCAAATTTAAGAGTTAAGAAAGTAATTATACCGAATTAGAAGTTGCTAACTTAATTTGATCGACATGATGCCTCACATGTCGTCGATTAATTAGTAAAGTGACAGTGTTATTGTCATGAACTTGAATAACCTTATATGGTCCTTTCCATATAGGAGATAGTGCCTTCCTGAGGCGTAGATGATTTTTGAGATAGACGAGATCTCCAACTTTGTATCTAGGGGATCTTGTATGAGTGTCGTAATATCTCTTAGATTTCTCTTTAGATTGGTTGATGTTTTCAATAGCTTTTTCTCTAGAATATTTGAGTCTGTAACATAGCATTTTCAAGTATTCAGGATATGTAGGTTCAGGAGCAGAGTCATAGATAGAGTCAGGTAGGAAAGGTTTATGGCCATATAAAAGTTCGTAGGGTGAGTAGTTTGTTGTGCAGTGGATTGTGGTGTTGTAAACCATGATAGCTGTATAGACATAACGAGGCCACTTATCTTGGTTTTCGTTGACAAACGATTTAAGATACTCTTTAAGAGTTGAATGGCTACGTTCAAGCGCGCCTTGAGTTTGAGGATGGTAGGGACTAGACCATAACTGCTTGACTTTCAAGAACTCACAAGTTTTCTTGAAGTGTTCTGCAGTGAAATTTGAGCCTTGATCAGTTAGAATGGTTTTAGGTATGGCAAATAAGGAAATAAAATGTAACAAACATTCGCAGGTTTCCTCAGCTGTTGTTTATCGAATAGGGTAGGCTAAGGAGAATTTAGTGAGGTCGTCTTGCAAGGTAAGGATGTACTTCAATTTGCCAGGGCCTGATTCTGGAAGTGGACCAACTATGTCCAATGCAAGGTGTTGAAACGGGGTCGTTGATGTAGTAGTTATTTGCATAGGAGCGCGATTTACCTTTCTAAGAGCTTTGTTTTCTTGGCATGGCTTACATGATTTAACATAATTTTCTATGTCATTACGCATCCCTTTACAGTAGTATTTCTCTTGGATTCGTTTTAGCATTCTTACACTTCCTAAGTGACCTGCAATAGGTATGTCGTGATTTTCGCGAAGAATTTTCTTGATTTCGCTCAAGGACGGAAATGTTACAGCATTTCGGTTAATAGTAATAAGTATATTTGTATTGTGATAAAGAAATAGAATGATGTTATACAATTTTGTGTATGAGTGAGCTTCAAAAGGATTTTTGAAGTCTGTGATGCTCAACTGGCTTTTCGATTTCAGAACGATTTCATTACGTAAATTCTTTAGGCTGGTGTATAAATCTTCATAAGAAGCATTATCAAAATGATTGACCTTGGTGAATAGAAAATATATAGAGTGGCCTTTGAGTTCAAAATTTATAAATGAATGCAGTGTTCTTTCCATATCTAGAATTACTTCTTTATTTTCCAATTCGCTTAATATTTCTTCTACGTGAGGGTTACTTTCATCAAGGTCAACGGAAGTTGGAATTACGATTGTTTTGTCAGTGCTCTTAAGGACGCTAGAGTTAGATTCCAGAATTTTTGAATCAGAGCTGAATGTTTTACTGCTTATTATTTTTAGAAAATTGGAATAGTTGTCATTTATTGTATCGATAGGATCTGTACTCACAGGATTAGGTTGATTTTGTTCAAATTCAGGTTCATCGAGTTCGACAGGAGGGCTGACAGCTGGGTCAAGTTGAGATGTTGAAGGTAGGTCAACGTTTTGGCCAGGATCGAGTCGTGAAGTTGAAGGTAGGTTGTTAAGTTCAGGATTAGGATCAACATTAATTTTAAAATCGTTGGATTTGGAAGTCGCTGTTCTATCGACGGGTCTTGAATTGGATTTGGTAAGTCTAAGGGGCTAAAATCAATGTTTAGATCGCCACTAAACGGGCTGATGTTTTCGTCGAGATTCAGAGGATCAATAGGTTGTATTGGGTTTACAGGATATCGAGAGAGAGCATCTGCAGCGGCATTAAGTTTTCCTTTCTGGTAAGCTATTTCGTACTCGTATTCCTCCAATTTGAGACGCCATCTTTGTAACTTGCTACTGGGATCTTTGTGATTAAAGAGCCATTTCAATGGCCGATGATCTGTGATGATCTGAAATTTACGTCCATAAAGGTAGGGACGGAAGGTTTTGCAGCCAAAGAGAATAGCGAGTAGCTCCTTCTCTGTGGTGCTATAATTGGATTCGCTTTTGTTTAATGTTCTGGAAGCAAATGCTATCGGTCTGTCTTGACCAATTGGACCCTGAGAGAGGACAGCGCCTACTGCGTGGTTAGAAGCATCGCATGTTAGGATAAAAGGTTTGGAGAAATCCGGGTAAATGAGGACGGGAGCAGAGGTAAGTTTGTGTTTAAGTTGGTCAAATGCAAGTTGTTGTTGATTTTGCCAATGAAAAGGAATATCCTTTTTTAGAAGTTGAGTCAGTGGCTTGGCAATTTTAGAAAAATCAGGGATGAATCGGCGATAGTATGAAACAAGACCGAGGAAGGATTTGATATCTTTTGGTGAATTAGGAACTGGGAATTCAGTGACTGCTTTGATTTTTTCTGGGTTAGGCTTTACGCCTTTCTCAGTTATGACATGTCCAAGATATGCAACTTTGTGACGGAGAAACTCACATTTGTCAGGTTGGAGTTTGAGGTTGAAATCTCTAAGTCTTTGAAAGACTACTGAGAGGTTGTCAATGTGGGAATTTAGATCGTGACTATAGATAACTATATCATCGAAATAAACGAAGCAGCGCACACCCTGAATGCCAGATAGAGCAGTATTCATTAACCGTTGAAATGTGGTAGGAGCATTTTTCAATCCAAACGGCATGCGGTTGAATTGATAATGCCCTTGGGGTATACTGAAGGTTGTTTTGCTTTCATCCTCGTCTTTAATAAGGATTTGGTGAAAGCCAGAAGCAAGGTCAAGAGTAGAAAAATATTTACTTTGACCAAGCTGGTCTAAGATTTCAGAAATCTGTGGAATGGCATAACTATCACCAACAGTGATGTCATTTAATTTTCTGTAGTCAATGACAATGCGCCATTTACGTTCTCCGCAAGCGTCTAGCTTCTTGGGGACTACCCAAATAGGAGACGACCATGGAGAAATAGAAGGCTCTATGATGCCTTGATCTAGCATATTAACTATCTGTTTTTTCACTTCATGTTTATGCACCACTGGGAAACGATATGATTTAGTATGAATTGGATTTTGAGGTGTAGTTACGATCTCATGCTTTAAAGCATTTGTATGGGAGAGTTTATCTCCAGGGACATAGAAGATATCTGAATAATCAGAACATATACCGTGGAGCGCGTTGGCTTCCTCAGAATTGAGGTAAGATATTCTTAATAAGTTTAAAACTTCCTGAGTTCGAAGATAAGAGTCAGTGTTTTGATTTTCGTAAGATTTAGTATTTGCAATAGAATTAACAGATTCGTAAGATACATCGCATGAATTCGTGGAACCAGAGTAATATTCAAATCTGATTTCAGCGTTACTGGAGCTTCAGACACGTTGACGATAGAGACATTTATTCTTTTGTTATTTTTTACTACAACTATGCAGTTTGCAATTAGTAAGTCTTCGTGATAGAATTGGTCTAGAACGAGTCCTTCTCTTCGTTCAGGATTAGAAACAGAACACTCAATAATAGTTTCTGAGCGTGGTTGAATCACATAGACTGGGTTACAGAAATAGAGATCCATTTCGATATTTTTTATTTTCAGTAAATTTTTATTGTAATCTATTGTGCACTCCAATTCATTTAAAAGGTCACTGCCAATTATTCCATCGTATTTGAGATTTACCCTGTCAACAACATGGAAGTCATGAGTAATTTGAGGATTAGAGTCTGGGAAAAGAGTCATCTGATAATGGCCTAAGGTGCGTGTGGCTTCACTTTCAGCATCAATCCCTTTCAGAAGAATTTGGTTTGCTGTAAGTAAAAGTCTGTTCTGTTTCATGGAAGACAGTTTGATAAGGCTTACTGTTGAACCAGAGTCAACTAAGAAGTTAAGGGGAGAATCAGCCATTTCAGTTTGTAAGAACACATGAGGTAAATATCGCTTAGCGGTATTAGAAGTGACTTCGAAAACGGCTTTGTCAAATTCGTCGTCTGAGTTAATGTCTTGTCTCTTAGGCTTAGAAATATGGGCATCGGCTTCAGTGACTGCATTTCCCGTGCGACACCTTTTGTCGGGAAATTCTACTCGTTTAAATGATCGGTATTAGTTTGATTGTTGTCATTTTGATGAACTGCGGGAGAGAAAGTAGTACTATACTCGACACGGCGAGTGCAATCGCATTGGACCTCTGGAGGATCATTGTGAGATGTTGTTGTTTCGAGAATTGAAATTGTTGTTTTGGTTCCGGCGATTATTATTAAATTGTCGTTTACGACAGTTTTCGATGGTGTGACCTACATTTTTGCAATATCGACACATGAGAGCATTATAAGGTCCAGACTGAGTCGAGGGCTGACCTTGGCCCCTGAAATAGGAAGGATTAGTATTTTGGCGATACGGCGTCTGTTGATTATAGAAATTAAAAGACCTAGATTGAGTCGAGGGCTGGCCTTGGCCTCTGAAATAGGAAGAATTAGCATTCTGGCGATACAGCGTCTGTTGATTTGTGTTGGATGAAGATGAAAATGAATGTTTTTTATATGAAATGTTTAGAATTTTCTCTTCGGCTGAGGCAAAACTAATGGCTTCGTTTAAGGTGCTTGGGTCTCTGCACCTAACAACTGTTGAAATTTTTGGGTTAAGCCCAATTATAAATGTATTCAATGCGAGATCTTGCATGGTTGCAACACGGCCTGTCACCTCGTCCCTCTTTTTAGTTGGTATTGACACGTTTATTTCAGTTAATAATTTTGCAAGACAAGATTCAATTCGAAGGGAGTACTGGCTGACATTCTCGTATGGACCCTGTTTGCAATCTTGCAGATCTGAAAGTAGGTAGAAATAGTGTTTCCGGTCTCCAAATTGAGTCTTTAAAAACTCTTCTAACTGAGAAAATTCAGTGAACTCTTTAATTGCACAAACTGTTTCGGCTTTGCCCGTGAGCCTGCCCAAAATATATTTATATAGTGTGTCTGTCTGGGAAGAAGAAGCTAAATTAATAGCATTTCGGCAATTATTTAAGAAGGGAACCAGCGTTTCTCTGGACCCATCATAACTTCCAACAAATTGTATCAAAACGCTAAGGCTAATTTCAGACATTGTAATTTGAGCTTCTTCGTCTCTTTTCTCTCTCCGAGTAGTAACAGAACTCATGTATTAGAATAGAAGTACAGTAAAAATATTCGATGCAATAGGTGACTTAATAACAGGTATTATTCAAGGTTAAAACATCCAAAGTTAAAACTGGCTTAGAACGGTAGAGACACTCAGGCGTTATCAGTTCGTAGAATTCGCGGAGAAACGTGTGGGCGAAGAGCGGTAGCTCGACGCTCTAAGTACTTATTATGAATGATGCAATCAAGTATGAATTAATGTCACTCAATTAAATTAAAATAATTATGGAATGTACTTTGATGTAAAACGATGTAGAATATGAGATGTTTTCTGGATCACCAATAGTCACACAAAAGTCACAATATTAAATTTAAGACTCACTGGGTTAGCAGGAACATTTCAAAGTTGGGTACCAGATACAGGTAGAACAGGAACAGCTCTGGTTATTTTGGCAGGATACAGCGGGAACTTTTCAGTGGATGCAGTATCTCCAGGTACTGGTGTCCGTGGAGGATTCAGAGGACACAGCGAGTCTCCAGGAACCGATGTCTGTGGAGGATTCAGAGGACGCAGCGAGTCTCCAGGAACTGATGCTCGTGGAGGATTCAGAGGACGCAGCGAGTCTCCAGGAACTGATGCTCTTGGAGGATTCAGAGGACGCAGCGAGTCTCCAGGAACTGATGCTCGTGGAGGATTCAGAGGACGCAGCGAGTCTCCAGGAACTGATATCCCGTGGAGGATTCAGTGGATTCAGCGTGTCTCCTGGAACTGGTGTTCACGGAGAATACAGTGGATTCGGTGAGTCTCCGGGAACTGGTGTCCCTTGGAGGATACAGAGGATTCAGCGAGTCTCCGGGAACTGGTGTTCCTCGGAGGATACAGTGGATTCAGTGTCCGAAATAGTCCGACTATGTGTGTATGATTTTTACTTAGTTTAATAATTTTGTTTCACTTATTTTGCACTGATTTTCACTTATTTTGATTTGTTTTCACAGAATATCCAGGATTTCTATTTTAAAATCCCTTTACGCTGCCACCAATATTATGCGGATGCGGAGAAAAGGCTTTTTAAAAAAAGATTTTAATTTGCACAAGAAAATATAATTGAACTTTAAGTAAACTTGAATTAGAATATAAAAAGAAATAGAATTATAATTAAAAAGAACCGGCGCGAATGGAGTTGGGAATCGGACTCAAAGGTAGGTGTATGGGAAGGAAGGTGAGACAATACGAAAATAGAGACTATGGCAGATTTATGTATAGGTATGCAGAAAGACAAGGGGAAGTAGGGTATAACAGTACGCAAATTTATTCACGTAGATTTTGTCAGTGAAAATACTTTCGTAAGGTATTGAATTACAATAATGTTGTTTAATTCTAGTATTTTATAGTTTTTTTATGTAGGTACATAAGTTAAATAACATTTTTTGTGGCCCTATGTTTCAACTAAGTAGATATTGATCATATGTTGAGGTTATGTTATTGCCTATAAAACTTGTGTATTTTATATGCATAAAAACTGTTTTAGATACTGAAAACGGAATGCGGGCGACTTATTATTTAAATTGCTACAAGATAAATTGAAAACAAGAAGAAGAAAGTAAAAGAATGCAAACAAAAAATATTTTTTTTCAGTCTTAATTCTAGGTACCAAGAATGTTTAAAACAAGACGGATTCGACACCACTAAACAAACGAGTGAAGCATAGCAAATGGCTGCTGTGTATAATATATAATTCAAGATCTTTGTGTAGAGCATCGTGTTTTTATCAATACAAAAACGGTCACTCAAGATATGCCAGTACTCATAATCATTTCTCTAAGCTCAAGATAGTTGTCTACGATAAATATAGGTAACCTTATAACTTCATACAAAGATATTAAATTATGCTTACTACTTTCTACTTCCTCTATGGGTTCATATCTGCTGACCGAGCAGATCATTAAATGATATGTCAACTTTAAAATGAACCCGTCAAATGTTGCAGCATGCGGGGCGTTTAAATTTAAGAGTGTTATCATCAAAAAGTTATTAACACTTTTGGTTGAATCAATGCTACACTATTAAAAAGTAACAAGTACCTAAACATAGCAATTTAGGTGATTTTTTGACTGCGATAGTACCTAGCCTAACTACTTATGTATCTACTTTCAGAGATATTAGCTGTGATATTAGTCAAAAGGAGAAAGGTCTGAACATATTCATGGATTTTAACATAACCGAATCAGAAGAACAAGCAAACTAATCAGTCTCATGGCCTCCTAACATTTTGAAAGAAAACAGTAATGAGGTACAAGAAATAATCTAAATCAGTTTTGTACTGCACTGTTACAAGTGACAGAGCCTTCGCTTCGCCTACTTGTGGTTACTGCTACCTAAATTATCACTTGTACATGACTATAGAACACTAGAGAAATAAAACCATTGATTTAATAAAGAATATACGTATTAAATCAGAACTATTATTGAAATCCCATCCCACCTTTTCTGTGCAAGACAACATCAGACAAGCGGCAGGAGTGATGTGGAACAGAGTGGCTCAGGAAAGACATGAATGGAAAAGGTTGGCGGAGGCCTTTGCCGATTGGCAAACAGATCTACAGAAAAGAAGCAAATAGTAGATATACAACAACATACTTAATTCTCATCTATTATAATCCTTATACTATGTAAATAATAGATCTGAATAAAACTATTATCTGGCTATATTATTATTATTTAAATAAACAAATTTATTGAAAAGAAACTTCCAATCTCTTTCATTCTTTTTTCTAGGTACAATAAGGCAAATAAATCTAGTTACTGGTACATTTGTTGTAGATACCTATTTAATAATAATTGGTGCTTGCGGATGGGGTTTCTCCCTTTGACTAATTTCTCTAAAAGTAGGGAAATAGCTAGTTAGGTACTTATTAGTGGTATGGTTTAACTTTAAAAGACCCACCGTACCACCAGGGGTACAGTTTTTTGTCCGTTTATTTTAGTGGATTT
Organism: Alsophila aescularia; assembly: GCA_946251855.1. NCBI lineage: Eukaryota > Metazoa > Arthropoda > Insecta > Lepidoptera > Geometridae > Alsophila > Alsophila aescularia. The sequence continues at coordinate 45,789,374 of OX276378.1, forward strand.
TTAGTCGTCTAACGAATATGTCAGTCTCATAGTATACACACTAGTTTCTAACCGCTTTTGACCAAACTATATGTGGACTGATAGAGCATCCCTGCTGTGCCAGATGTTTGCGCAGCTAAGATACTTTGGAACAGACCCACATCAAGTTGGTTTACATTTACCACCTTAAATAATTTCTCTCTCATAGGTGCACTCCGGACTTATTCATTCCATCAGAAAATGGTAGACATCTTTCGAAATACCACTTAGATCACAGGGCTGTTGTTTCTCTTCGTTAAGTGTTTAAAGGCATATGTCGAGTGCAATCTATGAGTAATTACAATTAGTTTCCTACTCAACTTCATATCGGCACACCATGGTTCATGGTATACGAGGAGGCTCACTTTGCATTGTTCTGTACCATATTCATTTTCTCGACAGCAACAATATCAAAATACTCATTCTAATGGGATGTATTTTTTGTATTGGATATGTACTTCGGATTATCTGCCTCCTCATTACCATGTGTGCCTACATGTGAGAAATCCTGCAATCCCAGGGTCGACTCCCCCCCCCCCACGACCAGCACTAGAACACAGCACTGCACTGACTAGAGCTACAGATACTTCAATAAAACCATTGAATTAATAAACAGTATATGTATTTAATCATAACTATTAACTACATAAATAACAAGATTTATTAAAACTTCTTTCAACAAACAAGTGCATCATCATTCTTCTTTCTATTGTTTGAGAAGGCTTCCAACAGCTAGTGACAATGTCCTCCTCATCAAAATTATAACCTCTTTCATATTTTATCACCGTCTCGGTAGAGAGTAACTATACTCTTTGATCACCGTACTGTCCACTCATATACTTTTATGTCATTCAGACATTGTCTTTAATTGGCAAAACTATGTTTTTACCTATCCTTGTACAATCTTTAATAAAACAGAATTTAAACGAAATGAATACCCACTCCTAAGTGAAAATACAACCATCATTGGCAGGTGTGATGCTTAGCATCAGGTGAATGACTTGCTTGTCACATTATTTACTTTTTGTGGTGGAGCTTGTTCATCATATGCCATTTTTCCTCTGAACTGTCCCCGGTGCCGTCACTTATGTTAGCATGGTTTTATTAGTGTATTCTATGCTATGGCTGTCAGCTGCTTTCACTTCTCTTGGAGGATGTGTCGGCCATGAGATTCCAAAGGGGATTTGGATAAATCTCCATGTCTAGAACATAAATTCAAATAAGTAATTATATTTTGGAAACACAAGTAGGTACCTTTTCTAAATTATCTACATTATGGGAAAGTAGTAGGTACTTACTTACTTTTCAATGATTCCAATCCAATAACATCACGTTTGGGAGTGGCTTGTTAACAAATTCGGTAGTTCCGGAGGCACTTACCTGTAGTGGAAAACAGCCGGACAGTCTGAAACACATACGAAAGCATTTTTGCCCAAGCTGACACGGAGGCGTAAGCTAGCACTTTGCACTTGCTCGGTCAAAAAGTCTTCACAGCTACAGTTCATAGCAACAATTCAACTTATACGATGAGACGATGATGGCTCAAAATCAAATGCGCCAAAACGATGAACAAAAACTTCCTTTGATGCGTTCCATTTCCAAATGCATTTTGAAGAAACATTATGTGCATTCACTTTAATTATTGATACATTTGTCATATAGAAGTTTATTTATCATCGTACATACATTTCGTTGAACGGAACGTAAGACATTCAAAATGTCGTTGATTTTCAGATAGAACAATTTAATTACTTTTATTAGCAGCTCTTTAAAGTCTGGAGTTCTAGAAATACATAACACAAGCCATAACTTTTATTTTATTTTTGTAAATTTTAACAATTACCTACAGTCAAAGTACATTCTAGGCAGTCTGTTCTACGACATTTTTTAGTCGTAAAAGTTACGTAAAAGTAACATTTTTAGGCTTCTAACATGAAAGTAACATGAGGGGGTCAAAAGTAACGTAAAATGTTACAAAAGTAACATTCTGGCAACCCTGTGGCCCAATTCCATAACTTGGCTACAATCGGATTATCACTTTTTTCATAGCAAATTCGACTCTATCGCAAGGCATTAGTGGCAGCGATACTGAGAATTCGATTGAAGCCAAGTTATGGAATCGGGCTGCTGATGTCAACGAAAGAAATGTCAAGAGGAGTCGTTCATAGAGAATTTGTAAAAAAAGGAGTTTTCACAGAACATACATTATATTATTAGGTTTTCAAACAAACTATTCGTTCTTTGTTCATTCAATTTGGCCGGCTTTCGTTCAACCGAGCCGTAGAGGGACTATCAACTCTCTCTACGAACCGAGCCCATATTTGTTTACATTAGAAATAAGTCTAACTTATGGACGCTAGTCGTACGCAAGGTGTTGTGATGGCGACTATCGTCTTGCTCAGCAGCCCGATTCCATAACTTGGCTACAATCGGATTATCACTTTTTTCATAGCAAATTCGACTCTATCGCAAGGCATTAAAAAAGTGATTGTCCGATTGTAACCAAGTTATGTAATCAGGCCGCAGGTAAACACGGTACGCATGCGATACGAATGTTTGAAAAATTTGTGCTTGGCCTACTGATCTCGTACCCAATGTAAATGATTTTTCACCTCACAAGCTCGGAAAGATTCTGTTTGTCATTCGAAATCTGAGTGCAAAATTGCATTTTACCCGCTAGCGTGGAAAGAGTTTTTAAAATTCGAACCTTTCTATTCAATAATTTTCTATACCGACAATTCACTGAAAATACTTTATTACTAATTTATATTATATTATTATCCGATTCGATTCTACTCTACTTGACTCTATTCGTCTCTAATCGCCTCTTTTTGGCTCTACTCGACTCTAATCGACATTACTCGAATCTACTCGACTCTAATGAACTCTACTCGACTCTACTCGACTCTACTCGACTCTACTCGACTCTATTCGACTCTACTCGACTCTATTCGACTCTACTTGACTTTACGCAACTCTACTCGACTCTACTCCACTCTACTCGACTCTATTCGTCTCTTTTCATTTTCAATTATATTCTACTCTGTTCTACTCTATCCTACTGTTTTCTACTCTGTTCTACTCTATTCTACTCTTTTCTACTGTGTTCTACTGTGTTCTACTATGTTCTACTGTATTCTACTGTGTTCTACTGTGTTCTACTATGTTCTACTGTATTCTACTCTGTTTTAGTCTGTTCTATTCTGTTCTACTGTGCTCTACTGTATTCTACTCTATTCTACTATATTCTACTCTATTCTACTCTATTTTACTCTATTCTACTCTATTCTACTCTACTCTACTCTATTTTACTCTATTCTACTCTATTCTACTCTACTCTATCCTACTCTATTCTACTCTGTTCTACTCTGTTCTACTCTGTTCTACTCTGTTCTACTCTGTTCTACTCTGTTCTACTCTGTTCTACTCTGTTCTACTCTGTTCTACTCTGTTCTACTCTGTTCTACTCTGTTCTACTCTGTTCTACTCTGTTCTACTCTGTTCTACTCTGTTCTACTCTGTTCTACTCTGTTCTACTCTGTTCTACTCTGTTCTACTCTGTTCTACTCTGTTCTACTCTGTTCTACTCTGTTCTACTCTGTTCTACTCTGTTCTACTCTGTTCTACTCTGTTCTACTCTGTTCTACTCTGTTCTACTCTGTTCTACTCTGTTCTACTCTGTTCTACTCTGTTCTACTCTATTCTATTCGACACTATTCGACTCTTTTCGAATCTATTCTATTCGATTCTGTTCGACTCTATTCTATTATGTTTACACATCTGCCAGTCATCTCGCGACGGCTCATTTTTTATTATTATTATATACACAAATTTAATATATTATTTTAGCTGTTTTTCTTGCACCTAGCATTTTCCTCGCTGTAGTGAGGTGAAAAGTTTTGTGTTGCGCACGGGAGCAAAGTTATTTGGCGTCTCGTACTTTTGAAACCCTCGCTACGCTCAAGATTCTATATTTGAAACCACGAGCGAAGAATCCTTCGCTAGCTCAGGTTTCAATACAAGTACTCTCGCCAAAAAATCACTTTGCAGCCTTGCATAACAAATAACTATTGTTACAGAGTCACATTTTGCCAGGTTAGGTTTGCTTTTGTAATTACCTGCAACACTTCCTCTAGACGTTTTAGACATCAGGTGTTACTGAATTCAGAATTCGGTAACCAATGCACATCCTTAACGAACCATCCCTCTTTCGGACGAGTAAAATTGGACTAGACCGAGGGCGGAGGCAGCGAGCGAAGGGAGCCACCGTTCCCCGAAGCGGAGGGCAGGTCGAGTGTGCGAGAACTACATTTTTCACCTCTTTTTTTTTAATTACAGGGGTGCTACTTTAATAAAGGTAAATCGTAAATAAACACAGTGGTTCCAAACTTTTGTACTTTATTTTAGGTAAGTATGTAATTAGTAAATCTATTTATAATAATTAATATGTACTTATTTAGGTAACTTAACTTATTTTACAATATTTACACACACCTAAACAGGCAAAGTTAGACGGTACTGCAAAAATAAAGGCGTTCATATGTACCTAACCTACCTGTACCTTTTGTAATTAGGTAAGTACAATAGGTATAGCTAGCAACAGACTAGCAATTATTCTCATTAGAATTGTGAAAAAGTCAAACAAGTATGCTTCTGAGAACAAAGTGTACCTTCTGTGTAAGTAATACACAGGTAGGTATAGGTATTCGGCATATTACTTTGAATTCTACGCGACTATTCTATTACCTATAACGCCAAAATGAGTAAGAAAATAATGTAGGTACTTACTTACCTACCTATTTATAAATATTTATATAAGTACCTACCTAAATAGGTAAAAGCTTTTTTTAGCTAAAAAACATGGAGTGAAAAACTGAGCAAAGTGATCTGCGAGGGTAAGAGGCTGCCTATTGCGAGCGAAGCCACAGAATAAGTAATAGTACAAGCGAAGCGAATAAGCGGAGAAAATAAATCGGATGATTCGATTAAAAAGAGTTTAAAAACTTTTTACTTGGCAGAAATAAAGCCACTGAAAAGAAGGAAACCTAAGAAATTAATACTTTTATCAGAATATATGTAAATACAGTTTGCGACTCATTGTACAAGTGCCTGAGCCAAAAACATCTGCGTTTTATTCTATACGTCTACATCGCTATGCGTGTTATTCGTATTACAATGGATAGCATAAGAATTCGCAAAGAAGAAATAATAGTACTAACGTACAGAAGGCTCACTCCGCATGACAATGAAATAAAAAGCGACTCTTACAGCTACTCAATAAAGTGCAATTCAGCTCGCACGACTTTGATGCATATCATTTTAAATGCGTCTCTCTTTACCCCGGCTTTACAGAAATTAGCACAAGCAAGTACATCGAGTGGGACAGGCCTACCTGACTTTAGGTAGAATGAGTCGCAACTCCAAAATCCTGTCCACCATGACTTATTTATTCTGTGACCATGATATGGTATGTATGAATTTATTAAGTTTGAATTTTAAATACAGAAAGATAATTATGATACAGGAAGATTTTTGCGCGGCCTTGAAGGAGGCCTTATGTAGCCCTTAGATTAGAATAACCTAGTAGGCCTTTAAAATGAATTTATGAACTAACCTATTTTTGTGCCGCTATTAAAATTAGTGGCACCAATGGCAGTTGTTGTTACTCGATAACTACCTACTATAAAACACCATAGAACAGTACCTACACTAGTTATTCAAAGCTGACCAGAAAAATGTTAATCTGTAAATAAATAGTTGATTAACGTAGTTAACATTTCGCTTAGCGAAATAATGCCCAGCCCTGCTAGTAAGTTATGGCCAACTTTATCAAAACTCCTCGATTAGTTTGGTAAAATACTAGGTAGGTACTAAACTCACAATACGTTTCCACAGTCTTCGTTTATCTTAGTTAGGTACAGTACATCTATTTAATATTGGACCATGGTGCATGACAAACACCAAAAATGTTGTTTTTTTATTGGTCTAAAATCAAAGTTCAAGATTTAGTTCGCCAATATACATGGGCGTCGCCAAGCGGGGGCAGGGGGGGGGGGGGGGGGGGGGGGGGGGCAGGTGCCCCCCCAGAGACTAAAAAAAAAGGTAGTCAAATGCAGAGAAGCCAATGTATGTCCTAAACAAGTCGTTTGACTGATTATTTGACTTTCATTCCATTCCAAGTGGCATCCGCTCTGCTACAGTCTATTGTTTAACCCTTACAAGTTCAAGCCTATACGCGCGCCTAAAACGTGTGTGACGGGTTAGCGGTAACCTGCAGTTGTCCGGGTTGTACTGGGTTCCCTTGCTCTATTTACGTATCTTCCTGCTGAAAGCTTACGATTATAATGTTTTGAGTTTCTATTCTAGAAAGCCATAGAAATTATCAAAAAGGTTAAGTGATCATAATATCACATAAATAATAATGTTATTAATTACAACTGCTTGATTCGAAAAAAAACGTTTTAAAAAATTGTCATTTTTGAAAATAAATTTCCTTTAGTTTAAACAAACACAATTTTTTCAGTTTTGATTTTTCTCCTCGTTTTTTTAAACCATTTCCTGTCTAAAATAAGTAAAAAATAAATGCAATCATTATAATAATTCTAATATCAGCACCCAAAGATATTGGCGGGAGCTCACCGAACAAAACTTATTTTTGTGAATAGCTTATTACAATAAATGACATAATGTATTATAGTTATTATACCATTATAGATAAAACAATAAATAACCTCGAAAAAATACTAAACAGTAATAAAGCTATCTAAAACATCTTCTCGCAAAAACGGCTCCGCACTTTGTTTACTAGTCTTAGTTGTCAGGAGCTTCAATTGTTTATTTTTTATTATTAATATTTTACAGTTAAAAATAGCTCTTCTTATAGGAACTTTTTGAATTTCTATTCAGATATTAGTAGCTCAACATTTTCGCGATCTTTATAAGTACCTATTATAGTTATTTTTTCATTATTTTCATGATGTTTCGTTTTGTAATTGAAAGAAAAAAAAACAAATTTTTCGCGATCGCTGTTCTCGCGCTGTTTATTGCTCATTCCAGTGCATATATATTTTTTAGAATCGGAACTATATTTTCATTAAAATATTGATAGAAATAACAAATTTCGCGCTCGCTTCGCTAGTTCGTGCCTTTTGTGCTTGACCATACATTTAATTTTGTGATTCTGTTTATTATCATTTAATTGCAGCTTAGATACAAATAGCTCAAAAATTTCGCGCTCGCTTCGCTGGCGTTGTTTTGATTTTCCAATGTTGTTCAGTATTTACTTTTCGTTTTCCACACTAAGAGATCATCATATTTCCGATCGCTCCGCTCTTGTCTTTTAATCATTTCGATATATCAATAGATTTGGAAATAAAGAAAATAGGGGGTGGCAAATTCCGCTTCTGCCCCGGGTGGCAGAAACTCACGCTACGCCTTTGTAAAGCTTCATGTGTTCTTGACTGAACCTACAATTCATACTTTTTCCGTCCTCCATATTATATAAACTTGCCCCCCCCCCCCCCCCCTAGGCCGTGGGCTGGCGACGCCCTTGCCAATATATATATATATATCTCTTCGGAAATACGAAAGTGCCGTAGCGCATAGCGTCTCGAGGTACTCGTATATTGTACCTACTATACAATCTGTGCTTTATAAACTTTTCTGATTGAAAAATTTTTTCGTCAATAGAATGAGTTATCGTCAGGCTTTGATGAATGAGTAATTTTTGTTAAACCCTAGAAAGATAACCTACGCCGCAGAGGCGCCTGCGCGGGAAACATATTGCTGTCATTTTTTATGCGACGCGTGTATGTGTTTGTCCTCCTCAGCCAACTCAGACGTCGGCCCTTTCACGGGATGGCTGTTTTCATGCTGTAAGTACTATAATTTTGTTAATATGATGAGTCTGTGCGCTCGCGAGGCGTATGGTTATCTTTTGTGTAACTTTTAATAGTTAATTAGTATTGCAATTGTAATTATGTAAAGTGTTTTTTCTTTATTTTTAGGAACGATTTATTACGTATACACCATGGCCTATACGAAAAGAACACAATTTTTGTAAGATCATAAGTAATTTTATTCCTGAAGATAAGGCTGTTGATTTTTGAATTTTTTTGAAGACTCATTTACTTTTAAATTATTGTAAATAAACAAATAAAAATGTATTTTATTTTTATAGTTTGAAATATACCTTTTAACACAATAACATTAATTATAAATATTTTTTATTTAATCGATTAAAAACACGTATTATAAAAGCGTGCGCCTCTGAAGCGTATGGTTATCTTCATCTTATGCCGTGGTATGGTTATCTTTCTAGGGTTAAGGCCAGGCTCCAAGGTTACATTTTCTCACTCTCCACTCCCCTGCCACCTCCCCTGCACTCTGCCACCCGCTACCCGCAATAAGCACTGAAGTGCCTGCGTAACATGGTTGAATATCGCGAGCGCTGTTTGAAGAAAATATATCGAATGAAATTCTGTTAATCATGTTTTTGTCTAAGTCTTAGAGAGATAAAGATCCCAAAAACATGTATGTTAAGTTTCACATATGTCAGGTTTTTGGTTGACCTAGCATATTTATGGAAAAAAACATTAACAAGCAGAGCTTGGTCTATTTAATATTGTTCTATGGGTATTTAGTTTTAGTTTTAATAATATTTAGTTACCGTGTTATTTTAAGTTTCAAGTTTTAAAAAGACTTTGAAGAAGAAGAATAAAAGGGCTTAAAATATTTTTCCTATAGTTTTCATTTCTTCTTGACTATACAAACTGTGATTGACTAATTGATAATTTGACGAGCTAGTTAGAGATTTGAAGATTTATGAATTTGACGAATCAATTATTTGACTATGTTAGGGTATGACCAGTTTCTAATTTGTCAAATTAAATTTTTGGCTTGTTTAGGATTTGACCAATCAAGTATATGACAAGTCTCTGCGAAACCGGCGGATAATATGAGACTGAACGTAGTACGTAGGTACTATTTATGTGTAATAAATAAGTACTATGTATTCTACTTATTTATTACACATAAATAATAATGCCTTCTGTGATTAGGGCTAGAACAGTTAGATGCATCTGAATTGATCTGATGACATCTGATTGGTCAATATCCGAAGTAGGTGCTTAGTAGTGGCAGCCATGTCTGAGCGTCTGGTAATGCTATTACGGTGGCATGTGTCGCAGAGGCACGGCTAATGCGGGTTCGAGTCCCGTACGTAATCCAATTTTTTCTATTAGAAAAATATATATGAAATGTTGGGCTAAGCAGGCGTCACTGCTAACATCAAATACTAAGTTTATTTGACCTGTACTGTTCTGTAACATTAGGCTAAACCGATCACTACATGTTGTTAGTGACCATTAGGCACTAGTGAGGTCTGGTGCAGGAGTGGTTATAGATCCTCGTGCCTGGCGGGCTTGTTGTCGCTGACGTAGTACATGGGCGGCGGCGGCGCGGCGCCGGCGTCGGCGGCGGCCAGCGCGAGGTAGCGCGCGCGCAGGTGGTGCGCGCTCGCCTTGGGCTGCCGCGAGCGCGTGAATATGCCCTTCTTGTTGCCGCCCACTCTGGTGATTGCTGAAAGGAACGGAGTTTTATGAACTTGCAGTAGCGCACGATTGTGGCAGAAAAAAAGCGATAGTAGCAATAGTGCAACTTCGAATCCAACGGTACCGGGTTCGATCATAGGTTCCGCACCAATTAATTTTCTAAGTTATGTGAGGTTTTCCGTCGCTATGTGCTTTGGAGGGCACGTTATTAAGCTATCAGTCCCGGCTATTATTGATTAAAAGCAGTCGTTAAGGCCAGGCTCCAAGGTTACATTTTCCCACTCCCCGCTTCCTTGCCACCTACCCTACATTCTGCAACCCGCTACCCGCAATAAGCACTGAAGTGCATGCGTAACAAGGTTGAATACTGTTTGAACACACAATTCAGCTCGGAACTAAATGACGTATGTCTCAAAAGTTATTTATTTGATTGCTAGGCTAATAATTTAGTTATTAATAAATATTAAGTAAATTTTGTCTTAGCCTTAGATAATTAACTATTTTTCTTGCTATGAGATTTATTTTAGAGATAAAACTTAACCCGTTGAGTAGAAAAAAGTAAACATTACCGAAAATAACGTAATTTTTGATAAGAAAATGTATCTAATGAAATTTTGTTAATCATGTTTTTGTCTTAGTCTTATAGAGATAAAGATCTTAAAAACATGTACTCGTATGTTAGTAGTTTCACATTTATCAGGTTTGTGGTTGACCCAGCATATTTAGGCAAAAAATCCTTAAAAAGCAGAGCCTGGTCTTATGTTAGAGGCCCTCGGGTGGCCTGACAAACTCTGACACCAGAGGCCAGCACTACCTCATACGACAAATAATAACAACAAAACAACAGTAAACTAGTTTAGACTTGGCTCATAAGGCAGAGTTGGTGCGGCTGGTAATATGCACGCCTTGTAATTCAACGTTCGTTCTGGGTTCGAATCCTCGGCCCGCATCAATGTCTTTTAATAAGTTATGTGCCGATTTGCCGTCGCTAGTGCTTCGGAGGGAACATTAATCCGTTGGTCCCGATTGGTAAAAGAGGCCCTTGGGCGGCATAGAAAAATGTGAATTATAAAATCTCTTTTGCTTTTTATGGCGGAAGTAGCTATGGTAAAAACCAGTTTTACAAGAACTATAAAATATAATAATAGGTACAGGACACCCTTATAACATTATGTGAACTTCCAACAGCCAGAGATATGTAGGCCTATATTTAAAACTAGCTTTCTTACCCGCGACTTCTTCCGCGCGGACTACAGTTTATCGCGAAAAAAAGCATCCTATGTTCTTCTGGGATATTAATAATCAATGCAAAAGTATATAGGTAGAGTTTTTTTTTCCCTTGGAAAATTTCAATTTTCCCGGATAAAAAGTACCCCATGTTTTATTCTAGGGTATAAGCTATTTCCATTTCAAATTTCATCAAAATCCTTCCAGCCATTATCGCGTGAAAGCTCCCCAAGCAAAGAAACAAACAAACAAACAGACACTGATCGTAAACTTTCTGGTGCATCACGCCTCGCCAGATGGACGTTGAACTATGCCTGTAAAAACGAAACTGCAGGAAAGATACTAACTTTGCGCAGTTTTGAAGTCAGCGAAGTTCCATATGAGCTCGCCGATGAAGAAACCCGCGCGCCGCAGCCGGTCGAACGCCTTGAAGTGCTCCGAGAGCGTCGCCACCTGGTACTCCTCCGACCACACGTACTCTGGGAACTGGGAAGGAAACCATTTATAAAGTCAAAATCGAAATGTAAGCAAATATTGCATTTTCCTTATTTTCAAGCAAAACATACAATTCGCTTAAATTTTGTTCAGTTAAGTATTATGAAAACAAAATACTGTTGGGATAAACACTATCCGAATAATATCATAACACTGCTTACAAATTACAAATTATTTTGGTGTAACGTTTGTATTGAAAATTCATCCTCCGCCGACCCCTTAAGTGGGGTATTATTGAATAGGTCAGTATTTGATAATCATCTTTAGGTTTCTCGTATTATTTTTCATTTCGAATGATCATTTACGATCTATAACTATTTAAAGTTGGTTAGTAACCAATAATAACCCAAATAACATTACATTCTTTCGATTATGTCTTGCTTATGTGTCAGAAATTATGACAAGGTCATCAGCAAACCCTAGTAGTGTAGTTGGACAATCCACCGAAAATTCTTATATACTTTTGCGTAATTATGACCTAATAATCAGCATAATCACAATAATCAAGATGCAGCACCCACACTTATATCTATAGAGTCGAGCGGGGCACCTCCATGGAAAAAGGTGTACATTAACATTTGTGGGACTTTGTATGCAGAACAAACGTGTGAAATAGGTAATTCACAATGGTTATTAATTATTGTGAAGTTATGTTATGGTGTGGTTATGGCCTCGTCGTTCGTTCTTTTTTGTCAACTCTACATATTTTTTTTGTTTGTTGGAGGCGATGGCGTCAGTCAGAAATATACCGACACCATCCTGGTAGCTGTTGAGCTATAGGGGAAACGTAGGAGAGTTGAAGCAATTTTCAAGTTTTACTCCACATCTCGCAATTAAAAAGGCAGATTCGCTTGAAACTAATGTCACGATTTAGTTTTTTTTTTATCGACCAATCGTTATTGTACTAGAACCACTAGAACAGACTAGCATTATATAATCTGTAAAGAACTGACCCAAGCACGAAAAGTCCTTTTGTTGCAGTAGAGTTTAATGAGTAGACAAATAGTTACCAGATGCAGTCCAGCTAAAGTGTCGGCGCCGTACTCCGTCATCAGCACCGGCTTGTTGTACCGCCGGTGCCAGCTGGTCGCCTCCTCGGCTACGTTGGAGGCGATGGTGCCCAGCATGCCCGTGTCGCGGTACCACCCGTTGTAGCGGTTGAAGCTTATCACGTCGAGGTGTTGGCCCTGATTGGTCAGGAGTGGATGTTAGAATGTCAACTTTGAATGTATTGTAGCGGTTGAAGCTTATCACGTCGAGTTGTTGGCCCTGATTGGTCAGGGAGAATGTTAGAATGTCAACTTTGAATGTATTGTAGCGGTTGAAGCTTATCACGTCGAGGTTGGCCCTGATTGATAAGGAGTGCTTGTTAGAATGTCAACTTTGAATGTATTGTAGCGGATGAAGCTTATCACGTCGAGGTATTGGCCGTGATTGGTCAAGCGTAAATGATAGAATGTCAACTTTGAATGTATTGTAGCGGTTGAAGCTTATGGCTCTGATTGCTCAAGAGTAGATGTTAGAATGTCAACTTTGAATGTATTGTAGCGATTGAAGCTTATCACGTCGAGGTGTTGGCCCTGATTGTCAGGTGTGGATGTTAAAATGTCAACTATGAATGTGTTGTAGCGGTTGAAGCTTATCGCGTCGAGTGTTGGCTCTGATTGGTCAGGAGTGGATGTCAGAATGTCAACTTTGAATGTATTGTAGCGATTGAAGCTTATGACGTCGAGGTGTTGGCCCTGTTTGTCAGGTGGATGTTAAAATGACAACTATGAATGTGTTGTAGCGGTTGAAGCTTATCACGTCGAGTGTTGGTTCTGATTGGTCAGGAGTGGATGTCAGAATGTCAACTTTTAATGTTTTGTAGCGGTTGATGCTTATCACGTCGAGTTGGTTGGCCTTGATTGGTTAGGAGTGGATGTTAGAATGTCAACTTTGAATGTATTGTAGCGATTGAAGCTTAGTACGTCGAGGTGTTGGCCTTGTTTGTCAGGTGTGGATGTTAAAATGTCAACTATGAATGTGTTGTAGCGGTTGAAGCTTATCACGTCGAGTATTGGCTCTGATTGGTCAGGAGTGGATGTTAGAATGTCAACTTTGAATGTATTGTAGCGATTGAAGCTTATCACGTGGAGGTGTTGGCCCTGATTGTCAGGTGTGGATGTTAAAATGTCAACTATGAATGTGTTGTAGTGGTTGAAGCTTATCACGTTGAGTGTTGGCTCTGATTGGTCAGGAGTGGATGTTAGAATGTCAACTTTTAATGTTTTGTAGCGGTTGATGCTTATCACGTCGAGTTGGTTGGCCCTGATTGGTCAGAAGTGGATGTTAGAATAACAACTTTGAATGTATTGTAGCGGTTGAAGCTTCTTACGTCGAGTAGTTGGCCCTTATTGGTCAGGAGTGTATGTTAGAATGTCATCTTTGAATGTGTTGATCTTGGTAAAGATGAGTTGGTCATTAATACTTAAATTGTGGTCACAATTTTGTCAAAGAAACGATAACCGTTGGGGTAGACGAGTTCTAGAGTGGAGACCGCGAATCGGCGTAGTGTAGGATGCCCTCCGGCTAGATTGGGCGACGATCTGCGCAAGGTAGCTGGCAGTCATTGGAAGTTTCTCTTGGGAGAGGTCTATGCCCAGCAGTGGACTAATATTTTGACGACCGGTTGGTCTAGTGGCTTGAGACCTTAGGTACAAAATCTGACAGTCGCGGGTTCGAATCCTGCAAGGTGCAATCATTTGTGTGATGAGTACAAATGTTTGCTTCCGAGTCATGAATGTAATATTGGTATCTATGTATGTTTATCCTTTATCTAGTGCCCATAGTACATTATATCCTATATACCTATTATATATACTAGGTATCCTAGTTTGGGGCTAGGTAATTGGTGTGGAATTGTCCCGAATATATTTATTTATTTAATATAGGTTGTTGATGACTTAAATTGTGAGCATATAATCACTGACTGTATACACTATCTTTACAGACTTGATTACGTGCCTGACCAGGGAATTTAAAGAAGGATATTTCCTTGATATATCTCCAATAATTCGGGGTCACGGTTATTTATGTGGTAGGTACGTACCTATAAAGTTTTAGGCGATAAATTTAATTTAATAATATGTTAAGTATCATAACAAGGTGCTGTTATATGGTGTTGATCATCAGTTTGCATAAATTTATTTGATCAAATGAGATTTCTGGCTCGCCTTGAACTTCTACCTACTGTAAAGTCGAAGTTTATGTAGGTAATTACTTAATAGAGGAATCAACGGAATCTGATATTTATCATAAAAGCATATTTTGTAGCGGTATAGGCCTATTCTGTAAGAGTTGGCCCGAGTACCACACCTATAGGTACCATATATTCAAACACCAAGCAGTAGTGTGCAAACATTCGTCAGTAAACATTACTGTGTTCTTGTTTAAGGGGCATTGTTTCCAGCAAAACTACTGCTGGGCATTGATATGAGATTTTATATAATATAATTATATAATATGAATGGATATAAGAAGGAGTAGGTACTCTTTCATACATAATCTAAGGCGTTACACGAGTGTACTTACAGCTTTATCACTGAGTGGAGTCTGAGAGATAGCAATGGTGATAGGCCTCGACAGGTCCATAGATTTCACGTGTCTCACCACCTCACTGCAAACAAAGAGAATACAAACTCTATTTAAGCTTAAACAACACGATTATAAAAAAAGCGAAAGGAAGAGAGCGTTTCGTCTGCCTGGATAAAACTAACCATATAGAACTTCTGTTTAGTCGAATAAATGTCGCCTGCAATGGTATAAAATATCGAAAACTCAACCTATTGATAATTATCCCATTTAAGGCTACATCTACAATTTAGAAAATAATACTAAGTTAAGAAGATACTGGCGATTATAAAAAAAAAGGTTAGACGTTATTGCAATACCTGACCATCAAACTTAGTTAAGAACTATCTTTCAAACAAACAAAAATGCATTGATAAACGACCATCAATAAAAGGATTCAAACTCTCTCCTCTTATTGCATCGGTCTTGTCTTTGATCAGGATAAGGAGCGCAGTGCAGTGCTAGGTATTGCAATTCTATGTTAAGGATGGAACTGGGAAATGCTTTTGCCTCTTATCTGCTTCTAGAGACCCGCCCGGCTTGCACGAGTACTTATGAAGGGCGCTTCTTTATTTGTAGAAACGTTACATCCACATGATACCACAGAATTAATAATAGTACAAGTTTAATGCACACACGCCGTGGCCTGCCTTTATTAGGTATTTAATCTGTACCCCCGCGCCGCTTCTGCACTATTATATCACAGAATTAAGTAATAGTACGAATCAATCTTAATGGCGGCTGTGAAGTGCGCTGTTAGCGCGGCATCGCGCATCCCTTCACCCCTCCAACGCCCGCGCATACCTATAATATTTGCTATTGCGCAGCGCTCCGCGCTAACATCACAGCCGCCATTAAGTTTGGTTCGTACTATACGCAGAACTTGCTACTGTGATATTGAATTTCATAAGCATTAATACAGTTTGGCACATAGTGCTCTAGAGTCAGTAAATTATGTGTTTTGCTACTGAATCTATTAAGCTTTCTATAATAGATACACATACAGCGTCGGACTGGCCATATAGTCGAGGTGGTGAAAAATTCCTAGCTCGGGGCGCCCAGATGTCTAAGGCCCTGTAAGCCCTCTAAGCAAGTACTTAGCGGATCTTCTGTGAGTTTTGTATATTATGCGGGGTCAGTACCATGCCATAGATTACTACAACGGCATGCTAAATACATCCTTCACTCGCCGGCTAGTCCCGAAATGGAAATCTGCGTGAAATTCATTACTAAATTTATATACTTCAAGTTTCAAAACTGTAATGGTATGTTAATCTCATGAGAAAGCTCTTGGCACTTGGGGGCTTTGTGGAGCAATCAGTCTGGCCCTTAGGCTAAAAAGTTTGGAGACCGCTGTCTTAGATCAAACTGCAAAGGACGCCAAGTGTTTATACGCAGAACTTGCTACTGTGATATTGAATTTCATAAGCATTAATACAGTTTAGCACATAGTGCTCTAGAGTCAGTAAATTATGTTTTTTGCTACTGGATCTATTAAGCTTTCTATAATAGATACACTTACCCGAAGTAAGCGTCATCGAGCTTGTTGGCACTCCTCGGCTCGTTGGAAATGGACCACATGGTGACGTTCGACTCGGGTGGTTCTTGTCACGACGAATGAGTTCTGCCATTGACTGTTTGTGTTTCTATAGTTCGGCCAGTTTAATGTAGAATCACTTACCCGAAGTAAGCGTCATCGAGCTTGTTGGCGCTCCTCGGCTCGTTGGAAATTGACCACATGGTGACGCTCGGGTGGTTCTTGTCACGCACGACGAATGAGCTCCGTCATTGACTGCTTGTGTTTCTATAGTTCGGCCAGTTTAATGTAGAATCACTTACCCTAAGTAAGCGTCATCGATCTTGTTGGCGCTCCTCGGCTCGTTGGAAATGGACCACATGGTGAAGCTCGACTCGGGTGGTTCTTGTCACGACGAATGAGTTCTGCCATTGACTGCTTGTGTTTCTATAGTTCGGCCAGTTTAATGTAGAATCACTTACCCGAAGTAAGCGTCAGCGAGCTTGTTGGCGCTCCTCGGCTCGTTGGAAATGGACCACATGATGACGCTCGGGTGGTTCTTGTCACGACGAATCAGTTCCGTCATTGACTGCTTGTGTTTTGTTAGCAGGGAGTCTGTGAAGATACTGTGGAAGAAGAGGCCTTGAAATTAAAAATAATAAAAATAATCAAATATACATAGTTATGTACATAAACACAAGTAATTAAATGTCACAGAATATTCTAAATAAAGATTCAGTTTTCATAATCAATCTATATATCTAAACCGATATAGCCCAAAGAATAAGCATGCGGAAGTGGCAATTGACTGGTCACATCTCTCGTAGGACCGTCAATTGTTGGGGTAAACGAGTTATACAATGGAGAGCACGCTTAGGCAAACGCAGTGAAGTGATTGACAACTTACTAAAGACGGCTGGCAGTAAATGGATCAGGATAGCCGAGTATCGGGCTCTGTGGAGTTCATTAGGAGAGGCCTACGTCCAGCAGTGGACGGATGAGGCTGCTAATGATTATGACATCTTAAACATTCAAAAGTTTTTAGTATCAATATGTTCTACTTACTCAGTATCAACACTGGGACATTCATCAATGATCATGATGCCCTGCTCATCTGCCATCTGGTATATTTCTTCGGCGTAAGGGTAGTGGGACGTCCTGAAAGCGTTAGCTCCAACCCATCTTATCAGGTTGAAGTTTTTAACCCAAAGGACGGGATCCCAGCCTTTGCCGCGTATCTGTAGGCAAATAATTTATGTTGTAGCTACCACAATATAAGTTTTCACATCTCGTGCTCATAAAGTTCTTGTAGGCGACATAAAACTGCATTTTATGCTGTAGGTAGTGCATAAAAGTGTTACTTCTCTAATTCTCTATGGTCTCGGACCCGCAGCCTTATTGTCTAACTCTGGTGATAATGAAACTGACGTTCATTTACACCATTATGAACATGAATCTCCCAATTCGAATTGTCTAACTATCCACCGGTGATCTCCTCGGTGATCTTCACCGAGTCCCCACTATCAGCTGTTTTTAAGCGAAATGAATGAACGAAACATCATATTTTTACATATATTGGTATTGTCTAAATTTTCATCGCCACCGAGACATGTCAAATGAAAAAGGTTGCTCTGTCCTAACCTTTCGTATCAACTGGCTTTGAGTTTGTGAAGAAATTATAGTTTTATTGAATTAAAAGTTGACTGTTGCGTAAGTTCAAAGGGAAGGGGTAATCTAAGTATCATAATTAATTGCGGTTTATTAATTTCAGGCATTAATTCTCCGACTAAAAATTCGACTTCCAAACTTGCGAAAGTCAAACAGAAAATTCATTGGTTTTTTGTGATATATATAGTTCGATACAAAGAGAATATTTCGATATTTACTTCTACTAGCACTTATTTCAGTTTAACATATCTAATTTATTCGATTACAGGCACTATAAGTACCTAACCTACAAAAACATAAAATGAAGAATATTTTGATGGGCGAATTTGTAGCCAACTGCAGAAAAACAACATCTCCAAACTAATGGACAGGCTCTCAAGCCCCTAATATTGGTGCTGACCATGTGGCTATTATAATATCTATGGATGTTCAATGTTTAACAACAAATATCAACAAAATAGACCAATAAATTATTATCTCTATGCACTTCAAATCAGAAAAGTTTTGATAACAAGGTGGACTGTGGAAACTAAATATTTCCCAAGTAACACCCAGGTGGAAAAGGTAAGCTATTGTAAAAAAAAAACTTTCCACGGTTTACCCAGGTGGTCGTAAGAGATGGATTGGCTAGTGCCCTGACTGACAGTCAACAAATGGTTGCAAGTACGAATCTCGCAAGGTGCAATCATTTGTGTGATGAGCACAAATGATTGTTTCTGAGTCATTGATGTAATATTGGTTTATATCTATATATGTTTATTTATAGAATATTTTTGATGAGAGAATTTGTAGCCAGCTGCAGAAGAAAAACATCTCCAGAAGGTTTTGAGGAACAATCACAGGCCTATTTACACCCTAGACCTAAACCATTCATTATGAAAGAATTTGCAAAAGTAACAGCCAAAATGTATTAAAAGTATCGACAAAAGATACCAAGTCATATTAACAATTAAAACAAAATAAGTACAAAACCTAAAATGATACCTTTATAGGTAATCAGTTAAAATTTCATCGGGAACTGCCTAATTTCAACCCATATCTAATGCACCTTTTTTTATTACGTTTTATGCAATTGTTTGATCATGATCTCACCTGATGGAAAGCGATGATGTGGTCGAAAGTGTAGCACCCTTGCCTAGTAGATACCTATTCACTCTTGACTTGAACACACCTGGATTCATTATATTTAACCAGAAACTGACGAGGGCAGGGCATTCCACTCTTTTGCAGATCTTACAATGAATGAAGAAGTGTAATGCTTCGTGCTAGTGTATGGTATTTCTATCATAAAAAGGTGCCGCATTGCCAATATTCTAGTTTGTACGGTGATAAGGGAATCAGATTGTGCAGTTCTTATGCTCACTCTCCATAGTGCAATCTGATAACTTGAACTTTGCACATTGTCATATTTGTCGTTCAAAAAGGAGGTGAAAAATTCATTTTGTCATTTCCATTCAGTGCCACTACATTTGGCAACCAGTTGGCCGAGTGGCTAGTGACCCTGACTGAAAGTCAACCAATGGATGCGGGTTCGAATCTCGCAAGGTGCAATCATTTGTGTGATGAGCAGAAGTATTTGTTTCCGACATTAAAATGTAATATTCATATCTTTGTATGTGTACTCGTATCTATTATCTAGTACCCATATTTAGTGCATTCAGTGTATTTATGTCAGCGTACAATACATACAAAGTTTTATAAATTTTTCTTATTTGTTACAGATTGAGTGACATGAATACTACAGGCATTTACTCTGGTTTAGAGATTGCTGTAAGCTATAAGACTGCCGATTGTGTTACCGCTACTTCTATATTATATTATGTACAATGTACGATTTACTTCTAAGTATATACAATAAAGAGTTATCTATCTATCTATGTTTTGTTGTTATTTTTTAACTACAAATTATTATGTAAGTAGAAACATACATTGATACCTATGAAATAGTATGTCACAAGTGACATACCTACCAACTGATTCACAGACAACACACAGCCTAAACCGGTGGACCTAGAGATTTGCAATTTGGAGGAAATATTTCTTTAAATTTCGAACGAGGCAATGTTTGCACAAGAGCAAAGCCTCGGCATGCAGCTAGTTTTAGCATAAATACAGACTGAGTGTGGATAGAGAAACAGAAAATTAAACAAATTTTATTAAATAGCATTTTTATCGGGTAAGTGTCTTTATTAAATAAGGAATATACATAAAACATTCTAAAAACTTACAAGCCATTACTGGCTCACTGGTAGCTCACTAATTACATTGTAATTATATAGTAATTCACAACAACAAAGTAAATATTTCCAACACACCATTTTATTCAAATGGTATAAAAAGTGCAGTAACTAGGTATATACCTACATATTATAATACAAATATACATGCTATGAATCTCTTCCCCCTGCAATCCGACTTGAAATGATCCTGTTTACTGTGATAGACAGGTACTGAACTGAATCTGAAAATAAAGATATAGCTATGATCATTTGTCATTATCTACATAACAAGTACTACATAGTCAATATTTTAATATGCAGTATTACTTTTGTAGAGTTAGATCAAATTTGTAAACAATTCAAAAGAGAGGTTAATTTGTTGTATGTCTACCTACAGCTACATCAGGCTTTGTGATAGCTGGAAATGTTCATACTGACACAGGTGCAAGCTGCAGCCCATCTCCTGAACCCCGGCTGGTGCCCAAAGCAAACATAATCGGTTATCAACAAAACATAACCGATTATGTATGCATTGAAATGAGGTAAAAATCCATTAAAATATGTATGTTGTTGATGAGCATTTGTGAAAATGCATATACCTAGTATATATGTCTATGTACCTAGTAGGTAAATTAAACTAGACTCGAATAGGTGCTTAGATAATATTCATTAGTCCACCAAAATTCCTGTATAGCCAAGCCAAAGACTGTTAGAACTTGCGATATATTTGTTCAAAGTTTCGATCTAACTCGATGACCAATTGTAGGTCTATGCAAAGACCACTTTATCACATGACATTCTGAAATACAATATGGTACATAGGTACGTATTTGTTGCTAAATCAAGGCATATTTGTCAATTTTATATCCGAAAACGAACATAACCTCGACATACATTACATCTCACAAAGCAATTCCACTTTTAGTTTATCCACGTTTCGCACAAATCTTGTGACTATAACCTACCTATTTAATTTTTTTTTTTTTCATTTGATTTTCATTTCATTATTGAATAATGCTAAAGTAAACTACAAACAAACACATAGGTACTCTAGTATATGTAGTTATGGTCCAGAATAAATAATAACTCGCAAATCAACGTTTCGTTCTACGCAACGTCAGGCTATAATATACTTGAATATTATTTTTTGAAGAATATCCATTTATTAAACAGAATAACTAATAAAAATTAGATTATAATAAACAAATAAAACAATACACATGTTTATATGGATACATTAACATTTTACAACCATTAGTTCAAAAAAGCACTAAAAAGTGCTCAAAGCTGTTCTTCATGAAATGGAACGCAAGAACATATGTTTTTGCTGTTATGTAGTCTGTGGAAAGAACGAAATGGCCTTCACTTTTTCAAAACGATTACCACCGAAAATATTAGACTATTCCCCTGGACGGCGAACTGGAACCGCCAATGGTAATGGTAATGGATTTGATTGCCATTACCACCAGAGTTAGACAATAAGGCTGCCGAGCCTAATGTTTCATGTAGAAAGTTTGAAAAAGGAAAATGTGGCGGGAAAGAAGCCCTCGCCTTTTCGGAGTATTTATATGTTTGGTTATTTATTTTATTATTGTTTCATTTCCTCGCAATCGAAGTGAAAAATCTAATAATTTCCTATAGAAAAAAAACACGGACGGGATTCGAACTCGTATGTATACCTCTGCGCGGCACATGCCTCTAACCAATTCGGCTACCGTGACCACTGCATCATCACCTAAATTCTTCTCTTAGGAGGTGAGGGGCATGTGTCGCGCAGAGACATGGATGTATGCGGGTTCGACTCCTGTCCGAGATCCAAATTTTTATTAATGATATTATTAGATATATTCTAGCTAAGCAGGAGTTTACTGCAAAAATCTTAAAAAATACATTTTATCGTTGATTTCTATTTACCCTCGCCTACGGCTCTAGCGCATAAATGTCTCGGATAAAATGGCTTGTTTTAAAATCTACTATTTTAACTGCAATAATGCACAAGATTCTTTCACAAAGAACGATGTGGGCCATTTCTTCCAAATATAACTAAAAACCTTCCAGCTGACTCCTGCTAGAAATACAATAAATACGCATTGAAATCGGTGTATCCGTTTGGGACTAACGATTCCACTGACAGACAGACAAACAAAAGCGTCAGGCTTATATTTGGCGTCAGAAGATAAAATATAAGAAATTCACTTCAGAATCCTCATGCATGCCAAATCCTCTGAGGTAGATTGGTTTCTCGTTGAGGTAGACTGTGGTGTTGCTCCATGTTACTGTTCTGATGCCGATCTTTTGACTGTACGTGTCGATCAGCTCTCCGAATTGGCCAATTATTGACGCCTATGGAGAAAAAAATAGCTTTATTAATACACTAAAAAAATATGTGACGAGACGAGCAGGTCACTCGCCTGATGTTAAGCGTCACGCCTTCTCATAACAATAGCAGTGCCACCCAGAACTTTCGCAAAATCTTGCGCGTCACTGCACTGCGCTCAACAACCTGAGACACTGGTTTTTAAGTCTCATTGCCCAGTAGGTAATTTCTCTGGAAACATTGCATTGTAAACCGAAACAGAAATGTTGTGTACACACTATACTGTTTGGCGATTGAATATCTGATAAATATGTGGTAGGTACTTCCTTAGGCGGACTCTTGCGTAAAGAAGCCTACCACTCCAAAAAATAGAGTTCAATAGCATGATTGAAGGAAAAAGCTATAGGAATTTTATTACAGCGCAAAGACGTAAAAAGCAACCTGGGTCACAGAATAAATACAAGCCTGGGCCCCAATTCTGTTAGCTATTGAACCACGATAGCGCAAGTCGATTGCATGAACATTTTTGCTTCTAGCACAGTGGTATAACAAGATAAAATTTCGCTAAAAATAAACATGCTATCGACTTGCGTTACCGCGGTTTGATGGGGCCCAGGCTGCTTTATCTATTGTGGACTATTCTGTGCTATTAACCCATACAGAAAAGTTTATTGAATGTATATTTTTTGTATCCTCATCAAATGCTTTTTACAACGCGGTATTCTGATCTTTTTTGGTTACCTCTTTGGTTTCTGCTGTACTATTAAAACCATATCAACAATTTATAAAAAAAAATAGGTGAAAACATAAAAAAAAAACAAAATCTCTATTATGACGGGCCAAATCTAGATAGTAAAAAACACAATGCTGAGTAATAAAATAAAGGTTTACCTAACGTTGCTTTGTTATGACTTAAAAAAAACATATCAGGAAAAACATAAACACATGTCACTAACCTTGAAAGTATATAAGTAGCCAGGGTCAGGGTGCATCAGGTAAGGCCACCAGAAGTTGGCGTTGCCGATCTCTATGAGCCCCGCGCAGTCCTGGGACGCCGCCACTTGGGCGCCGCTCTTGTCGCAGATTTGGACGAGACATTGCACGTCGTCCGTCTCTGGGCCTCTGTATGTCACGTTGTACACTATGAAACCTGAAAAGGATGTTTTGAAGAGGTACTGAAGACTAAGCATTCAAATTACAAATATACACAATTATAATAATAGCGGCTTTGCCTGCGTGGTTTCGAAAAAGTATCGAAATTCATTCAGTCATCAAATAGCTCTCTACCATTTGCTGGGGTTGGTTGGACTTTATACTCGTCACACTGAGATGCAAAGTACACCAGATTCTCCTAATCCTATGCTATCCAACAGTGAAACATTTCCATCGGTACACCAATCCGAAGTAGTTTTACGTGATGCGCGAATAATCAACAGACAGAAAGGCAGACGGACACACACGGTTTTAAAATATATATTATACTTGTTAAATTGCTCATTTTAAGACTGAACACAATGATTGATCCATTTCTCGATTATTACGAGTATTATATTCATAATCTTCATTCACTAAATCATGTTCCCTGCTGTCCATTCAAATTGAATGCTACTCTTGCTCAATACGGCTTCCAACTTTTTGCAAATTTTGCCCCCCTCCCCCTCCCTGTTGAACCCTACTCCCACCTCCATGACCGTTCTCTCTTTAGAGAGAGGTTTTAACCCCTGCCAACAACCCCCAACTTCTTGAACTTCCTCAGAAGACCTTACCAAAGTTTCATCACATTCTGATCAATGGAATAATATAATAATAATATTATAGGAACGCATAGAACACAAACATACATAGGTACCTACTACATACGTCATACATTCAATTTGATATAATTGTATAAAATAAAAGAATAGTGAGTACAGAACTGGTTCTCATTTTGCTTGTGTTACCTGTAAGTCCCTGTATATCAGTGTTCACGATGACGTCATCAATGTAGATCTGCGGAGTCGAGTACAGGAACACGGACCGGTGTATGCCGGCGTAGTTGAAAAAGTCGAACGTGTAGGTTTGCTCTTGCCGGATTTTGTTATGGCTGAGGAAAATGTTGTAGCTTGAGAATTTTAGATTGCTTTCCTAGGGACAAGATAATAGTGGAACCTTTCTTCTCTAAAATGAAGTTTCTTCAAATTTTTCATAACTTTGGTTGGAGTCCGTCTTCCGGTTGTATTTGGATTTAGATGTACTTGGTACTAGATTAGAAATTTAATTTAAAAAAAAAAATTGTCAAAGTCAATATATTTGTTGTAAATAGGCAAACCAGTAGCACTTTTACAAGTCAAAACTTAACACCTCTAAAGAAGAGACCTATGAAAAGTCGTTGCAGCGGAATAATAGCGTGCGATTCGCAGGCAAGCAGTGGATGGACTCTGAAGACTTCAATGGCTGGATTAAGATTAGACGCAATATGATCGAAATGATCACAAAATATTCAATATGCGGTAAAAAACATTTACCGTTTTTTTTCGGTTTTTTATATGAGGTATCGTCCAATCAATCCTTAATTAAGTGTTAAGTAATGGAATAAAGTCTCAACGTACACAGGCCTTCAAAACTTAGTACCACACGTTTAAAATTAATAGTTTTTTTATAAATTGCTGGGCTCCTACTCATCGGGTTGTGATACCATGTACACCAGTTTTTAAGTCAAAACCCAAAATATCCAACAGTCAAAATCGCATCGCAATCGGTCCAGTAGTTTTATTCAAAACTTAGTACCATCTTTTAAAATTAATAGTTTTTATTAAATTGCGTGGCTCCTATTCATTGGATTGAGATAGAAAGTACACCAGTTTCTAAGTCAAAACCCAAGATATCCAACAGTCAAAATCGCATCGAAATCGGTCCAGTAGTTTTATTCAAAACTTTGTTCCATCTTTTAAAATTAATAGTTTTTATTCAATTGCGTGACTCCTACTCATCGGATTGAGATCGCAACTACACCAGTTTCTAAGTCAAAACCCAAGATATCCAACAGTCAAAATCGCATCGCAATCGGTCCAGTAGTTTTATTCAAAACTTAATAACACTCTTTTAAAAAAATTGTTATTTTTACACGACTGCCCAAAAAAGGAGCGTATTGTTTTTAGCATTCATGTATGTATGTATGTATGTATGTATGTATGTATGTATGTATGTGAGTTTCTTTATTCCACCATAACTTTTAAATGCCTCTACAGATTTAGACGTATGGGGTATCGTTAGAATCCTTACATCCCCCCAAGTAACACAAGCTATTTTTTTTTGAAAACGTTCTGTATGGCGGCAGCACAGCTCAATTTTTAAATATGAAAGAAAGTCTTTGAATTTTACAATATGAGTATCAAATTGAAGGCTTTGATAACAACATTCCAACAGTATATAATTTATTGGCAAAAGCTCTTTTTTGGCAGGACAGGCGTGTTTTTTTTAACTTTTAAGCTAGTTATTATTAAATTGTTTGGCTTCCGCTCATCGGATTGAGTACCAAGTACACCAGTTTTTAAGTCAAAACCCAAGATATCCAACAGTCAACATCGCATCGCAATCGGTCCAGTAGTTTTAACGTTATGCACAAACAGACAGACATTAAAAGTGTTGTACTAAGTTTTGAAAGCCAGTGTTGAAGGTAAACAAAACGAGCACCAAAATACTTATTTAAAAAGCCGGTTAAGCATTCTTGGAAAACAACAATCTGTTGAAAAGCTAACAATGTTTGCTTTAAAATTAAACGGTGTGTAAACAGCTTACAAGAGAAGCATTAACTAAGAGAGAGAACACACAGATGCACGAGTATATTGGCCTAACGAGTATATTAATCAGGACGTGCTCATTTAATTTTTAAATAGGTTCATGAACCCGCCCAAGCTTGCTCGGAAACGGAACTCATAAGCTGCATAATCCGTTTAATTATTAAGTGAGGGTGGGTGGAATTACGTGTAGGTTTATGAAATATTCTAGCTTTAAGTATCCATAATACACGTGTTATTTATTATTGTTATGCTTTACATCTGTGTGATATCCAATGGACATGAAAATGTTAGTACCTACTTCAAAATTAAGCACGAAGCGCGCTTTGTTCCGTATGTAGGAACTGGAATAAAGGAGGGGAAAATAAAAAAAAATTATGCTTATTTATATAAGTACTAGCTGTGCCCGCGGCTTCACACGCGTGGTTATTTCTCTAGGTTAAAAGTACTCTTGTGCTATTCAAGGACCCTAAACTACCAATATACGTGTACATATTTGTTCGAAATTCCTTTAGCTGTCAAATAGTTTTATCGATTGCTCGGCATCTAATCATCGGATTGATATACCAAGTACCCCAGTTTTTAAGTCAAATTCTAAGCTATTCTACAGTGAAAAGCATCAAAATCGGTCGAGTAGGTTTTAAGTGATGCGCGAAGTAACATACAGACAAACAAACTAACAAACAAACAAAGTTTCAGTTTTTTATTTTAAGTACCCTAGACCATTTATTTTTAATTATCTGCTTTGTACAGACTATTTCGTTCCTATTGCTTTATTATAATATTAGCTGTGCCCGCGGCGTCGCTCGCGTGGTAGTTTTTCTGGGATATAAGGATCCTATGAGCCAAAAGTACCAAATAGGTACCTACCTATCTGTGTTAAGAACCTTCAGTAGCGACCCAACATGGTCGTCATAGGTTAGAAGACGAAGGCGGGAGCGAAGCATAGCGAAGCGCAGCGAGCGCCTTAGTATAATTTGTAATCTGTCTGTGCGTCCTTAGTATAATTTGTAATCTGGTATTTAGTTGTCAATATGCCATACAACAATGGTCCAATTTTTAACAAAAAATATTTAATTAAATTACACTCTTATTATATTTTCACTTTTAGAAGTTGACTTACTACATTATACTTAATCTTAAAACAGTAATAGGTATTATATAATAACTTTAATAGTTAGTAGTGAAACCAAAAATTAAAATTTAGACATATCTGTAGCATAGCTGTGTAGTAGTTGTACGGTACGTGATGAAATTGACACTCTGGGTTCTGCAACTGGTTTACTTATGGATTATATTAAAAGCTTTTATTAAAATTGCAATGTATGTGTGTATGTATGTTTGTTTAGATCAAATTGCAAGCTGAAAACCATTTCTTCTTATCCTATGGAGTTGATTTTTAACATGTGGGTTCAGTTCCAATGATAAAGCATTTTTATGGTAAGCATGACCTGAATGAACATCCGGGATTAGCTCCAGATAAAGAACTCTTCAACTGTAACAGACACGAAATTTTGTGTACCCATTTTATTATGATAGCCGGTTTTAAGTTTTACCATGACATGGTTGCTGCACTCAGGGCTGGATCCTGACTACGGAACTCCTCAACGGTTAAAAGCACAGACACGAAATACTGTAAACGCATTTAATTGTGATAGGTCCGTTCTAAGTTTCACCATGACATGGCTACTACCTATAATACTTTTTTTATAAACTTATTTAATGGCACATCAGAAAAGTTCAACATCATCGTCAGCCTATGCTTGTATACTGCTGGACGTAGGCCTCTCCTAATACTTCGCCACTGACCTCAGTCTGCAGCTCTCTGCCTATTTTTGACGGGAAATGTGCATTTTAAGCGACTTCACAAAAAGAGACGTTTCGACTAGCTGTACCTGCGGCTTCGCACGCGTTGCCTTTCCTCTAGGTTAAAATAACTTTATTACTATTCCAAGGCCTATACCAATAAATCAACATTTTAAAAAAAACCTTCAGCTTTCTAAAAGTTTTTTATCGATTGCTCGGCTTCTACTCATCGGATTGAGATAATAAGTACACCAGTTTTTAAGTCAAACCCTAAGCTATCCATCGCAATCGGCATAAACTGCATCGCAATCGGTCTAGTAGTTTTTACGTGATGCGTGAACAGACTACAGACAAACAGACAGACACGAATTTTAAAAATGTTTTATTCTTTTTCAGTAGCTTATTTTTAGTACCCTAGATCAATTTTTTAAATATCTTCCTTTTACAGTTTTTTTGGTACTTACTGCTTTATTATAAGTATCCCTTCACTTTTTGGTAGAAAAATAAAAAAAACGTGTTTTATTACATTAGTTTAATTATGCCTATAAAAAAGTACCGTGACATACTTACTGAACTGACTGACTGACTGACAGACAACGCCCAACCTAAACCGGTGGACCTAGGTATTTGAAATTTGGAGAAATATTGCTTGAGTATCCTAGAGAGGAACTACGGAAGTAACTATAAACCGTAAAACATGAATACCAACTCCAAAAAAAATACCTCTTTCCTGCCGGGACCCTTTAATTTACCGGTATAATAAGTATCTAATGTCCTACCTCGTTGTATGAACTCAAATCATGCCAAGTTTGATTTCAATTCATTCAGTATTTTCGGCGTGATGCAAGTGCAAGATAGACACACCGACAGACAACAGCCAAAAATGAAAAAAAATGTTTTAGCTTCAGTATGAAAAATAGAACAGCCCCTAAAAAAATATTACTATATATCTTCAATGTACAGAATTTGGAACCATATCCCGCAGGAAATCATTATCTTTTCGGTATAAAAAGTATTTTTAATTTTCACACATCATATGAACTATGACTGTGCCAAGTTGCATAAAAATCAGTGCAGTAGTTTCAACGTGATACGTGTTCTTTTAAATAACTTTCAACCTTTATCGTGCGGGAACCCTTTAACTTTTCGGGATTAAAAGTACCTTATGTCCTACCTCGTAGTATGAACTCAAATCATGTCAAGTTTCATTTGAATTCATTCAGTAGTTTCGGCATGATGCGCGTCCAAGGTACAGAGTTAGTTTTAATTTTAGTACGAATATAGAAAAGCCTCCAAAAAAAAAACAAAATATCTTCAATGTACAGAATTTGGACCCCTATCCCGCAGGAACCCTTTATTTTTTCGGGATAAAAAGTATACCAAATTTTCACCCATCATATAAACTATGACTGTGCCAAGGTGCTGTCTCTTTTTTGCTGTGACTAGAAAAACTAGTTCAACAATGCTCAAGAAAATAAGCCATCTACACTATTATTTATTCTGTGTCTCTACCATTCGTAGTACTATTATTTCTTCTTTGGCTATAGGTACTCATACGAGATCAAACGTCCGTCAATTGTACATCCTTCGTGCTTTTATTAAACTTTATTCTAAAGTCTTAACTTCTCCCGACTCACTCAACAACTTAACAGTCGCATCTTCAAAACGTGTTTTTGTTCAAAACAAGACATCTACACTTTACGATTTCATTTAAAACTTAATTCTAAAAAAACGCTGGATTTACTTTTTTTCTGTTCATGTAACGTGTACTTAAACCCATGTGGAGTTTTACAATACTTTTATAGTCAACACATTTTATAGGCAATTAAATACTTCTCTTTGAGTAAGCAACCAAATATACGGAAGATATAACTAAACATTTTCCAGAAAGAAGGAGAACGGCAGTAAAATACGCATGTATAAAGTTCGTCCAACTTACATAATCGGAATATCTTTTAAAGATCCCTCGAACTCTTGTTTGTGGTTGTCAAAGGGTTCATGTAACTCACCCTATAGGGATATCCTTGATGTACCCCTGGGGCACAGTGTCTGACAGGAGAGTGTTATCGACAGCCACCGTAAGCAGATTGCTGGTGTTGTATGACACCAGGTCTGTGATATCCACTTCGAAAGGAAGGTGACCGAACTCGTGGAACGTCGCTGCTTTACCGTTCACGTACTGCAAACGAAACAATTTCATATTAATTAATCACGTTCAATAGCCATATAGTTTTATTATACCAAGCTGTTATTTTGTATCCTACGTTCCGACACTTTTAATTCTATTCAGCAAACATACAGAAGCGAACTGTAGGTAATTTCGTGAAACATGATATCATTCCAATACAGAAATGACAATTTACTGAATCGAATTAAAAGAGTACATATTATACAAGGTACAGTAGTCGCAGCGGAAGTATGTGTCTCGGAAGTTGTCTGCTAGTCGTTATTAGCAGACAATTGCTGGGCAAACTGCTATTTTTCAGGCGCTATCCATGTTGAAGGTGAAGACAGCATGGTATAACTGCCTGCGATATAGAATATTCTAAAAATGTAAGCGAGCTTACATTTTTAGAATATTCTATCTCGCTCTTACTTTATGCTGTTTTATTCTTACAGCAGTACCTGCGCAATTGCTCACAGAGCCTAACTTCACAAACATATAGATTGGCTGCGACTACTGTATATAGGAGTTTCCTAGCGAGGAGATAACAGGCGATCTTCTTTTTTGCCTGAATACACTCATATTCTTCCTCTCTGACAGCAGAGTTCCAGCAGTGAGAACGAGTTGCTCTATGTGCGGAACACTTATGCAATAGTTTATTTCCACATAATTTTATAGGCTTATTCTACTTGGGGTTTATGATATACCTGATATAATTTGTGTGTTTATCTATAAGGTAATCACTATGTAAACGTTATGAAAGTGAAAAAAGTTAGTAAATATTGATGTTTACGAATAAATATTAATCTGTAGTAGAGTTAGTTATCTGCCGATTTTTATCTTATCGCTTAACTGGATAGAAAGTGTTTCGCAATTAGACAGACATGGAAAAGTTTATATTTTGTTGTTTATTAATATTTTAATGTTGCCTAATTAATTACATGGTCTTTAGTTTCTAGAATGTTTTGATAATCTTTAGCTCTAGATAGCTGCTAAACATAAACAGCGAACAATATTCTATACAAATAATTGCATTAGTTTCAACTTGAAAAATAGGTACATTTTGATAACTTATCATTTTGCTGTTTTCCTTTACGATAGAAATTTGACTTTACATTTAAATGTAAAGTCCAATTACACATTATATATTATTAGATGAGTAGCATTACAAAAATATTAAAAGTTGTTTTTTTTTAATTGCTTACAGTACCTATTTCTAAAACCGCAAATGTAATTTATGATTCTTTATTTAGTATCTCACTACATTTTAATATGATGTCCTTCTTGTTATTAATAAGTTTCCTTTGTCTTTATCAAAGAAGAATAAGAAAGAATTCGCAAAGTGAATCGCAAGTGGCAATAAGCCGGTCATATAAGTCGAAGAACCGATAATTAATGGAGCAGGCGAGTTCTTGAGTGGAGACCATGAATAGGCAAGAATAGGACGCTCTCCGGCAGCTACGACCTGCGCAAAGTAGCTTGTAGTAATTACATGAGTAGAGCCGAAGATAGGGTTCAGTGGCACGCATTAGGAGAGGCCTATGCCCAGCAGTGGACTAATGCAGGCTGTTAATTATGAAGATTATAAAAAAATATGCAATATCAACAAGATTACAAATGGCCTAACGGTAAAAAGTAATGTAAACAACCCAACTTTTTGGGAAGTTCAACCATATTTTAGAGATGTCTCCGCATATAAAAGGAAGATTAGTAATGTGCAGAACATGTTTTGTTTGGTGCATTACCCTACGCTGGTGTCATAAAAATGCCTTCAAAAAGTTCATAAAAAATATTATTTGATCAATGAAACTGTATTTCG
Organism: Alsophila aescularia; assembly: GCA_946251855.1. Classification (NCBI taxonomy): domain Eukaryota; kingdom Metazoa; phylum Arthropoda; class Insecta; order Lepidoptera; family Geometridae; genus Alsophila; species Alsophila aescularia. The sequence goes on from OX276378.1 coordinate 45,821,562, forward strand.
CGCAACACACGCTTGAGGCCACAACAACTCTATGCATGGGGCCATGAATGTAGAGTAGGGATATTAAGAATATAGAGTTTCGTATACGAATGCAGATATGACATCCAGATTGGGTTTTTTGAGAACCGAATACGCATACTTCTTTATTTTCCAATTTATATCCAGATATAAGAAATGAAAAAAAACTGCTATGGAAATGTGATATGGTGTTTTTTCAAAGAAATGATGAAATTAAATTAAACATACACTGCAAAAGGTTTTTTTTGTTATTTTGGTAATGGGCTCATTATTATAGTCCCGAGTCCCTACCAGTAATCTTCTTTCGCATTTCGGTGATAATGGACGTATCTATCTATGTTTGTTCCTTGATCACGCTATATCGGTGGAATGGATTTGTATGAAACATTGTCTTTAATTATTTTTTGGTGAGCTCAAATGAAAAAATACCTTATTTTAGAGGTCTCCGCGTATAAAGCAATATAAGTAATGTAAGTATCATGTATATACCATTAATTAAAGATATTGTATGATACGAGTATATTGATACCATTATCCTGGAATTTTTTGTACATAAAATTTGAAGATTTACGGCGAAAAATTGAAAAAATTACTAGTACAAACTGAACATTTGTTTTCGGTTTTTCCCCCGTAGGTAATCGAGATGGGCGTCCCCTTCTACGCTGCATCTTCCAATCCGTGGTCACCAATGTAGAACCTTTCATCCCCAATGCTCTGCCCAAGGCAGTTCAACTTATTCTGATTCTATATAACTAATTCTGAGAGCTCGGTAAACTTAGTTCTTCTTCGCAAAGGTAAATACGAATAATAGTCATATTGCGCGTTCTCCGGCGGAACGAGCGCTCCCCTCTCAGTAAGGCCAAGGTTACATAAACTGCCTAGTTGGCAAACATCGATCAGCTGAGGGCGGCGAAGCGAAACAATGCGGCGGAACCGGTTACAGAGTTCAAACTGCTGAAAGGGCGGCTTTCTAAGCAATTAGCGCTGGTTAACGAGCAGTTAGCTAAATATTGTTGCTGAACACAAATGGAGTTTGTAAATCAATCCATACCAATATATAAAAGTGAAACGTTGTCTGTTTGTTTGTTTGGGGAGCTTTCACGCGATAACGGCTGGAGGGATTTTTATGAAATTTAGAATGGAGATAGCTTATACCCTGGAATAAAACATAGGATAATTTTTATCCCGGAAAATTGAATGTTTCCAAAGGAAAACTGGAAAATGTTGATTACTCACTGTAAGGACCGGTTGTCATCACAGAATGGTCTGTGGTTGCCATGGAAACGAAATAACAAGTCTGTCAAAAAACATCAAGAGCATTGGTCATAGACATATATATTATTTAATTTTAATGCATTGGTGATAAACCTACTTTTGCATTGGTTTTTAATATCCTAGAAGAAAATAGGATGCATTTTCGCGTTAACAGTAGACCGCGCAGACGAAGTCGCGGGCGGGATAACTAGTATTGAATAAAGGTTAGCGATTGATCACTAATGTCGCCCTAGTGTTTAATGTTGATATGGTCGAAGATGTAAACTCGCTAGTCTTGGAAAGGGACATAAATCAAATTGAAAGGGTCGAGCGTTCGTTTTTTGTTTTAGCATTACAAACCACGTAACAAAAAAAAATATGGTTTGCATTATTTGTCATTAGTACCGTAAATAATTAATTATTTGCACTAAAATCATAGCATAAATTGCAACTTTGTAGGTATTACTTTCATGAATAATTTTACATAGTAACCGTAGATGTAAGTTTTTTTTTCTTTGCTTGTTTTTTTTTTCTTTATGTTTGGTTTTAAAGCGAAATTACTGCTTGAAAGTACTGAAATCAATACTTGAAATACATCTAAATTGAAATACTATCTTACTGAATGATACGACTAGTCAGCAGGTTCACTTGAAGAATATTTGAGGTACCTAAGTATCTTTATCATAGTGTATTTTGTAGAGTATGACTGGTAGCGTTCTTAAACATATCCTTTCTTTTGTGGTACCTCATCATCAGCCACTAGTCATAATAGTCCCTAGTGCATCCCGCTTGGCAGGCATCTTGGTGATCGCAGTATATGTTGATATATACTCAGGAAATTGCTGCTGGCCTTTATCTGCATTCCCTATTCTGGTTCTCACAGCACTCGGGGATAAGAATGGGTTGACTTGTTAAGCTGCACTCCGTGGGGCTGGTACCTGGTATGTTACCATTAAGAATATTTTGAACAGTAGTACAGAGTTTTCGTTACATTACCACATAGCATCATTAAAAATTATTACGAAACGAAACCTCAAATTTTGCTGAAACCGAGAAACTGTACCTAATCATAAAAATACAAGGCACTGGGAACAAACCGCATGAAAACCCGATATCAACGATATGCTCGATCATGTAGGCGTAAATGATTTGTATCTCCCTCTACTAAACCTTTTTGTGAAAAGGAATTTGTATTATAAGTAGGTACCCTTTATCAAATCGCATGCTAATCGCAAATGCGTTCCAGATACCTCAACAAATATCTCATCATCATCATCAGCAGCCTATATCTGTCCACTGCTGAACGTAGGCCTCTCCTAATGCACGCCACTGAGCTCGGTCTTTAGCTCTCCTCATGCACTTTCTTCTACCCGATATTCGGAGGTCGTCACTCCACCTGGCCATAGGATGTCTTACACTACGTTTGCGTAAACGTGGTCTCCACTCAAGAACTCCTCTACCCCAACGGTTATCGGTTCTTCGGGAAATGTGACCAGCCCACTGCCACTTCAGCTTCAACACCTATCTAAATGAAATCACGTGCACAGCAACTGAACAGTTTAAAATTCATCACAGTATACGCTGAACGCCGAGATAGTAAAATCAGATGTAAAGGCTTAAAGGTTTTAAAATTTTAATTATGCACCTGTACCAGCAAGCTGCGCCCTGCGATTTCGCCTGCGTGGACAATGATGATGGATGATGACGATGATTAATATTATATGTGAAAATTATATCTAGGGTATAAGCTCTATTTCAAATTTCACAGATATCCGTTGAGCCGTTGCGAGTAATAAACATAGATCTCTCACTCTCAAATTTTCCCATTTATTGTGTGATATGATGAGTTCTATTTCTTGTGACGAGCACAATAGATAAATCAAACGGATAATAAACATAGCACTTTATGAAGCCATTTCATCCATTTACGATAGCATTTTATGAAGAGATTGCACTTCAAATTATGCAATTTTGTGGTATGTTGCATCAAGATACCTTCACACCACGTCTGATTTGTTACCCATTGTTGCGTGAGATGACACTTTCCCTGCACGCGACATCTCTACATGTATGACAGCCTATTAGACAGCTATTTTAGGTAATTGAAATCTGTCTGTACTTTTTACCAGGCAAAAGACGGGTAATGTATTCATCAGCCTATAAAATGTGTATGTTTCTTTGTGACACTCTAGAGACCAAACGCTTGGGCCGATTTTGATGATTCTTCCTTCTATCGATTTGTCTTAATCATGGGAGTGCTACTAAAGCAGTAATCAAAATTTAATATGGTGACAACCAGATGACATATTGTGGAAAAGAGTCGACAAACTATGATACGTGGGGTATTATTGAATAGGTATTAGAAAATCATTTTTAGGTTTCTTTTAACATTTTTCATTTCGAATGACCATTTAGGATCTATAACGATTCAAAGTTGGTTAGCATCCATTCTCACTTGAATTTTTGTCTTTTGGTTTTGTTTGCTGTCAGGTTTTTAGCACTTTCGATCAACAATAATTTGTTATTCAATAATTATTTAATCGGAAACTTAATATTGAGATAATTTATGCATGCCATCATAATTGCATCCTGGAAGTTTCCAAATATCCTTGTAAATATAATAAGATTGAAATGTTTATTAACGGACAAGTTTTTTAATATTTTTTTATTTATTTTTCGAGGTCTTTTTAAAGTTTCAAGTCTCTGGCTCACCACATCGGGAATTAAGTTTAAAATCAAATTTTCTATATTGTTGTATTGCCGTGGTGGTCTCTGCTTAGAATAAGACCCTTCCCAATCCTCCCGTGGATGTCGTAAGAGGCGACTAAGGGATTACACACCGGAAGATGGGCAGCAGCGTCCTCCGAGCACATATTTGCTACGCTGCAAATATGTGGTGAGACAGGGAGACGTTATTTCTCCGAAACTGTTCACCTCTGCACTGGAAGATATATTCAAGCTTCTGAACTGGAACGGATTTGGTGTTAACATCAATGGCGAATACATCACTCACCTTCGATTTGCTGATGATATAGTCATCATGGCTGAAACCCTGGAAGACCTAAGCACAATGCTCAGTGACCTCAATGTTGTTTCCCAACAGGTGGGTCTTAAAATGAACATGGGCAAGACGAACATCATGTCAAATGCCCATGTCGTACCCATGCCGGTTTATGTAGGGAACGATATTATCGAAGCTGTTGATCACTATGTCTACTTGGGTCAGACGATCCAACTGGGTAGATCCAACTTCGACAAAGAGGTCAACCGACGAATCCAACTGGGATGACGCTGCCCGCGTTCGGAAAATTACGCCATATCTTCTCGTCGCAGATACCGCAGAGCCTCAAGACGAAAGTTTATAATCAGTGCGTGTTGCCAGTGATGACATACGGCACTGAGACGTGGTCGCTAACTATTGGTCTCATACAAAAGCTCAGTGTTGCGCAGCGTGCAATGGAGAGAGCTATGCTAGGTGTTTCACTACGTGATAGAATCAGAAATGTGGAAATCCGTAGAAGAACGAAGGTTACCGACTGTAGCGTTGACAAAACGCTACTTAAATAAAAAAAACTATAAACCTATAAAAACAACAATTCGACAAGTAAAAGTAGGAATAAACAAGACAAGCCATGCTATTGTTTGTTGTTAGAATCAGATGACGACATTGAAGTCGCACATAGTTGATTGAAACAGTACTATCGTTCGTATTTGGTGAATACCAGCGAAAGCAGTTAATGAAGTTCAATTGATGAACACGGAGACAGGTGGTGACATCTAGCGGAAATTTTACTTATCTTTGCATCGATTAGCTGGCAAAGCAAAAGGGCGCGTTCCGTTGTTCGGCACGGCCCCGCGATGTCAGCAAATAGAAATAAATTTAACAAAGCAATTAAATGCAACAAATGCTAAATTTAGGAACGTAGATTTTTTCCAAAGCAAACCCATACAATATCATAATTTAATAGTCACGATATATAGTTTTACCTGAAACGGAACGTTTTTATAGAATATAGTTTATAACAATTCTTGACGTTTGGCAGTTGTTTAGCTGTCAAAAGTAGTTGAAAAAAACGATAAATAAACAAATGTGATTTCTAGGGTGAGAAATTTAAAAATAAAAATAAAACCCGATTATTTGTCCAAAGCCAATGTGTAAACGCCGATAGGCTTCCTGGTGAAACGAAATGTATCCCCGATAGATTTCGAAAAGAAAAAAACTAGATCCGGCGAGACAGAAAGACACCGGCAATGGAGACGTGTCCTTTCTTTTTGGTACCGAAGATCCTAACAGGACTGACAGGATTTTTTCCTGCGTACCACAAAACCCGTAAAAAAAGGTGAGAGCATTTGTCGGTGTTATTTTCGTAGTAATGATTGCGATTGTGAGATCACTTTTATCCATTTTTCGAGACGCCATTTTAGCGAGCCGAAAGCGGTGGCGTTTGCGGAGTCTCGAATTCTAAAAAACGTTGTGCCTATCCATTCACAGCGGGTTTCCCCCCCCCCCCCCCCCCGGACTAAAGACACCCCACGAAGGAGGCCTCCCCGGATTTGAGTAAAAAAGGCGCCGTGTTGCAATCCGTTCGCTACGCCGACATTATACCTAACGATTCCTGCCACATACTTGGGATGCGGTATCGTATTTAATCCATATATTTCGTTAACCGGAGTGTTGAACTTTGGTTCCCCACTGACCTGCTGGACACCTGCAACGCCTGAGGGGTCTAGCCTGGCTACCTCTCACGCGAATTGGACATTGCTGAAACTTCGAATGGAGAATTACCTTCACCAACATAACGGCTAAACCCTATAGAAAAAGGTAAATAAGTAGACTGCACTGCCGGCCGGCAAATTCATCAATTTTCTGTTAGAGTAAATACTTAATTTTGTCAATTCTATATCGACCCTAATTATAGCAGGGTAATCTTAGATCTTGGTATTTCTTGGCTGCTGAGTTGGATCTGTAGGCTAGGATCCTTTGGATCTTAAGTAAATAAGTAAGATTAAACCAAGCATAATAAATATTGTATTGGAGAATTTAAATTGCATGTTTTGTCTTCAACTTTACATGCTAGCTTGAGTGACCGTCTGACGTACCTACGGCACGGTTCCTTAGATTTTAAGTAAGTAAGCAGAATTAAAACCAAGGATAATAAATGTTGTATTGGTGAATTTAAATTGCATGTTTTGTCCTCAACTTTACATGCTAGCTTGAGTGACCGTCCAACGTACCGAAAGCACGGTTCCTTAGATTTTAAGTACATGAGCAAGATTAAACCAAAGGTAATAAAGATTACATTGGTGAATTTGAGTTGTATGTTTTATCTTCCACTATAGTACCCACTAGCTAGTACATTACCGAACGGTCTTGATCCAATAGTTCTTGAAGCTCGTTCCGGTCTAAGTTTATCCAGGTAATTTTATTAATTTCAAAATAGTAGCGAGTATTTTTAGTTTCGAGTGATTCTGAGGAAAGGTATAGCGTCCTCGCGTACAGGGCGACCGAATGGGGCAAGAATCCCGACTCACCCCACTTTTGGTCCGACTTGCCCCAATTTATTTTTGTTACCTTTACTTTCAGAAATCACCGTTACACCGTTTTATAGGGTTACAACACCCTATTTCTCGTTACACGACATAGCTCTCAGAGTTTGCAAGTTGAAGTGGCAATGGGCAGGCCATATAGTTCGCAGAACCGAAAACCGCTGGGGAATAAAGGTTCTCGAATGGCGACCACGAACAAGCAAGCGAAGTGTGGGGAGACCCCCCCACACGATGGACCGACGACATTGTAGCCACCGCAGGAAGTCGGTGGATGGAGGTGGCACAAGATCGCTCGACATGGCGCTCTTTGGGGGAGGCCTATGTTCAGCAGTGGATTTCTAAAGGCTGACATGATGATGTTGTAATTTGTACCAAACATTAATAAAATTGTGGTAAAGAAAATAAATATATTCATTTCAGTTTATAATAACCACAGAAACGATGAATATACTCGTCAAAAAAAACATTTGTATACGGTCGATTTGAGAACCTCATTATTCGAAGCCGACAACAAAAGGGTTGCATTTAGATCATATATCGTATACTATACTGTTTCATCAGTATTATCAGAATAATAATGATGAGAAGGTATACAACACGATATATCAGAAACACAGTTTATTTTGAAAAAGTTGCTTTTATTTTCAAGGATCACTATTTAGACGACCTATCATGCATGCAGATAAACGGATCCACAGACACGTTTCACCCGATTTCTAAGGAAGCTACTCATAGTTGAGTAACGCCGATTGAGCGAGGTCAGTGAATCTTGCCCGGCGCAATCGCCTCGACTAATACTGTAAGCTTTGATTATATTATACCTACAAGCAAAAACTGTAAGATTGTGGATAACAATAGTTGAATAGATTAGTTGCGAATTATAGGGTGGTTGGATATTAACTCAAATTACCTATTCATATTCTTATCCTTCAATATTATCTCCTGCAACGATTGTACTAAAAACAATGATGTTATAATCTCATTGACTAAAAATGGTTATTGATCAATGAAACGGTATCTCGGAGTGGTAGTAGATTTTAATTCCAGGTAAGGCGCATTTGAAAAAGCGAGGTCTTTTAAGTCAACGTTTTCATAGACATCTTCTTTCTACACTTTATCACGATAGGGGTGGAAAATTATTTAATAGACCACGTAGCACGCAGAAACTATTGGATGGATGTTGATGCAACTTGGCACAGACATAGTTTATAAGATGGGTGAAAATTATGAATACTTTTTGTCCCAAAAATATAAAGGGTTCCTGCGGGATATGGTTCCGAATTCTGTACATTAAAGACATTGTGAAATAATTTTTTTGGAGTTTGCTCTATATTCGATATTGAAGCCTAAACTGTATGTTTTTTCATATCTGTTTGTATGTTTGTCTGTCTGTATCTTGGCCGCGCATCACGCCGCCGGAACTAATGGATGAATTCAAATGAAACTTGGTATGATTTGAGTTCATACTACGAGGTAGCACATAAGATACTTTACATCCCGAAAAATTAAAGGGTTTCTACAAGATAGGGGTTGAAAGTTATTAAAAAGAACACGGATCACGCTGAAACTACTCAAAGGATTTTTTGATGCAAATTGTCATAGTTATATACTTATCTATACTTATAATAAAGCAATAGGTACGAAAAAGGCTGTAAAAAGAAGATAAATAAAAAAAAACTTGGGTGCTTAAAAAAGGTGAACAAGAATATTACATATTTTTTAATCGTGTCTTTCGGTCTGTTTGTCTGTATGTTTGTTTGTTCACGCATCACGTAAAAACTACTGGACCGATTGCAATGCGGTTTTCATTGTTAGACAGCTTAGCGTTTCATTTGAAAACTGGTGTAATTGGTATCTCAATCCGGTGAGTTAGGTGCCGACCAATAGTTAAAACAATTTTTGACGGCTGAAGAAATTGTGATAAAATGTTGGTGTATTGGTCCTGGAATAGCACATAATGGTACTTTGAACCTAAAGAAAAGACAACGCGTGCGAAGCCGTGGATACAGCTAGTGTATTATAAAAACAGGCATGGTTTAAATGTGTGTTACCAGTGCCTGCGAGATCGAGCCCGGAACGTTGTCCTGACAAATGGGCCAATTACAATAGAATTGCCTAGCGACTGCCCACAGCGACAGGGGCGTCACTAGAGTAGGGGGCAAAGAGGTTTAAAATTCCCTAATGGAACGTAGGGGCTGCTTAGCCCCTTTGCTTAGCGTGTTCTGTTTAAGATCATGATGAAACAGGCGAGGCTGCAAATGCTTTGGACAGATGAAGCACTTCTGCCATTACAATAGTCTTACCTCTAACTGCAAATAATTTAAATGTGATTTTTTCCTGGTTATAGGGACAGTCATAAATGTAGCTATAACCACAAAGGCCGGACCCCCTACAATAATCCTGGTTGCAGGTCTGTCTGTACCAACACCTACAATAACTAGGCTTTGGCCTCAGCTGCTTAAGTGCCCTTTCTACCTAGATAAACTCACGATATCCCGATTTCACTAGATATACTTCTAAGTAGAAGTATTTCTAAGTACTGATACCGTTCTGTGATCTCATATAAGATTAATACTTTTGTGCTGAAATATATATCTCTCAGTACAATTATTGTACGAGTAACTTGAGTCAAATGTCTGTGTACTCGTTGTTCCGGTATGTCTACGAATAAGTAATAAGGTATGTAATACAAAAAAATACTAGGTACCTAATTTGATGAATTTTAATCGAATTTTTAATTTAACTTGTTTTATCTACTGCTGGAATGAGGTCTGTTTCGTAAAGTTAGTAATTAATGAGCTGAGATAGTATGATAGTATAAAAAAAAACTTTAGAGTTAAGCTAGCTTGTTTACAACGTATCCAAATTCCTACATCCTATATTATTAGGTAGATAGAAACTGTTGCCTAAACATGCTTTGTGTTTCGCTGTAGATTGGAACGTTTTGTATCTGTTTAAAATTCATGGCTTCTTCGGACATAGATATTCTGTAGAAGGATGTGCCCTAAAGATGATGTAACGATCACGAATGCTTTTATATGTTAATCGTGGGGTCGTGGGAACTTGTGAGACATGCCGGTCACTTGTGAAATTGTATTGGATGTATTAGATAATGTTTATTTATTACACGACTGCCCAAAAAAAGAGTGTATTTTTTTTAGGATTCATGTATGGATGTATGGGGTATCGTTGGAATCCTTACATCATCCTGAGTAATATAAACTACATATTTTTTTTAAATCTTGATGGCGGCATTATGGCTCCATGTTCAAAAGCGATAAAAAGGTTTTGAATTTTACTATATGGGTATAAAATTGAAGGCCTTGATGAGCACATTACAACAATATATAATTTGTTGGCACAACTATACTTGTCACTAAAATGTATGAAATAAAATTAATTCATAAAAAAACACAACTGCTCTGCCAAAAACGAACTAAAAAGTGAATAACAAGAGATAGTTAAAATTGTTATTGCAGTCGGGGGACCTCTTAGATTAAAGTGTTCCACAAAACGATCCCCGACTGCAATGAAGATGATTTTTGGCAGGGAAGTCATTTTTTTATATTTCACCTATATTTCACCAAGAAAGTACAAAAGAAGTACTAATTGCTGAAGCATTTTCTACCTGTCATCCACAAATGCATTAGAAGAGATGCAGGCGTGCATCAAAAAACAGAAGTAACTATAAGCCGGAAAACTTGAATACCAACTCCAAATATATACCTCACAATCACAAACAAAAGTGACTAGAGAAACGACCACGCGTGCGAATCCATATAAAAAAATCTAAAATAAGATCCTAAAATTACTTTCGCTAAGTAGGTAACCTACCTACTTATTATTATCTCAACCAGGAAACTCTAATAATACCTACCCAATACACACCTATGAACTTCAAATAAAACAAACAAACAATTCTAAACCAAACCTACCAACGAATTTAATTAAAAACCTAAAATACTTTCGATTAATTTTACCCTCTCCCTGGTTTGTGCTCTATGCCTTGCCTGCCTGTCTACGAGTATTGGCCGGCCGCGGTATCTTGTATATCATATACTGTGGCAGCACGCAGTCCGCAGTCGCGCGCGCGTCTATAAAACTACTGTTTTTTTTTGATACGGCAGTTTTTTTTAATTTTATTATATTACATTTATAACTTCAAAATTAACATAACTTTGGACTCCTATCCTGCAGGAAACCTATATTTTTTCGAGAAAAAAGTACCCTCAATTTTAACACATCATATAAACTATGACTATACCAAGTTGCATCAAAATTCATTCAGTAGATTCAGCGTGATGCGCGGTCAAGGTACAGACAGAACAGACAAAAATGTACAAAAACAGTTTTGGCTTCAGTATCGAAGATAGAGTACCCTCAAAAATAAATTATTCATTACTTCAAACTTATCTTTGGACTCCTATTCTTCAAGAACCCTTTATTTTTTCGGGATAAAAAGTATCCTCAATTTTAACTGACTGTACCAAGTTGCATCAAAATCCGTCCTGTAGTTTCAGCGTGATACGTGTTTAAATAACTTTTTTGAGTTTCCTGCGGATATCCTTTAATTTTTCGAGATGAAAAGTATCCAATGTCTCACCTCGTAGTATGAACTCAAATCATACCAAGTTTCAGTTGAATTCTTTCAGTAGTTTCGGCGTGATGCGCGGCCAAGATACAAACACACAAAAATGTCAAAAATTTCAGTTTTGGCTTCAGTAAGGAATATAAATAAAATAAAACTTCAATGTACAGAATTGCACCTGTTACAGTTTTATTATAAGTAGGTATAGATATAGATAGATACGCCAGATTGCGATTGCGCCAGAGTATCGAAGGTTACATTATCTAAAGTTAAGCAACTTTAGGTTACTTTTCGAATTCTTAATTTTAACTGACGTTCGTTATCCGGAAAATAATTAGGTTAATTACTTACCTTTTTTATAATAAAAACAATACATGTTTTACAACAATAAGGAATCTTAGCAAAAAATATGTTTATTAGGTACACATGAGCGAACCAAAACCTTGTACCTTCCTACTATAATTTATTCTATGGCACAGCTCATTTGTGTTTATGCTATCATGTTATAAATTATTGGGTATTGTTTGCAGAACTGCACGATCTGTGGTGAAGCCATGAACAGATGTTATCTGTGAAGAAAATTGATTGGTATGCAAGATCTAATAAAACTTTAGAAATAATTAGGTATATTATTAAAATATCGTGTTGTATTGTAATATTCTGCTGCTGCAATATTGTTAATTTTCCTGTTATGCATATTTTGCTTCTAGTATATTAGTTTTGCAAGTAATCTCAAAAATAAATAACACACAAAATAAGAAATACCCTTTATAGAAACATGTTTGGTCTTCATCATGATCTATCCTCAGCGTCATCCTAACTGTGTTCCCATTCCTGGGATACATGCCTTTTCTTAGACAGAGAGAGAGAGAGAAAGAAAGAGAGAGAGAGAGAGAGAGAGATAGAGAGAGAGAGAGAGAGTTTGTTTGTAGTATGAGGCAGTGCCGGCCTCTGATGTCAGGAGTCTGGAGTTTGTCAGGCAGCCCGAGGGCCTCTGATATGGCTTTACAACAGCTATTAATCAATAATAGCCGGAACCCACAGCTTAACGTGCTCTCCGAAGCACGGAGCGATGGAAAATCGCACATAACATAGAAAGTCATTGGTGCGGAGCCTAGGATCGAACCCGGTATCGTTGGATTCTAAGTTGCACTATAGGGCTAAAAGAGAGTGAGTAAAAGAGAGAGAGAGAGAGTACTGGCTATAATATTCCATTCTGGCCCAGTAGCTGCTTGGTGATGTGATGTGTGGTCCTTGGATTCTGAGGTTCTTGGACATGGCCGGGTTACTCGTAATGGTTTTCGTTTCCACCGATGCGAGGGTAAATTTTTACATCGGCAACAATAGAGATTCTCAAAGGAGAAGGGTCAATTAGCCCCTGGCTCATTATTAAGTACCTACTAGCTGTTCCCGCGGTGTTGCTCACGTGGTTATTTCTGTGGGTTAAAAGTTACCTTTGTGTTATTCTAGGAGCAGAAGTACAAATATCGTCAAACTTCGTTCAGTCGTCAAATGGCCAGTTTTTAAGTCAAACCCTAAGCTATCTAACAGTGAAAACTGCATCGCAATCGCTGCAGGAGCTTTTACGTGATGCGCGAACAAACATACAAAAAGACGAGATTTAAAAAAAACTAGTTCAGTAGCTTATTTTAATAATCTAGACCATTTTTTTTATTATCTTCATTGTACAGACTTTTTGGTACTCACTGCTTTACTATAAGTACCAGATATGCCCGCGGCTTTGCCCACGTCTTCATTTCATTTAAAAGTTGCCCATACACGAGTTACTCCAGGACCAAAAGTACCTATAAAGTACAATATACTGAATTTCTTCAAAATTCGTTCAGCCGTCAAATAGTTTTTTTATCGTTTGCTTGGCATCTTATCATCGGATTGTGATACCAAGTAACCCAGTTTTTAAGTCAAACCCTAATATATCCAACAGTGAAAACCGCATCGCCATTGGTCCAGTATTTTTTACGTGATGAGCGAACAAACAAACAGACAGACACGATTTACAAAAATGTTATATTCTTGTTCAGTAACGTATTTTAAGTAGGTACGCTATACTTTTTTTTTAAATTATCTTTCTTGTACAGATGTTTTGGCACTTACTACTTTACTATAAGTATAGACTGATGTACGAATAATAATAAGAAATAGATAGATAGATAGATAGATATACATTTTAATATATATTTTCTATATCTGTGGCTAACATGTCAATATTGCCTTAATTTTTTTACTCAGGCGCCCTTAGAAAGGTACTCCAGCCATAGGAGTGTATATGTTTATTATTTGCCCAGGCCCAGTGCAAAAGAATCGAGTTATTCCAATCTCGGCATATCATAAAATCGATTTCATATCCAAGTCGACTACCTACATTAAAATAATATTAAGTATTTCATTCCCAAGTCGGACGCTGTTTTTTAGTCAACCTTCTGACCGCCCCGGGGCCAAGGGGAAGTGGAAGGGAAGTAGATATCACGGGGAGGGGAGGGGTAGTGTATCTTTATGGGAGAAGGAGCGGTAGTTGTAAAGAGGGGATGTTAAGGGGTGAAGGAGAGGAAGAGGAAGGGAAGTGGTTAGCGTGGGGAAGGGGTAGGTAGGGGAGTGGACCTCTACAAGAAACCTTCCTCTGACTTTCCTTGCCCCACCCCACCCTCTCCTCCCTCTTTCACTCTCGCGTGTGGTAGCAGCTTGAATTCCCGCATAAGGCAAATATTAGTGTGAACCACACAATGGAACCACGGGTAATTGCGCTGAGCCAGGCAGTTTGTGGGCCATAGTTCTCGTTGTTCCTGATTCCCGATTCAGGGTTCAGACAGGATCCACACGAAATCGTGGCTCTTTATTGCTATCATTATTGGACTTACCACCTCAGAAGCATAATGGACACTGCAAAACCTCAACCAGACTCTTTGCCCCGCTGCGGCCCACCACGGAGGCACGAAGAACCTCCTGTCGTACCACACTACTCCAACGTGGTCTCTGATAGATGCCTCCTCGACTAAGTCGTTGTATGACGCCGGCACTGGCATGGGAATCACTGGCCCCGTCTGGAAAATAAATAAATAAATGTATGTATGGAGTAAAAAGCCACGAGGTTGCGAGTTGTCTATTACTTAAAGTTTAAAAACAAATCTATTTATTCATTTTTAACCCCCGAAGTCGAAAAGAGAGGGGTGTTATAAGTTTAGGTTATTTATCCGTGTATCTATCTGTGGCATCGTAGCTCCTAAACTAATACACTGATTTTGATACAATTTTTCTGTTTGTAAGCTGATGTGATCGAGATGGTTCTTAGCTATAATGGCTACATCGGGATCGACCCCTTTATAGCTCCCAAACGAATGGACCTATTTTGAGGCGGGTTTTTTTGTTTGAGATCGAATGTGATCGAGATGGTTCTATGCTATAATGGCTACGTCGGGATAGTAGCTCCCATACAAGTGGACCGATTTTGATGCGGATTTGTATGTTTAAAAGATGATGTGATCGAGATGCTTCTTAGCAATAACGGAGTTGGGGTCGGGAGGTTAAATACATTTTTTTATTTGTGCTCGTGCATCATATTCAGCCTGTGTCAGTCCTCTGCTGCATTTTAGGTTAATATATTTACAAAATACAATTGTTGTTTGTTTGTTTGTTTCTCATATGAGGCAGTGCTGGCCTCTGTCAGAGTTTCTCAAGCCGCCCGAGGGCCTCTGATATGGGCTTAACGATTGCTATTAATCAATAACAGCCGAGACCGACAGCTTAACGTGCCCTACATATAATAAAATTAAGACAGATGCATTCTAAAGAACAGTATCCAATGATATTATAATATACCTTACTCTACCTTATTATTTTAACATATAAATAATTGACTTCGGAGTTGGATGTGTAGTCGAAGGACAGCACCTATCAAAACCTAATTAACGTAACTGTTATTGAACACTGGTACAGTTTCCTGCCGATTGTTGTATGTTAAAACTTGATTATTGTATCATCAGTTCATTTCTTGTGCAATAAAGAGTTATCTATCTATCTATCTATCTACGAGTTATATGTAGGCACTTGTGCTAATTGATATCCAAATACTACAAGATCGAATGCATTAGTAGTGGCCAAAATTTCAATTTGCATAATTTGCTTGTCCGTGTCAGTTGTTCATATATTAGTATGGGCTAGCTCCATCTTCGATCACGGAAAAAAATACGAATAGCTCCATAGACAACTGCATTAATATGTAGTCAGTTGTCTATCTTTAATACGTAATCCTCCGTATCTTTAAAAGTACGATACTGAGTAATCTCCGTACCTACTCCTCTTATATCGGAGACAAGAATCCAATTTCAAATCTAGGAATAGTAATAGTCAAAGGTTAATTAAAAACTGTTCTTGCCTTAAATCACAGAAGAGTTCTATTCCCTCAAGCATAAATAAAAGCAGCTCTAATATTTTTTTAACCTTTTATTTAGCTTCACTTGTATGTATGTATGTATGTATGTATCTATGTATCTATGTGTCTAATATGTATCTATGTGTCTATGTATTAAATTGAAACGGGAACCCCTATTACATCAATTAGTCACATTAAACACCAGTATAAATTAAATTCAGTCCTATTTTAACACACATTCAAATTTGAATTATAAGTAGTACGTCACAAAATAATAATATAAGTCAAATAAAATGTTTCCAATACATACTTAATCAATAGCAATATAGAGAGCATTATGGTCAAAAATTCAATTTGTCATAATTAAAATAATAATTACACCTACTATTTACAAGTGAAATATCCCACTTGTATGTTTAACAAAAATCCAGATGTCACAATCATGCATTCATCTCACAGTACTCCAAACATCCCGATAGGAGCACCTTCCATTCATCCGCGAACAATTCGCGAACAATTCACAATTCGGACTAGCTTCCAGGAGGGCGTTGAACCTATTATTTATTCTGTGGTTGAACGTAGTGAGGGTCCGCGGTATAGGCGATCTAGAACGGGCTTTGGTACGACACACCGGGGTATCCATACGTTCTATGTATTTCAAAACAGACTCGAAAAAAAAAACTCAATGTACAGAATTTGGACCACTATCCTGCAGGAACTCTTTATTTTTTCGGGATGAAAGTATTCTCAATTTTCACCCATCGTATAAACTATGACTGTGCCAAGGTGCATCAAAATCCGTCCAGTAGTTTCAGAGTGCTAAGTGTTTTTTTAAATAACTGTCAACCCCTATCTTGCGGTTCCCGTTTAAGTTTTCGGGATAAAAATATCCTATGTCCTACCTCGTAGCATAGTATGAACTTAAATGGTACCAAGTTTCATTTACATTCATTCAGTAGTTTCGGCGCGATGCCTAGCCTAGATACAGACAGACAGACAGACAACAAAAATGAAAAAATTACAGTTTTGGCTTCAGTATGGAATACAGAACAGCCTCCAAAAATAATTTACAAAATATCTTCAATGTCTGTACATTTGGACCTGTAACAGTTTTATTATAAATATATATATAAAGCAACGTAAATATGTATAACTTAAAAAAAAAAAAAAAAAAAAAGTAGCTTTTACGAGCATTTTTTAATGAAAGTTACTTTTTCTTCTTTTTTTTTTGCTTTGTCGTTGAGTTTTTTAAAAACGATTTCAAATGAATAATGACACACAGTAAACATAATCACCACGGCTAAATTTAATTCTTCGGTTGTGTTTCGGGCCTTTTAACTAGGTATAATACGCGCCACAAAAGATGAGACTTGAGATGCCACGTGGTTTGACTTGCGCAGTAGACGATTTATAGGTCGGAAAGGGCGCGGGAGGACGGCGGGGGGCCGTAGTATGGCGCTGCGCATGCGCGTTAGTTGCCCCTCGTTCTCCTCACCCCGTGCACGCACCGCTTGACTCCGAAGTACAGACGAGTGCAACGTGCGTTTATAAATTTCTACGTAGTTTATAGTTGTGTTATATACGAGTGTAAATTTGTGAAATATTGACTATGCCTCGAGGTAAAACATTAAGAAGACAAAGTAGGAAGATGGTTTACGATGTTTATACCTATATGTTAAAAGAAGCAAAGGAAGGCGTACAAAATTTGAAGCAAGTACAAATGCGTACTGCGGCTGCAACTAAAACATCATTAATTACAGTAAAAAAAATTGTGAAGGAAGCAAATAGTTCCGATTTACTAACAATTTTCCGCACTCCTGGAAAAATAAGGTCAAGGCCCAAACTTTTAACCGATATAGACGAATTTGACAAAGGAGTGATAAAAAGATGTATTCACAACTTCCGTGTTACTAACAAGGAACTGCCGACCCTTAATAAAATTTTATCGAAGTTGCGCGATGATATTGCCTTTCCAGGTTCTAATACAAGTCTACGCCGCATTTTGAAAGACCTTGGTTTTCGATGGAAGAGGACAGAAAATAATCGAAGAATTCTTATTGAAAAATCCAATATCAGACTGAAAAGAATTGAATATCTGAAAAAACTCAGAAAATATCGCCAAGAAGGCCGCTGTATTGTATACACTGGCGAGTCTTACGTCCATTCCACGCACACCACCTCCAAATCTTGGTCTGATGATTCGGATAAAGGTCTCAAAAACCCAATATCTAAAGGTTTATTGTACACGCTGGTTCTGAGAGTGGCTTCATACCAAACGCTTTACTGACTTTTAAATCTGGGTCAAAAACGGGTGACTACCACGACGACATGAATTACGAAAATTATCAGAAATGGCTTCGAACCCAGCTAATACCCAATCTTCCACCAAATGCCGTCGTAGTAGTTGATAATGCCTCGTATCACAATAAGGAGTATGAATCTGCACCAAGCTCAAACACCAAGAAAGCCGATATGCAATCTTGGCTAACCCAAAAAGGAATTCCCTACACTCCAGATATGCTTAAACCACAATTGTACAAATTGATAAAAATACATAAAGAACAATATAAGACATTCAGCATTGATAAAATACTATCTGAACACGGACATGACGTACTGCGAGTACCCCCATACCACCCTGATTTAAATCCTATCGAAATGGCTTGGGCTGCAATAAAAGGTTATGTGAGCAGTAGGAATGTGCAATGGAACCTCAAATGAGTGATAGAGTTAATAACAGAAAAGGTAAACCAAATGGGACCAAATGAATGGAAAGCACTATGTAATAAAACAAAAAAAAATGAAGACTTTTACATAGAAAGTGATCACATAATTGACAATTTGACGGATACGGAGATAATTATCAGAATAGGAGATTTGTCAGACAGTGACTCAGGGGACTCCGGTAGTTCCTCATCGTCATCTGACGAAAACGACGATCTGTCAACTCCTGGAACAAGTGCTATATTTTCTAGAGTAAATGTACCTTCTAGTGGTCGCGTCCCAGTCAATGATCTTCCCGCTGGTGTATCATTTATTAACAGTGACAGTGACTAAGACAATCTTCCATTATTTATCTTAAAATTTATTATTTCGAAATAAATATTGTACAGAATTTTAATATAATATTGCTATACACCTAATTCCGAATGTCATCGAAAAATCCCAGAATAGATATACAAATAATGGATAACTATTTCGTACGCGACTATACCTGCGCAGGCTCCCCACTACTGACGCTCGTCAAGTCTCATCTTTTGCGGCGCATATTATACTAGCCGTACCCCGCGGCTGTGCCCGCGTAGTAATTTTTCCAGGCTACAATTATTATTTTATATGTTAAATCCACGTCCATAAAGAATATTTATATCAAGTTTTATGAAATTCAGCTGTTACGGAATAGAATGGTAACAAACATAGGTATTTACCTACTTATATATACCGACTTCGCATTTATAATATTAGTAAGTAAGTATACATTATTATTTATGAAAGTTCAGAACTAGCCAGCAGAACACAAAATAAAATAAGCCCTTCTAGTATTGGCTAAGAAGGCACTGTAGTGGTCACCTTTATTTCAAAACAAAATATATTTAATTCTCTGGCTACATATGTCTAATGCATTGCACCTTTACGTCAACAAACTTAATATGTTGCCATCATATTTTATAGATGGTGTAAGTGTGGAAGGTATAAAATATTTAAGAAAATGAGGTGATAAAAGCGTAATTAGCATAAAACTGATTTGAAGACCTTTCCGACTTCCTTAGCTAGCACTATTGTAAAGCTATACTTGTCTATGCTTATAATAAAGCAATAGGAACGAAAAAATCTGTACAAACAAGATAATTAAAAAATAAATGGTCTAGGGTACATAAAATAAGCTACTGAACAAGAATATAACATTTTAAAAATTCGTGTCTGTCTGTTTGGTCTGTCTGTATGTTTGTTCACGCATCACGTAAAAACTACTATACCGATTGCGATGTTGTTTTCGTTATTGGATAGCTTATGTTTTGATTTAAAAACTTTGGTACTTGGTATCTCAATCCGATATGTGGAAGCCGAGCAATCGTTAAAAATATTTTTGACGGCTGAAGGGATTTTGATCAAATGAAAATGTTTTTTTATATAGGTCCTGGAATAGCAGAACAAGTACTTTTTACCTGCAGAAACGACAATGCGTGCGAAGCAGCGGGCATCAGTTAGTTATCAATAAATTAAATAATCGAGTCGCTTAACTTCAAATTAAGCTAACTCCAATAGTGAAGTTCACAGAGTTTGAAGTTAGGCGAATAAATTATTATATTTTAAAACAATACGCCTCAGACTTTCCTCAAAACACAAAAGTAGGTAAGCATGCTAAACATCATACGTAAGTACACTAATAGGAATGATTGCATAAAACATTAGGCGGGTACATCTAATTATAACAACACAACAAATTCGGTTCGTTTCACAAAAAAAGTCAAGAAGATTTTATATAGTCTGATAACAATTATTTACGTATTATAAATACGACAGCATACAAAGGTATAACATATAAATTAAAATAATTGATGCAATTAACTCGATACTATTTACATTACAGTACATTTGTATGTTTAATTAATTATGAAACCATAAATAACAAAACGATGTATTAGTTAAACTAAATGAAATTAGTAAATGTCAATTTTAATAACCACTGTTAAGTTTTTGAACCACTTACCTACAATAGCAAGACGATTTTTAAACCTTTGGGAGATATTACAAGAACTTTCAGCCAATATCCAAACTTTTATATTCTGGAGTCATGAGAATTTTGCATAATTAATAATAACGGCCTCATTGTAAAATGGTGATTTCTACAAAAATAGGCACCGACCAGCGAAACTCTGGCCGCACGTTGTTGCCCGCCGCGCGCCGCGCGTTGTCACGTTAGGTCAAATTACGCTTGTTGCCAGTTTACAGTGAGCTCCGCCGTCGCGGGATCCCGCTTACCGGTGCGGAGGGACTAAATCTGTTGGTCCAGTCACAGGTACAATCCACTGGTTATGGCTGTGCGTTCTCTGTCAGTCAGTCAAGGCAGGTAAGTACTGTTTTATAGGTAGGTATATATGTTATGCAATGGCCATAATAGGCAATAAATATATTAGTTTTGTGAAAGATGTTGCAAATCCGATGACAAGTTCCTGTAAATTAGTATCTTGCGTAGTCGCTAACACGCATGGATCCACAAAGTCGATTTCCGCACGCCATGTAGCACGTGCGCGCGCGCGCCGTATTGCTCGCAGTAGAGCGCAAAGGTAGCTTTAGCGCCGAAAAGCAAGCGACTAAAACGAAAACAAAATACCTACATATGTAACTACATTAGACTATGCATTTTAAATGTGCCTTTTGTGCTTGTAAAAGTTGAATAAAAATATCAAAGTAGGTAATGTAAAGTTCAGAACAAATTACTACTAGGTAAATTAACAGAACACACATTGCACTTTAGCCTTTTTTCCTGGCTCCTAAATAAATAATCAGCCGTTATGAAAGAAGACCGTGAAAATTATTATGTACCTAAGTAAGAAGGTATCTTCGAAATTAATTCATTTATACTTCTTGTTCTTTTTTGCCAAACGTCTCATATACATTTTATGCAGCAATCAGTTACAATACAAGTCGCATACGCGGCGGAGCGTGGGCGAAAAGAAAACTAAATTTTGTTTGCATTTTGTACCTGTGTAGTTACATTCGTCATTATGTGGGTGTATAAATTAGGTGCGTAGATATTGTTCATTCATTTATGATAACAAGTTTTTCTACTTGCCAATTTTAAGTAGGTGCTTAGACAGATTAATAAACGATACCACACACTTATTATTCGAACGAACCACAACCGCATGTCAACAACGAGGTATTTCCAATGACATTTTATGATAGAATCTTAGTACTCTACTCATCATCATCATCATCATCATCCTATCAGCCTGTGTTCGTCCACGGCTGGACTTAGGCCTCTCCTAATGAACGCCACAGATCCCGTAATTCGGTTCTTCTCATCCAGGTCCTGTCTTCCGCAGGTTGTCACTCAACTTGGCCGATAGGCGTCTTACACTAATTTTGTCAAGTCTTTGTGTCCACTCGAGGACACGTTTACTAAATGCACTAAAAATAGCGTCATTTAGCTAAATAAGCAGCTTATAAAAAATACTTCGCAAGCAATGTGCTATGTTCTGGCAGGGTACTTCCCAACCGATCATATGATCAGAATTTCTCATTAACTGATCACACACGCCGTTCTCATCCGGTACTCAAATAAACGTAAAAAAAAAGTTTGTTTGTGTATCAACGAAGAATGAAGATATCCGATGGAGAACCAAGGCACAGAATAAATAATAGTACAAGGTGCCTGACATAGCTCGAAGGATAAGCAAGCTAAAGTGGCAGTGGACTGGTCACATTTCAAGAAGAACCGTTGGGGTAGACGAGTTCTGGAGTGGAGATCATGTTTAGGAAAATGTAGTGTAGGACGCTCCGTGGATGGAGTGACGACCTGCGAAAAGCGGCTGGAAGAAAATGGATGAGGAGAGTTGTGCAGTGGCGTGCATTAGGAGAGGCCTAAGTCCAGCAGTGGACAAATATAGGCTGATGATAGATGTGTGATATGTGTGTTCGGATCGGTTGAGAAAAGAAAAGCAAATGTGTTTTAGTTGCAACAAATTACATGATCCGATGGGAACGCCGAGCGTGATCAATTAATGCGAAAATTTGATTATGTCATCCGGGAAGTTCCCCTATTTGATTGTGTTCGAAGTTCGGCGAGCTAACCGATCAACCTTGCGACGTCGCGTAGCTTCGTAGCGAGACTGCGCAACTAATAAGCAAAAGTTAAGCAAAATATCTCTTTTGAGGTAAAAGAGATAATTTGCTTTAATGTTGCTATTTTACAGAGCGGGCATAGTATCTATTATTTAAATATAATATCATTGGGTTTTTCCATACATATAGTTAAAGAGGGAAGATACGGCACGCTTTAACATCACGTATACATAAACTGGACTAGATACAACTACTACTTAGATACAACTACAGGCAAACATACCCACACAGCTACATTCCCACCGCCATTTTTAAATAGATCTATGGGTATTTCCCATTAATTGTTTGCACAATAGTAGGTATTTAACTTGTTAAATATTTACCTTCTCAAGATCCTGCTCATACCATCCATTGCGCTGGCCGTACTCAGGGTCACTCGGCGAAACCCTAAAGTTCCATATGCCATCTAGGTTCCTCAAGTCTCTGGTCTCAGTTGCTCTGGGATACAGAGCCGCACTAGGACTGGTTGAGTACTTCTTTGATTCCTGGTTGATCTCATTCGCGTTTGGAGCTCCAGGGACGACTGCGTTGGTAAGTGAGAACAGGATTGTTGTGAAGAGGAGTTTTGACGTTTTCGAGTGCATTATCTGTGAACAAAAATAAGGTACCTAAGTTAATATACTACGAAAGGAAAACTTGGTGTTTGTCAAGTGCTTAAAATTATTGAGATAGCAAAAAACTAAATAATAAATGATCACCAAAATTAAAACCCCATTCTTGGGTTAAAATTGCCATTTTAACCTAAAATCACCATGTTCAACCTAACTAACCCACCTAGATTTTTAGGCGCCATGCGTTTTTTATGCGTAATTCTATCAAATTCTATTATTGTTTATTTAAGCAGTAATTACTGGGCAATGTTACTTTTCCCACCCCCCACTCCCCTGCCACCCGCTACCCGTAATAACCACTGAAGTGCCTGCGTAAGGTTGAATATCGTGAGCGCTGTTTGAACATACAATTTAGCTCGTAAGTAAATGACGTACGTCTAAAAAGTTATTTATTTTATTGGCAGGCTAATAATTTAGTTAATTTTGTCTAAACAGTAGATAATAAACTATATTTCCTTGCTGTGACATTTATTTTAGAGATAAAACTTGCCATTGAGTAGAAAAATTAAAATATTACTGAAAATAACGTAATTTTTGATAAGAAAATGTATCGAATGAAATTCTGTTAATCACGTTTTTGTCTTAATCACGGATAGATAAAAATCTCAAAAACATATATGTTTGGTTTCACATTTATCAGGTTTGTGGTTGACACGGCATATTTACAGAAAATCCCTTAAAAGTGGAGCCTGGGCTTTTATTCGCTATGACCACTCACGCACGTAACGCGCCGCGTTAAGATATCTGCGTGGAATCGTTCGGCAATTGTCGTAATGACGTCACGCGTTTTCGGCAAGGAATTTGGTGTGCCATAGCGAATAAGCGCCCAGCAGCCCGAGTCCATAACTTGGCTTCAATCGAATTCTCAGTATCGCAACCACTAATGCCTTGCGATAGAGTCGAATTTGCTATGAAAAAGGTGATAATCCGACTGTAGCCAAGTTCTGTAATTGGGCTACTGGTCTTAACAACCAGTGTCTCAGGACGTCGAGCGCAGTGCAAAACAAGATTTTCAAAGTTCTGGGTGGCACTGCAACTATTATGGGCAGACGTGACATCAGGCGAGCGACCTGCCCGCCTCGACACTCAAAGTAATAAAAAAAAGTATAGCGCATTAATTTTCTCGCTTTAGTGATCATTTAGTACATTTTTGGTCTTCGGTCATATTTTTTGGTTTATCCATTAATTTAATTTAAAAAAAAACGCCTGTTTCTATCACTATCCCAAATTTATTCTTAGCTCAGGTTGTACTATTATTTATTCTGTGGCTCAGGGCACAGCACCTAGGTAGGTCCTCTTATTACTAATGGAACAAGATAGGTAATCATATCATTACCCAATACAAAAACCAGAATGTTATACTATGTTGAACAAACATCCTGGTCGAAATTATAATAGTCCAATTTACAAATAATTAAGTTAATTCAATTCTGTTTGTGAGACTCTTTGTCTACATCTACACTAATATTATAAAGAGGAAAGATTTGGTTTTTTGTATGTTTGTATTTGTATTTGTTTGTAACGGATAAACACAAAAAATAAAGAACCGATTTAAAAAAAATATTACCTGTAGGAAGCTCAGTATCAGCAAATAACAGCAAAATTTAATTAAAAAATAGAAGATATTTCTTCGAAAATTGCAATAATATAACCGAAGGTAACAAAAATTTACACAGAAAAATGTGGATTACCTACTCGCTGTAAGGAATGACATGACAAGTTGCCATGTTGCCTCGGAAACGAAATGATAACAAGTCTGTCAAAATGTACCACGAGCGTTGCTGCCAAAGATTTTGAATTACGCTTACTAGCGTATTGCTGCTATACTTTTGCATTGGTTTTTAATATTTAAATATGATACTTCAAATAATATACTCCTTATAGTACTCATCATTACCCACAAAAAAGTCCGCGAGGCTATAAATCTGTTATAGTTAAGTCACAATAGCCGTTTTTTACCGAGTACGGCGAAGCAAGGAAAGAGTAATGTAGTTAACAGTATATGTATGTGGGTATGTGGATATTCCACCATAGCGTCGTCGCCTTTAATGGTCCAATTTTCGCAAGCACTCTTACATCCACACCAATATATAAAAGTGAACCGTTGTCTGTTTGTTTGTTTGGGGAGCTTTCACGTGATAACGGCTGAACGGATTTTGGTGAAATTTGGAATGGAGTAAGCCATCTCCATTCCAAATTTCACCAAAATCTGTTCAGTTCATCCCTGGAATAAAACATAGAATAATTTTTATCCCGGAAAATGGTAGGTTTCCACGGGAAAACTGGAAACTATTGCTTACTCGCTGTAAAGAAACGATATAGCAAGTCTTTCAAAAAACATCAAGAGCGTTGGTGCTATACCTAATTTTGCATTGGTTTTTAATATCCTAGATGAACATAGGATGCTTTTTTCACAATAACCTGTAGTCCGCGCGGACAAAGTCGCGGGCGGGTAAGTTAGTTAATAACATAAAATAAGTTTTCTGCGGATTTTTCATAGCTCCATGCTTCGCGTGCACAGCACATGAGCAGGACATCCCAACCCAATAGAGAATGGTAAACGTGTTAAAAAACCAACCGTGAGAACTTGTACTATTATTTAATCTGTGTTGTAGGTACCGCTTCAAAATGTTAACAAGAAGAAGGCAAGAAGATTTAAAAAAAGAAGCCTCTTTTATTAAAGGTTATGGAAGGAGGCGAGTGCTAACCGGTACATTTATTTAGTCTGTTCTAATCTCAGATCGATCGATCAACAATTCTAATTCACACCTGGGATTTAATGCTGTGTAAAAGTAATACGTTTGAGATGCGGCTGACTTCAATAGGTGTTTGGTGTAGCATGCCACAGAATAGTAATTACTTACGATTGTTGCATGTCGATTGTTCTCTGAAGTACCTATTCGAACAAGTGTGAAAGTCATGTCGATTATAGTTTTTGATTTGCGTACCTTCGAGTAGTTTCGTATCGAAATCAACAGAATATTTTGCAAGCGTTATTAGGTATAATAACGCTTGCAAAACGCAAAGAAATATCCACAGCACACACGAATTTACTTTCTATTAATTATTTTAACCAAAAACCTACTTAAAACGGATTTTAGTTAAAAAACTGCAAAACCGATTTTCATGAAATTTACGGGATCGCCCCAAAGATCCGTATATCCCCCGTGTTCCCCGTTCCGTTGTTCCCCGTGACATATTGCTTGGCATTGCCAGTAGTACTAGGCATGGGAATTTACTCTCTCCAGTGCCACGGAAGAATTTTTAGGGCAGTAGGACCGTATTAGTTATCATATAGGGAAACCAGAGTTTTTCTTAATCGGACAATGACGCTACAGACGATTCAGTACTATTTCTTATGATGTGCTCCAGTTCCACAATTTCTCTGAGTAGCCACATCTAGATTATCTGTACCTATTAGTAGACCTATTGAAAGTGTATCAGTGTACCTTGACCGCGGCCGCATCCAACCGCAAAGCCGAGTGAAATGGGTAATCGATACGTCAACATGCGTTTGTTTAGTTAGATAGGGGTAAGTACAACTAGTTGTACTATTTGTTCTACGATATAACATGGATAAACTAGATTAAAGCTAAAAAACACGCCTGCCCTGCCAAAAAAGAACTTATGCCTCAAAATTATATACTGTTGGAAATGTTGGAGTGTGCTTATCAAGGCTTTCAATTTGATACCCATATTGTAAAACTAGCACATGCCCGCGGCTTCTCACGCGTGGTCATTTCTGTAGGTTAATAGTACTCTTTGTGTTATTCCAGGACCTAAAATACCAATATACCAACATTTGATCAAAATTTCTTCAGCCGTCAAAAATATTTTTATCGATTGCTCGGCTTCTACTCATCGGATTGAGTACCTCAGTTTTTAAGTCAAAACATAAGTTATCCAACAGTAAAAACCGCACCACAATCGGTCCAGTAGTTTTTACGTGATGCGCGAACAAACATACAGACAGACAAACAGACGATTTTTTTTAAATGTTATATTCTTGTTCAGCAGCTTATTTTATGTACCCTAGACCATTTCATTTTTAATTATATTCTTTGTACAGACTTTTTCGTTCCTATTGCTTTATCATAAGTATATATGAATATGAATTTATTTTTTTTCGCTTTTGAAAACGGAGCAAATCTGTCGCCGTATAGAACAATACCAAAAAAAAAACCTCGGGGTATATAAGGATTCTAACTATACCCCATCCGTCTAAATCTGTTCAGGCGTTTAAAAGTTATGGTGGAGTAAAGAAACTCACATACATAAATACATACATACATACAAACGTACATGTATCCTAAAATCATTACACTCCTTTTTTGGGCAGTCGTGTAAAAAAGTCCAATTTGTTCTACTGATCAGTATGCCATATTGGATTGGAAGTAATTTTATAGTGGCCGTCCATGTAGTTCGCCGATAGAACAAAATGGACATAAAAAAAAACAATTTGCTCTACATAAGAGTGGAGGGAAGTGGGGGAAGGGCTGGGAACGTTGGCTAAGGTCACTAAAAACTAAAATTACAGCATGGCAGCAATGTGCCTAAATAAAATAAATAAAAAACATTAAAAAAAAGATTTTATGCAGTAGCCATGTCATGGTGAAACTTAGAACGGACTATCACAATTAAATGCGCATATAACATTTCGTGTCTGTGCTGTTTACCGTTGTTTTACGTTGAGATCCTAGTCACAACCCAACACTGAGTACAGCAATCAGATCATGGTAAAACTTAAAACCGGCTATCATAATAAAATGCGTACCTACACAAAATTTCGTGTATGTGCTGTTGGCCGTTGAAATTTCATTTATCTGTTTTTATTATTTATCGCTTATCCTGGATGGCGAATCAGGCCTTATTTACCTTAAAGATGCATTGTCACCGGGACTGAACCAACATGTAAATCTTCAACTCCGTAGGATGAGAAAATCTAAATGTTAACCCAATAATTAGCCGCATGCGGATGTCTACGGGACTCTCACTGTAATGAGAGATCCAAATGACCTGACTCCATTTAGTTCCACTCTCTCGGATTATATGTATTGCTTAGATAGGAAAAACAATTAACAACAACAAAGACAAGATCAATTGCTTTTATTGCTTAGATACGAGGAGACAATATCGAGTGCTTTTATTGCTTAGATACGAGGAGACAAGATCAAGTGCTTTTATTGCTTAGATACGAGGAGACAAGATCGAGTGCTTTTATTGCTTAGATACGAGGAGACAAGATCAAGTGCTTTTATTGCTTAGATACGAGGAGACAATATCGAGTGCTTTTATTGCTTAGATACGAGGAGACAAGATCAAGTGCTTTTATTGCTTAGATACGAGGAGACAATATCGAGTGCTTTTATTGCTTAGATACGAGGAGACAAGATCAAGTGCTTTTATTGCTTAGATACGAGGAGACAAGATCGAGTGCTTTTATTGCTTAGATACGAGGAGACAAGATCAAGTGCTTTTATTGCTTAGATACGAGGAGACAATATCGAGTGCTTTTATTGCTTAGATACGAGGAGACAAGATCAAGTGCTTTTATTGCTTAGATACGAGGAGACAAGATCAAGTGCTTTTATTGCTTAGATACGAGGAGACAAGATCAAGTGCTTTTATTGCTTAGATACGAGGAGACAAGATCGAGTGCTTTTATTGCTTAGATACGAGGAGACAAGATCAAGTGCTTTTATTGCTTAGATACGAGGAGACAATATCGAGTGCTTTTATTGCTTAGATACGAGGAGACAAGATCAAGTGCTTTTATTGCTTAGATACGAGGAGACAAGATCGAGTGCTTTTATTGCTTAGATACGAGGAGACAAGATCAAGTGCTTTTATTGCTTAGATACGAGGAGACAAGATCGAGTGCTTTTATTGCTTAGATACGAGGAGACAAGATCGAGTGCTTTTATTGCTTAATAGATACGAGAAGACAAGATCGAGCGCTTTTGTTGCATACAAAAGCGCTAATAAAAGATATAATAATTTAGTCTCGTAGATACAAGGAGATAAGATCAAGTGCTTTTATTGCTTAGATAAGAGGAAACAAGATCAAGTGCTTTTATTGCTTAGATACGAGGAGACAAGATCGAGTGCTTTTATTGCTTAGATACGAGGAGACAAGATCGAGTGCTTTTATTGCTTAGATACGAGGAGACAAGATCGAGTGCTTTTATTGCTTAGATACGAGGAGACAAGATCGAGTGCTTTTATTGCTTAGTTACGAGAATACAAGATCGAATGCTTTTATTGCTTAGATACGAGGAGACAAGATCGAGTGCTTTTATTGCTTAGATACGAGGAGACAAGATCGAGTGCTTTTATTGCTTAGTTACGAGAATACAAGATCAAGCGCTTTTATTGCATAGATACGAGGAGATAAGATCAAGTGCTTTTATTGCTTAGATAAGAGGAAACTAGATCGAGTACTTTTATTGCATAGATACGAGGAGACAAGATCAAGTGCTTTTATTGCTTAGATACGAGGAGACAATATCGAGTGCTTTTATTGCTTAGATACGAGGAGACAAGATCAAGTGCTTTTATTGCTTAGATACGAGGAGACAAGATCAAGTGCTTTTATTGCTTAGATACGAGGAGACAAGATCAAGTGCTTTTATTGCTTAGATACGAGGAGACAAGATCGAGTGCTTTTATTGCTTAGATACGAGGAGACAAGATCAAGTGCTTTTATTGCTTAGATACGAGGAGACAATATCGAGTGCTTTTATTGCTTAGATACGAGGAGACAAGATCAAGTGCTTTTATTGCTTAGATACGAGGAGACAAGATCGAGTGCTTTTATTGCTTAGATACGAGGAGACAAGATCAAGTGCTTTTATTGCTTAGATACGAGGAGACAAGATCGAGTGCTTTTATTGCTTAGATACGAGGAGACAAGATCGAGTGCTTTTATTGCTTAATAGATACGAGAAGACAAGATCGAGCGCTTTTGTTGCATACAAAAGCGCTAATAAAAGATATAATAATTTAGTCTCGTAGATACAAGGAGATAAGATCAAGTGCTTTTATTGCTTAGATAAGAGGAAACAAGATCAAGTGCTTTTATTGCTTAGATACGAGGAGACAAGATCGAGTGCTTTTATTGCTTAGATACGAGGAGACAAGATCGAGTGCTTTTATTGCTTAGATACGAGGAGACAAGATCGAGTGCTTTTATTGCTTAGATACGAGGAGACAAGATCGAGTGCTTTTATTGCTTAGTTACGAGAATACAAGATCGAATGCTTTTATTGCTTAGATACGAGGAGACAAGATCGAGTGCTTTTATTGCTTAGATACGAGGAGACAAGATCGAGTGCTTTTATTGCTTAGTTACGAGAATACAAGATCAAGCGCTTTTATTGCATAGATACGAGGAGATAAGATCAAGTGCTTTTATTGCTTAGATAAGAGGAAACTAGATCGAGTACTTTTATTGCATAGATACGAGGAGACAAGATCGAGCGCTTTTCTGTGGACTCCACGTAAGCTTTCGTAACTAACCCAGCCAAATACTTAGGAATAGGTCACAGAAAACGGCAATAGCGCCCTGTCGTACTGTGACCAACCACTTGAAAGAGTGTTTTCATGTTTTAATGGGAACAGCTTTAGATATGGGTTGGATACCACTGACATCATTAGGTCACCCTTCAAATGCTGCGCGCAATGATATCGCCGGTTTTTCCGTACTTAACTCGTCAACACCCATACATAGAGTCTACATTATCTATGTCACACACATACATATCAGTCAGTATAACTCATGCAGGTAAGCCTGAGGTAGGTGTGTAATAATTATACACTGGCCTTCAAAACTTAGTCCCAAACTTTTAAAATTTAATTTTTCCT
The DNA here is from genome assembly GCA_946251855.1 of Alsophila aescularia. NCBI lineage: Eukaryota > Metazoa > Arthropoda > Insecta > Lepidoptera > Geometridae > Alsophila > Alsophila aescularia. The sequence continues at coordinate 45,852,679 of OX276378.1, forward strand.
ACTCTACAAAAGTCAGAATTTTGAAATAAAAAACATTTATAGCAAATTTCATCAACTTTCTTTTAAATTATAGTATATTTTACATTAGTAACGTTTTTAACTTAAAAAAAGATAAAACCCAAATAATAGATGTCTGACCGTTCGCGCATCACGTAAAAAACCTGGACCGTTTGCAATGCGATTTTCACTGTTGGATAGCTTAGGTTTTGACTTAAAATCTGTTGTATCTCAATCTTATGAGTAGGAGCCACGCAATTTAATAAAAAAACTATTAATTTTATATTTGTGGTAGGTAGGTACTAATTTTTGAAGGCTAGTATTTTTTTAGTGCTTTAGCAGCCTACGAAATCTAGCGAGACCGATTTCTTGACGATCACTGTGTGTAGAATATAATAATTGAATTTGAAAAATTGATTTGTTATTGCGTATCGATGTTATAATACAAGTTGTCAGCAAGTTATGTTAAGTTATGTTATGTATTCTTCATTGTATGTATCTAATGGTACTTATATGTATACTCATTTTTATTATCTCTTTTAGGAATTGAATTTTAAAAACAACCTTCCTAGTGCCATTAGTACTCAGGGAATGTGTCCTTCAAATTTCTAATCTCTAGGTCCATTGGTTTAGGCTGTGCGTTGTCTGTCTGTCAGTCACAGTCACTGGATATAAATATATTTGTAGATGTAAAAAGATTATAATGTATTGTTATTGTAATGCGTTACGTTACTACCATAAACTGAACTAACATAACGCCGCCGCTCATGTAAATTACATGCATTGATGCGCGTATGTTACAGAACCACTGGCTTTCTAGTGCACGCGCTACGAACAATAGTTTTTAGATATGGAGTCGCGGGTTGATTCAATCACTGGAATAATAAGCAATACGCAAACCGTAGTGCTATTATAACTAAAATACTAGTTAGTCACTACAGAAAACTAAAAGACTAGTTTGTGCCAACAGAATTCAAAACTCTTCAGAAACTTTTTACTCCAAAAACTACTCGTATCTGATAGGTATCCCGGAGATGAGGCATCGGTAAGTAGGTAGCTACTGTTTTTGTTCACATAATCATAAGATAATAACTCTTATGATTATGTGAAAAAAAAAACATTCAAAAACAATTTTGAAATGTACAAAGTCCTTTCATAAAGCTTTTGTTATCGGCAAAACCCAAAAGGAAGGGTTAAATATGTCCTTAACTTAGATATTTTTAACCTTTCCTTTTGGGTTTTCCGATATGTCAGCAACAAAGTGATTCAGCTCATAAACTAAATTAAAATTTGGATTATTGGCTGCGCCCGCGGCTTTGCGTGATCATTTTTCTGAGATTAAAGTATCCAATGTGTTATTCAAAGCCCAAAAGTGATGGCCTAACGGTTCTATAGTGCAACTTAGAATCCAACGATAGCGAGGGTTCGATCCTTGGCTCCGCAGCAATGACTTTTCTAAGTTATGTGCGGTTTTCCATCGCTCCGTGCTTCGGATGGCACGTTAAGCTGTCTGTCCTAGCTGTTATTGATTAATAGCAGTCGTTAAGCCATGTCAGAGGCCCTCGGGCGGCTTGATTTACTCTGACACCAGAGGCCAGCACTACCTCACACGACAAACAAACAGCTCAAAAGTAGGTATCTCCATCATCAAAATTAGATCAGATGTCAAATATTTTTTTTATCAATAATTTGCTCTGTTTATTCTCATCCTTTTGAGACACAAAGTATAGCAGACTTTAAGCCAAACTCTAAGCTATCCCAAAGCGAAAACTGCATGTCTATCGATCCAGTAGTTTGTAAGTGATGCGAGTGCATATACACACAGCAGACAGACATAAACCATTTTATAAATAGTTATATTCTTGTTCAGTTGCTTATTTTATTTTATGTCCGCTAGTAATTTTTTAGTTACCTACCTTCTTTGTAGAGACTTTGTGTTAACTACTGTTTTATTATATGTAGGATGGATTCTACACTACGGATTCTATTTTTTTAATTCTACACTACGGATTCTATGTTTTTGATTCTACACTACGGATTCTATGTTTTTGATTTTACACTACGGATTCTATGTTTTTGATTCTTCACTATGGATTCTATGTTTTTGATTCTATACTATGGATTCTATGTTTTTGATTCTACACTATGGATTCTATCTTATGCTAACTTATATCATCGAATTTCACCAATATCGGATCAATGATTCGAAATTTATCGTAGAACAAACATACATAAGTACATACATACATACCAACGCGATCCGTTCAAGACTTCAAGTTGATTTAGAAACCGAGCAAACGTGATTTTTGTAAATTAGATTCTGACAAAATAAACCTATGCCTTCGCATCTATTAGCTACAGAGAGAATCGCTGATCAGGCTTTGTGGATTCCACACTTACGCACACAGTAACACAAATCTGTCAGATAACGCACAGTAGGTACGTACCTATATAATATGTATAGCTTTGAGCAAACAACTAGTACAGGTATAAAGTAACGAAACGTGTGACACGATAAAATGCTACTGCAAAACAATGAAGGATTTGCCATAATTTTTGGCAGTCAAAAATAGTAAATAATTATTTTTTGCATGGAAGATATATGTGTATATAAATATGATTAGTGTTGTCATAAAGTTTTTTTAACGTTCCAGTGTTACGTAATTACCTGTGTACTCGTATGTGCCTAGTTGTGTGTAGTTGGTAAGCTTCAAGTATACTTTTATACACCCTCAGAATTTCAATAAGGTGACACAAAAGTAAAAGTTTTTTCTATCTGTTCAATTGGTTCACATATAACTACATACTTTGAATATAAAACCGTCAGTGTATATACTGAAGACTCTATTTGGTTATTTTACCTTGCATAATGGACAGCATACGGCAAAGGCGAAAAACAACAGCATAATAACAAAACAATAATCCATACCATACTAGAGTTACAGTACATATACAGTACCTACTGTTATTAGAGGTACAGTATTTATTTTTGTAAGGTAACTCGTTTTGATAAATCAGGTTAACATAGTTATACTTTGACAAGGGTTCAAAAACGAAATGACATTTAGCAAAGCTTTTGCAGTGACAATATTTATAAAGTGTCACCAAGCCTGACTTGCATTTGTGGTGGCAGTCTGAACAATCTCATAAATCAACATAAATTCGTCGTTCGCTTATACTCTAACTTATTCAAGAACTAATAAATAAAAAAAAACATACATACAGCCGAACATATAACCGTCTCCTTTTATGAAGTCGATTAAAAATGAATATCTTTCTTGAATAGCCTTCGACATTAAACCTCCTATCTAGTGCCCCTAGCAAAATCATCATCAACAGCCTGTTTTCGCCCACTCTGGTCATAGGCCTCTCACAAGGCGCAACACTGATTCCGATCTACGGCTTTTCTCATCCAAGCGCAGATCGCCGTTCCATCTAGCCGCTGAGCGTCCTACACTAGTTTGCCAATTCGCAGTCTCCACTCTAGAACTCATCAACCCCATCGGTTATACGACAAATGTGAACCCATTTTCACTTTAACTTGATTACTCTGATGTGGGTTACATCAAACCTAGGTACCTAGTAAAGTATTCGGCTGAAAATGTGTAATATTTGCCTTATGGCTGTACCTGGTGGTGTAAAGCTATAACTGGATGGTGGCCCGGACTGGGTCAGAAAAGTGTCGGTCATTCAATGCGGCAGTGGGCCGATGACGTGATAAGATAAGGGCAGCAAGGCACGCTTCGGCGTGAGTGGTGAAAAGCTGTGGCGAATGGCAGAAACAAAGGGAGCCGTAGGTACTGCAGACCTGAATTAGAGTAAGTACTTAGTATCGAAATATTTACACTGGCAGAATTATTAACATTTTTGTTTTTTTACCCGACTGAAGAGGGCTATGTGTTTGGGTTTTATGTATGGTTGTTTGTTTGTTTGTACGTTTCATAAGCGCATCCTACAGCCTAAACGGCTTGATGGATTTTGATAAATGAGGTATCATTGGATTCGTCTTGATCACAAGAGTGCTATGGGATATATGAAGTGTCAAGAAAACTAATATGGCGGCTTACAGGTGCCATATTATATTTCCGCCGGAACAAAAAAATACCTAAACATATCGAGTGAGGTATCAAAATACAGGTCTTTAAAAGATCATTTCATAAATATATAAACAGTAGCAATTTTTGAAATGCTTGTGTCTAAATTTTCAATTTTTAGTTATTCAAGTTAATGTAAATACTATAGTCTAATGTGCAATTGCAACTATTAAAGTAAAGTTAAATATGTAAGTAAAAAATAAACATTAAATTTATGTAAATACTTGCTGCTCCCTGCAAGTATTTACATAAATTTAATGCTTATACCCTGGATTAAATATGTTAATCCAGGGTATAAGCTACTCCCGTACCAAATTTCATCCAAATCCGTTCAGCTGTTTAAGCGTGAAGAAGTAATAAAAATAAACACACACACCCTTACATACATACAAACTTTCGCCTTTATAATATTAGTGTGATTATATTTGCGGGCGTCAGCTCGTATTCAATCATTTTGTTTGCAGTCGGGTTTTTTGTATTTTTATAATAATTTTACTTGTGTTTATTCATAAAGTGATTGTGTATAAACTGGATTTATTTTGAAGTCTTATTTGCTGTATGTGAAGAGTCGATCTTTTTTAAACGTTCTTGATGTAGTTTAAGAATATTTATATTCCATGATGTACCTTATTCCACATATTTTATTTATTTTTGCATTTTCGTCCTTATTCAATAACGTACTATCTAAAGAAAGTCTGGCAGAGATTAGCGATAAGACCGCCCAATGTAACTATTTAGTATAAATACTCTCCAATGTTTCTCATGAATTAGCAGGAGTTCGATACTACTGGTTCTTTTTCTTATGTGATATCTGTGAAGAGGCAAAAATGCGCTAATTCACGCCGGTCACCACAGGAATGAAGCAAGGAACCATATCACGGTCACGCACTCATTCTGTATTTCAAGAGATGGTCGAACGTCCGCTCCTCCATGCCGCATCACATGCTATTGTGAACCAAAAAATCTATATTTTTGGTTATACTTCCGCGATGGCTGGTTCAGACATAATATAAGACTATTCGCATGAAGAATAATAAATAATTTCTAAACCGTGCCGTAAAAATCCAGTGATTTTACTTAGAACTAACCTGTGTTGTGCAACGTGTCCAGCTACGGGAGAAATCTTCGTCCTACCTTTGGAAGAGAGATCCTGTGCAGTTTAAGCAACTGGTGTTGAATTGGTACGCACAGCCTTTTACATTAACATATAGGAAAGAGTCAATTTTGCCGGCCTTCCCTGTTAACCGCATCCATATTTTCAAACCCGCATATGAGACACCCCATTTTGTCGGGACCAGCCCCACGCTCTCTCCGGTGGGAACATTTAATTTTCTATTATTGACGGCCGTCCAGGCCTGATTTCCCACCATATTATGGTCCTTCTTAGTCGGATCTCGACAAAAATTAGTGATTCAAAGTTGTAAAACACATACGCCACACGACGCCATATTGTCATTCTACTGCGTAGTTGCGTACACGCCACATATTTAGTTCATTCATAGTCTACTATTAGAAACTTATTAACCTAATAGGTATTTATAAAGTTCCTTTAGTCAACCGCATTGATTTACTGTCCGTATTTACCTATAAAAACTATTAAACGTCTTCCAAGTTTCGTTATCTCTGTTCAATACCTACGACATAGGTATTTTACCCCGCCGCTATGGCCACGTTAGCGAACGAACAAAAATTGAAGCTGTTAGAAAGTCAAAGAGAATTATATTTTGCACGCATTCAAATAATTTACGATTCAAATAACTCACGCTGTGATTTAAATAATTCTGAATCACTTGAGGATTTTCTTTGCTCAGTTGAGAGCTTAGAATAGATTAGAAATGACTTTCAAATTACCGTGAAAGAATACAACGGTGCATTGATAAGAGTAGATAAGGAAGCCGTACCTGACAATCAGAGTTGGCTGTCATTTGAAAACATGTATTGTCGTATTAAAAGAAAAATATCTTTATATACTTCTATCAACGCAACAGAAACTAAACCTATATCGGGTAAATCGCCTAATATAAGATTACCCCCAATAGAAATTCCTCAGTTTAATGGTGACTTAGACCAGTGGTCTTTTTTTCACGCGACATTTCATAACGCTGTTCATTTAAACGCATCTTTTACTGATACGGAGCGAATGTTAGTTATTTAGTAGGTAAACTCACTGGTAAAGCAAAATCAATTTGCATCGGTATAGTTCCTTGTGCAGAGAACTATAATACCATTTATAACGCACTTATTTCAAAGTATGAAGATAAACGCAGTCTAGCTGTTTCATTTTTGAATACAATGTTTACATTAAAATCTGTTACAACCGCAACCGCAAACAATCTTGAGTCCTTTATAGACCAATTTTCTAAAGCATTATCTGCTTTAAATAACCTAAACTTACCTGATCTAAGCGATTTTGTTATTTTGTACACCCTGTTACAAAAGCTGGACAAAGAAACATCCCGTTTATTTGAAATGGAAAACAGAGGGAATGAAATACCTACTCTGAGTCAGTTAATTACTTTTGTCCGCGATCGCATCAAAGTTTTAAACCGAAACTCTGATCTTAAAGGCACGGGTTCAAATCCCGCCTCTTACAACGCAAAACCGCAAAATATTACCGCGACTAGAAATAATGTACGTTCTTTTGTTGTCCATAACAACAAACAAAATAATAACACAAAGAACTGTTCCTACCAGAACACGACCACTTGTATTTATGTCAACATTTTTTAACTTTAACTCCCCGCGAACGCTTTGAGATAGTTAAAGCGTATAATGCATGCGTAAGGTGTCTTAGCATTAAACACACGGCACATTCATGCCATTCTGCAAAAATGTGTAAAATTTGCAACCAAAAGGGTCATAACAGCCTTTTGCATTGGCTCGATACTGTTAAGGACACCGCTCAAACCGGTTCCGCACGAACGCATAGTTCTTCGCTACATAGAAATGCTTCATTTAATAGTGTGGGAGCTAACGGTAAAGAAAACTTACCTGATTTGACTTTTTCTAAGTCAATCGATAAGGTTGTATCTTATTGTAGTGTGAGTGCAAACGCACATTCTAGTCACACGCAGAGATCGCAGAATGTTTTATTAGGTACCGCCCTTGCTAACGTAAAACATAATGATGGGTCCCTTAGAAAAGTACGTTTTATGCTTGATAACGGATCTCAAAATCATTTCATAACTAAACAGACCTGCAAGCAGTTAGGTCTCCGCATCTTTAATGATTGTTCCGATCGTAGTGTAATGGGAATAGGCAGTAGCTCGCAGACTATATTAGGAATTACAAACCTAACGTTATACTCGCGACTAGATCCCAACTTTTGTTTACAAATACAACCCCTGGTTATCCAGAACATTTCTGATAATCTTCCTAGTTGTTATTTGGACACTTCCGCTGTCACGTATTTGTGTGACATACCTTTAGCCGACCCGCGATTTAATGATCCCGCACCTATAGACGTACTGTTGGGTTCCGAAATATTTGCTGAAATCTTGCAGCCTGGTAAAATACTCGGACCGCCTGGGTATCCGGACGTCTTAAAAACAGTCTATGGGTATATAGTGATGGGCTAAACGGCATCACTACCCTCCGATAATTATAATACGACGCGTAAACAAAATAACCGCACCTTCTTCACATCGAGTGACGAATCAATCGAAGCGTTAGTTTCGAAGTTTTGGCAGCTCGAGTCTGTACCGACTAAAACACATAGGTCTAGAGCTGACCAAGAATGTGAAGAATTTTATGTGTCTAATACACACCGTGATCCTACATCCGGACGTTACGAAACCGCTCTGGCCTTTTCGCAACCACCGACTTTGTTAGGGAATTCCTTAACAACCGCTACACGCCGCTATTCTTATCTAGACCGCAAGTTCCAGAGAAAAAAAACTTTGAAAATTGAGTATGACAAAGTAATGACTGATTATCTGAAAAATAAGATTGTGTCCCCCGCACCCGCTTTAAATACTGGTTATGAATATTACATCATCGCTCATCACGGCGTCAGTAGGCCAGACAAACCTTTACGACTTGATTTCGACCCGAGCATGAAAACAAGTACGCAAATTGCTTTAAATGATGTTTTAGACTCCGGGCCAAATCTACAGGCAGATTTGACCGCGATAATTTTAAAATTTCGACTTTTCCCTGTCGCATTAACCGCAGATATAAAACAGATGTTTTTACAAGTAGGCATACGCGAAGAAGACCCTTCTTAAATATTTTGTATAAATTTAACGACGATGACGACGTTAAGTTGTATCGATTCAACCGAGTTTGTTTCGGCTTACGCTCCGCGCCTTATCTAGCCATTCGTACAATAAAACAACTAGCTAAAGATGAAACTGACTTCCCGCGCGCTTCGGAAGTAGCCTCTAATGATCTTTACATGGATGATTTGGGCTCTTCGGTACGTACTGATTTGGAGGGAGTTCATTTAGCCCGCGACTTAATTTATTTATTCAAACGAGGAGGATTCGACTTAGTAAAGTGTATGAGTAACTCTTCTGATGTTTTGAACGCGATTCCGCAAGAAAACCGCTTATCCTCAAAAGTTGAATTTGATAAAGAGGATAATTTAAAGCTACTAGGCTTGATTTGGTCAGCTATTGATGATGAATTTTCCATCGCGCTTAAATTCAACTCGCAAACCAAGTGCACTAAACGCTTAATGCTCTCCACAATAGCGAAGTTGTGGGATATAAACGGATTTTGTGCACCTGTAATATTATACGCAAAACTTTTAATCAAGGCTCTTTGGATAGCCAACATTGGCTGGGACGACCTACCTCCGCATGATATTTGTGTCGCTTGGAATCGGTTTCTAAGCGAACTGCCCGCGCTAGAACAATTCAAAATACCGCGCTTTCTAGGTATTGTCCCCGACTCTCGCTTCATTTTAATCGGTTTTTCTGATTCTAGCCAGAAAGCGATGGGAGCAGTTATATACCTTTGCGTACAAACCACGTCTGGACAAAATAAGATTAACTTGATTTGTGCCAAAAGTAAAGTCGCGCCGCTTAAAGTTGTTTCTTTAGCCCGCTTAGAGCTCTGTGCTCTTTTATTACTTTCAAAACTATTTCGATTCGTTATCGAAACGATTTCTTCTCGCTGTCAAATTGATGACTTTTTCACATTCACCGACTCCACGGTGGCGGTGGTGGGTGGTGGTTTACATTGGGTACATTCCACACCGCATCGCTTCGACAAGTTCGTTGCAAACCGTATCGCTCAAGTTCAAGAAAATCTTGACCCTAAACATTTCTTCCACATAGATGGAAAGCTTAATCCTAGCGATTGTATAAGCAGGGGACTTTCTCCGGCTCAATTGCTGAATCACCCGCTATGGCTTCACGGTCCGCCTTGGGCTAGTGACAACGTGGATACGTGGCCTATAAACCGATTCACCTTCGATCCCTCAGCTGATGAGAAGCTGTTGGAAATTAAAAAACACGTAAATATTTTCATCAGTACCGATGAACAACCGTATTTTCTTTGAGCTCTGGCTAAGAAAGTCTCTTCTTGGTCAAAACTTCTCTGCATAGTATATATTAAAATATATATTAAATATATAAATATATATATATTTATTTATAAAATATATATATATTTGGGACATTTCCACACCAATTATCTAGCCCCAAACTAGGATACCCTGTGCTATGGACACTAGATAACGGATAAACATACATAGATAAGAATATTACATCCATGACTCGGAAACAAACATTTCTACGCGTGTAAAGCGGCGTGTTTTTTTAATTTATAGTGGTCTATTTGTACCGCTTTTTGGGAAAAATACCACGTTCCAATAGAATGCTTTTTCATTTACATTATGCAGAAACTGCTGTAGTGAAAACTCTTCAACAACAATATTTCAAACAAGATATAAACGCTCTCTCAAACAACCGCAAAGTTTCGAAATCGCTCATACCGCTTTCTCCATTTTTAGAAAATGGTTTAATACGCACCGGGGGGCGTTTAGAAAAATCTTCGCTTAATTTTGACGGAAAACATCCGATACTACTTTCAAAAAAGGATCATATTGTTGATATTTTAATTGATTATTATCACCGCAAACACTTACACGCTGGACCGCATTTATTGTTATCATTATTGAGACAAAAATTCTGGATAGTTTCCGGACGCAGCACAGTGAAACGACGCTTTAGACTTTGTAACAGCTGTTTTAAAGCTAGCCCGCGTACAGAGGCGCCCTTTATGGCGAACCTCCCCGATCCCCGCGTAAAGCAAGCCAAACCTTTCCTCAATACGGGCGTAGATTATGCAGGCCCAATAAATATATTGATAAGCAGATACCGCGGTGCACGCAAGGAAAAGGCTTACATTTGCTTGTTTACGTGTCTTGTGACGCGTGCAGTACATTTGGAGTTAGCTGTAGACTTGAGCACAGACTCTTTTTTTCCGCGCTTTTCGCCGTTTCATATCGCGACGCTCTAATTGTTTTGAGCTTTTCTCTGACAATGGGGGGAATTTCTTGGGAGCCCAACTAGATGAGCCCAACTAGCCCAACTAGATGAGTTGAATGGATTTCTTAAATCCAAAGCCTTTTGTGGTGCCTTTTCGGAAGAAACCGTTTCTCAAGGCATTTCTTGGCATCTAAATCCGCCTAGCGCTCCGCATTTCGGAGGCATTTGGGAAACCAATGTCCGAAGCGTAAAATTAATTTTAAAACGCGTAATCGGTGAGGTTTTGCTCACTTACGAGGAGCTACTTACCGTACTAACTCAAGTAGAGGCTCTACTGAATTCCAGGCCCCTCACTTATATTCTCACTCCAGATCCCGCAGAAACTGAAGCTCTAACACCTTCTCAGTTTCTCACTCTCGGTCCGCTTAACTCTTTTCATTCTGATTTGCACTTTAAACTTACCGCATCCGTAAATTTAGTCCGCAGTAAACATTTGACCGATCAGATTGTTCAGAGATATTGGAAACGTTGGAGGCTAGAGTATTAAAATACTTTAAAAACCCGCGCTAAATGGAATACTAAGTCTAATCCGGTGACAAAAGGAACAGTAGTTCTTATTAAGACTGAAAATTTACCGCCGTTGCAATGGCCGTTAGGCATTGTAGAGGATATACACCCTTCTACTGATGGCACAGTCAGAGTTGTAACGGTACGCACTAAAAATGGCAAGAATGTCCGACCTGTGGTCAAACTGTGTGTTTTACACTCGCAATAAATGTACCTCATTTACCCTCTCGCACACCTAAATAGGTTTACTCTTAGTTTTAGTTATTTTTATTAATTTGTCGAGTTCTGTCTCCTAATAGATGGACTGCTCCCGCATCCGCATCCTTATTTATTATGGATTTTTATTTTTTCATAGTCTCTGTCTCAGTATACCAACTGATGACTTCCGCATCCGCATCCTTAGTTATAGGGGAAACTTTAATTCCCTTATATTTTCTTGTTAGTTCTGGAGACCTCTTTATCTCCTGAAGGCCGGGGGGATGGTTCTTTTTCTTATGTGTTATCTGTGAAGAGGCAAAAATGCGCTAATTCACGCCGGTCACCACAGGAATGAAGCAAGGAACCATACCACGGTCACGCACTCATTCTGTCTTTCAAGAGATGGTCGAACGTCCGCTCCTCCATGCCGCATCACAATTGTGAACCAAAAAAATCTATATTTTTGGTTATACTTCCGCGATGGCTGGTTCAGCCATAATATAAGACTATTCGCATGAAGAATAATAAATAATTTCTAAACCGTGCCGTAAAAATCCAGTAATTTTACTTAGAACTAACCTGTGTTGTGCAACGTGTCCAGCTACGGGAGAAATCTTCGTCCTACCTTTGGAAGAGAGATCCTGTGCAGTTTAAGCAACTGGTGTTGAATTGGTACGTACAGCCTTTTACATTAACATATAGGAAAGAGACAATTTTGCCGGCCTTCCCTGTTAACCGTATCCATATTTTCAAACCCGCATATGAGACACCCCATTTTGTCGGGACCAGCCCCACGCTCTCTCCGGTGGGAACATTTAATTTTCTATTATTGACGGCCCCCCAGGCCTGATTTCCCACCAACTACATATTACTTATAATTTTTTCGTTGACCTAGTTTCTACAAAACTTGTACGTGGACTGAAATGACTATACTGGAATAATATTTTTGTGGAAGGGTGAGTTCTCGTCCCACACGCCGAGAAGGAATACGGGCAGAGTTTACTGATGACTGAAACATAGAAACATAGTACTCACAATATAACTGCTCGAAGAAGTGGTAGTTGCCATCTGTTCTACTATTTCTTCTACAATAGAACAAGTATGAAAAAATATTATTGGTTGTTCTATTAAAATTAGCAGGTGTTAATATAATAATATTCAGGTTCAAGGATCCTTGGTCAATCAATTAATGATGATAGTGATTGATGAGTTCAGCCATAAGGTCACCGACATTTACTGGGATGTGTGATGTAATCTCATTGAAGATTTGTAGCCAAGTGTGTTGTGAGTGTGACTCATTATATTTACAGCATAGGTGCCTGGTTAAGCTAAGGTACTCTAGCTATCTACTAATAGTAATACTCTACTAGAGTATAGATGTAGTCACACTTTATCTACTAATACTAATACTCTAGCTGTCTACTATTAATTAGTAGATACTCTACTGATAAATACTAATCTACGTGCGTAAATGTTATATTATGTTATATGTTGTCCGCCTTGTTAGTTTTTACCCGACTGCGGAGGAATATGAGTTTCCGTTATATGTATGTTTTTTGTAAGTTTATTTGGCGCATCCTATAGCCTAAATGGCGTGATGGATTTAGAAAAATAAGGTATCATTGGCTTCGTCTTAATCACAAGAGTTCTATAGGATATTATGAAGTGTCAAGAAAACTAATATGGCGGCTTACAGCTGCCATATTTTATATCCGACGGCACAAAAAATGTCCAAAACCTATAAAGTGAGGTACCAAAATGAAGTTCTTTAAATTTCCATTCCAAAAATATATAAGGAACGGGTTTTTAAAAAAAAAAGTGTTAAAGAAAAACCCGTCTTCGAACAAAAATGAAAAGAGGGAAGTCGTTTTTTTATAGTAATTTATTATCTAGGGCCATTATAGTGGTTGGAGATTGTTAACAAGCTAGGCTATAGTCAAAGTCAAAGTATTTGATTGTAAACTATCTGCGCCATGTGGCTTCACCCGCGTGGGCAGTGACAAAAAAAAAGGTTTTGATGGTCTCGATAATTATGGCTTTTTGATTTGAATAACATGTGTGGAAAAATTAAATCTCCCCACACAACTCAAAATATTCTAGCAAGAGCAAAGAGCATAGTTTTTGTCTTTATGTCCAAAAACTCATTTTTAAATCTTGTTATATGTACTTATAATATTTGATTCCACGTGTAAGGTGATCCACCGAATAATTTGCGTAGCGATTGCCTTTAGGGTTACAGAACATGCCTTGATTGACCAGTGCCCTGTAGGTAGTCCGAGAGGGCGAATGGAGACCACACCTTGCTTTAATTAAGTATTGCGTACGTAAATTACTGTACACGAGAGGATAGATAGGTACATGAAGTACTTCAACTTTACGTAAAACCTTATAATCTGAAATCGATAATTATAATGTCTGTCAACTATTTTACTAAAAGACCGAGATGTTCACTTAATAAAAGCGAGGCAAAATAAAACTATACAAGGAGGAAATTCTCCCTTGAACGTAGGGTTACTATTTAGAAATTTTAAAAGTCCTGACAAAAAGCCTGACACTTCAATAAAAGTCCGGACATTTTAGTCACAAAATCCAAACATGCGCACAGTTTTTTTTTTTGGAAGAATTTATGCTGTGGTTCTATAACTGACCTCTACAGCGTCACCGGGCGGGGCGCGTATGAGAAAGCGCTCCGCCGCAATGCGTGACGCAGAAGGCGCACGCCAAAGTTAAGATTTCGGTGACTTTCTCAAGGGCACTCAGGGGGTACGAACCTCAGCTGTTCGTACCCCCTGAGTGCCCTTGAGAAAGTCTGTCATCTAGACTGCGGGGGTCTGACTAAACACTCCTGGATCGCTAGTGTTAGTAGTGGTGGCTAGGAACCCTTTAAATTGTAGGTATGGTAGTAGACGCTCGGGCGAGTCATGCGTGACGCTCAAAACGCAAGTATATTTTACTCTTTCCGCGCATTCCCTGATGGACAATGGACTAAAGTGCACAACGGATTGTCTGTACCCTCGGTCAGGTCATAGTTATAGAGGATTTAATGTTTGTTAATTTTGTTAAGTTAATTGTTAAAAGCACTCTTTTTTTTTGAGATGAATGAGAGGTTAATAAAAGATTAAAGACTTATTTGATAGAACTTATATGTGAGTTTTATTACTCGTATTCCATCTAGGCCCAAAAACCTGGACAAATCAATAGGCTGGACAAAGTCCGGACAAAAGTCTAAAAGTCCGGACATGTATGGACAAATCCGGACGGATGGTAACCGTACTTGTACGACATAATCTTGAATGAATCCACGAAACCTGAACTTGTGTAATAAAAGCATTGTATTTTTTTGGAAATTGACAAATTATGTTTGCAGTACAAGCTTCAATAGATACGAAAAAGCCTCTATAAAGAAGATAATAAAAAACTAGCTTGAAAGCTTCAAAAAACACGCCTGCCCTGCAAAAAAATAACTTATACCAATAAATTAAGTATTCACTGTTGGATAAGGCCTTGAAATTGATACCCATATTGTAAAATTAAAAGAAAACATATATTTTTTCGCACCTTTAAAATACAGCCGCCATAATTACATTTAAAAAGAATAGTCTATGTTACTCGGGGGGATGTTAGGATTCTAACGATACCATACGTCTAAATCTGCTGAAATTCACATATATATAATACCTACATACATACATACATACAACCATAAATGCAAACATACATGAATCCTAAAAACATTACACTCCTTTTTTTGGGCAGTCGAATAAATAAAAACTTTTTGACGACTGAAGGAATTTTGATCAAATGTTGGTAGGTATATTGATATTTTAGGTCTTGGAATGGTATATCATAGAGTACTTTTAACCTAAAGAAATGGCCACGCGTGCAAAGCCGTGAGTACAGCTAGTAAGTAATAAAAGAAGAGTATCGAAGGTGGTAGATATTATGATGTAGCTTAATTTATAGAGGATATTAGCGTAATAAAATAATCGATTAATATCAACCATGGGCAATGTTGCATTTCATAAATGACGTGTTATAAAAGTTCATGGTCTAGGTACGCCAAGTGCCATCCCGTAATTCCATTAAAATTCCCAGACCCACATCACATTACTCTCTTGAAAGGATGCATTGTGGCCACAGGAATGTACTATCATTGATCTCTTTTGATGTAAACTCGAGGGGAAAAGTGTTTTTATGTTATTTTTTGCGATACGTTGATGAAACGACAGTTACATGAAATCATTTGTGCTCACAAAACTTGTTATTTTAGAGGTGCCATACAAATCAGCAGAGAACAACAGAAAGATTAGAATCATATATTTTTTTTAGGAAAGATATGTGCTGTTTATCTATAACTGACCTCTACAACGTCCACCGGGCGGGCGGTGGAGCGGGCGCGAAAAGGCTCCACCGCAATGTGGAAGATTGGTTATTTCTGCTGCGGTACCGTTTAAATGCGCTACTGAAAGTAAGCATACTGACATTGAGTATTTTGTCAGCTGATGGGATCTTGCTAACATAAGTAACATATGCTTTTGCACTCTATTTGAAGACTTTCAGATTATAGTTAGCGGGAACTGAAAACCCATTGCACAAGGTATCCCATTCTGTAATTGCTGTTCGCAATTTAAATTGCAGAAGTAAAAGATAAAAATGATCATGACATCTTTCACGTCACTAATTTGTGTATAACCTCCTTTTCTTTATAGTTAAGAATCATCTCGATCAAACCAGCTTAAGAACATTTAAAACCGCATCAAAATAGGTCCATTCGTTTGGGGGCTACGATGCCACAGACAGAAATACACGCACCCTAAACTTATAAAGTAAAGACGCCCTGGTTGTGTACCTACGTTTTTAGATCGTTGTTTTTTAATCTCGACAACTTTGATGGCGACTGTACCAGGCTACTAGTTCCAAACCAACATCGCATCATTTACTTGTCTTATCGTGGGATCTTAGTGCAGCGCTGAACTCACTGCTTGAAGTCATGTTCTATATATACTATACAATACAATACAATACAATACAATACAATACAATAACACTTTATACCTATCATATATTAAGCACGACTCCATCCTCCTCACTAATAATATAAGTGAAGCATTTTCTGTTTGTTTGGGGCATTTCACGCTAAAACGGCTGATTTTGATACTGATATACAACAGAGACCAACATCGGGTACTTTTTATCCCGAAAAAGGGAAAATTGCCACGGGAAAATTACGCTTTCACACCAAAACAGTTATGATGAAGTTTTAAATACAGGTAGGAGGTACTCTAGGTAATGTACAATACAGAGATCAACACAAGATACATTTGATCCGGAAAATTTATAGTTCACACAGGAAATCGGGAAAATTTTGGTAGATTGGTTTTATTCGCTTTCACATCAAAACGGCTAAACCAATTATTATGTCATTTTATATACATTCAGTCTGAAAACATACTTTTTCATACCACCTGCTTGACAATGTCCAAATCTCAACGAAAAGCAAGTCATTATCAGGGTGTCCACTTTCTGGAAAGTCAGGGAGAGTCAGGGAAAAATCAGGGAAGCTCAAGCTGGTCAGGGAAAGTCAGGGAAAACGAGGGGGTCACCTGGAAAGTTAGAGAAAAAAATAAATTTTACACTGTTTGCTCCACACTTTCTTGTAAAATGAGAGATATATTTCATGCTCTAGTTTGACTATGTTTTGTAATCATGTTTATTTGTTTCACTGAAAGAAATATCTTGAAATTTCCGCGCTCGCTTCGCTCGCGCCTTCATAATAATATTATGTGTTTAAAAACACACAGTAGGTCAATTATTAATATTGCTTTATTCACACAATTAAATTAGAAATAGCTCCAAATTCTTGCGCTCGCTACACTCACACCTTTGTTCTGTTATTGCCTGTTGAATGAAGGATAAGGCGGACCTTGTTTTCCTTTAGTTTTTAACAAACACTGCAAGAAATAACTAGCTACGCTCGCGCCTTGCTATTATTATTGGCTCCTCACGTCCACAAATTAGTTCGAAATTTTTGCGCTCGCTTTGATCGCGCCTTTGTAATATTACCTATTTTCGCTCGCTGAGGAATTCCATTCATGTCTAATTTTTACCAAACTTTTTCGAGCATTTTTTTTTAGAAAATTCAAAAAAAAGCTCAACTTTTTCGTGCTCCCTTCGCTCGCGCTTTTTTGGTAATGTTATGTGTTTTGCAAACAGAGAAGATCGATCGTAAACGTTATTTTTTAACCCCCCCGAACAAAGAGATGGGTGTTATAAGTTTAGGGTGTGTATCACTGTGTGTGTGTATCCGTGTGTCTATCTCTAGCATCGTAGCTCCCAAACGAATGGACCTATTTTGATGCGTTTTTTTTTGTTTGAAAGCTGATGTGATGGATATGGGTCTTAGCTATAATGGGGGGAAGAGGGGAGGGGAGTGAGACTCGTAGCTCCCAAACGAATGAACCGATATAGATGAGTTTTATTTTTTATTTAGGTTATCGAGATGGTTCTTAGCTATAATGAGGGAATTTGGTGAGGATCGCAGCTCCCAAACCCCACACGTAGGAACCGATTCTGAAGCGGTTTTTTATGTTTGAAGGCTGATGTGGTAGAGATGGTTCTTAGCTATATGAGTGAGGTAGGGGGGGGGAGGAGTTGTGAAGGGGGGAGTTGAGAAAAGGGGGGGGGGGTGAGAATCGTAGCTTCCAAACGAATGGACCGATTTAGCTGCGATTTTTTATGTTTGATAACTGATTTGATCGAAATGCTTCTTAGTTATGATAGGGGGGGGGGACAGGGGACAAGGGTTATATATTTTTTTAATTTGTGCTTGTTTTTACATAATTACTCTAATAAAAGTATAAGTAGTTCGAAAATTTTGCGCTCGCTACGCTCGCATCTTGATAATATTGCTTGTTTCGAACTCATAAAAGATCGACCGTAAACGTTCGTTTTTTCACATAACTAATAAAAATATAAGGAGCTGAAAATGTTAGCGCTCGCTTCGCTCGCGCCTTCTTGGTAATAATACATGTTATGCGCACATAGAAAATCGATCATAAACATTCTTACTGTTCACATATAAAAGTATATAAGTAGCTCAAAATATTAAAATAAAAAAGGGGCGCTGATTTATAAGCTAATTGCTAAGGCCAGTCCTGTGAACAAGAAAAGGCTGATGATGATGATGATCATTTGTTATGTGATTTGGAATAATCATTCATTATTACACAAATAAATATATCAGAAAGTTTTCGCTTCCTGTTTATGATTTTGTGTTTTGTCTTATCATTTTGTGAATTGGAATTTTATTTAAGATTTTATTTTAAAATATTTTCGATAATAAAATGAATAACAATATATGAAGGATAAGAAATGATTCATTATTTAGATAACATTATTTTTCGTTACTTTATGAAAAATGATGAATAACTTGCTATAAAATGAACATGGTTGGTCAGGGAAATTTGGTAAAATGGTCAGGGAAAGTCAGGGATAAGTCAGGGATTTATTTTAGATTTTCAGTGGACACCCTGATTATATTCCAAGGGATATAAAGTTATATGAAACTCCCAAGGAAACATATAATGATTTTAATTTGGAACCTTAAAATTCGAATGAAATCTCGCATAGATACGGGCATTGTAAAAAGAGTTTATTTGAAAATCGAACTGGCCACCATAGGCAGAACATAAAAAATAAGTATAATTACAAAAAAGCTTTTATGAGTTTTTTTTAAATACTTTCTCACTTTAGTTTTATGTTTTTTTAACTAATCGGGATGTGCTCGAAAGAACATAGGTGGAATTTTATGCGATAAATCTTGCAGTGTCTTGACATATCATTTCTACAGAACTTAAGTAATTATTATTCTGCGTTTTTTCAACATTGCATTTAAGCTAGAAAACCCCAGGTTAACAAATCAATTTAAAAAAAACATGAAATTGTAACTTCATTTCCTTCCTACAATGTTTAACCGGCCTTGTTGCCTGCCCGGTGAAAAAATATATATAATACAATGACGTTTCCGGTTTGGACGTCAAAATTGTCAACACAGTATACTTCCCACACAGTTTTTTAAACCAAAGGAGGTTGAATTACGCTTTCTTCCCACCCGGTTTTTTAAACCAAAGAAGGTTGAATTAAGCTTATGACGTTAAATCTTTTATGCAAGCGTAATTCAACCTTCTTGCGATAAACAGAATAATAATATAGACTGTGCTATAGACAAAATGGTACGTCAATATAAAACCTCTATACAAAACATTAAACTCGTAGCAAAGGGAATTTAATGCATAATAGTTTATGGAGGAAGATAGGGTATGTTAATTTATTTAATTGTTTTGCACAAAAATAGTGTAGGTACAAGGAAGGACTTAATGCTAAACAGCATTATCTACCAGTCATCCAGGTCGTAAAGGAATAATAGTACATAGGACGTGTTGGTTAAAGTATTTAACAATAAATACGAAAGAAACAAAGGTTTGTGTAAATAAAATATTTAGTGTAAGGAATTGTTGCTAAATATTTGTGCTAATATGGGACAATTGTTTCCCCGCACAGTGAAACAGCAGCAACATATCTAAATATATTGTTTTGTAATCTCGCTAGGCAGTAACAGATTGAAAATAATTCTTATTCAAAAGCCTAGTCTGTTACGTAATTGAAGGTATCTACAATATCTTGAAACATTATATTTATCACGCATAAGTACTTACTTGCCTACCTAATTAAGTGGATAAAATAATTAAAATCTCTAAGACTTGTTTCAAAGGTCATTAACAGTAACATAACCTATAAAACTTTGAAGCCTATTAACAATTATACCTGGCCTCCCCAAAAAAAAAAAAACTTAGATTAGTCTAAGTTTTTTTTTAAAAAAAAAAAAACATTCATTCATTCATCTTCATTTTCTGAGATTGTTAGCAATCTCAGGAAATGAAGCTGAATTACAAGCGATATTTTTTGTGTAAAGACGCCGTGAATTTGACTGACATAAAAGTATGTATGGGAGTTCGCCATTGTTCTTTAAATTGCAAGATTCCAGGACAAACAGAAATACATAGATAAACAGATAAAAAGCTTTTAATGAATAGGGCGCGATTGTAAAGAATGTGAAACAAAATACGGTCTTTGGCGTTATTTTAACAATTCCGTATTTTATCATTTTCAGGTTGTGGAGCGATAGGACGATTCATCTACGTGAATCTACACCCATCGTAGTGGAAATATTGAGAAAAAATAAATTATAGTTTAAAAAAATAATAGTTTAAAAAACTAAAAAACACGCTTTATATAGAAAACCAAACTAAAAAATAGAAACTCTGTAATTTTTATAAGATTATTAGTTTTCCCGCCCGGGGCTACGTCCGCGCGGACTACTGTTTGTCGCGGAAATTGGATCCTATTTTCGTCAAGGATGTTAAAAACCAATGCAAAAGTAGGTATAACCCCAATGCTCTTGTTTTTTTTGACAGACTTGTTAAATTTTTAATAGTGTAAATAAGAAAATAATATACCCTTGACGAGTATTTTAATGATAATCTACACTAATTAATATTAGTAAATTTCTTTTAATTAACAGTTTTTTGTTTGTTTGTTTGTAATGCATAAAAACAAAAAATACTGAACCGATTTTAAAAATTCTTTCACCAATAGAAACCAATAGAAACGGCCTAACGGTTCTGTAGTGCAATTTAGAATCCAACGATACCGGGTTCAAAACCTAGGCTCCGCACCAATGACTATTCTAAGTTATGTGCGGTTTTCCATCGCTTCGTGTTTCGGAGGGCACGTTAAGCTGTCGGTCCCGGATGTTATTGATTAATAGCAGTCGTTAAGCCGTGTCAGAGGTCCTCGGGCGGCTTGATAAACTCTGACATCAGAGGCCAGCACTACCTCATACAACAAACAAACAAACAAACAAACAAACCAATAGAAAGATACATTATCAGCGAGTAACATGGCCAGTATTTTATTTTCAAGAAATTAGAGGTCCTTACTAAAATTAATTGCAATAATGTAACCCAAGGAAGGTATCAAAAATACAGAACGGAATGACACGTTGCTATGGAAACGAAATAATAACAAGTCTGTCAAGTATCAACGTGAGTAATAATGCGAGACTATGGTTAAAAAACACCACAATCGTTGCTGCAATGAAAAGATTTTGAATCACGCTTACTGGCGTATTTTTTTAGAAGTTAGGACGCGTATAATTATTTTTATATTTACGAGGATACGGACACACTTTTTTTTTTGTGAAATGAAGAGGTCCGGCTCTTCAACACTATTGTTCCACAGAATGAGAAACCTGAGCCACGAGTATGCATACGCATAAAACGCAGACAAGGCAGTATTGAGTCAGTTGCTCTTCTCAGTTCCCTTAGCTCGACAGCTTTAATCTTTTGGACGTGATATTTCCAGTTAAAATTTGAATCTATTTTTAATCGACTTCACAAAAGGAGACGGTTATGTTTTCGAATGTGTTTTTTTATGGTTAATTTTGATAATTATGTTTTTGATTGAACTCCAGGTGGTCCCATTTAAATTGTGTCAAAATTGGTTCAGTAGTTTTTTCGAGAATAAATAGTTTTTTTTAGTAAATCCATTTGATTTTATGTTTATATTGCCACAAATCTCTAAGATTTCTTAACTGATTTAGATAATTGTTTTTATATACAAAAAGGTAGAATTTCAGTATACTCCCATATAAACTTCATCAAAATTGGTTTCTAATAAAAATAAAAACACTGAACCAATTTTTACGATTGAAGTGCACTACAATAAGCAAAATGATAAAGTGTACGCTCACAGTTCTAAAGAAGCTGCTCAAGTGGTCGGAAAGGTACAACGTGGTCATTATCCTGCGTCAGTGATGGTTCGGTGGGGCGTGTCTTATCAAGGCGTCACAAAGCTACATTTTGTGAAAAAGGAGTGAAAACTTCAGCCAAAGTGTATCAAGAGACTGTCTTGGAATAAACTCTTTGTTATCTTATGTTGTATTTTTGCATTATTATTACATTCGTAATTTCGAAAAAGTGATATTATTCTGGATCAATAGTAATTATTTTATTTTTTTCGGTGGTTGTTTACAAAATAACATGTTTTATATGAATTCGTTTTATTTTTGGATAAATATTTTATTAACCCTAGTATAGTAGGAACCAATCTTAATGGCGGCTGTGAAGCGCGCTGCGAGTGTGACTTCGCGCTGGTACAGTAAGGTTCGCAATTATTAGAGTAATTTTTTTACTACCTACTTGTAGAACATGCTAATAATAAGAAACAATTTATTACACCAGAATTATGGAACAAATATACAAGAATTTAATATAAAAATAGGCAAAACGGGTGATCTTATCGCTAAAAGCGATCTTTTCCAGACAACCTTTGGATGGACAGAAATTACGAATTAAAAACACGGTGGTGCAAAACAACACAATAAATCATGCAGGCCTCTCACCTCTCCAAAGCCCGCTTACACCTAAAATTTGCTATTGCGCAGCGCCTTGCGCCTAACTTCTCAGCCGCCATAAAGATTGGTTCCTACTTTACACGTCAACACATTCCAATTTAGTATTATTATTCTTGTAGGACGCATTTTCTTCTTAGTATTCGCTAATGTACTGTCCTGCATTTTAGGAGGTTTGTTTTTTAACACTCTTTTATTTGCTTCACTTGTATGTTTGTATGTAACAGAATATTTGAATTCGATTTTTATCCAAATAAAATGACAGATTAATTTAAATTTTTTGGCCCATTTGATCAGTACCAACAGGATTAGGTAAAGAAAAAAAAACTCTGTAATACCATGAAACCGTACGAAAAAGTAAAAAATAATTCAATATAAGAATAAAGTTATTAAAGAGAAAATTAACGTCATTGTTTAAAAAGCGTGGTGCTCTGTACGACATTCATAAGCTAACTCTGTAATTTTTTCTGTAATTCGAAATAGAAATAGTATTTATTTTTACTTTTTAGTTCGTTTTAATGGTATTAAAGCGTGTTTTTATACGCTTTATATTAGCTTCACTTGTATGTTTGTATGTTTGTAACCGACTCCTTTGGACGCTATTTTGACCCACTTTAAACGGTCAGATTTCATTCAAATTTTGCACACCTGTCAAAGACCGATGACAATGCAATAATTCGAAGAAAAAAACGCTCTTATAAATAAACCGAACTAAAAAGTAGAAAATAAATATTAGTTTAAAAAAACTAAACAACACGCTTTATATAGAAAACCAAACTAAAAAATAGAAAATAATTTTAATAGTGTAAATAAGAAAAAAATGATTTATTAAAAAAAAAGCGTGGGGTGCTTTTTAAGATATTATCGAAATGATAATCCTTCTTCTCATATCTGTCAATGAAATATTTTAACTATTGATCCATGCACCCCACGATTTTTTTGAAATAAAACATTTTTTCTTATTTACACTATTAAAAATTATTTTCTATTTTTAGTTTGGTTTTCTAAATAAAGCGTGTTTTTTAGTTTTTTAAACTATTATTTATTTAAACTATAATTTATTTTTTCTCAATATTTCCACTACGATGGGTGTAGATTCACGTAGATGAATTATTTTTTATGATGTTTCACAGAACGACGTACTTACTGGCACTTTAACTGGCTCTTAATAATTACCTACCCTACCTACCTACTTTTTGAGCTTTTTCAACACGATATGAGGAATATAAAAAATAATTTATACTAAGAATACAATGTTTCGTTGCATTAAAATTTGTTCGTATGGACCTCATAATAATGACCTACCCTTGATGCCCCATCCAATTTACCTCACCACCTTAATTACTCTCTAATCTGTGCCACCTTACCTTCGGGGATAATTTTCTCTACTCAATAACAAGACGTTCATGATAACAAGTTACTTCATTTAAACTAGATGGCGTTGTCTACCCTTAAAACACGCAAGCGGTTTGTTACGAAGTGGTTTGAACATTGAATGAACTCGAACAACACGTTTTCTTATTTTTTTAACCTTCTGGTCCCTAACGGCTGTTAAAACGTATTTAGATTTTTTTGATAGAATAAGTCGACTTTGACTAGGCTGGCCGAGTGCGGCCGAACTCAGCCGAAGCCATGCCGAACCCGCCAACGAGTATGTAGGTGTGGACGGGGCGAAAAAGCGAGTTGGTGAGTAAAATACATTGAAAGTCTTGCAAGTATTGCGGGTCCGCACCAAGACGGCGTACTTACAAGCCAAAACCTGGTTTAAAAACCTGGTCGCGTAAATACCCACCTTCCCTAATTCCACGCAGGTGGCGTGGAATTGGCGGCGTGGAATTGGCGTGAGTGGTCATACAGAATCCAGGCCCTGCTCTCAAGCCCTTGCGACTGATTTAAAAACTGGGGTACTTGGTATCTTAGGCCTTGCACGCACTGCCTTGCAGTGGAACGCGGTGCGCTTATTCTAGCGTTTATTTCATATTGTATTACATGCGTTTATTTCATATTTTATTATATGCGTTTATTTCATTGCAATACGTGCACTTCTATGAAGTGTCATAGAAGTGCAAGTGTGTTATAACGCATATTCTGTAAAGTACGGAGTGCCGTACTTCACAGAATATGCGTTATAAAAAGGCAAGGCAGTGCCTTATTCCGATGATTAGATGCCGAGCAATCGATAAAAAACTATTTGACGGCTGAACGAATTTTGAAAAAATGTAGAATAATATTGTACTTTGTAGGTTTGGTCCTGGTCCTCCTGGTCCTCTGGACCTGGACCAAACCTACACCTGGTCCTCTGGACCTGGACCAAACAACTGGTCTGGTGGTGATATGGCTTTTGGTCCTGGAATAAAACGTGTGGGCTACTTGTACATGAAATGACCACGCGGGCAAAGCCGCGGGCACAGCTAGTTTCATTATAAAAATAGTTCACAAATGTACCTATAATAACCGACGGCGTTGTCTATAATACTTTAGATTGTACAACATAGCTTGATCGCCAAGACAGCGATTATATTTCTAGGGTTGGAGTAGTGTAGGAAAAATCGATTATCGAACAATGTTGAAAAAATCGTGTAAACGATCATGTAATTATGTTACTCACTTAGGTTCTATATTCTAATTGTGACGTTTCTAGTACATAAATTATCTATATCTATCTATATAATATCTATACATATAATAAAACTATAAACAAAGTGAAATCTGTGCATGGGAGATAATTCAGAAAAAAAAACATTTTTGTGTCAGTTTATGAAAGTAGAAGAATCCAAAAATATCATTTAGAATTTTTGTCTGTCTGTCTGTGACTTCATCACGCAAAAACCACGCGATGGATTATGATGATCTTTGCTGAACTGTATTCCTTGGAGTCCTGCAGAGGTTTTTTTTTTGTTTTATCAAAATCGGTTCATCCAAAAAGGAGTTATATAAAATTTTATATATACTTGCGCCACAGAATAAATAAGATGGAGGTAATTCTTGAGGTTGTTCAATTTTAAGATCTCTTAATTCCTCTTGTCAGTCTGTCTGTCTCAATATGCCGTAAAATATCTTCGCTTGATGAAATGTCCTCGACATCAGACTCGGCAAAATTTACCAAAAAATAGTATTTTTACCCAAACTCGATAGCCTTCATCATCGTTGTAACCAATAAGCATTTTTTTTTGGCTTTCTTGTCCAATTTCATGCGTGACGCCAACCAATACTAGTGGCTCTGCGAACTGTAGACCTGGCGAGCATAAACTATTTTGCAAACAATCTAGCGGGGCACAGTAGCGCCATCTAGTTACCTTATTGTAAAACTAACATTAATACCCAAGCTTCATCAATCCCTACCTAGTGGACAAACAAATAGCTTAACCTGTATACCAAGTTTCGTCTAGATTGGTTGAGAAATGCGACCTCTAGAGGAGAACAGACATCTGGACATACGAAAGCATTTTTGCCCAAGCTGATGCCTCGCTCGCGCTTCGCACTCTTTCGGTCAATTAAATATAATATATCCAAAGAAACAGTTGTATTATTTAGTTAGCAACATCCACACCAATATATAAAAGTGAACAAGTGAAAATCCAATGGATCGATGAATTTCATAATATATTAGGTATTCATAAATGATGGTAGCTAAGTATGTATTATCTTTACTTTGATGTGGTGACACTGGTGACACATTATCTATAATCCTCATCATCAAAATCATCAGCCCATATTCATCCACTACTGGACGTAGGCCTCTCCTTGTCAATGCCACTGAGCCCGATCTTCAACTCTTCTCGCCATTCACAACTCGTTACTCCATCTGGCCAACGGTCTCAATATGTTCACCTAATCTCTCTCCACAATAAAACTCGCTTACCCCAACGGTTGTCGGTTCTTCGAGTAATTATTATTATTCTAGTTAAGTCGTGGGCGAAATCTAGTAGTTGATAATTATGTTATCCTACGGATGGTATTTTTTTTACTTGGGTGCATATAGAGTAAAGACCATCTCGACCAAATAAAACGTGACATTTTGCTAGAACTAAATTACATTAGATCGGAATCTGTTTTACGCCAGTAAGCGTAATTCAAAATCTTTGCATTTTACTACAACAATAGATTCAAATTAGGTTGTGGTAACTTTTTTATGAACTTATTACGAATAAGCAAATAAAGTAATTTCGATTTTCATAATCGATTATTATTATTTTATAGTCTGTGATTAAGATGTCGCAATGAAAACTGACCCTATCCGTCACACCAATAGCGAAGGAAATACTCTGTGCGTCACACCAATAAAGTACGACATTGTTTTGGGTCCATTTTGCAATGACTAAAGAAACAATTGTTTCAATAGTCATTGCCATTTTGTCTGTTAAAAATACGGAACTTTATGCGCGTTATCTCGATGACAGCCGATCAAGCTATAAAAATCAAAGTATAAATTATATTTTTTGTATGTTTGTTTGATAAACTCAAAAATGGCTGAACTGATTTTAAATATTATTTCACCTATAGAAAGCTACATTATCAGAAAGTAACGAAAATTGCAATAATGTAACCGAAGACATCAAAACTTTGCCTATAACAACAAGACATAAGTTCAAAAACTAAAACCCGACAAGGATCGGGTAATAAATAGCCTATAGCCTAGCCACTAGCCTATGACACTCTTGCGATGAAGACATCTATTGACACCCTCACTTGTCAAAATTGGACCATGTTTTTAGTTTGAACATATAACCCATCCTTTGCTTCGCCATAGTCGGGTAAAAAGAAAGCCTATGACACTCTATAACCTGAAGACGAAACGATTGACACCTTGCTTGTCAAAATCGGACCAATAGGGGCGACGCTATGGGGGAACATCCACATACCCACATACATAGATACATACGTATATAGACTGTAAAACTCATTACCCTTCCCTTGCTTCGCCGTAGTTGGGTAAAAACGGAACGGAATGACATGTTGCCTTTTAACCGAAAAATAACAAGTCTGTCAAAACGCACCTCGAGCGTTGCTGCCAAAGTAAGTAAGTTCTGAATTACGCTTATTTTTATTTTAGAAGTTACGACGGGTATCAAAATGCTAAAAGTAAGAAAAACGCCCCGGCTGAGTCACTCACGTTTCTTAAAATTCAACGTCTACGGTTTTAAAGAAGGAGTTTAAGATGCAACGTTTCGCTCAGCGCGTCAAATTCAAAGCAGCTCTATTACTCATCGTTCATGAAAACTTATTTTGCGGCAATATATAGGTGGTATATCAATAAATTAAACCAACCAAAAAATCAAGGTGAAACCTAGTAAAAGTACATTTGTCAATAAACCAAAAACCAAAATGAAAATAAGCTTATTCACATTTGTAGCTAGATCAATATTATCTAGTTGATCATTTTAACCGTAATATATTGACATAGCCTCAATTAACAGTTTAAGAGTCAAAGAGTCTGTCTAATATTGTGTGTGACTTGAGTTCAAATTCTCTGGCCTAATGAGGGCTACAATTAAAAAAAACGACGCTAGTTGGCGCGACCGAGACGAGAGGTATAGAGAAATTTCAAATACCTACTACTATTGGCTATCGTATTATGTTTATTTGTGTAAAATTCATCAATAAACTCACACAAACTCGCTACCTTCTGTCTCAGTGGCACCACCTAGTGACGCGTATAATGGTAGCACTTATTGATTTTAAAAGTCTATTGAGTTTACCTGCCTAGGACTGCCTAAGAGTTTCCACTGCCTACCTATCAGTCCCTAAATATTTTTAATAAATCAGCTAATACTTAAATTCGTTATCTAAGTCGGAAATAGCAATTTTATCAATAACTAGCTGCACTCGCGGCTTTTCACAAGTACAAATTTCCCTCCCTCCACCCTCCCCCCTCCTCTCCCGCTCTTCCCCGACCCCTCCCCTCTCCCCACGCTCGTCCCCTCTCAAACCCCTTACCAACAACGCTCGACTCCCCCCACAAACCACTTTTACAAATGTTACTTCTGACATTCAATTGTTTTTCTGATATTCATTTGTTTTTCTGACATTCGATTGATTTTTTGTAGTTATTTTTTTACTTTTATTTGGTTAAAGATTAACAATTTCGACTTTCTCGTTTCGTTTTTTTCTATATTTGGCTGAACCCTAACAACCTAAACCCTCGTGGGCGTCTTCAGAAGACCCTACCAAATTTTCATCACAATTTGATCAATAGTTTAGGAATGCTTAGAGGACAGCCGCGAAAAAGCCGTTCCATACAAAATGTATGTTTTTTTTATTTTAATTGTTTTTTCTGTATATTTTAATAGTTATTCTGCTATTCGGTGCGGAGCCAAATCTAACAATTTAAAGATCATAAAAATTGGTCAAGGCGTTATTGAATTATAAATGATACACTAATTACAGTCGGGTTGATTACAACTAACCCGACTTTGTTTTATATGTATCTTTAAGAATAAAATAAATATGCAACAATTGCTGTTCAAGTTGTTATATATGTATATGAGAGTAGCCGCGAGACGCACCTATACCTTGTACTATTATTTATTCTGTGCCTATACAGCCAAAGCCAAATCTTCGCAGCTTCATTGATCTGTTTACATTTGTAGAGACCCGTCTTCGGTCAAGGTCGTCTCTACTGCTCTATCAATGTTTACTATCTGTGGGTTTACTCTACGTTTACGGAAATCATGCTACGCATGTGTCGCTTTTAGTACGATAGGTGGGCGGTTTATGAAACACTGAGTTTTTCGTATGCACTGATGGTAGGTTTATAAAATTATTAATGATGATGGATGTTCAATAAAAGGATACTCTATGAATTCATGCATACGATACATAGATCTCATGACTTCAAACAGTGAGTTTAGCACTGCAATAAGCTAACTCCCCACGATGTAACGATTTTGATCTGATACTGAGATCCCGGTACAGTGAACGGATATCCATTTCCGTATATTATTTATTTATCTATTATTGTTTATCTATATGTATTTATATTATTACTATTAATCTATATATATATATATAGATATAATATATAATAAAATATATACAATAATATATAATATAGTTAACTATATATTTAATTAATTCGCACCTTTAACATCACCCGCGGGTTTATCTGAAAACCAACGTCAAGAGTATTGGAGAACTTTCGGATATTAAGCGAACTGATTGATAAGAATTCTGGGTCAATAGCAACTTGTCATACACAAAGAACACAAAGAAGCTTGCTCGAGATTATAAGTAAGCAAGCATTACGTCAAGATCGTCGAGATCTCATAAAATTATTTTTGTTGCACATATTTTGAATATAGATTTAATCGGAAAACGCTAAAAGAGAAAAAGTTTCATTTATGGAATGGACGTATTTTGTTATTGCTAATATGCTAGAGTCTGACCACTTATGTAGTAACGAATTGGTAATATAAGGTCGGTTAGCATGCCAAGCCAAGAATGGAACTGGATCTTAAGTACCTACTACTGCCGAAATACCCAAAAACGGCGACAGATTTCAATCAAGTTAAATCCAATGAGCCGTTTTCCAGTAAATAAATAAATATTGTTTATATTATCCAAAACAGATGGCGTTAGTAGTATATAATATTCCTGGATAGACATAGACATAGCCATAGCATTGTAATCAATGGCGAAGGAAATGTCTAATAGACGAAAATTCCTTACTCTATGGTAGTAATCAACGACAGTAAGAATAGTCGCAGCTAAAGTATATGTTTGTGAAGTTAGGCTCTGTGACGATTGCGCAGGTAGATAGAATATGCGAAAAACGTAAGCGAGTGAGCGAGGCAGTTATACAATGCTGTCTTCACCTTCAACATTCGGATTGCGCCGGAAATAGCAGTTTGCGCAGCGACTAGCAGACAACTTCCGAGACACATACTTTCGCTGCGCCTGCTATAATGCTATAGTCGTGCTATAATATACGACGAATCTGTCAAATGTATATTGCCCACAGAGTAATAATATTGTTTTTGTTTGTTTTTACCAATGCCGAAGGAAATGTCACAAATTACGTACAAATTAATAAAAAAATCAACAAACTCGACTGCGAACAAAACTAAAATGAGGCAAAGAGGCCACACTGAACTTTCCTGTGTCGTGGGCTGGACTGAACAGAGCCAAAAGTCTTGGAGAATCTCTCACCATGCTGGTATGAAATGTGTCTAAGTTCATCAAGCACCAGTTTATATTTCCACAGAACTGAGAGTCTGTATATCCTCGAGGTGGATTCTACATTAAGACTTCAATATTAAATTGGTTTCCAGCCTGTAAATCCAGATACGAGACTCCTGAGATTAGAATCAGTTCCAGACCTACGCTAGTTCCGGCTGCTGCTCCAACGGTCTACGATCCTCATCGAAGATTCTTAGTGAATTTACTATTGTGTGTTATATTTGTGTGATCTTACTTTTCAATTATTTTTTTATAAATTAATGAGATTTTAATGATTCTTTTTGTAATGGAAACCTTCTGTAATTCCGTTAAACTATTTTTTGCATTTTGTTTACTTTGGAATATTAATTATCAGATGGTAGCGATATCATCTATCTGATGATGAATGATAGGTGAAATATATTACACATTCTTATTATATGGAAAACTGAAAACGTATAGCGGCAACTATCTACATAGAATTTTATGTAGATATATATGTAGATGTTATTAATATATAAATTTATGTAAACAAATACAATACGCTGGCTTATATGGATCCTACAACCTACAACGTCCTAATAGGCGTCGACTGAAAATATCACAATAAAACCCAACCCAAACCACCATTTGCAACGTTGTAATGCAAATTTTATGAATCATATAACGGTATGCCCGCCCGCATTTTCATGCTAACATAATCTCGTGTTCAACAAAACATGCAAGGTAAAGGGACCCAAATTAGGTAGCATTTAAATATTGAAAGCCTTTTCTACAATGCTAACTAAATGCTAATCATTGCTAAGCCCAGTGATTAGTCAAAGTCCGTCGCAGATGTTGTTCGAATGCAGCTGTCACGACCGCTGCTGGCCGGGTTGAGTGAAATGTCTCATTAGAGCCAATGGGCTTAATTACTTGCCTAATGTGTGCTTTAATTAGGAACAATGAGAGGACTGTTATTTTACTGCGCTATAAATGGTAAACCATAGAGGTCGTGAGATAAGAATTATTTGTTGCACTCAATACGCAAAGTAGATCAGGGTATTGTAATCTTTAATACCTACTCTACAATCTGTTCCGAACAGGAACTAAGGCACAGAATAAATAATACCTACTAAGGTGAGGACATATTGTTAAGATAACAAACAAAAAGACAAATAAAGTTTAGTTTGACATCATTTAACTAAATGTAGGGTGTTTTGACCGAGCGAGTGCAAAGCGTCTCCGTTTCAGCTAAAATGCTTTCGTATGTTTCCGGATGTCCGGCTGTTCTGCTTCTACATGCCGCATTTCTCAACCGATCTGGACGAAACTTGGTATAAAGGTTAAACGAATTTTTAGACTTTTTTAGTCGTCGGGGATTGGGGGGGAAACTACCCCCAAAAAGGGGCAAAAAAGGGGCTACTGAATATCTCCGCCTTATTAGATCCGATTTCGATGGTATTTTATTTATTTGAAAGGCAGTTACTTAAAGTTGGTCTCATAAAAAAATGGTGAGGATCTTGAATGCGTGATGAGCAGAATAGCTCCTCATAATGCAGTAATTTGCTCACTTTTAGGTTTCTACCAGTGGAATCAGCCCTTTACCTACTAGGTAGAGATTGATGGAGCACCTTGGTTATTAATGTAACTTTTACAATAAGGTAACTAGATGGCGCTACTGTGCACAGGTAGATTGTTTGCAAAAACGGTTGTGCTCGCTAGGTCTTCAGCTCACAGAGCCACTAGTGTATGTAGGTTCTTCATGATTGATTGTTTTCAACTACTTTAGAATAGGTAGTGGTAGTGCCTTCCTATTTGTAACAGACTGTAGGTAGCACATACTCGTAATTATCAGACAGACTACGTAGGGCTTCAAAATGTGGTGCCATCTGCCAAATCATGCCTAAATGTATAGGATCGTCCGAAATTTGTGAGAATATTAATATTTTACGGGTCTTTTTTGGCATCGATAATGAAACAAATTTGGTCGTATGAATTTTGGAAATTATAACATGTTACAAGAATTGCTCATTTCATTGATGGAAAATTGTAAAATTGCGACAAAAACGGCTGAGAGAAACTATAAATTTAATAATTAATAAGCTAATTAAATAATGTCAATAAAAGAAGCTTTTATGCAGTAGCCATGTTATGGTGAAACTGATAAAGGGCTATCACAATTAAATGCGTATGTATAACATTTCATGGCTGTGCTGTTAACTTTTGAAAAGTTCCTTTATCTGGAGCTAATCCTGGATGTCTATTCAGGTTATGCTTACCATAAAAATACATTGTTATTGGAACTGAACCAACATGTAAACATTCAACTTTCAAACAAACATCCATACATTATCCAAACAAGCTAAATAAAAGCTTTTGAAATACCACATTTAGTGAGCCGTCGATTGCTCGGCTCCTAATCACCGGATTGAGATACCAAGTAAACCATTTTTAAGTCTAACGATATCAAACAGTGAAAACTGCAGTCAATAAGTGTTGAAAAAGTAATATGGCGGCTTACAGCAGCCGCAACAAAGAATTACCAAAACTATCGAGTGAGGTATCAAAATAAAGGTCTTTAAAATAACATACAAAAAATAGATATAATACAAAAAGTTTAATATAAAAAAAAAAAATAAAAAAAAAAATTGCCTGCGTCGTCACTTCGTTTAAAAGTAGCGCATACGTTTTATTCCAGGAACAAAAGTATCTTTAAATTTAAAATACAAAATACTACATAGCTTCAAAATTCGTTCAGACGTCATATAGTTTTTTAATTGATTTTTGAATCGCTCGGCATCTAATCAACGGATTAAGATACCGTGTGCCCCAGTTTTTAAGTCAAACCCTAAGCAATCCTACAATGAAAACCGCATCGCAATCGGTCGAGTAGTTTTGAAGTGATGCGCGAACAATAAATATTCAGACAAACAGACAAGATTTAAAACAAAAACTTTTTCAGTAGCCTCTAGACTTTTTTTTTTAAATTGTCTTCTTTGTTCAG
The DNA here is from genome assembly GCA_946251855.1 of Alsophila aescularia. Classification (NCBI taxonomy): domain Eukaryota; kingdom Metazoa; phylum Arthropoda; class Insecta; order Lepidoptera; family Geometridae; genus Alsophila; species Alsophila aescularia. The sequence goes on from OX276378.1 coordinate 45,886,585, forward strand.
ATTTTTGGTACTTACTGCTTTATTTATTGTATATATTAACTCTATATAAATAAAGAATAAAAAATAGATAAATAATTATAATGTATAGATAGAAGATATTTAATGTTGTACATTATTTCAATTATATTAAACAATAAAACTTATTTTATAGATATGACCATGGTTCTGCGTGACTGACTTTATAGTTACCCATTAGGAAACTGGAATAGTATATTCAGAAATATTTCACGTGCAATTAAAGTGCTAATCACTGGCGTCACGCAGAGTCAAGAGAACAGCTTTTTCATTTTATTAAACTTAATGTTATTTTTAGTGATGTCATGGATTTCCATTTCCATAACCAAAACTATCAAGTATTCGTAACCGAAATAGGAATAAGAGTTTCGGATAAGTATCGGATATAAAGCTATCTCAAATATCAGATATCCTAAACAAAAAATATCCCTACCCGTATGTCTCGTTCATTCTCGAACGCGCAATACTGACCTTCAAACTTATTACCATGTCGTCTGTTCGCGCATCACGTTAAAACTACTGGACCGATTGCGATGCGATTAGATAGATTAGTAAGTAGCTTAAATAGTGTATTTAAGTACGTATGTCCAGGGATGTTTTACAGAGCGACATATTAGCCTTAGCGAAATAGCTGTTCCAAAAATAAAAGAAGAACATACAAGGGTATAGGTAATTACACTGACCTTCAAAATTAGTACCACACTTTTAATGTCTGTCTGTTCGCGCATCACGTTAAAGCTACTAGACCGATTGCGATGTGATTTTCACTGTTGGATATCTAGCTAGGATAGCTTAGATTTTGCCTTAAATCTGTTGTACTTGGTATCTCAATCCGATGAGAAAAAGCCAAGCAATTTAATAAAAAAAACTATTCATTTATAAAGTGTGGTACTAAGTTATGAAAGTCAGTGTAGTTGTGCAAGAATGGGCTTTTCTGAGGCATCGCAATGCAAAGAGTGCTTCGCCGTTCTGTCCCATTTCTCTCAATCGCCACTTCTAGCAGAACAGTCATCCAAATGTTTGGAGTACATTTAGCGTGCATTCTTATCAAGTAGTTCGTTGTATAGTAGTTTGATTGTATTGTTATTTTGTGTCTGTTATAATTCTAATTATTCAATGAGAAAAAATGTGTCACAGTTTCCCTGGCATTGTATTGCTTATTTATGATAGCTAGGCACACCCTCTTAGGATACGAATAACATCGCCGCCCTAAACCGTACCCGAAGTAGTTTTTTTATATTCGTTTGATTCCGATGGTTTTGCGACATCGCATAATTAAATTGTACTAAACAATGAAACTCGTAAACAACGGTGCCCAAGGAGACGCGGCCTTCTTGAAAGTTAGTTTATGGTCACCACTTACTATCAACTATACTCACAAAAGCGTGCTCAAGATTTTTAGTTATTTTAATATATCCAAAACAAAAACCTTTTTTTAAATTATCCATATCAATATAAAACCTCGTCTAAATTGTAATAGTAAAACTTAAGATATCCGTAATCGAAAATTCATATTCGTAACAACCCTAGTTATTTTTTTCAGTGACCTCAACATAATCAGGGAAGAAGAATGACCTACTTAGGCATAAGGCGAGGCAAGCCTATTGGCAAGCTTTTGTAAACATAGGTGCTGGAGGCTTAAATGAGCCGTTTCAAACATTTTATCGCTTCGCTTTATTTTTAGGTTTACGACTACAATCTCTGCTTACCTAGGCACATCTACAACGGTATAGCCGGACGCTATATGGGTGTTAATAGTTTATTTAAAAAGCCTAAGTGTCTGTGTGCAACCTTGATGTATGTACATTGCTAAGGTTAAGACATCCTACAGTATTTATTACTGCAAAATATTATGTCGAATTTTTATAGTCTACATTGTGGGTACTATAATATTCTATCTGGTCCTCTGAACTGCGTTAATTTTCCTAGTTTTCCTACGTTCCTGTAGATCGAATAGCAAACTTATCCCAACTATCTAAACTAACTAACCTAAAACAATTTCGTCGAAACCGAAGCATTTTTCAAGAATGCAAAATATATGATCTTCCATAAATCCTATATACTAATATTATAAATGCCAGTTTGTTTATTTGTTTGTAACGCTTAACAACACAGCCAATCATCATAAAATTTTGCACACACTTTGTCAGGGGTACCGAAAAGGACATAAGAATCCTTTCACCCCGATTAAGGAAAAAATAATTAATCATTAAATTAATCTGTGTTGGAGTTGCCACTTCGATGTCAAAGTAACAGGTGTCAAAGTGACAAGAGTCAAAGTGTCAGGTTTCAAAGTTACCTATATATTTCAACCCTAAAGAGGCAAGAAGGAGTTTTTTTTTAAATTTCATTCCTATTGTGTCACACCTTTAGGAATAAAGGCTGTGACAAAGTTTGCACGCGGGCGTAGCTCTTTTTTATTTGAAAAGTAGTAATTTTAAGTTGGTTTCATAAAAAAATGGTGAAGATCTGAGGAAGATTTTCGTCGTGAACAGCAGAATAGCTCCTCAAAATGCAGTAAAGTGCTCACTTTTAGGTTTCTACCAGTGGAATCAGCCCTTTACCTACTAGGTAGGAATTGATGGAGCACCTTGGTTATTAATGTTAGTTTTACAATAAGGTAACTAGATGGCGCTACAGTGCACCGCTAGATTGTTTGAAAAAAAATATGTGTTCGCTAGGTATACAGCTCACAGAGCCACTAGTGAAGCGCATACGTGTAGCACTATGTGCTAAGCGCATACGTAGTCCGCCGCTCGCGTCCATCCATACGTTATCTCAGAAACGCATAGTAATATCAAAGTCTAATAAATATAGTGCAGAGATATATATGTATATGTGTATATAGTGTTCTCATATTTCATAATATCACTTAGTATTCCTATGCGGGCGGCGTTATCGCTCAGTTATGTAGAGAAGCGACGTTGGGCATACTAAGCTCAGTTGTACTGGGAAGCAGAGTGTATTCAGAAATGAACTCATCGGGTAATTTGAAAAATATAGTACTGGTGGAGGTTATCAAAACCAAAACAAGATATAAGTTTGAACTTATATCTTCTTAAACTAAAACCAGACTACGGTCGGTTAAAAATAAGCCTATGACACTCTTGCGATAAAGACGAATCGATTGATATCATCACTTGTCAAAATCGGAACAAGTTTTTATGGACACATAACCCTTACTTTGCCTTACCGTAGTCGGGTAAAAATATAAACACTTTATAGCTGAAGACGAATCAATCGACACCACTCTTGTAAAAATCGAATCGATAGGGGCGATGCTATGCTGGAACATCCACATAAGCACATACATAGATACATACATACTTATATTGTTAAACTCATTACCCTTCCCTTGCTTTGCTGTAGTCGGGTAATAAATGTTGCATTCAAAATCAGCTCAAGGGTACCTAAACATGCTTCACTTTTGAAATTATTTTTATGCTGTTTACACATTTAGAGCTGAACGCACTATCCCACAACTTTAACAGTTTAGTAGTTTTGTTAACCTCTCTTCACTCTGGTTAGACGAGCTAAACTGGAATGGACTGTGATATCTGTCCATTACGCAAAAAAATAATCACTCGCTGCGCCCCGCGGTTTTACCGGCATGATAATGATGAAAACTATCCTATGAGGACCTAAAGTATCTATATACAAAATTTCATCAAACTCCATTCATTCGCTTCAGCTCGGAATGTTAACTGTTTACACACATGGGTATATGATACTGATGAAAACTATCCTATGTGTTATTCCAGGACCTAAAGTATCTATATACAAAATTTCATCAAACTCCATTCATTCGCTTCAGCTCGGAATGTTAACTGTTTACACACATGGGTATATGATACTGATGAAAACTATCCTATGTGTTATTCCAGGACCTAAAGTATCTATATACAAAATTTCATCAAACTCCATTCATTCGTTTCAGCTCGGAATGTTAACTGTTTACACACATGGGTATATGATACTGATGAAAACTATCCTATGTGTTATTCCAGGACCTAAAGTATCTATATACAAAATTTCATCAAACTCCATTCATTCGCTTCAGCTCGGAATGTTAACTGTTTACACACATGGGTATATGATACTGATGAAAACTATCCTATGTGTTATTCCAGGACCTAAAGTATCTATATACAAAATTTCATCAAACTCCATTCATTCGTTTCAGCTCGGAATGTTAACTGTTTACACACATGGGTATATGATACTGATGAAAACTATCCTATGTGTTATTCCAGGACCTAAAGTATCTATATACAAAATTTCATCAAACTCCATTCATTCGCTTCAGCTCGGAATGTTAACTGTTTACACACATGGGTATATGATACTGATGAAAACTATCCTATGTGTTATTCCAGGACCTAAAGTATCTATATACAAAATTTCATCAAAATCCATTCATTCGTTTCAGCTCGGAATGTTAACTGTTTACACACATGGGTATATGATACTGATGAAAACTATCCTATGTGTTATTCCAGGACCTAAAGTATCTATATACAAAATTTCATCAAAATCCATTCATTCGTTTCAGCTCGGAATGTTAACTGTTTACACACATGGGTATATGATACTGATGAAAACTATCCTATGTGTTATTCCAGGACCTAAAGTATCTATATACAAAATTTCATCAAAATCCATTCATTCGTTTCAGCTCGGAATGTTAACTGTTTACACACATGGGTATATGATACTGATGAAAACTATCCTATGTGTTATTCCAGGACCTAAAGTATCTATATACAAAATTTCATCAAAATCCATTCATTCGTTTCAGCTCGGAATGTTAACTGTTTACACACATGGGTATATGATACTGATGAAAACTATCCTATGTGTTATTCCAGGACCTAAAGTATCATATACAACATTTCATCAAAATCCGTTCATTCGTTTCTGCTCGGAATGTTAACTGTTTACACACATGGATACCTACATGATGCTGACCAAAACTATCATATACAACATTTCATCAAAATCCGTTCATTCGTTTCAGCTCGGAATGTTAACCTGTTGTTAACATACATGGGTACAATTTTCGTATTTATAATATTTATTAGATAGACAATTAAAGTTACACACGGAACTATTTGCCCAACTAATTTAAACCAATATTTACCTTCTCTATATCACGCCTTTACTTATTATTATTAAGATAACTTAGTAAATAGGTACATTATTAAAACTCGGTCAATGTTACTATATAGTCTGAAAATAAATACCTACCTGTTAAGAATAAAAGTATTGTTCTACTAAATTAGGCAAAAAAAACTACTTAATTTCAACTAATTTCAAGCTAAAGAAGATATTCTCAGCACAGTATTGCAAAATGCGATCGCAAGAGACGGAGTGTTACGAGAAAACTGCAACTAGAGCGTGGGTAAACCAACATTTTGTGTTACGTACGATCATTAGTTTTTGCTGAATTTGTTTTGAAACAATTAGTTATCGTCAATACACAATTTGCACTTGTTAGGTTTTTTGTTGTAGATTACATCGCTCCGTGGTCAACAGCTCTCAGCTTTTATAAGCAACTGAGAGTAGAGTTCATAATCATCATCTTACTTTAATTTTTATTGTGTTATTTGAGACTAGCTGTGCCCGCAGCTTTGCCCGATTGGTAATTTTACCGGGATAAAAGCATTCTGTGATATTCCAGAACCAAAAGTACCAATATCATCAGACTTCGTTCGGCCGTCAAATGTTTTTGTTATCCATTGCTCGCCTTCTTATCATCGGATTGAGACACCAAGTACACCAGTTTTTAAGTCAAACCCTAAGCTATCCAACAGAAAAAACCGCATCGCAATCGGTCCAGTAGTTTTTATGTGATGCGCGAACAAACAAATAGACAGCCTGACCGTTTAAATAAACGCTGATTTCTTGTTCATTCGCTTATTTTAAATCCCTTAGACTAGACCATATTTTTAACCCCCGTACATAGAGACAGGTGTTATAAGTGTATGTACTCGTCACTGTGTCACTGTGTGTGTGTGTCTGTCTGTGGCATCGTACTCGTACTCCCAAACGAATGGATTGATTTAGATGCGTTTTTTCGGTTTGAAAGCTGTTGTGATCGAGATGATTGTTAACTGTAGGGGGGGGGGGGTAGGGTTGAGGATCGTAGCTCCCAAACGATTGGACTAATTTTGATGCGTTTTTTTAATGTTTGAAGCTATATGATTGTCGGGGGTTTTATATATATATATATATATATAATATATTTAGTTTGTGCTTGTAAATTATTTATTTATTTATTCGCTGTAAGACTTTTTGTTATATTGTTCTTTGCTTTATTATAAGTATAAAATCTTATGATTCAATTTTAAAAAGGAATCTTGTTTTTCTTTTCCTATATCCGCGTTCTGTCCTGAGTTGTTTGGTTGTGTAATTGGGCTTTAATTAAAATTAACTGTCCTAATGTATTGACTCTAGAAAACTGATAAAAATGTTTAAATGTTTACCAAAGTTCTGGGTGGCACTGCAACTGTTATGGGCAAGAGTGACGCTTACAATCAGGCGACCTGCTCATCTTGTCACTTGTCACACATAAAATAAACATAAAAATATAATGTTAATGTAATGGTACAGTCAGATGCAATACTTACCTACATCATCATAAAAAAATGTTATCTGATGAAAGGTACAGATGACTAAACATTCCAAACAAATAAAAAATATTGCTCTTTTATCTTTTTGACCTTGGTTGCAGGATGATATATATTATGTTTTGTTTTGTAATTATTGAATATGATTTACCTACCTATCGTTCGCATATGCAACGTGCGACTCTGGGTTTCATACAAAATATGGTTCGCGACCTTTTTCCCACTTCGGTGGTTACAGGTCAGTAAAGTTACTGACTATTCCGAGGGTATGAGGGCATTGCTCCTCTAGGCGACCCAAACGTGATCAAGTTACAGAGAGTAACTTCAAAAGAGATTTTTCACGAAGCTGAATTTCATTTTAAGTAAGTGGATGAAGTGGATCCTTTTATATTCTCAAAAATATTCTGCGAAGTAGGTACCTACTTACTTGGCTCGCAGAATATTTTACGCAAGCTTCAAAGTTCTGGTTCATTCAACTGTGGACCTATCTCGTAAAGTACTATTATTTTATTCTGTGTTCTCTTGTAGAATTTTGCTCCTACTTCCCAAGGTTAACCATTGCCACAGAATAAATAGTAAGAATTTTTCTAATCGCCAAACAAAAATGAAGACATGAAAAAATATTGTTTCGAATTGAAATAGTGTAAGGACAAGACGTACTCTTCTGCTATGAATATGAAAAGTACTTTCAGGTCCTAATCTAAAGTGTTTTGTTGTTCGGAAATCACGCGGGCGATATTAAATTAAGCGCATACTACCTATCCACTTTTTATAAGGGCTTTCATAAAATATTACAGAAACGTGCCATTTCAGTAATTCTACAAAAAATACTACCTGGCAGAGAACTTAAAAATATTGGACTATTGTTAGTACATGGTTAGTTATAGTTAGTATTTTGTAGTAGTAGGTACCTATAGTGAGTGAATGCACTAATTGAATAAATAAAGTATTAAGAAGGTAGGTGTACCTTTGACTCGTAGCCTTTGTCCAATTAAATACTTATATTATATAATGTATTACTCACAGAACTAGTTTACGAAAGCATTATCAACAAAAAATAAGTTCATTAAACCGTATTGACATTCAAACTATTCAATTAGGTGATTCGACGAGTTTATCAGCTATTATGTTTGTGTATCAAAGTTCGTAGTTGAAGTACTTATTATTCCGTAGTTAAAGTAATATCTCATGTCTATAGAAAAAACAAGGGCATTTCCAATATTTTAATTTAACTGTAGGTAGGTTCATTTCTAAATACTATTTCATCTTATCTTTGAGACAGTCCTAAAGTTGTTGGAATAAATTTTTACAAAAAATGAATAGTTTCGAAAAGGAAATGAATAATTCATAAAAGAAGATATATGTTACCATTACTAAAAAAAAGCTACATACTGACAGCTCAATTGGGAGAGCGGTAGAACAGCCAACCGGAAGCAGGTTCAACTCCAGCTATGTGTTGTTTTTTTTCTTTCATTACTTACCTTAAATTAATTTCCTGAAAGAGTATGCATAGTATCATCTCTAATTCAGTTTTCTACTTACGGTTTACGCGCGAAACTTTCTTCAGGCGAACGAACAAAAAACTCTTTCGGATATTCACCCGCGATGATACAGAAATAAATTTATGTCTCATAAAATACTGTTATAAATACGACTTGAATTTAAACTGGATGTTTTCATTCAAAACATTTTCACGCGTGTAAAATTCCGCGATGTATTATTTACGGCTTCGAGTCCGGATTTAGAATAAGCGCGTTCTCCGCCTGACGCGTGCCGACGAACTGGCTGGCTGAATGTGAAAATCCGTTCGGTAGAGACTATACCCAAACGCACTGGCATAAACCAACCGAATCAGCACCAGTGTGAACTATGGAACCACTTCGCGTGGTCGGTTTTAAGCTGTTTCACTTTCTAGGTGTATTTTCATCGCTGCAATATGTAGCGATAAAAACAATAAGTAGAACTGATCGAATCACGCCAATAATATGTTAATGATAAAATGGAGATTGATGGATAAATTACATTCTTGTTCTTTGTTTGATAGCAAGATAACTAGGTAAGAAGGTACCAAGTCTAAAAGGAACAGGTGTTACTTATGGAAAACATCCATAACACCCCTAACACATCCCTAGTTTATCTAAAACTACCGGATAACTATCTATACTTATAATAAAGTAATAACCAAAAAGTCTGTACAAAGAAGATAATGTAAAAAAAATGGTATAATATAGGGTCACAGATTAAATAAGTAATAGGGTACTGAAAATAAGCTAATGTTAATTATTAATGCTAATTATTTTTTTAAATAGTGTCTGCCTGTTTGTCTGATTGTTTGTCTGTATGTTTGTATTGCGATGCAGTTTTCACTGTTAGATAGGCTTAGGGGTTGACTTAAAACTAGGTACCTACTTGGTATCTTAATCCGATGATTAGATTCCGAACAATCGATAAAAAACTATTTGACGGCTGACCTAATTTTGAATAAATGTGGTATATTGTACTTTATAGGTACTTTAGGTCCTGGAAATCCTGGAATAACACGTATAGGCATTTTTTAAATGAAATGACCACGCGGGCAAAGCCGTGGCCACAGCTAGTGTACTATAATATAAAACGATAAATTTTTGTAGGTATTTGTATGTGTAAGTGCCGAACTGAATCTTTAGTTACACTTAGGGCCTCTAGATAGGTTATTTAAGTTTTATTATATAATCATCGGATTAAGATACCAAGTACCCCAGTTTTTAAGTCAAACCCTAAGCTATCCAATTGTGAAAGCCGCATCGCAATCAGTCTAGTAGTTTTTAAGTGATGCGCAAACAAACATACAGCCAAACTAACGAACTAACAAACAAACAGAAATACACGAGTAGCTTATTTTAAGATCCTTAGACAATTTTTTTTAATTATCTTTTTTTGTACTGACTTTTTCGTTCTTATTGCTTTATTATAAGTATATAGATTGCGTGGTATATTTATTTATGACAAAATATATGGTATACAAAATAACCAAAATTATGCGAAAGATCCGGATATATTGAAAAAAATAGATTCATAACAACTTGCGTGCAAGTAACCGCTTTGAAGCGGTTACAACGGTAATACGGTTTAAAGCAGTACTTCGGGGTAATCGGGTGATTATTCACTAGAGCAGATAATCCTAAACGAATATGATATCATGTTTTTTCAATCTCTTAAATCTGGGTCATTCTGGATCAATGCAACAAGCATCGCGACCCCACTGGGGAATAAAAAATAAGAAAAAGTATTTCATAATATAACCACCACGCTTAGCGACATTGAGTCGATAGGGATAGATATATTTCCGTAATAAGCCATCTTGGTCATTCTAACAGATAATATTATACCTACTAACGTACCTTAGGTAGGTTCGAACTATCTTTACTATTTCAAATTATTCCAAGAAGTTGACTGAAGTTTGAGTAGTTGAGATTAGTAAAGTGAGTTGAGGGGCATAATAGAGCTACCATGGAGCTCTATGCTGCCCAATTATGGTAGAACATAATACATAATACCTACTTATTGTTTTAGTGGTGGAGATAAAATTACCTAACAAAGTATTGAATTGATTACCAAGTAGGTTAATTGCATGAAACCTCGGTTTGTGGAAAACATTTTAAATACTTGGATTTATTTTATACATCTTTGATGTTGGAAATAGGAATAGCAAGTCTTTCAAGTCTGTCGAAAAAAAACTTCTAATATTATATAGTACTAGCTTTCCCGCCCGCGACTACGTCCGCGCGGACTACTGTTTATCGCGGAAAAAAGCATCCTATGTTCTCCAATGCATAAGTAGGTATAGCACCAATGCTCTTGAAGTTTTTTGACAGACATGTTATTTCGTTTCCATGGAAACCGTTCTTTACAATTTTCTGCGATAAAAATTACCCTATGTTTTATTCTAGGATACTAAAACTTAAATAACCTATCTAGAGGCCCTAAGTGTAACTAAAGATTTAGTTCGGCACTTACACATGCAAATACCTACAAAAATTGATCGTTTTATATTATAGTACACTAGCTGTGGCCACGGCTTTGCCCGCGTGGTCATTTCATTTAAAAAATGCCTATACGTGTTATTCCAGGATTTCCAGGACCAAAAGTACCTATAAAGTACAATATACCACATTTCTTCAAAATTTGTTCAGCCGTCAAGAGTATATTATAATAGTAATTCTTTGATCAAAAAATCGACTTGAAATAAGTTTACTAATCAAAATAATTTAGCACTTTTGATGAAAACATGAGACTATAATTGAGGTCTGTCAAATTAAAAATGAATCATCAAAATCGGTTTCGAAATCCCGGTGATATGCACTGAACCATATTTTATGTCAACAAGTTATTTTGTATTTGTATTTTTTGAACATATGCTAAAAGTACGGTCGAATTGAGAATCTTCTCTTTGTAGAAGTCGATCAATTCATTATGTTATTTAAAGTGGAAAGTTTTATTCCACTTTTTCTTATCTTAACTGCATAAATAATTAAGGTCTGATAATGGTCAAAAAATTAATAAGAAGATTATGATATACCTACTTCTTCAAAGAAAAATGCCATAAGGCCTATTGAACATTGTTGGAGATGAGATTGAAAGATAAGGTACACAAAGGAATAAAGTAAACAATCTAATAAAAGGAATAATAAAGTCTTGTCGGCGTCGCCGCCCCTTCCTAATTTTAAGTGTAAATAAATTCAAATGTTGATTAAATTGGTCGTATAAAACACCTTAACATCATTACAGGCAATCAAACATTTTAGACTCTATATTGTTTATGTAACTACTTCCTTGGCCTTTTTTTTTAATTTATTGACCGTTAAGTCACTAACTTGTTTTATTTACACACTTAATTTGAAATTTACTATACGAGTCAGCATCATAAAAATATTTTCTGTTTTTCGTTGTTGGCATTGACATAGAGTTGGCCTAGCCATTGAAACCAGCGATTTTCTTGTTTGAATTTATTGAATTGGCAATATAAAATAAGTATAATTATTATAATTCTACCAGTATTATAAATGCGAAAGCCTTTGAGTGTGTGTGTATTTATGTATCTTCACGCTGAATTGGCTAAACGGATTTTGATGAAATTTGGTAAGTAGATACTTTAGGTCCTGGAATAACACATAGGATACATACATTTCATCATAGTGGATTGCAGCTAGAATTTTTAATGTTAGCAGAAATTACAGGTATCAAAGAGACAGTTGTCAAAGTGACAGGCGTCAAATTTACGAAATTGACAGGTGTCAAAGTGACATGTAGTTTAAATATATATATATTTTGTCAATTCCGCCAGCATTTTGGGAAAGATACCAACTGGTAGTGGGCTAGAACATTTGGACTACCAATAAGGCTGTAATGGCATGTGGGTTGCCCAACTGTGTCATGTTGTTAGTTAGTAAGCTAGTATTATTTTGTAGGGGTTAGTTGGTAGCAAATATTAAGTCAGATTTTTAGGATACTATTTCAGTAGATGGTAGGATACTGTTCATCATCATCATCCATCATCATTGTCCACGCGGGTAATCGGGGTGCAGCTAGTTATCAATAAAATATTATAAACTATTGTTTTCATTGGATAAGTAGATGTGTTGTTGATTGAAAATGGTCGAGGATTATATAATAGGACTGGCACTCAAGCTCCTATTGCAGCAAGAATACAGGCTGAAGCTTGATAGATTTTCTGACCTAGCTACCAGTTCTACCACCCTAGCTAGCTGCTTTCTGCCTTCCACTACGAACCACCATGGCACGGCTTACCTATGTATATACCGACTGATGTTATCAATTCTTATTCATAAAATAAAAACAAAAAGAAAGTTATATTTATGAAATACTCTAAAAAAACTAGGCGTACTACGGTAGTTAGGTATTAGCGCATTTTTCTTCTCTCCACGATGACTGCCTCTATATAATATATACCTAATATAATGATAAAACGTTGAACTCTCCAAAGGCAACCTTGACCCGTAGGCCACCTAAACGCCTGGCACCATTTTCCCAGCCAATCCCAGGTCACGGCAGGACAATAAGGAATTAGGCCGGGCCCGACCTCGGACGTAGGTCCGCTAACCTTGCTCGGAGATCGCTGCCCGTTCAGTCATACCAGTATCACTTTTGGTGTTAATTTGAGTGTGATTTTAGAATGAATGGAACTTACGATCTTCATAGTAAAAATATTATTACGAAAAGATTTTTGAATTTCTTGACCACTGGGTCAAGAAATCAAGCCTAATACACTCCGATATATAATTAAATTCAGCAAACTGAAAGTTTTTACAAATTATGAAATTGTAGGTTATATTTTTAACTAGCTGTGGCGCGACTTTATCCGCGTGGTCTGGATTAAAAGTATCCGTGTTATTCCAGGACCTAAAGAACAAATTTACCAAATTACAAACATTACAGTTCGTTTAGTCATCAACATGTGACGATGTCAAAACCTCTTTCATAATAATACTCATTTGATCTATTAATTCTTTCATAATCCATTTCATTCCATTTGATAGTTTGTCATTATTAATTCTAAATTCAAATAACCTGTCATTGGGATATTGATTTTTAGCAAAACCGAAATTGTTATAAAATACCAATAATAAGATTATTACAACTGGACTCTTTTAAAATACATAAGATAATACCTTCTTTAGTGGTTTTTAATCCGTATCGTCGAAGTACGAAAAGTCTGTGATAATGAGCTCCTAATTGTTCCTGACCTTTTATGTTGTCCACTGAGGCTTGGTCCCTGGGCTAGTGGAACAAACACAAAGCCCTGGACCGCCTCGTGACACTGGCGCCCTTTACGTGTCCTTACCCAGCCCTGCTCTACCTGACCGACCAGTCATCATGCCTACAAGTTCCTGATTTCTCCATGTTTTTTAATCAATTTTTAAGTCGTCCCACAAAATTCTAAAAGGCACTAGGCCATCTTGATTCAATTTTGGAAATATTTGGCAAACCCAGAACAGTTTTTTATACTAAAATGTATTTTATAATTGCATTCCAGTCATTCATGTAAGTAAGACATTTTCATTGGTACGTACTTTGTTCCGAATTTCATTATTGACCTGCCTTGTTCCAAGTTGTTCTATAGTTTGACGCGTTATTATGCGTGACGCATTAACGCGTAGTTGCATTAACGCTATTATATTTTATTTTATTTTAAATTGTTACTATCGCACCTAACGTAACGTTACTTACAAAGTAAATATATAATTTTATTTGCCGGTCTCATATCAATAAAAAATAACCTGCGCATCTAAATAAACCAGAATAGATCTATGAATTAAAATGTCGAAATGCTGAGGTCCATACAACAGAAACTGTAGATACAATCAAGATTATCGACCTTACTTGATAGCTCGAATACTCAGGATTTTCAAAGCCCGTATTCATTTGAACAGGATACATACATACATTATGTACTATGAAAGTTACATTGCTTTCATATTCCCGTACCTTACCATATATTTAAATACCTACTTATTACCATTGTAGGTTCCCTACTTACAAATAACCTTGTATTTAAGTTGTAAATAATGTAATATTTATATAATTTCCCTTCACGGAGTAATGTCCACATTTTTAGCTTATTTTTCTTTTATTCACTTCATTAACTTTTCGGATTCATTATGAATATTGACTTCAAGTCCCTACGTATTGCTATTTAGTGCTATTGTACTTACTACATACTTTAATTCTTTGGTACTAGCAGTAGTTAATACCCTACTTGTTAGCTATGTACTTTTTTTATTTACAAACATAATGTTCAGTATAAAGCGAAACCAGTTCCATATATTATTATTTACTACACCTACACACAAAACTTCCAACACCGAAAAGAGCGGCAAATGTGATTACTCTATAAACCAAGTATTATCTCATATGTAATATACTATTACCTACCTACCTTACGTATACTATTTTAACGTTCTAACACAACGTTTACTATGTACATACACGTGCTACAGGCACGTCGTACCCTAAGGTACGTTTAGCCATTTTGGCAAACTATTTGTACATAGATGTACACATAAATACATTTACACATCACACACCACACACTCATCACACATACACATACACACATACACTCACATAATCACCCTAATCAGCGGCTAGTGACTGTATAAATAAGCCTACACTATATTGTATTGGTTCCACGAGTAACCTTTATATTATCCTCTTTCTTATGAGTTTTATTTCCAAGGAATGGGAATAAGACTATGAATGATGATGAATGAATGTGTGATTTATGAATTTGAATGCATCTAGGTATAAGACTATGAATGATGATGAATGAATGTGTGATTTATGAATTTGAATGAATCTAGAAATCCAATTAATTGTATATTGACATTGTAAATAAACAAGTTCACCTAAAAATTAAAGGCGATAACCCAAATTGGTCAACAACAAAAATTCAAAGGAGCTTGAGCAAGTTTCTTTGAAAATTGGCTAGAGTTTAAAAATTCCTTTTCAGCTCAGCATTTCCATTATTATTATTAATTATTTTTTTCTATTTCAAGTTTATTACCCTTATTATATATATTTTTATTATTAACTTCTACTTATTTTTTCTTTTTTCTTTAGTATTTTTTTTCTCCTTTTTTTATATAAACCTAATGTTTTGGGATACCAATAACATCAAAAATGTTACATACCAAATTAAAAAAAAATTTTTTTTGTATTAATTATCTAAAAAAAAAATTTTTTCTCCTGGTAGGCGGGGTATTGTGACGATGTCAAAACCTCTTTCATAATAATACTCATTTGATCTCTTAATTCTTTCATAATCCATTTCATTGCATTTGATAGTTTTTCATTATTAATTCTAAATTCAAATAACCTGTCATTCCCATATTGTCTTTTGGATTAGCAAAAACTGCAATTTTACAAAATAATATTACCTATATAAAATACCTAAATAAGTTTATTACAAATATATATGAGTCTTTTAAATATATATATATATAATACCTACGTAAGTGGTTATTTTAATCCGTATCGTTGAAGTTAAATTGAGAGAAGACTGAATAGAATAGTCGAGTGCAAGATCTCTGTCTATCAACATCTCCATGTACTCCTATTGTTCCTGTAATTTTGTGTCCACTGAGGTTTGGTCCCTGGGCTAGTGGAACTAACCCAAACCCAGGACCGCCTCGTGACAAACATAGTTTTTCTATCAATTGCTCGGCTTCTGCTCGTCGGATTGAGATACCAAGTACAAATAGGTTTTCAGTCGAGACATAAGCTATCCAACAGTGAAAACCGCATTTAAACCGGTCCAGTAGTTTTTACGTGATGCGCGAACGTACATCCAGACACGATTTAAATAATAATATTATTTCAGTATCTCATTTTAAGTCCTCAACACCATTTGTTTTAGAATATATCTTCTTTGTACAGACTTTTTATTACTAACTGCCTCATTATAAGTATCGATATAGTTAACTTAATAAAATTGCTTATTAGTTCGTTAAATTTTAACCATTTTGTTATTTTGAACAGGACTATTGGTTTATGATTCAATATTTTACAAGTTGAATGACTGTTTGGATCTGTCCATTTGCTGAATCGAATTAAAACTCGGAGTATAGCGGTCATTTGTTCCTCACATTTTTGTATGATCTACAATATTGCCATCGATGGAATCACTCCTCCCCACACTGCAGTAACAGTTTGAATTGCGATGGAGATGTAAGTCTTAAATGTCTTAGTGTTTCATTTTGCTCACACTTTCTCGATTAATGCTTATTTTCAGAGATTTTATATATTTGTTTAAGGGTTTGCCACAAGCACTATCTACATTTGGAGAGGGTTAATGAAACGTAGGGTCAAAAATTCATTTTTTTAACAGTTTAGTTTAGTCAGCAACAAAAACGCGTGTCTTGTACGAGCTAAACAATTAAGCCTTAGTAGGCAGAACATATCCGACAGAGAACCAAGGTAACCACGATAGCTCTAAGGATAAGCAAACTAAAGTGGCAGTAGGCTGGTCACATTTCCCGAGGAACTGATAAGCGTTGGTGTAGACGAGCTCTCGAGTAGAGAACACGTCACAACCACGCCCTGTGGCCAGGTGGAGTGACGACCTGCGAAAAGTGTCTGGCAGAAAATGGATGAGGAAAGAAGCCGAGCTCAGTGGCGTGCATTAGAATAGGCCTACATCCAGCAGTGGACAATTGTAGGCCGATGGTGATGATGATGATGATGATGAGGCAGAAAATTAATAGTGACAATCTTATTGCGAGCATCTCTTGCTATAATAAATGTAATTAATTCTATTCTATTATTGGGGACAGCTCTAATAGGATTAATTAATGACACTACCACCTTGCACTATTATTTTTTCTGTGCTACCATTGCTATTAAAATTATTAAGTACTATTTCGTAACCATAAAAATTGTTATATCTACATAACGTTCCTATATAGTTTTTTAATCATCTTGATCGTTGCTAGATAAAAAAAAACATGATATATTTTTACCGTGTGGAGTCCATCTAGAAAAAAGTATGCTGTCACCGCTCCTAAGCAGAATCGAAAATGAAGGAAGATGAAGGATTTACTTCATTTAAATGACAATGAAAAATTGATCCTATAACAGGTATATAGAAAGCTGACATTGACTGGCGAGAGTCTATTTAAAAGCTTTTATTTAATTTGCAATGTTTGTATGTATGTATGTTTGTTTGGGTCAAATCTTGCAAGCTGAATAAGAACCACTTCCTCTTTTCCCAAGGAGTTGAATTTTAGCATGTTGGATCAGTTTCCGATGACAATGCATTTTTATGGTAAGCATAATCTGAAACAACATCCAAGATTAGCTAGCTCTAGATAAAGGAACTCTTTAACCGTTAATATCACACCACGAAATTTTGTGTACGCATTCTATTACGATAGCCGGTTTGAAGTTTCACCATGATATAGCTGCAGCCCTCCGGATTGGATCCTGACTTGGGAACTCCTCAACGGTTAACAGCACAGACACGAAATGTTGTGTACGCATTATAATGCGTACACAAAATTTGTTAAGTTTCACATAATATATTATGCTAGCCGGTTTGAAGTTTTACCATGACATAGTTGCTGCACTCCGGGGTGGCTTCTAACTAGGGATCTCCTCAACGTTTAACAGCATAGCCACGAAATGTTGTATTTGCATTTAATTGTGATAGCCTGTTCTAAACGATATAATGACATGGCTACTGCATAAAAGCATTTTTTTTTTAAAGTTTTTAATTAACTTATTTAATTTTCAGTTGATGTTGTTTATAGCCAACCACGCTCTGCTATTCGAACTTCAGTATTAGTTCATCACCAAGACATATTATTAGTTATTCTATGGCCAAGGTAAAATGTCCAGTAGGTTCATTATACAAAGGTTACCTCATGTGTGAATTAAGTCTCAAATGGAGAAACGATTAAAGAGAAGTCATTCAGAGAAACTAATGAATTTGTACCTCGTACAGTTTGGTTGACATGCGGGGTGAACGGTCGGATAACCTGTGGATGATCACAAAAACTAGGGGCCTTTCACAAGTTGAGCTGAGAGGGACACAATGAAGAGTTTTTATGGAGATTAACAGACCTGTAACTGTTTCTTTTAAGGTAACTAGCCGTAGACTCAATTTATTAGAGATATACCTATGGTAGAGTATTTTAGGTGTTATTAGTTACTATCTTTCCCGCCCGCAGTTTATCGCGAAAAAAGCATCTTATGTTCGTCTAAGATATTAAAAACCAACATTATTGATGTTTTTGACAGACTTATTATTTCATTTCCATGGCAACCGTTTCTTATAGCGAGTAATCAACATTTTCCAGTTTTCTTGTGGAAAGTTTCAATTTTCCGGGATAAAAAGTATCCTGTGTTTTAATCTAGGGTATACTATCTCCATTCCAAATTTCATCAAAATCAGTCCAGCCGTTATTGCGTGAATCCTCCCCAAACAAACAAACAGGCAGCGTTTCACTTTTATATATTGGTATGGATTCTATGGTACAGGTTGAAGTTTTTTTTTTGGTAATATCTTACTTTGTCAAAATTGTGAAACGAACTATTAGAAAACACCTGAGAAAACTTATGATCACATGGTTAAAGTCGCGCGAAACAAGGCATATCGAAAAGTAAGACATGGATCAATAGCTTGCAAGATGGCAATGGAAAAAAGCACGGCAATAGAGACAAAGTTATGGATATTTGTACTAACTTTTATAAAACTTTATATTCATACCTATCAAATTCCGAACTCACTCAAATAGGATACACTCGTTGCGACACTATCCCTCCCATATCGGGCTTTGAAGTGAACTTCGTGGAACCCAAGAAAACGAAGGCATTCGACAGGATACAACATTCCGCAATATTCTCGGCACTAGAAAATCAACAACTCAATAACAATTATAACCCGCGCAGATAAAGAATCGGATTGTAAACGGCGGTGGCGTTGTCCAGTTAGCACAAAAAATATATTAAGTAATATTTTTATGTACAGAATTTGTAGTTGTAAAGTAATAAACAAAATATAAAGCATATCTGCATTTTTTTTATTGCGTATTATTTAAAAAAAGCAAGTAACAACAAAACAGACAGTTCAATCAACATATTTTGTAAATGCTAAATAATAACCCGTAATACTCCAAAAACAAAAAAAAAAGCGAACATACGAGTAATAAATAGTGATCTTGTCGCATATAGCAAACATTTACATACAACTTTAAGCGATAAGACCGCCCATTGTACTACCATAGTTTTAATTAAATTACAGTGTATATGTTTTATAACTGGTAATTACAATAAAGTGTTTCGTATTGTAACGTATCTTATCGTAACTTTTGGATGGATAGAGTAAACGAAAATAGAGACGGTATCACCTACTTCTGTTCGCGTTTATTCGATACTTTTGTTCAAAACAACTGAATTAATTAAATAATATCTCCACTATAACAGTGAAACGTTGTGTATTTGTTTGTTTGTTTGTTTATTTATTTGTTTATTTGGGGAGTTATAATATATAACAGTGAAAAATTGTGTATTTGTTTATTTATTTGTTTGTTTGGGGATTTTTCACATCCAAATGGCTATTTTGATGATTTTTTTAATGAAGTTACAGTGTATACACAACAGAGACCAATATAGGGTACTTATCTTATCATGAAAATCGGAAAAATACCACGGGATAACGGAAAAATTACGATTACACGCATTCACTCAAAAACAACTATGATTAAGTTTTTAATATAGGCATGTAGGTACGTACTCTACGAACTGAAAAATACAGATATCTACCTATTATACACTTCTCCTGTAAAATACAGATATCTACCTATTATACACTTATCCTGTAAAATACAGATATCTACCTATTATACACTTCTCCTGTAAAATACAGATATCTACCTATTATACACTTATCCTGTAAAATACAGATATCTACCTATTATACACTTCTCCTGTAAAATACAGATATCTACCTATTATACACTTCTCCTGTAAAATACAGATATCTACCTATTATACACTTCTCCTGTAAAATACAGATATCTACCTATTATACACTTATCCTGTAAAATACAGATATCTACCTATTATACACTTATCCTGTAAAATCTAAAGTTCACGTGAGAAATCGGGAAAAAAAATGTTGATAGGTTTTGCTCGTTTTTACTTCAGAACGGCCAATCCGATTAATTTGAAATTTTATACACAGATTAAAATCACAAAAAATAACAAAATCCAACGGGAATATCGTAAGTCCAAAACGTAAGCCGTTTTGGACTTACGATATTCCCGTTATGTTGATGACATTTTAAATTACAGGTACTATATGTACTGAACGTACAATGCAGAGATAAACATAAAATACATTTATCACGGTAAAAGGTAAGTAAAAACGGGAAATCAAGAAATCTTTGTTAGATTGGTTATACTCGCTTTTGCATGGAAACGACTAAACTAATTTCTTTAAATTTTACAAATAGTTACTGTACGATATAAATACTACTAGTGGAATTAAATATCTAAATAACCCCTGGAACATACATCATAGAATAACAGAAAAAAACGCATCATAATCGGCCCATTAGTTTGGGAACTATGATGCCACAGACAAATACATAGATGGAGCAACACGTTAAACTTATAACACCTCTCTTTTTCTGCGATCAGGGATTAAAAGTTAGTATCCTTCAAAAACAGGCAAGAAAAAGAGATCGATCCTCGCATCGAGAATGCCTGGTAGGCCTAACCTACGGTGCTCAGTACGGTGGTCTGTAGGTCACTGCCCAAGCATCAAAAATCCAAACTCAAGATTTGTCATCAAGCAATGGAGCGTAGCATGCTAGGAGTAAAGGGAACTGACAGAGTTCCAAACACTACGCTGCGCTCAAAAACAGGTATTATTTATTTATTTATTTATTTATTCAATTAATTACACGGCCTTAGCCAATTATTATAATTAATTACATTACAAAAGCTGAAGCTGAAAAGGTATAGCTGATGTTGGCGTAAAGACAGCCAGGCTGAAATGGGATTGGGCGGGCCATGTGAGCCAAATGCACCAAGACAGATGGGCCCAAGTTGTCACTCAGTGGATACCCGAAGACGGTAATAAACGACGGGGTAGACCAAGAAAACGATAGCGAGATGACTTGGATTCCTTTCTTTGGGATTGGTCTGACGCGGCTAATGATAGAGATGCTTGGAAAGAGATGGGGGAGGCCTTTGCCCAGCAGTAGGACAGTGTAGGCTAAACAAAAAAATAGTTAAAAAAATGCGTATGATCTTACGTTACCTATATAGATTTAGATTCCCAAGTTAGAACTTCTTATAATATTTATGAATGATCTTTATTTATTTCTTATAATCCTTTTATTTCTTCTTATTGCAGTGATAACAGGATGACGTTCAATTTATACACATAAATAATCAAAGCATTTTCTCTTCAAGTCAAGAGTGGATAGGTTTCTTCACGCAGGTATAATCCCTAGATCATGTGCCATACTAGATATTGTGACGTCAACTCGTAAGACGCTAATCTCACGCGCCCGAGATTCAAACCCCTGAGAATAAGCAGGTTGAAGTGGCAATGGGCTGGTCACTTTTACCGAAGATCCGATAACCGGTGGGGAAGGAGAATTCTTGAGTGGAGAACAAGTGTAGGCAGACGTAGTGTAGGACGCCCTCCGGCCAGATGGAGCGACGACCTGCGAGAAGTAACTGGCAGAAATTACATGAGAAGAGCCGTAGATCGGGCTCAGTTGCGCACATGAGGAGGGGCTTATTTCCAGCAGTCTACTATTACAGGCTGAAGATAATAACCCGATATGTAGGTATCTTGTATTCAAGCAGTTTAAAGTTAAAGTCTATGCCTTCATGATGTTCGCCTCCTGCTGCGTTACCGGCACTTATTTAGAAGTTATCTTGTACCTGTACGAGTGGTTTACACTCTTCACTCGTCCACAGAATAAATAATAGCACTTACCAACATTGTTAGCTCATAAGTACCTAAGTACTTGATATTTATCTTGGATTTTGTCGAAATGGTTTAAACACAAAATCACCATTAACTGAAGTGCATAATGAAGTGAAACTTTGAAAGGTGGGTTCATTATCATGATAACATGCTCAGATAGGCAAGTCTTAGGTTACCTACTTATGTTCGTCATACTTCCCAGCAGATAAATGAATTTGTACCGACTTCAAACTAGTCTCAAAAAAACTAGATTGAGAGCTAAAAAAAAAACGCCTGCCCTGCCAAAAAAGAACTCATGCCAATAAATTACGAGTATTTTCTGTGTGAATGTGCATAGCAAGGCCTAATTTGATATCCATATTGTAAAATTCAAAGGTTTGTTTTTTTATATTTGAAAATGGATTCATACTGCTGCCTTATTGAATTTTATCAAAAAAAATATGTTTATGTTACTCGGTGGGATGTAAGGATTCTAATGATACCCCATATGTCTAAATCTGTTCAGGCATATAAAAGTTATGGTGGAATAAATAAGCTCACATACATACAAACAAACATACTTACATGAAACAACAAAAAATAAACATACATGAATCCTAAAAACATTACACTCCTTTTTCTGGGCATTCGTGTATTTTTCAGTCGTATAAAAAGCTCCATATTAATTAAAAATGCTTAATTATGCTCACCCTCGCAACTTTTTTACAAAACCTGTTTTCATGAAGGTACAAAATATTTAAAATTTTGTTACTCCGATAACATTCATATAAATAGTCATATTCATTCATGATTTCGTAAAAAAATGCTGGTTATTTTAAATTCTTACGGGCATAAAATTTCCGTTTTGTTGTAGGACAAATTAATTCAAAATCTGGTTATCTTTTTTAGACTAGGTTGGATGGAGTAAGAGTAGAGTAAGAGTAGTATGACAGGAGGTAGTATGACGCTACCTACGAGTATGTACGTACCTAATTATTGTAGCCTTAGTTATTATCGATTATAATGTCGCTTACGTCTATTCAAAACCTGCTCAAAATGCCTGCACGCTCCTTCAATTCCTAAGCACGTGTCGTGACAGGCCACCAGATTTAATGGTTGTTTTAATTGGCACCTCTGATTTGTTCTGCACTGTAAGTATTACCAGGAATGTGCGAATAAAACATAACGGTGCTAAACATAAAGAGATTATTGACAGCGTTCAATTCGTGGGTTGACACATAAAACTTTATGATTATAGTATCGGAACGATTTCCTCGAACAACTGCGAATGGGCTAAACAATTAACATATTGAGGTTTACGCTTACATAAACTGTGATGATACGTAAATACTTTTTGCGTTTAGGTGGCTATATGAATGGATTGATTTGTACTTAACTATGAAATAGAGCGGCACCTATATGTATGTTGAATGAAGTAGTGCTGAAAGCCCAAGGGCCTCTGACGTGTCAATTATTATTGCGTAAACAACCATAGAGTCCAGGAATATTAGTCAAATGAGGGCAAGTATCTCGGAATGAGAGATAGTCAGCTATAAACTAGTATAAACCTTTATTTTGGCACCCTAGAACCTACTTATCGTAGGGTGTCCGCGACTTCAGATATTCCAAGGTCAAAGGTCAAAAAATCTAATTTTTTTACACATTTATTGCAAATCTCTTGTTTCCTATGGGTTTTATGCTTTTTGTATTTATATTGTAGAGAATTAAATTCTCTACAACTTTTTATATCATATATTTTTTTATATCTTGAACCATTTTTGAGATAGAAGGCAAAGCGGGCGCTGTGTTTAACTATTTAGAGTATCATTCGAGGTCAACCTGTAGTTCCGATTAAAAACAAGCGGTATAAAGTTTATAATGCACCAAAATCTGAGGACTATATCGTTCGTGTTCGCTATGCACAGTTCAACAAGTCAACAAAACTGAATAAACCTGTGCAGTTATCAAATCTTCCACCAATGAGTGCAGCAGCTCACCAACATTTCAACCGTGTTTATTATCAAGTTCAGACTTGGTTAGGTCAAGATTTAGAACCCCAGAATTGGGGTTGGATAATGCGTGATGAATTCCTATAACATATTATGGCAATGAATCCACCAGCTCCGGAGGAATTGCTAAGCACAATATTCTGCAACTGCAAGAAAGGTTGTGGTTCGCGATGTGGATGCAGGAAAGCAGGGTTGCAGTGCTTTTTAGCTTGCGGCCAGTGTAATGGGCAAGCTTGTCTTAATGCTTCACCATATCAGAGTGATACCAATGAAGACGGTACTTTTGACCCCGAAATCCTGGAAGAACTGGAGACAAATGTCGTTGAAGACGAGAACACAGAGGAATATGAAATTTTACAGCGACTGGAAGACGATGATGATGAAGAAGAAGAAAATTGAAATTAGAACTTGTAGTTCTTATTATTATTCATTTTTTTAAATTTCAACTTTCGTATATGTATGAAATGGTATTTTTCCATAAAAACATTAAATAAAATTTTTATTCATTTCTTTTTATTTAGTTAGAAAGTAATTAGTATAAATAAGAACAGAATAAAAAAATAATTAAAGTATTTCCCTTACTAATTTACACGAGTAGGTTAGTGTTATTAAATTAATAGATACTGAATAATTGAAAAAAAAAATTATAACGTAATAGTTAATAAAAAATGCAAATTATTTAGAATTATATATTTATCAATAATTTATATACGGCGTGTTTTTAATCGGGACGTCGACTTCGAATGATACTCTAAATAGTTAAACACTGCGCGCGCTCTGCTCTCTATCTCGAACATGGTTCAAGATATAAAAAAAATATTAAACAAAAGTTGTAGAGAATTTAATCTTCTACAATTTTTTTAATAAATACATAATACCCCTAGGAAACGAGATATTTGCAATAAAGGTGTAAAAAATCGATTTTTGGACCTTTGACCTTTTTTTTTGATAAGTAGGTTTTGAGACAAGTTTTAGGGTGTCAAAATAAAGGTTTATACAAGTTCATAGCTGACTATCTCTCATTCCGATGTGAAACCCCTAATATTACTGAACTGATTATAATTCTGGGGTGCGATTTTTGAGTGTCACCGGTGATTTCGAAATCACCTGACCTGTGCTTGATAAAGATTCAAAAGCGTCCCGGCGTGAAGTAACGCCTAACCTTAGACAAAATACCAAGTTTCTTTGCAGTTAGCTTGGCTTTGGCACAGAATAAATAATAGTTGGCTTTGGATTCAATGTAAGATCCAAAATTCATGTTCGATGTGAGTTCGACACTCAATATCTCCAGATGGTAGCCTGATAGTATTCTGTAACAATAGGTACCTCTAGGTATCTGTCTATACTGTCATCTGAATACCCAAAGGTACCGGGCTTCAGAAGGTCATTAAACTGAGAGAACCGATCCCTCTGAGGTACTCCGGCATTGATTGCCATTTGATCAGAAGAGCTGCCCTCTAGGAATACTCGAATAGATCGTTTCCTCAAAAAAACAGCTATCCAAATGCATAAGCCAACAGGTAATCAATATGAGGGGGAAGCTTGTTTAAAAGGCCATCGTGCCAAACCCGATCAAAAGCCTTCGAAACGTCAAGGGAGACGGCAAGCGCCTCACCATGCATCTCGATGGCTTCGCTCAATACGTGAGTGGCATACGCGAGAAGATCCCCAGTAGACCGATTTTGACGAAATCCGTATTGCCGGTCACTGAGGAGATCATTGTCATCAAATTTGATTAGGGGTTGTTTTAATTCTACCACCTAGTCCCACAATTAGTGGTAGTAGTATCATGCTAATTAATTATCATTATGTAGGTACCTTATGCCTTGAACTTATCAGCCACCCCTGTACGTTTTACAATTAGGAGATTCTCAATTTGATTGATGTTTTTGTATGTTCACTTCTAGAGAGTTTTTATTTAACGATACAAAATAGTAGGGGCACAGCGGACTATATATATTTACTGTGGTAGGGGTGAGCCAAAATAATAAATTGTTTTCGGAGGAAGTTATTATTAATTTACACCTAGTTAAAATACGAATACAAAAATAAATTATGGACGGACAAATTCAACATGCAACTTATTTTCAACTACGCTTAACAAGCATCGGTGGTTCAGTGGTAGAATGCTCGCCTGCCACGCGGGCGGCCCGGGTTCGATTCCCGGCCGATGCAAATCCTTTTTGAATGTGCATTTTAATAGGCATCTCTTTTTGAATCTGCATTTTAATATTATGATTATCGTTCATTACATTAATTATCCTATGACTACATACATAAATAATAATAATTTATAATATATTCGGGACAATTCCACACCAATTACCTAGCCCCAAACTAGGATACCCTGTACTATGGGTACTAGATAACGGATAAACATACATACGAGCCCCAATGCAAAAGAGTTCGTCTAGTGTGAAATTTTCTCTGTGAGTTTTTTTCTGACTTCATTATTTTTGTATATCTATATAAAATATTAAGCTGTTCTACTATCACATAGCGCGTTACCTAGGCCATTTTTTAATTATGAACCAATAAACTATTTTAGCTTTTTAAATTTATACATATCCTGTTTTAAATTCGAAGAAGTTATAAGCAAAATAGTACGTCTAATTGTTAATCGATGCAAAAGAGTTCGTCTATCTGTGAGTTAAATAAGATTATTCCTTCTTTGTACAATTATGTTGCATAATTTAAATTTGTAAACGTAATTCTGTGTCATTTGTCAAGTAAGACAGTATAAATTCTGAAAATTTCAGTTTTTTTCATTCATTTTCAAATAACAATGGGTCGTGGCAAACCCGTGTGTGAAGAGCTTCGAAACCGAATAGTTTGTGGGGTCGATGCTGGCAAATCAAGTTACCAAATATCTAAAGACTTGATACTTCCCAGGTCTACAGTCCAATCTATCATTCAGCACTATAAAAAGAATAGAACGACTTCTTGTTTGAAGAAAACTGGTCGACCACGCATCACAAGTGCAGTAGAAAATAGAATCCTGAAGAAAATTATCAAAAATAATCGTCGTGCTCGAGCTGGAGAACTCACCGTGCAATGGAAGGACATGATTCACAAAGACGTCTCAGTTGATACTTGCAAAAGAGTCCTAAAAAGAATGGGTTACGGATTTTACACCGCTAAGGAGAAACCACTGTTGACTGCTGTACAAAAGAAAAAGAGGTTGAAGTTTGCTCGTGATCATTTAAATTGGACTTCCGATCAATGGCGTAGTATCATTTGGAGTGACGAGTCCAAATTTGAAGTGACAGTCAGCGATGAAAGGAAAAAAGTGATTCGGAACAAAAATGAGGCATTTCAAACTGATTGTCTCAAACGCAAAGTGAAGTTTCCGGCGTCTCTTATGATATGGGGCTGCATGTCTGCACAAGGTGTTGGTGGTATGCAGTTTGTGGATGGTTCTATCAATGCTGCAAGGTATCAAAACCTTTTGGAAGAGAATTTACTGCCCTCTATTCCGTCACTTAAGCATCAAGATTCCTTCATTTTTCAACAGGATGGTGCTTCCTGCCATACTGCAAGGACAACAAAGACGTGGCTACTGGCGAAAAGCATCCCTACAATCGAATGGCCATCTAACAGCCCGGACTTGTCGCCGATCGAAACCCTATGGTCGAAAATGAAAAAAGTTCTCCGTAAAAATCCATCAAGATCGAAGAGCGACTTAAAGGCTAAACTCTTGGCTGTCTGGGAGTCAATTACGCCTGAGGAGTGTGCAGCGTTGGTTGCAACCATGCCTCTTCGCATTAAAGCTGTCATTGAGAGCAAAGGCGACACAACTAAGTGGTAGATGAACTATTTTGCGTGAGTGACAAGGGTAGACGAATACTTTTGCGTTATGTTTATTAGAATATTTAAAAAAATATATATGTTATGTAAAGTCATGAAAGAATTTCAGTTATGTTAAAATAAACTTTAAAATGTTCCTCAAATTGTGGTTTACTTATTATTAAACTTTCTTAATTATTTTACCAATATTTACTTTCTATATTTTACGCTTTGCACTACTTTCCATAGTAGACTATTTTGCATCGGGGCTCGTAGATACGAATATTATAAACATCCATGACTCGGAAACAAGCATTTCTGCTCATTACACAAATGATTGCACTTTGCAGGTTTCGAACGCGTGATCGTTTGATTACGTACCTAGGATCACTAGCCACGAGACCAACCGGTCGTCTAAATAATACTAGGGTTGATAATGCTATCTCACCAGGCAGCCTGAAGGTGATGATTTGGTAAGCAGAGATATAACTCTGTAACCATTGTACTACAATAGTTTTAATTTCAATTAGAATGTGTTTTTTAACTGGAATACAATTAAGAATTTCGTATCGTATCGTAAGTTTGTTACAATGTGCTCCAATATAATTTCCTTCAGTTTTCTCCCTTTTCGAACATTTCATGTACATTTTTTTTAATCATCACAAACATAAATTATTATTATAAAAATAATTGTTTTCAATAAAAGTTGCATCAAAATAAACTGCCGAAACCCGGGATTGAACCGGGGACCTTTAGATCTTCAGTCTAACGCTCTCCCAACTGAGCTATTTCGGCGATGATGCTTGTGGCAAATATAATGAAAATGTAACCAAAGTTCCTACACAGCCTTTTTATCGAAATACTGATCACTTATCTGCATGGGTCAAAGCGTCCAATGTTTGTATTTTGAATTGCTTAATTTTAATATTAATAAATTATTGGGTAATGAACACCTAGATATTTTTTTTAAAATCTTTTTAGCGCCATCTATTAAGTATTTTTAAAACTATATAGCTCAAGGTAACATGACTTAAGCACGTAGTTCTGCTACTCAACACTAGATGGTTCTTAACTTTCTAGTTCATTGAAGATTCAAGAGATGGCAATAACTTTTAATACTACTTAACTTACTACTTTTCTTGTGTTGTATTATAACTAAGTACAACAAAAATAAGTGTCTTATGAACATCGGTCACTTCCAAGGCTGTTGCCTGGAATTCACTTCGGGGGGGGGGTCGAGCTTTGGACCAGTATTTTTTTACCCGAGTATGGCGAAGCAAGGGAAGGGTAATGAGTTTAACAGTCTATGCATGTATGTATGTATATATGTATGTATGTATGTATGTATGTATGTATGTATGTATGTATGTATGTATGTATGTATGTATGTATGTATGTATGTATGTATGTATGTATGTATGTATGTGGGTATATGGATATCATAAGCAATTTTTTTACTCAACTATGGCGACACTAAGGAAGGATTATGTATTCAGACTAAACACTTGGTCAAATTTTGATAAGCGAGGAATCAATCGATTCGTCTTCGTTTATAGAGTGACTTATTTATAGAGCAAAAAAAAAACGACTACGGCGAAGCACTTACACGACCGTAGTCGAGTTTTTAGTTTTGAACTTATGTCTTGTTTATATGTTGATCGCTTTTAGCAATAAGACCGCCAATTGTGCCTATTTTTTAAATATTATTCTTTATATTTGTCCTTTAATTTGGGTCTCTATTGACACCAAACAGGATTTTTAATAATAATAATGAACACTTGAATAAGTGTTTATTATTATTATTAAGTTTTTAGGACCCCTGTGACTGTGTATAGATAGGTACCCAAGTTTTGAATACTGAATATCTTGTGCTACTCCCGTGGTACCTACTCGAAATTGTGCCACTTGTATCGGTTCTTTCAAAACAAAAACATTAAGAGAGCGATTTTCGGGTATCCTTAATCTACATTTTTGTATAGGAAACTAAATTTTCTACATTCTATTTTTTTTTTTAAATTTTTTTGAGCTCAACTTGAACTCTGGTCCATTGAAGATACAGCCAGCCAAAGAGTGGCAACTTTTTCAAAAAAATTGGATTATTATTTTCATTTTCAAGATAAGTACTGGCATATTTTTTAAAATATAAATGTCGTTAGAGAGAAATTTGTAGAGAAATTAATTAGGTTCAATTTCATTTAATTAGCTTTAACACGGTGCCTCTACGCATTGAAATTTCCTCAAAAACTACAAGTAAAGATAAGTACCCGAAAACGCTTCCCTAAAGTAGTTTTTTCGAAATAACTGAAACAAGTGCCAGATTTTCAGGTAGTAGCTATTTTACCTGCACTTTTACCTATAGCACCTATAGTAAACATTCATTATAAATTGAGCTTCCAGTCTTTCCGTGTATAAAACAGTGGGTTGTTTAATAACCACTACTTTGAGACGCGTGCGTACGCGCAGTATGCACGTGGTAGTGCGCGTGGTAGCTTTTTCGCGCGCGAGCAAGGTATTTCGGGGGGGAAGGGGGTTGCTTGGGGGTGGGGGGGGTTGAACCCCCAAACCCCCCCCCTGCCTACGGACTTGGTCACTTCCATTACTATTGACTTGAAAGGACCTGACTTCCAGTCTTTATCTAAGAATTATGAATGGCCCATTTGTTGTGTTATGGAGATTAATGAATATTCTTAGAAATAAAACTAAATGAGAAATCGGTGTCCAGAAATCACAAGCACATGGTAGTCGTCACAAGCGGTAGATATCGCAGTCCGTAATAACAAAGCCAAGCCAAATAAGATTTTTGATGTTCCATTTTGCACAAAAAACAAACATCTCTCCTAGGTTTCTCACACTACATTTTGAAGAATTTGATAAAAACAACATGGGTTATTACATAGTTTTTTAGTTATTTAAATACTAGTGGCTCTGTGAGCTGTAGACCTCGCGCGTACAAACTTTTTTGCAAACAATCTAGCGGTGCACAGTAGCGCCATCTAGTTACCTTATTGTACTACTAACATTAATAACCAAGGTGCTCCATCAATCCCTACCTAGTAGAAAAAGAGCTGATTCCACTGGTAGAAACCTAAATGTGAGAAATTTACTGCATTTTGAGGAGCTATGCTGCTCATCTCACCGAAGATCTTCATCAGATCTTTACCAAATTTTTATGAGACTAACCTCAAGTAACTACCTTTCAAATAAAAAAAGAACCATGGAAATCGAATTTAATAAGGCATTTATATTCAGTATTCCCCCTTTTTAACCATTTTTCCACCACAATTCCTTTTGTTCGCCGTAGTCGGGTAGCCTATGCCACTCTACACCTTAAGACGAATCAATTGACACCCCCGTCTTGTACTATTATTTATTCTGTGACCCCGTTTGTCAAAATCGGACCAACAGGGGCAACTCTACGGTGGAACATCCACATACATACATCCTTGATTCGCCGTAGTCGGGTAATCCATACCAATATATAAAAGTGAAACGTTGTCTGTTTGTTTGTTTCTTTGTTTGTTTGTTTGTTTGTTTGTTTGTTTGGGGAGCTTTCAGGCAATAACGGCTGGACGGATTTTGATGAAATTTGGAATGGAGGTAGCTTATACCCTAGAATAAAACATAGGATACTTTTATCCCGGAAAATAGTAAGTTTTCACGGGAAAATTGGAAAAATGTTGTATACTAAGTAAGGAACGGTTGACATGGAAACGGAATACAATTCTGTCAAAAAACTTCAAGAGCTATACATACTTTTGCATTGATTTTCAATATCCTAGAAGAACATAGGGTGCTTTTTTTTGCGATAAACTGTAGTCCGCGCGGACGAAGTCGCGGGAGGAAAGCTAGTAAATAAATAAAACAAATAAGAGAAACTAGCAAATAAATAAATGAATTGCCTACATAAAGCACGGTTGTGTGTTAATTTAATGTAAAATAATGTTATCCATACCACCTAACTAGACGTATTATGTAAGTATTTTACATTCCTAAGCACAAAGCATTACGACAACCCGAGCAATATTTAGAAAATAGAAAAGCCAGCACGTAACAAATCGCGAGCTTATCAACCAAATTGGATTCCGAGTTGCTAAATTACAGGACGTGGGTGTGGATTACGAGATAATTGGTCACAGATAACTGGCAACAAGCGTAATCCTGGCAAAAAATATTAAAACAACAAAGGGACCAGAGACCAGCTTGTTTACGAATATAAACCACCCAAGAGCGTATAGGAAGCACCTTAACTGGCGATTTTTTTGCGCTGAAACTATGATAAATTTTCAAAAACAGAAAGCTTTCGTTATAAAAATAAATAAATATATTCGGGACAATTCCACACCAATTACCTAGCCCCAAACTAGGATACCCTGTACTATGGCCACTAGATAACGGATAAACATACACTGATGCAAATATTACATTCATGACTCGGAAAAAATATTTCTCTCATCACACAAATGATTGCATCTTGCAGGATTCGAACCCGCGACGGAAATAAAAAAGAAGCGTAATATTATATAGTAAAACTGAGAATACCTAAATAGCGAAAGTTTAAGAAGAATTTTATTTTAAACAAATAAATATGGGTGCCAATGTATACTTGTTTGTTTCTAACTATGTGTATATATATGTGTTTGATTTCGTATTATTTATTCTGTGCCTAGGGTCTCTAGCCACTAGACCAACTGGTCGTCAAAACCAATTTATTAAAATGATAGATTATATTCTATTCAATCGATTGATTCAAATAACAAAAAATTACACCAAAATTTAGGGAATGGAAAGTGCTCTCACCCAAAACACCAATTCTATCAAAAACTGTACTACTAAAACTCACAAGCTGCATCTCTCTCTATCGCTCGTATAGGGGATCGGGGGGGGAGAGAGAGAGAGAGAGAGAGAGAGAGAGAGAGAGAGAGAGAGAGAGAGAGAGAGAGAGAGAGAGAGAGAGAGAGAGAGAGAGATAGCAATACATTTATTAAATACCTACTTTGCAAAGATCGCGTCAACTATACTTATAACATAGTTCCTTATATTGCGTCCGTTATGTGTAAATAGAGGTAGGTATTATGTAGATACGTACTAAAAAAAACGTAATTGCAAATTGGAATGTGAATGACCATTGACCAGTGCTTTGAGAATGTCCAGTGACAAGCCATGAAAACAGTTGGAATGATTGAAGGATGACTTCGTCACAATGCGATCTTCCCTTTGATTATGATTTATGAGTAACCCATAGACGTATTGACTGTAATACCTACCAACAGTTACCTTATCTATATTAGGCGCAGTACTGAATGCCAAAGAACGGTTCGTCGATAAACATTTTTGGTTGCTGGTCTCCTTATCGAAAGAACCGTTCTGCGGTACCTAATGCATTTCTTGAAATGCAATCAATGAGAACTACTCAAGCTACTATTAGCAAGAACATTTAAAAGCAGACGGATTCCACACCACCAAATGGAAAGTGAAGTACCCAAGACATGCCGATCGCACGCACAAGCCTAACGCACAGACACCATGATGCCGATCGGCCGCCACATCGCAACAAGATCAAAAACGATGCGGTCTTTTTGTGTATCAACCACAAAACACCACAAAATAACCTTTTCATGCACACATGATATCTCGTACTTCAGGAACCTCCTCACAATAAAAGCTGTGACTGAGCAATGTCCTGCCAGTTGTCGATATCACTCCACTCCACCTATGACTACGAGGAGATAAAACCTCAGACAAACATTGTCGGTGGTGAATCACAAAGTGACACATTCAGCATTTGTGATTGATAAAGAAAAAAATAATGATCAAATCAGGATGTGCATGCACTGCACTGACTTACTGATAGGTTTGTTAGGAAAATGTAAGTCACGTTACATTTTCAAGCATTTTGTTCAGGTAGAATAAAATCATTAGTTAGGCTGTTAATTACATTGAGAAAGTATTTATTAAAGTAAAAAGCTCTCATCAGAAAAGCTTGGTTTAAAATTTAAAGATGCAAAAATCACGCGCCCAACGTGGGGCTCGAACCCACGACCCTGAGATTAAGAGTCTCATGCTCTACCGACTGAGCTAGCCGGGCTGGTGTGAGAACGGTCGAAATTATATAATAGTTCCGTACGTCATGAATAATAGTTCTGCAAATAGTAAAAAATGAGGTTACCGCAGAGGCTATAAAAAACCTACCAGTCGTGAACTTTTTTAAATTGTGACTATATACCTATATTTCTTATTGACGATTTTACTTATGGATTTCTACCAAGAATTGTGACTAACTTGATTTAGCATTAGTTACCTACTAAATGGTACAAAATTCTTTCGTCGAACAACAATGGAAGAATGGCGCCGAGGCGCTTAACATTTTAAGGAGTCGGTGCTTATAGTACAGCCAGTAACACAAATGCTGGTTGATAAAAACTGAATTATAATTTAGCTAATCAAATATCTTAAAATATATGGGCCCGATCTAGATCTTTCTGAGAGCAATAAAACTGAGAAGATTAGTGTATTCACTTGAGTAGATATAACTAATTTATATACCTA
This sequence comes from Alsophila aescularia, assembly GCA_946251855.1. Classification (NCBI taxonomy): domain Eukaryota; kingdom Metazoa; phylum Arthropoda; class Insecta; order Lepidoptera; family Geometridae; genus Alsophila; species Alsophila aescularia. The sequence continues at coordinate 45,921,054 of OX276378.1, forward strand.
ATTTAATTACAATTTTTTGTTTGTTCGTTTGGCAAAGTAGCGTATTAGATGCTGCAGGGCCATAATGATGTCTGATTCCATGTATGAGAAATACCGAAAAATCGGTAGATCCGACACCACTGGCAGAGCAGCTCAAGCGGCGAAAGTGATGGTACTTAGCGGTCATCAAATTAGCATTGCAATTCAACGGGTTAATGCTGCCAGCATGTTGGGCACGTTGCCAACTATATTGGGCTAGAAGTGCTGAACACTTGGACTACCTATCAGCCTGTATGGGTGGTCCAACTGTTTCGTATAGTGTAATCATCTAGTCATATTTTGTTGTTAATTAATAAAGGCACTTGTTGTACCTAGCCCTATTTTTTTCTGTGTCCACGCTTCATTTATAACCAGGGCAAACAGTGTGCTCGTCAATAAAAAAATACTAACAGTTTAAAAATGATATATTCTTTGCCTAAACTCTTTAACATACAAAGCAGTTAAACACAGATTTATTTTACGGTTAAAAAAGTCAATGAACTTGTCTTCCTGATGGTACACCTTCAATTAGTATGCACTGCTCGATCACCAAGGGAAGTGGTCCGCACTGACAGTTAGCTTTTACTCACAGAACCGATGGCCTGGCCTGTCGCGGGGCAGACCAGACGCACGTATTCTGCTTGTATTTTAGCGCTTCAGTAAAGAGCATTAAAGGTAAGGTTTAATTTCCCTAAATAACAAGCACAAATAAAAAAAATATAACCCCCGACTCTCCACCCCCCATTATAGCTAAGGAGCATCCCGATCACATCAGTTTTCAAACATAAAAATCGTTCCATCCGTTTTGGAGCTTCAATTGTCACCCCCATTCCCCCCCTCTCCATTATAGCTAAGAACCATCTCGTTTACCTCAGCTTTGAAACATGAAAAACCACAGCTAAATCGGTCCATTCGTTTGGAAGCTACGATTTTTATCCCCCCTTTTCTCACCTCCACCCTCCTCCCTCCCCCGCCCCATATATCTAAGAACCATCTCGATCACATCAGCTTTCAAACAGAAAAAAACGCATCAAAATCGGTCCATTCGTTTGGGATCTACTATGCCATAGACACACACACACACACACACACACACGCGCGCACGCACACACACACACACACACACACACACACACACACACAGTGATACACACCCTAAACTGATAACACCCGTCTCTTTGTGGGGGGTTAAAAATAGGTCAACATGATCCTCTGGAATAATTAGCCAGCTGATTTATCTTTGATGAAGAAGCCAAACATTTTCCTGAAAACCCCACAGAAATAACCATTGTTTTCAGTTTTCAAAGTTGCTCAGTTCTAACATCACACAAATACTTTAAAGGCGAAAGTTTGTTATAAGTTTGTGTGTTTATGTTTGTTACTACTTCACGCTCAAACGAATGAACAGTTTTTGATGAATTTTGGGATGGAGATAGCTTATACCCTGGAACAACACATAGGATACTTTTCATCATCATCATCATCATCATCATCCTTCATGCTCAAACGGCTGAACAGATTTTGATGAAATTAGGACTGGATATAGCTTATACCTTACAATAAACCATAGAATACTTTTCATCATCATCATCATCATTCTTTACACTCAAACGGCTGAATGGATTTTGATGAAATTAGGAATGGAGATATCTCGAAGGAATAACACATAGGATACTTTTCATCATCATCATCACTCATGCAGGTGAAACCAGGGGGCGTAGCTAGTTAACTAATGAAGCTAAATCTGAAATCAACTTATACACGAAGCTGTAAACTTGAAAAATACTTACGTAGATCTAAACTAGAGTATATTCCTGAAATACTTACGTAGATCTAAACTAGAGTATATTCCTGAAATAAAAGTTTTTGTGGTTTTATTGCTTGGCTTTCAACACATTTTGTTTAGTTACTTTTTATTTTCACTAGGATGTTTTGTTTGTTTGTTTGTTTGTTTGTTTGTCGTATGAGATAGTGCTAGCCTCTGGTGTCAGATTTTATCAAGCCGCCCGAGGGCCTCTGACATGGCTTAACGACTGCTATTAATCAATAACAGCCGGGACCGACAGCTTAACGTGCCCTCCGAAGCACGGAGCGATGGAAAAGCGCACATAACTCAGAAAAGTCATTGGTGCGGAGCCTAGGTTTTGAACCCGGTATCGTTGGATTCTAAATTGCACTATAGAACCGTTAGGCCACCATCGCTAGGATGAAATGTGTGTATGAGCCATAGAAGCGAAATCCTAACTTTATGTGGGATGACCTAGTTTTTTACTGCGAATGACGTGTGTAGTTAGTGCCTACTCGTACTTACCTTCCGTGAGCGGGATCAAGTCAAGCACCATACCCAATTTCAACAAACTCACAAAATACCAACGTCGGTATTTGTATTTGGTTGAGTCACGGCAGTAAAATCTAATACCTATTTACTCAGGAAAATATTTTTGGAACCTTGGCTATCAATAAAAGCTTCTAAAAAGTTTCAATGAAATAAAGACCTCTGACTTACCTCTACAAGGGCTCTACACATCTTCAGTCTCTGAAAACGTTTGGGATTATTTGTACAGAAACACTTTCCATACAGGGCCGGACATTGTTGGAGACCACCTAGGTAGGCGAATACTAAGTAGGAAACTCTAATCTCTATGGGGGTCGGGCGCACCCGTCCGCGGCCATATAAAATAAAAAAATATAAGATACTAGATTTCCCGCTCACGACTTCGTACGCGCGGACTACTGTTTATCGCGAAAAAAGCATCCTATTTTCTTCTAGGATACTAAAAACCAATGCAAAAGTTGGTATAGCACCAATGCTCTGGATGTTTTTTGACAGACTTGTTATTTCGTTTCCATGGCAACCACAGAACCATTCTGTAATGGCAACCATTCCTTACAGTGAGTAATCAACATTTTCCAGTTTTCCCGTGGAAACTTACAATTTTCCAGGATTAAAATCCTATGTTTTATTCTAGGGTATAAGCTATCTCAATTCTAAATTTCATAAAAATCCGTCCAGCCGTTATCGCGTCAAAGCTCCCCAAACAAACAAACGAACAAACAAACAGACAGACAACGTTTCACTTTTATATATTGTTAATATAAACTATTGATCAAGTGTTTTTTTACTGATATCTTTTTGTATGTTCGGGTATCATGTAATAACTACTGGCCCTATTGCGATGCGGTTTTCATTGTTGGATAGCTTAGGTTTAGATTTTGACTTAAAATCTAGTGAACTTTGTATCTCAATCCAACAAGTAGAAGACAGGTAAAAGCCGATCAATTAATAAAAAACAACGTCTGAAATAATTTTGATGAAATGTTGTACTATTTATTGTACTTTATTGGCTGGTCCTTTTGGTCCTGGAACTACACTTAAGTTTCTTTAATTTATAAAAATGACCACACATTCAAAGTCGCGGCCACAGCTAGTATTTAATAAAATAAAACTCTCAATACAGTAAAAACTAAACAGAAATTTTACATACAAAGACGCGTAGTCTAGCGGACTTCCGTCCAAGCGCTGACTGACTCAATTGACTCATCCCTGCACCTCCAACCAATATCAATTTGACCTACAAGTTGTTGTGAGGTTGCTCCATTCATAACTATTTGCTTTACCGGCAGCGGTTAGTTTCTTCTCATTTAGAGGTTATTTCGTGACTTGCTATTTGAGAATGGTTTTCCCCGTGAATCACTGAGAAACGTCAGAGAAATTAACAAGAATGAGTACGATTCGTTCGATCCGGTTGTTTGGATTTTGGGAAGTGCTGCCAAGGCTGTAATTTTCCGTTACTATCCCCTTAAAGGATGCGTTTTTGTTGGTAACTAGTAAGATTTCTGTATTTCCGTCCTTAGAATTCGCTTTTGGCTAATATAATTTTCTTCTTCGCTGGATTTCCTGCAGCTTTACACGACTGCCCAAAGAAAGGAGTGTATTGTTTTTACCATTCATGTATATTTATATGTGAGTTTCTTTATTCCACTGTTCTTTCTTGACTGCGTTTGGCAAGAAACATTAATTTTTAAATTGAAGCATTACGGAGTTCATGGGAAAGCTCTCGATCTTTTATCGACGTATCTTAGCAATAGAATCCAAAAAACTGGATGTAAACGGTGCGAGGTCACCTGGATCTCTTATTTTTAAGACTGTCAGAACCTTGAATAATTTTGACGATGTTAACAATCACGCTAGTTTTAATTGGTTTACAACTAATAATTTAATGTTAAATCCTATGAAAACTAAATGTATTATATTCTTACTACCCAATGTCAGAGGGGTTCCTACGAATTCAAGTATTTTAACAAATAGTGAGCCAGTAGACCTTGTACAGTCAACTACATGTTTGGGTATTACTGTAGATTCAAAATTACATTGGGTCCTCACATATCGTTGATAGCTGGTAGATTGAGCTCTGCAAACTATGCAGTACGTAAAATTAGAGAGTTTACCGATGTAGCCACTGCAAGATTAGTATATTTTAGTTACTTTCACAGTATTATGTCATATAGCATTTTGCTGTGAAAATTAATTGTGCTGCAGGAGAGAGCAATTCGTTCCATATAAAATATGAAATCCCGCGATTAAAGAGATTTAAAGAACGTTTTAAAGAGATCAATATTCTTACAGTGGCTTGTCAATATATATATGAAAATATAATGTATGTTCGGAAGAATTTCGATACCTTTGTTAAAAATATAATAAAGTGAAAATGAAATAAAACAAAATTTATCCCAACAAGAGGAGTCTCGTTAAATAAGTATTTTAATGAAATAGGTATAGCTGACCAAGTTAGATCAACTTTATTGGCATGTCACGTAGAAACTACTGGACTGATTGCAATGCGGTTTTCATAGCTGGGTAGCTTACGATCCTGGCTACGTACGTAGTCCTAAGTATATGTGTGTCTGACACGCACTTGGCTAGTTATGTTTATAAAAGATGTTGTACCTTTTAGCAGTTAGCACATTACACATATCACAGTTTAACGTACTTTTAGATTAATTAAAGATTTATCTGACGACTGTCACTCACGGGTTGTTTCGTCAAACAATTCAACCGGTGCTCGGACGTTCATGACCAGCCTCAGGAGTTTGTGCAGCGAGGGCCTGACAAGAACGAAATAACCCTTTAGTGACAGTCGTAATATATCTTACTAGCTTTCCCGCCCACGACTTCGTGCGCGCGGACTACAGTTTATCGCGAAGAAAAGCATCATTTGTTCTTCTAGGATGTTAAAAACCAATGCAAAAGTAGGTATAGTACCAACGCTCTTGATGTTTATTGACAGACTTGTTATTTCACTTCCATGGAAGATAACCTATGACACTCTTGCGATGAAGACGAATCGATTGATACCTTAAAATCGGACCAGGCTTTTAGTTTGAACAGATAATCCTTCCTTTGCTTCGCCGCAGTCAGGTGCAAAAAATAACCTAAGACACTCTATAAATCAACTAATTGATTGATACCTCGCCTATCAAAATCAGACCAATACCTGAAGACGAATCGATTGATACCTCGCTTGTCAACGTTAGACCAATAGGGCGCGCTATGGTTAAACATCCACATACATTTATACATACATACATACATATATACATACATACATACATACATACATACATACATACCTACATACATACATACATACATACATACATACATACATACATACATACATACATACATACATACATACTTACATACATACATACATACATACATACATACATACTTACATACATAGACTGTTAAACTCATTACCCTTCCCGCTGAGTCGGGTAATAAAAGAAGGTAAAAGCTTACCATCAAGCCGAACCTCAGCTCGCTCCCACTTGTTTAGTATAAAAATCAAAGGCTGATATAAAAGTTAATTTGGTTGTCATTACGTTTCTCCGTACGAGGACAATATGTGGACTTATTGAACCGTTCACCCCTGATTTTACGACTCTGAGACGTTTTATGCGATCAGCAATGAGCAGGCAAGACGCTTGTGTTCAGGGCTGCCTCTTGACGTGTCCAATGACAAGTTGAGAACGAAAATTAGCATTAAGAATCAAATCAACAGATGCTGCTACCTCGAACTGTACGACATTGTACGAGAACCTTGCCACTGTTCTCGTATTTTTGCAGGATCAGTCCATTTATCCAGTTTACCATTGAGATGCTACTGTCAGAAAAGGCGAGTTGGTGTGTAGTCTGACCAGGAAAATAAAATACAACTTAAGTAAAAAAAAAAACTTCAAATCGTATAAAACTCAACGAAAGAAATAATTAAAAAAAGAGGTCTGCGCTACGCCCTAACCGAATAAAGTAAGTACGTAGGAAATTACCTGGCACAGCCCTTAAAAAAAATGAATTATTTATTTCTTTGAAATTTTATACGATTTGAAGTAGTTTTTTTTTTCTTTTTGTAGGCCTAAGTAAGTGAAACCGTCCACTAAGAAAAAAGCCATGCTGGAAACAATTAACAGTCCATATCTTGTTAACTACTAAACCGATTTTGATGAAACTTTAACTATTGCCTAAGTTGAAAGATACTGCAACTATTACAAAAATAATTATTGCAGACTTGTAGTTTCCGAGAAATACGTGGAAGGCAATTTTTACATTGATGACAAACAGGAATATGAAATTAAATTGCTCAACTTTCATGAACAACCGAGAAAGACTCACATCTATACATATAATAAAGCAGAAAGTAACAAAAAGTCTGTGCAATGATCATAATTAAAAAATATGGTCTAAAGCACTTAAAATAAGCTACTGAACCAGAATATAACATTATAAAAATGGTGTCTGTTTGTTCGTGCATCGCGTGATATTGGACCTATTGCTATGGGGGTTAACAATGAGCACAGCCAGTTTTTGAACAATACCTTGGGCAGATATTGCAATTGGATAAGAACAACTGAGGGAAGCCAACAGAAGAGTTCAGCTGGGTTGGGCAGCATTCGGCAAGCTTCGTCAAGTCTTCTCGTCGTCCATACCACAGTGCCTGAAGACGAAAGTCTTCAACCAGTGCGTGCTACCAGTCATGGCATACGGAGCCGAAACGTAGACACTCACGGTCAAACTAGTCTATAAATTTAAGGTCGTTCAGCGAGCTATGGAGAGAGGTATGCTTGGGGTTTCTCTGAAGGACAAGATTTGTAATGAAGATATCCGACGGGGAACCAAGGTGACCGACATAGCTCAATGGATAAGCAAGCTAAAGTGGCAGTGGGCTGGTCACATTTCCCGAAGAACCGGTAGCCGTTGGGGTAGATCAGTTCTAGAGTGGAAACCATGTTTAGGCAATCGTAGTGTAGGACGCGCTGTGGCCAGGTGGAGTGACGACCTGCAAAAAGGGGTTGGATGAAAGTGGATGAGGAGAGCTGAAGACCGAGCTCAGTGGCGTGCATTAGGAGAGGCCTACGTCCAGCAGTGGACAGATATAGGCTAATGATGATGATGGCAGATGTTATATAAACGCATACAATTCACACACATTAAGCCATTTCACACACATAAATTTTAACATTTGTATAATGTGGAATAATGATCTAAGTTAATTATAGGTTAGCGTCAGATTTGTGTTGTAAGTAACTTTGTTTTAACGTCAAAAACAGGAATAACTTTGATTACACAAAGGGGAAAACCAATATTGACGTTACTTAACTCGCTTGCAGGTCACATTTTATTTAATAAATAAATATTGTCAGGTCAATTCACACCAATTACCTAGCCCCAAACTAGGACTGTGCTATGAATACGACTATTCTATCGATACTATGGATACCTGGTTACCTACTTAGGGAAAGTAATATAATCGTGACTATAAAACAATACCGTGACATACCTATTGACTGACAGACAACGCACAGCCTAAACCGGTCGACCTAGGGATTCGAAATTTGGAGGAATATTCCTTGAGTATCCTAGAGGTGCACTACGGAAGTAACTATAAACCGGAAAACTTGAATACCAAATCCAAATAAATACCTCAAAAACAAACGTAACTAATCCATATACAAAAAAAAACTAAACTTAGTTCCTTAAAATAATTTAATCAAACAAATAATTTTATTATTTTGCCCAATTGTGAATTTGTGATATTTGAAATCTATATTATTATTATATATTTTATTATTTGACCTTCAGAGTGGTTCGTATTCTTTTTTAAATTGTTTCAATCGTTTTTTTTTCGTAAATCCGCTGGATGTCGATTTTTCAAGACTTGTTTTCGTGTCGATTTTTCAGCCCAGTAGCTAGTAAACAGACCTGTCTTAGGTCTTCACGGTCCTCACGAGTGCATTTATACACCGAGATTACGATATGAGAGTGTGACTAGGTGGGGGTTAACGCTTTATTCCACTTTTCTGTAAGAGATTAAGGAAAGTGAGAGGGAAAACTAAATCTAGTAACTAAAGAGAGCGTGACCTGATTCATAGATAATGATGAACTCGTTTTTATTCAGGACCAAGCTTCAAACCAGTTTATCTGTACGATTTTGGAATAATTTTATGATACAATACAATAATATTTTTAATTGTTGGGTTGAAACCTGATTTCGTCTCCAGTGGATTAATAATGATCAAGCCAAGTGGACAAGCGCATCAAATTTTCCGTACATCTACAACTTTCCGAGAGGCAGGGGTCGGTTTGTTCCTTTTCGTTTGTTTGTATGTACCTACATAAAAGAGCTTAAAGAGAGAGTTCCGTCATAGTGTTTGACAGCCCTGATCACGTTTAATGTAATTAATTTAGTAGGTGCATCACATTGATGTGCAATGATAGCAGGCGCAATACATACGTGTCTTATTTCAAATTAACGCCTGTCCTGTCGTCCACTCCAGATGAACATCTTTACGACTCCTTTTTGCCTATCTGGCACTTTCCGATGTAATTGGCAGTGAGAGTTATTTTATAGGTCAAATGAATACGAAGGCCAGTTCAACTGTGTGAGAAATTACTTGCAAAAATCCAGTTTGTCATATTTTATACGCTTCTCAAGAGCTTGTGTTCTGTTTAAAATTAATGCTTTAATTTGTATGCGCCTTGACTAAAACTAATTCAGTGTAGGATCAAACAAAATACCCAAGTTGAAATATGAACACCTGCACACGTCAACTGGATCAAAAACATCAGCAGACTGTTATTTGATGACGATGACTATGTACAAAGGAACTGCACTTTATTTTGGGATATTCCAGGTATAAAGCACCTCACATGCTTAGCTGTCACTGCATTTCTCAACAAAAACATCTTGGGAGTTTAAAACTGATTTATTGCATGCTGTAATGTTGTGTTATTAAACTTCCTGTACTGAAACCTGACTTTTAATATCGCTTAAACTCATCGCTTCATCATTCATTCAGATCGTTCTCTTGAGCTCATCAGTACATCAAAATCGAAGGAAAGAGTGATTTATCGATCGCTGATCGATGCAAAGATGTGTATCGTAGGATCGCGAAAACTCGTCGCATTTTCGTAAAAGCTCGTGTTATCGCGTAGGCAGTCTGATGACATATTATACGAACGACATATTATATGACATATTACTATTATATTATTATTAAATGTTCTACCTATTACATATACTTGTAAATAAGTAGTATTAGAGGAGAAGATTCTCTTTACGTATACATTTTTGTCCACAGCCCACCATCTCTTGGATCTCGGCAAGGATGAGAGAGATTATCTTTGCTAAGAATATGGGAGTTAACAGAATCCGGTGGATGCCTTAAGCTGTTGTTCGCATGCTGACAGCCTGTCCACTCTACTTTTTAGAATGAAAACACAAAATAAATGCGTAAAACAACACAAGCGACAGTTCAAAAGTTTTGATCCTTGAAAGTTAGAGAGAAATAGAAGAAATGGCGACATATTATCTTTTTATGCTGTTGGTACAGAAAATAAGCAGACGGCCAGATGGACAGCTATTACCAACACCTATTGCACACATGTAATACTATAGGGGTATCACTGAGAGTAGTGACAGTATCACTCACGTCTATCCACTATAGTCTTCTCGTACACAACATCCCCCGTACCTCCCGTATACAACTTGGAGTCCTTCAATTCCAATTCCGGGGGTTGTTGTGTTGTGTGCTAAAATCTGGACCACATAATTGACTCGTGGAAATCACATTCAACTCGATTTACTCGATCTTTTCTGCAGACATAAATTATGGACTAACCTTCCTACTACAGTCTTCACGTAAGGCTACAATTTGGAGACCTGGACTCCAATTTGTCCTTAACCTTAACCTAACCTCGAAGGGCAAGGTTAGGTTAAGGTTAAGGGTATGTGATTTCCACGAGTCGATTATGTGGTCCAGCTTTTTGCTAATGGCTGGATGTGCCATGATCGCGAAATTCTGTTTTCCCCCAATTCTTCAAGAAACTTCAAAATGATTGGGTACGTGGTACAAAAAGCCTGTTATTTTAAAAAACAAGACATAAGTTCAATAATTAAAACCCGACTACTGTCGGTCAAAAATTAGCCTATAACACTCTTGCGATGAAGACGAATGGATTGAAAAAATATACCTATGACGACGGATCGATTGATACCTCGCTTATCAAATTCGGACCAATAGGGGTGAAACTATAGGTAGTGGAACATTCACATATATACATACATACATACATACATACATAGGTACTTATACAGTAAAACTCATTATCCTTCTCTTGCTTCGCCGTACTCGGGTAAAAACTAAGCTCAACTATAACGTAAACGGGATACTAAGTATCGCATACATATGCCGTGACCGTGAGTCATAAAATAAATATAGTTAATAATAACATAAACATAATATAGTAATGACACATGACGAGAGTTAAATGATCGATGACAAAGGACGATAAAAAACGTGCCGTCTTCCATTTCACTTAGAGTTGTAACGAAATTATTGAAGACTGACATATTCAGTCTTTTTGGTTGAGTCATGGAAAGAAGGGATACTTACACCGTAAATGTACAATTATGAAATCTATATTAAAATTTAGATTGTATGACAAGGGAGCTAAATAATATTTTAACGGCGAGGGATTCAATATACATCGCCCGAGGAAAAATAATGTTGCGTCCGAGTGATAAACTCTACTTTAAAAATAATAATAATAAGGCGCTTAAAGATACTTTACAACTCATATTATTTACTTAAAAGGGCCTTTTAATAGACTAAAAATAAAGGACTTACAATAAACCAGGTAATTACTTATAATTAATTAAAAAGTTTAAACACTTTGTACTTCTTTGATTTACGTCCTTCAGACAGTCTCTTCAGATATTGTGTTAAAATTTTTGTGTAGATCTCGATTTCAATGTCATTATTTGTACTGTCTGTCAACGTGTGAAGTTGCTTACATTTGGGTAATTCTTTAAAAAAGGTACATGTTTCCGAAAAAGACTTCGCTTCTTTTGCATTTTCCCACTCGATATAATGTTATAAGCTTACAATAGTACATTATGATACAAGTGTGCTATGTTGGTCATTATACTCAAGGCAGATTATTCGCGCGAACGGTATTAATTTGCATTTAATGTAATAGTAGATTACTGCATCGAGCGGAAAGTGATTGTTTGCTGCAACAAGTGTTAGATTGAGGCCCGAGCTAGCAATAAGTCATTTAAACGAGTGTCAGCAATCTACTATTACATTCAAACAAACAAATTGATACGGCGAGCGTGATAAGGGAGCCGAGTGTTTTTTGAAACTGGGTGCAGTGAGCTGAAGACTGAGCTCAGTGGCGTGCATTATGAGAGCCTACATCAAAGAGTATAGTAATAAATGCCTACATCCAGCAGAGGACAAGTATAGGCTGATGATGATGGTGATGATGATCCTGTTGTCTTGTATACGCAATCTTTTTGTCTTTTAATTTGTTAAAGTGTTCGCGTGACAGGCGAGGGTCTATGGTGGAACAGTTCCTCACATCGGAACTGCGCTCTACTAACCAAGTGCTAGTTTGGTTACTCATCTTTGTTAAAGTGTTCGCGTGACAGGCGAGGGTCTACGGTGGAATAGTTCCTCACATCGGAACTGCGCTCTACTAACCAAGTGCTAGTTTGGTTACTCATATTTGTTAAAGTGTTCGCATGACAGGCGAGGGTCTACGGTGGAACAGTTCCTCACATCGGAACTGCGCTCTACTAACCAAGTGCTAGTTTGGTTACCCATCTTTGTTAAAGTGTTCGCGTGACAGGCGAGGGTCTACGGTGGAACAGTTCCTCACATCGGAACTGCGCTCTACTAACCAAGTGCTAGTTTGGTTACTCATCTTTGTTAAAGTGTTCGCGTGACAGGCGAGGGTCTACGGTGGAACAGTTCCTCACATCGGAACTGCGCTCTACTAACCAAGTGCTAGTTTGGTTACTCATCTTTGTTAAAGTGTTCGCGTGACAGGCGAGGGTCTACGGTGGAACAGTTCCTCACATCGGAACTGCGCTCTACTAACCAAGTGCTAGTTTGGTTACTCATCTTTGTTAAAGTGTTCGCATGACAGGCGAGGGTCTACGGTGGAACAGTTCCTCACATCGGAACTGCGCTCTACTAACCAAGTGCTAGTTTGGTTACTCATCTTTGTTAAAGTGTTCGCGTGACAGGCGAGGGTCTACGGTGGAACAGTTCCTCACATCGGAACTGCGCTCTACTAACCAAGTGCTAGTTTGGTTACTCATCTTTGTTAAAGTGTTCGCATGACAGGCGAGGGTCTACGGTGGAACAGTTCCTCACATCGGAACTGCGCTCTACTAACCAAGTGCTAGTTTGGTTACTCATCTTTGTTAAAGTGTTCGCGTGACAGGCGAGGGTCTACGGTGGAACAGTTCCTCACATCGGAACTGCGCTCTACTAACCAAGTGCTAGTTTGGTTACTCATCTTTGTTAAAGTGTTCGCGTGACAGGCGAGGGTCTACGGTGGAACAGTTCCTCACATCGGAACTGCGCTCTACTAACCAAGTGCTAGTTTGGTTACTCATCTTTGAGATGGTACTGCAAAATATCAGCAACAAACTTATACGAATATACAGGTATTTTGGTGCATCGTTTGCCAAACCAAAATGGCCGATAGGAGGGGTCTTTTCCTATAACCCATACAGCATTCTTGGTCCCACTGGTTTTTTAATGTCTATTATTGTATGTTTATGTGAAAAATCTCAAAAGCCCGCATTTAAACTTAAGTCATTTTGATTTTAATAAAACCGTACAACATTACAAATTAAAATAAAAAGTAAAAAATAAACCATTATAAGATCACTCGTGTGTATGTCTGTTTGTCCGTCTATCCAATTTGCTTCAAATTTACTGGACCGATTAAGTAGAAATTTGGTACACATATGAATTCCTGTGACCCAAACACGGACAAGTAACGTAAATAAATGAATTTGGAATATGGCGGCAAATTAGAACTTAAAACTTCAAACCAGCTAGCATAATAAATTGCGTACACCAAATTTCGTAACTGTGCTGTTGGCCGTTGAAGAGTTTCTTTATCTGGTGCTGATCCTGGACGTCGATTCAGGTCATGCTTAACATAAAAATAAATTGTCATAGGAACTGAACCATCATTAAAAAATTCAACTACGTAGGATAAGAAGAAGTGGTTCTAATTAAATACATACAGACATACAGACATACATACATACATACATACATACATACATACATACAAACATCGCAAGTTAAATATAAGCTTTTAAAAACAACCATCTTGCTACGTCATTGCGACGTGCCCGTGTGGCGCGTCCTTTCTCAAGTCAGCTCCTCGACAGCTCAGAATCGGTGGCAGGGTGAGGAAGCCCCGATTGGGTGGGGGCGACACAGTGTCCGTTCTATACGTAGTATTATTAGGTGTCCTGTGATTGTACGTAGGAAATGTCTTAGCAAAATTCACGTTCCAATTTCAAAACTTATTACTGCCCTCTCTGAAAGTCTTGAACAGAAAAGACCTACTTTGCTCCCACTTTTCGAGGAACCAATCAGCGTTTTTCGAATAAATGGGATGAAAAATAAAAACAGAACTGGGATACAACGAATATGTAGCTGTCTATGGATACAACCGCAAATTAAAAAAAAACTGTACTGTAATGGATTTCCATTCCTGCTTACTTTTAGTCTAGTGGCACAGATTTCCATACTTACTTTCTGCACTGTTTTTATGATGAGCAGTGAGGTACTTTCTGCTTACAAATAATGGTGATATTACTGTGAATAAATAATATGGTAATAGGAAGAAAAATAGTAAGTACCTATTTGTAATATTATAAATTCATAAATAAGTGTTTTATTTGTAAATAACCTTTATACTTACATTTGCAGTCACGTTTGCAGTTACTCGTCAATCCCTTATCCCGTCTCCAATAAAACCCACTGAGAAGTAGGTATAACATAATAATCATGACCTTATTACATTGACAGTGAATGTCCTAAACCTTCCATTATAAATAACACTTATTTTCCTCATTATATTCCTTTTCCTGTAATAATATATCGCACCTAAACCGTAAGTACCGGTACAGTCAACCAATTAACACATAAGTACTAAATCGTAATGTGGAAAGCGACACTTCGTAGAGCAATGATGGATATGTCAGCAGATCTGGAATTATTATGACACGGTACTATAGTGTTAATGATTCATGAGCTGACTGGTACTTTATATGGAATTCATTGACGTGCGCAGGGCTTAGGTAGTGGTCCTTCCCCAGGTTAGTCACATTTAGTGACTACGAGGGCACGTCGCAATTTGTCTAGTGTGTTTTTTAAAGTGGTTTGTGGTTTGCCAGCCTTTCTATCTGTTCAACTGGCATTGTGTTCATTACTCTCATTGAAACACATTAAAGTTAATGCATATAGGTTAACTAGTGGCTCTGTGAGCTGTAGACCTCGTGAGCACAAACTTTTATGCAAACAATCTAGCGATGCACAGTAGCACCATCTGGTTACCTTATTGTAAAACTAACATTTATTACGAGGTTGCTCCATCAATCTCTACCGAGTAGGGAAAGGGCTGATTCCACTGGTAGAAACCTGTGAAAGTGAGCTATTTACTGCATTTTGAGGAGCTATTGAGCTCATCATGCCGAAGAACCTCATCAGATCTTCACCAACCAGAGAGACCAACTTAAATTTACTACCTTTCAAATAAAAAACGAACCATTGAAATCGAATTTAATAAGGCGGAGATATTCAGTAGCCCCCTTTTTACCCGTTTTTGGGGGAACTACCCCCCTAATCAAATATCCCCGACGAGCAAAAAATTCTAAAAAATTGCTTAATCTGTAGGTATACCAAGTTTCGTCTACATCGGTTGAGAAATGCGTCCTGTAGAGGAGAACAGCCGGACATCCGGAAACACATACGAAATAATTTTTAGCCAAGCTGAAACGGAGACGCTTAGATCGCGCTTCGCGCTCGCTCGGTCAATTAATACCCTAACTAAGTACAGTTAGTACCAAGTAAGGATAGAAAACCTGATCGGCAGGTGTCCGAAATGTTTACCTGTCAAGAAATCAGGAGGTATTAAGAAACCAATTTATTTAGTAATTACACTAAGCTGAACCAATTTATTCCTGATCTTCGTTCCTGTCTGCCGCTATAAAATGTACAATGAAAGTTTAATGTTCCCCAGCCGTGGTCTTTGACCGATTTTCTATTTTCATCATTGTTGTACAATAAACACAAGTATACACTGAAGCACCTTGTCGTAGTAAATGGTTTTTCTTTTATTTTGACGGTAAAGAAAAGCTTCAGAACGGCAATAGCGGTATAGTGCTTAAATGTATTTGTATAAAGAAGAAATACCCTACGGTCCGGATGGTTGTCCGAATTTTTGTCTTATTTTAGCGCTCGGCGCGGGCACCTACGCAAACACCTAGGCAATCTGGAATACCTGGATTTCTGTGTCGATGCCAGCTGATGCCAGGGAATATTGTATTTTAAAAATAGCTACTTGCATTTTCGGTACGTACAATGAGCACGACGTATCTCATGATATTATTGCGAATCGACATTGCCAGATCCAAGATCTGTATATGTCGCAGGTATATTGTCAAAGCCGTTATTATTATACATAATTTAACTAGTGAAATTATAATTGCACGGTATGTTGTCAATCAGCTCCATTTACGTGTCTAATTATTTCTAACTCTATGATCGCAAAATTGATATTGGAAAACGGACCAATCAGTGACCACCTCATAATGTAGTTTTCATGTTCAACCGAACCTACCTAGTTTTTAGAAGCTAGTTTTTTAGGCGCAATTCTATTAAACATTTTTGCAACCAGACGACTCACAGCTAAATTGACATTATTATATATTGTGTGAGCATATTACGATATATTTTGTATTTTAAGATAGTATGATAATATATATATTGTATCTTTTACGATATATTTCGTATCTTAAGATGACATATTTTAATAAATTCCATATCGCTCGATATCTTAAGATACTGTAAGATGCAAATATATATTATCTTCGCCGTTTGTGATGGTTCATATAAATTGTATAGCGAGCGATAAGATAAAATATTATCGTACTCGTATCTTAGCCGTCTGTGACGCGCTTAAAATATAGATTTGGGAGGCGTTATCTTTCGGACACGAAGTTAATCAATATTAGCCGTGTTTGGTTGGTTAGTTCGTAATACTACCAATAGATAGCGTTACCGTCCCCATAAGACGGGTCCAAAAAAGCTAGTGGAAAGATTTGGATGACGACGCATAGGTCTCGGTGGCCGAATTCGTAAAGGCATGTGCCGCGCTGAGGCACAGTATGCGAGTTCGAATCTCGTCCGTGATCAAAATTTTTCTATTAGTAAATTATAATACCAACAATACTGTGCTCGCCGACGCCATATTGACGAAGAAATAAATAGACAAGTAAATGGAGCCGATACCGTGCAATTATAATATCATTATTAAATTATAATAGCACGGCTTGACAATATACCTACCTACGACTTATACATGTTTTGTCATAAACGTTTTTAGAGTACGACGCCGAGTGTCGGTCAGGAAATAAACGTAGCCAAGAATACTGGCACAACACAATAAAGTACAGGACCGAGAATTTACAAAGGACATGCGTGGAGGCGTTTACCTAGATACGTATGATTGTTGAATAGCGCCGACCTTGTCAGATCATGTCTGGTCGCCCATGCGATACCGACGTGGCTTAATGACTGGTTAGCAACCGGAACCGACGTCTTAAAGTTCCTTTCGAGACAAGGAGCAATGGCAAATCCACGCGTAATTATTAGAAGTCATTATTAAAAGTCACTGGCTGAGGTTCGAACCCAGTGTCGTCGTTGGGTTGCAATGCGTACATCTTCTATCTTCTATATTAATAAAAATGGAATAATCTCAAAATGGAATCAGACCCAGAGCCGATACCAAAGGGCGAGGCCGATCACCTCAGCGATGGGTGGACGGTATCAGATGATACGGAGGTCAAGATTGGATGCATCGGGCACAAATCGCCGAGAGAGGAATCGAAGGGGAGAGCCCTATATCCAAGAGTGGATCATGAGAAGGCCTCCATGATGTTGATGATGATGGTCTCACAAGCCTTATTGAAAAGAGCGTAAATGATAGTAAAACTTGAAATAGGTTACCACAAGATAAATAATAGTACCATGTAAGTATAGTTAATTTGCAGAAATCGTTTTCAAACAAGACAATAATTATGTTCAAAAAATAAAACTAATAATTAGTCTGTTGCACTCTTGCGATGAAGACCAATCAATTGATACCTCGCTTGTCAACATCGGACCAAGTTTTTATTTTGAACACATATCCTTCCTTTGTTTTGTCGTAGTCGGGTAAAAAATAAAGCCTATGACACTCTATATCCGAAGACGAATCGATTGACACCTGGCTTGTCAAAATCGGACCAAAAGGAGCGACGCTATGGTGGAACATTCACATATATCATACATACATACTTAGACTGTTAACTTCATTACCCTTCCTTTGCTTCGCCGTAGTCGAGTAAAAATATGCAAGAGTCAATAATATCTGACGTTTGTGGTGGATAGGAATTTACAGAAGTCGCAGCGGAAGTATGTGTCTCGGAAGTTGTCTGTTAGTCGCTGCGCAAACTGCTATTTTTCAGGCGCAATCCCAATGTTGAAGGTGAAGACAGCATTGTATAACTGCCTCGCTCACTCGCTTACGTTTTTCGCATATTCTATCTCGCTCTTACTTGATGCTGTTTTATTCTCACAGCAGTACCTGCGCAATTGTTCACAGAGAACTTCACAAACATATAGATTGGCTACTATAGCTAGGGATAAAAAAGCTTCAATTTAATATTCTGTTATGGGCACGTATAGTTTAGAAAGTAAAGTCAATAGCCTGTTTGGCTTTACCTATTCATTTTGAGTTTTATATCATTTATCTTAGCTAACTATCATTATCTAAGTACTTATAGCCTAATTGGCGGTAATAAGCCTCACATTTATCATTCATAATTCTTTATGGTAAACTTAGCAGGATGTATACTTTAACATTGTTTTACACACATTACAACCAAGTAATGAATGAATGACAAACCGAGATTGCAGTTAGCGATAATAGTGGCTAGCGCTCCAGTTTTAGTTATATTGTAGATCGCATTATCGCATCACAGGATGTCGGCGCGGGTCGACGTTCTGACGGATCGCTGCTAATTGTTACTAATTGTATTGATATACTTACTGTGTGTATAATGTGTGTACTGAATGTGGAAGATGATGTTGTAGGCCTCGAATTTAGTGAGCTTGTAATCCTAGTTTCGATGCGTAGATGGATGTTATAAGGATTTGAATTTATAAGTAGATGTAGGGACTTAATAGTGTACCTACGTTTCACGTAACGCTTACCACGTAGGTAAGCATATTTCTGTATTAGGTCTTAAATAGCTACAGTTAAGGGTGGTTTGGAGTCCACATAATATAACCTTTTCATGTCATCTCTGAATTAAACTTTGTGGACACAAAACTACAAGACCGCCTGTGAGTGGCACATGACTTGCGTAAACAACTGATCTTGTTATAAGTCTTTAAAGGATTTCCAAATGTATAATTGCAAATCGTGGAATGGCGAGAGTGAATACGAAAGATGCCTAGTTTTCTTGGATATTTTGTGCCATAGATGAAGACTACGTGTTGTGATTGAAAAACAATACCAAAATAGAAAGTGAACAGATTGATGCACGAAGAATTTCCCAAAAAATATTTTTTATTTAATATCAAATGAACTGTCGTCTCAGATTGTATGGCCAAAACCACAGTTATATGGTAATTATCGTGAATCATTTAGGAATTCGCAACATTCATCGTTGTGGTCATTTATCACGAGGAGGTCCAACCGATGTTATTTAATAATTTCATTGATTCCGAGAATTGGGGTTCAAAACCTTCTATATTTTTTGCTAATTTGTTTATTAAATTAATTTATTTTTTGCTTTATTGAACGAATCATGTTGAAGTTGATGGTTTTTGAATAACTGTTCTGACCATGTTATGGTTTCTGAAATCCTTTTTAGTTAGCTTTTAACTTGTATAATGTATGTAATATATTTGAAAGAACAAAAACTTCGGGTCATGACCTCATTTAATTTTGGACTTGAGCTCCGCCTTCTTGTCACAGTATACTTTATACTAGATACAATATAGTGTCATCATCGCGTGCAGCGAAAAGTAAAAGGTAATGGTTAACTTGTCAAAAATAACGGCGCCCAAGCAGCGAATGTAAATTCACTTATCCTAAATAGGAATCAATGACTCATATCACACTACATTCTGCCAGTGGATAGGGGGACTTTAATATGAGCCGTGCAGTGTTACTTTAGTCAAAATTGTACTTACTACATTTTTAGTAGATAAGTAAATTTAATTCTTGGCTGGTTGTAATTCAGAAGGGAGTGAAGGGACTACCAACTGAGCACAATAGGGTAGGGCCCTACCCTACCCTAAATCTATCCTAATCCCTGAATTATCAATAGGGTTTGTTACTCAAGAGACTTCAAAATCTGTCTCAAGCCAGGTCCACTATTTGCAAAGCGTTTATTGCGTGAAGTGCAGCATAATCGAATGCAGGAAGGTCACCATTTATAGCTTCGGTGTCCCACCAGTCCCACTTGCAATGTTATAAGCAGATGATGGTTTCTTCTATTGTTTGGTCTTCCTCGTGTCGATGGTTCTGTGGTTCATATAGAGGTTCAAAAGGTTTATTTCTGTCTGTGCTGTCTTATCTCCTGTAATGGAACTTAGGGCCAATTTCACCGTTTGCATCACAAAACAAGCTTAACTGAACTTACTTAAACAAGTTCAAACGTAGAGTTTGATCTCGGTTTAATTCAAGGTGATTTTACGACACGATATTGATCACGTTCACGTAAATAAGATTCTATGTCAAAATTTCATTGTAATGTCGCTGTCAAACTGATTTTATTGCTAGTTTGCGTAAAATTTCGTTTGTTTTGTGGTTTTTGTTTTCAATAGACTCCAACACGGATAAAACTGTAGGCTTCGTAAGGCAAAATCTTGTGACGAAGTCTTTGTCATCAAGTGTGTCGAAGTGTTCTTCTCTTTCGCGAATCCATCTTGGGCGCCTTGGGCAGATAAAAGACTCTTCTTCATCACTATCTTCAAAAGCTAAAGCCAATGCTCTCTCCATCATTCTTTTTAGTCAATACACCAATATCAGCTAGGTACTATAAATTCGTTTAGCGTGGCGTGGAGCAAAGAACATAATAGATACTATTTTTTTTACAGAGTAATTTTGTTATTCAAGATGTGCATTACAGATATGCCGCCTCATAAACGCGTTCAAAGGGCTTAAACCTCCCAAAATCGGGCGTTCAATATGTAAACTCGCTTAAGCCTTAACTTATGTTGGTGAAAACCAAATTGATGTTTTGAACTCAGTTAGCCACTTTAAACCAATTTAGCTTGCGTTGACCGCGTTCATTTTTGATGGTGAAATCGGCCCTTAGAATGGTATACGTGTTGTATATATTGTACATATAATTTTGCGGAATAATAAACCGATGACCACTAATTTCTAAGTACTTGACCTAGATTATGTATCTGCTGGTAATTTACCTTGTAGGAGCAATATGTTGACTACCGCTTGCTTTTTACTTTAGGTATGGTGTGTGCTTTGTTTAACAGCTGTTGCGATACGACTAATCCTATGCGTTTTTGTATGTTATCTGAATTGTTTGATTAATGATTACTTATCATTTTAGCGCGTTTCGGAACTCGGCTCGGCTATAGGATACGGCTAGGAGTTTGTCACCGGAGGTCCGCCGAGGGTTGGTCCACTGTCTCAAAGGGACAACATGCAGATGACAATGTATCAGGAACAAGTCTATATTATGTAGAAGTCGCTACGCTTAAAACCTTGTCGCTAGCTATTTTACTATTATTTAAAAAATGGGTCAACTGCAAATGAACCACTTATAACTTTTACAACGTAAAAAGCTTGTTTCACAATAGACTTTACTATTATATTTGACAATAGGTCCTTACACAACAAAGCGTAGCGCGCGAAAGAGTCAAAAATATGAATGCATATGCAAAGAGTATATAAATTGTGCATATGAAAAAATTAAGTTTGCGATCATAGACAACTGGATTTTTACCAAAGACAACTGCATAATACCGTAGACATCAGTGATTTTTATTCACGTGCTGCGATCAAAGAGTATACAAATACTACGTGCAGAAATAGAATTATTTCAATTTAATTATGGAAATGAAAAAAATGTGAATGCACAGTGCACAGTCGTAAACTATGAAATGAGGTTGTAGTGTTGATGAAAAAGAATGACTTCGTCACAAGTTTATATTGAAATATGAAACCAAAAGAGATAGAAACCGAAAGGCCTTCAGTCAATCCTTAACATACTTTAATTAAAGCCATAATAAGTATTAAGTTACGATATTAGGCTACAGGTTGAATGAACGAACAATATGATATTGACCAACTTTGTAGGCTATCAGTAATTTTTTATCTACACTTTAAACTAATATTAAAAAGAGGTAAAGTCTTTTGTAAGTTTGTTTGCTATCGCTAATATCTGGAACTACTGATCTGATTCTGAAAATTCTTTCACTGATAGAAAGCTACACTATTCCAGATGGATATAGGCTCATTTTCCCCGGGAAAATGCAAACAGGAATAACGGGTAACCATAGTAGGTATTTGGCTTGCCATAGTAGGTAATGCCCATAATCGCAGTGCTGGGCAGGCGGGTTGGCGATCGCAGGGCGCAGCTCCGTACACCAGTGAGCAGTGACGCTGCTGCCCATCACCAGTTTGTAGAATTGAACTGCACCAATTCAACCAAGAGCTATACCGCCAATTGTCCGTCAGTGACTCTTCCGTTGTTTACCACGGGCAGATGACTTGCCGTAAGTGATGTTTGTGGTCCCTTGCGGCATGCAAGGGGTAATGTCCCATCGATTGTACAAATGTAAAAACTCAGAACCCTAAAAAATTATGCTGATCGGTGCAGATTTCACACAAGCTTAAGAGCTAAAAAACATGCCTGCCCTGCCAAAAAATAACTTATGCCAATAAATTATTTACTGTCGGAATGTGATTATCAAGGCTTTTCATTTGATATCCATATTGTAAAAGTGGAAGTTTTTTTTTGCGTTTGAAAATTGAGCCATACTGCCGCAATAATGTTTTTTTTAAATATCCTTTGTTACTCGGAGGGATGTAAGGATTCTAACGATACCCCATACGTCTAAATCGGTTCAGGCATATAAAAGTTGTGGTGGAATTAAGAAACTCACATAAATACAAACATACATTGGCAAGTGCCTAATTTTTGTCCGAGTTTCTGTCCTAAATTATTTGTGTAAATGTGTATTAATTGTGAGTGTTATTTGTTTGTTCAAAATTTTTATGGTGTACTTGCTCTTGATCCTTGGGTGGGTGAATTGGGAAACTGTAATGCCCACCCACAGGAATGTTAGAATAAATAAATAAATAAATAAATAAATACATTCAAATATACATACAAATATACATAAAAAATATACATACAAACATACATGAATCCTAAAAACATTATACTCCTTTTTTTGGGCAGTCGCGTAAAAATTGTCGAGTCCATGAAAATCTCTATATAAGTAGGTATAAGAAGATAATCAAAAGGTCGTGAAATAAAATTAGATCTCTATCAAACACATGTTTATATTTAATTAAAACAAAAGCCTACAGCTCAAAGTCACGTCTCGCTTGGCGCCACCAACTTATTATTAATATGTACCTATATATTAAAAGCTGCTATTACATATTCTGTGGTTGTACAGACAGCAAGCACGTACGATGCCTTATTAAACGATTCCACTGGCGATCTTGTTTTTATAATTCGTATAGTAGTAGGTACCGGACATTAGACCAACTTTGATGATACAAGTCTCGTGATGCCTATTTGTGGGCATCGTGTATCAAGTATACAAGGTGCTGTGTAAAGTTGATACAGGCTGTGATATAAACTCTCTGATTCATTGTAGCTCTTGCCTATTTTGATTAATAGAATAAATATCATAAATCTGAAACACTTTGAAATATTGATCAAAAATATCAATATTTCAAAGTGTTTCAGATCATTATATTGTAATAGTCTTGGTATACTTGAAATAACTTTATTATTTTTACACAAAATGTCAGCATCATCATCCATAGCCTGCATTAGTCCACTGCTGGACATAAACCTCTCCTAATGCATGCCACTGAGCACGTTCTACGGTTCTTTCTCATAATTGCTGCAAGCTACTTTGCACATATTGTCGCTCCATCTGGCTGGAGGGCTTCTTACACTACGTTTGCCTCTACATGGTCTCAAGAACTCGTCTACCCCACCGGTTATCGGTTCTTCGACTTATGTGACCGGCCCATTGCCACTTCAGTTTGCTAATTCTTTGAGTTATGTCGGAGACTTTTGATCTCTGCCGGATCACCTGGCTAAACATAAAATGTAGTAAATAAATAAATACCTATTTATGAGAATTTTATCATCCGATTTAAGATTCCGTCATTCCTTACAAGCCTAAACTACAATTAATTACAATAATAAGTGTAGCCTGTATATCCAAAGACAGTGCTATGTTAAAAACTAGCGCATTTTATTGCAATCCGTTTTCCATTCTAATATTATAAAAGCGGAAGTTACCCTGTCTCTCTGTCTGCCTGTTTGTAACTTTTTCACAACTAAACAGCTGCACCGATCTTCATGAACTTTGGTTGTTTGTTTGTTTGTTTGTCGTATGAGGTAGTGCTGGCCTCTGGTGTCAGAGTTTATCAAGCCGCCCGAGGGCCTCTTACATGGCTTAACGACTGCTATTAATCAATAACAGCCGGGGCCGACAGCTTAACGTGCACTCCGAAGCACGGAGCGATGGAAAACCGCACATAACTCAGAAAAGTCATTGGTGCGGAGCCTAGGTATTGAACCCGGTATCGTCGGATTCTAAATTGCACTATAGAACCGTTAGGCCACCATCGCTCAACTGAACTTTGGTGAGATAGTTTGAACCCTTGGCTGAGGAAAGATATAGGATACTTATATCGCGTTAAACTATAATTCGCGCGGACGAAGTAGCGGGCAAAAGCTAGTTTTAATATACTCTGACACATAATGAAAACAATATAAAATGCTAGGTTCTGTACTGTAAATCTGTAAGTCTGTAGGATAAAAAAATAGGTGCTAATGATAACAACATATTTTCTCAAACTATCCTTTGCAATTGTGTCTGAGGATAGCTGGAATCATAATCTAGTAAAAGGGGGGAAGATACGGCACGCTTTAATATCACGTTAACAAAACATAAACACTGGAAAATGTTGATTACTCACTGTAAGGAACGGTTGCCATCACAGAATGGTCTGTGGTTGCCATGGAAACGAAATAACAAGTCTGTCAAAAAACATCAAGAGATTGGGTGCTATCCTACTTTTGCATTGGTTTTTAATATCCTAGAAGAAAATAGGATGTTTTATTCGCGATAAACAGTAGTCTGCGCGTTCGAAGTCGCGGGCGGGAAAACTAGTCATAAATAAATCCGAGAAACTTTGATATTTATACAATCATTCAATTTCCTATTAACTTATCAATGGCTTTTATCAATTGGAAATCTGTTGCAGTTTTACTGCTATTGCGATATCATATTTATATGTAATCTGAACTATCTTTAAAATTACGTCACTCTTATCTATCTATCAATTATATCATTGTTACGCACACAGGATACATGAATGATACTTTTAGGGAATTTAATTCAATATCATGTTATCATTCATGTATTTGACCTAGCGAACAGTTAGGTGACTAAGTAAATATATAGTTGAACCACTTGAAGTCAAGTTTCAAATCCGTTCGCACCATTTTAACCCTCGTATGTAAGTAAGTACTTATTTATTCTCGGATACAATTTACACAGAATAAATTAGTTCAATTTGCTCTAGAGCTAGAATTATAATTAATATTACAGATTAATTAACTCTAAAGGTATTAAGGAAAAGGTGAATCTAAGGTTATTGACAATGCCAAAGTATTTTCTATTAGACTTCAATAATGTGTAACCCCTAACCGGATTCAATAGAGCGACGTGCCTTCGTCTCTACCAACCCTGACGAAATGAGACCAAATTATAAAAGTTGCAAGTTTATTTTTGGAACAGTCTATTGTTCACACCAGCAGTGTGACATATTCAAGTCATCTCACGGCGCCGGCCGATGTTGTTTGGAAACCAATGTAGTTATGTAGAATCCAGTGTAGCTACTCCAAGTCTAGACTTCGCTCTTGGGAACGCAAAATGCACTTCATTTCGGTAAAAAATGTTGGTCAGATGGCCAACTTTGCATTTTGTAAAACGCCAAGCTGATCGGATTTTCTCCGTTTCACAACGACGAAATCGTGATGTTGCTACCTACCTATAACTTTCTCACAACAAAAACAGATTGAAGCTGGATTTACATTTGTAAAAGCCTCTTTTGTTCCGTTATTGTACCCTGCGGTACGCCGCGCTAATTGTATGGATCAGAACATTCAGAACACCGATTGCCGACTAATGAGTTCCCCACAACCTCGCACAAAGAGCACACAGTGGCTCCGGACGCTAAACAAAGGCGGCACGCAGAAACCAGAAAGAAGTTTTAATAAAACAGAAATGGCTTCTTGTACGCGTACTTCATTGTGCGTCGACAATAATGACAAAGCGCCGTTCCCGTGTTTGTTTGAGGATGTTTTACGCACAGACGAGGCACAAATGGAATAACCGAGAGTACCGCGGGACGGTGCAGTAAAAGTTCATTTCAGACGGTGGCATTACACATGGTAGGTACATACTTTCGATCGTGCTTCCCTCTCGCGGGTAGCAAAACGAAAGGGACGCAGCGACCAGCTCTGTTTAGATTCGTGTAAAGGCGGCCTAACGGGCCAAAGCGCTGCTGTGCGCTGCTCACCTAAAGTTTAGTAGCTCTCGCGTGCGTGGCCGCGGTGAACGCCTGACGAGCGTGACGCTCATGGACACTGTTCTTTTTACTTACGAAACACTCGTGCTAAATGAGAATTCTGAAAGAAACAGTGCGTTTATTAAATTAGATGTTTATTGTTCGCATGTGCAATTACGTGTATGTGTTTATTTTTCGATTTACACTTATCGATTTTTCGCTGCTAAACGAACTAGTCAACTCTGCATTTTTGAGTTATTTTCATTGTTGATTCTCAGTGCGTTCTGAAAAGTTTTTAGTGCTTTCAGTGTCAGCTGTGTGAGCTTATTCGCTGTCCCTTTCTGTTGAGAAGAAAGGGAAAGGAAGGTTCAGTTGCGTAGAGCTGTTTAGTTTCATGATTTTCTTTGATTGCATGTAGTGAAGATTGTGAGAATGTAAGTTTATTTTTGGTTGAAGTTATTTAAGTTAGTTAGTCTGCTTATTTTGTGCGGCGCGTTAAGTTATGATTTATTTGTAGATCACTCTCGGTCATGTGGACGTCTCTAATTAGACTCGAGTTGGTCTATAAATAACTCTACTTAGACTCTACATAAGTTAAACTTGTGCGAACTGCAACTTTAAGAAAGTTTATTTTGAAGTTTTGAATGTATGTCTGCATTGTATATTTTTCTTTTGCATATATCGTATTTATGTGATCCAGTCATTATACAATGTAAGTAAGAATTTAAAATTTCAAGCAGAGTTTTTTGAATGTTTTTGTTGATATCTTGAGACAAATTTAAAATGTTTTGTATACATTGTTGTATATTGCGTCTAATCATATTGTGTCGTATGGTCACCTAATGAGCATCATTATTTCGTCACGGACATTTCCTCTATTTGTCACTCATTTGTAAGTTGACAATGAGTTGTCACATAACTTAACATTTTGATGCAGCCTGCTTATCTGGTAGATTGATAACAAGTGGTTACAGATACAATAACCTCCATAAAACAAACAATTAGTGTACCCACTACGTTACAATTACATACTTACATATTAAGTTAATAAGTAATTTACCTAGTATTGCCATAAATATTGTTTAAATGCTATTATATTTACGTATAAACTAACACTATAAACTAACTAACTAACGCACACTGCAGTAATAAACGTATCATGTCATTGAAAAATATACGATGTTTTCCTTTTAACGATATTTATGGCTAGACTTTGTATACATACATTATATTGTATTGTACTGCTTGGAGCAATGGAGCACAGTATTCTGAGAGTCAAAGTGTCTGACCGCATCAGAAACAGCATACTGCACTCCAGGACCCAAATCACCGACCTTGGTCAAAAAGCTGCCATATTGAAATGGAACTCGGCTGGACACAATATCTGCAGCATGTCGGACGAGTTGTGGGCTAAACTCGTAGCGAGTTAGCCCACAACTCGTCCGACATGCTGCAGATATTGTGTGTGAGTGGAGCCCACGCAACGATAAAAGACGTCGTGGCAGGCTGGCCCAGTGAACTAGACTCCTATTGGAAGGACTGGCAAGTCAAAGCCCTAGATCGTGATTCATGGAAGTATGAGAGGCCTTTGCCCAGCAGTGGAACAAACTAGGCTGAATAATAATAATATTAAAAAGTTTTTGCTGAGCTAAATGCGGTGTCCTATGACTATTACAGTTATTATAAATACGAAAGTATGCGTTTTGTTGCCATTCACCTCCGTGACGGCTGAACGGATTTTGATGAAATAGAATACATATGGGCTGGACATAGGCCACTTGCTTAACGCAACAATTAAACACAACTATCTATTTATCTAATTATAAGAAAGCAGTAAGTAACAACATGTCTGTACAATGAACATAATAAAAAAAATAGTTTAGGATTGAAAATAAGCTACTGAACAAGAATATAACATTATTATAAATCGTGTCTGTGTGTTTTTCTGTCCGCGCATCACGTGAAAACTACTGGACCGATTGCAAAGTGCTCAAGTCTCAATCTAAGCTGTTAGAAAGTTTAGAGTTAGACTTAAACACTGGTGTACATGTTATCTCAATCGAATAAGTAGAAGCCGAGCAATTGATAAAAACCTATTTGACGGCTGAAGGAATTTTGAGTATTGGTATTTTAGGTCCTGGAATAGCAGATAGGGTAATCATAGCCCAGAGACATGACCACGCAGGCAAAGCCGCGGGCGCTGCTATTTGTTACAAGTGCACTGCATTGCATTTGTATAGTACCTAAACGTAGGTATATTATTTTCCAAGACGTACTGAAATCCCTATATGTCATTTAAGTAATTTTTCCGTCTTCCTTATGTAAGTAAAGTAAATGCAAAGAATCCTAATATCATAGGTATTATGACCTTGCTTCATTAGTATTTTCATACTATTTGATTTTTACAAACAAGTCGTTTAGCGAAAATAATTGTATAATAATTGTATATTTCGAGATTTTCCTTTTGATTTTTACACGACTGCCCAAAATAGGAGTGTTATGTTTTTTCTTTAGAAACAAGTAAATCATCAAAATAACTTAAAAAACACGTCTGCCCTGCCAAAAATTAACTTATGCCAATAAATTATATACTGTTGGAATGTGCCTTCAATTTGATACCCATATAATAAAATTAGAAGAAAAATATATATATTGCATTTGAAAATGGAGCCATACTGCCGCCATATAGATTTTTATCACAAAAAAGTAGCTTATGTTACTTGGGGGATGTAGGGGTTCTACCGATTCCCCGGACATCCAAATCTGCTCAGGCATTTAAAAGTTATGTTGAAATAAAGAAAATCATATACATACATACAAACATACATGAATCCTAAAAACATTACACTCCTTTTTTTTGGGCAGTCGTGTAAAAACACAACTGCCCTACCAAAAAAACAAACTTTTCAAGAAGATATAGCCTATGTCACTCGATATGATATAAGGATTCTAACGATTCCCGAGACATCAAAATATGTTCAGGCATTTAAAAGTTATGGTGGAATAAAGAAAATCACATACATGAACCCAGAATACATTTCACCCTTTTGGGCAGTCGTGTAATTATACTGTAAATTACACCAATATCAGTCCATATTTCTATTATGTTCTCTTAATTGCATGTGTAAGAAACGCCTTATTATTCAAAAGGCTCGCATCATGTGCTTCTTCCTATACAAATGTTGAATGATTTATGTAAAGGGCACAGGTGTTATCTCCCTAGCATAAATTATTGCTTACTTTACCGCCTTATCAATCCACAATGTCGTACAAGTAACGTTTTGTTATATGCCGGTGAAAGCTTTCTTTATCTGGAGTTCCTGCTTGCAATGTTTCCTTATTACTTACCCATTACGATATATACCCATTATAACATTATTATTTTAAGTATCTTCAATGATGTCATAAAATTGACCAGCATCGTAATAACAAAAGATGTATGTTTGTGTTAATTATAACCTCATACAATTTCGCGGTATCTCTTTGTCCGTCTGTTATCAGAATCATACAAATCAAACACGATGTTTTTTGTTGTTGCAGATATCGCTTCGATATCTTGTGCACACAAGAGTATTATAAGTGGGGAGCAAACAGGCGCACCGCCCACGTAGCGAGATAACGCATCCCGGAGAGAAAATAATCTGGCACACCGTAATAGGAAGCATGCTGATATACTTCCACGCACTCTAACTACACTCCATAAGATACCTGCTTCCAGACAGACTAATATGCTTTACAGCTGACCCCTACGAACCACTCTTACAACAATGCAACACTGCCACAAAACACACGACATACCTGGCATACTTCCCGATACACTCATAGACTACGAAGCGGACAAACAAAATATAAACATGTATCAAAAAGGGATATCGAGTTGTAGTAGAAACGAGGAAAATCATTCCAGTGATAAAGAAGAGATTCACGAAATGACTGATTTAGATAAGTGTAGGATAAATAATGAAAACGACTGCCAATACGAATATGAAAGGCGATGCTCCACCGCGGCCGGAGACGCCGGCCGATGTGAATTGCATAAGAACGGAGACATATACGGAAACGAATCGATTGTAAGAAAGAGGGTTGAGAGTGACGTATACGGTAATAAAAGGCGAGCCGCCGATTTGAAATTTAAATGCAGGCAGGATGGTCAATGCTCGGAACCAACAGGGAGGACAATGGCTGATCGAGTGCGAGCCATGGCTGTAGCTGGCCTGTTCCTGGCAATCCTGACAACGTGTGCGGCGGCACCATCCCGAGCTACTAGGAGCGCTCACGATAGAACTGCGGTAAGTCTTTTAATATTCACAAAAAGTTCTCAAATATACGACGATATTACGCTGATTTAGCGTGGGCGTATAAACGAACCCACCTTTCTCGAACTTATAGCCAGCATAATTTACAAGTAGTAGCGCACTCCCGTCGCGGCTCATGCATACTAAACAGTTTAAGAAATATCCTGACGACTTGTAAACTTTTGTCTCGTCTGCGCTCGCCGGAAACTGGCTCCTTGTTATCCTGCCGTTCTTGCATTGTCTGGGTTATCTGAATCTGTCTGATTTACCAGACAATATCCTTCTTTCATAACCGTTTTTTCTCCATGTCCTATTATAGGAAACAAAGCTCGTTCCTGTTGTTTTGGTGAATTCGCTTTGTTGGGAGCCCGTTTATCTTAATTTACTGAAATGGAAATAATATCTACAGCCGCTGTTAAGTAGGCTATTTATGTTATTATCTCCGTGGCTTAGTGACGGTCGTAAGTCGCAAACGTCTCTCTTTCATCCTGAGAATGTTTGATTCGTCCCTAAAAGGGGCCGTTTATCCGCTGACGGATTAACGGTCGTTTTAAGGCGTATTTCCACCGAGTGCAAGTAATATGGGGACAAAAAGCCGGCGTGTCGTATTAGATTACTGGCAGTGACAGACGGACGAAGGTTAGGAGGAGATTAATGTGCTAAGTGACGAGTGGGAGTCGTTCTTTTAACTCCTCTACTGGACGAAATGGCGGGCTTGCTCATTTGTTTTGGACCCTGCAGAAAGGGAGAGCTTTGTCACGATTGGAGAGATCAAGGTGCCGCCTTACGTAACATGAGGATTTAAGAGCTGATCTAATACCTTGAAAAAACTGTGTCAGTAGACAAATGTCGAGACGTAACAAAGGTTAAGGGACATTACACCTATAATTAAAAACGTATCACCTAAAAGCTTATAAGTAACTTTACCATCTTTCAGACGACGCATTTTTAATTACATATGGTTCAATCTAGAGTG
This sequence comes from Alsophila aescularia, assembly GCA_946251855.1. Lineage (NCBI taxonomy): Eukaryota > Metazoa > Arthropoda > Insecta > Lepidoptera > Geometridae > Alsophila > Alsophila aescularia. The sequence continues at coordinate 45,952,795 of OX276378.1, forward strand.
AATCTAGTACAAATATAGTTCAATAACGCTCGATACATTTGAGCAGCCCATGGGATAGGTTAAATCGGAGTTGAACCAGATTTAATTACGGTTTAAACACGCCGTGACTGAGATGGTTAGCGGCTTCCTGCGCGTGCGACTTGGTCGATGAGTTTGACTTGCCAAGGGTTATCGCAGATGAAAGTTTAGTTTAGTTCTTTGCTAATTTGGTCCGGTAAGACTATAATCTAAATATATATAAAACAAAGTCGAGTTATAACACCATTTATAACTCAAGAACGGCTGGACCGATTTTTATGATCATTGACTTGTTAGATTTATCTCCGCCTCGAATAGCAGAATAACTATTAAAACATCGGAATAATCAACGTAAAAAAACTAAGACCAAAATTCATTTTCTCATACATTTTGTATGGAACGGTATTTTTATGATATCCCGAGAACGGTTTGACTGATTTGATGAATTGGGGCGGGCGGAGGAGGAGGTGAGTGGGGAGGAAAGGCTAAATTTGTAAGCATACAAAGCCGCAAGGCGCAGCTAATATAGAATTAGCTAAAATATATAATAATATAGAGTCTGTAAAATTATTGAATTTTCGATATCTTTAGAATTATGATCATGCCTGCTATGTTAATAAAGTTACATGAGTTTTAATCGTTGACAAAATTATCGCTAAGTAGCTGAATTCCGCGTCTTTGCCCGCGTGCTAACTTTGTTTCCCCCGTTCATCCCTTAAGGGGTGGAATTTCCTCAAAATTCCACTACATCCACTGGTTTAGGTTTAGGCTGTTCATTGTCTTCCAGTAAGTCTGTACGGTTCTGTACTCTTTTTAATCCCCGACCGCAAAAAGAGGGGTGTTATAAGTTTAACGTGTATAGCTATCTGACGTGAGTCTTTTTATGGCTTCGCAGCTCCTAAACAAATGGACCGATTTAGATGCGGTTTTTTCTTTTTAAAAGTGATGTGATCGAAATGGTTCTTAGCTATAATTTATGTGACTGGGGCTATTTAAATTTTTAATTTCACTCGTGTAGGTATAGTTGAATGACTGTCCAGGGGAAATACTTTGGACTCTTAGTGAATGCCTCTTTACTAAAAAACAGGTACATACAGCTATTGTTATACCTACATATAACCGTAGGTAAATATTACTAGCAACATGAATTCTGTGTGGGCGTAAGCTATGATAGACTATAACATTCTGAAACTGATGAGAAAGATAAAAAAGATATAAACAAATTGGTATTGTTCAGGCGTTTACAAAACTAAACTAGTGGCTCTGTGAGCTGTAGACCTCGCGTGTACAAACTTTTTTGCAAACAATCTAGCGGTGCACTGAAGCGCCATCTAGTTACTTTATTGTACAACTAACATTAATAACCAAGGTGCTCCATCAATCCCTACCTAGTAGCTAAAGGGGTGATTCCACTGATAGAAACCTAAAAGTGAGAAATTTACTGTATTTTGAGGAGCTATACTGCTTATCATGCTGAAGATCCTAATCAGTATTTCACCAATTTTTTACGAGACCAACTTAAAGTTACTAGCTTTCAAATAAAAAAAGGACCATCGAAATCGAATTTAATAAGGCGGAGATATTCAGTAGCCCCCTTTTTACCCGTTTTTGGGGGAACTACCCCCCTAATCAAATATCCCCGACGAGCAAAAAATTCTAAAAAATTGCTTAATCTGTAGGTATACCAAGTTTCGTCTACATCGGTTGAGAAATGCGACCTGTAGAGGAGAACAGAGATCCAGACAGCGGACAGGTGGACATTTGGACATACAATAATAAAATCTAGTAGTCATAGAAGAGTGTCTTAGTTTTCAGTAGCATATACTAAACTATTGCAAAATGTAATTGCTTAGCGCCCGCTCATTACACGTGTGCTAGTCTTAATGTAGGTCGCGCGCTGCGTATTCTAACTCTAGGACTTCTGGTCACTGTAGCTCAAATTTCTAGAATAGCCTGGAAAACTAAAGCAAAATTGAAGTATTAACTGCATACAATGTTTGCATGGTCTAAAGCCACAGCAACCAGCAATCTCGGCTGACTCGGACTTGGGCCGCACAGTACGCGATCACCCTGAGATGTTATGTAAGTGATAACTGGTCCAGTAAGCGTGTTGCGATACTCAGAACACCGGAGCTTAATTCAAGAATCGGTCCGAGCTAATTTATTAGACAAACTCGGTTGCAGGAACTTAAGCAATAGCTTGGCTTTACTTTTGTGTCGTGATGTGGTTTTTACATACCCCTCACTCATTAGTGATATAAATAAAAGTTCCGTAGTGTTTTCAAAGTATTTGTTTCTATTTAAAGTCACTTTCTCGATTTTTCTTGCCCCTACTACGATAAAATCTGGCAATGAATGAACTAAGGAGAAGACAGTTAGGGTCACTTAAAACTATTTGCTCACTTATAAGTACGTTGATTCGTTAATATTCAGCAACCTGAACTGGGTCAGCGGAAATATCAGCGCGTATGAATTCGGCATTTTGGTTCAAAATTCTTCTCTTTGAAAGGCTTGAATCCTGTAAAAAGTGACATCAAACGCCTCGTACAAGATACTTTCGAAATTCAGCCCTATCCATACCAATATATAAAAGTAAAACGTTATCTGTTGGTTTGTGTGTTTGGGGAGTTTTAACGCGATCGACTGGACGGATTTTGATAATATTTGGTATGGAGATATATTATACCCTGGAACACAAAATATGATACTTTTTATCCCGGAAAATGCTAAGTCTCCACGGGAAAACTGGAAAATGTTAATTACACGCTGTAAGGAACGGTTGCCATGCAAACGTAATAACAAGCCTATCAAATAACATCAAGAGTTGTTAGTGTTCTACTTTTGCATTGGTTTGTAATATCCTAGAAGAACAAGGATAAACTGATAAACTGTAAACTGATAAACTGTAGTCCGCGCGTACGAAGTCGCGGGCGGGAAAGCTAGTTAAAAATAAAGTTTCATATAAATTCCACGTCTTAATAAAGTCCGTTAAGGTTAAGTTATCACCTATAATGAGACACCAACATATAGCAAGTGAAGACAAACTGCTTGTGGGAGTACAGGCAAGCTCGTCTGTTCTCAGCGGGAGGCGTGAAGGTGCAATGGAGACGTTTACGTGCCGGTTCGTAGTTTATTATTGGCGCACGTAGGTGGCGCTACCTCTCAGGGCTGTCCTTTAATGAACATCGCCATAAATATTCCAGTAAAAAAACTGTATCATCTCGTGACTAGGGTCCTAGAAACACTATAAGACCTACAGCACAAAGTCGTGTCGACAGCATTTTACTTTCCATCTGACTCCTAAGTAGACTATGCCTACTAGCTGCGCCACACGGTGTCACCCGCGTGAGTGATGATGATGTGGATGAAAAGTGTTATTCCAGGGTATAAGCTATCTCCATTCCAAATTTCATCAATACCAGTTCAGTCGTTTGAGCGTGAATGATGTTGATGGTGATGATGAAAAGTATCCTATGTTATTCCAGAAATAAGCTATCTCCATTGCAAATTTAATCAAAATCCGTTCAGCCGTTTGAGCGTGAAGAATTAACAAACACACAGACACACACACACACACACACACACACGCACAAACAAACTAACTGTGGCCTTTATAATGTTAGTGTGATTAAAACACTTAATTATTTTATAGGTATAACTATCCACAAACAAAATAGAAATACGTACTATACTAACCTACATTCACATTCACACCGATGAACCTACTTAGATAAATTTATAAAGTAAATTTGTATGTATTGTTTAAAACTATACTTTAAAATATATATATTGTTGTTGTATATACTTTAAAATATAAATAAAACGGCTAAAACACACGAAATAGAAGATTTAAATTGGTTCGAGTACCTACCTATTTCCGATCTTCTATTTCGTGAGTTAATAAAAATTTAAATTTGTGTATATAATTACCGACGGTTATATATTATACCTTAAAAGTACCCATAAACCACAACACAAGCGCTTAATGTAGATTTTGTGTAGGTAAGTACACAAAAAATACAAAAAATATGTGAACTGTACAAGCTAACCTGCCGAATTCGAGAAGAAAAAAGTCCAGTTTGTTGGCAATACGTTTTGTTGCAAAGGTCTAATACGACGCGGGGAGCTGAAAATAAACACACACACTTTGACTTTTCACTTCTTTTGAACTTGAGATTGACAGTTTTATTGACAGTTTCGCCCTCAACCTTGAGAGAGTAATTAATTACATGCATCAACGCTGGCATATCGAGTAGTATTGAGAGGACATAACGGGGCAGTAGTTATCCACACCAATATATAAAAGTGAAACGTTGGGTGACGGATTTTGATGAAACTTTGTAAATAGGCACTGTACAATATAGAGACCATTTATCCCGGATACTTTTTATCCCGGAAAATGGTAAGTTTCCAAGGGAAAACTAGAAAATTAAGATTACTCGAAGTAAGGAACGGTTACCATGGAAACGAAATAATAATAGTCTGTCAAAAGGCATCAAGAGCGTTGGTGCAATACCTTTGCATTGGTTTTTAATATTCTAGAAGAACATAGGATGCTTTTTTCGCGATAAACTGTAGTCCGCGCGGAAGATCTCGCGAGCGAAAGCCAGTACATTATATTATTTGGTAGAGAGAGACAGGCAGGTAAAGTTTTGTTACAAAATTGATGATTATTAATCGTTGTCTATGTCACAGTTTTGGTAGAATTCCTAATATTAAGGTTGAAGGTTGTCTGGAAGAGATCGCTTTTAGCGATAAGACCGTCCATTGTACCTATAATCTAAGTGTTTTCCTATGTCTGTATCATTTTATTTTCTTGGTGTCAATAAAGAGTTAATCTATTTAATCTACATTTGACATTAGGTCGCCGATCTAAGTCGGCCTGAATACACAGTTACTAAAACTCAGCCCCAACTAGACATTATACTAATTATAGTATTTTGACATCACCGACTTAAAAATTCTAATGCTATTAGTAAAATTGAACGTAAATAATATATGTGCTGAATTTGTGAAAACATACTAGCAATTATAAAATTAGATGTTATTTACGGCTTAAGGTTAAAATATGATTGTATTTTTTTATGTATGGATACGATTACTAAATTGAAAAAGCAGAATTATTAGTATGGTAAAAAAAGAAGAATTTTATGGACATTTTGACGAAACTCATTATTATTGTACATATATTATTATATAATAGTAGTTATATAATATAATAATAAAAAAATGTCTGATTATAGTATAATTTATTGTGACTAACAAATTTATGGACATTTGTCGTTTTTTTAATTTTTTTATTCATATTTTCACTTTTATAACAGCGAAATGTAGTGTAATCTGCACTTTAGAAAACAATTAATCTATGTGGGGTTTCAATAAGTCAAGGTATAACGTACCTCTTTCGATTTTTCCCTCTAGAGATTAAAATAATTACATAATTCTGAATAATATACATTATGTATATCTTTAGCAGGATAATATAATAATTAAGACCTATTTAATACTAGGTGTTAATTTACTTATTGAAACTAGTTATAAAACGATGGCTGACAACATTTCTCGACAAGATACTAGAATAAATAAAGATACAAGACACTTCAGCAAAAAAAAGGTTCGAAAGATTATTTTCTTCTTTGTTTCTGATTGTTAAAAACAAGTTAGCAACCCTAGACTTCATGGTGCTGTTATTTCTTGTTCATGAGATGCCGATGTCGCCACATTTTATGAGGCGATCTCATTAAAAGACAATGTACCTACCTGTATTGACGCAATAGGTTATTCATACCTAAACTTAGATTAGGTAAAATATTATTAGAATGACTTCGTAGAATTCTACGTAATGGGAAAACTCCTATATTCACTACTCCTAGAATTTTGTCCGCTGCTTTGTTTTCCGGTATTTACTTGTCTATATATATATTTTACATACTATACATACCATATACATACTCCATACAGACATACATACATATACATACACATACACATAAAATTGAAGTGTATGTTTGTAATATCAAAATAACAGCTTTTTATTAACGTTACTCATAAAACAAAAAGCATTTTTTTTTGTCTATCTGTCTGTCGATGTTACAAGGAGTAATATAGGCTACTTTTATTCTCAAACAAAAAAAAAACACAAATTTTGACCACGCGGACAAATCCGCGGGCACTGCTAGTTATATCATAATATGCTATATAACATTCACTGTGGTAGTAAAAGCTGCAATGATCTGGGTGCTAAATCTATGTTTCTAAAAGGAACACAAAACTTTTCTCAACAACAGAAACACCCCATATCTCTCACAAAGTCGCATCTGGTCATGATAAGTGAAACAAAAGACGTCTGGAGCTCAGGTATCTCGGGTAAAGTATCCTGCCAACTGCGACGTGCATTGTCTCCGTGCTACGGTCCTACCTACAGTACCTACCTACATTCTTTCGGGACAAGACAAGCCTGTGACAAGTGGGTGGCTTTATTCACAGATCCGAATCCACCTTGCCAGTATTATTGGTCTAATAATATTGTGTGGAGCTGAAGCTACCTGAAGTAAGGTAGCTTCAGCTCAGAAGACATAAATATCTATGGTAATGAAATTATGAAGGTATCGCTAGGTTTGTAGTTTTGAGGGTAGAAATCTGGCCGATATCTCCAAACCAACCCACCCGTTTAATGTACCCACATGTGCTTTTATGTAAGGTTTTGATGAATATCCATAGATCTAGTAAAAGGGGGATTACATCTATGTGTATATCCACACCAATATTTAAAAGTGGAACGTTGTCTGTTTTTTAGGGGAGATTTAACTTGATAACGGCAGGACGGATTTTGATGAAACTTTTTAAATAGGTAGGTACTACAAGATAGAGACCAACATAGGATACTTTTTATCTCAGAAAATGGTAAGTTTCCAAGGGAAAACTGGAATATGTAGATTACTCGCTGTAAGAAACGGTTGCCATGGAAACAAAATAAGTCTGTCAAAAAGCATAAAGAGCGTTGGTGCTATAATTTTGCATTGGTTTTTAAAATCCTAGAAGATAAACTGTAGTCCGCGCGGACGTAGTCGCTGACGAACGCTAGTATCTTGTATTATCTAATTTTGGTGCAATACATTTAGTAAATTGTGCTATTATAGCTTTTTGTGAGTATATGACAGACAACTGAAGAAAAAGTAAATGAAAACATAAGACGATGAACTAAACATAAGATAAAAATATATTCTAAAAGCCTATTTCTTAACTGCAAGTTTCTCATTAGTAGAAAAAGAAGTTCGTATCAAAGTAAAAAAGCAACTAAAACTGCCTAATTGATATTAGCAACTGTAGTCTGACAACTAATCTGTTTTAAAGTACGAAAGCGAAATCAATAGCCATGGAGACTGTAAGTGGATTTACATTGATCCTACGGAAGGTGATAGAGAGCCATAAAATTAAACAATAAGATAAAAATTTGATCCAATTTAGTACGGTAGCGCAAATTTATGAGTCACGTCAAATTGTAGCAACTAGCAATGTAACTACGCTGGAGGCCGCTAGTATTGACCCAAATATTAAGTTTGGCTATCTGTGAGCGTCCATCCGACATGAATTCGACACATCGTTCTAATCATCTGCTCAAATGTGTTGTCAAACTTCTTCTGAATAATATTATATAGTTATACCAAAAATATCACATAGTGTTATGTATTTATATGCTTTTTTCAGCGAATAAAAAAGTGAACTACGATACTGAAGGTGTATACTAATTTATATTTATAATACCATTTTCCCCGAACCCCGTGTTCCATCGATTGAGATAATAGCTTGATTTTTTGTAATGTAATTAGACTTTTGATCGCTAAATCATGAAAATATGTTGAGTACTTTACCTGCTCACTGAAATGTCTTTGCATGCGGCAGCTCTGCTAAAATGGTTGAGAGCCCTTCAAGCATTGATGGCTGGTTTACAAGTTATACCTACTCCTGGACGGGTACCTACTGCTCGTAGGGACTGGTCATGGTCAAGCAAAGTTTCTTATAATATTTCGCATTAGCTTTCCCGCCTGCGACTTCGTCCGCGCGGACTACTGTTTATCGCGAAAAAAGCATCCTATGTTCTTCTAGGATATTAAAAACCAATGCAAAAGTAGGTATAGCACCACTGCTCTTGATGTTTTTTGACAGACTTGTTATTTCATTTCCATGGCAACCGTTCCCTAAAGCGAGTAATCAACATTTTCCAGTTTTCCCGTGGAAACTTAGAATTTTCCGCGATAAAAAGTATCCTTTGTTTTATTCCAGGGTATAAGCTATCTCCAATCCAAATTTCATCAACATTTTTTCAGCCGTTATCCCATGAAAGCTTTCCAAACAAACAAACAAACAAACAGACAACGTTTCACTTTTAGATATTGGTATGGATTCACAGTATTATTATTTCTGTTTCAGTTATATTGGTTGTGGGAAACTCACTAGCACTTATAGATTTGGTATTATCATGTAGGTATATTTTAATAATATGTCCTGTAATGACTTATCGAGTCACTAAAAAAACATAAAAACACATAGAAAGGCGCCCCAATGCAGTTTTTTGGTGCAATCTTCTCTAACAACGTATTTCCGAGGCTTCACCAGTATTCTCTTTTCCTATTGGAGATTGAACTCTGAATCAGTGCATGAAAAGGAGACCGTTTCAAACTCATTGAAACCGTCCAAAACCGTTTCAAATTGATTGAATTTGATCATTAGTTTCTTGACATACTATCAAATTATTCATTATTCCCTTTTCATGTTGGATATTGAACTCTGAATAAATAAATGAAAAGGAACCCGTTTCTGACATACTATCAAATTATTCATTATTCCCTTTTCATGTTGGATATTGAACTCTGAATAAATAAATGAAAAGGAACCCGTTTCTGACATACTATCAAATTATTCGTTTACATATTATTCTCTTTTCCTGTTTAAGATTGAACTCTGAATCAGGACATGAAATAAAGCCGTTTCAAACTCAAAGAATAATTGTTTATTACTTTCTTAACATACTATCAAATTATTCATTAATTTTTCATATTGGAGATGAACTCAGAATCAGTAAATGAAAAGGAAACTGTTTCAAACTCAAAGAATAATTTGATTATTCGTTAACATATTATTTGGAATATTATTAATATATAAAAAAAACTTGTTCATATAGTTTTTGACTTTTGTCAGTGCAATCAATGTTCCCTATAATAAATAGTTTAAAGTTTGAAGTCAAGGACCTTTATAATGAAAGGTTCTTGTTTGAAGTTTACATATCCCATAAATATTCATCAAAAAGATTTGGTAAGCTAATATCACTGAAACTCATTCCAACCTGAAAATGATTTGCCAGTCAACCGCATCGGCGCGAAAATTGCAATTTGCATTTGATAATTGGCTTCCAATATCCAACCTTTGTTAATTATCTCATGGTAGCTGGTCTAATGAGGTTACCTCACTGAAAATAGAAATTCGCGCGGAAACTGTACAAATAAATAATAATAACATTTACACACTCATATCCCCGCATTAGGATATCCTGGTCACGGGTGGCTAAACAACTTTTGAATGATTTCATATCAATCAATTTGGAGTTGAAACCAAAATGACGCTTACTGGTATCATTTACAAGTTTTCCTAAGGGCTGTTACTCAATTTAATTCGTTACTTATCTAATGTTCTGGAGCCCTCAGAGCTCTATTTGCATGTCCATTTCAGAGATATATTTAAGGTACCTATCTGGTGCAAATGTTTAGTGCTTGTGATTACAAGCACTAAACATTTGCAAACAGACTTTAGGTGCTGGTAATATCAGGTCACACAAAACAACAATCATGGTTGACTTTCCACCGATTATACTAAACGTTTCGCTCCTACGTTCATTAAGAATAGACGAGGACTGGAAGATAGATAGATAGATAGATAGATAACACTTTATTGCACCAAACGAAGCACTTACAAATAAAAATAAACTCTAAACATAGTACAATCGGCAGCCTTATCGCTAAGCAGCGATCTTTTCGCGATTTGAGACACATGACTATATAATAGAGGTAGTTGTTGGCGTGCGAAGTTTGAGTATAATACCCAAAAAACAAAGAAGTTAACAAACAAATAAAACAAAAATGAATTTGAAAAAAATATGACCAGCAAGATAATACTAATAAATACGTAAATAACAAATACTACTAAATATATAAACATTATAATAAACTAGTAAATATTTTATGGTAGGTAGATAAATAATATACATGAGGTATAGATAGTTTCAGCCAAAAGTGAAAAATTACAATGATGACAAGTAAAAATTCTTAACCTGATATTTGATATCATACCAGCGTTTTTTTTCCGCGACAAATATGACCTGGGTGACTTCAAGGTTAGAGTGAATGAATAGATATCTTCTAGGCAAGTAAGATATCGCATTGAAAGTTACCATCAGGGCGATAATTCGCTATGCCACTCGAAATTCCTTGCAGAAATCGTGTGACGAGATTACGACAATTTACGAATAATTCCACGAAGATGTAACGCGAGGCGTTACGTACCTGAATGGTCATAGCGAATAAGGGCCCAGCTGGCCTAGACAAGTAGGCTTTCTATTCCTTCAATGCAAATAGAATAGAACAATAATGTATGGGACTGACATTAGCGAACGAAAACTCTGTCAGTCGTGTACATTTTCGTTCTATTCTATTGCATTGAAAGAATAGAAAGCCTACTTACTTGTCTAGTGCCCCAGGTGAGGTCACGGTCAATAAATGTTTACCTATCATGTCAAGAAAACACAAGACACAAAATTGGGTCTACATCTCGATATGTCTAGGTAGTTCGATTCGACTACATCTATCTTCTTCTAATATCTAGAATATCATGCAATATTGATGTTTAAATGCTCTGGTTACTGTTGTTGTAGTTAATGCTGTATGATTTTAATCAACTTGGAAAATGAGGAACTTAATAAAGCTTTTGGTGTACGTTTCCGTTATTCTAATTTTGTTTTATTTAATATTTTCTTTATAAAAGGAAAACAAACTATTCATCATATCCGGCCTCCTTGGAACACTTTATATATAACGAATTTGGCATGACCCAAAATGTGGTACAAGACTTATTAGTCAAGATTGCAGACTGTGATAGCATGTGAGTTTCCACGAACTTCACTCATAATTTGTACATTCATACTTAAACAAGTGTTAATTTTAGTGTTAATTAGAAGCTCATAAGTAGGTATTTAATCGTATATGGCCAGACAGGCTGTTCTTTTGTTCTGTTTCACTCTTTGTCTAGATATGTTTACCTTCGTACGAAATTGGTTATTTTATTTGTTACTGTTTTTTGTACACTTATCTTAGAACAAAAAATCGATTTCAACTGGATTCACTAAAAAACGACTGAAACAATTTTGATTAGTGAATAAACATAACAGCATTTGTTAAAATTATAAAGCTTAAATTTAATTTAATTCTGTAATCGTGAGTATCCTGACATAATGACGATTTTAATATATGTTTTCGTATTTCTTTAGAAGCAATTCACTCTGATATAACTAATGCACATTTTAAATCTGAGTTAAATAGTTTCTATTCAAGAACTCAAAAGTCGCTATATTGTACTTTATAGGTAATTTTAGTACTGGAATAACACATATGGGCTACTTTTAAATGAGATGACAACGCAGGCAAAGCCGCGAGCACAACTAGTAAGTATTAATAGATTAGATTTCTTCAACAGTCACAGCAATGATTGACGTTTGCTACAACCCATAACAAATGACGACGACGAGATCTTATCTATACCACAGCTAATAAGGCTACCAGACAGGGTAGACAAGGCAATAGCACGTATGAAATACGCGGCGTCTGCTCTAGTAAATTAAACATCATAAACTGGGGTACGACGCGGTGAGCCTTAAAATGTGACGTAGAATATCTGACTGAAGTTTTGAGAAGGTATAATAATGTAATCGGTATGTGTGATTTTGTAAACAAGGCCCCGGGATTGGAATCTAGTTGAATGGCATTATTTTTAACCAGCTGTGCACTTTGAACACGTTGTCCGTTTTCTAGGGAAAAGTATTCTATGTGTTATTCCAGTACCAAAAATTCATATAGAGTACAATATACCACATTTTGTTCAGCCGTCAAATAGTTTTTTAATGATTGCTCGGCTTCTACTCATCGAATTGAAATACAAAATAGATACACTAGTTTTTAAGTCAAAACTTCAGCTATCCAACATTGAAATTTGCGTTTCAATCGGTCCAGTAGTTTTTATGTGATCGGTGAACATACAGACGGACAGAAAGACTCATCATTAAAAAAATATATATTCCTTGGCTTATTTTAAGTACACTAGAGCATTTTTTCCAAATTGTCTTCTTTTTACAAACTTTTGTTCCTTACTGCTTTATTATAAGTATAGAGTATACATTCATATATACCTATATTAAATTGTTAATAAAATTTATTTATTAAGTTGTCATTATTAAATTTAATTTTAGGTAAATAAAATAAATGGGGAATTACTGCAAGGGAAATAGAAGGAATATTTATAAATTCAGCGATTCATCCCAACATTGGGACGAAAGGGTCGTGGTCGTGGGACGCTGATATCGCTTTGTCATATATATATATTCTATGACTTTTATAAACATGGTTTGAATAATTTTTCGTTAAGTAATTATGAGTCTTTTTATTTTATTTTTTATTGAAACGAATAGTTATTTTTGTTACTGAAGCTTCAATAAGAATCTCAACAAAATCTTCTTAAATTATTGAAAAATGGAAATGGATTTCTTTTTGATGTTTTTTTTATATATTACTGAAATATGTATAAAGTAAAAAAAAACCTACTAACTATTATGTTTAATTTGATTTCAGGATTACATTAAATAACAATATCCAATATACATACCTATTGTTGTATATCCCTGCTGTTAACACTACCATAAATATTAACTTTGTATATTATACAAGATTATTTACTTGAGAATATAATATAAATTTAATAAAACGGCAGTTCAGTGGCAGTGCTTTTGAATGAAATTGAATTAAAATTCATAAAAGGCATTGAACAATAATATGTAACTTATAAAGACATGTTCATAAACTTAGTCAACTTGGATTGGTATTACAATCTTACATTTCCTGAATTCACACGATCGTATCAGTTATTCTGTTTGTTCGGTTTTATAGTGTTTATTCCTGTAACTCATTCTGAACAATAAGGAAGTTCGAAGAATCCTGCTAATTTTTATTAAACGAGTGCAGCGCAACTGTGGCTTCTGCATTCAGTATGCCCACCGGAAATCGTGTCTTGTGATAATTATAGACATCAGAAAAGGATGGACATATAAAACTGTTGCATGTCAAGTGCAAGAAGGAAAAGGATGCATGCATTTCAGCTGGTTGGGATGGTAAGCTTACTCGAGCCGAATATAATTGGGTTATTTGTGCAGACTATAGTCTTTTATGAAGCCCATATATAGTTTGAAACAGTAAAATTGATATTTAACCTGACCAAGAACACCTTGTCCTTCCTTTGAAAAGGTTATTATAGGATTAAGTTATATCGATTTAAATTATTACAGGCAAAACAACACTATGTTTTGCTTTACATGTTTTTTCCTTGTTTGACTCACTTTTATGTATCTACAAACCGGAATACCGGATTTGTAGAGATGATACGTTGAATTTAGGCTACAGATTTGTATTTAATTCCAGCGTTTCAACGCCCACGATAAGCATGCGTACTTCTGGCCTAATTCTTATTCATGACGTGTCCCTCGAAACAATAATTACGCTGCATTACAACATTTCGATTCAAGATAACTTTACGTCAGCAGACTACAATTGTAGCAGAAATTCGTTATTCATTATTCATTCGGTGTACGATATTGATTCTCAGGTGGAGTAGGCAATAATTTGGTGCATTGTTCCGGTGACTCAGTATCCGTTTTGGACGAAATGTTCAGTGACAATTTGAACTTAATATCAGGGTGTTAAGAGCTATATTTTTTATTTGAAATTTATTATTTTAAAACCGCTTTCCCATTGTTTTTCTGATACGTTTTCGGCATCAGTATTTTTAGACCATTCTTTTAATGTTTAATAGCGTGACGGTAGATATACGATTTGACCCATATCTCAGTTTATAGAGAGGTCAATGATGAATAACAAAGTTCAGTTTTATGGTCACCACTTTGAGATTTATTGCAGGTAAAATTAGGTATAGACATAGATTAATAGAATATTTTATTGAGCCATGAAACCAACCGTAAATTCTTACTGTTTATCCAAAAATATATTTATCTCTGGTACCTATCGATAAAATATGTAGGTAAGTAGGATATATAATATTCCTAAAAGGGTCATCCTAACGATATACGATATAGTTTTTGGTTTAGTTTTTTTTTATAACAAAGTATTAAAGAAAATACAAGATTGATTACAAAGCTTTCAAAGTTTGATCCGCCGAACAACAAATGATAGTAGGTATACTCGTAGGTACTGTCTTATGACGCTACACGAAGTAGGTAGGAATAGTAGGCGCAGCCAATCTATATGTTTGTGAAGCTAGGCTCTGTGAACAATTGCGCAGGTACTGCTGTGGGAATAAAACAGCATCAAGAAAGAGCGAGATAGAATATGCGAAAAACGCAAGCGAGTGAGCGAGGCAGTTATACAATGCTGTCTTCACCTTTAACATTGGGATTGCGCCTGAAAAATAGCAGTTTGCGCAGCGACTAGCAGATAACTTTCGAGACACATACTTCCGCTGCGACTACTGTACATCCTGTTTTGTTTTCTGATAGAATATATATTTTTCATACGTAATATTTTTGTAATAATAATAGAATTATAAACTCTGACCAAGGACACCCTCATAAATAATTAAATTGACCTCATTTTATTTATAAAGTCAAATTAAACACGTCAATCCAACTCTGCCTCTATCTCATATTGACAAAACTGACTTCTGACCTTAGACCAATGTTGGTCGAAGCTTCTTACATGACACTCTTAAGTCACAATCACAAGTCTCTCAACAAAACTTTATAAATATTTCACGTTAAAATAGAACGCTTCCATGTGTACCTTGAGGCAGTTGGTCGTAGCCTTAAAAGTGCATGCCACATTCCCTTCGGCCCTTTTTATATGGTCAAGTTTGTTTCTCGTACGTTGCCTTCTTGCGTTACGTTCAATGCTTGGTAGCAATGTACTTTGTCATTTTTTTATTGATAAAGAGTTCGACGCCCTACATTTATACAAAGATTTAGGTATTACGGCTATTATCTAATTATAGAGTCTAAATTTAAAGTAGAGATGCTAAGTTAGCGTGACGAGCGCGCCAAGACTATGTCTGTAAATAATCATAATATATGTACATATCTATACATAATATCTGTACATAATCATGCAAAAGCGACAAGCGACCGTTCGTATAGACGCGTAGTGAATAGAATTCATAAAAAAAAGTTCTATCATAGTGCTGCTCTATAACAAGACCTAGGTTCAAAAACTAAAACCTGACTACGGTCGGGTAATAATTAGACTCTTGCGATGAAGACGAATCGATTGATATCTCGCTTGTCAAAATCGGACCAAGTTTTAAGTTTGAATACATAACCTTTGAGCGTAAGCGACTTTTGACAGTAATACGACACGAAAACAGACGACTTGAGAACCTCCTACTTTTAAATAGCTGATGTTGAAGATTCCCAGAGCCCTGACAATAAACGTGAAAACAATTAAAGTGAATATCCGCAATATATGTAAATTTCTGAAGGCTCATTGTCTACAAATATTTATTACTAGCTGTGCCCGCGGCTTCGCACGCGTGGATATTTCTCTGGGTTAAAAGTACTCTATGTGCTATTTCAGGACCTAAAATACCAACATATGATCAAAATTCCTTCAGACGTCAAAAAGTTTTTTATCGATTTCTCGGTATCTAATCATCGGATTATGATACCAAGTATCCTAGTTTTTAAGTCAAACCCTAAGCTATTCAACAGTGAAAACTGCATCAGAATCGGTCCAGTAGTTTTTATGTGATACGCGAACAAATATACAGACATACAAACAAACAAACAATCAAACATACAGAAACAAATAGAAACAGACAGAGTCGATTTTCAAAAATGTTATATACTTGTTTTTTAGCTTATTTTAAGTACTCTAGACCATATTTGTACCAAATCGTAGTTGCAATTCGATATAATATCATCAATGATTGTCAAAATTGATAGATAAAACGTTTTTAAAAGATTAGTCATTATAATAATTATCAAGGTAATGTATTGTAGACGCAGCAAAATTTCCACTCCTTTTCCATACGTTGATTGAATATACGCGTAAGTTGTATATAAGTAACTGTTTAGTACCGCCTTGGAACTGTACAGTACGTTCTACAAAGGGAAAGGTATATTTACATAGAGGAATTTAACAAGACGTTCCCCGTAAACGTTTTATAGCCTCGTAAATGAAAGTTGAACGTAAATTGTTTATATTCTTGAAGCTCTTTTAATGAAAGATTACCTATAAAATGTGTAATTCTGCCCATAAATCTTCCCATAAGTCTTAATTTAATACTGAATAAATGTATTATTGTGTTTCGTACTCTAACCTAAAATAAAGCAGTAAGTACTACTCAACAAAACGTATTTACGATGATTATAATAAAATAAAATGGTCTGATCAACTTTTTTCTTTTCAAATTGTGTCATTATTTTTTCGTCTTTTTCGCACCACTACTGGACCACTACTGGTTCACTATTGGATAACCTAGCATTTGACTTACTTTGTATCTACATCTACTATGTACTTTGCTTGTCAGACGAGTAGAAGCCGATCCACGACTGCTCTTTAAAACTGCAAAAAAAAAGCTAAGAATCTATCGCTATGCAAGTTCCTAGGACAAAGAAAATCGTGATTCACGATTGCATAATGCGACTCCTTAGCCCGCTCGTCGTTTCCGCCTGAATACTATATCACCACCTCAAAGACTAGGTGGCGCGAGGCCGACGTGACCAGAAACATGCTAAAGAGCTTTTTGCATTATTAATCGACGTGTGAAGTATAATTTATTATGTGCACATTAATTTGTTCCAGTGCGTTAAATTGATTAAAGCTAAATGGGACAGTGCTGGTTTATTCCCACGAGCGTTACAGTGATAAACTCGCATCGGAATGTTTCTATTGGATGTTATTTAGAACCTAAGTCCCCAAATCTTAATTTCACACAATATATTTATATATTGCTACACCACCGTCCTTGTCATTCAATAATTTCTGTTAATCCGCTTTTAGCAATAAGACCGCCCATTATACCTATAATCGAAGTGGTTTCCTATGTCTGTATCGTTTTGTTTTCTTGGTGTCAATAAAGATTTAATCTATCTATCTATCTATCTCATCCTAAGTCGTCCTATCTTTTTTTTACCTTTTTTTTTATTGACACAAGGAAATATACTTCTGGTTCCCGAACTAGTTAAAAACTGTGTTTAAGCAACCAGATTCTTCTCCCATATCAATGTGCAGCTCACAATATTGAAATATTGAACAGATATAAGTACATATTTAACAGAAAATCAACTAAAATTAATAAATTTTAATATAATTATTCTTATGAACGTTGCGAAGTTAGGTAGGTATACCCTGTACTTAAATGCAAGTTAATATTAATGGGTGCATGCGTGTGTGTGTGGAAGTGTGTGCGAGAAAGGATAAACATGGATTGGGTGCGTGGTAATTTGTTCAACAATTGAAAAGCAGACTTTTAATGTTCTCTCAAGTTTGCTGAGCCTTGTGAGTATTACTTTTTACACGCATGCCCAAAAAAAGGAGTGTAATGTTTTTAGCATTCATGTATGTATGTTTGTATGTGAGTTTCTTTATTCCACCATAACTTTGAAATGCCTCAACAGATTTAGACGTACGGGGTATCGTTAGATTTTTTTTGTTGAAAACATTCAATATGGTGGCTGTATGGCTACATTTTCAAATTCGACAAAAACCTCAAATTTTACAATATGGATATCAAATTGAAGGCCTTGATAAGCACATTCCAACAGTATATAATTTATTGGCAAAAGCTCTTTTTAGACAGGGCAGGCGTGTTGTTTTAGCTTTTAAGCTAGTTATTTCATATTTCATTTGAGTGTTTCCTAATTTTACACTCCCATCTGGTCTGTTATAAAGATGAGGACTAGCTAGACTAGCTAATGACAATAACTAGAATAGTTCTAGTTGTTTTGTCACTGGACAGATCAACGCAGCGGCCTTTAGCCTCTTGATCGTATGCCTAACATTTTGCCAGTCATTATCTTTCATATTATATTATCATAGTGTAAGTAATGCTGAATTAATTACATTGTAAACTTGCTGATCTCACCAATGAACACCTAATTTTCTGAAGAGTCATCATTTTTAGGCCGTTTTTCTGAAGTTGAATCACTAACTCTGGTAGTTTTCTTTGCGTTATTGCAGATTCGTAACAACAATAAAAAAAGGTTTTTTCATGAATAAAATCTAATAAACTTGTCACAAGTTTTTTAAATGAAGGCTGCTTACTAACATAAACACGAAGAAGGTATAAAGGTTATTCTTCAAAATCTTGTAAATTCTGATCTCTCGTTACTTGCAAATACCTTTTTTTACTGGGTAACTACATTTTATGTTGATAAAAAAATCGATATTTATTTGACATAGAGCACCAACTGTGACCAATCTATCTATCTATATTTATAATAAACCAGTAAAAAACAAAAAGTCTGTACAATGAAGATAATATAATAAAATGGTCTAGGGAACTTGTTTGTCAGTCTTTGTCTATGTTTGTTAGCGCATCACGTAAAATTACTAGAATGATTGCGATGCGTTTACTTTTGGATAGCTTAAGGTTTGACTTAAAAACTGATGTACTTGGTATCTCAATCCGATGAGTAGAAACCTAGCAATCGATAAAATACAATTTTGAAACTACAATTTGGTATGTACGTACTTATGGTTCTGGAAAACTCCTTGTATCCCAGAAAAATTACCACGCGGGCAATGCCGCGGGCACAGCTAGTGCTTAATATACATTGTTTTTTTTCTTTTTGTTTTAAAAACCTGCGTCTATTTTGATGTTAACATGGTGCTTGAGAACAATTCATTTCCTGATCAACTCAACCAGTCAACCGCGCTCGCATCCTGTAGTTGATAAGCACTGAGCTTCACTTAACAACTCCTTTCACTTCTCATTTAACAGCCGAAATGATTTAAGCACCAATGAGTCACTATATTCACAATGCTAACATATTCGGCTTAGGAAAGTTCTGCGCAGTCAATGGAGGCATTTCCGCTACTTCACTTTGTTGATTCGACTTACTTTAACAGTTGATTCAATAACTGTTATTTTAATCTGTGGTTTAACTACTGACTCAATGACATTCTTTTTTATGAATGAGTAACAGTAAATTCGGGGCTGCCCTGAGGACATTTAACTTAGCGTTTTATAGGTCACTTGTGATGCAATTTTATTTGCTTCCTTTTTGGTATAGTTCAAGTAACTGTTAACTATTTAGACACACGGATATTTCTACGCACGTATGTGCCTATATGATACATCTACAAAGATTACATTTTTAGTACGGCTTGTACTATAATTGCTTATTTATTACTGTTTGTTAGTATTTTTATGTTATAAGCCAACTGTTAAGGGAGGTTTTGGGTTCGATACAGGGTTAATATTTGTGTGACATACTGGTATCTGAGTCTGGGTACTTGTGGAAACATGATCCTCGTAACTATTTTCTGTATCTAGGGACTAAATAATTACGAGGATCATAGTTTCATAAAGTACCCAGACTCAGAGCAAATACCAGTAATAGATCACACAAATATTTACCTTTTGTTACTTATAAGTAATCTAAACTTAAGATAGTGAAACCATGATATAAGTAAGTGAAAGTGACTCATAATTATAATTATATAATTGTATAATTATAATTATGAGTCACTATCTCATACTTAGATACTGAAGCCTAATTACGAATATCTGTATCTAGGGAATAAATAATTACGAGGATCATGGTTTCACTATCTTAAGTTTAGATTACTTATAAGTAATATAGGGTAGATATTTGTGTGACCTACTGGTATTTGCTCTGAGTCTGGGTAGTTGTGGAACCATGATCCTAATTATAATTATGAGTAACTATCTCATACTAAACTCTAAAGTTAAGAGTCAATGAATAACTATTATATTCCTACCCTGAGTTTAACTAAAAGGTTGCGAATTTCATGTCTAAGTTACGAGTAAGTGGCATGGTATGTTGCCATGTATATATTTGGTGTGTTATTTTTGTAGATAATTTATGGGTTGTATTTACTAAGATTTGGTAAAATTGATCTCATTTGTATAATATTGAATTTCGCTGAATATTCCTAATTTTCCTAATTTTAATGCTTGGGATTGTTCTGCAATTTCTCTTGTTTATTTTTGCCAAAAATTAAACCAAATGTATTTTAAAAATAAACAAATACTTTGTATGATACATTGTTATAAAGTTGAAGCAATATTATCAGGATAGATATTTTAATCATTATCGGTGCATAATTTGCTATTCCGAATTTACACTTCAAATACTGACGTGATTTCGAGATTTTTATTACGAACTAGAAAGAAAGAAAGAAAGAAAGAAAAAACATTTATTTAACACACAAAAATAAAAGATACAAATAATTACAATAATGAAGTAGGTACAATAGAAAAGGAAAGCAAAGAAAAAGTAAAAGTAGATAAAGTGGTGATAAATGGTCCTTAACTCAGCATTAGAATATTTGCCGAAGGCACACAGCGCTGGTTTTCAGCTATGATGGACATAAACATACAAGAATAAGTATAAAAAATGAAATAAAATATGATTACATTTGTAAATACATATATAAAAAAGTATATTTAAGATATAGCAACGACAAAAGAATCAAATAATTTAGTCTCTGAATGGTGTCAAATAACTGACGAATAAAGTGTCGTCAAAATTGCCTAGGGGTAGCGCTGGCTATTAAGAATACGACGCGTGTGGGTAGCAGTGAAATAACCTCTACTATTACGTGCAACTAATAAGTGAGAAGAAATGAATTTCAAGGAAAAAAATAATAATAATAAGTATATATATCACAAAAACGATATGTCTATATTAATATTGCCATGCTGCCTCTGCTCATCAATTAAATATTGCTTGAGTTTAAGCCTAAAAGAGTAAAACTAAAATTTGCCCCCGGATTGGTGGCGGCAGATTGTTCCAACACTTGGTCGCAGCATAGCGGAAGCAACCTTTGAACGTATTTTGACGTATTTCGGTGCCGCGGTATTGACAACCGTTGAGAGCCATGCCTACTAGAATATTTCTTGCTATCAGATAACCACTTTATCTTGTCGTACAACTATGAGGGATCCTGGTAACTAGCTGTGCCCGCGGCTTTGCTCGCGTGGTTATTTCATTTAAAAGTAGCCCATACGTGTTATTCCAGGTACCTATAAAGTACAAATACTACATTTCTTTAAAATTCGTTCAGCTGTCAAATAGTTTTTATCGATTGCTCGGCATCTAATCATCGGATTATGATACCAAGTACCCCAGTTTTTAAGTCAAGCCCTAAGCTATCCAACAGTAACTGCATCGCAATTAGTCCAGTAGTTTTACTTGATAAGCGAACAAACAAACAGATAAAAAGCAAGACTAGATTTTTTAAAATTACATATGCTTTTTTTTTATAAAATCTTATAAAATTGTACAGACTTTTTCGTACTTATTGCTTTATTATAAGTGTAGAAGATAGATAGGCTTGCATTTTATCTCTACCTCACCTGCGATGTTAAGTGACGATGTGGTCGAGAATGGAACACACTTGCTTAAGAGTAACCACGTGACTGGATGTCTCCAAGATTATAACCTATCATTCCTGATAGGTTATAATCTGGTTACACAGACAGAGTTAAACTCCTTAGCTTAAATTTGGGATAAAAACGCTTCAGTGTATAGATAATATTTGAATAATTTGCGTCGATGAATAATCTCGCGGTGCCAATAGCCCGGTGTTAGTATGCTGTCATAATTTATGAGTGCAATGCGATGCGACATTGCATTAAAATACAAATATGCGTCCAGACAGCGAGGGTGCGATGGGCGCGGCGCGTGCGCATTGAATGTATAGGTAGGATGTACGACAAACGGTCGTCATTATTTTGAGTTTCGTGCCCCATGTTTGTAGTAAGCTATATCAAAATATAAATGTAAGCAACGATCGGGGCTTGCCATCATTCAGCTGTTAACTACTCGAATCATAAAGATTAATATCAATATATATTAAGACATAAGACATTCAAGGCAGAACTATTTTGCCTTTGTTAAAATTTCGCTTAACTTTTGTTAAGGTTGCCTTAACTTTTTTTAAGGTTGTCTTAACTTTTGTTAAGGTTGCCTGAACTTTTGTTAAGGTTGTCTTAACTTTTGCTTCTTCGACGACAACTCGCGTACGCTTGCACTGCGACCCTTTATTACCCGTAGTCCTACCACGTCGCGTCGTTTATTCTAAATTTAGGCTTCGCAAGGGGCTATCTGCACCACAGATTAATTCAAAATGTGCTTCTAATCTATTTAATGACCGGCCACTTTCACCGCCAGAGGGTGCGACCCGAACTACAGCAATCAATACAAATTCGTACATATTTGCAAGCTAACGCACAAAATTTCTAGAGAGCAGGCGCTAAAACTGTGTGAAGTTGTAAGCTCTAAATATCATAATAATAATAATAACCGTTCGACTAAATTTACCTTACTGTATATTTCTAATACCACGACACCGCTATTAAGCATTGTTAAATTTCAAAATAGACGTACCTTATGCCGAAAACGTGATAAGTTCAAAATGGGTAGGATTACATAAACAAAAAGCACAATAACAGAAACGGACTGTAAAATCGAGAACTAAAATGTTTCTGTTTTTTTTTAAAGCTTATAAGTAACTTCACTTTTATGTATGCATGTATCTATGTATTTTGTCCTGGAATCTTGCAATTCAAATATCGAGCATTTCCCGATTAGCTATACGTCTGAAACTTTCAGGGTAGGTCACGAACCGAACACAAATCATTTTTTTTACTTTTTTTTATTAAAAAATGTAAAAAGTGAAAACGCAAAAAAGAAGAAAAAAAAGGTGTAATTCCTTAAAAAAAAGGTCGTAAAAGCTTCTTTTTTAATTTATTTCTTTTTCAGTTACTTTTACAATTGAAAGCTAGCTTTTATAAAGTCTCATACCTAATCATCAGTTTTAATTTCTAATACTTATCAGCAGCCATAGCGGCATAGCATGTACAACACAATGGTACCTACATCAAAACCAAAAATTTACCAACATCTAATTTACTTTCGCTTATGCGTACACGGCACTCATTGATCGTTACTCAAAATCTCGGGTGACTTGACAAACTGACTCCAGAGGCCAGCACTACCTCATACAACAGACAAAAAAAGAATTAGTATTTTAGAAAATTGGTAGCTACTTTGCCGTTTTGATTTCCGCTCCATCCAAAGGATGTCTGCAAGAGATCACTTTTAGCGAAAAGACCGGCAGTTGTACAATAATATTTCATAAGTTTTAGTCTTTAGTCAATTTGTTTCTGTAAATTTTTGTTGTACAATAAAGATTTATCTATCTATCTATCTACGTTTTTCTGTGTAAGTATCACCAACTATTGATGCGATGCGATCATACCAAGCAAGCCAACCTGTACCTGTGTACCTGTTGCCAAGGGTGGTTATTAAAGCATAACCCCTCGCAATTAGATAACGAGGCCTATGTCCAGCAGTGGACGTCTTTTGGCTGATAATGATGATGAGCTTTACCACTTCTACAATATTCACAAACGCAATGTGAAAAGATGGTCCCAATGCATACACACTTGTACCGTGTGCCAGTTCTTTGATCACCTATTGTTTCTATTGAGCTCTTGAAATCACGTCATCCGTGGACCCCAGGGAGCCATCAATAATTCGCTTTTGGTATCTAATAGTAGCTGGACATGACGAAACCCAAACATCGAGGGCTAACCAGAACCACGTGACATGAGAGACACAACTTTTCAGTAGCGACTATTGAAGTAAATCATTTTCGAACTTTCAAATTGAATTGCATTGTAACCATTACTTATTTCGTTAAATTGGTAGTTTCAGTGTCTAGGTTGTCTATTAACTTATGATATACATAGATTGGTCTGTTTTTGGTTTAGAGTTCCGTATATTCCATATTTTTTGACAGGTTATCGTACGTTATTTTGGCAAGAAATAGTTTAATTTTTATTTGAATAATGCTTTGAAAATGCTTTAGCTCAAAAAAGGGTACCTACACGAAGTAAATATATATGTCTATGCCTACACCAAAATTGTTGGTAACCAAAATGATGAATTAATTTTATAAAGCCTAATATTTGTTACGTAATTATGAATTATTATTGTAATACTTATATGTTAAAGCCTTTTCAAATGTTACCTCTAATCGAAGTAGTAATTTACTGATACGCTCTATGGATACATAATTTTTCCGGCCGGTACTAATTTAGGCCGAGTTATATAAACATCCGTAAGACCTAATGTCAGATCAAATTTTACAGCTTTTATAAAACAAGGCAATTAGTACCGGCCAAATTACAGTACTTAGAGTTACGCTGTTTTGCCACGAAAAAAGATGTATAGTGGCATTTAAGATTAAAATTCACAATTATTCATGTGACGCGGTTCTGGTTTGAAGCTCTCGATATCATCCTCTCTATACTTAAAAAATGTCTATAGCATTTCCGGCACTATCATAAAACATCCTATGCCCATTTAGTGTCAATTTCATGCGCTTATCTGAATATTAAATCCTAGTTACCGAACATAAAAGCCTCTGAATTGAACTGGGCACATTACAGCTATCCTTCTTACTGATAAAAGTAGTAACTTTATCCTATGGCTGTGCCATTAATTTTCTGAAATGAACATGGATGTTACGGCGACGTTTTGTAGAGCATATCGGCGGAGCTGTATTTGTAAAGGTCGAAGTTTTACGCTTATGGGCGTACGTACGCAGGGCATGAAAGCAAATTGAAAAACTTTTTTCTAAATAGAGCATATTGCTCTACCTATACTTATGATTTGTATTCGCTTACCTGAACAAGAACCCAGACACAGAAGATACAACCAGCAGCTTACCGGCAATTTGTTCTATTTCAGATTCGAGTTCATCAACTTTTAAAACAGTTAATAAGTTAATTTAAAAATATTATAATAATACTTTTATGTAGTAACCATGTCATGGTGAAACTTAGGACGGGCTATCACGATTAAATGCGTATACAACACTTCGTGTCTGTGCTGTTAACCGTTCAGGAGTTCCCTAGTCAGGACCCAACCCTGAGTGCAGCAAACATGACATGTTAAAACTTTAAACCGGTTATCATAATAAAATGCGTACACAAAATGTCGTGTCTGTGGTGTTGACTTTTTAAGACTTCCTTTGTTGCTGACGAGGGACGAAGGCCTACCTATCATCCATCGAAAAATAATAGGAAATTATACAACAACTACTTTTCTCTGGAGTTTATTAAACACTGACATTCTATGAAACACATGTTATTTAAAAAGAGAACTACCTACTCGTATTTACAAAAACGTATGCGGCCAGTATTTTATGGTCGCCAACATCCTTTATCATTATTTTTTGTTTTGCCTTTCTCTATCTTAATCCTGGATCAGAACTTAATCAACATGTAAAAATTCAACTCCGCAGGATAAGAGGAAGTAGTTCTAATTCGGCTCGTAAGATTCTACCTAAACAAACATCCATACATTGCAAGTTATATAAAAGCTTTTAAAATATTTTACAATTTTAAGGTAGTTATATGTTGGTTTACTCCAGCGGCGTACTCCAAGGCGTAATGTCTCTCCTGACTCAGAGGCGTGTAAATATTGATTCAAATTCGCCAGGTAAAGTGGAAGTGGGTCAATAATTCTGGTATTAACCATAGTTAATCTAGAAGTTAAACAGAAAACTAATTAACGCGAGCGAAGCGTCTCCGTTTCAGCTTGGACATAAATTGTCCGTATGTCCAAATGTTCGGCTGTTCTCCTCTACAGGTCGCATTTCTTAACTGATCTAGACAAAACTTGGTATACAGAACGAATTTTTAGTTTTTTTTATCATCGGGGTTTTTTTTTTGGGGGGATACTTCCCCCAAAAAAGGGGCTACTGAATATCTCCGCTTTATTAGATCCGATTTCGTTGATTCTGTTTTTATTTGAAAGGTATACCTACTCTAAGTTGGTCGCATAAAAAATTGGTAAAGATTTGATAAGGATCTTCCGCGTGCAGAATAGCTCCTCAAAATGCAGTAAATTGCTCACTTTTAGGTTTCTGCCAGTGGATAAAGGTTCTGCCTAGTAGGTAAAGGGCTGGTATTAATGCCAGCCCTTTACCTACTAGGTAGGGATTGATGGAGCACCTTGGTTATTAATGTTAGTTTTACATAAGGTTAACTAGATGGCGCTACTGTGCACCGCTAGATTGTTTGCAAAAGTTTGTGCTCGCGAGTCTACAGCTCACAGAGCCACTAGTTATAAGTATAGATAGATAGCTTTAAATGCACAGTACCAACCAGCGAAAAATTTGCTGAATCATTATGAAATGTATCCCTTACCCCTGCATTCACCTGCGTAGATCCATCCCTGCTCACCCTACGCCCTTCTACTTGTATAGATAGCCCTCGGGGTTGTAAAAACGGAGTCGCCCCAATAGTAATATATCAAGATATCGGATTCCAGCTGTTCCGGTAGAGATAGTGCCAGAGAGGTATTTTTAATTATCTCCAACGCTATCTGGAATACATTTGTAAGGTTATCGGAGAGAAGTGGACTGCTTTGGAGTATTGAGTATTGTCTCAAAAGACAACCGGCAACGATTAAAGTTAAACGTTGAATGTAAATAGACCTCAATTTATTTATTTATTTATTTATTCAGTACACAATAGAAAGCTTACAGCAATAAACCAAAACGCTAACTACCTTAAATTATAGCTTAAAAACAAATTTAAGTACACAGAAATGGTATTCAAGTGATCATTAAAGATGTCAACTTGTTGAAACTCATGCGCAAATGTATTCAAGAGAGACAGTGACCTTGATGTAGGCGCGTTACTAGCGTGGCGAGTACGCGAGCTGCAGCATGCAAGCAACCGATGCCGCCGTCGACGCCCGGTTCGCACGTAGTTATTAGGGACAAACAGTTTGATACTAGCTAATATACCCGCAGCCCAATTTCATAACTTGGCTACAATCGGATTATCACTTTTTTCATAGCAAATTCGACTCTATCGCAAGGCATTAGTGGCTGCGATACTGAGAATTCGATTGAAGCCAAGTTATGGAATCGGGCTGCAGAGTTATTAATCTCACCACGCAGTATCTGACAGTAGTGGATAACTAGCAGCAATTTTGTGCCAATGTGTCTACTCCGATCATACCTGACACAAACAATGTGTCTACTCCGATCATACCTGACACAAACAATGTGTCTACTCCGATCATACCTGACACAAACAATGTGTCTACTCTGATCATACCTGACACAAACAATGTGTCTACTCCGATCATACCTGACACAAACAATGTGTCTACTCCGATCATACCTGACACAAACAATGTGTCTACTCCGATCATACCTGACACAAACAATGTGTCTACTCCGATCATACCTGACACAAACAATGTGTCTACTCCGATCATACCTGACACAAACAAGGATGGAAAATTGTAAGCTTCACAGCATAGACAGCTGCAGATCTTTGATTCGATTCCAGAAACACTACATTTTTAATATTGTATCCTATAAGAATCCAATTATATCGCACTCAGAAGAGACAAGTACAAACTGATGCAATCGAGAATTATTGACCGACGTCTTTATTATCCACAAGAATAATAACCCACTAAGTAGAGAGCGAGCATTAAATTTAATTAAAGGTGGTGTCTCATCATAAATTATAAAAATCGAGATAAAATACTAAAGGATAAAAATATCAGGAAGCACGTGCGCTCATGACCATAGCAAGGCAAGGATAAAAGAAGTAACTCTGGAGGGTTGGCTTGGCTCAGTGACTGCTAAGTACAGTCAGATATAGAATAGGTTTAGTTTTTTCCTTAAAAATAAACAAAAGAAACTGAGTGAAGTCATAGCAAACGAAAATCTGACAGCTCGGAAGACGTTCACTTTGGCAACGAGAAGGATTTTTTTTAAAAAAAATAGTCTAGTGAACTTAGAATTAGCTGCTGATCAAAAATATATAAAAAAAAATGGTGTCCTTTGTTTGTGTGTTTGTTTGTTCACGTATTACTTAATAAATACTGAACTGATTGCGATGCGGTTTTCACTGTTGGATAGCTTAGGGTTTGACCTAAACAGCTATACTTGGTGTTATTGGCGCTTTTCGTTGTGGGATACCATAGAATCCTTATATCCCAGATAAATTACCACGCGAGCAAAGCCACGGGCACAGCTAGACAGACATAAATTCCAAAATCGAGAGCTTATTTATAGCAAATCTTGCTAAGATATTGACAATAGAGGTCGTTAGTGTTAAAAGGTTTTAATAAATTGCACTTTGCACTAGGAATCATATTTCTGTTACGCCCACAAATAAATGTTTACATGACTTGTTTACTTTCCAAATTGCTTTCAAGCAGCTATTACACAAAGTATCAGTAACTCCACAACACTAATCCTCGTAAGTGTAAGCTAACATAACAGGCCATAACACTATAACTGTATCATATTCTGTGAACAGTACCTTCTTAGAATAGTACATGTGAACGGTACTAATTCATTTTACCAAAGACCATACATACCACCAGAGACATAAGCACCAAATACCAAATGAAATCTAAACACCAACACAACTAATAGTCTGTTTGCATTTTATTTTCATTATTTTCCACTCCCTCACCCCTTTAAGTTTATGCGTCTTAATAAGGGCAACAATTTTTTTTTGTGTGATTTCTTGAACATTTCTCGAAATGGCTGAAATATGTTTTATGTTACGTTCAACCCCCATATCTCCGCTATGTTGAAAAATTTCGAATAACTGAATCCTAAAAAATAAATATACGTAATAATGATCGAACCTGCTCACAAAATTTTACGAGAAAGAGGTTGAGAAATGCGACCTGTAGAGGAGAACAGCCGGACATCCGCCGGCCAGACAAATGAAAGCATTTTTGCCCAAGCTGAAACTGAAACGGTGAATTAACTATTACTGTGAAAAACATGACACCACATTAGCTACAATAAAATTATGTATTCTTATTCTACGTAAGCTTTTCCAATCTAAACTATTTACTATACTGTCACATATTTATGTCTATGACTGTCACTGAGAATCTACGTATCTTATACTGTGAACAGCACGACACCAGAAGCTACCGTAACACCTAACACTAATGTGAGCATACTATTTCCTTTTCTATAAGCGGCGTGGCTTCACAATAGTGTTTACGGGGTGATTGTACATCAGTATTATTCAATGGAGGTCGGCATACGATGGCGGGAAGCGCAATCGATTGTGGGGTCGACGACACGGGAACTGACCTTTGTACGGCTCAGCTGATGTGTCATTAAAAATGCACTTAACTTTAGTTTAATAGTTTTCGCATAAAATCCTTTCTTCAGGATTTACTGCTGGAGATAAAGTGGTTTCACCTAAACCATAGTGAGTCTATTCTGAATTATAATCGTTCTACATTTTTAATTTAAAAAACTGAACTGGTTTAATAAACTTGAACATTCACTTGTAATGAGCATTCTAGCGAATGTTACATGACATGTAAAAGATCAACAAATTTTGCTTCGAGATTTTTACTGTGCCAAAAAATTCTCATTCCGTTGTTCCGCCGCGAGTCGCCGAGGAATAGTTTTTTTGACGAGCATTTATTTGAGCTTTCGCTAGAATGATCGACGAAATGTTAGGCTCTAATCTTCGCTCAGTTAAACAAAATGACAAAACGGCGAATGCACAATGTTTTATTAAAAGTGAACGCAAGTTTATCATGAAAGTTAAATTACTCTACCTTGCAAAATATCTGTATATTACAAGCTTTTAAACTCACTGGGTGTTAGTATGTAAGAATATACTCAATTAAATATAGACCAAATCTTTCAAACTAATAATGGACGACTTCCTCTTGAACTATTGAAATTTAAAACACATATTGTACGGATAACTCAGGACAATACTTTCCAATGAAGAATTAAATATTTTAACACTTATGAGTTATAATGGTCTAATGGATAGTCCTCGACATATTTGTTAATTGTTTTTGTTGATCTTTTACCATATTTGACTCATTTTGCTCTAAAATCCTTCCTTTTAAAAAGTTCCTCTTGTTTTTCTCTATTTTGCGTTCGATTTCATTTTAATTAATATTGTGATTCACAAATGTATTCAAAACCTTATTAAAAAGTTTCAAGTTCATCCAGGAATATCCAAAAAACTTAAAGCAAAATGCAAAGGTAAATAACAGTTTCCATCTCTGCAGCAAGAACGTGCAACTATGCTCGTAATACGAAAAGAAGTACAAAATGCACAGATTTATTTACGTACCTGTTTTTAGGTAAGCGCCTTCAGGGATTAATTCTCTACCCACCACGTTCTCTGTTTTCTTTTTAAACAAGAGCCGTTTTTGCACTCAAGGGCTCTGTTTCGCAATGAAGTCATGTCGCCG
The DNA here is from genome assembly GCA_946251855.1 of Alsophila aescularia. NCBI lineage: Eukaryota > Metazoa > Arthropoda > Insecta > Lepidoptera > Geometridae > Alsophila > Alsophila aescularia. Next base: position 45,983,621 of record OX276378.1, read on the forward strand.
AGACTTGTGCGCGGTCGTTTTGTTTCATGTCTGTCCTGGAACAAATGACAGACGTTACTTACATGCGATCGTAATTATTCAAGTGTTTCGTGTTCTCGACAGTGAGGAAAGACGGCTTATGTGGCCAATCTCTCAGGAGTGGGATCAAGAGAAGATTTGCGGAATTGGTCAGGATTTTGGATTCTTTCCCAGGACATTGGCAAGACTTGATTAGATATGGTAAATTGATATTGATTAATTACATAAATAATCAATAGATAGCGTTACCGTCTCCAAAAACTGAAGGCATAATGCCGCGGAGAGGTCTGGATAAGTTCGAATCCCGTATGTTAGTATACGGGATCCAATTATTTTATTCTAAAAAAATATTATATTGACTAGTATTTTGCTAAACAGGCGTCACTGCTGAAATTATAATAATATAATATAACGTAAAACCAGCCTGGCAAAATCTATTTGGGGACCCCTATGATAATACAAGTAGGTTAGTAAGTCACAAGTAGGTTTATAAGATTTCAAAATCATGGTCAAAAATAGTAAAAATGACTATATATTACAGATTGATACTCGTACTTACTGATCCAGTAGAACTTGTTATGAACTTCGAGTAATAAGTTGCAGCAAAGAAATACGTTTAACCATATCTATCATGTTGATCCAGATAAGGTAAAACTATACAACTCGACATTTGTGAACAAAGAATGATAGATTTATTTTGCGGAAATCCTTTCCTATGCACAAATAGGGAAGATATTGTAGCTATTTATGTTAGGTAAACAGGAAATCAGGACCCCGCCATTCATGGAGACTTGCAAAAACAAATCTCGAACTCAGAAGTGATGTTGAATGAACATTGGAAATTGAAAGAGTAAAAAAGACTGCATCCTGCAGCTTCGCCAGCGTTGCAAACTTTGGCGCCCCCGTTCACCACCTTTAAATATGAAATTTAAAAAAATCCTTGCTTAGTGCACCTCTAGGATACCTACTCAAGGAATACTTCCACTAAATTTAGGTTCACCGATTTAGGTTGTGCGTTGTCTGTCCGTCAGTAAATCAGTAGGTACTTTTTTATAGGTATAGATATCAGGTTGCTTAGTAATCAGTACTCACTCAGCTAGCATGGTTTTTTAAAATTCAATGCATTTTTTTATTATACAGGATTTTTAAACAGGTATCTATATGACAGACCAATTAAAAAAAAAGAAAAAAAGGACAGTTTCTTAAGATCATTTTCTTATAGCTGCAACGGTTACGGAACCTCCCTTAATGCCTCGTCTCAAAAATACATCATTATATAAAATAATACATAGTAGGAATGAAGTATAAAAAACAAACTTTTTTATCGTTGCAGCACTTGTAGTAACAATAATGTAGTAACAATAATGATGAAGTGTCCAAACAACATTTTTTTTTATTTTTCGCTAAAATTTATTTTCATTACTTCGATTTTAGGAAAAAATATTTTCAAAAATCCTTAAATGCTTTTTATAGATATAAAAAATGTTAGTATGTTTAGCGTGACTACTAAATCTCTGTTAAAACTTAAGATAGATCAATACAGGTCTTGATGAATCTAAGTGACATCGATCACCCATGCCCATGTCTGTAGGTAATATCTCTTGACAGTGATGCTCTGGAAAAAGTGTTCTATTCACAGTATTCAGTACTGGATCGACGTCATTTAGTCATCAATTGCTGATTTGGCTCTGCGCCAGTGATGCGAATAATGAGCTATTACAGTGCCCTTTGTTGACGGCTTGATTCATTTGCTGAAAGTTGTTCGAAAAATGAGTATTATGACTAATCTTTTGATTTAATTGCGTATTTGAAAGCAATCAGATTGGCTTTGTTGTTTGTTTCCAGTGTGGGTAAATGCTGTAATAAGTACACTATTGAATTAATCATATACAACTCAAGTTGTCTGTTGAGTTAAGGCACAGAGTTGACAAATCCTGAATTTCATTAAGTTGTTTTTACGATAGCGCTTTTACGATGACATAGAATACGATCAGTTCTCACAAAATATTACTCTACTTGGAGGACAAAATTAACGCCTACCTATGCCTCTTCTCTGTTATAAGTAATTATAACCAAAATGATCGGCATCATCACAACCTTTTCCACAAGAGCCTATACTATAAATAAGTACAATTAAAAAAAAAAAAGTAATATAGTGTGTTTTTAATAAAGCTCACTTTTTCTTTTGTTTTTTTTTTATTGCATTTTTACATGTATATTTTTGCTTTGTCATCGGTTTGTGAGCTACCCTGAAAGTTTCAGCCGGATAGCTAATCGGGAATTGCTCGAAATTTGTCTTGCAAGATTCCAGGACAGACATACATAGATACACACATACAAAGATACATACATACAATTTAAGTTAAATAAAAGCTTTAAAAAAAATCGTCTAATGCGCTTACAATCCTTTTCTCAAATAAGTCTCTTTGTTTTTTTTATTATTTGTCACTTAGAGCTTTTATTTAAGGAACCAATCCTTTAAATAAAGCTTTATCTATACTTAACCTTTCGAAGATAACTGAAGGACTTATCAATAAAAGTTTCACAACTTCTGTATCGTCTTCATACACTCTTCAGACGATTTTACGAGTACGATAAAAGTACGATGATTCATCATAAACATTATAAAACTCTTACATAAAATGCAGGCCGTTGAAAGCTCACGGTTTCTTTCCCTTGTTGTAATAATGTTGTCGTCATCTCGTTTCACTGAACCGTGAAGATGATTAAATTTTATAACATGTTTTCACAAGTGTAACTATTGTTATTTTAAATATATGTCACTGTGCTCGCGTTTTCCTACTATTATCTTCTCTATAGATTTTCATTCAAAACGAGGTGTAAATGTTGATTTCAAAAATACCCGCGCACGGTCTAAGTACAAAACAGGGACACTTATCTGATCGAAGAAGCTTTTACTGGAAGCACTTCACTATTAAGGTGTTTATTGGGTTCATTTGAGTTAATTTCTTCATTTTGTTCAAGTCGAAAATAGTTTAGGTCAAAAAATGGTTTACACATATTTTTCACAAAATATTTCGTGTCATTTCCTAGCCACTTATTGAATAATTATTAAGTATACTGTACAAGGTTACGTTACAGTTTACTTCATTAAAAGCCGCTTGTAGTCATTCCACCAGACAGTCATCTTCACCCAGAAACGTTTTGTTTGTCACCCGACAGACTTAATTTTATTAAAATTTATTACGTAATTTTATGTCATTTTACTTTATGTTTTGTAAGTACCGGTAAACGTATTTTTCATGATTTGTTATTTTCCATTGCGAATGCACATCAATTATCACAATATATTTACATTTTCATACACATTTTTGTGTATGCCCAAAATATGAAAACATAATAATTTAATTTTGATCCATCTATTGAATGTATGTCAATTATGCCACATTTCTTTAGGATTCGACGCACCAATTCATTCTCTTAGTTCAGAATATTAAATGCGATATTTCTTTGCATCTGCAGAAATATCGCATTATCTACCTGGCTGGATGCAAATATCTCTTGCAATAATAATGTTCGTACCTCTATAATTTCTGTCCAGTCATCTATATATACATGTACAATTTGGAATGAATCGTTTAGCTGCTAGATCGTTGATTTGTTCAACTTCATTACAATGGCCTGTACCCTGGTAATCAACTTCAGTGCACGGCGTCTGTTTTGACATCAACAGCTATCAATCACCCATAGTTTGACATCGGCTATTGGACAAATCAATGACGGGAACTAGCGATAGGTGAACGACTCGTTTATTATCTCGACATTAATGTCATTTTATCGAACTATGTCAATATAACAATGTGATTTTAATAGCTCTGCTTGTTCATTTCTCTTGGCGATTTCGAGGAAATGGTAAAGACTGCAAGACTTCCACAGTTATGTTTTGCAGCTGTTGATAAATTAATGAGGACAGTTCATAACATTTAGGTTATCTAGCCCTACCTAACTATGATTCGCTTTTAAAGGAGTTCAAACCAAGAGGTGGTCCCCGCAAGTACCTACTTACTATTCAATCATTATACATAATAATTTACTAATCAAAATATAGCTTTGTAATTCGAAAATTAATCATCATAGCTTGCAATAAATCTGTCTGAAGCGAAATATAAATCAATTAATCGAACAGTTTAAATGAACGTAACATTTAAAAAGGGCAACCCTTTTAAAGGCATAAATCAAGATGCCGAAATGAATGATTTAATAAATTATTTAAAGCAGTTACTTTTGTCAATACCAACTCAAGATTTTAATGAATAAGTTGATTTGGTTAAAGCAGAAAATCACAATATTCCTTATCAAGTACATTTGCATAATTTATTAAGTTCGGTGGATCCAAAACAAATAAGAGCATAAAAAATGTTTATTTACTCTTGAAGAAAGCCATCCATCAAACACATCGTGGCCCAGACACACCAAACAAATGTAACTATTGTTTTTTTTTATTGGCGTATCAGAATAGTGCGCTTATTCGCTATGCCACGTGAAATCCATAGCAGAAAAGGAGTGACGACATAATGACAATTTCACGAATATATCGTAACGCAGCGCGTTACATTTCGCTATGACCATTCACACACGTGTATCAAGTGCTTTTCGCAACACGGGGATTCTTTACAACCCCTGCCTTGCCATTTCCGCCTTGGTCAGGACTAGCAGGGCGACCGGGAACTGGGGGGCATTTTTTGTTGTGCCATTCATAGGAGGGTTTTGCCCATAATCGCCACGCTGGGCATGTGGGTTGGCGATTGCAGGGCGTATCTTCTCGCACCAGTGACGCTGCTGCCCGTCACCGGCCTGTGTCATTTGGCTAGTTTTGAGATGGCCATACCGCCGACCGGTCATCTGTCAGTCGCCAGAGCCTCGCTCTATATCCAGCAGCAAGACCAAGTGCAGATGACATTGGCTTGGAGCAGTATGAGGTCGTGTTTTGCTCCCTTACATCCCACTACTACTACTAAATTACTGCGATAGGAAACTATCATAGGATCCACTAATTTTCACTCGCATCACTCAGAGTTTAGTTTTACATTGTAGTGAATATTTCCTGGATCAATTTAGAGCTTGTTCCCTAGACTAATTAATGAAATTAGTCGTCTGGTCGGATCGATCAGTCATGCGAGCTGGACACACCCACACAGTTTGTACTAAGTACGTCAGTGTCAGTATGTCGGTGTTCATTTCTAATCTAATAATAAATGCAAGTATGTTAATATAATATCAAGATTCGTAATTTAAAAAAGTACATGTAAACATAAATTATTCTGTGTCGTCAAAGAATAACTATTATAATGTCGTTTAACTTAATATATGGTTTTAAATTATTATGGTTGACGTAGTCGTTTGATGTAGTCGGGTAAAACATTTATTATAGTATAGTTAAGCTACCTACTAATTTGAACGTGACTTAATCGCGCTGAGTGCTTTTTAACCTCTACGTTTCGATCAAGTTACATTGATCGTGGTCTTGAGAAGACTCCTAAAGAAAAGAGGAGAGAAAAGAGTCTTTACTGTACAGTTCAATGGTAGGAGCCAGTAATAAAAATGTATTTCAGATGTTTATAAATCTTGTGCATTGAATCGTATCGGCTGAGATATTCAGATACTTTCACCGCCGAATTCAATATGATTTATGCAGAGGATTCTCTATCGAATGAAACGAGCTCAGATATGAGTTATTTTGAAATTGGATATTTTACAATTATATGAATATCATATAACATATAGGTAAAAATTAGTAAACTTAATAAAACATTTTACGGTTTAAATTTCAATGTATCTTTTTCGATGGAGTGTTCTTGTGGGAAATTTGTTCCAATCCAATAGATTTATTTAAATTTGAAAGAGGCTGGTTTTGACAGCTTTACCACAGAATAAATAATAGTACAGCTTTACTTATTTATCGCGGAGCGTGTGTATATTTAGACATACTTTTATATATATTATATATCTATCTATACTTATAATAAAGCAATAAGAACGAAAATGTATGAACAAAGAAGATAATAAAAAATATGGTATTGGGTACTTAAAATAAGATAGATAGATAACTCTTTATTGCACAAGAAATGAACTGATGATACAATAATCAAGTTTTAACATAGAACAATCGGCGGCCTTATCACTAAGCAGCGATCTGTTCCAGGCGACCGTAGGCTGAATAAGCTAGTGAACAATGAAATAACTTTTTTTAAATCGTGTCTGTTTTCTGTTTGTCTGCATGTTTGTTCACGCATTACGTAAGAACTACTGGACCGATTGCTATGCGGTTTTCACTGTAGGAAAGCTTAGGGTTTAACTTAATCTGGGGTACTTGGTATCTTAATCTGATGATTAGATGCCGAGTAGTTGATACACAACAATATGATGGCTGAACGAATTTTGAAGAAATGTAGTAAATTGTACTTTATAGGAATTATAGGTAGTTTTGGTCCTGGAATAACTCGTATGAGCTACTTTTAAATGAAATGGGTACAATAAAGTAGAGCCGACCTGTGATGGAGATTTTCAGGCCGCCCAACGGCCTCTGGCGTGACTTAACGACTGCTTTCAATTATTAGCAACCGGGACGACTTAACGTGCCCTTTGGACGGAGATAATAAATTCGCACATTACTAGTATTACAACTTATTAGAAGTCATTGATGGCCGTGGATTGAACCCGGTGTCATTGGATTGCAAGGATCACCTAATCATAATGTATATCATACACATACAAGATAATTACACTGGTCTTCAAACTTAGTACCACACTTTTAATGTCTGTCTGTTCGCGCATCACGTTAAAACTACTGGACCGATTGGATGTGATTTTCACTGTTGGAAAGCTTAGAGTTTGACTTGAAAACTTGTGTACTTGATATCTCAATCCGATCAGTAGGAACCAAGCAATAAAATCACTATTAATTTTAAAAGTGTGGTACCTACTAGTTCCTACTATTCCCATTACTTATAAGGGATAAGTTTTGAAGGCTAATGTACTATGGAAATACGTCCTTAATACACAAAGTAGCCACACTGTCATACTATTTGCCTAGCATATTATGTAGTCTAACACCAGAAGCACCATAACACATGTTATTTAGATTAACTAAGCCACATTTAAGAGCTTTGCATAATATAGGTATAGGCGCCAATGAGATCGACGCACATGTTGTGTGCCCATATTAAGCTTAGTCATTCGCAACCACATATTTTGTGATAGTAAGTTCTTGTTATATTATTGTCTATATACTTACGTACGAGTAACATTTACTTTACCAACTGATGTTGTGACATTGTGCGAGAGAAAAAAATAAACGTGACGTTGTGCTACTGTGACATTTTGAGAACGTGACATTGTACAACAAGACGATTATGACTTATGGTTGTATTGTGATCAGCTTTTCAAGGTCTTGCATTTTTTTCCTCCTGGTCGGTATCTTCATGCACGTCATCAGACTATTATATTCCCACCACTGGGACATATAGGTAGGCTTCATAGAGAGAGATAGTGGCCTAACGGTTATATAGTGCAATTTAGAATCCAACGATAACGGGTTCAAACCCTAGGGCCCGCACCAATGACCTTTCTTGAGTTATGTGCGGTTTTCCATCGCTCCGTGCTTCGGAGGGCACGTAAAGTTGTTGGTTCCAGCTGTTATTGATTAATAGCAGGCGCTAAGCTATGTCAGAAGCCCTCGGGCGGCTTAACAAACTCTGACATCAGAGGCCAGCACTACCTCATACGACAAACGAATAAAGATGACGAAATAAGAATAGTATTTAGTTCAGAATCGAAATTTTGGTAGTAAACTTGCATCCAAAGATTCAAGATTCAAGATGTTTGCAAGAACATTCCTTGCGCTCCACGCGGCCAGTGAATCCATGAATCACAGTTAGACAAAGTTAATTCAGTAATTGTTGTCGTTTTAGTCCAATCTGCAATCTATTTGTTCCAATGATGCGATTAAATTACCTATTGAAGCCCATTGAATCGCTGTTTTTATGAATGAGTGCGATGAACTATGGTATAACGCTAGATTTGGCGCCACTTAATTTTTACTGGTTTATATTTTGTTCTCCGGCACTTTTGCTTCTGCTTGCGCCATATTATTCTACTAGCTGTGCCCGCGTGATCATGTCATTTAAAAGTACGTGTACGTGTTATTCTAGGACCATAAGTACCTATAAAGTACAATACACATAGTACAATGTACTACATTGTGTTACTATGTAATATAATGTTATTTCAACGCATCGCCGTCTACTTCTTGTTCTTCCATTACTGTCCATCCAAAGGTCGCCTGTATGAGATCGCTCTTAGCGATAAGACCGCCCATTGTACTTACTTTGAAGTTTTTTTTATGTGTAATAATATATTTTTTAGGAGCAATAAAGTATTATCTATCTATGTACATTTCTTCAAAATTCGTGCAGCCGTCAAATAGTTGTTGATCGATTGCTTGGTATCTAATTATCGGATTAAGATATGAAGTACACCAGGTTTTAACTCAATCCTTAAGCTATGTAAAAGTGAAAACCGCATAGCAATCGGTCCAGTAGTATTTACGTGATGGATGCGCGATTAAAAATATAGACAAAGAGTCAAACACGATTTAAAAAATGGTATATTCCTGTTCTGTAGCGTATTTTAAGTACTCTAGACCATTTTTTTTACTATCTACATTGTACAGTTTTTTTAGTAATTACATTATAAATATAGAATATACATATCGTATTCTTAATTGAGTTACATAAATTGCGAATGGAATATTATTTTCATGACTTTTTAGAAAGATAGGCTGACAGCGTTAACACAGCAATAACCTAAAAATAGTTTTATTAATTGTTTACACTTCACACCCATTAGTCTCAATTCATCATATCAATAAACTATAAATTGCACTTTCAATGTAATTGAAACCACAGGATGTGACCTGTCACATACGTCGAGGAGCTTTTCTGAACTTGCCATTATCAACTTTCAACCTATTTTAGACCTTAAATCTTAAAGTTAAAGTTCTATTCGTAGTAATTTAGAGACTGGGTTGTGTACCATTGACCTTAGCAGTCATTACGAGCTTCAATGGAGTGAGTGTCAGGATTAAAAGTCAGTATTGCTAGTATAATAACTTTAATAGGTGCCTTGCATTTAAATAGTAGACCGTTGAAATTTTGCCTTAGAAGCCGTGTCCGATTGGGGCGATGCTAACCTGGTTAAGTTTAATGCTACTAAAACGCAGGCGTGTTTGTTTTCTGCTAAAAAGAGTCCTCTAAACCGATCTCCGTCTTTCCAAAGTGTAACAATACCAATAGGCGACCATTTGGAGCTTTTGGGTGTCGAACTCACATCAAACCTGAATTTTGGGTCTTATATTGAATCCAAAGCCAAGGTAGCTGCAAAAAACTTGGTATTTTGTCTAAGGTTAGGCGGTACTTCACACCGGGACAGCTTTTGAATCTTTATCAACACAGGTCCGATCTTGTATGGAGTACTGCTGCCACCTCTGGGACGGTTCTGCCAAGTATCAGCTCGAGTCTTTGGATTCAATTGAGAGACGTGCTATCAGGCTCATTGGGGATGACACTCTGGTAAAGAGTAAGCTTCAAAGTCTGGCGCATCGACGTGAGGTAGCAAGCTTGGCGGTATTCTACAGATTGCACTATGGAGAGTGTGCACAAGAACTGCACTACCTGATTCCCACATCACCTTTCCATCACCGTACGACTAGACGATCAGCAAAGCGCCACCCTTTCATGGTTGAAATACCTCGTGGTCGACCAGGACCGTCGTGGACCAGGTGAGATCGTGGTCAAACGATTACCTAGTCCGTAATAAAAAATAAAAAAAATAAAGTAGTTAATTATGTCATACATAGCTTGGATTTGTAAACCAGTATTAAAAAAAAGCACAAAAAAAAACCAACCCCGACCCCATTATAGCTAAGAAGCATCTCGATCACATCAGCTTTCAAGAACAAAAAACGCGCATCAAAATCGGTCCATTCGTTTGGGAGCCACGATCTGAACAAATTATAGCTAACAATAATCTCGATCACATCAACTTACAAACAAAAAAACGCATCAAAATAGGTCCATTTGTTTGGGAGCCAAGATCTTCACCCTCCTCTCCCACTTATAAATGATACTTCGCTAAGAACCATCTCGATAACATCAGTTTTCAAACAGAAAAAAACTACATCAAAATCGGTCCAATCGTTTGGAAGCTAAGATGCCTCAAACAGACACTATAATAAAATGATGACACACTCTAAACTTATGAGTTTGAGGGTTAAAACGAAGTATGTAGTCTCTAGATACTGGTGCCAATTATGTTAGTACAATAATCTTAATTTTAGTTTAAACCTTCTATCCTTCAGGGAACCCTTGCATGTCAACGTAATAAACATTAAGTTGATGGCCGAAGAACGTTCTCCCATAAAAGTGCCGTCGTTATGACTTTCCATTAAAATGAGCGTTCGGTAGAAATGGTGAAGGGCTTACCGTATAGATAAAACAAATTGATTGAAGTTTCAAATTGAAATGTATTCAATTTAATTTAGAATGTTTTAGTTGAGATTGGTCGTTCAATAAGAACAAGAGAAACTGTTAACCTTGAAAAAGGTCTCCGTAATAGTTACGAGTATTTCAATAAAATAATCGACTTCAATGGAATTATTTAAAAAAAAACAGCTGAATTAATTTTGATAAATGTAAACGACCACAATGCAGGATTTAATTTCAAATAAAACAAATAATCATGCAATTCGGTGTAATAAACCCAAAAAACAATAGAGAACCTCATTTTGAAAATTGTGCATTATATTGCAGGAAATTGAGTGATAATCCGCCCGTTTTACCACTTACTTAAATATCTATCACATCACATCTTAAAATAATTCTGGCAAACTATCTACTGCAATAAAAACATTATCTTAATCTCTATATCTAAATGAACCCTAGCGTTGGACGAATTACAAAACAGAACTAAAACTTAGGTAATATATTTTTCTAGTAGTTATCTGCCTCATCGAGCATTTACATATCAGTCTGGTGAGTAGGTATTCCCTTTTCAAAACTACCAACTGGAAAGGGTTGGTAGGTATAATTGTACCTACCTCTCTCAGTAGAAAGTGATCCTTCTAAGTCTATCTAATAGAATACAAAAAGCACCACCATAATTAACGTTGATAAATCTAGGACTCTAGATAGCTTAGACATTTTGTACGTCATTTGTTTTAACTACTCTTCGTGCTAAGGAGACGTAGGGTTTAATAGTTCTTTGCCTAACTGTTAGGCTAAAAGAAATATTTTCACGTTGGTATCTCCTTGCAGTCCTTTCCATAGACATAGATAGCAATAGGTTTAAATCGCTTATGTACTTGAAAACTGATGCCTGAATTCAATATACAATTTCAATTGTTCAACAGACCCTTAAATTTTAAGTTCAATCTCTGAATTCGACAGGTCACTGTAAAGTCAACGGCTGCATTAATAACAATATTATCGACAAAACGTACCGATGCACTCCTACATCCGTGAAGTTTTTTCTGGGGTTCAAGGAACTTTTTATGATCTACATGAAACCATCAATCGTTGCATTTCAATTTAATGGAGCTCCAAAACGACGTTCAAGCTTATAAACTTCCAGTCTTAGTTGAAAGTTCAGGGTTACTTAATTCGTTGCTTGATTTTTATTTTTTAGGTTATTTCACACTGTTCTATTTTGTCACCGGCATTATCTATACAATTTCAAAGATATAATAAAAATGAGAATGTTGAATCCTAGATACTTGTTCCTGTACCGTGCTATAAAAGCTGAATATGTGATAATACGAATTAGACATAGATCTAGTTAAAAAGGGGAAGATACGGCACCCTTTAATATCACGTAAATAAAACCTGGACTAGATAACTACAGGCAAACACATCCACACACCTAATATTCCCACAATTGTCGTGCTTCACGTACATCAACAACAAAGATAGAAACACACGCAGACTGTAGCGCGAATAACAGTCACTACAAGTGCTACACAAACGCAACTCCAATTTTGTGACTAAGGTCAATGAAGACAAATTGTGTGCGTTACACCTAATTTATGCGATCCACTGCGATCCACACATCCAGAGGAGCGCAGGACTTGCCTAATCTATCCATTTTTAGTTAAATTAATGCATTTGAAGCCTGAAAAATTTACAGATTCTGTGGTAAAACTGGTAAGCTGCAGCTAGTTCACATTATCTATAAAATTTAATACATTACTTTGTCAGCCAAAGGTTTTATAAGATAAGACGCAGAAGAACTTTTCCAAGTCACATTATTGTCAAGCCCTTATTGTGCTATCTATCATAAACTTTTGAACCTTTGTCTATACTAGTTGAAGAAGTGATTATTCTTGTGTGAATGTCGAATTACTCATATCTCTGGACGTATCTCTAACGATCCTTTTACTTTATAGAAGTGCGCAAATTCGTAAGCCACATAATGGGCACTATGCTTTATCCCTTTGTGTACCTAATTAATTATAAATAAAGAGCATTGACTTTTGCGTTGCTTTTGTTTGTTTTGTTAGAATAATATTATTTTATTACTTGGTAAACTTTTTTTGAGTAGGTAAGCACTCCTCCTTCAGTCGTTTGCTCACTGCTGAGCGTCGTGATGCACCCGACCAACTTTTTCATGAACATTTCCGTCGCCATCTGTGGCGGTCTCGGGCACAGTGGATTGCCTCGGAAACTTTGGTGCCTAGTTGTTTCGACACCTGGTCAGACCATCGTATCGGACTTCGACCCCTGGGTCTCTTTCCTTCCATTTTTCATTTTCCATTACTAGTTGGCCGTTAGCATGAAAGAACTAAAACCTACTCGTAATTGAATATATTGAGCCAACAAACTATGCATAATAGGTAGAAATTATAATGCAGATTTTGCAAATTCCTAGTAATCCAATTGATCAACCGAATTTAACTAACAGAAAACACAAGGGTTTGTTTTTATATCTCCCAGTTCTAAATTGTTTTCTTTTCTGTGCACGTTGCAAAACCTTGCGCGTATTGACACTTTAGCCTTTCTCATTTGTAGGTTTTGGTTTTATGACCATGTTTTTCAACATTGCTTTAAATTGCTCAATAAATAAAGTATTTGCCCTTTCTTTCTCTGCACTTTACGATCGCATGAGGCGTGCCACGTGACTACGAAATAAGTTTCATAAAACTTTAAAGTCCAGTTAATCTGGGACACTATTCATAAAAAACGTTGAGTGATATAAATATTCAAATTTACTAGAATTCTAGTGGAATAAAAATGCCTTACTCAAAGCTAACTCGTTTTTTTAATCTTGTCCATAGATAGCTTTCGTTAATGAAAATATCACACAGCTATTTGATGTTGCTAGACATTATGTTTACTAATTAGGTTAATTTATGAAGATTCTAGGCTTACTGTACTCAAAGAGGTCAATTAATAAGAAATTCTACGAAAATCTATCAAAATCCATTAAAATATCCATTTAATGCTTGATTAGGGTTAACTAACGTTTATGAGTGCGGGAGTTAGTGTGTTAAATGTTTACAAAGTTCGACCACATTTTGTTAGTGGTCAAGCCAAACGGTAGCTTTAAATGAATATTTTTAATCGGGAGAGGCTTACGTTTTATAACAATTAATTAACTGCTCTTGCCTTAACTATGTTATTGCCTCGATCTTTGACACGCTCATGAGATTTTTATTTGCTTGCAGGTAAGTTCCATAGTCACCAGAGGATGCTCGACAGATAGTAAGTCAGATATCATAAACGTGCATCTCCATCTGGACCTGTTTGGATCCACGGTGTTGATTTAAGCGATGTGTTTCTATGTCAAAAAGATATCACATAAAAAATCCTTGATTGTTGAATAATAATGGTACATACATAAATATGCATGTAACATGTACATGTAAGTAATCTTATACTTTTTGCAATGTTTGGAAATTATTTATAGGTAGGTAGGTACATTATTTACCTACCTATATTTAATAATAAGCGGAAAATAATAATAACCATACGAAAACACTAGAACAGTTTACTGTATACGACGCATTTTATAAAATACAATGAATAGAGAGCGCTATAATAATAGTTCTTAGGAACAGTTCTTGTACCTATTAGTACAATGAATCTTATCGCTCAAGGAAATATCTTATAAACATTACAAACACACACACACACACATACATACACACACACACACACACACACACACACACACTCGAAAACAACACACATTTACTATGTATAAAAAAATGAAGGACCAGACAATGAACTACGAAGGATGTCCAGACATATAAAAAGAGCGTAGGTATTTGGGTGAAGAAAATTTCTTGATAGAAAATTCCCATATATAGTACCTATACTAGCTGCACTCCGCGATTTCTCGCGTGGATTTTAATGATAATGAGCCTATGTCACATGCAAAAATCACGCCAATCTGTGCGTTGTGTCGCTTAGATACTGCGTAAAAGAGGAACAAACAAGCACACATTCGCATTTATAATTATTATCAAAATGAATGCTTGGCCCTTTGCAATGGGAATAAATCATTTCCAAACCACAATGCGAATGTAACAATGATGACATGAAAAGTTTTAAAAAGAGTTATGTGACCATACATTACGTTTAAAGTGACCGTTTTGCGGGACTTCAGTAACATATTTCCGGGTGCCCGTGATGCGACGATATTCATATGATTTGCAACGCTTTGTATAAATGGTAACGTTTCGGCTATAAATTTTAATCATTTCATACTTTTTTGGATTTTATTATCATTGTTTTGAATATCACAATAACCGCAAGATAAAGGTATGTTTTTGCCAATCGATAGAACTCAACAATCTAACTCGAAACTGTCCTATAACTTTTTTCTTAAAACGAATATTTAGCGAGAAAATAGTCAAAGTTTTTAAACATTGTCATTGTCATTGGACAGTTTCGAGTTAGATTGTTGAGTTCTATCGATTGGCATGAACATATAGGCCAAATTAAGAAAAGAAAAAAGTATGTCACTATTTTCTCAGTTTGGGCCCACCGTGAAACGTAGGGCGGCCTCCGCCTAGGTGGAGCGACGATATACGCAAAGAGGCTGGCAAAAGTTGGAAAAGAAGAGCCGAAGATCAGGCTCAGTGGCGTGCTTTGGGAAAGATAGAAAGAGAAATATCGTTTATTCAACACTTATCAAAAACATTAAAAATAACACATAAACAATACAAAAACTAAAAATATGTTAAAATAATATATATGACAATTAAACTAACATAAAATACAAGGAGAGGCCTATATCCTATGACCAACAGTGGACTGACAGTGGCTGATGATGACGATGCTTTTATAATATGCCGTTATCAATGTACTTTATATAAAATTGCCAATCCGTACATTATTATATTATTTTAATTTTTAGCATATACATACATACATGTATTGCACTAATGTATCTTACAACTAAATAAATTGTATTCGTTATATTGGGTTGAAACTGAATCAAATATTAATTTTGTTTAAGTACAATAAGATTGTGTTTATAAATTAACTTAACTTATATAAATGAGTTATAAGTTAAAGGTATTTTGATAAAATTCGTATTGTTCACACTAATTATAATTTGAAGATCAGGCAAGACTTGATACGATCAAATTATATCTCAAACTAGGTGAATTAAACTGTCAATTAAAAGCAATACTACATAGATCTAATAATGTATACACAGGAAACATTCTCTCATCATAAATCAACAAGCGGTGGATTCTCTTTGATATACAATCAGGAACTGGTTAAATCCTGTTTAGCTTCCTGTGAAAATATTGTCAACTAATGATGCTAAGAAGAAATCTATGTTGTAATAAGTGTGACAAAAATACAAATAAATATTAATGAACACACAATAATTATGTAGATTAGACTGATTATGCACTGGAAGATATATTCAAGCTTCTGAACTGGAACAGATTTGGTGATAACATTAATGACGAATACATCACTCACCTTCGATTTGCTCATGATATAGTCATCATGGCTGAAACCCTGGAAGACCTAAGCACAATGCTCAGTGACTTCAATATTGTTTCCCAACAGGTGGGTCTTAAAATGAACATGGACAAGACGAACATCATGTCAAATGCCCATGTCGTACCCATGCCGGTTTATGTTGGGAACGATATTATCGAAGCTGTTGATCACTATGTCTACTTGGGTCAGACGATCCAACTGGGTAGATCCAACTTCGACAAAGAGGTCAACCGACGAATCCAACTGGGATGACGCTGCCCGCGTTCGGGAAATTACGCCATATCTTCTCGTCGCAGATACCGCAGAGCCTCAAGACGAAAGTTTATAATCAGTGCGTGTTGCCAGTGATGACATACGGCACTGAGACGTGGTCGCTAACTATTGGTCTCATACAAAAGCTCAGAGTTGCGCAGCGTGCAATGAAGAGAGCTATGCTCGGTGTTTCACTACGGGATAGAATCAGAAATGAAGAAATCCGTAGAAGAACGAAGGTTACCGACATAGCTCTCAGAGTTTGCAAGTTGAAGTGGCAATGGGCAGGCCATATAGTTCGCAGAACTGACAACCGCTGGGAAATAAAGGTTCTCGAATGGCGACCCACGAACAAGCAAGCGAAGTGTGTGGAGACCCCCCACACGATGGACCGACGACATTGTAGCCATCGCAGGAAGTCGGTGGATAGAGGTGGCACAGGATCGCTCGTCATGGCGCTCTTTGGGGGAGGCCTATGTTCAGCAGTGGACTTCTAAAGGCTGACATGATGATGACTGATTATTGACAAGGCATTTTATATACAAGCTGACCCACTTGTCATCGTGCACCCGTCAAACCCGTCCGGTTAATTGAGCACAGCTTCAACCATAATAAATGTCGCTTGATTTTTGAGAAATTGGCTCCCTTGATTACTAATATCTATGCCATTTCAACAATGCTGTAATTCAAAGCCGAAAATGAATGCATAGCATACAAATGTTTTCATAGGTTAAAAAATTCCGCAGACTAATAAAGGAACAGATCAACAGGATTAACGTGTCCTCCGTTAGAGGCCTGCTACCACATGTAAATTCGTATGATGATATGTTTAATGAAGCCTTCAACAGAGACATAATGGCCCATGATATTACGTAAGGATACAAGATTTACAGCATGAATTCAGCGAGCAGCGACTCATTTAGCCAGTTTCCCGGAATCCCTATAATGAATTCACGAACACGCGTCATAACTTCGTCGGGAATAAATTAATTAAGTCCTATTTGGAAGAAGATTTCGTCGCCCTGTTTTATCTCTAAATTAAAGTTAAGTTATATAGACTTTTGTTTTAATTACAATAGTGTTGTTAAATGGATTAGGTGTAGACAATAGGCTCGTTTTAGTAAATTTCAGAGAAATTTATCGCTGTGCTTTAATATTGCTTTTGTAATTTCGCTTTTTAGAAGTATTTTAAGACCTTGTTCAAAACTAAATTGAATTAAAAAATTCTAAACATTACAAATTATTCCGTTCATCATCATCATTATTCCGGTCTACCGGTGGACTCAGGCCTTAGAGAGAGAGAGAGAGGGAGAGAGAGAGAGAGAGAGAGAGAGAGAGAGAGAGAGAGAGAGAGAGAGAGGAAGGTCCATAATATACGGCATAAGTGCGGCATGATGCTAGTAGATGTCACATATCTTTGAATTTGAGTTTCTTGAATATATAATGCCGTTATCTTCACGATGTTTTCTTTCATCTTCTTTGGGCGATGGTATCATCATATACACCACCAGCCACAAAATCTCCACAAAACAATTAACATGTACAAAAGATTAAGAATTAGTACTTACTTTAAAAATAAAACAGTCTTCTTCCATAAGATAATTCGTTTCTTCACAAGAAAATACTTTCCTTCATATCAAGGAATCACTTCAAACGAGTGAAAATAGATTGTCCGGTTCCCTCGGGTGAATCCGATGCGTTGGCATTAGGGCTATCACTTGCATTTGATATTGAGGAAGGATAACAAGTTTAAAAAAATATGATTATTGGTGCATTTTCTAAATATTAGAATCCTCTAAACCTGTGACGAGGTCAAAACCTCTTTCATAATAATACTCTTTTGGATCTCTTAATTCTTTCATAATCCATTTCTTTTCATTTTGATAGTTCATTATTCATTCTAAATACAAATATCCTGTCATTGACACATTGATTTTTGGTAAAAATAGAAAAACATTCCACTTTAGTGTTTTCATTGATTTAATTGAAAAAATATATGTTTCGTCCTTCCTTCGCTAACACTAATATAAAAAATCTGAAAGTCTGCTGCTCTGGTTTGAGGAACATCGTTGAGTTGCAGCGCCCGATCTCGTTGCACTCGATGAACGGCTTCGCGCGGAACTCTTTTAGGCAAGAGCCGGGCGATATCAGACTCTGGCCTGCCGAGTCTGCTCCCGCCGTGTGCTAGAATCAAGCGGAAGGAAGTTCCTGTAATTCTGTGTCACTGAGGTTTGTGTCCTGGAATAGTGGGAGCAACCCAAACCCGGGGACCGCGACAAACCTAACCCCTAAGGCTAGTTCAAGGCGATGGTGGCCTAACGGTTCTATAGTGCAATTTAGAATCCTTCGATACCGGGTTCAAAACCTAGGCTATGACCTACCAATAACTTTTCTAAATTATGTGCGGTTTTCCATCGCTCCGTGCTTCGGAGGGCACGTTAAGTTGTTGGTTCCAGCTTGTATTGATTAATAGCAGTCGTTAAGCCATGTCAGAGGCCCTCGGGCGGCTTGACGAACTCTGACATCAGAGGCCAGCACTACCCCAAACGACAAACAAACAAAGTACACCAACATGAAACTGTGATTAAAAAAAAGAGGTAATTTTCAAGTTAACCAACGATAAAAATCCCAGCTGCTCGACACTTAATAATCTATGAATTGGATCAACATTAAATAATTCATTTTAATAGACACAAACGTCTCCAACCCATTAAAAATAGCAACAACGTAAAATAAAAAATACTATGTAAATCAATTTGTAGCTATAGGCATAGAATAAATAATAGTACAATTCTATAGGAAAAAATAGGTAACTAGCTTTCCCGCCCGCGACTTTGTACGCTCTGACTACTGTTTATCTCGAAAATTAAGTATCATATTTTCTTCTAGGATATTAAAAACCAATGCAAAAGTAGGTAAAGCACCAATGCTCTTCATGTTTTTTGACAGACTTGTTATTTAGTTTCCATGGCAACCACAGACCATTCTGTGATGGCATCCGTTCCTTACAGTGAGTAATCAATATTTTCCCATTTTCCCGTGGAAACTTACAATTTTTCGGGATAAAAAGTATTCTATGTTTTATTCCAGGGTATAAGCTATCTCCATACTAAATTTCATCAAAATTCGTCCAGCCGTTATTGCGTGAAAGCTCCCCAAACAAACAAACAAACAGATATTTTTTCACTTTTATATATTGGTGTGGATAATAATTCATAAGGCTATCCAATATCTAGGCAAGTGGGTTTATTACAAAAGAGTCACCCCTAACATGTGTGTCGTGAATACAGCAGGCGCCAGAACGACGGTGAATCATCGTCCTCGTTAACAAGCGCCTGTAGCTCCTAAGTGCCACTCGAATTTATGTCTTACAGCTTTTTGATTAAGGGATATAGTCGTTGAGAAGATTGTGCAGCCAATGAAATTATAATGTTATCATTATGTTCATCGATATTAGTTTTCATAGCAGCTTATTGAGGTAAATTAATTATTTATTATCAACGGGTAGATAGGGCTTAATTTTTCTGAGTAAGTATCCACATCTACTGTGATCACTAAGCCGCCTGCTAAGCGTAGTGATTATAGTAAAAGCCCATATGTTCCTGTGGAGTGCCGATCACTGCACCTGACTGCACCATGAAGTCCGTCACTACTGGATAGATATGTATCTCTTGCCTCTACATATATTGCAGGTTATTGATATCCACTGCGGTAGGGATTTGGTTGATAGGTACTAAAGTGGTAATGACACGTTCGTAAGCACATTGTGAGGAAGCAGGTGTTAAGTGTAAAGTATACGCGTGAGAAGGATCGAAACGACCCGAATCGGAATCATCCCGGCGCAGTCTCAATCCTTCGTCAAAAAGCACCTACACCTGTAACTACTTAGAAATGTGCGTTCGCAACTTCACTGTGAGTTAATGGATCACACACAACATCCACAAAATGCTATCCACCTGCCTAACAACTCATATTTCTTCTGAGAACATAAAAATAATAATTATCGTTGTCAGTGACCTGACAATTGTTGCTGCATTGGTTTAACTGCATGTACCGTAACTTCCTCTTAACAATCAGCATTCATTATTATTGTACAGTAGCTGTTAAAACTTCTAATATGCATTCAATGCACGTCACACACTCCTACCAGTTGATTGCGGCTTTCATACACCTAGTTTAAGAGAGAGTCGGTCAGTTGGCGTAAGAAGTTATAGTTTTTACTTTTATTTAAACAAAATTTAATTACGTTTACTACTTATGTTTAGAATCTTTTCGTTTCTTTAGGCAGGGTCACAAGTGTCAGCTTTGTTATTATTTTCAGTTCTTCTTCTTTATTTTCAATGTTTCAACCATATTTATACCCTAGGATGGACTGCTTTGTTTGAAACATGGTGGTGACAAGGTGAGCATGCTACTAAGGGTACCAAGGATTTACCAAAATCGTAACGCTTCGTAGGCGTTTTGATGATTGCATAAGATGTTGATAGCTTACACTGTAAAACACTGCTACCCATTTTCTAAATTTCCTAATCTGGATCTCCTAGCACCCTCCAGAAACTGTCCGTCATATGTGCGTTCTACGTAATCGTGACCTACGCAGCCGAAAATTGGACACTTACAGTCAGACTAGTTCACAAATTTAAGGTCGCTCAGCGAGCTATGAACATACCTATGCTTAGTTTCTCTGAAGGACAGGATTCGTAATGAAGTTATCCGACAGAGAATCAAGGTACATAGCTCAAAGGATAAGCAAGCTAAAATGACAGTGAGCTGATCAAATTTCCCGAAAAAACGATAACCGTTCAGGTAGACGAGTTCTCGAGTGGAGACCACGTCTATGCAAAAGTAGTGTAGGACGAGTGACGACCTGAAAAAAGCGGCTGACAAAAACTGGATGCAGAGAGATGTAGTGACGTGTATTATGAGAGGTCTACGTCCAGTGGACAAGCTTAGGCTGAGGATGATGTAGGTTATTTTTTTACACGGATAGAGAAATAAAAAAGAATTACATTTATTGATACATATAAATGAAAAGTTCTCAAAGCAACCGAAAGCTCTCCATCTATAATGGAGCCACTGAACCGCTCCCCGAATTGGCCCGTCTGTACCTATGTCTGTCTGTGCGCAACAATTAATCACGCTACCAAGGGATATTATGTTCAAGGACCACGCAATTTATCAACCAAAGGACAATGTAACTACAACTCAGTGATTAAGCTCTGTCAGTCACATTTATGCACTTCTCGGGGACTGCCGGTTGCCAATCACAGAATAAGTTGCCAAAGTCACAATAATAATTATCTTAGATTCATTTACTGTAAAGTTTACTGTTCCTAAGTTGGTTTATCTTTATGGACAAGCTTGATACGATATAAGTATACCACCTCTTGGTATCATTATCTTAGGTTTTCCGTAAAAGCGTGCCACCAAAAGATAGTTTATCAGCACCAACTTGTGTTTAGACAAGCAACAACCATTCACATTAAATATCAAGTTCAAACAAAATTTCTGTCGCTCGCAATGTCACGAAATACAGTGTGTGTATGGCCACAGTGTAATTTGTGATGCAGAAATTTAACTGGTTGCAACGGGAAAGGTTTGAGTCACAGCACCAGCTCACTAAAGTTGAATCAGATGGTTTGTGCAAATCATAATTACTGTAATTGAGGTTATATTGTAACCAAAGTCCACTGCCACAGATTATGTTATATTAAGTACCTACCTACTGGCAATTGGAGAACTGCAGTTAAATTGTTGAACGCAATTTTAAGTGCAGCATTTAACTAGGGTGTAGATATAATCAATGGCATTTTCATAAATTAACTAAGTGAGTGACAAATGGCAGGCTAGCAGATATTTGACATACATCATTTAAGGAAAAGAAAAGATCTAGATCATTGCAAAAATGATATGAAACAATAAAACGCAGTATACGCCAAAAACAGTAATAAACAAGCAGTAAATGTGCATTAAAAACTAATCTTTAACGCCTTTTTTTAGCGCTTTGTCATCCATTTGAGAGCTGCCCTGAAAGTTTCAGCCAGATCGATAATCGGGAATTGCTCGAAATTTTATTTGCAAGATTCCACCCGGAACGACAGACAGACAGACAAACAAGACAGTGACTTAATAAAAACGTGGTAATAAAATAAATAGGCCGGCCCAAAAAGAGGTGGCGAGATGTCGTAGACGCGCACTACTGCTCTCGCCTACAAATCACCTGGATTAATCTAGCCTACTAAAGTACCTACCTACTTAATAGTTCATCATTGCATCTGAAAACGATTCGTAAAATCAACAATGTCTAGAACGAAAATTAGCTTTAACCTCGTTCACGCAGGCATTTAGGTAAACCCTACAATACAACTAATTTTATCTCCCCACAAACCGCACCAGTTAAAATAGTACGAACGCCCGCGAGTAACCCCGCTTTTAGCAGACTATCGGAAAATTAGTTGCAGACATTAGCTCCTTATATCCACTAAGAAACGGATAGTTGGGAATAGTTTAGCTCTAAATCTTGCTTTAGGAGATACGAAAGCTTCGTTTAATAGGATTGTAGGGTCCTGACACTGATTCTATTTTTGTAGCGTTGTGACAGTTTTTCGTCAGAAAAGATATGGGTACGTAGCGTGTTTTGAGTAAAGATTTTAGAGTAGATAGAGTAGTTTCTCAAGATAAAGCTGGAGTACTAATTATTAATGATTTTAAAGCCAAGACGTCATTGCAACGTTAAAATGATCTCGAATTTTGAATTAAGTAAGTAGTATTCCTAGTAAGTAGTAATGTTTTGCAGCCGAACGTTCCGAGTAGCACTTGTTACGCTTTCATTCCCCTAATGGAATTAACTACTCATCTACTCATTCAATTGTGTAAAAATCCGGCAAAGTGCGAGTCGGACTCGCGCACCGAGGGTTCTGTACCACTACACAATATATTTTGTGCTACAATATATATTTACCAAAAAAATTATAAGATTTCTTTAATTTTACGGGATCGTTAGCGCTAGTCCAAGCCACACTTGGCCAGTTTTACGGGATCCTTAGCGCTAGTCCAAGCCACACTTGGCCAGTTTTACGGGATCCTTAGCGCTAGTCCAAGCCACACTTGGCCAGTTTTACGGGATCCTTAGCGCTAGTCCAAGCCACACTTGGCCAGTTTTACGGGATCCTTAGCACTAGTCCAAGCCACACTTGGCCAGTTTTCATTATTTGTTGTTTTACTTTAGTTAAGAGTTTGCACTATAATTACTCCAAGTTTAACGTTTAAATGTATTGCCATTTTTACGATAGAGCAAAAACAAATAAACACTAAAAAACGTAGTCGAGTTTTAGTTTTTGAACTTATGCCTTGTTTATTATTTATTAGGATATCTACTATAACTATAAAAAAAGTAAATCCATACCGATATATAAAAGTGAAACGTTGTCTGTTTGTTTGTTTGTTTGTTTGGGGAGCTTTCGCGCGATAACGGCTGGACGGATTTTGATGAGTTTCCAAGTTTCCACGGGAAAACTGGAAAGTGTTGATTACTAGCTGTAAGGAACGGTTACCATGGAAACGAAATAACAAGTCTGTCATAAAACTTAGCGATTGGTTCTATACCTACTTTTGCATTGTTTTTTAATATTCTAGAATAACATAGGATGCTTTTTTTCGTGATAAGCAGTAGTCCGCGCGTACGAAGTCGTGGGCGGGAAGGATAGTATATTATAAAAAAAGAAATTGCTATCTATTACAGATACAAAATATACAGCCCTTTAAAGGTACGACAGATAGACAGACAGACGGACGTGACGGCGCGTAGGCTTAGTAACAGGGCTCCATTTGGAACCTTTGGGCGCGGAACCCTAAAAAATTAACACAAAAATATAAACAAAATATCCGCAGAGATTTTGAGCAACGAATTAATAACGTTCGCCTTTTGAACATACGTTGATATATATATATTGACACATGTGTTCAAAATGATGTGTCCGTTTTGACAGCTGTATATCAAATATGAAATTTACACACGCTTGCAACACAGACCCCTCACACATGAGCAATGGAATACCTATAGGTATACTTATTTCATTTCCACTTAGAAAATTGTCTAGATAGGATTCCAGTAAAGTCGGGTTTCGTTTCGAGACACGAAAAGTATTGTTTTCAATTTTGTTCTAAGCGAAAATTGAGTTATATTTGGTTGTCCTTTTACATTTCAATTTGTCTATATTTTCTAGACAGAATCCATTTTACAATATAAACATTATCACCTAATATCTCAAACGTTTTTCTATATTGGTATGTTTGATGGCAAAAACAAAAGCTTTTTGCATAACTTTGACTTTCATGTTCACAAAGCTTTGGTTTCTAAAGCTTAGTTGGGTTTTATTGTTACTCTTTGTAACTGTAATTGCGTTACTTATTGTATTCAATCTCAGAATTCTGAGTATTCTATATTATTACTACACTAGCCTTCAAACTTACTACACTTTTAATGTCTGTCTGTTCGCGCATCACGTTAAAACTACTGAACCGATTGCGATACGATTTTCACTGTTGGATAGTTTAGGTTTTGACTTAAAAACTGGTGTACTTTGTATCTCAATCCAATGAATAGGAGCCAAGCAATCAGAAAAGTAAACTACCTAAAGAAATAACCAAACAGAATAAGAAATAGCTTGGTATCCTTGGAAAAAAAAACATGAAAATCACTTGTTGCATTGCTGTTCTCGTTATGTTAAGAAACCTCTCTTTTTTTAATATTTATGTTGCTGCCCTATTAAATAAATAACAGACAAACATTCGAGAGCCTACCCCGCCTTAATTTTAAAAGCGTGGTACTTAGTTTTGAAGATCAGTGTATGTGTACTCTATGTGAAGAATTCTTTCCTTTCTTTTGTGTAGAGTCATTACCGGTCTCCCTTATGTGTAGAGAGGTGTACATTAAAAATACTGCAATTAAAATCTAAACCGAACTTTGTGGATACCTAACAAAGTTTGGTAGCCGCATATCAAAAACCACATATCCGTAACAAACCCATGTTGGTTTTGTAACTTTCAGGTTAGTACTGAAAATAAAACTTGCTGCTAATACTTTTGTACATGTTTTTTATTCACAGCAAAGCAATGAAATATACTGGGCCGAAAATAAATTCGGTATATAAGCGGGTCGGTAACAAAAACCTCAATAACTGCTAAAATGTTGGAACTAGCTTTATGATATAAAGACTGTATTATAAACAATTTTATAGTGCTTAAATAAGTCATAAAAGTTCAAGATTATGAAGTTAATTTTGAATTTATAAAATTAATGTAAGGAAAAATGCCAATTTTTCACTACATTTCAATAAATGTGCTACGGTGCAATTTTCACACATTTTACTATTTTGTATTGCCACCACGAGCTGTCAATACAACTGTTATACGGTTTGGTATGCTTTCCACATGCTAAATTATAAAAATCGTCTTTATTTTTTATTTATGCTTTTTAGTACAATCACCAAAAAGAAATAAAAAGGTTTTACTTCTTCCTTTATTTGTAATGATATAAACTTTAATTTCGATGTTATTATAAAACGATTGCTCAAATATTTTAAAGGTAATCGCGTTTTATAACCGAGCCTATAAAAAAGCAATTATTATGCTAAATTAAATGTTTGTTTGTTTGTCGTATGAGGTAGTGCTGGCCTCTGATGTCAGAGTTTGTCAAGCCGCCTGAGAGCCTCTGACATGGCTTAACGACTGCTATTAATGAATAACAGCCGGGACCGACAGCTTAACGTGCCCTGCGAAGCACAGAGCAATGGAAAACCGCACATAACTTAGAAAAGTCATTGGTGCAGAGCCTAGGTTTTGAACCCGGTATCGATGGATTCCAAATTGCACTATAGAACCGTTAGGCCACCATCGCATCGCAAAATTAAATTAAGCTACAACTCAACCTAGTCTAGCAGGTTGCTATCATAGGCAACGTTCCCAAAATGTTTCCAACATGGCACTTAACATATTGCCATAGCAGTGCTTAAAGCTCTTCTTGTTTTTGGGCAAGATGAAGGCCTAACTGCAATAATTATTTAAAAAATTGGTTTGATATTTTATATACAAAATTTGATTGTGATCCTAATAGTACCTAGTATTTGAATCAGAGCGTAAGTCTTGTACCTACGTTTGCTTAGAACGTCCGTTGCCGGTAGCGCGTGAGCTTTATTTCCCGTCAATCCACCAAACCAGTAATTATCTAACCTAACACATATTTTTATAACACCCACGAAGCGTCTTCCTCAAAGCGACCTTGCCATACCGTCGTCGTCGGTTTGACGACCTCGACCATATGATCGAATCTGCGCGGTCGTTGGCCCGACTTGTACAAATTTTAGTCTGTGAGTAACGAGAGAGCGACCCAGTTTTTATTCTTTGATGTTTTTAGCGAGCGGAATGAGATGACAAACGCAACTTTTCAGACTTTTGGGTTGTTTATAGTATAAAGTTATAATTACATAGGTATTGTTATGGATAGAACAGGTGTTATAAACGAGAACAATGAATTCAAGAACCCGACACACGCTAGCCCGTTTTAACACAATGACTCGTGTTTCCTTACATCTAGTGGTGGCTTAGCGCACGTGGAAACTGTGCCTGTAAACCGTGGAAACCACACCGCTCACCCCTTACGCATGGAATTTAAAAAAATCTCTCCTTTGTGCACCCCTAGGCAAGAATATTTCATTCTTTCAAATCTCTCAGTCCAACGGTTTAGGCTGTGCGTTGTCCCCTAGTACGAGCTTTTATAGTTTTCGAAAACGAAACGTAGTTTCGTTTAGTTAGAACCGTATCCCTAGTAATACTCGTACTAGGGATATAGTTCGCGGTAGAATAGGTACTTTTTTTTTTAAGGGAATTAGTGTGAATTGTCCCGAATACATTGTGTATTGTCCTTCGAGACAATTCACACCAATCACCTAGCCTCAAACTAGGATACTCTGTACTACGTGTACTAGACAACGGTTAAACATACATAGATACGAGCAATGATGTTATACCTATATAAATCTCATTGGATACGAGTATTACATCCACGACTCGGAAACACAACTCATCACACAAATTATTACACCTTGCGAAATTCGAACCCGCCACCTTTGGTTGACTTCGCAGTCAGGGTCAGTAACCATTCGGCCATCCGATCGTTCTAAAGGTATCTTCCAAATATCATTTTAAGTACTTCTTCTATTGTATTTTAGTTATTTGATATAGATAAGTAATATGTTTTTAGCAATAACGCCTGCTTAGCGAGAACATATCTAATAATTTAATGGAATGATGCGGGTTCGAACCCCGGCCGTGATCCAAAATTTTCCTTTAGAAAATTATTAAATTAGTAAGCTCCCGAAATAAGTAGTTGCAGTTGTTGGTACAGCCTCACATCACTCAACCAAGATTTCCAACAGTCTTCTTTTTACTTGCGGCCTGGACTAAATTGTAAACACCGTCTATAGTCGATGGTACGGTTCAATAGTGTAACTTAGAATCCAATGAAACCGGGTTCGGTCCTAGGCTCCGCACCAATGACATTTCTGAGTTATGTGCGATTTACCATCGCTCCGTGCTTCAGAGGGCACGTTAAGCTGTTGATCCCAGCTGTTATTGATTAATAGAGTCGTTAAGCCGTGTCAGAGGCCCTCGGGTGACCTGACAAAATCTGACACCAGTGGCCGGCACTACCTCATATGACAAAGAAACCGTCTATACTATAGTCTCACCCTAATTACCACTGTCCTTTTCCAGAGAAAACTTTCCTCATTATTAGCACAATTCCCGAAGCACTCGAGTCATTGAACCGGAATGGTTAAACAAATTGTACAATTGTACGCCAATGGCTGTGAAGACCGTCATAAGAGCTTTATTACACACCATCACTCAAAACACTCACCGGTTGGTCGTAAATTGTCACAACTGGTAGTAAGAACTTGTTTTACAAAAGTCGCTTTCATTGTGATTGATTTACTGCACCCCACCTTGGTCAAATGCTGACGCATAATAACAGGGTTGCCATCAGTTAAAGACCTTAATAGCCATTTTGACTCACAATAGCTATAAATTAAAGGCCCATGAACCTGATTTAGGCGAAAGTGTCTTACATTTAAAATCTGATCATGAAAATCGTCGCATTAAAATCATTTAGTATTCCTAAAAAGCATTGTAGGTTATATGGGCTTAATTATTATGGATTGTATATTAATCAAAAATTTACTGGTGGGTATCAAACTGTAGGTACCTAATACCCCATAATAAAAACTAGTGGCTCTGTGAGCTGTAGACCTCGCGCGTACAAACTTTTTTGCAAACAATCTAGCGGTGCACAGTAGCGCCATCTACTTACCTTATTGTAAAACTAACATTAATAACCAAGGTGCTCCATCAACCGCTACCTTGTAGGAAAAGGGCTGATTCCACTGGTAAAAGTGAGCAATCTACTGCATTTTGAGGAGCTATTCTGCTCATCTCGCCGAAGATCCTCATCAGATCTTCACCAAATTTTTATGAGACTAACTTAAAGTTTCTTACTAACTAAAACTATAAGTTTACTTTTCAAATAAAAAAAACCCATCGAAATCGGATTTATATGGCGGAGATATTCAGTAGCCCCCTTTTAACCCTTTTTGGGGGAAGTACCCCCCTAATCAAAAACCCCCGACGATTAAAAAAATCTAAAAATGCGTTTACCCTGTATACTAAGTTTCGTCTAGGTCGGTTGATAAATGCGACCTGTAGAGGAACAGCCGGACAGACATCCGGACATACGAAAGATATTTTGCCGTAGCTGAAACAGAGACGCTTCGCTCGCGCTTCGTGCTCGCTCGGTCAATAATTACATAATTAAAAACATTAAATTATTACCAACCACGAACCCTTTACAGTTACACAAATACGTCGTATCTTCTTGGGATCAGAAGTAATAAAATATAATTAACTATTAATTATGCTGTGCTACAATGTCCAGTGAAGAAAGTTTAGCACAGCAACCCTAGCGAGAACATATGGTTTATGCTTTCAGCTTTAGGGTTAATCATAGTTATTATTTAATGGCTAACATGGCTGGGCAAGCCATATTTTGTATCGTCAGATAGCGTGACGTGGTCATAAAGAGAGGTAAATTGTTAGCTCCAAGTGAAGGCAAAACTCCCTTGTGTACTTGTCTAACTGTAAATATACTTACTTGGTCATTTGGGAGTTGATTTACAGAATAATTGATAAACTAATGTTTATTCTGTAAGTTGGCTATTAATGGACTTCTGACTGATCTAAGGTACACCTGATTAAACTGAAAATATAAAATTTTTCCATCTAAACTTGGTAAGATTGCTAAAAATAAAAATTACTAAATATTTTTCTGAAAGAATTGCTTCATAGACAAAACAAACTGGCTTCAAATTTTTAAATCACTAAAGCGATGAGTTGGTAAAATCAACAATATCGATGTTGAATACAAATTAGGTCGAGCAGCTCCCATCGTAGATGTATTCGATACTAAAAGTAGCATTATTTTTCAGACATTATCCAATAACAAAAAATCAATCGGTTCAATAGCTTTTTCGTAAATAACGTCACTGTACTGACAGTTTCATTATCCGCGGATAAATAATTAGGTATGGATGTCATTCGTAGTCTGTCCAGTTCCACGAGTGACGATCATCAAAATGTTTTTTTTAAACTATTGTTTCTAAAATTAGTGGAACTTGAAGGGAACATTCATATCAAGGAAGAGTAGGGTACTTTGAAGTATAAACCATTTCGGATTAATATAACACAATTCATCAATCATAGATTACATACACCATCTGCCCGCAATATACTTGGATGTGACTAATCTCCCCGCCCGCCCCTTACTCAGACTAGGCTAGGCGATCGGTTCCCGCGGGATCTATCACATTTGGTCTACTGGCCGGTGTAGCGGTGCAAACCTTTCCTATTCTTAGATTGTTTGTTTGTTTGTCGTATGAGGTAGTGCTGGCCTCAGAGTTTGTCAAGCCACCCGAGGGCCTCTGACATGGCTTAACGACTGCTATTAATCAATAACAGCTGGGACCGACAGCTTCACGTGCCCTCCGAAACACGGAGCGATGGGAAACCGCACATAACTTAGAAAAGTCATTGGTGCGGAGCCTAGGTTTTGAACCCGGTATCGTTGGATTCTAAATTGCACTATAGAACCGTTAGGCCACCATCGCTCTTAATTCTTAGATTGAAAGCACAATATTGGAAATTACCTTGAGAATATGTACCTACTTTAGTAGAACCTTATAGTAATAACCTTACTAAATCAAATGGTAGAACTATTGGGTAATATGGATGATGTAGACCTTTTGTGTTTAAATCTTTAGTAGTTAATAGTAAATTCAGTTGCTCATATATTTCAAAACTTGCAGTATTCGAGGCTTTCCATTTAAGTGTAAAGGTACCTTTTAGGGAAACTGACACTACGTTATAGGTAGGTAAGTTATAATGTGAATTTATTATCCCTTTATAAGCTCGTTCTAAGTTGAGTTGCGAACTGGACTTGCCATAACTGAAGACAAGCTTGCAGACAATGCAGGCCTGTTGAGACCTTTCTTGATACTACCGGTTTTATTTAAAACAGGATATACGATCATCTCTCCATTATGGAGAATTTTATGGATGTGTATACTGCGTATTAGTACTTGTACTATTATTTCTTCTGTGGTATTAGTAATGGTTCATTTTATAACTAGCTGCATCCGCGGCTTCGCATGCGTAGTCATTTCTTTGGGTTAAAAGTACTCGTATGTACTATTCCTAGACCTAAAATATCAATATCAAAACATTTGATCATAATTCCTTCAGCCGTCAAAAAGTTTTTATCGATTGCTCGGCTTCTACTCATCGGATTCAGATACCAAGTACACCAGTTTTTATGTCAAATCAGACAGACATACGGACAAACAGACAAACAAACAGACAGACATGAAATTTAAAAATGTTAAATTCTTGTTCGTTAGCTTATTTTAAGTAACCTAAACCAATTAATTAAAATTATCTTCTTTGTACAGACTTTTTCGTTCTTATTGCTTTATTATTAGTGTATAGATAGCCAGTACAAAATGTCACAGAAGTCGCTAACACATCAATAACTTCCGGCTGAAATTGCTGGAGAAACACAGAACGACAAACCTGTTGAACATTTAAATTAACCCTTTATTTTTTACAACTGTACTGTCTTGCTGTGATAATCAATATGGTACACAATATGTAAAAGTCATAAAAAAAAATACGAGACCCGTATCTTATAAACTAAAAAAAAATTTTAGGGACTTTATAGTATTACGTTAATTTGACTTAAGTGCAGTGTTAAAAATAAGGATGCTCCTTTTTAACTCGTAAAACAGTTAATTGTATTGTTGTAAATGCATAGGGCACGGTGACCCTGCTTCCATCTAAG
The DNA here is from genome assembly GCA_946251855.1 of Alsophila aescularia. Classification (NCBI taxonomy): domain Eukaryota; kingdom Metazoa; phylum Arthropoda; class Insecta; order Lepidoptera; family Geometridae; genus Alsophila; species Alsophila aescularia. The sequence continues at coordinate 46,015,376 of OX276378.1, forward strand.
TACAAATAATTCATACAATGGTCTACGAATTCTGTTAATCTATCTGTAGGTACTAAATTTAACGTCTCTTGTTGTCAGCTTTTCATAAAAATGTATTATATATATTAACGCAATTGTAAATGTGTCGTTTGTGATATGATAACGGTAACTGTGTATGCCAACATTGCCACACACTTTTAACTCAGCATTTAATTTTAAACGTCATTTTTTCTGTGATTGATTGTAGAAATGTTTACAGTGACGCTAGGTGTGGCGTTTACCATCAGGTGAACGACCTCGTCTGGACTTGTGTTTATTTGAGCTTCACAAGTTAGGGCTTGCCCACTATCTCGCTTAATGGAAATTCCCAAGGTGCCTGCTTGACTAGATTATTCCATCACGATGTTATACTTAGCGAGATGGTACCACAGAATCAGATGGATAACGGTAGACTCTGTGGACGGCACTTGATTTGCAAAACCTTTAAACATGATGGGATTACTCCGCGGGCTATTTGGTGAGAAAGACTAGGCCTCTCCTAATGCACGCCACTGAGCTCGGTCTTCAGCTCTCCTCATCCATTTTCTTCCAGCCGCTTTTCGAAGTCCCAACGGTTATCGATTCTTCGGGAAATTTGACCAGCCTACTGCCACTTTAGCGTTGCCTATCCTTTGAGTTATTTCGGTTAACTTAGTTCTCCGTCGGATATCTTCACTACGAATCTCGTCCTTCAAATAAACTCCACTCTCCATAGCTCGCTGAGCGACGCGGGCTATTTGGTGAAAAGAAAGATTAGGTTTTAATGTTGGAAACAAAATACAGTTGATGCTTTTGAGAACAAGGAAGTCCTTAGTTATGTCATATTGTAGAACCCCTGAGTGTTAGTGCGTTTATGGACTCAAATACCAGAGCTGCATGTTCGATTCCTTCGTAGATTTTTACTTAATAAAATAAATGTTATGTGTCTGGATATTGAGGACTCAGATCGATAGAGTTGAGTTGAGTTGAGTTGTGGAGTTGATAGTTTAGTAACCATCTAGAATCTAAATGGTTGAAGGTCATCAGAATATTGTTAGTATCATGAACACGTAGAATAAAAAAAAGGAGCGTCCAAATATAAAACCTAAACTCTAGCCAAATATTCGTTACATTTTTTATTCTACGTGTTCATGATACCAACAAATTTTCAAAGAAATGTACTAATTACTTAGGTAAGTATCGGATTTAGGTATCGGTATATCAGACTTTATACACCGTAACATTGAATTCAATATTTGTATTAAATGCATGTATTCAGTCCATTATTTAGAATCGTTCTATAAAAAAATAAAAATATAAGTAACTGACCAAAAACTAATTAACCTTAAGACCTTAAGCTGAAATGTCTATTTCACTAAACACGCTACACAGCCGCGGCGCGGGTACTTCGCCAGACGCGCGATCGTCACTTATTGGCTCAGTCCTATATATGTACTGTGTTATTGATTTCCTCAAGTCTCAGAGATAACAATTTTGAATATTGACTAATTTAATAATGCCTACTTTTATGTTTAATTAGTTATTTATTTTTCATATTTAGTGCTACAGATACATTCTGTTGCATGGACTGAGTACATACTTTTCAGAAAAATATCGAATTCAATGTCACGGTGTATATCTATACTTATAATAACACTAATATTATAAATCAGGCAAATGTAGGCACTGTCGTAAACAGACCAATCAGGGCTTAGTGTTTCAGAAATGAATAGTCTCTTATCGAGCGGAAAACTTCGTAGGCGTGATGCAGAACTCCATACATTAGAACTGACAGTCCGAACAAAACGACAAAAATACATAAAACCGATTAGCGCATATGTGTAACACACACACTTCTAAAGATAGATGATCTTTAGAAGTGTGTGCGTGTGTGTATATTTTTTAGTCCTTCACGCTCGAACGGCTGAAAGTATTTGGACGAAATTTGGTATCAGGATAGCTTATATCCTGCATTAACAGATATGCTTATGCAGGTTATAACTTTCATCATCATCATCATCCATCATCATAATCCACGCGAGTGAAACCGCATGGCGCAGCTAGTTGGAAGTAAATGTGGGTAATATAGTATTGTCCCTGCTCACGTAGTCTAAAATGTATAATAATGCTTGTCAAGTGTGTATACCTCTTTATAGTAAACCACACGAAGCTGCGAATCTATACTTGTAATAAAGCAATAAGAACGAAAAAGTCTGTACTAAGAAGATAATAAAAATAAATGGTCTAGAGTAGGTACTTAAAATAAGCTACTGAATAAGTTTTTTTTTATATCTTGTCTTTCTGTTTGTTTGTCTGTATGTTTGTTCGCGCATCACGCAAAAACTACTGGATCAATTGAGATGCGGTTTTCACTGTTGGATTAGATAATCCAAGGTAAAGATAAATTAAATAAGATCCTTATCCAATTATTAGATACCGAGCAATCGATAAAAAAACTATATAACGGCTGAACAAATTTTGAAGAAATGTAGTATATTGTACTTTGTAGGTAATTTTAGTGTTGGAATAACACGTATGGGCACAGAATAAATAATAGTACAAGGTATGGGCTACTTTTAAATGAAATGACCACGCGGGCAAAGCGAAGGGCACATCTATGTAAGGTATATAATATGTATATTATTAGTAATATTCAAGCAAACAACAAAGCTTTGGCCCTAAATAATAATCAAGATAGCAAAGTGTATGTGCCATTAATTCAGCTTATGTACGAGTTCGTTAACAAAATAACACATAAAATGAACTTGTAACGTCTGATTAACATAATGAACCAATTTTCTAGAACTTTGTGAAATATTATCTCAGTTAGCTATCATATTATTTATTACAATTATTAATGTTCAGCAATTACTCAAAATACATGAAGAACGTTGTTTTATTTGGGTGGGTTTAAATTGAAATCGATAACGGATTACTTATGCGCCATAGAAATATTTCGCCCTGCGTCGTGACTTGTGTGAAGAAAATAAGTAGCTTAAAAGCTAAAAAATACGCCTGCCCTGCCAAAAATACGCCTGCCCTGCCAAAAAAGAACTTGTGCCAATAAATTATTTACTATTGGAATGTGCTTATCAAGGCCCTCAATTTGATACCCATATTGTAAAATTATAAAAAAAACTTTTTTGTATTTGGAGCAATACTGCCACAACATTGAAATTTTCCAAAAAATATCGCATTTGAAAATGGAGCCATACTGCCGCCAAATTGTTTTTATTTTTCCCAAAAACTGAATTGCCTTTGTTACTCGGGGGGGGATGTAAGGATTCTAACGATACCCCATACGTCTAGCTAAAAACATTACATTCCTTTGTTTAGGCAGTAGTGTAATAATACTTTTTAAACCATACTTTTTGAAATTTATATTTTGGTTTAGACAACACACTTTTATTAAGAGCAGAGTCAGAAGTGTTGTTTGGAGGTTTGTGGAGGTTGCTCGGCTTAGCTCTTTGTGTTCCCAAACAGCGATTGTCAACCTTCAGAAACTTTATCCAGTTCACCGCTTAATATGAAAAAGTTCAACCAAATCTCGATAAAGATAACTATCAACGAACTTGCCAGACATGTAAAATGTTCAGAATCTCCCTACGGGAGAAGAAACTTTACAAAAATACTACATTAAAGTTTAAACTAATAGCTAACACTTTATAGAATAAGTATGTGCGAAAAATATTATTTTTATAATATTTGTTACTCATAGAGAAATAAGTTAATTAAAAAACGTAAAAAAAAAGGTTTTGAGCAGTAGCCATGTTATGGTGAAACTACGACGGGGTATCACAATTAAATGTGTATACAACATTTCGTTTGTGTGCTGTTAACCGTTGAGGAGTTCCCTTGTAAGTCAAACCCAACCCTGAGTGCAGCAACCATGTCATGGTAAACATGTCATGTCATGGTTCAAAAACACACAAACACAAACACACAAACACAACACATGGCACACAAACGAAATGTTGTATACGCATTTAATTGTGATACCCCGTCGTAGTTTCACTGGTTTCACTGGTCATACAACTTAAAACAGGCTATCATAACAAAATGTGTACATAAAATGTCGTGTCTGTGCTGTTAACCGTTGAGTTCCTTTACCTGGAGACCATGTCACTTTATTATTAATTTTGTTTTTTTAGTTGTTATATTTTTATTTGTGTGGTTCAATAAAGAGTTATCTATCTATCTATCTATCATGTCATGGTAAAAATTATAACCAGATATCATAGTAAAAGGCGCACACTAAGTTTTGTGCCTGTTCTGTTAACCGTTGAAGAGTTCCTTTATCTGGAGCTAATCCTGGATGTTGTTTCAGGACATGCTTACCATAAAAATGCATTGTCATTGTAACTGAACCAACATGTAAAAATTCAACACCGTAGGATTAGAGAAAGTGGTTATAATTCAGTTAGCAAGATTTGACCTAAACAAACATACATAAGTACATTGCAATTTAAATAAAAATTATACTTTTGAACCTCTATTAACTCTCCTCTAGCGCCGTCTCTTTCAAGTTTCCAGCGTGTTCTACTGGTGTGGCTTATTTCAGGCGCTCGAAATCCGCCACAGATCAGTACTTGCACAGTTATGTCTTGGCCTTTATATTTACAGTGAAAAAAATGACCGAATGACTGTTCTTGTTTTGTCTACAGAAAAAATATTTTAGTTTTTTTTTTTTTAATTTTGTTTTGATGTGAACTTCTTTAATTTGAAATTAAGCTTAGTAAATAAGCTCTACTTGTTCTCGTCTAGTTTTCTCACGGTCGGACCGATTGGTTATGCATTTAAGCAGCTGTATTCAAGAGGCATAGCAATCTTGTCAGAACGCCTCACGAACGAACGCAGTTTACTACTTTCATTAAATGTACAGTTAGCATTCATAAATAACAAAATATATTCCACAACGATCACTTTAGGGACGAAAAGGATACCATAATCACCCCGCATGGCAAGCGTCTTGATGATCGCACTAGTGGGTGATAAATTGACAACATACAGGAAAATAATAATAAATAATTAATATTTTTTATTATTATTATTTTTTAATTTTATACTTTGTAGTGACAAGTTTTGAGTTATGCCAATAAATTGTACCTATATTGTTGGAATGTGCTCATCTAGGCCTTCAATTTCATACCCATAATGAAAAATTCGATGTTTTCTATATATATTCTGCCACCATATTGAATTTTTGAAAAAACATATAGCGTATGTTACTCGGGATGATGTAAGGATTCTAACGATACCACATACATCCAAATCTGTTCAGGCATTTAAAAGTTACGGTGGAAGAACGAAACTCACATCCATACATACAAACATAAATACATGAACCCTGAAAACATTACACTCGTTTTTACCCGACTGTGCGGAGGGTTATGTGTTTGAGTTGTATGAATGTTTGTTCGTTTGTCTGTTTGTACGTTTTTTAGGTGCGTCCTACTGCCTAAACGGCTAATGGGTTTTGATAAATGAGGTATCGTTGGATTCGGATTGATTACGAGAGTGCTATATTATATATGAAATGTCAAGAAAACTAATATGGCGGCTCACAGCTGCCATATTGTATTTCCGACGGAATAAATAATCACCAAAACCTATCGAGTGAGATATCAAAATGAAGGTCTTTAAAAATTTTCTTGCAAAATTTTCAATTTTCGATTATTCTATTTAATGTTAATACTATACTCTAATGTTGCCATCGCAACTATTAAAGTAAAATATGTCAGTAAATAAGAATCAATAAATTTATATAACTACTAGCTGCGCCCCGCGGTTTTACCCGCGTCCCTCAGGAACCGTGCATAATGCTGGGATATAAAGTAGTACCTCCACACCAAATTCAATCAAATCCGTTCAGCCGTTTATGCGTGAAGAAGTAACAAACATATACACACTCACAGCCTTACATACATACAAAGTTTTGCCTTTATAATATTAGTGTGATTATTGTTGCGGGCGGTCAGCTCGTATTCAATAATTTTGTTCGTAATCGGGTTTTTTGTATATTTATTATAATTTTACTTGTTTCAATTTATAAAACTATATGATATATGTTTACACAATATCTAAAAAATATACAAGTGAGGATAAAACAGGCCTGCACATACCATAAAAGAATAAACAAATATAAGTCAATGACATTTTAAAAACAACAAATGAATCTTAAATTATTATATTCTAATAACATTTATTCATGACAACTCATACATTATTTTAATGTAATGAATTTACTAATCCAATCTTTTCGAATATTTTTCACGTAAACGAAAAGTAATCCAGGTATGTGCTGCACCTACTCGTAGAGGCTCAGTAGCACCCACGCACTCGTAAAGCAAATGATATTTATTTTTATTTTCTTCAAGATTTATTCTGTATTCTACGATGAATTTAAAAAAGTATGTAGTGAAAGCTAATTTGGAATGTCTTACCACAGCTAGCGGTGACTTCACTCAATAGATATAGTTTACAAAATTCGATGTAAGGTTTTGACAGCTTCTAAAGTAATTTGTTCGTTTTCGTAATAACTAATTAAAGTACCTATATTGTATATTATTTCTAGTAAAAAACAGACTAAAAGTATTTATATTAACTTATTTATTTGTGGTCTCTCCTTTCACAAGATCACATAAACGCAAACCAACATATTGGCGGCTGCACTTAGGCTCTTATTTCAAGTATCCTGGGACATGTTTAAATATAATAGTTTAGACCAAGAAGGTATAAAACTTACGGAGTGTACACCGCCAAACGAACGATTGAAACATAGCAAATGGTGGCTGCGTATGTGTGCGTGAGTGGATGATTTGTGGTTGATACACAATGCCATCACAAAATACTGCATTATTTTTGATTTTCCTTGAGAACTCGACCGAATGTACACGACTAACAAGGTCAAGATTTTGCTGCGATGTGGCGGCCGATCGGCATAACATGGTGTAAGTGTGTGCGTGAGGCCTGTGCGTACGGTCGGATCGGCATATCTTGGGTGCTTTAGTTTCTATTTAGCGGTGTGGTTTCCGTTTTTTTTTAATCATTCTTAGTTTGGACACTAAATAACTTAGTAGAACAGTCTATTAAGTCAGCAAAAAAGGCAAAATGTATCTTCTTAGAAGTAAATTCTGAAGTAACTATTAAGTAATTACATATTTTTAGAATTACACGGCAACAATATCATGAAATATGACTAATGTAATCTCATAGGACAGGGCAATGTAATGATATGTAACGCCACTGCAGCTTTATCAGCCGATAACACCAAGTAGTGTAAACAAACCATGTCACTACAATAAATTCCATTGCTCCAATTGTATATTTTTTTTTTTTTTTTGAATATGTTTGCGTCTGACTACTATTTCATCTGGTGTGAAGCGTTGATGAGGCCGTCGTTGATGCGGTTGACGATCGGCACGCTTGCCCAAGGCCGTAGGCAGGGGGAGGGATTGGAGGGTTAGGGAACAAAACTTCCCTACTCTCTCTCTTTTTCGGGTATCATTACTTTCATCATTTCCTCGAAATCCGATTCTACTATTTTTTGTTTTTGGGGAAACTATGTGACGTAGAAACACAATATTTAAGCTAATTGAACGAAATTGTCGCTAATTTAATTATCTATCAATTCATTTTGCATGACTTTTCTATTAAAAATACTTTAGCCAGTACTAATCTTAGAAGACCGATAATTTTTCCCTATTTGCCCCTCTTTGACTGTCTATATCTCCGCAATGAAAGAACCTAGAGAGTTGGGGTTGAGCTCAAAATTGCAGAAATTTTAAATTTGCTCTAACCTGGACTCGTGAAGACTCACAGTTTATAAATATCAGCCAGCATACGACATCGTACATCATCATCGACATCATACGACAAACAAACAAACAACTATCGGGCCGATCCTACCTTCTCACAACGATTCACAGGATCACACAATTAGACACACACACCGACCTAGCCGGCGAGGTCAAAAGTCCCGCAATTAATTAGTTATTCGCCTTTGAGTTTCTTGCCAAATTCTTCTCGAATGTTGTATACCGAATCGGTGGTCAAATTAAAATCAATCAAAGGGCTCAAGCCAGTTTTGTCAGGTCTCCCTGGATACTACTAGCATTAGTGATCCAGGGGTTATGAATCCGACCCATGTAATCTATGCAACGGCCCAAGCCGAGGTTTGTACCCGCTCCGTACCCTGGGTGCCCTTGAGCTAGTCGCCAAAAATTTAAACTTTGACGTAGTGCCTTCTGCGCTAGCAATTTCCAGCGGCATGCCTATGCGCCCCCCAGCCCAGTGACGTTGTATGATTGGCTAGAGACCAACAGCAAGAGAAATACAAAAAAAAACTGTCGACAAACTCATTAAATAAGCACAGACTCAAAATAAATGTCGAAGCAAAAAGCTTCATGCCTGTCTGAACGTGTTGTAAGATCAACGCATGTGTGACATTTCACGTTTCTAGCACTCCGATAGAAGCGCTGAAGAATCTTGATAGTGCTCTTAATTGCTGGAGTACGCTCCTAATATCATTTCCAACAATAACAACTGTAGTCAGTAGTGTGTATGCAATATAGAGATGGCAAAGTGCGTTATAATTATAATGCTTGTCGTTCAACGTTTAACTGGAAGGGCGATAGCAATCAGGCGCCGCCCTCATCATACACGATCATTGCTACTTCAAATGCTTTTAATTAAGTGTTACATGATGAAGGGAGCCCATTGACAGACGGTGAAAGAAAAAACTGCGTTGTTTTGATCTTACTAATCGATAATTATGTAACTCTTACGTATGGATATTACGTATAATATATACGTATTTATTTAATACTTAATGCTATACATTGCATATCACACTAATATATACTCGTATAAAGGCGAAAGTTTGTATTTTTGTATGCATATGTATGTGTGGATGTATGTGTGTGTATGTTTGTTTGTTACTCAAGGCTGAACGGATTTGGATGAAATTTGGTATTATATACTTTATGTCCTGGAATAATACATAGGGTACTTTCATCATCATTATAAGATGTTAAAGTGACAGGTGTCAAATTGATAGATGTTAAAATAAAAGGTGTCAAAGAGACAGGTGTCAGCGGGTGAAATCGCGGGGCGCAGCTAATTTCATATAGCAACATGTGAGGATTTAAGGATTTATTTTTTCATTTAATTATACTAGCGATACGGTATTCGCCGGCACAATCATAGTACGAACCCCTGCGTATTGATGAAAACTGGAACAAAATTAGTATATTTTTTTTATCTTAAGCTGAACAGACAAACAAATGCGATTTGCGTTTTATAATAGGTATGTATGAACAATCTTCTAGAATTGTAGGCTACTATTTTAATTCCAAATTCATCTTCATATTTAGCTCTGTATTAATATTATTCAACTAATCACATCACGAGCTTAAAGTTATATATTTAGATATTATGATCATACGATCAAAACATAATTAGCCATTAATTAATGACATATTATTTATAGCAATGTTGTTGATAAGAACAAAGAACACACGAATCAATAGCGTAAATTATGCTTAGTGCAATAAATTATGAATAACTGTTGTTCTTAATTAAATTTTTAAAAAATACGACATTCAGCAACTTTTAAGAGGGTTATATAATTTTGTTAATCGTCACCTCACCCCATCTGGAACGGAGCCAATGGTCAAAAAAACAACTGGGAAGACATTGTGTGTATCTTTTATATCTACTCTTATTATACTGTTTAGTCTTATATAGATGTAATTTAATGAAATCTACAGATAAAAAAAAAGTGCCATTACCTGTCGTCTCTAAGAACTATTACGTTGTTTGTCTTATTATATTGAATACTGCTTATACATATATATATATATATATATATATATATTCCTTTTTTTCTTATATTTTTATTACTTTTATGTTGTTTAATTTATTGTCGCCACCGCCTTCTCATTTTCAATATTTTTTAGTTCATTCCAAGGTTGTCCGTAAGACATTGCTGTAAGTTATAAGACCGCCTATTGTATTACCGCAATATCTTTATTTTATTTTATACTAGCTTTCCCGCCCGCGACTTCGTCCGCGACTACTGTTTACTACTGTTTATTGCGAAAAAAGCATCCTATGTTAACAAAGCCACAATGTCTTTCCTCTCCTTAAATTTACAATTATTCACAAAATAAATTAAAGACGCACCATGAGACTTAGCTTTTTTCTACTAAACGAACTACCAATCACATAGTTTCTATGGATGGCATCAATATAGGGTATTAAAAACCAATGCAAAAGAAGGTATAGCACCAATGCTCCTGATGTTGTTTGACAGACTTGTTATTTCGTTTCCAAGGCAACCGTTCATTACAGCGAGTAATCAACATTTTTCAGTTTTCCCGAGAAAAATTAAAAAAGTATCCTATGTTTTATTCCAGGGCATAACCTATTTTTATAGGTTAAGCCCTGGAATAAAACATAACATAACATTTTTCAGCTTTCCCGAGAAAAAGTATCCTATGTTTTATTCCAGGGCATAACCTATCTCCATTCCAATTTCATCAAAATCCGTCCAGCCGTTATGGCGTGAAAACACCCCAAACAAACACAGACAGCGTTTCACTTTTATATACTGGTATGGATTATGTTCAATGTACGATTTACTCTCAAGTGGTATGTGATCGCGCCAAAATATATTTATTAAATCTTCAAAACATACGTACGTATAATCAAAAAGAAGAGAGGACGCAAAAGACGGGACATACAGCACGTTCCTCGATCAGGGGCGAAGCCTGGGCACAGTCACAGGAGTCTAGATGAACAGCGGCAGATGAGCACCGTGCGGACCCACCACGCATGAGGGGCAAAATCCCGGTTCTCCAGAGCAACGTCTCTAACTCTTCGAAGCATTCGCGAATGCGCGATCACAGAATACAGTTACAAGACCACAAGGCCACTAGGGAATCTGGAAGATATGCCTTCCGGTGAGCTATAGTCATAAAGTAACGAGCTTGTGTCTTATATGAAATGAAACTTAAATCGAACTGATTTAACAGCTCACAAATACAATCCGTTCCGCCGCTAGGTGACGCACCAAGCGGCCTTAGGTAATGCTTGCAAGTTTTGGGCAGGATAAAAGGATAATAAGGATTGTACCATCCAAAATATTAATTATTCATTTATATTAAATACTTTGGCGTCACCAGTATGCATTAAAGAGTTAATGTATCCACGTCATTTTATATATTATTATCAAGGAGGTTGGATACACACTTGATTGTTATATTATTTAACTATAAAGCTACGGACCCTGTGATGTCCGAGACACACTCGGCCGGTAGGTTAATTCCAAAAACACTGAGTCGTTTGTTTGTCGTATGAGGTAGTGCTGGCATCAGGTGTCAGATTTTGTCAAGCCGCCCGAGGGCCTCTGACATGGCTTAATGACTGCTGTTAATCAATAACAGCCGGGACCGACAGCTTAACGTGTCTCTGAAGCATGGAGCGATGGAAAACCGCACATATCTTAGAAAAGTCATTGGTGCGGAGCCTAGGATTGAACCCGGTATCGTTGGATTCTATGTTGCACTTTTGAACCGTTAGGTTATCATCGCTACGGAATCGTTGACTCTAAATAACACCTGTGAACCTGAAAGTTTTCATATTATGTAGCTATGTACGTATAGTACTCAAAATAATGACAATCCCTTTGGGGAGAAGCGACCTCAACTAGCATTTTCAAATGATAAAGCAACAAATTTATAGGTAGACAACAATAAAATACAAGTATAAGATAAACCGAAGTAAGACTTTACAAAAATATAAAGTCTAGACTACCCAAGTGACTGTATATAAAGTTTTTATGACTAACAAATAAAATGGTTAAAAATATAGTTAATTTAAAATCAAAACACGAAAGTAATTCTCTCCAAAACCACTGGATTAAAGAATACTTAATTATTCTAACTTGAAAAATAGGTATCTAAAGAAGCGCACATTGTAGTCTTATTATTTTCTTTATTGTGCCAAAACCATTTTTCCCACCCATTTCTCGACTGAAAGAAGAAGAACATTTTTGTAAGATTTTCCTCTACAGTATCATGGTGTTTTACACATAATGAAACTAGACTTATGCAAATAGACTTCACTTAATTAATGGAATTAAAGCGGAGTGCTACTTACGAACCACTCAAGCAAAAAGCAGCTATTTTTTGGGTTGGAGAATACTGCTTTAAGGCGAAATGGTATCCAAATTTGTCGATTCGTCCTTACGAATATTTAAAACTAGACCTTTGAAAACGGTTAATGGACTTTATTTTTTTATGTGTAATAAATGTTCACAAAATACTTTATCCGGCTGTGGTCACCGAAACACGATTAAATAAATTTGGCTCGATAGAAAAAAAGCCTAAAGTTTCCTAAAAATCACCCGTTTTGACGGTCCCGTCCATGGAATGAATCAACTTCATTCAGTTTCTATCGAAGATAAACATTCAAATACTTCTGTGGGATTAGTTTTTTGAAAAAAAGTAAGATTATTAAAAAAAAGTTAAATTAAATTGAAAATGTGAACTAGAATCGGCTCCCGAGAAGCATCACCTTTCCTGCTTACCCTGCACCATAACGAGCAGGACAAAAATTTGGAGCCCATAGCGCCTTAACTAAACTTTTTACGTAAATGTAACGGGTGCAATCGTAGGACGTAGCTAGTACTAAAGCATTGGCTACGTTTCACGATTGCGCCCGTAGTTATCATAATTTGGATGGATTTTGGTAATTTTTTGCATTAATAAATTTGTACGGCCTATGTAATGAATCCCTTATTATTGGTGTCTATAGAAGTCTGTGATCAAATTGTATGATAATAGGCGATCCCCTTTATTCAAACAAAAAATATATATTATTTTCTATGATAAAAAATAACTCGAAACTAGTCGAGCATCTCCGGAAACTACTGCATTTTAAAAGCATTTAATACAACATTAAATTCAAAGTGAACTAAACATTTTTAATAAACACACTAATTAAATATCCATATGTTAGCACGTCGAGCATCGCCACACCTTAATGGTTATTGTTACCTTCAACGTGCCTTTAACAATAGAGAAACAGCTGTTCAACTAAAACATGGAAAGCACCAGTGTAGTAATAAAGCTAATCATAACAAAGAATATAATTAAAATAATGTTAGGAGTAGTTTCTCATACTTACTTACAATTCGTGTAACATCTTCTAAGTAAAGTTTAGGTATTCAATAGGTATGTGGCGCAGCATGCAAGTCTACATGTACGTATAGAAAACGTCGAGGTAAAGAAAAAATACGTTAGTAGCGTGATTAAGTCCCGTATAAATGAATCGCAATTGTTTTTTATTATCATTTCGTAACGTATAATAATAACGATAGCACTTCTACCTACATGGTTAAAGTTGATTAAATTCCAGGATTCGTCAAAGTAAAGGTAAATCGAAGTCGAACTTTGAATTCTATTTAAACAGAAACTTTTGTAACACTTAGCAATAACAATATTATAATAATGAATTTAAAAGATATCAATGCAGGAAAATAAATTATCATCATCATCAGCCTATATAGGCTATTATAATTTATTTTCCTGATGGGTATATATTTACTGCTGGACGAAGGCCTCTCCTAATGCACGTCACTGAGTCGTCTTCAAATAAATTATAACTATGAAGAATAACCCTGAATGCAATAATCCTATTTGATATGATACCAAATTACCTAAAGGAAATGAAATTGGCAGGACAATAGGCAGTGCCAATGGGCAGGCCATATAGTTCGCAGAACCGCCAACCGCTGGGGAATAAAGGTTCTCGAATGGCGACCACGAATAAGCAAGCGAAGTGTGGGGAGACCCCCACACGACAGACCGCCGACATTGTAGCATCGCAGGAAGTCGGTGGATGTAGGTGGCACAAGATCGCTCGTCATGGCTCTATATGGGGAGGCCTATGTTCAGCAGTGGGCTTCTAAAGGCTGACATGATGATGTTGATGATGAAGTGAAATTAGGCTGCGTAAAAGTAACAAGGAAAGAAGACAAGAGCGAACAGAAGATAAATGCATTAAATTGTACACAACAGTTAATTATTTTTTCTATACCTACCTACAGTACCTGTTAAAATAACTAGGTATGGATTGTATTTAACATCCTTCGGAAATTAACAGGAAAATCATAGAATTCTGTCGTATTGCTTGCGATGAATTTACGTCAACACCTATACATGCCTACAGGATGCAAAGTCATTATGTACCCCATTGTCTGCATTACAATTTCATTTAATTTCATGTGTCACTGAACTTATTTGAATTTCAAATTCATCCCCTATTGTGCCCAAAATACAAACTTAGATTGACGTTTGTGGTTATGTTAGTCCCTGTTAGGTGACGCATTTTCTGATCGAAATTATAAGGAGTGAATGTGTAGGAATATTAACAGTTACGTTACATTTTAATTGCTCAAAAGGAAATGTTGTTAGAAATATTGAGTCGCTCAGTCGCTCATAACGACCGACAATCATTGAGTTAATATTTTTAGAAACTATTTTCGTGTTCAGGTATTGTTTTTAACCCCCGAACTTCAACGAGAGGAGTGTTATAAGTTTAGGGTGTGTATCACTGTGTGTATCCGTGTGTCTGTCTGTGGCATCGTAGCTCCCAAACGAAGATAGATAGATAGATTAACTCTTTATTGGACACCACAAGTACAACGAGAAATTATATCTAAAAATAAAGTATAGCAATGAGTGTCACAAGGGGCGGTCTTATCGCTCAAAGCGATCTCTTCCAGACAACCAAATGGACCGATTTTGATACGGTTTTTTCTGTTTGAAAGCTGATGTGATTTGCTTAGCTATAATAGGAGAGGGGGGGGGGGGTATAAGGATCCTAGCCCCCAAACGAATGGACCGATTTGATGCTGTTTTTAATGTTTGAAAGCTGATCGAGATGGTTGATTCTTAGCTATATTGATTATTATTAAATAAACATCGTGCAAAAAAAAAAACAAAAAGAAACTCATAATATGTTTATTTAGTATTAAAGAACTAATTTATTTCTTAACCCTGGTTGAGTGATAACTTTAATGAATAACTTTGATGTAAACTACAAATTAGATGGGTTTAATTAGTTATATTAGTTACTAGTTTTCCCGCCCGCGACTTCGAACGCGCGGACTACAGTTTATCGCGATAAAAAGCATCATTGAGATTGTGAGTAATCAACATTTTCCAGTTTTCCCGTGTAATCCTACAATTATCTGAAATAAAAAGTATCCTATGTTTTATTCCAGGGTATAAGCTATCTCCATTCTAAATTTTATCAAAATCCGTCCAGCCGTTATCGCGTTAAAGCTCCCCAAACAAACAAACAAACAAACAAACAGACAACGTTTTACTTTTATATATTGGTATGGATTGCAACAACATTTGATTAACTGAAAGAGAGCTTGTATAATACAAAACACATCATAAAGATTGCTCCACCCTCCTACAACATTACTTTCCTCTATTTACACGAATAAATCATATCATACACTACATATTCTCCCCACATCATCGGTAAATTCTCCCCCATTGCGTTAATAGTCCCTATAAATATAGAAATGTTATTATCATACAAGAAAGAGCTTTCAACTAAAATAACACAATGCTCCCACATAAAGCATAATATCATTAGCCCTAGACGACAGATGTTCGCAGTTGATGAATGACGGATCGTTCTGACCTACTAATTGTCGGTTACTAGGCTCTAAACAAATGAGTTATGTTTATGTTAACTGTGTTAGTGATGTTAGTGGTTTCTCAATTAGTAATACTGAAACTATGAGTTGAAGTTTCGGATGATCCCAAGATAAAAATCGTGGCGAATACTTCTAAATTGATGCCTAGATGCCGGCTGAATAGGGCAAAATAATAGCAAACAAAGTTAAGACCAGGCTCCAAGGTTACTTTTTCCCACTCCCCACTCCCCTGCCACCTTCCCTGCACTCTGCGACCCGCTACCCGCAATAAGCACTGAAGTGCCTCCGTAACAAGGTTGAATATCGCGAGCGCTGTTTGAACACACAATTTAGCTCGAAAAAATGAACTTATGCTAATAAATTATATCCTGTTGGAATGTGCTAGGCCTCCAATTTGATACCCATATTGTAAAAGTCGTTTTTTCCCTCTGAAAATGGAGCCATACCGCTGCAAAATTATTTATTAAAAAAAAATAGCCTATGTTACTATGGGGGATGTAAGGATTCTAACGATACGCCATACGTTTAAATCTGTTTAGGCATTTAAAAGTTATGGTGGAATAAAGAAACTCACATACATACATGAATCCTAAAAACATTATACTCCTTTTTTTGGGTAGTCGTGTAAAAAGCAGTGAATTCAGTAACTATGGAGAATAGATGTAACAACTAAAAAAAGTTTTACACGCTCATACCTCTCGCACGACTCCCTGTTACGCGGGTGGACCACAAAAATCCAAGACTAGACAACTGATATTTAATTTATGCTCATCACACAAATGTTTGCCGCGGCCAGGATTCGAACCTGGGCTACTAGCTTAGCAGACAGAGCTAGTATATAAATAAATAGGGTAGGGTAGCGCTCATACCGCGGCATTTTTCTTATTTTTAACATTCCTATACGCGTCGTAACTTCTAAAAAAAAACGCCTTTTGACCATAGACAACTGTATTATTACTCACGTACTTGACAGACTTGTTATTATTATTTCGTTTACATGGCAATGCGTTCTGTTTTTTTTATACCTTGGGTATCAATTTGCAATTTTCGAGGGGATCTCTAATTTCTTGAAAAATAAAATACTGCCTATGTTACTCGCTGATAATGAAGCTCTCTATAGTTAAAAGAATTTTTATAATCGGTGAAGTATTTTTGAGTTTATCCATTAAAAACAAACATACAAACATACAAAAAATCAAATCAGACATAAATGTGATTTATAGGTACGCCTGCTAATCGATTCATTACGTGCCTAAGCTCATTATCGAAAATTAATCTTCCATCATTAATATTCATTTCCTGAATGGATGGTGTCAATCTATAGTGCACCATGCACTCTTCACCCCTGTTGGTTAGCTCTCGTTGACAAGTATCCAGGGGGATGAGGTGTAATAACGACATTGCCTATGCTATTAAAAATGGTGATTGGTTTCGCATAGTTTTAAATTTGAATTGATGAATTGAAAAGTGCATAATCTATCAATCTATCCTATACCTATAAAACAGTAGGTAGCGTGACAGACAGACAGACAACGCTCAGCCTCAACTGGTGGACCTATACAGACAGACAGACAGACAACGCTCAGCCTCAACTGGTGGACCTATACAGATTTGAAAGGCCTTGTAACATTTGTGGCATATAGATGAAAAAACTGAAATATCGCGGCCACTGATCTAATCTTAATAAATTCGATAGAGAACTTAAATACAAACAAAAAATATTAGATCAATAATCTTAAAGCTAGGCGTTTGCGCCATTTTTTTATCTTGCTGCGATGATGTCATGGTCACGTGATCGGAGTGTATTTACATTATAGGTCGTTTTATAGCGGGGGCATTGAGCGGTTAGTGCGGAGCCGAGGATCGAATCCGATGTCATTGGATTGTAATATGGTAATAATAATAAATCATTATCTCAGATGTCAGAATCCATAATAAACTTATCAACTAGAAAATAGTTTACGCAGACAACATAAAATAATTAAGTACATAGAATTTCAACTTAAGTTTACGTACAGACAACATAAAAAGAATTACATCGAGATTTAACTTATAATACATATTATGAGCTTTATCCAGTGTTTGAAAGTCCAGTTTGTCAACAATAGCATGAAGGATGTGATTGCTACTGCCGCGCAATCTGTTCAGCAAGGAATGTGCCTTTCTTCTCATCAGTTTCAATAACACCCTAAACGCGATGTTATATTGAACACGAAGAGCGCTATATGTGGCTTAGCAAAAAATACATCTATATACAATCGATAATAAGGAACCCTTTAGCAATCAACAGCTTTTTGCCGCTCGAGGGTTCAAGATACACGTAACCAACCAGGCGGAATGGTATCCAAACTTGACGATTCGTCTTCAAGAATATTTAAAACTAGATTTTTGAAAACGGTTAATGGACTTTATTTTTTTATGTTTAATAAATGTTCACAAAATACTTTATCCGGCTGTGGTCACCGAAACACGATTAAATAAAATGGCTCGATAGAAAAAAAACCTAAATTTCCCTAAAAATCACCCGTTTTGACGGTCCCGTCGATGGAATGAATCAACTTCATTCAGTTTCTATCGAAGATATTTTTACAAAAACCAAAGTTGTGCAATCCCAACAAACATTAAAATACTTCTGTGGGAACAGTTTTTTGAAAAATCATAGGATTATTAAAAAAAAGTTAAATTAAATTGAAAATATGAACTAAAATCGGCTCCCGAGAAGCACCTTTCCTCACCTTTCCTGTTTACCCTGCACCATAACGTGCAGGACAAAAAATCGGAGCCCATAGCGCCTTAAACACCTAAACACTGTCTTATTTTGGCCAAAACATGCCCCGTCCCATCGTTAATGTGACCACAATCTGTCCGTCAGGGAAGAACGTAGTGAAACGCGAAATAAAACGGTCAACAGACTACACGCCTGGACGATAAAAGTACCCACAGCCTATAAAACAGTTGCCAGGTCGCCAAGAAGTACTGGTCATTAATCGTAAGGAACTAGCACAGGTTAATGACAGGGATTTCCTAATTAATTACAAAGCTCAATAGGTATCGTCACGCAACTCCGCTGATTCTGGGACGGTGTTTACTAGGGATGTCATGATAACCAAAATTGTCGGATACCAGAATTACACAATCGAGATAAAAGTTTCGCATCGCAATCGGTCCAGTACTTTTATGCAAAACTTAGTACCAGAACTTAGTAATAGATTTAGTTTTTTTTTATATTGTTTGGCTCCCACTCATCGGATTGAGATACCAAGTAAACCACTGGTGGCTCTCCATCTCTATCTGTCTCTCTGAGAGGCCTGTGCCCCAACAGTGGGATTGTTATAAACAAATTATGTTGTATCCCGATTGACACCCCTACTCTGACCAACTTAGAAGCCTCCTGCTGCCAACTTGCGATGACCGGTCATCAATCAATCGTTATAGCCTCCTGCTACCTCTCCCCCAGTAAAAGCTTACTAAAGAGTGATCTAGAGGCACTCCTCTCCATGGGAAGCGCAGTCATTCTGGCTGGCGACTTCAATAGCAAAAACCCTATCTGGGGATGCCGAAGACTCAACACAAACGGCACTAGACTATTCGACTTTAGCGAATCTCTCGTCTTTGATATAATCCCACCCTCGGAGTGGACACATTACCCCAAAAATCCCGACCATTTACCCGACATACTGGACATACCTCTCCTAAAGAATATAAATCTTAGTTTCCGCTCAATCGAAGTTTTCCAAGAACTAGAATCCGACCACCGTCCCGTCGTTATGCGCCTAGGCCCCGACCCGACAGACCCATCCTCCCATCCACCGACAAAGACGATAGTGGACTGGAAGCGTTTGGGGGAAGCCCTAAAAGCTATCAGTTCACCCGACCTCGACCGTATCCCCGACGACATAATCACCCCCGATGACGTTGCTTGCTCGATCGATGCCCTCACCAGCCACCTCAACACCGTTATCGGTGAGTGCTCCAGGGAGGTCCCAGCGGAGGATATCCGCCACTGGGTCCTACCTGAGGACGTGAAGAGGCTGATGACGACACGAAACGCAGCCATTAGAGCCCACGATGCATTCCCCAACGCTGAACGCAAAGCCACCTTGAGCTACTACCACCGTTTGGTCAGGACGCGCATTAGCGAGCTGCGCGCACAGCGTTGGGAAGACCTATTATCCGAAATCACACCGACCCACCAGGCCTACTGGGGGTTGGCGCGAAAGCTTAAATCCGACACCATCACCGTAATGCCCCCTCTCAATAGAATCGATCTCCCGCCAGCATTCGAAGACGAGGAGAAGGCCGAATGCTTGGCGGAGAGCCTCGCAGCCCAGTGCACCCCCGCTAACGATCACGTTGATCCCGTCCACATCGCCGCGGTGGACCGCGAAATAGAACGTAGGAATTCTCTACCTCCGACCGACCCCCCCCCCTCTCGAGCCCGTTAAAGCCGCAGAGGTTGAGTCGATCATCAAGGGCCTCAAAGTGCGAAAAGCCCCCGGTGCTGACGGCGTCAGTAACAGGGTCCTCAAGCACTTTTCTGTCCCGTTAGTTTATCTCTTAGTCAGCATCTTCAATGCAGCCTTGAGCAATTGTTCCTTCCCCGACGCTTGGAAGAGTGCCGACGTCATCGGCATTCACAAACCAGGCAAAAAGGCATCCGAGCCTTCCAGCTACCGTCCTATCAGTCTCCTCAGCTCTCTGGGGAAGATCTACGAGCGAATCCTTCTGAATCGACTCCGATCCATCGCGAAAATCAAAAAGCTCATACCGGATGAGCAGTTCGGCTTTAGAGCGAGACACTCTTGCCCTCAGCAAGTGCACCGCATCACGGAACACATCCTAAAGGGTTTCAATAGGAAACCAAAACCCCAAACCACGATGGCCGTCTTCCTAGACGTGGCGAAGGCTTTTGACAAGGTCTGGCACGCCGGGCTGATATACAAGCTGTATCAGCTCGGGTTGCCAGATCGTCTTGTGCTCATAGTACAAGACTACCTCACCAGCCGGAGCTTCCGCTATCGTGTCGAGGGCAACCGATCATCCCCCCACCCCATCAGAGCCGGAGTCCCTCAGGGCTCCGTGCTGTCTCCACTTTTGTTCACGCTTTACACAAGCGATTTCCCCCGCATCCCCAAAGTAGAGATCGCTCTCTTTGCGGACGACACCGCGATTTATACCACCGGATGGAACCCAGCTATTCTACAAAGAGCCATCCAACGAACGCTCCGAGCGCTCGATGGATGGTTTCGTAAGTGGCGAATAACGATTAATCCCGAGAAGAGCGTAGCGATGCGTTTCACTCACGGGGTTAAACGCTATTTCCCAATTAAACAAGTCAGGATCAATGACCGACCCATACCGTGGGAAAAGTCAGTTAAATACTTAGGAGTCACCCTTGACTATCGACTCAACTTCAATGATCACATCCACGCCGTCCACAAAAGGGCGGCATTCTACCTATACCGCCTCGCGTTACTCCTAGGCAGGCGCAGTAAAATGTCTCTTAGAAATAAGTTGACACTCTACAAAACCTGCGTCCGACCGACAATGACATACTCGTCCGTAGCATTTGCTCACGCCTCCCGCATCTCCCTAGAGAAACTTCAGATTTTACAAAATAAATTCGTTCGCGGTGCATTAGATGCCCCCTGGTATCAGAGGAACATCGACCTGCACAGTGATCTCGAGCTTCCCTCGATAGTTCAATATATGAAAAATGCCTCTCGCCGCTACTTTGACGCGGCACTTCATCACCCCAACCCTCTAGTAGTTCAGGCCTCTGACTACACGACAGACGCGACAACAGACGCACGGCCCCTTCGTAGACGCCCTAGAGACATCTTGAGCGATCCGGACGATGAAATCGCTGCCGCAGTGCAGGCAGCGATTGATTCGCCCACTCCGTCATCTTCACCATCTTTCAACACAATTAGACACAGACACCGACCTCGCCGGATGCGAGGTCGAAGGTCCCGTAATTAATGTCGACTTTATTCGCCTTCGAGTTTCTTGCCGATTCTTCTCGAAGGTGTATTCCGAATCGGTGGTCAGTTATGCAATTCATTTAAAAGGCTCCAGCCATTTCATGAGGGCCCTCTCGATCACTACCTAACAGTAGAGATCGAGGGGTGTTTAGTTCGATACTCCCCAAGTAATCAATGGCAACTGTCCAAGCCGAGGTTCGTACCCCCTGGGTGCCCTTGAGCAAGTGGCCAAAAACTTAACTTTGGCGTGCGCCTTCTGCGTCACGCATTGCGGCGGAGCGCAAATTATTTCGCGATTCTTCTTCATTTTATTGAAAGTAAGTATAATTTAAAGAATTAAATTAAAGAAAAAGGTTTTACGACTTTTTTTTTTAATGAATGTCACTTGTTAAGTATGTTTTTTTTAATTTGTTTTTCACTTTTTACGTTTTTAATTGTTTTTTTTATTGCATTTTTACTATTTAACTACGTATTATTATTATTTTATATATTGTTTTTTTCATTTTTCATTTTTTTATTGATTTGTCATCGGTTTGTGAGTTACCATGAAAGTTTCAGCCGGATAGCTAATCGGGAACTACTCAAAATTTGAATCGCAAGATTTCATGACAAATAAAATACATAGATACATACGAGTGAAGTTAAATGAAAGCTTTTAAAATAATAATCCGTATATATCCGCATCGGTTAGCGAAACTTCTTCCATAACAACCCTAGTGCTCACACTGCTCTAATATTCTCGTTTCGGTCATATTGCTCGTATTGCTTTTTCCGCTCCGAGATCTCATTTGGCGCCACTTTGTGGTAATAGACCTTAATAGGTAAAGATAGCCATTAGTGTAACGCGGTAACACGCGATTTTTGCAAATAAGGTCGAGGGGAGCTCCGGGTTACAGGACAGCCTTTGTTCTGGGGTTTATTTGAGAATATTTGACCAGATTGGCCTTGAAGGACAGTACCTAGTTTGTATACAAACAATTTTCATACTTTAGATTAAAACCTATGTACGAATTACATCACATGACACATCAGGATAAGATTTAAGATTTGTCCAAATTAAATGCGAGGATCCGTCGAATATGAATGACCATGAGTAAGATTGATAAGTAGTATATTTTATTAGTTAATACAAGTAGCTGTGCCCTCAGGTTTGCTCTCGTTTAATTTTTGTCATCCTCTTTCACCCACATACGATGGAATTCTAAAATATCCCCGCTTAGTGCCACCCTATGGTACTCAAATAATAATTCCTACAAATTTAAAATTTATAATAGATTCGCCGGTTTGGGCTGCGCGTTGTCTGTCAGTCACGCACGTTACTGTTGATTATTTAGCTTTCTTTTCTTTTTATACATTACAAAGAAAGAACAAAGTATTTTGAGAAAACAGAAAAATGTTATTCAAGAATAATAAAATCAAATGGCACCAGGTAAACCGCATAAAAGTACGGCACTGATCCGAAAGAAGATAAGCATTTCGAAGTCCCGAAACAAACCGATAAAACATCTAAAGACAACCTATATACATTATAACGCAATAAAATACAAAGTAACAGCTATTAATTAACAGGGTTCTGATTCCTATCGCCTCCGGGAAAATGTTAACCTGATTTCTTGAAAATTTCTTGAAATATTTGTAATGTTGTATTGCAGAAAGAAATATAGGAACCGGTGAGAAGCATTCTTTCTTTTAGTGTGTGGCTTATTTTAGTCCACTGCTGGACAAAGGCCTCTCGCAAGGTGTGCACCACTGAGCCCCATCTTCGACTCTTCTCATGCCAGCTACATTGCGCAGATCGTCTCTTCATCCAGCCGGAGGGCGTCCTTCACTACGTTTGCTGATTCGTGATCCCCACTCTAGAAATCGTCTCATTAATCTAACCACTTCAGTTTGCTCATTCTATAAGATAACTCTTTGGATTCCATTTATTCCATTCTGTCCTAATATTGGTTCGATGATCTGTTTGGTCAAAAATATTCCAATTTGTTATACTTGGACCTGCAAATTTTGTTCCAGATAGAACTACAGGTAGTTAAGTACAGTGAAAATAAAAATGGTATGCTTAAATATCTTTATTTTTTAATATTCTACTACTTAATGGCATTATTTTATTTCCACTATTTTCACACTTTTTAACTAATTAAAAACTATTGTTCTGAACAATAAAATATGACACACATGACTGGTGTATAAGAATAATTTTTATTACGTGCATTTTTTATAGAAATCGATGGTAATACTCGTATAAAACCAAAAATTAGTTTTTTCTTGATAGATCCATTGCTCGATTCAATAGGGATCATTAGATAACTTTTTTCTTATCTTTTTACTAACTTTTTCAGTACCTAGATAAAAAATATTACTTGTTTAAAAATTACAAATCAAACAAGCTTTCTTCCTTCATTGTTTATTTTCTACATGCCATCCCCCGACAAAATTATTGGTGCGGTGCATTTCGCCAAAAACACACCACGAATCAGTAAAATTATAATTTTTAAACCAATAAATTTCCATGTATAAAGCCAGGGAGCATTTTTTTTTTGTCATTAACCACTAAAAATTATTTGATATAATTCCATTCCAATTCTGTATAATCTCTTGGGAGTATTTTACCTGCACTGTAATTGAACCAACGAATTTGTTAATGTTCCATACTGCCGCACCATTTACGAAGCTCTTTTGTTTTATAATATTGGTACTACTTCCATATTTTTATGGAAGTAGATCATACTCACGTTTCTCGATCTACTTCCATATTTTTATGCTTCAAATTGCACAAACAATAACCATAAATTCCATGACATTAAATGACAATTGTTAATGTTTCATATTAATTATTTTGTTTGAAGTGTTTGGTGTGAAGTACTTAAAGAGAAACCACACCAATATATAGAAGTGAAACGTTGTCTGTTTGTTTGGGGAGTTTTAACGCCAAAACGGCTGATCCGCTGTAAATAGGTACTGTACAATAAAGAGACCAACATAGGATATTTTTTATCCCGAAAAATTGTAAGTTTCCTCGAGAAAACTGGAAAATGTTGATTACTCGATTTAAGAAACGGTTGCCATGGAAACAAAATAATAACAAGTCTGTCAAAAAGCATCAAGAGCGTTGGTGCAATACTTTTGCATTGATTTTAATATCCTAGAAGAACATTAGGATGCTTTTTTTCGCGATAAGCAGTAGCCCGCACGGGCGAAGTCGCGGGCGAAAGCTAGTTGATAATAATGCTACAAAAAGTACCTAATCACTTTTCAGATTGATTGTATCGTAATATTTTTAGTAGTATCTGGAACAAAATGTTCGTGTCCAATATGTTCGACTAGCCAGTACAACAAATTGGAATATTTTTGTCCAAACAGATCATCGAGCTACTAGTAGGACAGAATGGAATAAACCTTAGAATCGATCCTTTATAGAATCTCTGAGCATAGCATGTTCCGTAGCGTAGATTGATGAGCGACGTTGAGCTTGTGGAGTTGTGGTCTACTCGTCACGTCAGTTCATTCAACAAACTTGTCTCTCCGGGATGGAATACCAATATCTATATTTAATCAGGAAGAGTACATTTTTCCAAGCTCTTTTGTTTCACCTCGGGTTTTAGTATAGATAAGAAAGCATGAATACTAATTATAAGATTCCCAAAGTACCGCTTCTTTTTCCCATGCGTTTCACCACACTACATTTTATAGTCTTAGGTATCGTCTCAGCACGTTCATCCAATAGAAGTAGATAATATTATGTGGAAAGAATAATAAGAAAAATATTATCTCATTTTTACTAAGCTTACGTGATATGTCTGACCGCTGTCTCCACTGATCAACAGATTCTGATACCTACCGAGACGTTATGCCGTAGGGTCTAAGATGACACGCTCGGCTTCACATCACTCAAGATCTGAAGGCACCTACATTGTACCGATTTTATGACCCACACAACATTAATATCACCCGAATTATGACAGTGACCTCATAATATTAGAAGAGGTCGTAAAGGTCGCCGACGCTGTTGTCCTAGGTCTTCATACATATTTAAACGTTTGTACAATCTAGAACTGTATCGGACCGTGTAGGTAGAAATCGTATGAAAATTCTGTTTTAAGTGTAAAATAAGCTTTACTGCTTCTGCGTGCGTTTTGACGTTAATATTGAGGTTCGGCATCGGCAACAACACGCCTGCACGAAGGATATTATGCTTTTTCTTACTGCAAGCTGTAGAATATTAATGAGCAGCTTAGAATATGTGATGGATGTGAAGGTGACACTAGAAATAAGCCTTTTAAATATGCATTGCACAAATAAAGTACATAGATTAATTTTACGTTAGCTGCCTACTTGATTCAATAGATAAAAAAACCAGCAATCATTTTAATGAAAATCCATAAAATAAAAGACGAACGAACCAGACATATAGTTATGTAAGTTTTGGTATGTATTATTTTTATCTTTGTCACTGGAGCTGTTGCACCTTCGACCCAAGACCACACTCCGGTATATAAAGGAGTTAGGATGGCTTGGATAAAGGTCGCCCCTATATCGAATAAGAATAAGGAAGTTAAAGTGCTTCTTATATAAAGCTAGAAGGGATTCCTATAGTTAGTTGCCCCAAAATTTCTCGAATTTCAGTCAATTTCAGCTCCTAAGCTTTCTCGTCTATTTCAGATCGATATTTTTTGGTAAATCTTACGTTGAGATTACCCTAATAATTATACATGCTTTTAATAAAATTATATAAACACAGCATCAATAAAAGCTCTCCCCAATAATAAGCGGGAGATTGGCTTGTATGGAACCTCCGCAGACATTACCGCAGACCACAGTGCGGATAAAGTATTTTATTGTAAATAGGCAAAATAATAGTTATAAGTCTAAATTAAAATCTCGTGATTTTATAGACTATAGACTCAAACAAACTTCCCTTCATGACTAAGGTATATATTCTATGCAGATACAAGTTTCGTTGACCTCTCACAAGAACTTCTGAAAAAGCTGGGCCGACTCTTGAATACCTGTATTCGTTTCACATTCGGTCTTCGAAAGTACGATCACGTTTCCGAATACCGAGCCAAATTAAAATGGCTTCCTATTCGAAAATCAAGGAACATCAGAATCTTGTGCCTCATTTTTACTGTACTTACAGATCCGAACTCTCCAGAGTAGGTACCTAATAGAAATTTACCTTTCTCACAGATACCCATGACCGCTAACTATACGGTCCGCTATCAATTTACTTCTCGCCTCTCCCAAGCACACAACAGCTTAAGCAGCCTAACCTGGTTAAGTTTAATAGGTACTACTAAGACGCAGGCATGTTTTTTCTCTGCTAAAAAGAGTCCTCTTAACCGATCTCCGTCTTTCCGTAGTGTAACAATGCCATTAGGCGACCATCTGCTTTTAGGTGTTAAACTCACATCAAACCTGAATTTTGGGTCTTACATTGAATCCAAAGCCAAGGTAGTTGCAAAGAAACTTGGTATTTTGTCTAAGGTTAGGCGGTACTTCACACCGGGACAGCTTTTGAATCTTTACCAAGCACAGGTCCGATCTTGTATGGAGTACTGCTGCCACCTCTAGGACGGTTCTTCCAAGTATCAGCTCGAGGCTTTGGATTCAATTGAGAGAGGCTATGAGGCTCATTAAAGATGACACTCAGGTAAAGAGTAAGCTTCAAAGTCTGGCGCATCGACGTGAGGGCGCAAGCTTGTCGGTATTCTACAGATTGCACTATAGTGTGCGCAAGAACTGCACAATCTGATTCCCCAATCACATCTCACAAAGCACTCTGAACATTTGATCAATTAACATAAATATAGAAGTAATCACATTATTATCATGGAGCTTGGAGACTTGAGGCCGTGCATTTTCTTACGTTGTAATAAGGTTTCTTTATGAGATTTACTTTAAAACAAATGCTTTAAACCATATAATTGATCTATGCCGTCATGTAACTTATTATAAAAGCGTATACAGTTCCCCATAAATGAAGGTTAGGTTAGTGATATAATTTAAAAAAATGAATATATATGAATCACAATCGCTGTTGATTTAAAGAATCAAATATATAGTTAACATTGATCTTCGAAACATTTCAGATAACTCGATGGTAGATAAATATTAGAAGGTGTCTCCAGCGTACTGTTTATAGTATAGTACTCAAAAATCTAGTTAAACGTGACCATTGCTATATATGATTATTTATATTCATCAAATAAGAAATAAAAAACGATAAAAATGTGCCAGTTTTTTTTAATAAATGTATTGTCACATTTTTTTATTCTCTTTTGTTTTTTATTTGCATTGTCATCGCTTTTTGAGCTACCCTGAATGTTTCAGCCGGATAGCTAATCGGGAAATGCTCGAAATTTGAGTTGCAAGATTCCAGGACAGAAATACATAGATACATATATACAAGTGAAGTTAAATAAAAGCTTTTAATAATAATTGTTCGACAGAAGGAAACCCCTATACTTACATTCCAATGCTAACAATAACCTTTTCCCCTTACTCATAAGAGGTTCACAAACAAAAACAACACTCAAAACCTACAGAGTTCAAATGTAAATGTAAAATGTAACCCACCAAAATATATACAAGGGTTCATTTATACGCCATTGTCAAACCACGAAAGCAAAAACGGAGTGCCAGATAATAAACAGAACACTGTATATTTAGGACTAATGAGGATATTTTGACGCCCTCCGGCTGATAATAATAATAATAATAATATATTCGGGACAATTCCACACCAATTACCTAGCCCCAAACTAGGATACCCTGTAATATGGGCACTAGATAACGGATAAACATACATAATACGAATATCAACATCCATGACTCGGGAACAAACATTTCTGCTCATCACACAAATGATTGCACCTTGCAGGATTCGAACCCGCGACCGTTTGATTTTGTTCCCAGGGTTACTAGCCACTAGACCAACCGGAGCGTCGATCTGCGCAAGGTAGCTGGCAGTCATTGGAGGAGAAGAGCCGAAGATCGGGCTCCGTGGCGCGCCGCGGGAGAGGCCTATGTCCAGCAGTGGAGTAATATGGGTTGTTGATGAGGATATTTTAAAATGTTTACTGTAAATATGGGAAACAGGAATACATGATGAAAGTTTTTACTAACTGCTCAAGTCTCATTTTTATCACCCATTTATAAAAATATGGTGATGTTGGCTACTAGCTGTGCCCGTGGGTTTGCCCGCGTGGTCATTTTTCTGGGATATAATGATCCTATGTGTTATTCCAAAACCAAAAGTCCCAATATACAACTTCATAATCATAAAACTTCGTGCAGACGTCAAATAGTTTTTTATCTATGGCTCGGCTTCTATAGATACTCATTGGATTGCCTAAGATATCCAACAGTGAAAACCGCATCGCAATTCCAGTACTTAGTTTTGACATGATGTGCGAACTGACAGACAGACAGACAGACAGTTCAACGCTATTAAAAAAGCTTATTTTAAGTTAATTAGACATATTTTTTTACTTATCTTCATTGTACAGAGAATTAAAATATATTATGTCTGCTACAATGTACTAGTTTTGTGTTCTTTCAAATTTACAATCTCAAAAGCACCACCCTTCATAGTAATTCTAAAAAGCCATTGCTTCAATCAATCCTGGTTGGATTTGTAGTTCAAAACTTCAACTATTAAGCAAGTATTAATAGCCACAGCGCCTTCCCCAGGTACTCAAGTGAACACTTCACTAATTTGCACTTGTTGTTTACAGAGAAGTTACTTGGAGACGTTCGGGTACCTGAAGAAAGGACGGCCGGAGGTCGGCAACCTGCTCATGGGAGACGAGGCCCAGGACTATGAGGACGACTTCAGGATCGCCATCAGAACGTTACAGGTGAGGGTGAGACACATGTTTAATAGAAGAAAACAAAAAAAAGAATGAACTCGTTTGTCTATCTGTGCGTCTGTCTGTGGCATTGTAGCTCCCAAACGAATGGACCGATTTTATTCCGGTTGTTTGTTTGAAAACTGATGTGATCGAGATGGTTATTTGTGTCGGGGCTAGTTTAATTTTTGTGTTTCACTTGTTGAACTGTTTGAAAGTTTAACTGACACTGCCATAGACCTAGATAAATCACTGATCTCTATGGATAGGCTCTGCCGTACTTTCGTTTGTGCGGATTTAAGGCGCCCCACCGAGCGTCCAATAGTACAAATACGTTAGTTCCGTGGACGCTCTCTACTGCCAAAGTACTGCTATGATACTTGCACCTAATTTATACGGTCCTCACCCGAGGAGCTAGTACCTAATCTTACAGTTTTAGTGAGATCTATGGACAGTAAACATTGTTGTGTTTTGGGCTGTTTGGAATATTAGGTACCTATCTATTCTAATGCGATCTTGATTGTATTCGAGATAATCATCCTTTTCACAAGCAAGAGCAAGTCGATACATTTCAACTAATTCTTCAATTCTTTTCTAGTTTGGCACGATCACGGCCGGTGACCGCCTAAATCAAAGCTATAGCCACTCCAGTCTACTATTTTTTTTTAAATAGATTGTTACTGATTTGTGACTCCTCAAAATATGTTCTCAGTACCTACCTACCTAGTAGGTAAATTTATAGCCATTGCTCGTGATGCTCCCAGACAGGCCCTGTTTACGACTAAACTTGAAGTTTTTATGACCATTTTACTGTTGTATTATTAACCATGCAATTTTCTTCAGGAATTTGGTGGCATTCCGGTGACTGGGGACATAGACGAAGAAACGTTACACCTTATGAAGCAGAAACGGTGCGGCAGGCCGGACCGAGAGGAAGGCGATGAGGAGAGTGCACACAGAAGAAAAAGATTTGCAATCCAGGGCAACAAGTGGGAACACACCAACTTAACGTGGAGGTAAGTTTTGAATTTAATTACTGCATCATGAGAGCATAGTGAAATTTTTATCGAAGCTATCTAGCGTCGAGTGGCAAAACTAAACAGCGCCATCTAGCAGGATTTACGCTCACTACTTAGAATTATGATAACGCAACTGTGTACAGAATGTTGAGGCCAAACGCTAGATGTCGCTTTTAGAAGAAACACGTTTAGTTCTGCTACTCACCGCAAGAGAGCACTATTAACGCAATTCATTGGTGGTAACTTTTTTCACATGAATTGCCTACATATTTTTTAATTAGAGATTATCTAAGAATTCGTTAATCATTTGGCTGGGCAAAAGCCTTAATATAAAGATTATAATATAATACATAGTTATATCTACTGTAAATATAATAAACTGTCGGCTTTTCAGCATAATAAACAAGTAGTAATTGGCTTTCAAAAAGAACAACAGAGTATCTTCTAAATCAAAATTTTAATAAAATGATTATAATTGTTTTGAATTACCGCAGATTTTAAGGTCAAACCTTGTGTGACCTTAAAATCTGCGGTAAAAACCTAAAATGTGTATAAAAAATCGTTAATGCTATATGTTCGACATTAGCTTTGCCAATTTTCAATCAATTAAAAATTGCTCATTTTCGTAGTTAATTGTAGACACAAGTAACTACGAATATGAGCAATTTACACTAGGGTGGCACAGAATAAATAATAATACAAGCAGTTAAATTACAATTACAACATTATTTCATATCATGGAACTTATTCATAGGTTTTACTTCTCTGTTGACAAAAAGAACACAGACTAGAGATTTAAAGCAATGTAAGACTGGCAGATACGTTCCGTTTTACATTTAACTTTCAACAACAACAAAAAAGTGTAAAATGCCCCGTTAATTACTGTAAATCGCAAAGCAATCATACGCTTGTCTATGATCAAAGCTGACAAATATTTGCGTGTTGGTACACAGAGCATGAGATTCAAAAAAATACTTCTATGAAATGTTGATAACACAGTCATCGGTAATCTTTTTCTCATCGATGATTACGATATCTCGTATGACATTCAAAAATCGTAGCCGAACCATCGAAATTACAGCGAGACGGGGAATCTAATAGCTGAACGCGTTTTATGCGACTGTTCCAACTGTAGTATTTGCTTTAATGCCACATAAAATTGATGACAAATAATAGTTAAATCACGGAACTCGTAAAAGTTACGATGCTTTCTGCGTAGCTTAATTAAAAGAATATATCCGTTTGACGCCTCCCGCTCCTGGTACTTTCATATTTTATGTAGGTACCTAAGAGTATTATCGCGGTGAAATAGCATGACGTGTGATGTGAGCCGTACTATAATATAATATACTAGTTTACCCGCCCGCGACTTCGTACGCGCGGACTACTGTTTATCGCGAAAAAAAAGCATCCTATTTTCTTCTAGGATATTACAAACCAATGCAAAAGTAGGTATAGCAACAAAGTTCTTGATGTTTATTGACAGACTTGTTATTTCGTTTCCATGGTAACCACAGACCATTCTGAGCGTTGTCTCCCCGCATTTGGTTTTGTAAAAATTCAGAATTGTCACGACACACGACACTAACGACATCTGCAGATATCTTCTGACATAAACCTCGACGCGAACACTTGCTTATCACGGGATTCCAGGACGAAGCTAACTTGAAACCATCCTCTCGGTTGAAATTGGGATACTTTTTAATTTCAACCGCTTCACGTACAATCCTGGAGTAGTAGTGACATTTGATCAAAATTCCTTCAGCATTCAAAAAGCTTATTATCGATTGCTCGGCTTCTACTCATCGGATTGAGATACCAATTACCCCAGTTTTTAAGTCTAACGCTAAGCTATCCATCAGTGAAAACTGCATCACGATCGGTCCAGTGCTTTTTACTTGATGCGCGAACATGCAGACAAACAAAAAACTAACAGACAGACAGACACGACTTAAAAATGTTATATTCATGTTCAATAACTTATTTTAAGTACCCTAGACCATTTTTTTTATTTATCTTTTTTGTACTGACTTTTTCGTACATGTATGGTATAATGATGTATAGTAGTTTTATGTGTTTTATGTGAGCTGTAGACCTCCCGCGTACAAACTTTTTTGCAACACAGTAGTAGTAGTGTGCGGTGCTGTTCGGTGCACAGTAGCGCCAGCTAGTTACCTTGTTGTAAAACTAATATTAATAACCAAGGTGCTCCATCGATCCCTACCTAGTGGGTAAAGGGCTGATTCCACTGGTAGGAACCTAAAAGTACGAAATTTACTGCATTTTGAGGACCTATTCTGCTCATCACGTCGAAGATCCTCATTATATTTTCACCAAATTGTTATGAGACTAATTTAAAGTTAGTACCTTTCAAATAAAAAAAGAACCATTGAAATCCGATCTAATAAGGCGGAGATATTCAGTAGCCACCTTTTTTCCCATTTTTGGAATAAGGGGGGACCCACTCAAAAATCCCCGACAACGTTCGTTCGTTTAACCTGTATACCAAGTTTCGTCTAGATCGGGTGAGAAATGCGACTTGTAGAGGAGAACAGAGATCCGGACAACCGAACAGGCGGACAGGCGGACATACGAAAGCATTTTTGCCGAAGCTGAAACGGAGACACTTCGCTCGCGCTTCACGCTCGCTCGGTCAATGAAGATGCATAATTAGTTCTTATTTTTATTAGTGATGCCAGTCAGTATTGGTTAGTTTCGTGGACAAAATTGATAAATGTCGTCGACCGAAGAATTTTCTGACAGCCTTGTTCCACCCACAGCTAGTTGGTAGGTCATACCTACCTACATAAGTAAGGAGTAAGATTAACTAGGTACTTACTTAGATACCTGCGAAGCTAGGTACCTACTAATTTGTAAGCTTGCAACTTAGGTAGACTATTTCGACACGTGAGACCAAGCCGTTTAGATTATTATAATTTTTGGTATGGCATAGGCCCACATGGTACCTACTAAGTGTACGTAGGTAATATGATAGAACGTGAAAACAATATTCTGCAATATAATATAGTATTCCAGATGTGTTACGTTCATTGCACTTATGCTCTGCACGATATATATTCAAGACCGAAGCACTCGCTGGCGTCCTCGGCAGACTTTTATTTGAGGCGAAACAACCGCTCAACACGCTGATTTGAAAAGTTCACAATTACCTGCAGTGAACGCGGTTTCAGCACAATTTCCTGGCGAATTAATGGTGTGTCAATATTGTAGTCCTCGATTACAGCTTGTTGCGCAAACAACCAATAAAAGTACAGCGCCATCTCGCGGCCAGTTTACGAGAGAGCGGCGCCGGTGAAACGCCTCGTTGGTTTTCCGTGGAAAGCCAGTCTGTGTTAATAAGTTTGTTTATTATTCTTAATTTTTAGTGGACACTGACTGTGAGGCTGGTCCACAAATTCAAGGTCGCTCAGAGTGCTATGGAACGAGCTATGAGCTATACGAGTGCTATGCTCGGGGTTTCTCTAAGACAACGCATCCGAAATGAGGTGATCCGGCAGAGAACGAAAGACATAGCTCAAAGAATTAGCCGGCTGAAGTGGCAATGGGCCGGTCACATATGTCAAAGAACCGATAACAGATGGGGTAGGCGAGTTCTTGAGTGGAGACCACGTGTAGGAAAATAGGCCTATGTCCAGCAGTGAACGAGTTTTGGCTGATGATGATGATGATTATAGAGGTAGGTATTATGATTTTTAAATTTTCCCATGAGTCGCTTTAGATCGATCGTACTGTTGTTTTGAAGATATCGCCTAAAGCTATAAATAAAGCTACCTAATTTCCCTAAAAATCAGTAAATAATAAATGCCAATTACAGGCACATCGGTTATCAGCTTACGCCCGATTACGCCCTACTAATCAAACTAAGTAGCTCAAAACGTACTTATTGCAGCTAAATACGCCGTAAACAGAGCCCCGTGTTCTAGACATCCGATAACGAGTGTATTACATCGGAACGGCGGAATAACTGTATTGTTTTCAATCCGTGCTGCCGTTGACAGCAATACTAGCCGCTCTATGCTAACAACCGATATGGCTGGGAGCTTACCGTCGCGCGCTCTAAGATTCTAAGCAGGAGCTATAGGCGCTTGCTTTGATTCAATCATCCGGACTCTTATTATAAAACATAACAATTAAACTACATGACATGACTAAACCATTATTATGAAAGTTTGTGGTCAATTTACCTAATCCATAACAATATATAAAAGTGAAACGTTGTCTGTTTGTTTGTTTGTTTGTTTGGGGAGCTTTCACATGATAACGGCTGGACGGATTTTGATGAAATTTGGAATGGAGATAGCTTATACCCATGGGATACTTATTATCCCAGAAAATTTTAAGTTATCACGGGAAAACTGGAAAATTTTGATTACTAGCTGTAAGGAACGATTGCCAGGAAACGAAAAACAGACTTGTGTCTGTTAATAAAAGCAAGAGCGTTGGTGCTATAGCTACTTTTGCATTTTTTATATCCTAGAAGAATATAGGATGCTTTTTTCGCGATAAACAGTAGTCCGCGCGGACGAAGTCGCGGGCGGGACAGCTAGTATGTAATATTTATGCTTAGGAATGTATTGATGAATTGATATAATGATGGCTTTCCGTGTTCTGTTTTCACCAAAAAAAACTTACCGTACGTAATCTTAATAGAATACCTATACCTAGTAGGTAGCCTCCATTAAGAATTTAAGACAAAATAAGTAGTTTATCAGACGTTTATCTGACGCGGCTTAAAAAGACTGCATCAGTTTTAGCAACCGGGACCTATTGTAGACAGCTATGGGAGATTTCATAGTCTCATTTTAATTTTAAACCCCATAGCCTCTCCAATACACATAACTGGAAACGATACTCGCCTCTCAGGCTATAGGCACGAGCATTTCGCCTCCCGCCGCGCTGTCGTATCCACTCAGGACAACACTGAATAATGTTATGAAATTCATACCTAGATAATGAAATAATACCCATTCTCTTATAATATAAAGTACTAGCTTTTGTACGCGACTTCGGCCGCGTGGATTATAAATATTTATCGCGATAAAAAGTATCCAATTTCTTTCCCCAGGGTACAAACTATATCCATACCCCAAGATCGGTACAGATAGACCGAGAGACAGAGTTTCAGCAAAGTGCCACCCTTTTATGGTCGAAATACCTCGCAGAAGAACGAAGCGTTACGTTTTTTCATTTATAATAAGAACTGCAATGTAGTGGAGTGCTCTGCCCTCGTCAGTGTTTCCAGTAAAATATAACCCAGGTGTGTTCTAGTCAATTGACTAGGCAAGCGTGCTACACCTTTGACCACAATCTCACCTGTGTGTGGTTTATAATATTAACTAGCGACCCGCCCCGGCTTCTCACGGGTGAAATTAAGAAATAAATGAGGTGAAAAATTTAGTTCTCGCACAATCGACCTTCACTCCGCTTCGGGGGACGGCAGCACGCTTTGCTTCCGGTTCCCCCCTCGCTACGTTCAGTTCTCGTGTACTCATGTTATTTAAATAAATAATAAAAAACTCTGAAACGGCTGGATTGATTTTGTCTTTCACTGGCAGATAGATGAAGTTATAAGGAGTAACTTAGGCTACTTTTATTTTTGAACAGAATTAGGGCTCTGCGCAAAAAACCTATGAATTTTGAATACGCGGGCGAAGCCGCAGGCACAGCTTTATATTTTATATATATTTATATATATGTAAAACTTCCGTGAAAAATAATCTAACTGGTGTGAAAACCGCATTAAATTCGTAGCGTTTAAAAGATTAAGCGTTACAGACAGACGGCGGAAAGGGACTTTGTTTTATAATATGTATTGATGCCGAGTAAGAAAGATGCGTACCTAGATACGTAGTGATTTCATTGTGGAGAGGATTTCGAGAATAGAGCGAATAGAAAGAAAAGGTACAAAGTTTATTCCTATGTAACCTTTAATATGCCCACGTGGACTTAGCCAAGAACAGATTGAGACAGGGGAGTTAAAGAGTGGCTAAGTAATCCTGGCTAACAAGAATCTAAGTTCACAAGGTTAGTTAAAATAGATCCACAGCTCGTAATTTATTTAAAAAGTGCAATAAAATTTTGGGAACAAGATTTCACAATTAGCTTCTATCTAGCTATCTATATCTATACTTATAATAAAGCAATAAGGGTGAAAAAGTCTGTACAATGAAGATAATAAAAAAAAGTCTAGGGTACTTAAAATAAGCTACTGAACAAGTTTTTTTTTTAATCTTGTCTGTCTGTTTGTTTGTCTGTTAGTTCGCGCATCACGTAAAAACTACTGGACCGATACGCAATACAGCTTATGTTGTACATTGTATACCTACTGATAGTCAAAAATATCATTAGCTAATTGTTCTATATCTTCTATTGAAAATAAAACATATGCTTACGATAAGTTATAGATATAGGAGCTCTTTACACTTTTAATAAGATGAACCTCCGATTCCTCTTCGGTTTACTACTCAATGTAAGCATAATAAACCCTTTATTATCTCGTAAAGAACAATACGAATTTTGTGAAATACCTTCAATATTGACATGTCGACAGTGTGGCCGGGTGAGAGGATATTTTATTGAATCTCCCCAAACCACAGAATAAATAATAGTACAGTAACCCACGTAGTTACATGCTCCCGTTCTCTGATGAAACATGCAGCTTGCTGTGTATCATAGGTTAGTCCAAGGATTAAATAAAAATATAAGTTCAAAAACTAAAACCCGACTACGGTCCTATTGGACTAATAAAAATATAAGTTCTAAAACTAAAACCCGACTACGGACCTATTGGACTAATAAAAATATAAGTTCAAAAACTAAAACCCGACTACGGACCTATTGGACTAATAAGAATATAAGTTCAAAAAGTAAAACCCGACTACGGTCCTATTGGACTAATAAAAATATAAGTTCAAAAACTAAAACCCGACTACGGACCTATTGGACTAATATAAAATATAAGTTCAAAAACTAAAACCCGACTACGGTTCTATTGGACTAATAAAAATATAAGTTCAAAAACTAAAACCCGACTACGGTCCTATTGGACTAATAAAAATATAAGTTCAAAAACTAAAACCCGACTACGGACCTATTGGACTAATATAAAATATAAGTTCAAAAACTAAAACCCTACTACGGTCCTAGTGGACAAATAAAAATATAAGTTCAAAAACTAAAACCCGACTACGGACCTATTGGACTAATAAAAATATAAGTTCAAAAACTAAAACCCGACTACGGACCTATTGGACTAATAAAAATATAAGTTCAAAAACTAAAACCCGACTACGGTCATATTGGACTAATAAAAATATAAGTTCAAAAACTAAAACCCGTCTACGGACCTATTGGACTAATAAAAATATAAGTTCAAAAACTAAAACCCTACTACGGTCCCAGTGGACTAATAAAAATATAAGTTCAAAAACTAAAACCCGACTACGGTCCTATTGGACTAATAAAAATATAAGTTCAAAAATTAAAACCCGACTACGGTCCTATTGGACTAATAAAAATATAAGTTCAAAAACTAAAACCCGACTACGGACCTATTGGACTAATAAAAATATAAGTTCAAAAACTAAAACCCTACTACGGTCCCAGTGGACTAATAAAAATATAAGTTCAAAAACTAAAACCCGACTACGGTCCTATAGGACTAATAAAAATATAAGTTCAAAAACTAAAACCCAACTACGGACCTATTGGACTAATAAAAATATAAGTTCAAAAACTAAAACCCTACTACGGTCCCAGTGGACTAATAAAAATATAAGTTCAAAAACTAAAACCCGACTACGGTCCTATTGGACTAATAAAAATATAAGTTCAAAAACTAAAACCCGACTACGGTCCTATTGGACAAATAAAAAATATAAGTTCTGAAACATAAAACCCGACTACGGTCTTATTGTACTAAAAAGTCACAACAAGAAAAATCAAACATTTTAGAAATTTAAAACTATAGATCCGGGGAGTGCTCTTTACCTAATTAGTTAAATGTATATCGCACTCCTTCAAATGCGTTTGAATATTCTTGTTTGTGACTTTAAGACCGTAGTCGGGTTTTAGTTTTTAAACTTAAATTTTTATCTAAATTATTTTGAGGTTATGATATATATTTTCGAAATGTGCTATTTAAGCCCTTTAATTTAATGACAAACACGGCATAATAGAAAAATATTTATTTTTAGTTCACCTCTTTATGTCCTCTAGAGGGCGCCATATTCAATTTAATGTGACGTCACATATCCTATAACCAGCGGACAATGATGACGCTACCAACGATTACTCATTTGTCAAATTATGATGAGTAGTTTAGAAGTTATGAGGGAACAGCTGAACATACATACATACCCACCCACATACATACATACCGGTTAAAATCATAACCCTCCTTTTTGCTTCGCCGTAGTCGTGTAAAAAAAGGAGGAGACTACACCGCCAATTCGAAAGTGAAGCACCCAAGTTTTTTTTATTTTTTTTATTACGTACTAGGCTATCGTTTGACCACGATCTCACCTGATGGAATGCGATGATGTGGTCGAAGGTGTAGCACGCTTGCCTAGTAGATACCTATTCACTCTTGACTTGAACACACCGGGGTTATAATTTACCGGAAACACTGACGAGGGCAAGTTATGCTGATCCGCTCGTACGCACAAGCCTCACGCACACACTTACACTATGTTATGCCGATCGGCCGCCACATCGCGGAAAGATCTTGATAGTCCTGGACATTCTGTCAAGTTCTCACGGAAAAATTAAATCAATGCAGTCTTTTGTGATGAAATTGTGTATGAACCACGTAACACTACAAATTATCCACTCACGATATACGCAGCTTCATTTTTAATGTAAAACATCTAATGGTGCGGTACGGGAGTAAGGCCGACTCCTGGCATGGCGATCGATCGCCATGCCAGGCGTGGCGACGCGCCGCTATTGGCTCGTCGGCTCTTTCCGCCTCAGTTCGGCGATATTCGATGTTTCACATCTGCCAGGCATCCCGCGACGGCAATTTTTTTTTGTATGCTTCACTCTTGAATTGTTATACTGAGATTGTTACTTACTAACTACTGCATATTTATTTTAAAACAAAGATCCTAAGTTCTCAATTTAGATAACCATATGCAGATTATTAGGAGACGGTATTCGTAAATGTTTTCTACATATACTTACGAATCTTATAACACTTGGCAACCTCGGAAGTTGACCCATTTCGTGAGGGCGGCGGTCTTCCGTGCAAGGAGAAGGATGGGGCAGCGGGGGACTCCAAGTCACTTCAGTCACTTCTATCCATAAAATGACTCGTCATAGTCGTCATAGTTAATTAATCTGATTGCTTAAACTAGAGTAAGTCTTACCTACCACTTATTTGTCCAAACTGTTTTTTTTAATTTTTTTATTCGTCTTCCGTTAGGTAGAGAACCTATTAAAATAAACTTGTCGGCCAGTAGTAAAATATGTATACCTACAGTTATTCAAAACTTTAACAACTCCTATACTTTGATTAATTAAAACTAGTAATACTCAATATTCAATACTCAATACTCATTTATTCATAAACTAGGTTTATACATCAATCTTTATTTTTTATCGGAGTAGAATAATAATAAAATAGGTGCATGTACATTATGTATACAAGGTATACAACGACACTCACTTTATGAAATGATTATTTCATAAAAAGATGTCAACGATTAAAAAATGACAAATATTGTGTAATCGTAAAACAAATATAATTATGTATTTAAATAAAAATAGAACCAAAAAACGTATTTGTACCCCTGGTGGGACTCGAACCCACAATCCCCGGCTTAGGAGGCCGATGCCTTATCCATTAGGCCACAGGGGCTCGTTGGACGGGGTTGAAATTACTACATCTACTTCATTGCATCAACAAAAATATCGTAAGTGAATGCACTATGTGTACCTACGTATTCTGTGAACTGTGGCGAAGGTAGGGAAAATCAATATAAAAGTAAATACCATAATATACCCATTTCACTGAAAATATAAAAAAAACAATTTATTTGTGTAGTAAAAAATGCCAATTTTCCTTCAAAAATACTGATTGCACAGTAAAACACTTACCTCAAAATATTATTATCTAAGCGACGATTTAATCCATATTTAAGTTCGTGACACATCGCCATTTATCAAAAAGCGCAGTATTTTTTTCTGAACGCATATCAAATGACCATTTTAAACTAAAATCATCATGTTCAACCTGACTAACCTACCTAGTTTTTTAGGTACAAATCAAACATAGCAAATGAACTTGAAAATTTGGTGTGCAATCAGTATTTTAAATATGAAAAACATATTTTATGCAAATGAAAGTCAATTTGTTGTGCAACTAGTATATTTGATATGAAAATCATATTTTTGTTGTAACAGTTATTTAATTGATTATGTAATTATAAATTGATGGGTGATACGTTTTCTGATGTGCAATTAATAATAATCCATATAAAAGGACATAATAATAATTATGACAACAAGAATGTTAAAAAAAATAAGGATTTCTCACGGCACCGCCAAACTCAACAGTGTAATGAAGCATAGCAATGGGGCTCTTTTTAATAATTTTCTTTATATATTTTCAGTTAGGCGTAGCAGGCACTATATTTATTTTGTGAGTTAGGTCAGAAGCTTGAACTTTTTAGGCTACAGAATAAACTATTCCAGTCCTTCCTACGAGATTCAGCCTCTACTGGTACGACCACACCTTTGCGATGTAGCGATATGGTTGCCTTGTGGTATGGGTGGTCAGAAAATTGTACGTCTAAAAAGTAAAAAGTACGAGCACAAAGTTAAGAATAGTACACATACGAGCTCCAATTTTAGAACACAACGCTTATCGCTATAGCAAAAAAAAGAAGTTATTTTAATTTATTACGAGTCGTTGAGATAGTTCATAGCCTCAGGCGTTACTTTGCGGAATTCCATATTTAAAATGAATGAAGAAAATATATGTTGCTTGCTTCCGCCAAACGGTCAAACAAACATAAGTTAATTTAAAAACATTTAAAAAAATAAAAAATGCAGTAGCCATTTCATGATGAAACTTAGAACGGGCTAGCACAATTAAATGCGTATACGACATTTCGTGTCTATGTCTATGTGTTCGTCATTTAGTTCCT
The DNA here is from genome assembly GCA_946251855.1 of Alsophila aescularia. Classification (NCBI taxonomy): domain Eukaryota; kingdom Metazoa; phylum Arthropoda; class Insecta; order Lepidoptera; family Geometridae; genus Alsophila; species Alsophila aescularia. The sequence continues at coordinate 46,057,142 of OX276378.1, forward strand.
TAATCAGGAGCCAACCCGGAGTGTAGCAACCATGTCATGGTAAAACTTCAAACCGGCTATCATAATAAAATGCGTACACAAAATTTCGTGACAGCGCTGTTGACCGTTGAAGAGTTCCTTTATCTGGAGTAGTTCCTGGATGTCGATTCAGGTCATGCTTACCATAAAAATGTATTGTCATAGGAACTGAACTAATAAAAATTCAACTCCGTAGAATAAGAAAGAGGAAGTGGTTCTTATTCATCTTGCAAGATTTGACCTAAACAAACATATTATATACAAACATTGCAAGTTAAATAAAAGCAAACGTTTTTTTTTCTTAATTTAAACATTTTGAGTAGGGTTTCATATTATATTCGGTAGGAAGTAAAATACTTTATTTTAATTTGGATAAGATGGTTACGAGCATGAGTATACATACATACTCGTAGCATGGGTTGTTTATATATTTTATTTTATTTAAATTTTTCCGTGTATCATTTGTTTGACTTACAGTTTTTTTTTAATTATGAGTCAGCTTACTAATATCATTTGCACTTAGAGGTCCACATACACAAAAAAATACATAAATGAGAACCTCCTCATTTTGAAGTCGGTTAAAAGGTTATACCTATACTTCGAGATTCCCGAGGCCAATTTACATGTTTTATTTAATATTTTTATTAAAACGAGGTACTCTCCAGATGGTCGGAGTCAAATAGCATGAATTATATTGGTTCAGCAGTTTTATGTCTCTTTATTTTTTGTTGAAGCTGTAGTAATTAATAACAAAATTATATTGATTGTAAGTATTATATGTTTGTTTTTTGTATAAAAAGTTATATAATATATAATTATTTCAAAAATGCTAACTTCGTGTAGTCTGTCGTCAAAACAACATTTATATTTTTATTTACACTATTGTAAAAAATACCAAAATAAAACAAACAGAAATAAGAAAAACAAAACTAAAACTTCGAAAAAACTATGCAATTATTTTTATTGTGATTTCTTTGAGACCTTTGAAACTAAAAATGTAAATCGAGAATACTTATTTAAACAAATTGTTCAAAATAATTAGTACCATAAAAAAACAAAATGATAATAATATGGAATAAATTTATAATAAAACAAAATAACTTACATAAAAAATCCACATCACAAAATTCCTTATGCAAAAAAAGCCGCCCGAACAGGGACTTGAACCCTGGACCCTTGGATTAAAAGTCCAATGCTCTACCGACTGAGCTATCCGGGCTTATAACACACTTGGCGAAATTACGTAATATTTTCTGAGTGTCGCTTACTATCTTTTTGATGTCGCCATTTTTTTACTACCATATTTTCTTCTTTCATCAGCTACGAATAAATTCGTAGCATAAAACTGATAAAAATATGCTGAAACAAGGAGTTGGTACGTAGTTAACAATTTATTTAATTTACATTTGGCAATACCAATTATTATGTATTGCCGGTACGATACGATTATTATGTAGAATACTAGCGACTCGCCCAGGCTATACACGGGTAGCTAAGGGTCTATTTAAATAGTTATGTGAAAAGTTTTATTGACCACACACTGCCCGCCCGCACCCGTGTCTGTAGTACAATTTACACCACAGAATAAACTTGGTACCTATGTACAGGCTATGCAGAATACATTGAAATTTTCATCTTTTGATTCCTATAACTTTCTAACAACTTGTACCTACATTAAAGTATGCTGTAAAAGGCAAAATTGATTAACATGGAATGAGAAAGATTACTGTGACATCTAATTTCATAATGACGCTAATTCTGTTGAGCAACTCACTAAACTAAACTAAGCTAAAGCTAAATTTAATTTATTTTAGTGATTCCTAAAATTTTATCAGTTGTTGATTTCCACTAAACTAACACATCATTGTGACAGGACTAGTTTCATTTTGACAAGGACTAAATTTAATCGCTAGTGTTGCCCACGTTTAAATAATGAATGAATTTAATCATAAATTGTTGTTTATTATCTGTGTTAGTGAGACGTTTGTATAGTTTTTTTCATAAGCCGCTAAGCGCATGTGCGATGGTATGTTTCGAACAGTGTGGGAGTTTTGAAATGAAATGACAATAAAATCACTCCGAAACATAGACCCCTATGGTATATACCAGGTTTTAAAAGTGGACCATCACGAAAAGGGCTATATCGTCTCGCCTTTATAACTGTGTAACTATATGAGCCCCAGAGATCGAATGTAGGTGTCATTTTTCTGGGTGGAACTGCAACTGTTATGGGCTGGGGCGTGACGCTTACCTTCAGGCGAGCGACTTGAACGTCTCGTCACAAAAACAAATAACAAAATAATTTTATTTAGCTCTCTGTTTTCAGCTTGATGATGTTATGTTAATATTTGTCAAAAGACAAAAATTAAACATTACGGGGGAGGCGGGACGCACAGGGAAAATCAGCGAAATTGATGTTTTTGTGATTTTTAATTCGGTATAACTCGCGATTTAGTAAGCATATTGATTCCGGTGTTTTGGTAAAGATCTCGTTGAGAAAAAAAAATATTCAATATGAAAAAGTTTGCAAAAAGTCTAACAATTTTTTAAAAAATGAGTTCTGTTTACAAAAGTGGCTATAGCACCCGGAAAGTCCGTACTAAAAAAAAGATTATACACATTTTTAACTCCAGCACAGAGCAACCGAGAGGTTTTCAGGACCGGAACAAATTGTACGTGGCGTTGACGTTTCACGACAAACGAACGGCCATGCGCCCCAACCCAGCCATCCGATTTTTCAAAGAAACATGTACATTTAAGAAACGGAAATCTGGTTATTTTTCGACGGTCACGCATGCGAATAAGGGCTGTTGAAAAGTTCTAGTTTAATATTCGGCGTGCGACATACGAATACATGTTTACTTAAACGGTCACGCGCATCTCGATCACATCAGCTTTCAAACAGAAAAACGCATCAAAATCGGTCCATTCGTTTGCGTGCTAAGATGCACAGACAGCCACACGGATACATACATACATACATACACACACACATACACACACACACACACACACACATACACACACACACACACACACACACACACACACACACCTAAACTTATAAACCCCCCCCCCCCTCCTCTCTGTTCAAGTTTGGAGGTAATAAACATTTTATAATAAAGCAGTGAGTAACAAAAGGCCTGTACAAAGAAGATAATAATAATAAATGGTCTAGTGGACTTTAAATAAGCGAATGAACTTTAAATAAACTATACTTAACACTTTTCAAAATCATGTCTGTCTTTTTGTCTGTTCGTGCATCACGTAAAAACTAGGTTTAGAATTAAAAAAGGTGTTGGTGTACTTGGTATTTCAATCCGGTGAATAGACGTCGAGCAATTGATAAAACATATTTGACGGATGAGTGTTGGTAATTTATACCATAGATGTACTTTTGGTCATAAAATAACGCATAGGCATAGAGAAATGAAAACCGCGGGTGTCCCGTTTTTTTACCGAACATTTTAGGTTTTTGTGATCTTTAATTCGGTATAACTCGCGGTTTGTACGCGGAGTAAACGTTTCAAGACAAACAAGCGGCCGTGCGCCCTGACACAGACCACGCTTTTTGTCTATGGTTTTCATTTCTCGCTGAGAGTTTTCGGCACGAGGGTTGTGTGGAGACACCGTTATACGTAAACTGACGTACAACAGAATAGAAAAATCCACTAAACTAAACTGAGAAATTAAAATCAATTCAGGTGTGTCAAACTAAAATTTAGTTTAGTGCATTGTTAACGGTTTGGAACAGCACTAAACTTAATTTTAGTGTAGTTTAGTCTAGTTCGTGCCAACCAAATCGGTACCAATGACTTACATTTTAGCACAAAGAGCTATAGAAAGTTGAGTGAAAAACAAATGATTTTTTGATTCAGAAAAACGTTTATTTTTTGCACACAGGTTTCGCGGACTTTGTGAGGACGGCTATTTATAAAATCTTTTATTTACCTTGCAAAGTTTGTTTGTATGTATGTATGTTTAGGTCAAATCTTGCGAGCGGAATTAGAACCACTTCCTCTTATCCTACGGAGTTGAATTTTTACATGTTGGTTCAGCTACAATGACAATGCATTTTTATGGTAAGTATGTAAGTTTATGGTAATCGACATCCAGAATTAGACACGAAATTTTGTGTTCGCATTTTATCATGATAGCCGGTTTCTAGTTTTACCATGACAGCAACCTACTGCACTCGGTGTTGGGTCCTGACTAAGGAACTAACTCCTCAACATTTAACAGCATAACCACATTTTTTGCATACGCATTTAATTATGATAGCGCATTCTTAGTTTAACCATGATATACTGTCTTATATTTCTATAATATGTAGTAGTTATGGTAGTGGTATACCCGTTCCGTCAGGACTTGGAAGATAAGTTGTTTATTTTTTAATGGTCTCTACTGCAGAGGTCTGCCAGCAGCTATCAGGTCAATAGGTATCAATTGACAATAGCGGCCGGCACCTAGAGCCACAATCAGCCTTTTCCAACGTTTTCCTGGAGCCAACGGGTTCGTGTTACACTCCCGCGCCTGTAATGAACTAATTAACTAAGGCAAGCGCAAGTAGGTAGTAATTTTTATTCACTATTCCTTTTTCCTTTGATGCAATTATGTACTAGAAACATACCAACGACCGGTTGGCCGATTGGTTAGTGACACTAACTACGAAATCAACCAACGGTCACGGGTTCGAATCCCGCTAGGTGCAATCATTTGTGTGATGAGCAGAAATGTTTGTTTCTGTGTCATGGATGTAATATTCGTAACTATGTACGTTTGTCCGTTGTCTAGTACCCATTTTACAGGGTATCATAGTTTGGAGCTAGGTAATTGGTGTAAATTGTCTCAAATAAATATATATACACACAGGCAAAATAATGTCAATATATATATATATATATATATATATATATAAATCTAAATAGTATATTAATTTATTTATTTTGTATAATGGTTATTCTATAATTCTATATATATTTCTAACATATATTCTATAATATGTATATATAAATTAAGATTTTACATTATTTTGTCTGTGAACTAACGACATTTTGTGAATAAGTGCGAGAATGATAACGCAATGTTATTTTATCGTTGCAATAAAATAATTTTGCTCGATATGGTAGAGTTAAATAAATTCATAGTTTGCATAGATCTAATTAAAAGTGGGAAAATCATGTACCAGCTCCTCGGGCGTGGACCGCACAAATTAGGCGCAACGCACACATTTAGCCTTCTTTGGCCTTAGTTACAATCGGAGTGGTGTTTATGTAGCACGTATTAGCAGTGACTGTTTTTCGCGCTACAGTCTCTATCTTTTTTGTTGATGCAAATGAAGTGCGACGCTAGGAATGTGGCTTTGTGGGTGTGTTTGCCTGTAGTCGTGTCTAGTCCAGGTTTTGTTTACGTGATAATAAAGCGTGCCGTATCTTTCCCTCATTAACTAAATAGATCTATACCTAATAGTTAGTCGAGTGTTGTAAAGATTCCTATGTTCTATGAATGTATTTCTGACGTCTGTTCATGTAAAACCACGAGTCAAGTATTTGAATGATTATTTTTTATTTGAATGAATCTATCTCCGTTGTGGTAAACATCAGAATAGTTTTTTTAGTAAAACCATTTGCTGTCGATTTTTGCCGCCAAGAATCAAATGATATATACCTAATATAATGATGTGCAAACACAAAACATGCACCAAACAGAGCTGTGCAAAATGAGAATAGCGCCTTTGAATGACGTCACTGCAGTCCACCCACAATACGCTTTATCCAGTAGCTGAAGAGTTCGAGTTACAGACCTGTAACGAAGTGATTAACTCGGTTAAGGCAAGAGAGAGCAAATTAAATTTACTTTCCTCCGCTTTTTTCTTTAGCGCAGATATCTTGCTGCGCTGGACTTAACCTTTTTGCGAATCGCCTCTGTGAAATGCGAAACGCTTGTAGATGGGAGTAGGCAGGCGGGATCTAATATGTGGGAACTAAATTAAATGTTTTGACGGTAGCTAAGTGAAGAAATTTATTCTCTTGGAGAATTGTTTTTTTTAATATATGTTTATTGAAAGTTAGGCATAATGATCCTGCACTAAGTATTTATGCTAAGACATGTGTTTAAATGATATCTAATGTTAATGCATGTACCTAGTTGTAGGTAGTAAGATACTTATTACGTTAAGTTATTATCAATTAAGTAAATAAAATCGCAAGAAATATATTGTTACGCAAAACGAAAATATTTCAAAAACAATTTATTTCAAGATAAACAAGCCCTTCTAGCAATTTCAAAAGGGTCTCAGTCTCAACAACTGTGAAACCAATTAAAGTATTTTTCCAAGTTACGTACTTATCAATAGGTATTGTTTCGCAGAAGTTATTTTAATACCTAGAAAATATTTCCACTTTTTTCCTGTTGGAAAATTCAAATAGAAACCTGTCAAAAAGGGTTGGTCTAAGTACTGTAATTTTAAGGTTTGAAAAAACGATATTGTTTTTTTTCCCCTCATTAAAAGCAACACAACTCGTACCTCTTTTTATAGAAGTTTGTAACTTTGCCAGTCACAAGCCTTGACGAAAGAGGAATGAAGCCGAGCAAGTGCTTATCGAATTTGTTTTGGGTTCCGCCCGTGCCTTCTTTTTTAACCCATGGGTTGTCCACAGATTGTATTAAGAACATAAAAGAAAAGGATTAATAAATCAATTATCAATTATCTAGTATACGTCTGACATTCATTTTTCATGGCGATGTGATAGTGGGGTAGATCTTCGAAGAGAAGAGGTGGTCTTTGTGTTTAACTTTTTTAAGGCGAGGATGTGCTACAAATAACATAAGTCAAGTTTTAGAAGGGTCATGTGACCCTGTGTTTCATTTATATTTTTTCAACATTTTGGTATGTTTCTACAAAACATTGAAGTTAAATAAATATATTTAAAAAAAAAAGAAGTTTTTCTAAGAATGTTCATCAACAGATTTTAACAAAAATAAACATTATTTAGGATATAAAAGTTAATAATATGTTTTTAGAAGGTCTTAAATTTTGTTAGGATTTTATGTTTCTTACTTAAATTTCGTTTTAGGGTACGAAAAGTAATAATTATATTAATTTTATCAAAAGTTTTACAATAATCAAATCCCAGCTATTTGCATTTTGTACATATAGACTACGTTTTATTACGTTTGAGATACATATTTACCCTATTCGACTTTTGCGTATGTTGTACTCTAAACTACAACTGATCAATCTGTGGTATTTGGAGGGCAGAGGGGGTTCAAAACCTTCAGGTTCTGAGAAGTTACAACATATAATATATAGTTAGTTGGGTTGTTTTCTTATAAATATTTTGCAGTTTTTATTAACACATCTTTTAATTTTGTTGGTTGCCTAGAACCTCTCTCTCTCACGCATTGTTTGGTTGACTGGTAGATAATGCTTTTAGTATTAAGTCCGCCATTTGTACTCGTACTATTTAATTGTGCAGTAAAATATAAATAAATAAATAAGTTACACAGTGGACGCCTGAAGATGGACGACGCCGCCGAGGCCGGCCCAGAAAGAGGTGGCGAGATGACCTAGACGCCTACCAAGAGGGCTGGTACGAGGCGGCTCAGGAAAGAGAATCTTGGAAGGATATGGGGGAGACCTTTGCCCAGCAGTGGGACAGTATAGGTCAGAAAAAAAAAGAAAGTTCAACAGGGTACGACTGCAGGACAAAAAACTGTACACAAAACAAAATGAGCAGGGTCAAATTGACCCCTCCTCAGCCTCGCCGAGTCAAAATATACTGCAATGTTTGCTGCAGCAGTAGCTTACAGAATTTTGATATTAATTGATTCAGGCAGAGTTTTAAATGCAGAGGGGTGGAGTAAATCAGCTTCAATCTGGTTGACACCCGTTTCGTCGCTGCTGGCAGTGGGAGGGACCGGCGACCTTTCGCCGACTCTATCGTAAATCGCTCGCCGGAAAACAATTCGGGCTTCAGGCAAGTATCTGAAATTCCAATTAAGGGAAGCTAGACCGGCTCGCAGGTCGACTGCACGCCGTCGATCACTCACTTGCACTTTTAATTAATTTATTTATCGAGTTCGCGATCGACGGCGCAACGCGCGCCGGCGCCCCGCCCCGCGCCCTGCTATATAAAGAGCGGAGCAGCGGCGACGTCCGTCAGTGTCGGCAGGGCGCCGAGGCCGCGGCCGGGAGGCTCGCCACCGCGCCGAAGGACGAGGGTTTGAATTTTTAAAAGTTGAATTGTAAGAGGGTAGAGTCGAGGGGATGCTTAGGGTTCGGTCGGTCGCGGCAGCGGCGGAGTCGGCCGGTGACCTTGAGGTGAGTGAGTGCACGCGCGGCGAGTCGATAGGCCTCGCGCCGCCCGCCCACGAACCACGCTCCTGCATTACAGCTGTTTTACTTGATAACCTGCCATGCCGTAGCTTATTATCCGTTTTTGTTTTATTTTATTTATTTTCATAGCATTTTATGTTATTAAGACCAAGTTAGAGTACATCAATTAGTGCGATCCGAGTGCAGTAGATGCTGATTTTAGTTGTTAACATTAAATTAACTTTTATTTATGTTGTATTAAGTATAATAGAAAATGCTTTTAATTTTTTACTACCCGCATTAAAGTTTTGTTTCAACCTGACACTTTTTTTTTATTTTCCTTCTGTAGTAAGTGTATGTTTAGTAATAATTAATTATTAGGGTCTGCGAAATTTAATGTGAAGTGGTGATTATAATAAATGACATGTTTTCTGTAAAAAAAAGCTGTACCAATATTTTATCGACTTCAACTTTCAATACGCCCGCCAACGAAATCTATCTACACGTCAATTTCAAAAATCATTCGGGTTCATTCCGTGACGTAGTCAACTGTGAAAAAAAAACACGCCCATCGATGCGGCACTCAACTACGATAACATTCATAATCCATAGCGAGCCCATGGGGCTTCCACCAATTGAGTTATGTTCGAAAAATTGGAAAATCCCTCATAAATCGGGCGCCGCACATCGGATAAGTCCGGAGGCATCGCACTTGGTCGGTGGCCAAAGTATAGACTCTCAGTAATTACTGTCTCAGGAGCGAGGGGTCTTAATTTGCTTAATTTACCCCGAACAGACTCCCGCGAGCTAAATCGCACAATTTAATGGGTTATTTGAATGATGCGCATTGTTATAAAACGTCTCGCGTCTGCTGCGAACGATTCCTTATTCGAGCTATTTATGCGGTGATTAACATAATAGTGCCTATCTCATCGCTAACTTGTTTATTACTCGGTGTGAGCAGAATATTAAGGGAAATACGCACAAATAAATAACTTTCAGGGAAAGTTATCACGACTTGTGCTCCAAACAAAGTAATATCATCAGGACAAATTAACTTACATATTTGAGGTTTCTTTTAACAACAGGGATGTTGACTAATGAAGCCAAATAATATAGCTAAGTAATGTAGCGTGACTTTAAATATAGTTATAATGAAGTTAAACATTTAAGGTTATTAGCTAAATATATATACATTATAGTTAATTTTTTCGTATAGGTGGTTTAAATGTCAAAACTACCTCCATGACACACGTGACAAATTATTTGAGGAAAATAGCTTGATTTTATTACCTGATGTGAGGATTTTCAATCTAAGAAAAGATTGGAAAATCTAACAATGAAGTGCGTAACATTATAAAGAAATACTCTAAAAGGCATTTCTTTTTCTTAAAATGACAACCAAAAATTACGTAGTATTTAACTATTCATTTTTCATCATATGTGTTAATGCAAGATATAAGCTATCCTGGTACCAAATTTCATCTAAATCTGTTAAGCCGATTGAGCGTAAAGGAGTCATACACACACACACACTTCTAAACATAGATGGCGCTAATCGGTTTTATGTATTTTTGTCGTTTTGTTCGGACTCGCAGTTCTAATGTATGGAGTTCTGCATCGCGCATACGAAGTTTTCCGCTCGATAAGAGACTATTCATTTCTAAAACACTAAGCCCCTGATTGGTTTGTTTACGACAGTGGCTACATTTCTCGGATTTATAATATTAGTGTGATTAGTGTGATACCCCGGATTGTGGGTCACAAACATCATCTAAATTGTGCAACCTTCTTCTAGATTCTATTATCCTCAGTTTCAAATTGTCTGAGTCAATGGAACAAGAAACAAAAGAAATGCAATAGTTCAAACTACATAGGCGCATACTACATCACTTTAAATAAGTTAAATCGTCATAGAACAAAAAAATATACTTTTATATTAAAACTAATCAAAATCTCAGTGCAAGTTACCGACGTCATTAGGCGTGAGTTATACCATAGTAACATATATGTGGTTATACGCTGGCAATAGTTTTTCAAACTCAAATAGCAACATTGTTGTAAAAAAATGTTTAGGTCTATGTAGAAAATACATACAAAATGTAAAGATATTTGCCCCGCACTGACATTATCCTTTATTTCAGAAGGTTTAGGGAACAGAATGTCTTTGATATTTTACACGAAATTGCAAAAGAGCTGTAGAGAATTTTACGCGAGTATCGATAAAACGTCCCTATTTAACCTTCCTTGCCTTTTGCGATAGCTTGGAATCCCTGAGATATCGGTAGTTATTATCCAAATGGTAGAAGACTTTAAACTACTATTGTGATTTTAGTAAGCCTGCTTAGCGAAAGAAAACTTTTTTTTTTCTAAAATATTAATAAAAAATAAGGAATAATTTGGGTTGCGGACGGGACCTGAGCCTGGTATAGTACGCACCTCGTACTTTTCCGGGTTCGTGTTCCGTCCGTCCCGTTCTGTAGTTTAATTGGGTAAGAGCATATGCCGCACAAAGGCATAGATGGTGCGGGTTTGAATCTCGTACGTAAGACGTCACTGCTAAAACAATAGTAGTTTCAGGTTTTCAATAATTTATTATCACTTTATATTGTTTTAAAATAGGTAATTTGAATAAAACAATCTATACGAGTAGAAGACTTGCTTGCTTGTCGTGAGGAGTGCTGTCCTCTGGTGTTAGATTTTGTCACGCCGAACGAGGACGTAAATGTGAACTAGTTTTCATAAGATCTGTATAAACAAGCCGCAAAGGTAGATTAGAAAACTAATCTAAAAAGCACGTTTTTTTATATACATTGTAAGCGAGTTGTGACCTACCCTGAAAGTTTCAGCCGGATAGCTAATCGAGAAGTGCTCGAAATTTGGGTTGCAAGATTCCAGGACAGACATACAAGAAAGTGACTTAATAAAAACGTGGTCAAATAATACATATCACAACATAAGCTATCTCATTATGTGTTCTCATAATGAGATAGCTTATGTTGTGTCTTCATTATGCCCGAAGAAAGTACTATTTATACATTTATGTAATTTGCACTTTTAATCTAAAGTCAGTTTTCCAAAGTACTGTCAACATAAATGACAGAAGAGTATTCTTGATACTTAACGCTCTTTGAAAGTAAAAGCATAGTATGAAACGCCAACAAAAAACTGCTGAATACATGATAAAGTATCCACTTAACAATAGCTGAAAGGCTTCAGGTCGTTCATAGTGTAGGTACCTGTATTTATTGGACAATTTAACTTAAGCCGTGGGCTTAATCTATTTTGGAATACAACACAAACACATTTGCCGAACCGTCGGAAGAGTAGGAAATACTTATACCTATAACTGTAATTATAGGTACTTGAAAAACTAGAAAATATAATTTAAATAAGTGACTACGTATAATGTTTTTCAAAAACCCATAAATTTATTTTTAAAACATGTAAAATTATTATAAAAAAACAAAAAACCCGTCTGCAAACAAAATTATTGAACACGAGCTGACCGCCCGCAATAATAATCACACTAATATTATAAATATGAAAGTTTGTATGTATGTAAGGGTGTGTGTGTGTGTGTGAGTATGTCTCTATGTGTGTATATGTGTTATGCGTGTGTGTGTGTGTATGTTTGTTACCTTTTCACGGATTTAGATTTAATTTGGTACGGGAGTAGCTTATACTCTGGATTAACACACATAGGCTACTTTCTATCCCGGAAAAATGCACGGTTCCTGAGGGACGCGGGTAAAACCACGGGGCGCAGCTAGTATTTAAATAAATTTAATGTTTATTTTTTACTAACATATTTTATTTTACTTCAATAGTTGTAATTGCAACATTAGACTATAGTATTTACATTAACTTGAATAATCTAAACCTGAAAATATTGTAAGAATCTTATAAGAAAATTGCTACGGTTTAGTTATAAGAATTATATATTTTTGAAATGGTCTTTTAAATACCTATACCTATATATTGATACCTCACTCGATAGGTTTTGGTAATTTTTTGTTCCGTCGGACATACAATATGGCAGCTGTGAGCCGCCATATTAGTTTTCTTGACACTTCATATATACTATATCACTCTCGTGATTAAGACAAATCCAATGATACCTCATTTATCAAAATCTATCCAACCGTTCAGCTTGTAGGACGCGCCTAAGAAACGTACAAACAAACAAACATTCATACAACCCAAACACATAACCCTCCTCAGTCGGGTAAAAGACATAATCATTATAGTTACGGCTGTTTCATACATTTTTTGTTTCCGAGTCATGGATGTTATAATGTTCGTATCTATGTATGTTTATCCGATAACTAGTACCTATAGTACAGGGTATCCTAGTTTGGGGCTAGTTAATTGGTGTGGAATTGTCCAGTTTTCATTCCAAAACAGTACTTATCACTTAAGTGTCGTATAGATTTGTGAACAGATAACATGTTCTTTCAAATAAAACTACAACAGTAATATCCATACCAATATATAAAAGTGAAATGTTGTCTGTTTGTTTGTTTGTTTGTTTGTTTGGGGAGCTTTCACGCGATAACGGCTGGACAGATTTTGATAAAATTTACAATGGAGATAGCTTATACCCTGGAATAAAACATAGGATACTTTTTATCCCGGAAAATTGTAAGTTTTCACGGGAAAAATGGAAAATGTTGATTACTGACTGTAAGGAACGGTTGCCATCACTGAATGGTCTGTGGTTGCCACGGAAACGAAATAACAAGTCTGTCAAAAAACATCAAGAGCATTGGTGCTATACCTACAATTGCATTGGTTTTTAATATCCTAGAAAATAATAGGATGCTATTTTTCGCGATAAACCGTAGTCCGCGCGTACGAAGTCGCGGGCGGGAAAACTAGTTTACTATATACTCGTAGGTGCAAAGAGCCAAAGTATTTTAACCCTGTTTTATATTCGCATGACGACGGTTTTGAAATATTTCTTGAGAGAATGTGTTTTGACACATTCTCTCACGGTACAACCCTTGTACAAAACATGTATATTATTTTATTCTAACAGGCCGTACAGACAAAGATAACGCTAAAATCCGTAGTTTCGTTACAGATAAAGTCAACACTCTATGCATGATTTAAAAACAAGACCCGACTGCTATTGGTCACGTTCACGTATTGTACAACATGTTTCAAATAAGATTTCTTTCTCTATTTTCTTTGATTCAATAAGACCATTCATATACAGATATTTAAAAACAGTCACTGATACCTACAAATTCTCTTCGATAATAGAAAAGCATTTTGAGATCCTATCGTCTCACCTCGTTCGAGCTGGAATATCTCTTCGTGTAAATGAATGATTTGCATAACTTTATAGACTCAGTGGATATTTAGCCTCAAGTCTTGCCAGAGATAAATCTAGCTCAGGTAAGCGATACACAAATAAAATAATGTTTGCGGATATGTAAGTTTTCCTCTGAAAACGTGTCTACATTTTGAATTACACGGTTTTAGAAGAAGCACTAAAATACGCCTTGCAGCGGTCCAACACTCACCGAATGTCCTGATACACCATCATCAGCATATATTTGTCCACGGTGCACCTGTCCTAATGCACGCCACTGAGCTCGGTCGTCAGCTCTCCTCATCAATTTTCTTCCAGTGGCTTCTTGCAGGTCGTCACTCCACATGGCCACTGGACGTTCTACACTACGTTTGCCTAAGCGTGGTCTCCACTCAAGAACTTGTCTACCCTATCTACCCCAACGGTTATTGGTTCTTCCTGATTTATACATTGACATTAATTGTCTGTGGAAAAGTGTCAATGGATTTATAAGAAAGCTCTCGGCCCAAACAAAACGGTAAACAACAGTGATTTGACACCATTTAGCAATTTTTTTATAGAAATTTTAACGCGGCCAGGACTTTTGGTCTTCGCTGAATAATTTAATAGGCCAGCTCTTGCTTATTGTCATTGTAATAAAATTGAGATAAGGAAAGAAAGCAGCCGACGCAATTAAAGGTAGAGGTTTCTTTTCTCCCTAATGTCCAATTTATTTGCCTCTTTGCTTCTAAGCGACGTTGGCGTTTTGGAATCATTTGAAACAATTTACTCACAATAGTCATCTGAGTTTTTTTTACATAAGTAAATGAGACTCTCTCACTAAAATAATAAAGTGCAATTAATAACATCAACACATTTTGTATATTTAAACCAATTATTTGGTTGAACCAAACTAATAATTGCATAAAATGAGGCGGTCAGCGCAAGAGTTGGTGTGTCATTTTGAGACACTATTGATTTCTATTGTGTCTCAAAATGATACACCACTTTAGCGCTGACCGCCTCAAATGAATAATGAATACATCAATTATTCTGCGGCAAAAAAAACTGTCTGAATTACACCAACGATAAATAAAAATGGAACATTGTTTTCTTTACAATGATTAAAATTTCCACAACGCTGCAATTTCATTTTGCTGTTTTGCTGATAGACTAATAAATGGTAGGAACGTTGTAACCACAAAAATAAATTTGATCACGAGCAATATAAAGTTTTGGTAACTCCACAGAAGTTACCTAAGTTACGAGTAGGTAGAAGTAGTAGAATAACAGTTTAGACATATTTCCTACGATGTATTTGCAGAAATAAAGCTTGATTATCATTCACAGAAAACAAGTTTTCCAAATTTCCCACGACATCACATTCAAATATCCTAAAAACCTAGACTTGTAATCGATTCAATTTGTTTTAGGTACAAAAAGCCAAATGCAAATGTTGGGGAATTCTTTCGGTGATTCGAAGCAAAGCGTAGCCAGTGCCGGCTCAATCAAAAATGTTTACCTTCACAGTGAGCTAGTTCAATATTTAGCCCCTACCTTTAGCTCTCATTACCTATTCACGTCACCGGGCGGAATGTTCCTAAATAGAATCGAGTTTTGCCATCACTGAATGCAGTAAACGTGACATTTAACCGTGAGTACGGATAAGTTTCTTGTTCTTTAACGTTATTGTTTTGCTTATTTGCGGACAAACCGCTTCTGCTGTAAACTAGCTACGCCCGTGGTTTCACCCGCGTTAACTTACTGTAATAATATTGCTAATTAAATTACAATTACATTTTATAACCAAGAATTTATCATCTAGCTACTTGAGAGTAAAACATAGCTATGATATGAATTCGGATACTACTAGAAACTACTGTTAGAAATAAGTGAGAGTGTCCTGCTTAAAGAAGCTGCACTGAGACTAGTTAATAAATTTACTGATTGGGAGACCTTTAAGACAGACTTAGATTCTCATAGAGACCTCAATGCTCCACTTAAGACACCGGAAGATTTGAAATCGGATATAGAACCTTTTACAGGGCTAATCCAACAAACAGTTTGGGAAAAAAACGAATGGTTTTTTTTAACTAAACTGAACTAACCTAAAATGGAGAAAAGAAGGCAAAGGGAAATGTGGCATTAATCTGGGCACCTAGATTAATGCCACATTTCCCTTTGCCTTCTTTTCTCCATTTTAGGTTAGTTCAGTTAGTTCAGTGAAGACAAAAGAAAGCTAAATAATGTAACTAAAAAAGCCATTATTTAACGATGACTCCACCAATAAGTATATTCAGTAACTGACCAGTGACCGCAGTACAGACTACTCCCTATGGAAGACTACTAAGAATTTAAAAAGGCCAATCACCCAAATTCCACCGACTGAAAGGAAAACGAGAAATGTGCAGTTAAAAATGAGAAAAAAGCTAAGAGGTTTGCAGAGCACCTAGAAACTATCTTTAAACCGAATGAGGGTGAAACTGATTAAGCCCTCACTTTGGTTAACAAGTTGCCACATGATATTGATGAATATATAATACTAGCCACACCGAGAGAAGTTTTAATAGAAATAAATTAAGTATTAGTCAGCGGAAATCACCATAGTATGATACCTCACAATATTTTTAAATATACATACAGAATGACTCGTAGTAGAGGCTGCAGCTACATTGAAACAGTCCGGTTCACCTGCAAATCCTTTGTTTTCGACCTAAAACGAGCACTGAAAACATTCCTATTTTGCAGCTTCTAGTCAGGTAGCTGTCGAATCAAAAAACGACGCCAGGTTAGGTACACACTCCGATTTCTGAGAACTATCTTTGCTGACCACTTGAGAATTGAAACCTCTGTCTGGATTTGGACTTGTTCTGAACTCTGACAATTAACTCATTACAAATAATACTAGTGGCTCTGTGAGCTGTAGACCTCGCGAGTACAAACTTTTTTGCAAACAATCTAGTGGTGCACAGTAGCGCCATCTAGTTACCTTAATGTAAAACTAACATTAATAACCATGGTGCTCCATCAATCCCTACCTAGTATGTAAAGGGCTGATTCCACTGGTAGAAACCTAAAAGTGAGCAATTTACTGCATTTTGAGGAGCTTTTCTGCTCATCACGCCGAAGATCTTCATCAGATCTTCACATTTTTTTTATGAGACCAGTTTAAAGTTACTACCTTTCAAGTAAAAAGAGAGCCATTAAAATCAGAGCTAATAAGGCGGAGATATTCAGTAGCCCCCTTTTTGCACTTTTTAGGGGGAAGTATTCCCCCAATCAAAAATCCCCGACGACTAACATATTCTAAAAATTTGTTTAACCCATATACCAAGTTTCGTCTAGATCGGTTAAGAAATGGGACCTGTAGAGGAGAACAAAGATTCGAACAGAGATCAGGACATACGAAAGCATGTTTGCCCAAGTTGAAACGGAGACGCTTCGCTCGCGTTTCGCGCTCGCTCTGTCAATTATGTAATAACCATTATCAATGTTTCGTACTATCTATCCTTAGATAATATTTTTACACCTGCCTGAACATTTTTATAAACTTCATTATTAAGCGTGAACAACAGACTGTTGCTCCGCTGAAAAAATAAAAACTTCCGTAAACAAGGTTGTTAATTAAGATATCAATAAATCTAGATGAGCGACTCCTTGCTAATTGCAGTTGCACAATGGAGTGTAGAATCAGACTGAACCGGCGACTCGATGCAGAATGCAAATTCACTGTTCTCGCTAACAACAGCACGGAAAAATGTTTACGTAGAACGCTTGACCGCTCTAATTGTTCTATTTAAACACCGGGAGCATAAAGGCAAAACGCTCGGTTTTGCGGATCAAATTACATTCATTCCCATCCCTTCTCGCGATAATTAAAAACACATTTTCATCGGCGCAATTTTCACGCTGTTTGTTTGATGAAACGGCATGGTCGTCTGCCGCTGGCAGCCGCGGCGAGTCGAGAGGACGTGGGGTTATTCTAGGATCACTCAATTTTCATTCGTGCTCTCGGTTAACAATGGTTTTATGAAAAGTATAGCATCGCATTACGTTTGTTATCCCCGAAAAACTGAATACTTTGTTATTTTACTGACTTACCTTTCCTTCAAAGCTTGTAGGTACCCGCAATCTTTGCCGCGGTTGTACTGAGTATTTTAAGAAGTAACAAATGTAGATTAAAATTTAATCTAAAAACCACGTTTTTTTAAATTACTTTGTCATCTAGTTGTGAGCTACCCTGAAAGTTTCAGCCGAATAGCTAATCGGGAAGGGCTCGAAAGGGGATAGAACCTTTATGGCACATCCACCAGCCGCCATTTTGTTTATTTTTTTAAGTTTCCGCGCTCTGTGTAAGTAGTATATATGGGTAAGGGACGCTTTTACAAACAAAAAATGACCAGTTATATGTTATCCTAAAGTGTCACGTTCCCGAAATATTTGGAGGTAAAAGTCGCCATATGAGAACAAATATAATGATTGAAAATGCAGTAATTACGTGTGTATACGCATTCCATTGTATGAATAGTTCCCAATAGTAGGTGATTTTACTATTTATTAGAAGACAGTATTAATATTTGCACGACAATTTAATTGCTTTTTTAATCATTATAATTGTTTTCATATGGCGATATTTACCTCTAATAATATTTCGGAAACGTGACACTTTAGGTTAATATATTACTTACTCGATATTGTTTGTTTGTATAAGTCCATATATACTACTTTCACAGTGCGCGGAAACTTTGAGAAAAAACGAAATGGCGGTCGGTGGATATGCCAGCTTCCATACAAAAATGTTCGAACTCCTTTGAGTTGCAAGATTCCACCCGGAACAACAGACAGACGGACAGAAAAACAAGAAAAAGTGATAAAATTACGAACCTGACAGCAGGCAAATGAAAAAAATAAACAAAACTGATATGATGATACATTTTAAAATATACTTCTACAATAAAAAAAAAATACATTCACAAAATAACGAACAAAATTATAAGCTAAATTCTGCAATGAGCTTGCATAAAAGGCACCCAAGGTTGGCTTGCGCGCAGTAAACCAATAGACGGTAATTGAATAAAAAAATTGCTATAGACCTAAAGGATGAACAACCAAATGCGTAATTATTGACAAGCTTGCGATACTTAATTCTAAGTTGTCTGGAAGAAATAGTTTTGAGCGATAAGACCGCCCATTATTGCACTTATTTAAACTGCATTATGTCAATTTGTTTTAATTCTGCTGTTTAATAAAGATGTTATCTATATTATGTAAACTCATGCTATAGTGTGCGAGACATAGACTGTACAGTATACTGTCCGTTAGAAGTTTAAGAACTGCCATGTCTTTCCTGTGGCGAGGGTTTCGGCTCGGGTCAGAATTCAGGCATATTTCAGAACGAGCGGAACGTCTGTGGACTCCGTGGAACGCTGCATTAGACCCACCGCTAAATAAGGCCTTGTTTGTGGAGTCGCACACAAAGCTCAATAGCAAGCTTTTTTGTTATTACATAATTTATTTAGGAGCCGTAGAGTTCTCCGTGTTAAGGCTACTATAGCTTTTTTTGTGGTCAAAAATAAAAAAGGGCTTAGAGCTGCAATTTTGACTCGTCTAGTTACACTAATGACTTAATTATCCTTCTAATAGTATAAAATAGAAAGTTACTCTCTCTGCCTGTCTCTTTGTTACCTTTATACGACTGCACTGAACTGATCTTGATGAAATTTGGTGTGGAAATGATTTGAACTCAAGGTTGTCATACCTGACTAAAAGATCACCGGTGACTATGAAGTCAGCATTTCGCAAAAGTAGTATTTTTGGATCCCATACCCTGTCTACCAACATTCTCAGCTTTGATCATAGCGTATGTCTGCGTTCCATTTCAAGCAGCAATATTTTTTTTCGGTAAATACCGGTTTTTACTTGTCATACGGAATTTTTCTATTGACAGTAAAACATAAATCTGCCATAGTATAAATGCTACAAATGTATTATCTGTGGTTTAAATCAGCAGTTTTTGTTGTCACATATATCAAATCTGTTTTCGTTTATTCGAATTCTTCGAAAATCGTTTCTAAGTTTTATTACGTGACATACGAGTACACATAAAATCTAACACCACTATAAATAATTTACTAAAGCAATTCGTAGTAGCGTATTCCTGATTTCTTTGCTATACACAAAACAAAGAAATATGTTAGGTTAGTAACAAAATGTGAAAAAACTCACCGAATAATTTCAAATCACGAATGGGAGCCACTCGTAATCGATATCATAGGTGCTCGTAGTATGAGTTTTTTTCTCACCCACTATGATTCAATAATACTACTTTTGAGATATAAATGACTATTAGCAATTTCGCTGATATTTAGCCACTCTACTAGTCTACACTCTTACTCTACTCTTTAGTACTAAATAGTCGCACCACTGGGAAGAAAACAGGATAATTTTTATCGCGATAAAGTGTGACTGACGAAATCGCGGGAAAAAGCTAGTAATCCCATAACATTCAGTACGTCTCACTAAAACTCCTTTTTTTAATGAAGTTATTAATTTTAGTAGCTACCTACGTCTATGTCTATACCTATGTCTATGCCTGACTCTCCTGCGAATTATATGAAACAGGTATAGTAGATGTAATAAAATTAATAGTTAAATAACAACACCATAATGACAGGCAGGCGTTTAACAAAACAGACGTGGAGCTAATTATAGAGCATAGTAATAAGTGTTAGTTACATTCTTATATGATAGCCTATAATCTGCTTCGGTAACAGCGTGCGTACATGTACGCTACACGATGAACTCGTGAATTGATTGCTAGTCAGCATTTGGACGATCAACTTGATCCGGATTTGGTCCAATCAAAACGCCGCCTGCTCGACATATTTACCTTCGTAAAATTGAGCAGAATCAATTTACACCAGCTCACTTAAAATCCGAACACATTCGGCTATATCCGGTGGCACAGCGAATATTTCCTGGTGTCTACCCTGCAGAGCAGGCTGCACTGACATCGCCACCTACGTTTCGGCACAATTTGAACATTTTGAACGCGACTTTTATTTCACCATAATTCTTTTTTCAATTTCTAACGTTGCCGTCGTCGTCGGCGGGATTGGTGCGTAAAACTCGCGTTAACATTGAAGCCGTTGCGGAACTTACGTAGCGGTTATTCTCGACTGTAACCAGTTTATGCCGGTTCAGAGTGTAAAGAGATAACGTTCTTTATGTCTGTAATCATTTTGTGTTACGGTGAACTTTGTCGCTCGAAAGTGTTATCGATCGTCCAAGCCTAAGCTTTTTCGTATTTTTATTTGTACTTTGTATCTTGTATCGTTCAACGTACGACTAACGCTTCGCGCCTTTTAGGCGCCGCGCCCACGCGCCACGCGCAGCCGGCCAGCTTTTATTCACTCCATACGGCACTATATGAATAAAGTCACGTGTGTTTAGTATTATCCTCAAATAAATATTATTATCCCATTAAAATCGAGAAGATATAAGGTTTTATGGAAACAGTTACGATCTGCGAGGAGCAGATTGCTTTTTTCAGATCCTAGCTTAAATTTTGATCAACGTCAGTATTTACTTTTTACAGCCGGTGCTTACTTTTTCCGTTTCCCTATTTCCATCAGGGTAACGCCGCGCGGCGCCCATGAATTGGCGCAGTGTGATTACAAATTTAAGCCGTCGCAGCTAATATGAATGACAACGGGTCGACCTACTCGACATTCATTTCCCCTGGCGCACCTCTCTTATAATAACTTACACGGCAACTTCGCCTTAAGGTACGAATATGTGCCTTCCTCCGTAACGCCTGTAACCCACGCTCGCGACTCTCACTAGTATTACCCGTTTTCCCGATGTGATAAGGCAAAATGGGAAGATTAAATTACTGAAAAGTTATTCCGGAGTCTGAGAAAACTCTGTAATAGTATCGCTGTAAGTTTCGCGATCATTTTGTTTTTTGCCTTTGAATGGAGTCAAATTACACGCGGTGTACAATTTTCAACAATATTCGCTGATTCATTCGGCGAGCTGCTAACAAATTTATGTATCTGATGAAGGTGTAGACTTTGGCGCCCTATAATCCAGATTCGACCCTTGAATGCGAGCGAACGAGCGGGTGGTCGAGGTTTTAGAGTGGCCCTTCAATCAGCCCTTCCTTGCGGGTGCGGGGGCACGGTGCGGCATGCGGGGTGGCGCGGCAGGGCACGAGGACCTTTGAGCTTCAGGCTCTTTGACACGAGCCACTGGCGCACTCTTCAAGTAATGATTCATTCTACTGATGACTGACGCGGCTAATGCGGCAGTTCCCCTTCGCGGTGTTTGTTTAAGGATTAAGGACCGGTCGCAGCAAATTTGATTATGCTGTCTCTCTTCCTTTTATTCACTTTATCGTGTCGAAAAATGCAACGCTGAGCTTTATACTCTTGTTTGCAGCCGGTATGGTTCCACCTGATATAGATTGGCACATGTTGTGATCAGCAGAAGTTACCGTAACATATCGGAACTCTTTGTAACGGAGGAGCAATAATCCCAGATCATTTCACAAACATTATTATCTGTCAAAATGAACATTATTTATATTTATATATATATATATATATATATATATACCTACTCTTTTTACAGTTCGTTATAATAGTTCTTGTATAATAATTATTCTGTGCCATAGATAAATTAATAATTCAAACAATACACTCTAAAACAAACATCAGTTGAAATACCTACTTATTTTACAAGCCAAAAGTTATTCGACCGTAATAGCCAACACTGATTAAAATTAGGTTGCATTGGCAAAATCATCCACCGTCGAAAAGTTTGGAGAATGACGTCAGTTTCATCAATATGTAGGCAGCGCTCGATTGTAGCTCAAACGCATCAGTGCGCGAACACAAAATACCATTGTTGCTGAAATACAACGTTATTAAAAGCGATACTGAAGATAGCCAAGCGCATTGTTTAAATCCTTGATCGATTTTCAAATATAATTTAAGCCGCCTTCAGCGGAGATCCATCGTTATTATATCCATTCAATTTATGCCTAATTCCTTCAGCGGTACAAACACACATGCATTTTAAGGTCGTTGTTTTATTAATAATGGAACTTACGAAAGTGGCATAATAAAACAGATGTTACGTGGATTTGTTCAAGAAAAGCTGGTGTTTATTTATTACATTCAGTCGCCTACTAAAACAAGAGCTTGTCCAATTACGCGCATGTTTTTCTTCAGTGTTACTTTTGACAAACTCCGGGGTAATCATTGTTTTAATCTACAAAAAATCCAATTAAAAGTTTTTATCTCTCTTGAAGCTTAGGCTCGGTTTGCAGCGGCAGCGGTGGAGCCTACGCTGGGATTTCATTCTGTCTCCATTTTTAATTTTAACATATACCGTTGACTTTGTGTTTGAAGGTTGGTAGTTAGAACTTTCCACATTCAAAATTCTAAACATTGTATCTAAAATTGAAGCATAATGCAGCTTAGCGCGGGAGGAATAACGTAATAATGGAAATCAAGTTGATTAATCTCACTCGCTATTATGTGTACGAGTTTTTCCTCTATTAAGGTTTCCCTTGCAATACAGTTGAGCTCTCATTTAAATATTTACTTCCGCAATATCAGTAAAGGAAAATTGTTTCAACTCGAGATATCGGGGGTTTGTATTTTTCAATAGTTATTCGTTGTTTCCCGTGTATAGGGGTGCCCGCGTGCGTCAATAGAATATAATGTATTCAGTAGATGTGAACTGACGAAGGAAGGTCGTTATCATGTCAAAGAAGCTATCGTATTACCGGACTCAAAAGACTGCGGTTTGTTTGATGTCAGTCATGGACGATAGATCCTACTCAATAAACTGTAATTCTATCTTGATATACTAAAAATTATAGGGTAATGTCGGTATTATGTTCGGTATTTTAGTTTAATGGCATGCTTCTGTTCATTTTATTTTTATATTGCTTAGCTTACCTTTCAGGTTGGTCTGAAATGGGTTTTTATATTTATTTCTTACTAGCTTTCTCGCCCACAACTTCATCAGGGCGGACTACTGTTTATCGCAAAAAAAAGCATCCTATGTTCTTCTAGGATATTAAATCCCCAATGCAAAAGTAGGTATACTACGAATAAATAATAAGTCAGGAACTCTAATTCAGAACAAATGTCACAATAAAAGTGCCCCTACTTCAAACCAAAACGACGTAAGATTCAAAGTACGAATCACTTCCGAGGTTACAAATAGACATGCTTGGTGATTGGTTTAAATTCAGAACGAAAGCAGGGATTGGTTCACGCGCGTAATGCAATGTCTGCTATGAAAGCTGAGTCATAGCGGCGTGGACGATGTTATGCAATAAGTGGACCGGACCAAGTCAGTAATAAAACAATATTACTGTACAATGTTTTTTTTTTTGGCTCACTTTTTACAATTCATTAAATTCTTTGTCCCCCGAAATATAATTAATTTATTAAGTTTTTGTCCAGAAGACATTAAAAGGGAATCTTTCTTCGCAATGTAGTGAAGACGGATTCTGAGAAATTTAAAACGGAATGTCCTCCTGTCAGCCTGTGAATTTAGAGCTGAGGTTCAAGTTCAGTAAATTATTTTTATATATTTCCATAAACTGTCAGGCGTTTGGGTTATTGTTGCAACGGCCGTGGTTGCGGATCACTCCAAAAACAACTCAATATGATCTTGGCTTAATATGGTTAAATAAATTTATATATTTGTAACTCTACTAGCCGTGCAAAAAGTAATTTAAAACTTGAAATACATATGAGGAGTCCTAGAAGTCCAGTTTGGGACTGAGTTTTGGTCACTGGTTTCAAAGAGTTAGTATATACTGTTACTCTTTGTCCATTTACTGTTCGAGTTTTTTTTTGACTGCACATTGATTTAGAGACCTTTAATATATTTTTCACTTTGATCCAAAACGTCATGTAGTTTTTCTTTTTCTACCACTGAAAAGGGGTGTTTAAACCCGTATTCGTTGGTCTTGAATTTAGTATGTCGAAAAGGTTGTTAAACGTTTCTAAAAAGCTAACAGTTGCATCTGTTTCTTGAAAATCAGGCATGTTTAACTGTTGCGAACCAAACTTAATCGCATCACTTTGACTTAAGGTTTGAATCGCTAGTTTCACGTTCATGATATTATTTCGGAAGTATAGATGCCGATTTGACAATTTATTCCCAAAATGCAATCCAACGATATCTTGAACATTTTTCAGTTTCTGCAAATGTGCCCACTCAATTTTTTTTTTGTTTTTATCTACGAGTGTATTTTTCCTCTAATGTGTTACGCACAAGTTTCACCATATGAAATGGATCTAATATTACAACTACTGGGTCTCCGGTAGATGGGTGGTCAAAAAACGATTTTGAATTGTTTGTGTCTTCAAAATTGCAACCCAACATCTTAGCCGTAGCGATGTTAGATGCACAGCCATCAAAGATCAAAGTAACTTTTGACTTTTTCCTTTTAAGGGCTAAACTATATCGTCCGAAAAATCATTCAATGCAGTATTTGCTGTAGTATCGCCAAATCCATTTTTCTTCAATTGGGATAAAATATTTTAAGTGAAATATTCTTCATAGTTAATCTTTTATTTGGGCGTTGTAGATTTCTGATCTGTGATAGTCGTTATACTGCCAAAATAGTTTTTTTCTTAGTTTTTGCTTTAAAATGTGTGTTTTAGGAGTATTCAGAGCAGATTCAATATCTGACGATTGTATATTTATCGGCGTAACGCATGATCCTCTTTCTTCAAAACTAAAGACTTCGGTTGAAATAAGACTATTTTTTAATTTTGTTTTTCTTGGTTCTTTTTCTTGGTTGGTAAGGTTATTTTCAGGAGAATAATATCAACACTGAATGTAATGACGGTGTTGAAGACAACACCGTCATTACATTCACTGTTGATATTATTCTCCTGAAAATAACCTTATTGAAGATCAGTTTCAAATCTATGAAAGACTCTCTAATTGAAATAGATACACATATACAGCTAAAATAAAAATTCCTATCAAACCTAAATATTAAGTGCAAAAAAAATAGTGAAATCTTACAAGTTTTTGTGCCTTATTCCTTAAGGGTTTTTATTATTGGTTTCTTGAGCAACTCAGGTAAATAAAACACTTCAAAATTTCCAGAAGGTGAATTTTCATTAGCCTGAAAAATTAAACGTGCTTTAATTCGATCAAACTATGAACTGTTTTTTTAATGCTATTGTTATTCCCATGAGTCGAAAAAGCCGAACCTATATTACATACCAACTGTAATCGTTCATTATTGTTTATTTGCTCATTTTGTTTAGTATTCTCCTAAATATGTTGACGTTTCTTAGGTATGAATCATCTGCGTGAAAAGAATAACAGCTTAATTTCAAAATTTCATCGAGTAGAAATTAAACTTTAGTTCAAAAATTGACTTACTTCATTTTGCATAGTATTGACCATCTCGGTTTGATAACGTATTTGAACATCTATGAATATAATTATAATTTTGCAACTGTTTACTAGTGAAAAGTGATCCCTGGACATTTTAATCTTGTATGGCTCCTGCACCACTTCACAACACATGCTGGCATGATAATTCACAGCTGTAGTTCACAATGATAAAATTAAAACGTACGCGAAGATATGACGTGTGCTCGCTTGCATGAAAAATATACGACTGATGACGCGCTGGACACGACTTTTAAGCCCCACCTACTTGGGCACGACTTTTGTTGGGTCATTTTATTAACGCTGTTACGTTTCCTGACTTATTACTTATTCGTAGTAGGTATAGCACCAATTCTCTCAAAGATTTTGGACAGACTTGTTATTTCGTTTCCATGGCATCCGTTCCTTACAGCGATTACTCAATATTTTCCAGTTTTCCCGTGAAAACTTCCTTTTTCCGGGATAAAAGTATCCTATGTTTTATTATACGGCATAAGCTATCTTCATTCCAAATTTCATCAAAATCTGTCGAGCTAAACATACAAACAAACAAACATACCGACAACGTGTCACGTTTTTGTATTGGTATGGATTAATTTGTAATTATTTTTTTATTTGTAAAAAGTTATCATTAGTCGATACCACAAATTTTTAAAGCAATCTCATTATACAAGCAGTATTTCTTTTCATTATCAAAAGCTTGGTTGCGTTACGTTCTCGTACCGCATATCAAAGCATGAAATAACATTTCCTTAATACGTCTCGAATGGAGTCGGAGTTTATGTAAATTGTAATACACGCTCAGAATATTTCGTTTTTTGTAATGTGAAGCCAACTTTTTGAGGATTCGTTTGGTGTAGCATCAACGGGCAGTCTCCTATAAATATATCGTCATAAAGAATTAAGGCGCATACAATGTCTGTGAGACGCAAAACATTACGCGGGAGAAAAAAAAAATATTTTTAACTGTTGAAATATCAAGTTGGTAAATATAGAACACCAAAGGATTCAACTACTTTTTAGAACTATGTTCTTTTTAACTCACATTATTGATATGCAATCTTCCAGAATAAATATATAACTACGTTGAATCTTATTAGATATGATTTTAACCATCAAACATGTCAATGTCCTGAAAAGATAATGTAATAATTGTGTTCTTTGTAAGTATATACTCATACGAGTATGTAAAATGAAAAAACTGCTATAAAAAAACTCGATGTCTCCATAAAAGTCTCCATCTCTTATAAATATAGGACCTACAAAAAGAAAACAATGTTCCTCCAGATTACTCCTTAGAGATTTGATGAACAAGATTTATTTCGGACACAATAGGATTACATCAATTGAATTATTACTCGTTTATGGTAACTAAGTTGGACTGATCAAAATCGGATAGCCCCGATTACTACGGAATGGGACTTACATTTTAGAGCTGTCAAAGCCGGACAGATTGGAGCAGTCTGCAGAGGGGCAAAGCCAGGCTGAAAAACAACGGCTAATCCGCAACCCAGTCTAATAAACTGTACCCCAGTCCGGCCGCTCAAAACATGCATGAACAAACGAGATTTTTGTAATGAAAATACGGATCGTTTCCAACTCTGTTGGCACAAACTAGTCTATGTTTTAGTAAAACTAACATACCCATGGGTACCCATGGGTAGTGCACAAATTAATTTAAAAAAAAAACGCTTCGAATTGAGGAACATTTTTTGAAGTCGGTTGATTCTTGTCAAAAATATTACAACAGTATTATTCTGATGCCTATAGTAAGTACGGCGTACATGGCGTTTCCTAATCAGTGCTCTATAAAAAAAAAGAGGATAGTAAACGAGAATAAAAAAAAAAAACGTCTTGGTCAAGGATATATACAAAACTTAAAAATTATACTTAAGTTATTGTCCTATCCTACAAATATTATAAATACGAATATCTGTTGGTTTGTTACGTTTACATGCCTTAGCTACTCAACCGATTTTCATGAAATTTTGCACACATGTTGCCAGGGGTACAGAAAAAGACATGGGTAACCTTCATCCCGTTTTAGGAAAAAAATAGTCTTATTTTTTTTATGGGAATTGCCACTTGTGTGCCAAAAGTATCAATGTGACAGGTGACAAAGTGACAGGAGCAAGAGGCGTTAAAATGAAATATTCTATTTAATTAAATAAATTTTCAAAAATCATGCATAATAGCGTCCTAGCGACTAATATAATATCGATATATTATTTAGTTTAGGATAAACTGCATATCGAGATAAACTGATAACGCGCGGATGAAGTCGCGGAAAAATGCTACTACTAAATAATTATATTTCAGTACAAATAAAAACAATAACTTTGTTGTTACCTATTTTCAAACCCGTATAAAATAAAAAGGGAATTACATGATTTGATTCCAAATTATATTTTTTTCCTGTAGATTAAGGATTATAAATATTCTGTGCTATATATTTAATCGATGTTATACTGCTTTTATCGATCGCTAAACATCGATCGCTAAACATTACCATACACGCGGGTGTGGGCGCTTACGCACATATTTCCGTTATTTAATGAAGGAAAAATGTAAGAAAAACTTCATTAATTTAATTAAAAACAAAAGGAAAACACATAAATATTATTGTAAATAAAGCTCTTAATTAACATGAGCGGTCAAAGTATTAATTTCACCATTAATTTTGAGTAATTGCTGCGCCGAAATTTCGGAATTAAGACTTAAATTGTATTTATGATTCTGTTTTTTTCCAAGCACATGTATCACAGCCCGGCGTTAATTGGCATAAACTCGGGAAGTATTATGATGTACGGTTATGGAAAAGCATAGGGCAGCGTTAATTATCTCTATTACACACAATTTTGATTTATATTGTTATAGCAGATATCTAGATTAATCTATCAATTTTTTTTAACGATAATCAGCACTAACGGCTACGTTAGCGAGATTTGTTGGTCATTGCAATACTTGAGACACAAATAGGAAGCATTTGTCTAGTAATTAACTTAAGAAACATACAAAAACTGTAATATATTAATAACTTACTTATTTTGTTACAGGTACGTATCCAAACTTCATTTCAATACAGCAACTTCCAGGTAGGTGCTTAAAATCATGCGACATAGTGATAAATCACCAAAAAATATACGTAAGTCTACGATTGTGGGTAGACTTACGTATATTTTTTAGTGATTTATAGTCATGTGTCGTCAATTGTTTAATTAAGTTAATGTCCACAATGAAGCAATTGAAGTAGCGTTATGTCGCACTGTCGCCACAGGCCGGTTGTCCACTTGACGGAAACGGAGCGTTCCCGGGTAGCACCAGATTTTCTTACAATCTGACGTACCCGCAGGATACTACCGAAAATACTTTATAAAGATCCCCTTCGCCCGCTGATAGATTGTTACAGGATGTTTCATATCGATTCGAACCCTATCATCGGACGTGAGAAATGTTCGGCTACTTTGCTATATGGAATCTTTTATTGAGATGCAAAATCGAGATTTTATTCGGCCAGAATTTTCCCTGCCGTAAAGGTTTTCCTGGACACGTGAATCGAATTCAGAATTCAGATGTACAACCTACGTATTATCAATGCATGGGAAACCAGATTTAGATCACTTTTTGTATTTTGCAATAACTTCTAGAAACCTTAGAGCAACGTACCTAAAATTAAAAATTCTTAATTTTAATAATTATGAAGTCTTAAATCTTAATCTACGTCATCAAAATAGTCTAAATGTACAAAGTCTTTTCTCTTCAATTAATCATCAAGCCGCATTATTGTTGCCACTATAGTTGTAGCACAAGCTCACATCATAATTCAGAACACACCAAGCAACATTTAATAAAGCGAAAAATCGCTAACACCTCCAAGCCAAGCCAAGTTCAGTAAGATGCTTACAAAGTTAGAAGCGAAGCACTAAGAGCGGTAAGAGGCTGTAAGAGGCGGCAATGCGTTAATCCGAGTCCAGAAATCGAAGGCGTGTTCTCCAGATCCGATCCGAATATAATATAAATAAGAATCACGTATGTAATAAGGCGGAGAGCGGCGCATTCCTCACACGTCCCGCGGCTTCCAGGGCTTAGCCGAAGTTGGGCCATTACCCGGGCGGCCGGCGAGATTTCAATCCGAGTGTGATGCTGTTTTCAACGTTTGTGAAATTTCAAGTTTTCACCAACAATTTTCCGATCGTAAGTTCATATTAGCGCTGTTTGGAGAATGCGAGAAAAGGACGCTTTTTAGTTTTGCTGTTTGAGTCAAATCTTAAATAATGCATCGCAAGCGTAAGTATTCTTACAAAACGATTAACATATTTCGTAACAAATTATCTAAATTACATTTGTACTTATTAAATTACCGAAGTACAAACAAAAAAATACATTAAGTAATATAACTTAATTAGCTTTTACTTTCAAATAACTTACTGTCGGGTCTTATTAGTTTCATCTTGCTCAAAGTCAACAAGTTCATACGTACTCATCAACATATCTACCTAGCGAGACTTTTGTAGAGTTCATAGACGGAGAAATTCAGTGAACCGAATAATACTTAGCCAAATGTGAAGCTACATGAAGCCGTATCCAGCAGCGTCCGTTTCGAGGCTATAGGAACAAAATAAAATAAGAAAACAGTATAAAGTACAACGCAGTTTTGACGCCGGTTTCTCAACGGCTATTCAGATCTATACATATTTGTTCAGTTTGACTGGGTTGCTGAAAGAACTATTACGATAAAATTAGCTAAAGATCGATGTCAAATTAACTGTGAAAATAAATTTGAGCCATGGCAACCTCTACGTTTCTTTCATTTAGATTCACTCGGGGTTTCCTCTTTAAAGTCAAATTAATGTCATGTTGCCCGAAAACGGCAATGAAAAAACTATTTGAACTAGAAGAAGATGCAAATAAAGTTCTAACTACTTACAATTTCTTCCTGTTAAATACTGCTTTATTATGGCATCAAATTCCAGAGGGTAAAACTACACGGAACGCAAGAAGTGTTCACTTCAGAGCATAATAGAAATAGATACGTCAGTAACTTGAGCGTTTTTATCATTATTATACAAGAAAATGCATTTCTCTTACCTATGTTTTTTAGATATAATGCTATAATTGAAAACAAAGCGACAAATGCAGTAAGCATTATAAAAAAAATGCTTGTCAGAAAATAACAGACTTTTTTAAGCTTCATCAGAGGAACCACGAACACAAAAACAGTTACAAAGCGCATACTTGAACCTTAAAAGAATAACAAGAAAAATAGTAGCTGACGAAAACGAGAGGGAAAACATGTTCTAAAAAAATTAGTAATAAAATGTATATTATTTGCTTTAAAACGTTTTCCCAAATAGCTGATTGAGTAATGTTATTTATTATATTTCAAACACTTTATTTCACACCAAAAAAAATATATACACTTCAAATATAAAAAAGCAAAAACCTAAACCAACATAAACAATTAAACCTACACCTAAACAAAAAAACTAAACTAATAATCTAAAAATAATTGGTGTTCATGTGGCATGGTTCCAAGAACGCTAGCTGCATTTCCGCGTTGAATAGCAATAGCTATTCTCTGTGCGAGAAATGAGCCAGCCCTCTTGTCACCAGCGACGTCGATAACGCGGGGAGAAATTTGCTTAAAAAATTGTTTCGTACTGGGACCCCATGGACCAAATGTTTCAAAGCCAAGCGGCACAAATATATAGTCGCTTGAGAGCGATACATACTTGCGTCACTTGGCTTCTTCTGCGGGCTCCGCCGCGGCTCCGGCCCTCAAGACTGACCCGCTGAGACGAGAAGGGGCTAACGTATCAACACAAGTCGCGTCCCATACGAGAGCCCTTCCCCGCTCCCAGGGGATCAGCGTTAGGCCGTCCGGGCGCTTTTCATCATCACGCAACATCCCTACTGGTTCTAGTACAGAAGGTACGTTGATGGTGGCAAGCGCCCGTTTAATGATCTCATTGATTGAGCCATGGTGGGAAAACCTACCAGCACTTCGATGGCAAGAAAGTCCATGGAGTCCGTACCTGTCGACGTCGCTGCCACATGAACACCGATGACGTTCGACAATGGCAGCACCCAGACGGAGACCGGTGGTGATCCGGAAACTGTCATTGTCAAGCAGCGTTCCGACGTTCGCAGATGGAAGGGCGTGCAGCCACTGTCCCGATTCTTGTTCCGAGACTGAAAGAAGCCTTGCGCGGTCATTATAACTGGATAAATTTTGAGCCATATCTTTGGAAACTCTCTGCACCAATGAAAAATCCCAGAGTTTTTGACTGTTTGGTTCCACTGGGATATTTTCATTGGGGCAAAGAGACTCCCATGCTTCAATTGCATCGGCTGCACAGTGTATCTCGGCTGAAGGTGTTCTTAATATTTGCGTATACAGGCTTGACACACTGTGCACAGACGAAAGGAAAGCTGGAAGAGCTACACTAGAAATTTTTCCGAATAGAAGAGAATAGAAGAGAATCTGGTAGCATCGGAATAGAATTCCGATGCCACCAGATCTAATAGGTAAAGTAGCTTGAATCCATGAACTGTTCTCGAGGTTTAAATTTAGATTTTTTCTAAGACGTTTTTAAGGGTGGCATCCATGTTTTCCAAAATTTCCGTATGTTTCCAGATTGGGCAAGATCTTAGTATATATGTAAATTTTGGAACAAAAAGGCAGTATTTTAAAATGGTATAAGCGATATGACGATTTAGCAAGCCCAATCTGTTATGAAAGTATTTTGATATTTTACCTGTTTTATTTCTGTTTTTTTTTTTGTATAAAATTCCCATTCTTTCGGACTTTGTCAAGTTTAGACGAAAATTTCAATATATATACTTAATCTAAATCACAGCACAGGTACAAACTCTGGGTATATTTTAGGTCACAAAAGTAAATGTTGAAGAGGATAATCCAAATAAATCGCGGAAAAATAAAGCTAGTTGTCAAAAGACAATCGCCCATTCTCCACAGATTAGTTGACACACGTTTGACTGTAGCTTGAAATGGCATTTCAACTTAATCGCTCGTTCAGAAACCCAAATTTTGTGAGTTAGCATGAGATTGGCTTCCTTGATTTGATCATTCTGTCAACTGACTAGAGATTCAAATCAAAGTACTTAACAAGCGTTCGTGCAACCCGGTTTTAAGTTAACAAGGGATTAGACACATTGTCCACTAATTATTGATTTGAATAGCTGTTGAGAAACCGGGCGTTAGTATCTAAAACAAATGAAGACGAGCTAATTCAACTGATCACAATACAAACGAGGTGAGTTAATTTGCGTTATGGTAGTCTAGAGACTGAATAAAGCAACCTATTTCGTCACATATGTTAGGGCATTTCAATAGACACGCGCCTTAGTGTGCGTGAGAAGTGTCTCTGACCGCTTGTATGTAGAAACCTTCTGTTACTCGTACTGTAACCATGGGCTTTTATAGGGAAGAACCTGACCCAATTAGATTGTTTAATTAGAACGGAGCGGCACAAAACATAAGCGTATTTACCCTTTGTGTCGAATATTCGTGCCATGAGAGGCACTGGACTTTGGGGTAATTTACAAAGTACTGCATTAGATTAATGCTGCCGATAGCTAATGAAAAAGTTGTCATTTAAAAATTATGAAAAATATAAGCACAAAATAAATGTCGGTTTGATTAAATTCTTGCGATATTGTAATAACCAAAGCATCTAAGCAATACAAATTATGATATTGCACACACTTACAATAAATGTATATGAGATATATGACACGACAATCTGAGTGCTTCTAAGACTGACAGGACTTTATCTACAAAACGCCAACGAGCGGGAAAAATTGCAAAAATCTTTGGATTCTACTAGATAAGGAAGAGTTCTAATGAATAGGGCATGCCCTGGCATGATAATTTCAGCATAGATGTTTGAAAAGTGTAGTTATAAGTATGAAAGATTTCCAGCAACGACAGCAAGTTGAAAAATGGCACTAATTCATGCCTAAATTTACTGTAAAACAAATATGAATGAAGAAGATAACAATGAGATATTTAATATACCACTGTATAAAATCTGAATCGCAACAAAAACATGAAACCACTAACGTTGTGTAAACAGCAATCAGTGCAGTTTTAGTGGCACGTACACCGTCCGTGCACAGTTTATGTAAATCGTGTGCAGTAGCATCTCAATTGTAGGTTGTGAATTCGATTCGGTGGCTTGAACCATTGAGCTGTAAGTCTATGGAGACCTTGATGATTATGAACAGTTATTGTCTAAGTTTAAAAAATATGAATTAGCGTGACGGATTGTTGTCGGATTTCTCCAACTCTAATCCAAACCTCAATTTATTAATAATTTATTGATTCATTTCTCTTACATGTAACTTATAGAACTAGTCCAACACGTCACGTAAGAAGCTCCATATAGAAAACGCCCACCTTATTATGAAACATCAATTTCTGGGAGTCGAGAGAGTATTGTCATTTATCAGAGTAGGCAATTGCTCTGGCAGTAGAGGTGGTGGGGGGGGGGGGGGGGCTTGGCGCCTGCGCCGCATATGTGGTGCGACGGAACGCGCAGCCGCATCGCCTCAAGCACGGATGGGTTGCTAACCTTATTGTTGAGCAGTAAATAGTAATGCATGATGAGAAACACTTTGTGCCGTATCTCCAAGATATATAATCCGACCATGCCAGTTACAAAAAGTAACGGAAACATATAGGGTTAGTAACCGTTTTTAATAAATATATCTGGCAAACTTGCGCTGTATTCGTTTAACCATGAGCGAATACTTATTCTCTTGAGTCTCCCATATGCTCGAGTTGTACCATAATTTTCTTCAAACGTAGGCCGTATAAAGTGCAATCGGTGCATTAATGTTTTTAAAATTGTAAAAAGTACGCATTCTAAAACATAACATTCATAATAAATTTGATTTAATGCAGTCGTTAAGCCAGAAGCCCTCGGGCGGCCTGACAAACTGACAACAGAGACCAGCACTAACTCATACGATACGACAAGCAATCCATAAGTGGGTATGCAGTAAATACATTTTGAATTAAGAAGTATTCTCGATGAGATTCAGAAATCTATCAGTTAAAAACAACTTGGATGGACTTAATATAATAATGACTTATCAAGACGTTTTTCATTTGTAATCCTTTGAAATCTTTGACTATGTATCCTTCAGATTTAAAATAAAGTGAATTTTATGTGGCCTATAAGGCCGCCTGGTAGACAATCATCAGTGCAGATTTCATCTTACATGATGCTGTCAGTATGATTCTATGCAATGCTGGTCCAATATTGACCGTTTGTTCAACAAGGATTGCCCTAACTATTGAATTAAAAAAAATAACGATTGCATACTATAAGGATCATGTTTTTTTTAATGACAATATAGAGACGACTTTTCCATAGAACCATATAACCTAAATATAAGATGATCATGACATGTTTATTGAAAACCTGAAGGAGATTAAAGCTTAAACCAATAGAAATGTAATATCTTTTGTAACCCTACTGCTCTCTTAACTTTGTACATTAAAGCGATTAAAAAGTTAAAAGTAAATTATGAGCGTCCATGTTTTATTTCTTGCAGAAATATTATTTCGTAGATGTCCTACGCAGCGGAGCGTCACAATCGCTGCACCAACTTGGTTACTGGCGAGAAATATGGTCCGGGGTAATATTTTATAAGTTGGTTTATAACAGACGATGTCTGTCTGTACCCGTAAGTTATTGGAGTATTTACCTACATACGTACACAATGTAAGCTATGCTCATGCATGATGTAAAATATTAACAGGGATTTTTGTGAAAGGTAAAAGGTAAAGGTAAAGGTACATTCGGGAAACTCATGAAGACCAACAATTATTAAAAATCGTCTCATTTTGATGATTACGTACAACACGTTTTTAAATATCATTTAATTATAAATATATTTTATTCACGCTACGGTCGTAGAGGTGCTACACGCCTACGAAACCACGTAGCTATGCGTTTGTGAAACCTTTACATTTTTGATTATATAAATTTCCATCCAGTAGTCAATCTTATGTAACTATACAAATAATACTAATAAGAGAAATCATTTTTTCTAAGTACGTCATAGTTGTTCCATTTTTTCTGAATTTCTATGAAATGTATAATTGTGTATACGTACAGAAAATCCCCCATTACGGTTTTATTGTAGTAATAGCACTAAAGAAGATACTTAGACATAATATCAGCAAACCCAGACGTGTTCTAACTCGCAGGCGAAGTAATAGTGCAATAATTTGGAGTTTATTTGCGATCTGGCCATTAGCGAGTTAATTATTCAGTGTTGGACGAAGTTCCAGCG
Source organism: Alsophila aescularia (assembly GCA_946251855.1). Lineage (NCBI taxonomy): Eukaryota > Metazoa > Arthropoda > Insecta > Lepidoptera > Geometridae > Alsophila > Alsophila aescularia. The sequence goes on from OX276378.1 coordinate 46,093,549, forward strand.
TGCGCTGTGTGTGTGTGTGTGTGTGTGTGTGTGTGTGTGTGTGTGTGTGTGTGTGTGTGTTGATATTATATTTTTACCACTCATTAATTTTTGCTTGCACGCATAAAAATTAACGTAAGACTTTGCGATGTTCAATTATTTATAGAACACGGACAAAATTATTATCTATAGTTTCGTTACGCAGGTATTAAATTTTAATAGATTCAATCTCTTAACAATATAATACGAGTATGTTGTGTAGACTAGACCGTGAGATTAAAAAGACTCGAGGACCAAAGTAATTACATGCATAGGCTGCCAATATCGACAACTGTAATTGAAGTCTACACAGCCTGCTGGGTCTTCCAGGCGTCTTTACATAGTTGGACAGCAGCCACATTCATTTTAGTTAGCCATGAGTTACGCCTCTATAAAGTGTATACAAAATAGGAGGTCTATGGCGGCCTTGGTTCAAGAGATAACAGAGTTAATCTATACTCATACAACTGTTGGTAGCTACATTAAATTAAACAAATATTTATTATTATTTGATAAAATCAGCTCTTCTAATTCGGTCCATAAATTTCTTCATAATTTTAATCTATCTTATCTATCTATATAGATAAAAATGAATGTGTGTATTTCATACTTATGTACAAATTAAACCTTTTTATTATGTTTAGTTAAAAAAAACTTAGCAAAGCACAGAAATATGATGTTAGCATCTCCCTAAATGCTCTCATGAGGATATTTTCTTGGCAGCCACGGCCACTTACAACTCCTTGAAATGACACTTTAAATAACTGCTGAAAGCGGGAAATATGTTGTTGCAATAAACATGTTTTAAAATTCTGTTCAAACACAAAATTATTTTCAACAGAGAAAGAAATTGTAACTCGTCACGACTCGTCCTGCAAAAGTAGCATGTACCGACATGATCTAGCATGTACAAGGGTAACGAAATAAACTTTGTCATATCTCAATGAATATGATATAACGAGAATCTCCCCAGCGCTTTGAGTTAGTCAATTCTAACCAAATATAACCGAGTAAAATAGCAACACAAATTCAAAGGCATTTCGTGCATCGAGTTTGTAACATCGTCGGGTTTCACACTCTCTGTCGCCAGAGATAATAATTTATTTACATGTTAACTCGCTCGCAACTTAGATTGGACTTAAACGAGTAGCGCCACCGCCGAGTATTATGCTTAATGAAGTTAAACATGTCCCAAACAGAGAACTTCGGGCTAGACGCACCAAATAACAATGTAGCGCTACTGCTAATATTAGCATACTTCATACTTTTGTCTTTTGTTTGTGAAATGTAAAAAAAAACAATAAAAAGAGGTTCAGTCTGTGTCAGGTTTCAACATAAGGTTCTGATTATAACCATGCATTCCAATAACGAAAACTTATCATTATACAAAATCTTTAATAGCATAAAATTGTTTCGAGATTCTGAGTTGACGTAGGAACCACGCGTTAACTTGGTCGACTATGGCTCGTGATCTAATGTACTCAAGATAAATAGCCGTCCTGTCTAGAAATTTTCAGTTTGTTAAGAGCAGTGGTTCAGTAGAGGCGGACATGCAACTCACACAGAAAGGGCTCTTTGGAGTCGACTTCTTTCTTTTCTATTTCTTTTCTTCTGAAAATATACATAGATTTTTACTAAATTAATAACATCAATTAAATGTAAGCAAAAATTATTAGCTTTCGCATATTGAATTGTAAAATAAAATGCATCTAAGATTTATCACTTTTTATGTCGAGCAAGTTACCTTTTTATCTTTTTCTTTATGATTAATACATATCAAGTAGCGGTTACAACTTAGCCTAGTTGTATAATGTCTTAGAGATACGGATGGATAGGTAGATGGAGGGACATAACGAAACCTATAAACTATAAGAGTTGCTTGTTAAATAATCTCAAAGTCTAAATTCAAGACATTATTAACATGTATGAGTTCTATTTGTATGTTTACTGTCTGAGGTGAAGAAAAGTGAAAACCATATTCATATACAATAAACCCAAATCTCCTATTAATTTAGTTGGTTGTTTTTCGTATGAGGTAGTGCTGGCCTCTGGTGTCAGAGTTTTTCAGGTCGACTGAGGACCTCTGGACAAACTGATTAATTCAATCACTATAATCTAAAACAACTCTTCAAAATAGTGTAATTTTGTAGATACGAATCTATTGTATGAACACGTGGCACTCAATTTGTAAATGGCTAGTTTTAACGGTTGGTTTAATAGCTAGAGTTTGTAACCGCACCAGGCTAACTACATTAGAAGTTAGACGGGCAGCTAAAGGCCACCAGGAGACGGTTCCTATGAATTATTTGTAGTCGGGACGGAGGCCGGCACGCGACGCGCCGCCTGATACACTGATTATACGAATATGCGGACACTGACACAGGACATTGTTAGGCTTAACATCTTAATTTTAACTTTGTTGCCTTTCGAGTGACTGTATTTTCTTCTACGTTTCGTGTCATTGGTTTGGCTTTAATTGCGTTCAATATTAACCAAATACTTCAATTAAAACATATTTTTGGGGTGGATAAAATGGAGTGAAAGTGAAAGTCTTGGATTTAACACTAAGCTTTTTATTTCTAAGTTTGTCAATCCGTCTTAAGTTAGTTCCGTTCTGTCTTTTGAGTGAGATAATTATTCCACTGACGAAAAAACAAGAAACAGTAGAAATTTGTGTGCTTTGCTCTAGACAAATCAAAACTGCAGTAATGCTTCGGGGCAGCAGTTACAAATATAATACAGAAGCAACCTTCATCATGCAAAAAAGTGCTATATAAGCACGATGGTACACATATGGTAAAATGAGTCTTGTAAGGAGCAAATTTTGAGACTAGTCCCTGCTTATATATGTTGCAGTCGAGTAGCTTAATTAGCCGTTCAATTAACAGCCTAGACTTTTACTAAACGCCGCCGTTCAACTAGCGGCCTGAATGGTATTTAACCAACCTATCTAGACTTTTAGGCTCAATTCTATTAAACACAGTTGTTTGTTAATAAATAAATAAATTAATTAATTTGTTAATAGACGAATGTTTATAAACAGTTTCAATTTCAACTTAACAAACCTACCCCGTTTTATAGGCGCAATAGACGGCGCGGTTTAGTAAAAAGGCTAGGCTGTTAATCGAACAAATCTAATTAAGCTAGTTGACACACACACACACATATACATATATTATTTACCTTGACTTATTTTACAAAATATCTTAATTGCAGAGAAACAAAAGAAGATCCATTTATTAGAGAAAACACACGTAGAAGGATATTAAGGATGATTATATTCTCTGTTTACGTAAAGCCGAAAATAGTTGTTCGCTATCAGGTTGTTAAACTATTCAATAAATTACCGTTTAAGTTAAAAACAGTTTGCAGTAACTAACAATAATAAAAAAGTGACAATAAGAAAATAATAATAATATTTAAAAAAACAAATCTTTCTATTTTATTTCTGGCTACATAAACGAACAGGCAATTATAAACATTTTAGAGTAAGTTAGAATCTCATTTTATTTTTAATTTGTGCTTTTATATTTTATAAATATAATAATAAATAAGTTTTCGATTTATGTGGTGGTAATAAAATGGCGCATTTAATTATTTTTACCAGGTTTCCTTTTTACCTAAACTTTTCCATTTTATACTTTGCCAGAGCTCTATTAAAAGCGGCCCGTGTAACGGCTTAAAAGTAAAAATGCATTTCGCCCGGACATTATACTCCTAAATATTTAAATCGGTTAACAGAAAAAACACGTTCATTCAGAAGCTAGTACAACACTCGAAACATCGCGTTCATTAAACATTTAAAGAAAAAGGCGCCGGCTCAGTTACGCGCGTGGCCATAGCGTGTTTCGCGTATACTCTATTTGTTCACAAACACACCATATTTATACGACAAAAACTCGCACACTCAAATTCCAAAACTAACACAAACTAACATGGCTTAATAAAAAATTACGAGCCCCAAAAAGCATAAAAGTCGCAACGTTTAAACTTGGAACCAGTAAAACGCAGGATGAGCGCGGCCGTTCAGAAATCGCGAAGCAGAAAAGCGCTTTACTAAAATAAGTTTACCAAACAGTACTTTTAGTAAACTTAAAACTGGGTGTAAGGAGATTTCACAAATTCTGTTTGTACGGAAAATGCCTCATGAAAGTATAATCCCATGTTAATGTGTTTACCTTTAAACAATAATTACATACCTATATCATTTTACATTGTTAAATACAAAACAGTTCAAAGAATTGAAGATATTTTAACGATGCGCTTTCTTTTATTTTTAAGCGCTTTTACTGCCTAATCTATACAACTAATGAAGCAGTTGGACAACCCATATGTCATCTCAGGCTTACGGACAGCTCAAGTGTTCTAGCCTACTTAACAGGCTGCGGCAGGTGGCATTGCTTCGTTGAATTGTTATGCTAATTTGATTAGCCAAACAAGAAATAAGTTCAAAAACTAAAACCCGACTACGGTCGGGTAAACATTAGCCTATGACACTCTTGCGATAAAGACGAATCGACTGATACCTCGCTTGTCAAAATCAGACCAAATTTTTAGTTTGAACACGTAAACCTTCCTTTGCTTCGCCGCAGTTGGGTAAAAAAATAGACTATGACACTTTATATATGAAGACGAATCAATTGAAAACTAGCTTGTCAAAATGGGAACAAGTTTTTAGTTTGAAGACATAACCCTTCCTTTGCTCCGCCGTAGTCGAGTAATAAAAATTGCCTATGACACTATACCTGAAGTCGAATCGATTGATACATTGTTTGTCAAAATCGGACCAATAAGGGCGACGCTATGGTGGAACATCCACACCCAAAATACATATTACATACATACTAGACATACGTACGTAGACTGTTAAACTCATTACCCTTTGCTTCGCCGTAGTCGGGTAATCAGTAGTAGAATATCATGCGTTGCATCGACGAGTTAGATACGAGATAGATGCCCAGATACGAGTAGATGTTTGAAATAAACGATGAGCCAATGGTTCCAATGTCACAAATCAACATCAAATATGTAACCACTACTAGAATATACACTTACCGAGGTTCGCTTTTTACCCGAGTACGGCGTAGCAAGGGAAGGGTAATAATTTTAACAGTCTATGTATGTTCACATACCAAATGTGGATGTCACACCATGGCGTCGCCACTATTAGTCTTATTTTCACAAGCGAGGTATCAATCGATTCGTGTTAATCGCAAGATAGGCTAGTATTTACTCGACCGTAGTTGTGTTTTAGTTTTTGAAGTTATGTCTTGTTAATTCCTCTAAATACACTGTTTTACATAGTCTTTAGAAACACTATCAGAAGCTTATAGCGACGTAGAGTGGTGTTAACAAATACACCAGCTGTCCAAAACACCACCCCATATATCACGTCGGATATATGAATACCAAATATGTACATTGTTGCATGGTACCCCGCAGTCTAGCGGCTATATCACGGGCAACAACAATGGACATACTAGAAACTATAGTGTTTAGGCTACAACAGAAACAATACAAATATGTACATTGTTGCATGGTACCCCGCAGTCTAGTGGCTGTATCACGGGCAACAACAATGGACATACTAGAAACTATAGTGTTTAGGCTACAACAGAAACTATACAAATATGTACATTGTTGCATGGTACCCCGCAGTCTAGCGGCTATATCACGGGCAACAACAATGGACATACTAGAAACTATAGTGTTTAGGCTACAACAGAAACTATATAAATATGTACATTGTTGCATGGTACCCCGCAGTCTAGCGGCTGTATCACGGGCAACAACAATGGACATACTAGAAACTATAGTGTTTAGGCTACAACAGAAACAATACAAATATGTACATTGTTGCATGGTACCCCGCAGTCTAGCGGCTGTATCACGGGCAACAACAATGGACATACTAGAAACTATAGTGTTTAGGCTACAACAGAAACTATACAAATATGTACATTGTTGCATGGTACCCCGCAGTCTAGCGGCTATATCACGGGCAACAACAATGGACATACTAGAAACTATAGTGTTTAGGCTACAACAGAAACTATATAAATATGTACATTGTTGCATGGTACCCCGCAGTCTAGCGGCTATATCACGGGCAACAACAATGGACATACTAGAAACTATAGTGTTTAGGCTACAACAGAAACTATACAAATATGTACATTGTTGCATGGTACCCCGCAGTCTAGCGGCTATATCACGGGCAACAACAATGGACATACTAGAAACTATAGTGTTTAGGCTACAGCAAAAACTATACAAATTGCAAAAAAAACTTAATGTAGGAGTTATTAAGACTAATAACATATTTTATTCAATATACATAATGCTAATAACCTATATTTTATTCATACACAATAAATCAATGTACTTAAAATAAGACTAAACTAAGACTAAGATTCCAGGACAGACAGAAATACAAAGATACATATTATAGATACACACATTTTTATGTATGTATCTATAATGTGCATCTTTTGAAGTTTAATAAAAGCTTTAAAAATTGACTGATAAAAAAAAAAGTTCCATATGCTATTTTGAACACAGTTATTACGTTATTTAATTACAGGCACTGCTACCAAGAATTAAAAGCCCTACTTTCTAAATATAACATAATCTTGTTACTAACAGCATATTCTCGGTATCCACATAATATTCGCGAAAAGACGACTCAATAAACCCTCGAAATTTACTGCTGAGCCTTTGTGGAAGTTGACAGTTTGTTATAGTCATATTACACGCGAAACATGCCTTAAGGTGACTTGACGAAGCTACGACACACAAGTGAAGCCGCGTGAATCATCAACGGATTCTGAAGCTGAATTCATTTAAATCTTGTTCTAAAATCTATGAATGCGTAAATATTTTTTCGCTGGCGATGTGCTTAAATGTAACTTAATATTTAAGATTTCAATAAAAGGTGATAAAGTCATGTTGGAGTGGTTAGCTGAAAGTGACAATCCCATTTGCCTTTCTTCTCTACCATGCTTTTCTTACCAAAGCTCAAAGCTCAATTACCCGCGCGACCTAAAGGCTCATCATCATCAGCCTATATTTGTCCACTGCTGGACGTAGGCCTCTCCTAATGCACGCCACTGAGCTCGGTCTTCAGCTCTCCTCATCCATTTTCTTCCAACCGCTTTTCGCAGGTCGTCACTCCACCCGGACCCAGGGCTTCCTACACATGGTCTCCACTCTTTAATACTATTGCGAACAAATTAAATAATAATAAATATTTTGCTTAAATTACACCATAAAAATATGTATCAAATTCTGCTCTTGAAACATTTCTAAAATCCTAAGTTCCTGACCAGTGCTAGGCGGCGAGTAACTAGAACACTTACTGTCAGCCCACTTTCCTATTCCCTCCATCTTGTCAGAACAATGATATTGTGGGCCCGGCTCAGTGAAATCGTATATTCAGTCGTCAACTGCTTTTAAAACTGCAAGACATTCCACTTTGTGGCTACGTGCCTGATTGTATAAGGTGTGTATAATCTCCAGCAGTTTTAGCATATTTTCTGTTTTCTGTTATCCGCCGAATAAACAAAGAATTGTAAGACCAGAAAATAGTATAAAAGCTAGTTTTATTGCGGACTTCTCTCAGTATTATTTACAAATCCAAAAATTAACAGACTTGTAAGCCCTGCCAGATAAATCATTAGGCTTCTCCTTAATCACATACCAAATATTTCGTTTACTGGCAATTCAAGCGTAAATTCCATAAAAGTTGCTTGTCAAAGGTATTTAATTGGAGTTAAATCAGGCACAGCGAATCCTTATCCATAAGAGCTCTTTTTGTTTACGCTCATGTAAAATATTTTAAGGTAAAGCGTTCCTCGGAACCAACCGAAGTGTGATTAACATTATACATTCTAGTAGGGCTGTTACCACTCGAAAGACACGTACCGGATTGGCTTTATTTGACAGGACACTTAGGACCGAGAGCTCATCGTATTATCAAAAACTTATATATGTATATTTGAGCGCCTGGTCGATGCGACGTGTGACCAAAAATCTAAATATATATTATTTATTCACTTAACAAGATGAAAAATAATAAACATGCAGTTAAATAATACTAGAACTAGTCTATCAAGCCGCTTCCAGTGGGCAACGTTCCCAAAATAATGGTAGTATTGCCACGTTGTATGGCATGCTTAGTCTTTGGGCAAAGTAAAGGCCAGCATTTTGGTCACACGTTATAAGTTAGTTGTATTCTGTTGTAGTTCTGTAGTAGTTAATAAAGGGTCCGTGTAAACGTTTTATTCCAATTATATCAAAAGTAGCTCTTGGCATTTTTACCCGAGTACGGTAAATCAAGGGAAGGGTAATGAGTTTAACAGTCTATGTATGTATGTATTTATGTATGTTGGTATGAAGATGTTCCACCACAGTCAATTTTGGGAAGCGAGGTATCAATGGATTCGTCTTCATTCATAGAGTGTCATATTTTTTACCAGACTACGGCGAAGCAAAGGAAAAGTTATGTGTTCAAACTAAAACTGATAGTATAAACGAAGTCTGATTTTGACAAGCGATTTATCAATCGGTTCGTTTTCATCGCAAGAGTGTCATAGGCTATTTTATACCCAACCTTAGTCGGGTTTTTGTTTTTGAACTTAAGTCTGGTTAAAGTTAGTCTTAATCACTGTTGCACCATTGGAAGTTCTCTTTCTAAAATCAAATGATAGTATTTAAACTAAAACAAACAATAACGTGGGCAGCCCTGTGCTTCAAGGACGTCCTAACAACACTTTCATTTGTGTTTCGGAACTCTCTGCTATTTGCTTAATAAACACTCGTTGGATTAACACACCATCACCCCGATAGTTTCCTTGAGATCAACTTTCTCTGAAGCTGTTCTCGTGTGGTAATTTCCTTCGTATAAGAAAATATGAAGCCATACTAAACTAAATACAAATAAGCAGCACTTAAAGGTTTCAACACTCGAATTGTTTGGAACATTATGAAGTCAAAACGTCTTCAAAGCATACAAAAACACATATAAAATAGTTCGTGTGTGATATTTCATACACCCGTTACCTACAATAGGAAATTAAAACACTACCACATAAAATATCCAACAAACAAGGCATTCCCGATCTAATTTTGCTTTATTTCTGCACTAATTACAGCACAGTCTTGTTCAACAATCTGTACATAGTATGTACTTAACAAAACACTTAACCAAAAAAAAAAACAATGCTTCATAATGTAATATCAATCTTGGACGAAATGCCACATTGTTGAGACTCTATAGACCAGTGCCAATAATTTCTCATCTATCTATCTATACTTATAATAAAACTGTAACGGGTCCAATTCTGTACATTGAAGCTATTTTGAAATTTCTTTTTGGAGGGTACTCTATATTTGATACTGAAGCCAAATCTGTATTTTTTTTCTTTTTTGTCTGTCTGTCTGTCTGTCTGTCTGTCTGTATCTTGGCTAGGCATCACGCCGAAACGACTGAATGAATTTAAATGAAACTTGGTATGATTTGAGTTCATACTACGAGGTAGGACATAGAATACTTTTCATGCCGAAAAATGAAAGGGTTCCCGCAGGATAGGGGTTTAAAATTATTTAAATAACTCCTACCCACTCTGAAACTACTGGACGGATTTTGATACAACTTGGCACAGTCATAGTTTATATGATGGGTTAAAATTGAAAATACTTTTTATCCCGAAAAAATAAAGGGTTCCTGCGGGATACGGGTTCAAAGTTATGTTAAGCATGAAGTAATCCTTTTTTTTTTCTTAGGGCATTCTATATTCGATTCTGAAGCCAAAACATTATTCATTTCATCTTGGTCTGTCTGTCTGTCTGTCTGCATGTCTGTACCTTGACCGTGCATCACGCCAAAACTACTGAATGAATTTACATGAAACTTGGTATGATTTGAGTTTATACTACGAGGTACATTACACACGAGATACTACATACATACACATACATACACATACATACACATACGTATATTGGATACTTTTCATCCCAAAAATTCCAAATGTATGTTAATTTTGAAGTAATAATTAAATATTTTGGAGGGTAGTCTATATTTTATGCTGATACTGAAGCCAAACCTTTTTTCTTCTTTTTTCTTTCTGTCTGTCTGTTTATCTGTATCTTGACCACGTATTACGCCGAAACTACTCCATGAATTAAACTGAAACTTGGTATGGTTTGAGTTCATACTACGAAATAGGAATTTTCATCCCGTAAAATTAAAGTGTTTCCTTAGGATATTGGTTCAAAGTTTATTTAAAAGAACACGTATCACGCTGAAACAATTGGACGGGTTATGGTGCAACTTGACACATTCATAGGTTATATGATGGGTTAAATTGAGGATAATTTTTATCCCGAAAAAGTAAAGGATTGTTTCGGGACAGGTGTCCAAAGTTATGTTTTATTCTGAAGTAATAAATATTATTTTTTGGAGGGGAAAATACATTTCTTATCATTATCAATTTTTTTTTTTTTTTTGCCAACTGTTTTTTTTAAAAGCTTTTATTTAACTTGCAATGTTTGTATGTATGTATGTTTGTTTAGGTCAAATCTCGCAATGTGATTTAGAACCACTTCCTCTTATCATACGGAGTTGAATTTTTACATGTTGCGTTATTTTCAATGGCAATTCTTTTTTGGGGTAAGCATGATCTAAATCGACATCCAGGATTAGCTCCAGACAAAGGAACTCTTCAACGGTCAACAGCATAGACACAAAATTTTGTTTACGCATCTTATTATAATAGCCGGTTTTAAGTTTTACCATGAAATGGTTGCTGCACTCAGGATTGGGTCCTTACTGAACTCCTCAACGGCTAGCAGCACAGATACGAAACGTTGTACATATACGCATTTAATTGTGATAGCCATTTCTAAGTTTCTCCAAGACATGGTAACTGCATAAAATATTTTTTTTAAACGTTTTTTATACATATACTAATTTTCGTTTTTGTCTGTCTGTATCTTGACCGTGCATCAAGCCGAAAATACTGAATGAATTCAACTGAAACTTGTGTGATTTGAGTTCATACTACGAGGTAGGACATTAGATACTTTTACGAAAAATTAAAGGGTTCCCGCAGGATAGGGGATGAAAGTTATTTAAAAGAACACGTATCACGCTGAAACTACTAAATGGATTTTGATACAGCTTAACACAGTCATAGTTTATATGATGGATTAAAATTGAGGATACTTTTATCCCAAAAAAATAAAGCATTCTTGTGGGATAGGGGTCCAAAATTAAATTAATTTGAAAGTAAAAATTTCAAATTAATTTAATTTACGTATAATAAAGCAATAAGTACGAAAAAGTCTGTAAAAAGAAGATAAACAAACATGTCTAGGATACTTAAAATAAGCTACTGAACAAGAATATAACATTAAAAAAAACGTGTCTGTCTGTTCGTTTGTTCACGCATCACGTAAAAACTACTGGACCGATTGCGATGCGGTTTTCTTTACAGGATAGCTTAAGGTCTTACTTAAAAATGGAGTTAGTTGATATCTCAATCCGAGGAGTAAAAGCGGAGAAATCGTTAAAAATATTTTTGACGGGACGGGTGGAATTCTGATCAAATGTTGGTATATTGGTATTTTAGGTTCTGGAATAGCACTTAGAGTACTTTTAACCTAGAAAAATAACAACGCGTGAAATTGGATAAAAGCGATTCACTTATTAATTTTAAGAAGTATTTTAATGATCCCAATAAATAGGTTCCTATATCCGATGTCGATGCTAAATTATCTGAATCTGAATCAAACCAAAAAAACGGTCAAATTGAGATGCTTTTGGAAGTCAATAAATAAAAATGCTACGAACTTATAAGGTTAAACGATAGGCAATTTGAATACAAACAGCGAAACATAGAAGACAGGGAAGTCGCAAATGCTTCATTTCCGAAACACAAGCCCGCTTACTTCCACTAACGCAAGAATGTCGGTGTCGTGGCAACAGTAGGTACATACAAAGAAACGAGATGAGCTGGAAGGGCGGCGGGCGCCCACAGACGCGTCGTACCACATCCGGCACACAAGCACCGGCGACGGAAACCGGCACACGGCGACAATCTCGCCAACACGCCATCTTGCCCTCTCCGTTCGCAAACCTTCTCCATCCTACCTCTAATGGACTGCCTGACATTAAGCAGGATCACAAAGCTTTTCTAAGTAAACAACACGAAACAAAAGCTCATTGACAATATCACTTTTTTAACAAGAATACTCTCCGTAATCAAACGTCCGGATCGCTTTAACGTTTAACGAAATACCATTAAAAGGAATATTGGATACTAAAATGCGTTACACACAATGTTCTAAGCCAATTAGTTGGTCATTTTTGCAGTGGCGGTGTTCAGGGGAACCGGCCTAAGCTGGAATAAGCCGGTTATACCCGGTTCGAATCTAATTAAAGGGCACCGTCCAAACTGCTGACAGTTGCCATTTGACGCTTTTTTGCGTTACGTTGCCGGTTGAATAGTCCTGTTAATTGCTTTGTATCCCCGTGTTGTCTAACTGAGCTGCTGTACCGCGGAGCCGCAAACGAAGTTAAGTCGAAGCGAAAAGAAAAACCAGCAGGGATGAATAATTCGATCAAGTAATGCAGCAACCGCAGTCGCTCAAAATGTATACAATTGTTTTGTTTCCCTCGGTAAATTTATTCGTTGTTTAGAATAATGAAACGGGCGTATTTGCTCAAGGAAATCCATTTTGTAACAATTTAAGACGGAGCCGCCTAATGTGTTGCAATTTTTCGTCTCATAATAACAGTATGCAAATCATATTTTGTCGGAAAATTCGTTACAACGTTGTAGAGATTCGGTTACGAAATGGAGTTCACAATGTATAAACATTTTTGTTGGAGCGATGTTAAATCTATGGGCACTTATAACGTGTATTCACTCTACCTATCTATATCCGTATCATAAAAACGCTCGAGTCAACGTACGACATTAAATGAAAGAGTTCCGTGAGCTGTAATTTAGTAGAAAGCATTGAAATATTCGTGTATAATCTGAATAACATGCCGATATGAACAACGGGGGAATACGGTACGTAAGGGTGTATTTTATCCAATATTAAGCGTTTAGGGTACCGCCCGTGGAATATTTTACGAATTACGCAACGGCTTTTACAATCAATATCCCTTCTTACTACTTCAACTTTAACTAAAGCTAGCCTAACATGCAGATATTATATTCACAAGCTGAGAAAATCTTTAAAATTCGTTACTGCTTTTTGCGCTAGATAAAGCAATTCAGTACTGATTCCATTGTTTTAAGACTAAGCTATAACACAACGATATGATTGCAGCTAAAATGTTTATGTTTATTTTAGTATTCAGACACACAACTATTGTTGAATTTCGTAGATAAACTAGTTCCTAATGAGTTCTCCGGTCTGTTATTGTATGGTATGTGTTGGAATATGAAGTTACGAGATAAATAAAGGTCTTGATGAGAATATCAGTAGTTCATACTTTCTTGGAATAATATTACCTATATTCTTAGTAAACATTTGGTCTTAGCTTCTATATTAGGTGCTTAAAATAAAGGAGTCTTGCGTATTGTGTTACCATTACGTGAACTAAAGATGTAAGCTGACCTCAATGGATCAATGTATTTCCAGATACCTAACCTGCCTAGTGGTATTAATCCGAATAGGAGTATGATAGTGTAGTTTATCAGTTTCAGTAACATATAGCGACTAAAGCGAGCCACAATTTGTCCTGAACCTTTATAATGTAATTGCTCGCATCTCCATTTTCTCTGCCCAAAAGTTAGCTTTATTGAAATATTGGATATCAAGTACGGTAGAGTTGGTTTTATTATTCAAAAGTTTTCCGAATTTCTTGTTCGGTCAAACCACTATGTATAAAAGACACATTGAGTTTATTTTGATTTTTGCCCTGAAAGAAAATTGGTTTTGCATAAAAGAAAAAGATAGGGTAATATTGACAATGTCACAGAAAATTCGGTCACACCCGCGATATCCGCGGGTTATGGAATATTTTTTATTCCTTTGGCTGTAAGTAGGTAGATTTTATTCTCGATCACATATTTAATAATGTATTTCAACCTTGTTCATTGTTTATATTTTCCGTTTTATTCTGTAAGGAACAGTAATAATAATAACATGATAACATTTTTATTAACCAAAAACATAAGGTAACAAGTATTATTTGCACACTACTGCTTGGCGGATTAATATCTGGCAAAGACGTACTTCCTCAGGTGTACTATAGCAGAAGAGGCCTACCACTACCAGTATCTTTCCAAATACATTAACATAGTGGTAAATGACAAGCCAAGACGTTCCCCAGCGAGTTGGTTTGACAGGAATGCCTGCATAACTCGGGATCGTAACTAGCGGACTAACCGCGCAACTCGACACCCGCAACCAGCCCGGCTTCGATGTCGCTTCCCATGCTAAATATAGATTACGCATGCAACCGATCAAATATTAGTGGAGAAATGACGGAAGCTGCATTATTAACTAGCATCAACTGGGACAGTTCGGATTATCTCTGTTTCTTTAATAATGTAACCTTACGAGAGAATAGGATCAAGGTTGCATTTTGATATTAATCTATTCTAATACTATCTACTGCCGCATTTTTGTTAGATCTCTGGAGAACGGATAGACTGTCTCGATCAATATCTTTATTATTATAATAGTTTGTGAATGCAGTTCCTTAGGCGAAACTCGAGAAGGAAATCCTTTTCTGTCAGTGCAATATAACTTACAGCGCTAGGACAAAGTAAGCACACCGATATATAGAGTAGAGAGACGCGACAAATTTCAAAGCTTGCTTCGCTGTAAACCACTCAACTAGAGAAGAAGTTGGCAGCTAAGACAAAATAAGTGCACCGATCGACGGCATAGCTCGCGACTAGAGACGAATCGTCACGAATCACAAGACAAATTTCACGGCGTGCCTGAGAGTAAACCACTCAACTAGTGAACAATTTTCTTGCTTTTATTTCTGGACAGGCTGACACCCGATCGCTTACGGCGTGCCGTCACTTCGCCGCGAGACTTGATTTATGCGACCAATATGGCTGCCGTCACTCGCCGACCGATATCGAACGCTCATATCACCGTGATGGCGATGCGCGTCAGGGTATAACGTGAAAATAACTGAAGTAATTTTTTTCAGTGATGTCTCAATCTGAAGGGAATCTTTGATAGAAGATCGATAGGTTATTATTTTGTTTCCCAATATTGTGGTCGAGTCGTCCTTCAATGCTCTTGAAACATAGTATCGTTATCATATAATCTCATCACAATGCAAAACTTAATAACCATTGGGTATCTTCGCATAGAAGTGTGGAGGTCAGTTTACCATATTGGCACAAGCATAACATCTCAAAATTGACTCATAACATCAGTGCATTTTGTGAAAATTACGATTAGTTTAATTCCTACCCATTACCTGCTAAGTTTTCGAACACCTTCCTTTTTTAGAAGCGCAAGAACCGCTCATTCCACAATATCAAGTAGACGTCTACAAGGGAACAAACAGATGTCACCTTGGATTACCCTATATTAAAAAAAACTCGAGCCTTGGATCTTCTCGCGTCCTGCCGTCGCTAAGTAGGTCGAATAATGTGCCGGCTCGCCAGGAGTGCACTTCAGACCCCGCCCGCCTCAAGAACCCTCAACAACGATCCTCCAAGCTAAAATCACTTGATTTGACATGATTTTTAAATACCGATACGGAAATACGGCTACGTTTCTACCTCAGAATATTCCACCTTTAAAATTTACAGTAAATTTCGTGACTCAAAAGGTTCTGGAACTTAATTACACTTTGAGTTACGGTGATGGCGGGCGCAATTGCGTGCTTTTATTATGACAATGACGTAGACGATACTCGCATGGGTCTTATCGTTTACTTTACCGATCAATGGTTCCGGCTATCTTTTGCAGTTTACAGCTTCAACTGCAAATCTTTCGAGTTTATATTACTTGGGATTCGATAAAGGTTGTGTTACACGGGGATAGGGAATAGAGAGAGCAAAGGTCGGTTGTACAGGCCGCAAGGGGCGTGGAAGGCTGTCGTGGGGCGAGACGTGCGCATCGGTCACACGCACTGACGGACCGGCTAAGAAACGCGTACCTAATCACCAAAACTGAGGCCAACCCAAACTGAAAGCGTACCCTCCTAGGCCGCTTAGATATATCTAATTATAACATCCTATATTACTACTAAAAGACTTCCAAGATTTTAGCTAATGGCATTTCACAAGGCACGTATCTAAGCTCGCACCCTCTTGAATTTAATTGACGCCCACCTCTATTAACGCCGTGCGGTAAGAATGTCAAAATAATTTTCCCCATTTACGATGTTCGTCTCGATTTCACAGCCGCGACTCCAAGAGTATTTAGAGAGCTTGATAAATTGGGCCCGAAATCGATTTATTGCAAAGTCGCGTTTAGGCGAAAATGAAAAATTCGTAAAATCTGGCAGAATCTCATAATAGCCTTTTCATCAATCAATACAATGAATTTCGAAATTGACAGGGAGCGGCGTCTATTATTTTTGAATCATGGCATATTTTTTACGCGATAAATACTTTTCGCGGAAATATGTCGGAGGCTTTCGTCTTTTTCATTGTTCAGCAAATAAGCCTAGTGGGTGGACAAAGGCGGCGCGTCGTGGCGTCAAGCACGTAAGGGCTGCCTTCCGCCGCGCCAGCACTCTCAGGGCCGCTCGAGCCACCTCGAGCCGCGTCGAGCGCCCGAGCCGGCTCGAGTGCTGTCGAGCGAAGCGCTGACGAAGCCCACCGAATAGCTGACATTATTACGCTATGCAGCCGCCGCGAAATAGGATGCTACGGATTATGCAGTCGCATTGCCCAAATATTTATAAATTGCACCAAACTTGCCAATTCTTCTTCTGTTCGTGTCGGTGTTTCAGCCTCTTAAAACTAAAATGAAATTTATTTGGCCAGAAGGTGGCCACATTTACTACACTGTTTGTGGCTTCCATTAAGTCTCTGGAGTGCAGATGAAGGAGCAAGACATCAAGTGTGGCATTTTTTGTGTGTATTCTCCACATACATATTGGGTGTTTGAAACTAGTGCAAGCCGCCATTTGCACTTGTTACTCCTGCAGCGGCCCACTTGTGTTCGTAGGCGGACTAGTGTTTTCCAGACTGGCTATGGGGGTGTAAGGCCGGCTGGGAGTTTTCTGCAGGTTTAACAAAGTCTCTGGGTGGTGCATGACACTCTTGCGACAATTTGAGCCTTGCTCTTCGGGGTGAAGCGTATAGCGGGTGCCTGCTGTCTGTCTCTTACCAATAATGAAGGCGTACTACGTCCCGCGCTTTTCCCGGCTCTAGAAAGCAAACATAACTCAGTAAATTTGTTAACACAAACCGAATAACTTCCTAGTGCTAACGAATTTAAAATTTCTAGTATTGCAAGGGAAATTTAATATTCAATTTGAAGTGAATAAGTCTGGTAGCTCGACAATCCGGCCGAACAAAAAGTTCCATTCAACGTTTGTAATTAGACGCCGCAGCCGGGTCTCGGGAACTTAATGTGTGTACTACGAATTAAAACAATTCCGACAATTTTTATATTCACGGAATAAACGTAAAAACCGAGAATAATCTGATTTACTACCCGAACTCCTTTAAAAATGCTGCAGCGTTTTAATTATTTTGCTCATACGCGACGAACACTATACTGAAAATATATCATGCTGTTCCTATACGCAAAGCCCGCCTTACCTAACTTTCAATCAAAATTAATTCGTTTATTGGGATTAATAATTAGTTTAATGAGATCACGCCACTTTTCTTGCCCCACTTTTACGCCTTTTCAATCGATAGTTCTCAATTTAAAGTTGTCACTTACCGATTAAGAAAAATATATAATGAAAATCTCATTGCAACTGGTTGCATTAGAACTTCCGTAATCAGGCCGCTGGCCTCAGTGTTTATAATATGTATTCTTACCAACTAGTGTATTTATTGCTCTACATCTTATATTAAAGTGTATAAATAAGTATCTTAATTCAGATTTAAGTTCCTACTCAAAATCGGTGTACTTAAGTTCATAAGCATAATAATCATGTTGTTTTTCTCCTACTTTTTATCATCTGATAACAAACACGTGTCGAGACGAAGCCAGATAACTCAATTAAGTTTTAGATCCCAGAGCCGACGGACGGATAAATGCGGTTATCGCAATTATCCTCCCCCGGACATCTAACGAGCGCCAGGTACGCTTACATCATTCACCATTTTAAATTAACATTATTATAGAGGTTACGAGCCGTTTGCACTAACTGCGGAAATCTCGTTCGCAAACAATAGAAATCTACGAGAAGAAGTACGAATCCACAAAAAAATGTGAGGTCTCCAGAAAAACAAACTTAAAGTCTGACAAAATACAAACAACATTAGAGACTTAATTAACAACTCTGTCCTATCAGATGTTTTGTGGGAGGGTAGTAGGTATTCAGTTAATTTGCCGAGGCTGTCTTTAAAAAAGTGGGCAATCGTGAGAAGGGAGAGGGTGGAACGTCACGCTGCGCGTCGTAGGGTTCCTGGCCCGACACGTCCGTTAATGGAGGCCCAGCTGTGGGGGGCCATTACATACGCGGTATTACATACATATCGAGCTAAAGCTAAGACTTTCTTAATAATGATGGACTTAGCTTTCCCTCTATTACTCTCGACGATACAATTTTATCAAGGATTTCCTATACTCTTCTCCGGCGAATGAAACCCGACGTTTCTATAACTCTTAATCCCAGCTTTAATCTATCAAGTTTCACCGTTAGGATTGGAAGTTTTCGCTTCTCCTTCCTTTGTTTATTTAATTCTTATGCCTGGTGAATTAATTAAATTGCAGTTATTTCTTCCAAATTCAATGCAATCCTTGAATAAAAGAGTTCAACGCGAGTTAATTTACTATTATAAACCATGCAGTGTGCAATAAGTAAGAAATTGTTGAAGAAAGAATCGAATAAAAAGCCATTAAAGTTAGTTTAACCCGATATCAGCCGAATGCTGACATCTACATTCCGTAAAGTGAAATACAGTCGATTCACCGCAACCTGACGCAAAACTTCTCGAATCGACGTGTCGCCTAACAACTGTTCACCCAGAGCTTACCATAACACACACAATTATGCACCTTCCATCCACAACGTAAAGCTTAAAACCTCTTGAAACATATAGTTATTTAATTCTTTGACAACGATGTTTCACAGCCACTTAAAACTTTTGAGTGAATAACAAATCTCCTCCGAAAAGTCTATTCTGCGGAGTTAAACTGTTAAATTGTTATTCTGTAGACTAAGGACGACTTTTATGTTTTTAATGATACAAAAGGTATATCTTTATATGGAGTTTTGGTGGCCACTTTTTTATTTTTAATAAGTAAAGGCTTGCGTTTGACCTCTCTCTCCTGATGGTGAGCAATGATGAGGTCTAACAGGGTGTTCACACTTGCCCAGAAGATACCTGTTCAATATCGGTTTCAGATTCCTAGATTATATCCTGGTTTTTACACGACTGCCCAAAAAAAGGAGTGTAATGTTTTTAGGATTCATGTATGTTTGTATGTAAGTGAGTTTATTTATTCCACCATAACTTTTAAATGCCTGAACAGATTTAGACGTATGGGGTATCCTGAATCCTTACATCCCCCGAGTAACATAGTGATTCCTTTCTTTTTTTTAAATCAATATGGCGGCACCATGGTCCATTTGCAAATGCGTTTTTTTTTTTAAATAATATTACAATATGTGTATCAAATTGAAGGCCTTGACAAGCACATTCCAACAGTATATAATTTATTGGTATAAGATATTTTAAGGCAAGGCAGGCATGTTTTTATAGCTTTTAAGCTAGTTATTACCTTTCACAGTTCTATTTGCTCTTTTTTCTTGAAATCTATTCCAATATCGTGTTAAATAAAGCCCTGAGTATACCTACAAGTTCGGCAGAAGTGTCGAAGTGGCAACATGACAAAACCTTTGCGTGATTGATGCTCCGTCCCCTCTCCTTGATGTTACATTACAATCTTAGTATTATATGGCCCTACAATGTATGGAACTCTGTATATAACTTTTGTAACGTGTTGTTGAGTAATTTATATGTAGAGTAAGTTCGCCAAAAGTTCTCCTTTCGTTAATTCTCAATTTTTGTTGTAGTTATAAAATGATTGGCATAAAAATACGTAATTTATTCAGATATATGCTGAATAAAAAAAGAGGAACATCAAATTTAAAAAATAGTATTAGATACTTATTTATTTTTTCATACTTTAATAATAAGAAAGTGCATCTCAATTCAGTTGTATTTTTTTATATGAACACATAATATGTAATCTCCGGTTTTTTACTCGACATGCTTCTAGCACGGGAAGTATAGCAAGCGGCACGTAAGTCTAGCGGTGAACGAAACGTGGCGGGGATCTTGGCACAGTCAGTTTTCGGGATAAAAAGTATTCAATATTTTAACACATTATTATAAACTTTGACTGTGCCAAGATCCCCGCCACGTTTCGTTCACCGCTAGACTTACGTGCCGCTAGGTATATATGTATGTTCCACCATAGCGTCGCTCCTATTGGTCCGATTTTGACAAGCGACTTATCAATCGATTCCTCTTCGGTATAGAGTGTCATAGTCTTTTTTTACCCGGCCGTAGTCGGGTTTTAATTTTATAACTTTTGTTTTGCTTCCATATATTCATAAAAAATTGGTTCAGTTTTGTTTCTTAGTAAATCCATTGAATGTTTTTTTATACCTACAACCTAAAGTGCATAGAGAGTGATGATCAACAAAATGTTAACCAACCCCCGCAGCGGTTTCTCATCATCAAAATCCAATCCCAACCAGTGAGACAAACCACGCTTACTCATCAGTAAGACTATGTAAAACCAGTGTATTTATTTGATTACTGGCCTCATTGACAAATCCTTGTACCGCGGGAGACGACATTATCTTTTGTTGTCTGCGACTGTGTCCAATCAATTAAAGGTTCCAGTCGGGTGTTGATTACTCCCCGACTGGTGCCACTGAATAACTAATAGTACCGTAGGAACAGTACTTTTGCTGAGTGTCAGTGAATAAATGCAGCGGTGCAAGGACTTCTTTTCGACTCTGTAGCAGGCGAGGGAAATTGTATTACTTAGTTTTAGTCTGATAAATTAGTAGATACTTCTTACTTTATAATGTCAGGTTCTCTGTTCTTGTTAGTTTCATTTCGAGAGTGTGATTTTTCTTTTTAAGTATACCAAAACTTTTAAACTACTGGACTTATTCCAAATAATCCTTAAGTCACGTAACACTCAAGGATGTTAAATATTATTTTTAGGTAACCCTTGCATGGGATATTCATTTCCCTGTCACAGTTCATAAAATAAACTTTGAGTGTAAAAGCGGCAAAAGATCCCTTATCTCGGTAACAGCCGCTTTGAATAACGATCCAAAGTGTAACCCCATCGCAGCGGTTCTTTGATGTCCTTTAATTATAAAAGTTTTTCTCATAAAGGAAAACCTTTTACAACTCTCCGCGAGAAACACTCTACGCGAGATATAGAACAAGAACCAGCTTAATACACCTTAAAACTGTATTTTTTAATCGCGCTTAATATTCTAACACATAAAACTTTAAGAACAAACTGATCTGACACTGTTGGAGACAGAAAATTACTGCTTGGCGAAACTCTGCATACAATTGCCATTCCATATCTAGATGCTAAAAAATAATCTCTCCCGAACTCCCAAACCAATGTGCCAATGCTAATAAAAACGGCAAGAAACAATGAAATGGAAATGTATGTTGTTGATACTGTTATACATTCGCATAGTCTTCGGCATCACGTCTCGTCGAGCTCCGTAAAGTTCATTTGTCAATTGTCTAACATTTTACCATAAATTCTCGTACGACACTTTCTACGAAACACATTTGAACGAACTTGCCCACATTTTTGCCGAAGTATGGCAAAAATGTGGGCAAGTTACTTTCAGTGCAAAGCGAAAAGTTTACGGACATGTTCGCTTAATAACGACGGGCTGTGTCGCTTAATAATTAGCTATTGACTCTGGTATATCGATGGTTACTACAGTGCGGTGGACAGACCACAGCCGAATGGAGTGATGACGTACCCAGAGTTCATCAAATTCATGACTTGGTTGTTGAATAAACAGTTTTGAATAAACGGAAATTGAATTCACAGTTTCACAAGACAGCATATCATCGAAAGGAGTGGCTTACCCAACAGTATGATGATAAAGGCCGAAAAGAAGAACGTTTTAATAGTGTTTCTAAAGTAATTGATTCAAAAATTCTCGTTAATGTTTCGCTGTATGGAAAGTTTCACCGCAAAATCGATAAAATGCAAATTTTGCCAGCTTCCGTAATACAGATTAGGCCGCGTTCGTAAGATTTGTCACTACAATGTGTTACAGATAATCCGTAGATTATGGAATTACAGTACGCGGAGTCTGTCGGCTTACCACAATAAAATAACGTTCACATTATACCACACATATTACCATAGGCAGAAAAAATGTAATATGCCATTATAAAATACCCAGACGACGTAACGGCTGTTACTATTTTCACTCAAAAATTCATCGTCGTCATATAATATGGGCAATCGAAATGGAAATGATTCCGGTAGCAAAGTAAGGTAGGTATCGATCAGATGCTAAAACAAGCCACAGCCTGTCTAGCCGTCGCCAGTACAGCCTATATAAACCCAACCACCGCCTACCACCTGCAGCCACCTTGTTCCTGGTATCAATGACCCAGTAAAACGATTCTAGAACGTGTTGATTGAAACTTGAAATAGCTCTGTGTTTTATGGAATTGAAATGAAAAGGGCATCTATTCGTGCTCCGGTGGTCGTATTGATTGCCACGAGTTTCTGTGAATGCATACTACTACAAATATGATGATGGCAGCTTTTAATGATTTGCTTTACATTGTAGAAAATATAACATTGCGTGTTATATTGCCTGAATTGTTTATATCCAATAAAACTTTCCACGCTTGAGGCCGCAGAATTTTAATGCTCTTTTAGAGGTTATGAGCTATATTTTTCATGAAAAGCAATAGCATAAGTGGTTCCTATGTTTCTATGAGTCTGAAGCGCCTTGAGCTATCAATTTCAGTTTAAGAGATGATCCGTTCTGGCGGATTCGATGTAATATCAATATGCTACTAATGTTAGTGTGCTCGTAAGAGGGACACTAGTACCAAACACTTGGTTTCTTCTTATTACTGATTGTTGGTATGTAGGAGGAAGTAGCATATTATATTATTAACTAGGTACTAGCTGTGCCCGCGGCTTTGCCCGTGTTGTCATTTCTATGGGTAAAAATAACCTAAGTGTTATTCCAGGACCTTTGTTTACATTGTAATTTAAAGTAAAGTAAAAGTAAAATAGTATTTATTGCCATTAGAAATAAAGTAAAGTGTGCACACAGTATCAATTCAAAAAGGATATAATTATATTTAAGGGCAAAGGGCACTCAGCATGTGCGGCGTTCACATGAGAATGTGGACGCCGCGCTGTTTTTCAGCTACCCCATTTAAAGTACGAGTACTATTTATTGTACTACATTTCATCAACATTAATTAAGCCGTTAAATAGTTTTTTATCGATTGCTCGGTTTCAACCCATCGGATTTAGATACAAAGTACACCAGATTTTAAGTTTTAAGTCAGAGCCTATCCAACAGTGAAAACCGCATTTCAATCTGTCCATTAGTTTTTACGTAATGCATGAACCATACAGACAGACAGACACCATTTAAAAATATTCTTTTCAGTAAGTTATTTTAAGTACTCTTGACCAATTTTATTTTTAATTCTTCTTTGTTCAGACTTTTTGTTACTGCGTAATTATAAGTATAGATAGATAGATATACAGATAGAAATATAATAGATGGTTCAATGTTAGTAGGAAGCTCTTCTAAGAATGGCCGTGTTTGTGGAGGTGTAGAAGATATATAATCGTTACCTTTTCTTCATAGAAGAGAATATGTAAAGTCTAATATATTGTTGTACCTTTCATACACTGGTTTTCTTTCCAACTGTACTTTTATCGATCGCAAGCTACGAGAAGGGTCATAAAGTCGACGCAGAGATAATCAAACCTGCCGTAATAAACCCGCCTGCGGTTTTACCCGCGTGGACCATGATGATGTTTGTTGATGATGATGATGAAAAGTATCCTACTTGTTATGCCAGGACTTAAAGTATCTATATACCAAACTAGCTTCACCCCGCAGCATTGCCCGCGTGCAATATTTGCCACCCCTGTTCACATCCTTAAAGACAGAATTTCCAAAAAAACTATGTTACTCAAAGAATATTTCCTCCTTTTTTCCGGTTTAGGATGTGCGTTGTCTGTCAGTAAGTCAATCAGTCAGTAGGTATGTCACGGTACTGTTTTATAGGTATAGATTTCATCAAAACTGTTCATCAACTTAGCGCTGTAACAAACTATACACATTCACTAAAATTCAAATTACAACAAGTAATAAAATTTAGATAGCCAAATCAAATGAAGTGTTTTTTTTTAATAAATACAGATTAGTCACTTCGATATTTAAACAGGAAATCGTAAAAACAAAAGTAGTTTCTAGAAATTTGAGAATCGAAGCTCAACAAATCTGCGAAGCACCGCCGCGCGCGTTTGAATGGTAAGCTCCGAATTGTCTCGTATTACTAATCGATCGCGTGGGATTTGTTTTACTTGGGCTCCGAATCTCCCTCATTATTGTCCGACGTGATGAATCACCCTAGATAAACGTTCCGACACAAAGTAAATCAAACGACGAACCGAAAGCGACGTTACCGAAGCTTTTATTTAACGTACTATTTATTTTGCATTTTGTTTCACTTATAAAAGTAAACGTGTTCCGAACGGCAAGTCACGCTATTTAATGTTTGACCACTTTTCTTGATTAATACGTTGCTTGAAGGAAATGCTTCGGTATTAAATGTTAACGATTTATGAACTTGCTACGTGCGTTGTTTGTCGTAAAGATAATAGTTTTATTAAATACTAGCTTGCCCGCCCGCGACTTCGTCCGCGCGGACTACTGTTTATCGCGAAACAAAGCATCCTATATTCTTCTAGGATATTGAAAACCAATGCAAAAGTATGTATAGCACGACTCTTGATGTTTTTTGGCAGACTTGTTATTTCGTTTCCATGGTAACCACATACCATTATGTAATGACAACCGTTCCTTACAGTGAGTTATCAACATTTTCCAGTTTTCCGGGATAAAAAGTATTCTATGTTTTATTCCAGGGTATAAGCTATCTCCATTCTAAATTTCATCAAAATCCGTCGACCCGTTATTGCGTGAGAGCTCCCCAAACTAACGAACAAACAACAAACAAACAGACGACGTTTCACTTTATATTGGTATGGATGTATGTCTTTTTAAGTAGAGTGAGCACAAGCCCCTCATTTTAATGTTTCACAGCTGTTGAAATCAGATTGTTTCAATCAGACAATTGCTAATTTTAATTTCCTTGTAATAGAGTGAACTGGCGTGCCGGCGGCTGGCGTTTACATCCGCTTTAATGACGATTGCAAACGTTTTCTTACCGTTTTACCGCTCTCATGAATGTCTCTGTGCACTTAGGACGTCCATTAAGGCCAATGCAACGTTCGCTGACGGAACGCGATCGTAAAACCTTTATAACATCCTTCCAGCACTTGTAAAGCGCTGCGAGAGTCCTCGACGTTTTATGTGACCTCACATTAGCCGTGCTATCTCAATTTTTTGGTGTCGCTCAGGGATCACCGCGACTTATAAGTATACAAGTTTGTACATAAAGACGTCTACACTCTCCACGCTGCGCTGCTAACGCTCTCCATAATAAATGAAAGTATTTAAGTTAACATCTCGTTAGTCCCGCTTCTTACATAGAGCTAAACTGTTAAGAAACTTGACAAAATCTCAACCGTAATTTTGTTAACCCGCCCTGTTTCAAATGGTATTCAAAGCACAAAACTTATGACTAACTTAATCTACGTTTAAGTGAATGCGTTTGTTTAATGGATCTATTTTCAGTTCTAATGTGGTTATTACCTTTTTACCCGAGTACGGCGAAGTGCGGGACGGGTAATGAGTTTAACAGTATGTGTATTTTGTTTTCTTATTTTTTATTACTGACTAGGCAATCGTTTGACCACGATCTCACCTGATGGAAAGCGATGATGTGGTCGAAGGTGTAGCACGCTTGCCTAGTAGATACCTATTTACTCTTAACTTGAATACAGTTGGTTATAATTTACCGGAAACACTGACGAGGGCAAGGCATTCCACTCCTTTGCAGTTCTTATAATAAATGAAGAAGCGTAACGCTTCGTTCTTGTATGTATATGTTCCATAGCGTCGCCTCTATTGGTCCGATTTTGACAACCGAGGTATCCATTCGATTCGTTTTCAAGTATAGTAAAAGATATATTTTTTACTTGACTACGGCGAAGCAAAGAAAGGGTTATGTGTTCAGACTAAAAACTTGGTCCGATTTTGAAAAGCGAGGTATCAATCGAGTCGTCTTCATTAGGTATCACACTCGTGTAATACCTAATTATATGCAGTTGCATACCCTAATGTATCGTCACTCATGCAATACCTATTTTTATTATTAATCAACTTCACAAGAGGTGATGTTTGTCATTTCATATCTCTAAAACTTCTAAACCGACTTGGATAATTATTTATTATTTTTTCGACGATTAGGTTCGATTATTTTTCACTAGCTGCGCCCGCGGCTTTGCCCGCGTGCGCAATGTTCCTGGATAAAAAGTGACCTATGTTGGTATACAGCATCTACGTACAAAATTTAATTAAATTCGGTCCACCCGTTATCGCATGAAAGCGCCCGAAACAAACAGACCAACAACGTTTCACTTTATATGTTATTGGGAACGGGCATACGTAGCAAGTGACATTCTGTAATCGTAATCAGTGTAGCCGTTTTTATGTCAAAGCGAGTACAACCAATCTACCAAAATTTACCCAATTTCCCGTGTGAACCTTCTATTTTCTTGGATAAATGTACCTATCTTATTTTGATCTCTGCATTGTATAGCATCTACCTACCATCATCATCATTGGCAGCTCAATCCACCCACTGCAGGGTATAAGCCTCCTCCCGCTTACGCCAATCATCTCTGTCTTGAGCCAATCTATGCCAGGTCTTTCCTATAAACTTATTGATGTCATCGACCCATCGTTACGCTTACGCTACACGTGGCCACTAATCTGTGAAAGACCTACTCCACCTGCCATCACCAAGTCACACACATCATCACATCTTGCCAAGGGTCCTATCGCCACTTGAGTTTATATACAGAATCCGATGTCTTCCAACTTAGTTTTTATTCGGATCTCCGTATTTCGTTCAAACTCTGTCGCTCTAATTTATGCCAAACATGGAAAGCTCCATGGCCCGTTGTGCAACTCGCGTCTTGTGCATAGTTTCCTTGTTGAGCGTCCATGTTTTGGCACCTTAGGTCATTGTAAGACTCTTTGGTAGTATAGACGGGTCTTCAGATGTTGCGGTATATTTCGGTCTCTGAGCACGTCTTCGAGTACCTACTTTTCTACCTACCTATATTCAATCAATCTTCATCGTAGTTGTTTTTGTGTGAAAGCGAGTAATAGATAATAACAAACAATATAAAAAGTACCCTATTTTGGTATCTGTGGTGTGTTTACTATACACTATCTACATACACATTTTCATCAAAAGCCGTTTAGGCGTATTTGTATACTCTTTGGTTTAGGCGTGAAAACGCCCCAAACAAACAAATAGACAACGTTTCACCGTGATAAAATATTACAACGAAACGAAAAACGAAACGGACGAAAGAAGACAAATTGACGATCGAGTAATGTTTTAAATAACTCATGCAACAAACGCTTGCGTGTTAAGGATTTCCAACGCCCTCTAGTTTCATTTTGGGATACTATAAACCTAATACTGTGGTGCAACGAAATATAAAAATGCCTGTGACTGCTTTTTGGACGATCCGATTTTGATGAAACAAAGATAAAAACATCCGCCGGATTCCAAGAAATACCACTACCACCAGATGGATTTTGCGTGATGAAGTCACACACAAACAGACAGACAGACAGACAGACAGACAAAACATCTATGATATTTTTGAATTCTACTACTTTCATTTAATCAAATTCTTCTTTTTTTTCTAAATTCTCTTCCATGTACAGATTTCACTTTGGTTACAGTTTTATTATATTGATCCTATTGAATGATAGATATAGATAGATAGATAGATAGATAAATGTATAGATTAAAATTGTTTCAGTTTTTTTTATTACGAGGATAATGATGCAGGATTTCTTAACCGATTTGTATGATTATTGGTTTATACAAAAGGGTTGACTTTGTTATTAGTCCCACATCAATTTGTTTTTTTATTAGTATATCTATTTGTTTTTCTATCATATTTTCAGTATTTCCACAGAATAAATAATAGTACAAGTATTTCTGAACCAAATTAAATGATTATTTTTACCCTAAATAAAAGTAAACAAAATTTGTTTATTAGTATACGAGTATTACAAGCTTTTAAGTAACTTGCTGTTAGTATGTTTGTGACAAATCTTGCAAGTGAATTTTGAACCACTTAACGACGTTCAATGAAGCTGAAATTTTGCGCTTTTGTGTAGTTTTGATGATAATACAATATTAATAAACAACAATACAAATTGACAAATACAATACAATTACAATTACAATATTGTGGTACCGTTGTGCTGGTCTGATTATGGAGCCAGAAAGGTATAGGACACAGGAACTCAACAATCATATGATGAAACCCCTACGAGTTTGGGCTCATTTTATTTGTCTTGATAAGCTCTCTGGTTATATGTGGTATCCAGGGCCTGATGATGGAGCCAGAGGGTAGCCACAGGATTCCATCATTCAAATGATGAAATCCCTTCGAATTTAGGCTCATCTGATTTGTCTCGATGAGTTCTTTGATCTTAAGGGTAAGTAGTGGTGATGACTTGTAAAAACATACTTTAAAAAAACCACTGGAAGCAACCAAATTGATAACGTTTTCGACGTGACTTTTAGCCTGCGCTGGCGTATTACGTACCAAAGTTTAATTAGGCATCTCAAAAATATCTATAAAAAAAACATATTCTAAATATTTTTGTAAAGAAACAATAGAAAGAATAAAATAATTATAATTGAACAAGTTTTCTTTTTAAAATAGTAATATAAAAATAAACAATACAGAAATTCAACATAAGATAAGAAAGAGTATTTTTTAAGGCGGTATCCTAATAAAAACACGTCCTGTAAAATGAAAACACCCAATGAAAAAACCTTGAAAATATTTGAAAGTATGAAAATTACAAAAAAAGAGTTTACTGCAAGGAGATTTATCCAAATGTGCATTTAGGTGTAAAAAAACTATAATGATACAACTTCGCGCCAAATCCCTCAGCAAAGCTGAATCTTTTTTTAAATATTACTGTTGTCTGTGGATAAAGTTCATCATATAACAACTTTTTTTTTTACCGTCTTCTCTTTTTCCAACTTTTTTAGTTCATCCAAAAGTTGTCTGTAAGAGATTGCTGTAAGCGATAAGACCGCTGATTGTTTTACCGCTATATCTATTATTTTTTTGTGATTTATGATGTACAATGTACGATTTACTTTTAAGTGGTATGCAATAAAGAGTTATCTATCTATCTACTTTTGAGTTCTATTTTAACCCCAAAACTCCTAAAATGGGGGTGTTATTTGTTTAGGGTGTGTAATATATGTATCACGATATTCCTGTGTCTGTCTCTATGGTATCGTAGCTCCCAAACGACGAATGGTCCGATTACAATGCGTTTTTTTAAGTTTTAAAGTTGATGTGATTGAGATGGTTCTCAGCTATAATGGCGGGAGGGGGGACGAGGATCGTAGCTCCCAAACGAATAGACCGATTTTGATGCGATATTTTATGTTTGAAAGCTGATGAGATTGAAGTGCTAGCTTTTTAAGTTCATTTCTATAATGGGGAAGGGGGAGGAGGTGGGTCAGGGTTGTATAAATTTAATATTTGTGCTTGTTCTAATATTATGATAAGAATATAGATAAAGTCCTTAAAAAACATAAGCAATCGATGTGTGCAGTGGTAATAGGATTTGCCGTTTTCTGTGTACAGATTGCGAGGACTCTAGACCATTAGTCTATTAGCCAAGAAACCATAACTCCACTCTTGACATTCGCCGGGAAGCCATCCGGTGTATGGCGATTTAATGCAATGCAAGTGCTCAGTTTTGCGAATGAAAGAGCTGTTTTTTAGGTCGTGATTTGGTGGCCGCATCGGAGACAAGTTTAATCAGAGTGCCGTTAAGTTTTACAGCTCGGCCCGGTGCATACGGTTTATGGCCAGAGACATTGTCAACAGATCTTGCGACGCTCTTTACTGCTGCTGAAACGTTGCTTTAACGGTTTTATAGTTTCGTCGTTTCGCCGCGCTGGCGGCGGCGGTCACGCCGTCCTTAATAGCCGAAGCTGAGTGCCCGCTCGAGGCTTCTTCGCCCTCCAAATATCTGTTTTTCTTTCATGCAAGCTGAGATTTTCATCTTTACGATATAAGAGTTTTACTTTTCTTTTTATGTCTCGTGCCAGTATACGACCCCGGGCTTTTAAACATCTCATGACTGCGGTAAATGTGTTATTTTTTGCCGTTACATTTATCGACATTTTCTGCTACATCAAATATTCATATTGAAAAGCCTGACAATGAAGTTCAAACAATGTACGCCCACGCGTACACAGGTCAATCACTCGCCTCGTTCAATGTGACCACTTGTTAGCAAATGTCGTTTGTTGGGATTCTCTACGTAACTCTATCGGCGATTAGTTTCATGCGAGCAGGAGAGTTGTAGGTCTTCTTTAATTAAACTGTTGCAGTGACGAAAGCGCAATCAAGGGCGTCGGCACAACTGCCGGTGACGCTTTCAACTGCAACGTCACGTCTACTGCAGGCTCACGTTATTAATTTCCAGACTAATTAATTAATAACACGTGAGCGTTTAGCCATTAATCAAAACGGTCATGTTACCCCCTTCTGCCTCGCAGTACGCCGGTCGTTCTTGGAAACCACTGCGACGCGATTCTGCGAAACTATTGACTTGAGGCAAATTGGATTTATTTACTTGCCTTGTGCAGTTCATTGCCAGGCACTTCATTATAGTGTGTACGTACGTACTATAAACGAATGGCTTCTCTGTTGAGTAAAAAGCAATCAGACTAAATAATACTAGCAATGTACCTAATATTCAATTACTAGAGCTTGTTTACGGCAGCCATATCTGATTTTCAGAGTTTTTTTTTCGTGTATTGAACTGATGTAATTTGACTTTATGGAGTCTGAGAGGCTTTTGATGTTGATCCTTTTTATCATCATCATCATCATCTTCGTCATCTTGTCTCCACTGATTGCTGGGTATAAGTCTGCTCTCCCTCTGCGCCATTTGTTTCTGGATTGTGCCGTACTGGGATAATTGTTGTGCCCTACAGGGTCCAATGATGATGATGATTGTATCTTTGTATTTGTTACAATATGGAACGCAATAAAAAAAAAGTATTTGGTTTTCTTCTAACCACCTCGATGTCACTGACCCATCTGATAGGTGAACTACCAATTTATTTTTTTATTCCCTCTCGGATCGTAAGGACTCTGCTCCAACTACTGTCAATCTAAATCATGCCATATTTTATTTATGAATGATTGTTTATTTCATGCAGTTCAATATTATTATTTTTTCCATTGTGCTCTGCTATCTAGAAATTCTTTGACTTTATTGAGACCTGGTCCGTCCTTAGTCCCTGCAGTGATGCCAGGTGGATCGACAATACATCGAGGTAATGAGATGCTTACGCCACGACTATGACCATACAAATACAGAACCAGCCGAATAATAAGCATATCCAGCTTCGCAGGGGAGTGAGACAGGGGGATGTCATATCCCCGAAACTGTTCACGAAACTTTTTCCCGCTGTTCTTTTATGTGACGATATCTGAAAGTGATATCACTGTTTCAATTTTGAACTGACTACTATTTTGCTCTATACAGCACCATGTGATTTCTTATTTTATTTAAGTACAAACAGTACTTAAATAAAATAAGAAATCACATTGAGCGACTGAGTTTGTACTGTTATTTATTCTGTGACTGAGTGCGAAAGACGGCGATGCATAGAATAACCAAGGTGGAAGACATCGATAAGTAAACTTCAAGAGGCGATGGGGAAAACTCTTGACAAGATGCAGCCATATAAGGCCAGTGCAAGAACGATGGGCCGAAATAAGTTTGATATGATCTTGGCACATATTAGCTAAAGGTAGAGGAGGAGTGTCAGAGGGAGGAGGTTTATGCCTTGTATTGGGAGGATTGAGCTAACATTGATGGTGATGATAGTAATGATCATAGCAACATCATCTAAGTAATGTAACTACAACAAATACAGTTTCATATTCATCATTGTCATAATCATCCTGGGGTATGGTCACCATCTGTTCACCTATAAGGCTATTGCTTGCCCCATACAAAGTCAATAATAACATGTTGTTAGATAAAATAACTAATATAATACAATAATAAGATAGTGTAAAAGTATCTTTAGAAACAGTAAGTGGCAGTGGCAATGTGAAGAAAACATGAGGTAATGTTTAACAACCTCATTACCCCTAGACCTGTACTATTAACCCTAGACCCCTATTAACGGTGTACCAGGAATATGTCTACCTCAGGCATACTGTGCAATTAGGTAGAAAAAACTTCGTGAGGGAAGCCGACAGGAGGATTCAGCGGGGATGGGCAGCATTTGGTAAACCTTGTCAAGTCTTCTCGTCGTCCATACCACAGTGCCTAAAGACGAAAGTTTTCAATGAGTGCGTCCTACCAGTCATGACCCTAAGAAACCTAAATGTGGACACTCACAATGAGATTGCGTCATAAGTTTAAGGTCACTCAGCGAGCTATGGAGAGAACTATGCTCGGTGTTTCTCTTAGGGACAAGATCCGAAATGAGGTATTCCGACAGAGAACCAAAGTTACTGACATAGCTCAAAGAATTAGCAAGCTGAAGCGGCAATGGGCTTTCACATCTCTCGAAGAACCGAACAACATTGGGGTAAACGAGTTCTAGAGTAAAGACCACGTTTAGGCAATCTTAGTGTAGGATGGCCGCCGGCCAGGTGGATGACTTGCGAAAAACTGCTGGCAGGAACTGGAGGATGAGAGCTGAAGATCGGGCTAAGTGGCGTTCACTAGGAAAGGCCTACGTCCAGAAGTGGACGAATATGGGCTGTTGATGATGATGATCATGTATGAAGCTGCCCACCCAGGGTAACGGATGTTTATAGAAGTATAGAGATCGATTTATTAAAACGACGCTCGGAGACTGTCTGAGATCTGACTATATTGACACAGATTAATATTTCAAATAGAACTCCCCAAAGAAAATTTGAATTATTCTCCTATCAATTTTAATAACTTTAATGAATTATCTCACAATACTCAGGCAAATGAACTTTACCTATAAACCATAAAATGTACTAAGACACTCTACCAAAATCAGCATAATGCACAACGAATATCAACCATAACCGTTCCCAACCAATCCCAATCTAATAAAGGGTAGGATATAATGAAGATGCTTCGATAAGAGGGCAAATAAAACAAACTATCGTGATGACGTCACGAGGTGGTTATGACGTTTGTCGAGGAGCAACAAGTAAGGCGCCAGGCCGGCGGAGAAGGAGAAATTTCAATCTGGTCCTGATGAGAGCGAGGCGTAAATTACACGACCGTTCGTCTTTTATTGCCAATGCTCGGGAATTCTCGAACGTTCGCCGCTGTGCCATGCATTATGTGGAGGTTTCGTGATGGACACTTACACCTACTTACACCTACTTATTAATTACACTTATTACTTGGATACTGAATTCAGCCTTTCATTAAAATCTGTAATAGCTTTTTTTTTGCAAAGTGGCATTAAAAACTAAACTATTCTTGGTCCTGCCTCATAGATTAAAATGTTCCTCTTTATAGGGTACTGTAGTCAAACAAACACTCATAGTTTCACCACGTCTGTCTGTCTCTTCATCTGTCTGTATGTCACGCCCATTAATTTATTCAGAAACTATTAACACTACAAAGATGAAATTTGGTACGTGTGTAGATATTTAGAACAGCTACATATCTAGGTGTATAAAAAACTAAACTACTACTACTAGCTTAAAAGCTAAAAAACACGCCTGCCCTGTGAAAAAAACACGCCTGCCCTGTGAACAAAAGCACGCCTGCCCAGTGAAAAAAAAAACTTATGTCATTAAACTATATACTGTTGGAATGTGCTTAACAACTTTGATGTGTATTACTTTGTGGGTTCGAATCCTGCAAGGTGCAATCATTTGTGTGATGTGCAGAAATGTTTGTTTCCGAGTCATGGATGTAATATTCTTATCTATGTATGTTTATCCGTTATCTAGTGCCCATAACACAGGGTATCCTAGTTTGGGGCTAGATAATTGGTGTGAAAATGTCCCGAATATATTTATTTATTTATTTATAACATAAACACTACTGGACCGATTGAAAAACGGTTTTCATAGTTAGCTTAAAATCCTTGCTAATCCTGGCAAATCTATGCGTAACCGACACGCACATGGGCAATTTTTTTTTGCCATGTAATGACGCAAAGTTTTACGCGGAATCTTTATTGAATTTGTTTTCCGGAATAACAAGTCAATTTTGAGGTTTATTTTTGGACAGCAAATTTACTTTGCGATAAAAAGTGCTTTCATAATTCACCGTCCTTTAATTTTCAGAATTTGGAAATAAAAGTTCATGTGAAAATCAGTCAGAGTAATGGTCCTATAAATGATGTTCCGATAAATATCGCAGGTAGTAAAAAGTCGATACTGTTTAGTTGTCGCTTAGATAGTGAACTGGGCTGGGTGGCGCTATGGCGTCGCCGTGCAACAAGTAGGGCGACATGTCGGCGCCGTCCCCACATGACGCAATTAACGAATGCTCGCCGAACGTTCAATCTTTACTGCTCTTTGCTGAACACATAAAACAAACGCGCTAATAAACCTGTACGCAGCCTTTACGAGTTGAAAAGCAACGCTGCTACGCGTGCTACGAGCTACGACGTAGCAGTTAGATAGATCAACGACGATGTCTTACGTTGTGAGATTCAAAATTAATAATTAATTCAAAAACAAAACATCAGAGTCAAGCTGAGAATGTTCGTCTTGTTCTAAACCATAAGTCAGAAAGCGAAGCGTGTTATTGTTGTATTAAATTGGCAAGGTTCACTGCGCGCAGCCCCTAGCGTTCCTCCCCATCGAGCGCGCCGCTTACGATACGCCTAAATAGACAAATCCAAGGAAATTTAAAATACCACCAAAATCCACTTCATTCCTCAAAGAATTAAATAATGTTACCTCACAAAGCGGGTAGATAAGTACAGAGATATCAGATAAGCTAAAGTAGCTAACTTCATAAAGTATCCTGTACACGAACGATATACAAACAGTAAATTCAATTTATTCGCTACCTTCTCTGTCTTCATTTTTCTTTTTATTAGCTTATTATTTTGGGAGTTTTGGGACTTTTGAAATGTATAAGCTATGGATGAAATGCAATGCACTTTTTGCGTACGTTTGATTTATTGATATCAAAGGTGTGTTCTGCAAACTTCATCGGAACCTGCAATGAAATTTTCCGTCCGTGAAATAAATACGAATAACCAGCTCTGTAACAAGTAGGGCATCATATAGCACTATCGAATGCGAAGGGCAGAGGTGTGCCATAATAGCACTTCGCTTCCGCTTTATTAAATTTCTTCGCAAATACACTTTTATTGTCGACGGCGATCTTTGCAAAGGACGTCGGTTGGACGTTGTCTTCAGCCGCCGTTTGTATGGTATGCAAATAGTGGAAAGAATGGGGCCGCCCTTACGACGTTTTATGATTCTTATGAACGCTCAGATGAAGAACTCGCATAAAATACAATGCAAAGGGTGCTTTGGAGCATAAAAATATTCATATTATCGCAGGCTGAAATGCAGTCAAAAATGATTGTTACGTAATTATGGTAGGTGATGAGGTTCATTAACATTAAAGTTTATGTTTTCATCACACTAATGTCACACTATCACATCACATTAATCATCCATCCATACCAATATATAAAAGAGAAACGTTGTCTGTTTGTTTGTTTGTTTGAGGAGCTTTCACGCGAGAACGGCTGGACGGATTTTGATGAAATTTGGAATGGAGATAGCTTATACCCTAGAACAAAACATAGAATACTTTTTTTCCTGGAAAATTGCAAGTTTCACGGGAAAACTGGAAAAATGTTGATTACTCACTGTAAGAAACGGTTGCCTTGGAAACGAAATAACAAGTATCTATGTCAAATAAGTCAAAGAAACTAGCTTAAAAGCTAAAAAAAACACGCCTGCACTGCCAAAAAAGATGTTTTGCCAATAAGTTATATACTGTTGGAATGTGCTTATCAAGACCTTCAATTTGATACCCATATTGTAAATGTAGAAGAATAATCGTTTTTTTCGAGTTTGAAAATGGTGCCATACTGCCGCCATACTGAATGTTTTCTAAAAAAAATATAGCCTATTTTACTTGGAGGGATGTAAGGATTCTAACGATACCCCATACGTGTAAATCTATGGTGTTATAAGTATGGTGGAATAAAGAAACTCACTTACAAACATACATGAATGCTAAAAACATAACACTCCTTTTTTGGGCAGTCGTGTAAAAACATCAAGAGCATTGGTGCTATACCTACTTTTGCATTATTTGCATTATAATATAATATCATAAATCAGAGAGGTGTACCAATCAGAGCTTAGAGTTTAAAAAATGAATACTCTCTTATCGAGCGGAAAACTTCGTATGCGCGATGCAGAACTCCATACATTAGAACTGACAGTCCATACAAAACGTCATAAAATGCATAAAACCGACTAGCGCCATCTATTTTTAGAAGTGTGGGTCTGTATGTTTCTTACTCCTTCACGCTCAAACGGCTGAACGGATTTGGATGAAATTTGGTACCAGGATGGCTTATATTCTTGATTAACTATTATTTTTGCTACTTCATCATCATCCATCATCATTATCCACGCTGGTGAAACCGCGGGGCGCAGCTAGTATTTCATAACACACTTATTTCACGTATGCTTCGACATAGAATTTCAATCACTTTATCATTATTTTAATGTAAATATAATTGTTTTATAATGATTTTTCCGATAATACGGCTTTCTATTGAATTTTTGCCGAATTGCGCTTGAGTACTTCACTAGCTTGATAAGCTTAGTAACTACTTCTACGTAACAAGACTAAGTTCAAAAATTAAAACTCGACTACGGTCGGGGAAAAAATAGCCTTGCTATGAACACTCTTGCGATGAAGACGAATCGATTGATTCCTCGCTTGTCAAAATCGTTTCATTACCCTTCCTTTGCTCAGCCTTAGACGGGTAAAAATAATTAAATAACATTAATTTTCAGTATTGAAATTTCAAATTATTATATTACGCTAATGAAAACACAATAAGTATTCACAATCATCATGAATTTTAACTTTGGCAATAAAAGCTTACATGACCTACTTGATGGACCTGGTGACTTTTGCAATAAATCGCCCTAGAGTCATATATTTAATATTTATATTATGTTATATATGTATATTATTACATATATTATACCTACTTTAAATTGAGTCTAGAGCCTAGACTCAATTCAAGGTAGGTAAGACAAGACGTCTTTCAGTCAGATGTCCGAGCTTAACTGTAAAATATGGCCCATATATAGGATAAAAGCTCAAACAACAATTATCTATAGTAATATGTAAATGTTTTAATTATATATACATGGTAAACCCACCTAAATATAATGTTAACACAATGTACAGTACTTAAGCAGCGTGAACATTTTGAATCAGCATTTATATTTATGGCTTTCAAACTCACTGCAAAATACTCCTAAGTAAAATGCATGGGTGTGGGTGAATACAGCTTGCCATATTGGCGGGATCTCTATAGAGGTGTGCAGCTTCTAAATCGAAGGATTTCTCGTACCATAATCACTTTTCACACGATTTCCTTCGACGGAGCAAGCGTAAACTCGTTACAGGGCTGGCAATAAAAATAAATGCTCAAGTGTCTGTATGTACATTTTCATATTACTTTTTTGTTGACGGTAAACATTTTCTGAGATATCTTTTGAGTAGGTAGTAAGTAAAAACACAGTCTTCTATTGTTATTAGCGCATTTCATACAATATTCATAGAGTGATGGTAGCCTAACTCAAGAACTCATAATCCAACGATACCGGGTTCGGTTCTAGGTTATTCATCGCTCCGTGCTTCGGAGGTCACTTTAAGCTTTGGTCCCGGCTGTTATTAATTAATAGCATTATTCATTCTTTAAGCCATGCCAGAGGCCAGCACTACCTTTTACGACAAACAAACAAACAAAATATTTTCTTAATAAAAATTTATAGATAGAGAAACATCAATTTACAGTAGGAATGATTTAATTAGATAAAATAAACCATAAAAATAAAGAATAAGAACAGCGAGAATTCCGCATTGTCTCGAAGCCAGCCCTGCGCTGGCAGCACTCTGCTGGAGGTTCGTCTCGAGCAAATTGCCGTGCTTCCCGCCATATTAACTTAACTTCCTCCCCAGACTTTCCTTCCACCCCACTTAACTCCACTACGACTCCCTAAATTCACTATTCCACTCTCATAATCTACTTACAAAGATAATATACCCGGTTGAAACTGGCTCTATAATTTCAAGCGGAACTTTTTACTTCGCGAACATGAGTGAAAACTATAATCAATACACCAAGCCCTACATTTTTCATTAGCGTAGGTAAGGGTGTGGGGGAGTAAAATGCCAGTGCTTCAGTAGGGAAAGTTAGGGCGGCGCGGGGTAAGTGCGGGCGGGCGGCGCGAGGGCAGAACAATGGCTACCATGACATTTAGCATGGAAGCGATTGTCATGGCCCGTTAGAGCTGTGAGCCACTGGGCGTACTACCGCTCCCGACGTCCTCAAATTCTCACTGATCTTTGCAGCTTTTTACTTTTTTGTCTAAACTCTACATGGCAACAATTCCGTTTTACCTCACCAATTTTACGACTTAAACTCTCGCATCCCACAACAGTGTACATTCGGATACGCCTTCTGCGTGGATAACATTTCAAAAGAACTTTCACTCGCCTACATAACACTCAAAATTCAGCAGGGACTTCATGAAAGTTTAACGAGAAACAATTTCATTATAGCTCGCGAACAAATTTGGCGAGTAATACAGTACTCATAAGCAATAACATAAGGATGTGAGCGAATACATAAACTGTTTAAATATTTTAGGCACATTTTCCGTACAAAAAGCAAAGCGGAAAAGTTTATTGGAAGAATAAATTGGGTCTAAAAAGCAGGGTGCGCTTGCTCGAGTTTCTCTCGGGGGTGGGAAAAAAACAAATTGTTGGTAGATGGTAAGTAATGCCGGGGACGTGCCGCAACGAGTCAAATTACTTCATTTTAGTGCGCGAGCCGGCAGGTGCGCTGTCTGCTGGCTGCCGCGCGGCGCCGGCGCCCGGGCAGCCTCCGCCACAGCAATCAAATTAAATTTTAATTGCCGAATTTAGCACATTAATGGTGGGCTTTTTCGCTTACCTCACAAATTAAATAATTGAATTTTGACGGTAAACTCTCACTAAACAAAATAAAAAATTCAGTGACGTAGAGAGTAAATAAATAGATTTGGCTCAGCACGCTGAGTAGTAAAAACTGAAACTCAGCTCGGCTGCCGGCGCCAAACACCTGTGTTCTGATCGCGCACGCAGCGGCGCCTACTAATAAGGCTCTGCTAACAATAGGTAAAACTAAATTGAATGCCGTTGTTATTTCTACTTTCTAAAAGAATGTAAGCGTGTCTAAAAATACGCTCCAATCCATTTATTATGATAAAGTAGATTACAGCAAAGTTATGGAATGCACTTAGATGTAAGTGGTCAATATTATTAAAATTTAAACAGTAAGTAAAATACTTGTTTTGGATGCCTATTTACAATTTTGTGCGAATAAAAAAAGTTACAATGTGAATAACAGTTCTTTCTGGTATAACTTAGTTGCATGCAACTGTTTGCCATCCTCTGTAGGTGTACGGTATATGTAAATTTATTAAATAAATAACTTGTTCGACTCTAAACATAAGTAGGTACTTACGATACGTAAACATCGTAAGATAATAAATCAATAGAGTTCTATATTTTGTGAATATAACTAAATAACATTTACTAAAAACATCAAACTGGAATATTTGTGTGTATAAAATAAAACTGACATTTCCAATAAAAAATTTACTGCCATATCCATCAGTTTCGATCGCCATACAGACTGGATATAGGTGCTAATGCGGTAAATAAAGCTATTAACGAATTTTTATTACGACCCCCTGTCACCCCGGACCCCGCAAACAGAGGGTGGC
This sequence comes from Alsophila aescularia, assembly GCA_946251855.1. Taxonomy (NCBI): domain Eukaryota; kingdom Metazoa; phylum Arthropoda; class Insecta; order Lepidoptera; family Geometridae; genus Alsophila; species Alsophila aescularia. Next base: position 46,134,193 of record OX276378.1, read on the forward strand.
TGTTACGTAGGTATTTTTATTTTATGCGGTGACACCCTGCAACCCCTATAGGGAAATTGGACTGATACTACTTTTAAGGGTTTTTTTGGACATCAACCGTGGTTTTTATTCCCGGACCAATATTGCGGCTTTATGTTTTATTTTATTTTTTACGATATAACCAGTTATTAAATTTATATAGAGATGCGCTGTTAAATGGTAGCTTATATGAAGACTGGTGAGAAGTTACTACCATTAAAGTGAACTTCCATTTTATTTTTTACTAGCGTGCGGCTTCGCACGCGTGGTCATTTCTGTAGGTTAAAATTACTCATTATGCTATTCCAGGCTACGAATAAGTAATTAGTCAGGATATGTAACAGCGTTAAAAAAATGGCCCAACAAAAGTCGTGCCCAAGTAGGTGGGGCTTAAAAGTCGTGTCCAGCGCGTCATCAGTCGGACATTTTACATGCAAGCGAGCACACGTCATATCTTCGCGTACGTTTTAGTTTTTATCATTGTGAACTACAGCTGTGAATCATCATGCCAGCATGTGTTGTGAAGTGGTCCAGGAGCCATACAAGATTAAAATGTCCAGGGATCACTTTTCACTAGTAAACAGTTGCAAAATTATAATTATATTCATAGATGTTCAAATACGTTATCAAACCGAGATGGTCAATACTATGCAAAATGAAGTCAGTTAATTTTTGCTTAATAAAAAAAACTCGAATACTGTTACTCGACAAAGAGTAATAGTATATACCAACTCCTTGAAACCAGTGACCAAAACTCAATCCAAAACTGGATTTCTAAGACTCCTCATTATGTATTTCAAGTTTTAAATTACTTTTTGCACGGCTAGTAGAGGTACAAATTTTGGAATTTTATTTTCTTTTAGATTTACCCAAGATCATATTAAGTTGTTTTTTTGGAGTGATCCACAACCATGGCCGTTGCAACAATAACCCAAACGCCCGATAGTATATGGGAATATATAAAAATAATTTACTGAACTTGAACCTCAGCTGAAAATTCACAAGCAACAGCATACCATTAGAGGACATTTCATTTTCAATTTCACAGAATCCGTCTTCACTACATTGCGAAGAAAGATTCTCTTTGAATGTATTCTAGACAAAAACATACTAAATTAATTATATTTCGAGGGACATAGAGTTCAATGAATTGTAAAAAGTAAGACAAAAAAAACATTATACAATCATCTTGTTTTATTACTTATTGGCCCTGTCCACTTATTGCATAACATCGTCCACGCCGCTATGACTCAGCTGTCATAGCAGACATTGCAGCACGCGCGTGAACCAATCCCTGCTTTTGTTTTGAATTTAAACCAATCATCAAGCATGTCTATTTATAATCTCGGAAGTGATTCGTTTTTGAATCATACGTCGTTTTGGTTTTAAGTAGGGACACTTTTTGTGTGGCATTTGTTCTGAATTAGAGTTCCTGACTTATTATTTATTCGTAGATTCCAGGACCTAAAATACCAATATACCAACATTTGATCAAAATTCCGTCAAAAATATTTTTATCGATTGCTCGGCTTCTACTCATCGGATTGAGATATAAAGTACCCTAGTTTTTAAGTCAAAACATAAGCTATCCAAAAGTGAAAACCGCATCGCAATCAGTCCAGTAGATTTTACGTGATGCCCGAACAAACATACAGTTAGACAAACAGAGAGACACGAATTTTTAAAATGTTATTTTCTTATTGTTTTTATAGCAGTTAACGTTAGCGTTAGTTTTTTTTTTTCATTATATAATTATTATTTTATATTCTTGTTCAGTAGCTTATTTCATGTACCCTAGACCATTTCTTTTTTAATTAGCTTCTTTGTACAGACTTTTTCGTTCCTATTGCTTTATTATAAGTATAGATTAGATAGACGCCTATTTGAAGTGTATTCAGATGCGATCTAGTCGAGGCAACTTTGTCTCCATAAATTACATGACAAGAACGCATAACTCATTACCAAGCTTCCCTCAGTCCATCTACTGACCTACAATTGGTACGTCATAAAAAGCAAAAGCGAACCGAGTTTATCGCGTCTAGAGCTGCTCCGGAATAAATTAGGTGTGCAATAAAACTAGCTGCAAGTTCAACAAGGAACAGTTGCTGGCGTTTCCGAGCGCCGGCAACTAGCATCTTGGTACTGCGACGCCACCGCGGGCCAATCCTCGACAACTTCTACCCTCTTTCCTCCACTTGCTTTTATCCTCCCAGAACTGATGTTTCCTTCAACATTTTTCAATATATATCGCTCTTGTTGAAGAAACAAAACTCTCACGCAAAAGTTAACGCGGCTGTTTCTTATTCTACGTATAATAAATCTTATAAAATACCGCTTTCTGAACTCATTATAAGTTTTGTGCCGTAATAAGCTGATGAAAAATCAGCTTTGCTTAAACTTAAGTATTACTAAGTTAAAATGGCTTTAAATCAAAGTTTGGTTTTCTAAGTCTTGGAGATTTAGGAATGAAACTGTCGCTGAAATATATGTTTTAGTGACTTTTTGTGGGTGAACCTGAAAAGACTCACGCACTCTGCTTTATGTTTGATCCTCGACAAACTGAGGTAGGTATATTTGATAACGCACATGTAGGTGACGCAGCTACAGAAATAAAATAACGAGTGAGTGCTTTGCGGTGTGTCGGCGCAGCTGTCACTCCAAAAGTCAATTTTGTCAAAATGGTCGTGTAGTCAGAAAAAGTTTCCTCTCATCTGCCGGCAAACGAGCGAAAGGGAATAAAACAAACAAGTGTCATCATCGTCAACTCCTGAGGCATCAGTCTCTCCTGCCTCTTTGTTTTCACTATTGTCTGACACAGAGGCGTGGAAACTCTACCAATATGCATTGTATTTATTTGTTACTAGCTTATCCGCCCGCGACTTCGTCCACGCGGACTACAGTTTATCGCGAAAAAAGCATCCTACGTTCTTCTAGGATATTAAAAATCAATGCAAAAGTAGACTTAGACTTCTTTGTTATGGCCTCTGTGGCTTATTGTTGGTATAGCATCTGCTACTTAATCTGTGGCACTAACGCTCTTGATGATTTTTGACTTCAGACTTGTTATTTCGTTTTCATGGCAACCGTTCCTTACAGCGAGTATTCAACATGTTCCAGTTATCCCGTGGAAACTTCCATGGAATTCCTGGAATTTTCTGGGATAAAAAGTCCTATGTTTTATTCTAGGGTATAAGCTATCTCCATTCCAAATTTCATCAAAATCTGACCAGCGGTTATCGCGTGAAAGCTCCCCAAACAAACAAACGAACAAACAAACAGACAACGTTTCACTTTTATATATTGGTATGGATAACAAAGACATTGCATAAAACTCTACCGTTAATTTTAAGCTATCAGATCCAATAATAAATACATTTTCGACCCTAGTTCTCTAAATCAAAACTGTGAAGATACAAAATTTTATTTTTTGACTAAGAAATTAGTCTAGAGCCATGAAACTGGAGTTTCAACTCTGGAGAGTTGATGAGTACTGCGCGAAATAAAAAAAATACCAAAAAGAAATGATAGAGACTGAGTGCTCACAAAAGCTTCCAAAAATGAGAGTGCAATCATACTAGCCGGGACTTTAACGACTAAATGGAATAAAGTTTAAATCTAGGAACACTGTATAAAATGAGTAAGAAACGCTGGGTTGATAAATGATGCGCTGCTCCAATGAATCTCCATCACCGCTTCGGGCGCTGCAATTTGAAAAAGGGATTACAGTTATCTGCTTCTTGTGCTTTTTATTGCCTTTTGAGATAGCACGGGTCTGCGCATTGTAAAGAAAATGTATTTTATTTCGTTTGTTAGATTCACAACATGATATATTACATTTTTACTTTATTCTGGACGTTTTCAATCTAAAATGTTTGATATATGTTCTTTAAAGCATTTATACGTATTTGGGTGATATCTCGGCGGCACAAGTGTCACGTGGAACTAACAACGCTATTGTATCCGAACTTTGAACCCGTCGTGATAAATGTGCTTTGGAGACGGACGGCCTCGGCGGTTGCATGTCGCTTATCAACCGCCGCACAGCGTTTCGGAATACAAGGGTATTTAAAAACAAAAAGTTATTACTGACAACAGCTATATAGTTTTTATCGAAATAATCCTTTTTATGTTATTAAAACAGCAACAACTGAAATATTACTTGATAAAAGTACCTGTGGGAATACGGGCGAACGCAAATTGGTTATATGAAAACGAATTAGGCGAATGTATTCCACGGACCGCAATATGCAGGTGGTATATGAATGGTAAACTTTACAAATTGAATGCGGCGCCTGTTTTATTGATACAAAATAGCAACGCTCGTGTATAGTGCGCGGCGGTGCCGGCACGGAGAGCGGCACATGAGAGCCTTCGTATGGCTGTTTGCAGACGCTGTTGACAGTCCGAGGCGCACAAACAACCCCGCCCTCGACATCTGGCCCGGCCGATATTGCTCACGCACAATATTCGCAACCACGTTTGCTCAACAACAGTTTTAGTGTTTATGTTATACCTATCTGCCGACACTTTCCTCGAAACTGTCCCACACCGCCTCTCCACACAAGAGCAGTCGTTATCACTACTATCGAACCTTCATCGCTACGGGGCAGAATGATAATGCGCCTAAAATTATTCAAGAAATCTTTTGCAAAGTTACTTTGAATCAAACGAATCCCGAGTGAGAAACCGAAAACATCATTAGTGCGGATAAATCTTGAAATTTGTTCGAATCCGTCGCGAAGTTGACATAAAACTTGAATGCCGCTCCGTATAGTTGAAAATCAAATAAAGCGGGCCAGCTGTCGTCGATGCAGTCGCCGGGAGCTGCCGACACGCTCGTCTTCATCACACAGACGTAATATCTTCGAATAGCACGCGACGCGACGCCAGCAAATGGCATAAGAATATTTTTTTGAAGGTTTAGCCCACTGCACGAAAGTTTCACAAAAACGATCGATCCTATCTCCTGCAATTTCTGTGTCTTCAATTTGTGCGCAAGGATAGCGTATCAAATATTTGTCGAGATTTGGGTGTAGTGGTTACAAGTTACGTAGGGCGCGCCTATATTTGGCGCGAGCATGTTGATCCACGCAATAAAGGTTGTATTGCAGCGCAAATATTGAGTCCTGAGAGCGGGTGACCCGACTTATTTCATCGCAGCTAACCCCGCTATCGCCGCGTTGGCTCCACTCAATTGTCTTGCGGTGAAACCCTGCTGAAATTTCTTTATTTTTTTCATTGGACGTACAACATATTACGTTGAAATGGTACCCACATATATGAAGACATAACTAGATTTAAAACAGATGTAGTTATGTTTTAATCTATGTTCCATGAACTTGTAACCTGAGTTCTTCACTGCTCCCTTATAGAATACCACTTACTTACTTACTTACTATTCACTGATTAATACAGAATAAAAAGCTTATATGAAATATAAATTACATTAGTGAGTTTATGATATGCATTAAATGTGGAGGAACGCTCAACGCAAACGCACAAAGCGCTAATCCGGGGCGCGCCACGGCGAGCACGCGCCACGCTCCGGGACAATTTGCCTGAGCTGTGCGGTATTCGGTGTTACAGAATGTTGAAATAAGGTGGTTATTGACTCTACATAACATTTTTTTATAAGTCTGTATTATAAGTCATGTAGTGTATTGAAAAATAGGCCACATTGTTATAAAAGGCTCAATAAGTGCGCGCGCGCATAAACCGGTTCTAAACTGAATTTTGGTAACCACAGGTACCGCGCGCATAGAGCCTTTAACAAAAACCATGCGACCCTACTTTGTCATTCACACGATTTTAAAACTTTTAACTTTTTTCAGAGGGAATAACAGACTGTGCCTAACCTAGGGTGACCAACATAAAAATGATTACCTATGTAAAGTTCGGGATAATCAGAATTATGCTGAAGATGATGATATTAAAAATCTCCTCGTCCACATCAAATAACGTAACCAAGGTGTTACAAATAACGTAACCAAGGTGTTACAAATAACGTAACCAAGGTGTTACAAATAACGTAACCAAGGTGTTACAAATAACGTAACCAAGGTGTTACAAATAACGTAACCAAGGTGTTACAAATAACGTAACCAAGGTGTTACAAATAACGTAACCAAGGTGTTACAAATAACGTAACCAAGGTGTTACAAATAACGTAACCAAGGTTTTACAAATAACGTAACCAAGGTGTTACAAATAACGTAACCAAGGTGTTACAAATAACGTAACCAAGGTGTTACAAATAACGTAACCAAGGTGTTACAAATAACGTAACCAAGGTGTTACAAATAACGTAACCAAGGTGTTACAAATAACGTAACCAAGGTGTTACAATTAGAATAATTTGTTGTTGTTTTTAATATTCGCCCATCTCTTCAAAAATTTTGCGATTACAAAAATTTCCTTTGCGGCTTCGAAGTTTGAATCGGAGATCTGACACCAGACAGAAATGATGTCAGCTATATTTTGTGGGAAAGTGCACGCTAGCTAGTGAGAAAAACAGGAATCAGTGAGAAAACAGAATTCAGTAGTCTCCTGAGAGCCGTCGGCACGTCTCGCGATACCGTTTCATATTGCAGAGCTGCGATTTCTCCGCTACCTATAAAAAGTAATAAGTTTGTTGACAAACCTTCGGGTTTGACAAAAAATATAATTATTTCTTGGGCTTTTATTCTTAAAATACGATTGATAGATAAAACGTTGATTGTAGAGATATCTTTTTGGAGAAATGAAAGTGGTTGTTCATCTTGTTTGTAGGGTTCTGTAATCAAACAAAGAACCCTTGTATACATTTAATATAACTCAGTGGCGTGCTTTTGGGAGAAGCCTATATCCTGCAGTGAACTGATAATGATGGTTTAATATATAATGCATCTATAATAAAATTGCCTAAACAAGTAAAATTATTAAAAAAGTACAATAACCCGACTGCGAACAAATTTTTTGAATAGATACAAGCTGACCGCCCGCAAAAATAATCACACTAATATTATAAAGGTGAAAATTTGTATGTATGTAAGGGTGTGTGTGTGTATGTTTGTTACTTCTTCACGCTTAAACGGCTGAACGTATTTGAATAAAATGTGTGGTGGAGGTAGCTTATACCCTGGATTAACACATAGGCTACTTTTTATCCCGGAAAAATGCACGGTTCCTGAGGGACGCGATTAAAAACGCGGGGCGCAGCTAGTATTTATATAAATTTAATGTTTCTTATTTACTTACATATTTTACTTTACTTTAATACTTCAAATTGCAACATTAGACTATAGTATTTACATTAAATTGATTAACCTAAAATTTACAATTTTGTAGGAAGCTATAAAGACAATTGCTACTGTTTAGTTATAAGAATTATATATTTTCGATATGGTCTTTTAAAAACCTTCACTATGATACCTCATTCGACAGGTTTTGGTAATTTTTTGTTCCGTCGGAAATACAATATGGCAGCTTAAGCCGCTGTATTCATTTTCTTGACATTTCATATATCCTATATAGCACTTTCGTGATCAAGACGAATCCAATGATACCACATTTATCAAAATAAATCAAGCCGTTTAGGCTGTAAGAAGCGCCTAAGAAACGTACATACAACCCAAACAAACCCCTAAACCCCCTCTGTGCAGTCGGGTAAAATAGAATCCGCCTTAAAAATAACCCCTAAAATAATTGTAATTGACAACTTTCCGTAGACAGACAAAGGACAAGAATTACAATAACTAACAATAATATAGCACACTGAGTAATACTATAAGTATAAGTAAAGCCGGTAGTGACATTAGCTAGTAAGTACATATAGCCACAAGGACCATACTTTGTAGATATTCATTAAAGTATCACCAAGTATACTATGATGTATTACTCCAGCGAGCTGAAGACTGAGCTCAGTGGCGTGGATTAGGACAGGCCTACGTCTAGCAGTGGACAAGTGGATGATGACAAAAATCATCCACTTTCATCATTCAATTTGGAAAAAAGAAACAAAGAAAAATTCGACAAAACGAGCTGAAGTTAACTAACCACCTCGAATAGCTTGTTGTTTAGTCACGAAAAACAAACATACAATCATTGTAAGTACTGTAAGTGATTGTATGTTTGTTTGTCGTGTGAAGTAGTGCTGGCCTCTGGTGTCAGAGTTTATCAAGCCGCCCGAGGGTCTCTGACATGGCTTATCGACTGCTATTAATCAATAACAGCCGGGGCCGACAGCTTAACGTGCCCTCCGAAGCACGGAGCGCTGTAAAACCGCACATAACTTAGAAAAGTCATTGGAGCGGAGTCTAGGATCGAACCTGGTATCGTTGGATTCTAAGTTTCACTAAAGAACCGTTAGGCTTACATCGCTCTATAGTGATTGTATTACCAAGTTCATTCAGTTCAAATCTTTCTTTCAGTTCAAAATTCAGACCAAGACAGTCCTTTTGCTACAAACCTACTGTACATCCTAAACGCTTCACCGATTCACCGTTTTCAATGAATATCACATCAAATTGTACGGATAAATCGCGCGATTTAAATGTAAATAGGCAGGATCGCGCCGCGGTGTGGAATTAATATTTTGATTGGATTAATCTATTAGCAGAATATCAGTGCACAATAGCATTCGTAGCGGATGTGTAATTCCTAAAGCAGTAAGTATTGAGCTCATTAGTGCACAATGAATAAAAAGAGGAATAAAGTTATGTATACCTTTAATTACCTTTGCAAAAAAAATATTTTTTTGCGTTGGGTTTCCTTGGAAACCCGAATTAGATGTAATTGGTTTATTCACCACCCACCCTAGTCTGTTAGTACATTCTAACCATAAAAAATATAGAGAAATGGCGACTTTACATAACAAATCCATAATTCCAAATACATTCTTGGCTGAAATACAAAGTCATGTATAAATCCGATCACGGATTAGTAGACGAATACGATATTGAAAATATTTTTTCCTCCTATAGGCTAAGCGCCACGTACAAGGATATTAACATTCTCGTCGTCAATCTGATGCGAATCTGTTTATGAGGATATTTTTACATTTCTTAAAGATTGACGTTGAATAAAGCGCGGACACACCTAATCACAAGCGCGAACGCGACCAGCGACGAGGCAATGAAACCGCGTGACCCGTGCGTGACTGATCCATATGACCATTCACAAGTAACGCGTCGCGTTACGATATCTTCGTGGAATTGTTCATGAATTGTCATAATGAAGTCACACGTTTTCTGCAAAAAATTTCGTGCGCCCTGATCATAACGTCACGTCGTTCGCTCTGCCATGTTAAATAATTTCAGTGATTCATTCGCACTCTTCGCTCAGGTGGTTCCTGAGCCTAAGAAAGTAATGCAGCTCCGTACGTTATTACAAAGTAATAGGCGGCAGTTCCATCACTATTTAATGTACTGAAGACGCTTTAAACTGCGGAATGTGCGTGACACGCGAGTTTATGTTAATGGCAGACGCTGAGGATATCTGGACATCCACCGGCCAGAGTTAATTTCGTTTTTATAACACCACAAACCCGAATGATCTGTTTACTAGCGGTTCAGTAATAAAAAAGGGGCCGTGGTGGGCATTACGAGGCGAGTAGTCGAGTTGCCAGCGTCGCCCCCTATCGGGTTGCAAGTGAAACGGATCGCAGGGGGCGGTGACAGATAACGACCAATATGGCCGGTGGTAATGCCAAGCCGATGATATCGCCTCGTCGAACTCGGAGGATTATTTCATTTCGTCTGATGTCGGATTATTTCTGAAAAAGGTCAGGTCAGTGCCATGCCAATGCATAGATTACCTATTGAGCTCCAGCTAGAGGCGTTCAAACCCGTTACAAACTTTACCCAGTACCCCTTGGTATTTGCGGGGAATCTAAAATTACTCCCGAATAGCCAGGAGATTATCTGGGGGTCTAGAACGAGTTTTATAGTTTTTGCAAATGAAATGTAGTTTCGTTTAGTTTCATACATTTACTGGCAGCGCCTTTAGCGAAAACTTGCAGGAACTGCAGTAAATGTATGGAACTAAATGAAACTACATTTCGTTTTTGAAAACTATAAAAACTCTTACTAGGGGTACTGGTTGTGGATTGTGACTACAAGATGAACAAGATGAGGTTATTACCAAAAAATAAGAAAAAAATATTTGTTCAAAGAGGAGAGGCTGTATTAGCGTTTCAGGCGCGCCGCGACTATGTCTCAATGTACAATCATGCAAAGCGGCAAGTGACCGTTACTTAAGACGCGTAGAGAAATAATCCGTATATCCCATAGAGCTACGAATGGCGTTAATAGCTCTTAAAATAGTAATAACCGTAACGATTAGGAGAATTATATATTTGTGCATATTGTTCGAATATGCAACAGGCGACACTAGGTTTCATACAAAATTTTGTTCACAGCATTTCGATTATTTCCCACTTCTGTGTTTTTATCCAGTAAATCTTTAGGAAGTTAAGGCATTTACTTATCATCAATCACCACTTTGAACGTTTTCATTATTACGCCAAATTGCTAGACATGTAACTAAAACTAAAAGTTTCTCACTCACCCTTTCCGTTACATAAAAAAAAACTTTTATTTTAAATCGGAACTGATGCATCAGACTATTACCAGATATCTATCTCTGTCTTTCATCGTATCGGTGCTTTCACCATCCATCATTTTCGGACATGTTTTCGACCGAATATATTTACTGAGTATCGCATCGAACGATCGCATTCATTATTCTGATTACTGCTTCATTGTACCAGTGTATGTTCTGAATACACTCAAGTGTCTCTTGGTTTATCGATTAGACAGAAAGGGTTGTGTTCCAGCAATTTGTGTCTACCTCTTATGGTTTCAGATTTTTCCATACACACATTTCAATTAATCGCCCTGTGTATTATGCAAAATTTTACAGATTTATTCTAAACTAGCGACCCGCCCCGGCTTCGCATGGGTAGATATATAGAAAGATAAAATTAGTAGGTACTTTATTTGGACAAATAGAACAACAACAATTTCTTACACAAAATGTTTATATTTACAGGTTTTATACTCACGTACCATTTCGTCTATAGTATTATTTTGTTTAGAATAAACCGGAGGTTGAATTACGGTTACTATTTTGTGTATTATTAGCATAGAGGATTTCCTACGTCAATGATTATTAGATGTTCTGTGATTTCGTTTCCATGGCAACGTTCCATATACAAAGATCCGCATCTCCTTCTTAGTTTGTGATCTTACGTAGTATTTATATACTCTTTGGTTTGTGATACAAAGTAATCGAGTTTTTTTGCAAAATTTAATACCTCGGGTTTCATTATTGCAATTTTAGAAGGGAACTCATTTTTTTTTAAATAAAATCCTTCTAGTGTTACTCGCTGATAATTTAGCTTTCTTTATGTGAAAGAATTTTTAAAATTGGGTGTGTATTTTTTGAGTTTATCCATTACAAACAAAAAACAAACAAACAAACAATCAAATCTTTCCTCTTTATAATATTAGTGTAGATAAAATTGTAAATCGAATACCGAATAGCCAAAGTTAAAATGAATGCCCAAACACTATCAAAACTAGCCTGATATCTGTGTTTTTTCTATACCACTAAATATTAACTACAAAAGAAATTTAATTTCTCACATTTTATTAGTAGCACATTGAAACAAACGCATATCTAATATTATTTAGGTTTATTTACAAAATAACACACAAAAATCTAACCGCACCACATGCTGATTAACTACATTTATCTAAGCGGATGTATGATATGGGAAACACGTCCGGAAACTAAACCAAACATAATGGTCTCTAATATAACGTTATTTATCATCGGCGCACATTTTTTCAGCAAAATCTGATATGTAGGTATAATCCACTTAATCCACAGGGAGTAGATCCGAGTCCGTGCATGCCAACGGGTCGCGTTTTGCCGCGATGTCGGTGACACATCCATTATACTGTCATTTTTCCGCCCTTTTTCCTGTCACTTTTGACAGGTTTGAAAGCGACTCCTCCTCACCAATGTTTTCGCGGTATCCTCATCGATCCACCTACCTATCTGATGATATTAATGAGCGAAAAATAACCTTGCATCGTGATTGGATAAAAAGTAAAGTCTAGGAATACACTCCTTCAACGTAAAGTTCAATTTAACACCCACCGGAGAGCCTCTGAGAATTCCTCTGCGACACACAATAGGTGACGGGGAGGGTATTGGATGTCGCAAGGATATGAACTTCCCGTTTAAGAAATGATGTGGTGGTCTATTGTGTGTTTAGTTCAGTTGAGCGGAGAGCTTAGAGAACCGAGCATATCACTTTGTGGCAAACAGTCTGCCGCCTTTGGCGTCGGAATGCCAATAACTTCTACCTGGTTTGAAGCAGCACTGCAGTTTACTTTATCGAGGGAAGATTGCCTCGAACTCAACGTGTTTTCTTCACGCGCTGAGACTGAGTTAAACGAAATTAGTAAGTGAGCAACATGAGCGTTTTCTTACGCCTTATCCAGTGTTATGCATTTTTTGTGTAATCAGTTAACTGAAATAACTAGCTAGACTATGTATTATAAGGTAAATAAAAAGTTAGAAATTTATAACAACGATTTATCAGGCTTAGAGACTTGATTAATTACTTAATTAACGCCATCTATCGGTTCTTCCGAGTCGCGTCCCCCACAATCACTCACAGTGTCGCCGAGTGCGGATGTCCCGTCTCACATGCCGGTGCAGTTATTTATAGAAGCAATCTTCTCAATTCTGTCGAAAAAAAAACATCGCCACCTGTGTAACGACGCCTCACGATTTATTACTTTTATTGGGTCCGGGTTTACGCTGACGTAAACACCGGTCATTTTGTACAGGCCGCCTGTGGTCTATCGGTGATTCGTGCGGTTATACGCAAGTTGTATTGAAGTATTTTGCATGTAAATAGTTTTATGAAACGCAGAGTTTTAAGTCTAATTGTATGTTTCATTTTTGCAGGTACGTTGTTATTTGAGGCAACAAACGCGTGAGTAACATGAACGTTTAACCGTATAACGGCTTAATATATGACATGAATGTGACAGCTATTCAAAACACAAGCGGGCGTGTGCGTTCTGACATGCAGCTCGGCGTCGCATCGGCGCGGCGGCGTGGGCGTCGCGTCGGCTTGCAGAATGAAATTCCCGCGAAAATTAATTTCCAAATACGAATAGCGCTGCGTTTTGTGGAGACGAGTGGTGCCAACGGACTGTCCGTAGTACATGTCATTAGAGCACGTGACGTCACTCCGGGACCATAGCCGCCACATAGCCGCCGACTCTCCGCATCCAATTATGTCTCAAAACTGCCGGACATAAATTTCAATAACGCAATTTGTCACAATTTGCGGTATCGCCCGAAAATACCGAGCGCTTTTTGTTTTTTGACTGCGGCGGATATAAAGCCTCTAAATTCCGCCCTATACGGTGCGAGGGCGGTTACGGAAACCATCGGATTAGGAGCTTGCAATTGTTTATGTTAACCCCTGTAATGTGTTTACCTTCATGTATGTTCTTACAACAACAGCGAAGCAGTTAAACATATGACGGTATTTAAGTATTAGCGTATGGTATTATGAGTTATGGAAGAGTTACTAAAAGGAAATGGGCCAGCCTTATACTTGCTTGGGCCTTACAAACAATATCAAGATCACCAGTACTACCAATAAATTAAGAAAATAAAGATAATTTGGGTTTCCTAACATCATTTTTAAAGCAGGTCATATTAGGCTATTTTTTAATTACTTTTTGTAAGAAAACCTTATTGATTTAAATGCGATCTATAGTATAATTATGACTTAATTCAGCAAGAGATGTTAAAGTAGACGTACACAATAAATCCGTGTGTCTTTGCATGTGGAATCAAATGAAGTTTACTGCGAGTACGAGTGCTCTTTTTTTACCGTAGTACGATACGTTTTTTCGCGGTAAAATAGGAAAGCAAAATGTTCGATACATTTTGATAATTAGCCTTTCAGTAATGAGCCTTTTGAGGAATCCCAGTCATATGAATTAATGAAAGCTTAATAAAAATGGACAAATAAAAAAACAAGCTATATTACAATAAGAAAGTCCACCTAAAACTCCAGCGGGTAACATAACAATAATATTATCCATACCAATAAATAAAAGTGAAACGTTATCTGTTTGTTTGTTTGGGGAGCTTTTACGCGATAACGGCTGGACGGATTTTAATGAAATTTGGAATGGAGATAGCTTATACTCTGGAATAAAACATAGAGTACCATTTATCCCGGAAAGTTGTAAGTTTCCTTGGAAAAACTGTAAAAATCTGGAAAAATGTTGATTACTCGCTGTAAGAAACGGTTGCCATGGAAACGAAATAACAAGTATGTCAAAAGATATCAAGAGCATTGGGTGCTATACTTACTTGAGCATTGGTTTTTAATATCCTAGAAGTAAAACGGATGCATGTTTCGCGATAAACAGTAGTCCGAGTGGCCGAAGTCGCGGGCGGGCAAGCTAGTCCATACCAATATATAAAAGTGAAACGTTGTCTGTTTGTTTGTTAGTTTGTTTGGGGGGCTTTCATGCAATAACGGCTGGACGAATTTTGGTGAATCTAGGAATGGAGATAACTTATACCCTGGAATAAAACATAGGATACTTTTTATCCCGGAAAATTGTAAGATTCCACGGGAAAACTGAAAAAAACTGAAAAAAATGTTGATTACTCGCTGTAAGAAACGGTTGCCATGGAAACGAAATATCAAGTATGTCAAAAGACATCAAGAGCATTGGGTGCTATACCTACTTTTGCATTGGTTTTTAATATCCTAGAAGTAAATAGGATGCATTTTTTCGCGATAAACAGTAGTCCGCGTAGACGAAGTCGCGGGCGGGAAAGCTAGTAATTTATATTTATTACAATTCTTAAGTGTAGTGAAATAAAATACATACAAATTTTAATATATATTCTATTTTGAACACGCTACTTTCAATATGCAGTTATCAACAATTGACATATTAGAGCGACGACATCGAGAGAGTGTATAAATGTTGTAAACGACGCAAACTGTAAGGAGCCCGCGGCTCCTCTCCGCTAGAATCGCGAACAAGAATTAATCGCCAATGAACATTTCCGACGAGCCGTGAAATTACAATTTAACCGTTTCGCCTGTTTATATGATGTAACCTCAGTTTAGTACTTGATGTAGGTGTAAGATAATTTTACTATCTAGGGAGGTAGAGCGCTTACAGATAAAAGAGGACGATTTGAAAAAGGATTACTGACCTCTTTAACAGTAATGGCGATTCCACCATTTGTGATTCATAAAGAAAGACAGATATCCAATTATGTATCCATATTTGTCTTTCGCTATAGTCAACAACTCAATTTAAAAAGTTTAGGTAATGTCACTAACTGCTTACATAAATAGACATTCAAAATTCATTTTTGAATAGCTTTGCATGCTCTTCTATTTTTATTTTTAAATACACTACTGTCCTGCCATAAACGAACTAAATACACTACTGTCCTGCCATAAACCAACTAAATAACCAATTACTTGTTTTTGACTTTTTAGTTCATTTTTGGCAGGGCAGTCGCGATTTTTAATTTTTACATGACTGCCCAAAAAAAAAGGAGTGTAATGTTTTTAGGATTCATGTATGTATGTATGTATGTTTATTTATTCCACCATAACTGTTAAATGCCTGAACATTTGTAGACGTATGGGGTATCGTTAGAATCCTTACATACCCCAGTTTTTTCTTTTTTTTGAAAAATTTCATTAATGCCATTTGGTATTGGTATAAGTTGGCCCATGGCATACTGCCAATGATTTTTTTTTTTTAAATTACAATATGCCATGCAGTATGCCATTGGCCAATTTCAAATGCGAAAAAAAAAAAAGCTTCGAATTTTACAATTAGGGTATCAAATTGAAGGCCTTGAGAAACACATTCCAACATATTTATATATTTTCTATTGGCATAAGTTTTTTTTAGCAGTGCAGGCGTGTTTTTTTAAGCTAGTTTATTTATTTATTTTTATTTCATTCTTTTTACTGACAAGTTAGAGCGATGGTGGCCTAACGGTTCTATAGTGCAAATTAGAATCCAACGATACCGGGTTCAAAACCTAGGCCCCGCACCAATGACTTTTCTATGTTATGTGCGGTTTTCCATCGCTCCGTGCTTCGGAGGGCACGTTAAGCTGTCGGTCCCGGCTGTTATTGATTAATAGCAGCCATGTCAGAGGCCCTCGAGCAGCTTGACAAACTCTGACATCAGAGGCCAGCACTACCTCATACGACAAACAAACAAAAACAAGTGACAAGTTTTGAGTTATGCCAATAAATTATATATTGTTGTAATGTGCTTTTAAATGCCTTCAATTTGATAACCATATTGTAAATATACTTTTTTCCAATTTCTAAATGGAGACATACTGCCTCTAAAATGAATAAAAAAAACAACCTATGTTACTCGGGATGGTGTAAGGATTCTAACGATACCATATGCATCCAAATCTGTTCAGGCGTTTAAATGTTATGGTGGAATAAAGAATCTCATAAACATACATGAATACTAAAAACATTACACTTCTCTTTTGGGCAGTCATGCAAAAATCGAGTTTTTTAAATATATTTCATTATTTGTATATAACAAAACCTCCCTAAGGCTCATTTATTTATTTATTTAATGAATACTGCTAAAACCAATTACATTAATTAAATTATCATTAATAAGTATGGTGCAGTTAAAATTAAACTTAGTTTAACTACGGACAACTGCGGATCAAACAACAGAGCCTAAGCTTTATAAAAATATCTTAGATCCTCCACCATTAATCACCCCTAAGCAATTGAAGGGATTTTGATTGCTTAGCCAAGAGTCGTTAAGCCTAATTAGTAAAACAATATGTACGTTTGGGTATAATTGTCGGCTATCGACCCCTGGACGGATAGGAAGCCACAATTCGGTGACTTACAGGAAACCTTATCGAGAAACTTTGGTCGATGCTACTCACAGGGTAGAAACAGGGTGAAAGTATCCTTTACCTAATTCTACAGAATATGTTAAACTTTGTAATTGTTGTACCAGTTATTACATTTCTTTGGGAAATACTATCTCATTGGTCAAACTCTCGTGCATCACCAAGAAGTTAATATATATTTTTACTAATTTTGATTTTGGTGATTGTACCAATTAAACAATCTTATTATTTAGCTTATGTATTTTCGGAATGGTCTTTTAAAGACCTTTATTTTGATTCCTCACTCGATAGGTTTTGGGTAATTTTTTGTTCCGTCCGAAATACAATATGGCAGCTTTAAGCTGCCATATTACTTTTGTTGACACTTCATATGATATGTCACTGATATTGACATCATATGTCACTCTCGTGATGAAAGGTGAAAAGACGCGCCAAAGGAACATACAAACATACATACAGCCCAAAAACATAACCCTCCGCAGTCGGGTAATTATACGTTACGCAACGGTAATTATAAGTTTTAAGACATCACTGATAAAAAATATTATTACTGATTACATAACTTTGCTTCTAAATATATAAAATAATCATGGGTTCTCTTAACTCTTTATTAATAATTAAAATCTATGATATTGAAATAGGTAATACAAAATGATAAAAACGCTAAAAATGTAGCGATACCGAAATTTAAAAACGTTCTGTTTGTGATAAGGCTCCAGGCCCTTTCACAGATGTTAATGTTATCTCCCAGTTAAGAGTAAGTGCAGCTTTTAATTGTACGTGCCATACACTTCAGCGTGCGGGCAGATTAGGTACAGGCATATAATCTATACTTATAATAAAACAGTAAGTAGGTACCACAAAGTCTGTACAATGAAGATAATGAGAAATAATAGTCTAGGTTACTTAAAATAAGCTACTGAACAAGAATATAACATATTTTTTACATCGTATCTGTCTGTCTGTTTGCTCGTTCATCACGTAAAAACTACTAAACCGATTGCGATGCGGTGCACAAGGTATCTCTATCCGATGAGAAGAAACCGAGCAATCCGTAAAAACCTATTTGAGGGCTGAACGAAATTTGGTATTTTGTACTCTATACGAGTAATGACTCTATAGGTACTTTTTTGGTCCTGGAATAACACACAGATAACTTTTAACCCGTTAAAATGACCACATGAGTGTATTTAGTATTTACTTATGCTATTTCTGAACGATCAGAAGTAACTCCGTTTCATCATAATCCAAAGGGAGTAGCCATTTCCTCACTTTTTCTTTGACACCGTAAAGCGAGCTATCAGTAAGAGTGCAGAGCTTCATTATGCGTCTATATAAGAATGGAAGTGCATAATAACTAAAACGTCTGGCGTAAGTAGATTTGACAGTGGGAACTTCTATTTTTATTTTGCGTTTTTTGGCTGATATGTCTGGATCTCATTTTGAGTCAAACCTTAAGCTATCCAACAGTGAAAACCGCATTGCAATCGGTCTAGTAGTTTTTACGTGATGCGCGAACATACATACCTACAGACAAACAAACAATCAAAAGACAGACGATTTAAAAAAATGATCTATTCTTGTTCAGTAGCTTATTTTAAGTACCGTAGACCATTTTTGTTTAATTATCTTTATTGTACAAACTTTTTCGTTCTTATTGCTTTATTATAAGTAATAGATGTGAAAGCTTGCGTCTAATTAGAGTTTGCTACCACTCAGGACCTTATTAGAGTGAAATTTGGATTGGATGTGAGAATATAGGGGTTCACTATGAAGGGATTTTAAAGAAACGATTAACTGGTAACAGCTAGTTTTTGTATGAAAACGTTTCATAGTGAACCCCTTTACATTGGCACTTTACATGGCCGTGCAAAGCAGTTGGAACGCAGTAGGCATGTTGCCGGCGCCGCCCCAGTACCCCGTCGCGCGTCGGTTACAAGCCGCCCGCCCCGCCCGCCAGCGTGCGGTATTCAGTGCTCGCGTGTGTGACGCACAAAGGACGAGTTGCCAGCACAGTGCTCGAGTGATCGCACACCGCACCACATCGCACTCGCCGGTCTCGCAGTCCGCACGCCGCGCTCCCTCACATTACAATTCAAATCAAACATTCCATTAATTGTACCACTCGCGATAACACACCGTTTTATTGCTCCGCGTCTTTTATTTCCCTTTTTATTTCGCGTCTCCTAATGCAATTGCACTCAAGCAGCGCGAGCCGCATTACATTTCACTTTGTTATTTTTTATTGGTTTTGTGCGTAACTGAAAATGGAGAACGGCCACGAAATGGTGAGTTATTTTGTGCACATTTTATGTTGATCGAGGGTTAACGGGGTCATAACGGCCAGATCTTTCCACTTAACGGGTTAATTAATTCCTGTTAACTCGCGAAACGTCAGCGCGTTTGCTATCACGGAATACCCAGCATTATTTCTTGTAAATAAATGTGTAAACCTATTTATATTCAATATGTGAGCATAAAATAATGACATGAATGCAAGTAAAGGAGTACATCAAAATATACCTATTGTAGCCGCGCCTTTCCTCACTCATGCGCATTGTGAAGCAATCGACAATAAACATCGTATGAGTCTATGAGTGAGTATTCTATTAAGCCATTTATGTCTCTCGCAGTATGTGTCCAATAAAAGCGGTTGGGCTCTCTTGTTGAGAGTATTACTGACTCTACTGACGTACGAACCTACTGTATTTTCGTTACAATGTATTGTTCACCGGATACGTTGCGTTACAAAAATAACGATTATGGTTATTGTGCTCCGATAAAACACAGATCCTTGAGTGGTCACTTGCACGTTGCTATACCCGTATTGACCCAATTAGAGGTGGAATTCCCGAAAACCTTTTCTTTCTCGATACGGAGAACATACTCTTAAATTTTCATGGTTTACCGATTTCGGTTGTGGTTGGATGGCTCGCCCGGGACAATATATTTGGCTTACCTATGCGGGCCGCAAATATTATTTACTAACAAGGATCAAACCACGATATTGTTGCTTTAGTTTATGCTAACATCTAAAAACTGATACTGGTATGTATTTTACGTGCTAGTAGATAAATGTGACACATGTGTTAGTATACTTTAGACTCTATGGATTTAAAAATGAGTAATATGTTTATTTCCCTCGTCCTTTTATTAGATATTTCATTACATTCCTTAAACATTATCTCAGCTTCAAACGTTAATTACGCCATCTGGTAAAGTCACACGCATTATGTTTCCATAAGATAAGCATCATCGAACGATAGAGCAACTCCCTTTGAATAAAAACCCTGTAGAGTCAGCTACATAATTGTATTACTCTTTAGCACCTTGTCACAGTAAGCTTACTGATATTTTCTGATATAAAAGGTCTTCGTTTCTTGATTTTTGAACAAAATTAATTTTACCTACATATTGCAACAAGATTAAGTATCTTGCCACTCAACAAAATACTTTTAGTTAAGGTTTAAGGTTGTCTTTTTCATAGTAATATGAACCTAAAGGTACATATTACTATGAAAAAGACAACCATTAGAAGATAGTGGACCTTAATCTACTCTGAGATCTATTAATTTTTAATTAAATATTTACAACCAATTAATTTATAATTAATTAATCGGTCTTGGGATGAATTAATTAGTAATTAATAGGCTATTAATTTATAATTAATTCATCCCAAGACTGATATTTGCGCTATAACTCTTAAGGCTATAACAATGCCTAAATTTTCCAATCTAAATAATCTAAAATAGATATGATTTTAATTTACATATTTTTCATTCAATATCGTAGTATTATAATGTAGACCCAATATCAAATCCCGAATTCGGAAATTTGTTGTTTTTCAAATTCAATATTTTATTGCATTAGATATAAAAAAATAGATGGATAAATAATATTAAAATAACAGATCATTAGGGGGATTTCGGGCAAAGCAACTTGAAGAGAGCAAGAGTTGAGTTGAATTATTATTCAATTATACTTACAGTCTGGAGTATAATTATGTGCCCACAGGCTTTATAAAACAGGCATTTAAACCTCAAAACTTCCCTGTGATCCGTAATTTATTTTTCCCAAGCATGGTTTTTTGCAAAACCTAACTCCCATAACTAACAATGTGGCACACCACTAAATGAAGATAGCATCCACTAGTATCAAGTATCGATTGCAGCTTCCCTCGGGCAGATAAGCTCTGATAAGACCTTATCTGGTCTACGCCCCCTGTTGTCTGTTAAACTGTTATCAGAAAAGCAAAAAAATTAAGGTATTGTCGAATTGATTTAACAAATTTGAATTATTGTAATATTTGACGCGCAGACCCTACTAGTTTTAATATCAACAACAACAGTTACAAAGTAGGTAGCAAGAAAAACTTAAAAATAAAAAGATTATAGTGGAGCTTGTTTTACTTAGAACTACTCAACATAACTACTAAACGTGAACTAAAATTCACAGCACGCCCCGATCAACAGATAGGCAGCTAAGTGAATAATTAGTACCCATGTGATAGAATTATAGACATTGTTTTCTTGGTAAATGTAGGTAACTATCAGGAATCCGTAGAGTATGGGCAGCGCCGGCCCTGGGGTAGATCGAGTGGAGCGGTCGCTTTAGACGCCAGGTGGCAAAGGGCGCCAAAAAGCCAATTGCGAAAAACAATTTTCAGTGCAAAATAATGTTGCAATACGATGACGAGTAACGTTTTCGCGTAAAGGTTCGTTTCTCTCGCTTGAGTCCGCGGCATACGTTCATAGGTAGAAGCAGGAGTATAATAATTAGAGTTGCATAATTTAATATAATTTATAACAAGTAGATTTTTGAAAATTTGGTTATTTTTTTAACGTAAAACCCAGTATATTAGACACCATATTAATTTAAACTGTTTTTAGCTTCACTTTTATATTTGTTTGTTTGTGAAGCTTTTAATCTTCTAACAGATTTTTCAACATCACATCTTCTACAAAACCGATTCTTATGACAATTCGCTTACAAATTCAAGCCCCATGACAATTTCGTTTTAACTTTCTTTCCTAAAATTCAGATACTGCCAGGAGACTTGAGGATCTTCTGATTTTGAATTAGTATTGTTAAGTAGAAGACTTTGACATTGAATTCCGGGTTCCAACTCTTCAGTCCTGATGCTAATTTATATCCGTTTAACACATTAACATTAAATTATGATTATTGCTTATTTTCTATTTAACCGTCTGCTCATGGCAACTGTCAATAAAAAAACTGGCTCTGCTAGTGTTTAGTTTTTTTCTAATAGTACCATTATTATGAGGCTGCTTTAAAAAACGCACACCACTACAAAACGTCTCTGAAGATTTCCTATTCATGGAATAATAACATCTTTTATAGACCATTTCCAAGCCTTTCCAAGAAACGTGGCTCAGTTGTTTTATAAACAAGCACCTTTGTGCAACCACGCTGCACCTAATCATAACTTGATTTATTTCTATCATGACTGGTGGGCTATGCGGTTTCCTAACTGGACTACCTGGACCAGTTAGGAAAACTGGACTAACTTACTCTATGCGTAACCAATAAAAGAGAACATTTTGTTCATTACACACAACGACGATTTAAGTATATAGACAACTAGCTTTCCCGCCCGTGGCTTGTAAAAAAGCATCCTATGTTCTTCTAGGATATAAAAAACCAATTCAAAAGCACAGACCCAAAAAAATGTGTCTATGTTCAAAAGTAGGTATAGCACCGCTCTTGATGTTTTTTTACAGACTTGTTATTTCGTTTCCAAGGCAACCGTTCCTTACAGCGAGTAATCAACGTTTTCCAGTTTTCCCGTGGAAACTTACAATTTCCCGGGATAAAAAGTAACCTATGTCTTATTCCAGGGTATAATCTATCTCCATTACAAATTTCATCAAAATCCGTCCAGCCTTTATGGCGTGAAAGCTAACAAACAAACAGACAACGTTTCACTTTTATATATTGGTATGGATTTTTTCATAAATATAGTAAGATGAAAAATACTCATTATTGGCGGGTTTAATTTTTTTGAAGCGAAGGAGGTATAGAGACATCGGCATCGTCGATGATGATAACACGGCTCTCCTCATCTTTGTATACCCCAAAAGGGACTTGACTTCTTAGTAGGTATTAGAGTTATAAAAATGTTGAAAGTTAAAAAACCTTTCATATCAGCCAAAGAACAGACTAAAAATGCAGACATAAAAAGCAGCTTATTATAATAAAATTAAGATGATCAAACACTAAGACATATCCCGTTATTTTATACACACTAAATAATCCACGTGTGAACTAAGAATGTCTTGATCAATTAACAACTGTCATGCGAGCCGGCAAACTCTCTCATTACCTTCAGTGGTTTCCTTAAAACCACGCCACAGTGTTGCCTGAGTTTGAAACAGTATTACATATAATATAATTTAACTCACGCACAATTTCGAAAACATTGAGTTGGATTACGAGACATCGTAACGAGCAGGTTATTCATCTGATGGCGTTTGCCTAAACAAATATCATCATCAGACTATATCTGTCCACTGCTGAACCTAGGCCTTCCCTAATGAACGCTACTGAGCTTGGTCTTCAGCTCTCCTCATCCATTTTCTTCCGTCCACTTTCCGCAGGTCGCCACTCCACCTGGCCACAGGGCGTCCTACACTACGTTTGCCTAAAAGTGTTCTCCACTCGAGAACTCGTCTACCACAACGGCTATCGGTTCGTCGGGAAATGTGACCAGCCCACTGCCACTTTAGCTTGCATGCTCCTCGGATATATTCATTACGAATCTTGTTCTTTAGATAAACTCCAAGCATAGCTCTCTCCGTAGCTCGCTGAGCGACCTTAACCTTAACAAATATACCTACCCAATAACTTAACAAGGTTCGCAATGAAGATGTCCGACAGAGAACCAAGGTAACCGACATAGCTCTAAGGATAAGTAAGCTAGTTTAGTTTAGGCTGGTCACACTTCCCGATGAACCGATAACCATTGGGGTAGACGAGTTCTCGAGTGGAGACCACCTTTACGCAAACGTAGTGTAGGAGTACAAGTGGAGTGATAACCTGCGAAAAGCGGCTTGAAGAAAATGGATGAGGAAGCTGAAGACCGAGTTCAGTGGCGTGCATTAGGAGAGGCCTACGTCCAGCAGTGGACAAATATAGGCTAATATGAAGATAATGAATATCTTAACTGGCATATAATAGTACTTATTAGGAAATATCTTTATATTTTTATGCTCTAAATGATAACCAAAAGAAACCGATTACAAAACAAATAAAAACGAGGCCCAAGAAAAAAATACGTAAAATAAACATCGAACTAAATTCCTAACGTTGTTATCTACTGTACCGTTTCATTACGTATTGTTCTGTGACTACACTATCCATTAGGAAAGTTAGTATCCGTGGCCACCTCGGACCACGTTTCAACGTCATCCGATATTAGTCATCTACGAGGAAAAAGGAACAAAGAAGTTCGAGTCCACTTTTACTAGACTAACGGTTACTCATTCCTTGATAACTTGTTTGAAACTAAGAACGCATAAAAGTAGTATTTGGATAATTTTCAAGTTATTTGAACAAAACCTATAAATAGGGAGTTATTTGCTGTACTTATATTTAATTTAGGGTTCTTCAGTTTTTTTTTATGATTACCATATATTATGCTACTCCAAACTTACGCAGGATGAAATATGACGGCGTGTGCACAATTTTTTTATTTTATCTTTCAAAACCAAGCAGGTATATACCTAAACTCTTGGGCAAGTCTAAAATTATGTTTTGTATGCAGCCGTGAAGATCTGGCCCTAAAAGATTTTTACTCTAGACTTTTACAAAATATTACAAGATAACAGAAACAATCAATTTCAGTATCCGTAGTAAACAAGCATTACTTATCCGAATATCAGTGAGTAACATACGCCGTTAGGCAGAAAAGCTCCGAAACATTCTCATCGCAAAATAGTTGGTTCTTCTCCAGCGGTAGTAGGTAACGTGATCCCGGCACAAATTGATTGAGAGCGACATTTGATATAAAATTGTGTAGTGATTGATGCGACCGCGGCGAGCTCGCTAAGTGCTTTGTCGCGGTGCTATTCCTTGTATGTTATGTGTACCTATGAAACGTAATTTTGAATATATGTGGTAGACGTCACTTATAAATGGGTATTCACAGCACAGCAGATTTGTAACAGTAATAAAACGTTACGCAATATGTATACTCGTACATATACGTCAAGTGGATCTCCTATAGAATAATGCGGTTTGCTTGGCGTTACTTTTAGTATATCCAAACTTTAGATATAACTATACCAACCTATGTAGAAGAGAGAAGAGTTTTTCTGTCATCTGTTTTGACAGGTAATAATTGTAGAGCAAGAGTACCTAGCCAAAACATTGCATAAATGAAACCCAATGAAACTTGTTTCAACCTAAACTTCTGGATATCTACTAAATAGACAAAACGACCTTAACCACCAATATTTCTATCATGAACCGTTGCGACAGCTCGTCCCAAAACTTAATTTTATTAATTTTATAGAAATAGAGATTATTTTCAAGCGCGATCGGATGGAAAGAAATGTTCTACAAATTTCTTCGTTGGCACGCCTCATTTAATATACAAATGATTTTAAAGTTTACGTAAGAATTTTCTAGCAGATATCGAAATTTCTTGTTTGTTGTGCGATTTTCAGCATTTATGTTCTTCCCACGCTGCAAAGTGGTGTGTTTATGTCGCGTAAAGGTTTTGGGTTCGATTAGATATGGAAACAATATATTTGCAATGAAAATAAGTGGAGGCATTTATTCTATACTACCTGATGCCCGCGGCCTCGCATACATGATAAAACACTAGATGCAATAGATATTCATTCAATACAATATTTTATTTGTTATACTAGCTGATGCCCGCGGCTTCGCACGCGTGGTCATTTCTCTAGGTTAAAAGTACTCTATGTGCTATTCCAGGAACTAAAATACCAATATACCAACATCTGATCAAAATTCCTTAGCGGTCAAAATTATTTTTATCGATTGCCCGGCTTCTACTCATCGGATTGAGATATCAAGCACCCCAGTTTTTAAGTCAAACCCTAATCTATCCAGTGAAAACCGCATCGCATTCGGTCCAGTAGTTTTTACGTGATGCGCGAACAAACATGCAGTCAAACTAACAAACAAACAGACACTAATTTTAAAAAAAAACTATTATTGTTCAGTAGCTTATTTTAAGTACCCTAGACCATTTTTTCTTAATTATCTTCATAGATAGATTAAAAGTTGTGGCTCCTCGGAATTTCAGATTCCATAAATAGAGACTTCCTGGTTAAGTTATCTTCTATGTACGTGAGAGATCTATGAGTGATGAGATTTACGTTTGTTGCGTGTCGTTTGAGGTAGTGCTGGCCTCTAGTGTCACAGTATGTCAGGCCGCCCGAGAGGTAGTGCTGGCCTCTAGTGTCACAGTATGTCAGGCCGCCCGAGAGCTTCTTTGTACGTGAGAGATCTATGAGTGATGAGATTTACGTTTGTTGCGTGTCGTTTGAGGTAGTGCTGGCCTCTAGTGTCACAGTATGTCAGGCCGCCCGAGAGCTTCTTTGTACGTGAGAGATCTATGATTGATGAGATTTACGTTTGTTGCGTGTCGTTTGAGGTAGTGCTGGCCTCTAGTGTCACAGTATGTCAGGCCGCCCGAGAGGTAGTGCTGGCCTCTAGTGTCACAGTATGTCAGGCCGCCCGAGAGCTTCTTTCATGGCTTAATTGCTGCTATCAATGAATAACAGCCGGGATCGACGGCTTAACGTATGCCCTGCGAAGCACGGAGAGCTTTTGATAATGTTCGTGAAAAAGTACCACTATTACACCAGTACTTTACCAATTAAGCGGTTTGTCAAATACCTAAACATTTGTCTAGGCATATTTTCCACTGATAGTAACTTACCGACATAAAGCAATCTTTACTCTACCCACACACATCTAAGCTCACATACACAATAATACACATATATGGAATGTAATGTGTATATTCCTCCAACAACCACAATATGCACTATTAAGCTGTGCCTCTGAATCCATCCATCATACTCTAGATTCATAACAGTGTCCTGTGTGCAGACGCCTAGTACCTACTCGTATAGCAGATGTGATTCAAGGCCAGAGATAGAGTATATTATATATAGTTGTTCTAGCCAGAGCCACACTGGGCTTAGGATACGCTCTGGAATTAATTTATGTACTGGATCCTGTTACCTTTACAGAAATACCATAACATTTTAGAGAAAATCGTCGGTGACACTGATGCTCCGCTACTGTATAAATAAATTTCAAAGCCTTACTACAGACTATTTAGAAGCAGGTTGGTAAGTAGCGGCATAACATACGCAACTAACGTCATGCCATACTATGGCGAATATTGCATATTACTAGTGTCATGCTCCCAACCGACGCAGTAGTACCTAAAAACCATATTGTATGTACTTGTCTACACACTAAAAGTTACCTCCTCCGTAATTTTCTTTCATACAAGACTACTTCATGTATATACTACTTCATACATGTATATTATTTTTTTCTTAATTCTAGCGCAATATAGTGTTTATGATTATTACTTCTGGCAGCAACATAGAAACCAGTCTATATTGATTTAAAAATATAACATTTTAAAAGTGTCATGCTAATGCATGGATTGGAAAGGGCTGTCAACGGGGGCATCAGGCCGTATCTTCCGGGGGCATTAGGCGAACTTTTCCACAAACATCCTTTAAGGGCCACGCCCTGGCATCGTTTCAGCCGCGCGGCGGAGGGTGAACGATGACGCGATTCGAACGCGATATATCGTCGTGCAGGGTAATATTGTGTCGCGGGACTGATAGCTCCGGCCCTTAGCAAAAAATAAGGTCGCCCGTTTACACGAGAGCAAAGGCTTTAAGTGACAGATACTAGATAAATGTAACGCCGAGATAGATAAGGGTGAAGCGCATAAAAACGTGCACAAAATGTCGTACAAAAACTTCAGTTCAGAACTTAATACGCGAAGTATCGAACATTGACGTAGAGCGACATGAATGTAATTATTGCCGGTATCGGGGAGGTAACTTTGTGAATTCTGGGACGGTCCCTATTTCATTATGCAGGAGTGTAGCGGACAGGCGACAGTCGGGCAAAACTTAGATTGAAGGCGACGACGCGAGCGCGTGCTTAAACTGTATCCCTGTTCACTTAGATGAAGATTTAAGGCAACTTTACACTGTACCGAACCGCCTAATATGACGCGGAGCGGCTTATCGTCACCGACAATTCGCTATCATGAGAAGAAACGGTTGATATTAGCTGTAACTTTGTAGCGATAAAATAATCAACATAGTTACTCTTTTTAAATATTAAAACAATTTAATGCGCGTAAACCGGGAAGCCTTATCATATCTTATAGAACAGGCATCCTATGATGCCATGATGTGGACGGAAGTATGCTGGTGGGCGGCTTCCGTCGGCGCGTGCGCATGTTGACTGATACGCGATACGATAGGTGCCGGTCAATGATACTCGCCACACCATATCGCGTTACAAGCCATACCGCATCGAGTTTCTCGGCGGACCTACCGCAAAACCTCGCCAATAAACCAATATCCAATATAGATTGCCTCGGAAACTAATCCGTTCTCTAGAACCAATCCGTCAAAAGAGTAATCAAGTGTGAGTGCTACCTTCAAAGTTGTTTCGACAACATTAATAGCTCATCAACAACATTCAAAACAAACCCCCGGACGTTTAAAACCAAATGAAGAAATCTCGCAGTTGCTTTAATTACCGCCTCCGTTACCAAATCACGAGAAAATTCACGCCCTCAGTGCTCCACATCACAATGAGGGAATGGAAGAAGCCTGTGAAAAAGCAAATTAAATTAATTGTGATGTAAACGAGGGTAGGCTGGGGCCATCCACACTGTAAATTAGTAGATGGCACTGGCTTCAAGGTCTTTACAAACCCCTTTACAATACAATTTTATTCGCTGGAAGTTTAGAAATTAATAAATCGGTTAACGCTTTGGAAGTTCCCGTTTTGATATCTTTGGCTGTATCCGCGCTGACCTGAAAGCAGGTGTGGGCGCGTTATAAATATGTAAGCGTTATAAATTAATATTTAGCTTCCTAATTAATAACATATCGCGGTCAAGAGTCGAAGGTGAAAGGATGAGCGTGTTTATTGAGAAAACACGCGTTTCTTCGATGCCGAAATAGCGGAGTAAGACGTTCGGTTGGTTTACAAGCTCCGTTTTACAGCGGGCTATTTCCATCGCACCATCGAACGGCCCGATAGCTCTCTTATGGATTTATGCAATGATTTGGGTCTAATTCTAATCGCGGCTTATACAATTTCAATTCGAGAAACCTCAGCCTCTTTATTTTCTGTTTAACTTTATGTATTTGTCCATCGTTCCATCGTTGTAGAAAATAATAAGTTCAATCAAACGTACACAATACGTTTTTTGCACGACTGCCTAAAAAATGAGTGTAATATTTTCAGAGTTCACGTATGTGTGTATTTATGTGAGTTTCTTTGTTCCACCATAACTTTGAAATGCCTGAACATATTTGGATGAATGGGGCATCTTTAGAATTCTTACATCATCCCGAGTAAGATAGGCTATAAAAATATAATTAAAGTTCGTTTTTTGACAGGGCAATCGTGTTTTAAAAGCTTTTATTTATTAACTTCACTTGTATGTATGTATGTATCGATGTATCTATGTATTTTGTCCTGGAATCTTGCAATTCAAATTTCGAGCACTTCCCGATTAGCTATCCGGCTGAAACTTTCAGGGTAGGTCACAAACCGATGATAAAGCAATAAAAAAAGAAAAATAAAAAATCTGAAAATATAAAATGAAAAAAGTGAAAGTGAAAACAAAAAAAAAGTACTTAATAATGCAAAAAGTGAAAAAGAAAAAAAGGAAAGCTTTTTTTAAAATATACTTGTTTCTGTTACTTTGATGATTTACTTGTTAAATGTATTTATTCATGTAAGTATACAGACTATTGGAACACTCAAAAATAAGAAGCACAAAAAAGAAAACAAGAATATTGAAGAAAGAAGAAGCATAAAGAAGAAAGTAAAAAGATCTCGTGCCCGGTTACTCACTCAACCTGGGTGTGATGTGTGCACTCGTGCTCGGCCCATCACAACCTCCTTGAGTGAGCGACCGTGAGAGAGGCTTTGCATCAAAGAAGAATGAGGGTCTGCTTGGAGAAGAATTATTAAGTAGACTATATTGTTGTTGTATCGAATAAGGTAGTGCCGATCTAGGCCTGCAGTCTCGACATACATAGATAGCGTTTGCTGCACAACCGAAATCGGTTAATTATCGATATGTGGAGACTGCAGCCCTTGGTGTCAATTTTTTGGCCCTTTGAAGTGGCTTAACGACTACTATTAATTCCATACATTAGAAAAACACTAGATAAAATAGAGTTTCATACAATACCATATTTTAAAATACCAATATACCAACTTTTGATCAAAATTTCTTCAGCCTTCACAAATATTCGATTGCTCGGCTTCTACTCATCGGATTGAGATACCAAGTACCCCAGTTTTTGAGTCAAAACCTAAGCTATCCAACAGTGAAAACCGCTTTGCAATCGGTCCAGTAGTTTTTACGTGATGCGTGAACAAACATACAGACAAACTAACAGACAAACAGACATAACGATTTAAAAAAAAAAATATTCTTGTATTATTCTTTGTTCATTAGCTTATTTTAAGTACCCTAGACCATATTTTTTTAAATTATCTTCATTTTACAGACTTTTTCGTTCCTATTGCTTGATTATACGAGTAAGTATAGATTATTAAAACTAGCTTTGTCCGCAGCTTTGACCGCGTAGTAATTTCTCTGGGATAAAAGTATTCTTTATGTTATTTCAGGACTAGAAGTTCCTATAAGCACAGAATAAATAATAGTACTTTAAGGTACAATATAGCAAATCAGGCGTCAAATAGTTTTATAGTATATATATATATATATATATATATTTAAAAAAGTTATATATATATATACATATATATATATATATATATATATATATATATATATATATATATATATATATATATATAGTAGTTTTAGTTGTATATTGATTCGTTGGCTTCTACTCATCGGATCGAGATACCAAGTACACAAGTTTTTAAGTCTAACCCTAGGATATACAACAGTGAAAACCGCATCGCAATCGGTCTAGTAATTTTTACGTGATGCGCGAACAGACAAATAGACATGTATTTAAAAAAACTTGTTCTGCAGCGTATTTTAGGTATTCTAGACCATTTATCTTTATTGTACAAAATTTTTGGTACTTACTCCTTTGTTATAAGTATAGATAGATAGATAATATTTCACATACGTTTAATGCGTAGTAAGACGTACTTAACTGTTAGACCGTCTAAAACATACGTATCATATTTTACCAGTGAATACTAATAAGTAGGAATTTAAGTGTTAATTTAATCAGGAAAATGATTAAAATACCGCATTCGGGAATTGGTAACCGCAGAATTCTTAGAAATTAATCCTTTGTTTCTAAAAATACTTAATACGTGCAACCGATCTGTTCGGGCGATTAAATATTTTATCGCATTTTAACAACCTACCAAGTGATCGTTTGTCCGACAACCGATGTTGTGAGAGACGTACAATTTTATCATCGCGTTGATGTTTGATAGAAAAACGATTGGCGGCCACGAGCCGGCGAAAATAGCATCATGGATGTATAGAAAACAGGCGCCCATCTATTGCGTGATTTATTCGTTATTGGTTACCGATTCGGCGGTTTACGGCATCCACATAACGAGAGCGAACGCAGCGCGCCGGCCGATTTGTCAAAAGTTTCAGAACAGATTAGGGCATGCAAAACTCGGGTAGTTTAAAAAACCCGGGTTTTTCGAGTTTTCAATTTTAAAAACCGTTTTTTTTTTTTCGAGTTTTACGAGTTTTTTGAGTATTTCTTTATTTGGGCCTTGAAAGAACTATTATTAGTGTAAGTAAAGAAAAGGCTGAAATTTAATAAAAATATGTATTTACTTTCGTGTTCTTATTTTTTAGCTTTACCAAGAGATCAATCAAGTACCATTTGGTTTATGTACTACGAGTATTTATAATTAGAGCAACATTTGGTACTAGTAATAATAAAAAACTAACTGTCCGTCTCAAAAATCGGAGCACGAATTCTGTCGAATTGTAAAAAGGGGTGAGACAGGGAGACGTTATTTGTCCAAAACTGTTCACCTCTATACTGGAAGATATATTCAAGCTTCTGAACTGGAACCGATATGGTGTTAGCTTCAATGGCGAATGCATCACTCACCTTCGATTTGCTGATGATATAGTCATCATGGCAGAAACCCTGGAAGACCTAAGCACAATGCTCAGTGACCTCAATATTGTTTCCCAACAGGTGGGTCGTACGAGTAAAATAAAAATGGGTAAGTTGAACATCAGTTCAAATGCCCATGTCGCACCCATGCTGGTTTATTTTAGGAACGGTATTATTGAAGCTTTTGATCACTATACTACACCTCATCGCGTAGTCCACCTAGCACGGCTAGCGATGCAAGAGCCCGTTTGACCCAACATTATACCGAAGATATCCCTGCCGTCAGCCTATACAAGATCAGAATGGCCCTCAAACAGCTTAAGAGCAACAAGGCACCAGAGGAGGATGGAATAACGACAGAGCTACTGAAAGCGGGTGGAACATCAGTACTTCAAGTCCTTCAGAGGCTGTTTAACTCCGTCATACTCGAGGGTACTACGCCAGAGGCGTGGCACAGGAGCGTAGTGGTGTTGTTCTTTAAGAAAGGTGATTACATTCTCTTGAAGAATTATAGGCCCATTTCACTGCTGAGCCACGTCTATAAGCTGTTTTCGAAAGTAGTTACAAACCGTCTCGCTCATAGGTTTGACGACTTTCAGCCTCCCGAACAAGCTGGATTCCGGAAAGGCTTTAGCACTGTAGACCACATCCATACACTCCGGCAGATTATACAGAAGACCGAAGAGTATAATCGGCCACTATGTCTAGCGTTTGTGGACTACGAGAAAGCCTTTGAGAAGACCTGGGCAGTATTACAGTCATTACAGCGATGCCAGATTGAATACCAATACATCGAAGTGTTGATGTGTTTGTACAGCAAGGTCACCATGACTGTCCGTCTCCAAGATCAGAGCACGAATTCTATCGAATTACAAAAAGGGGTGAGACAGGGAGACGTTATTTCTCTGAAACTGTTCACTTCTGCACTGGAAGATATATTCAAGCTTCCGAACTGGAACGGATATGGAGTTAACGTTCGGGAAATTACGCCATATCTCTCCTCGCAGATACCGCAGAGCCTCAAGACGAAAGTTTATAATCAAAGCGTATTGCCAGTGATGACATACAGCACTGAGACGTGGTCGCTAACTACTGGTCTCATACACAAGCTCAAATTTGCGCAGCGTGCAATGAAGAGAGCTATGCTTGGTGTTTCACTACGTGACAGAATCCGAAATGAGGAAATCCGTAGAAGAACCAAGATAGATAGATAGATAAATTCTTTATTGCACACACCACAAACAAAATCAACAAAAAATAAAGGAAAAATAGCAGAAGAAGTGTACAATGGGCGGCCTTAGCCAAGGCGGCCAAGGTTACCGTCATATCTCAGAGTTTGCAAGTTGAAGTGGCAATGGGCAGGCCATATAGTTCGCAGAACCGTCAACCGGTGGGGAATAAAGATTCTCGAATGGCGACCACGAACAAGCAAGCAAAGTGTAGGGAGACCCCCCACACGTTGGGCCGACGACATTGTACCCATCGCAGGAAGTTGGTTGATTAAGTTGGCACAAGATTGCTCGTCATGACACTCTTTGGGGGGAGGCTTATGTTCAGCAGTGGACTTCTAAAGGCCGACATGATGATGATGATGATGATGATGATGATTAAAAAACAAATTTCTTCCCCTTTCATAGATAACACATTTAGATAAAGAGAAGGTTCATTTCATAAACACACAAACACATACACACAAACACACACGAGATAATGTAAGCAACACCTAATCTATAATTAACTATTAAGTAGCATTTAAAAACAAAATCAACAGAGTAAAATATTTTTTAAATAATTATGTGTGTGTTTTCTAACTGGTAATTAAAATAAAGTGTTTCGAATCGTATCGTCAATCACATAAAATGAGTCTTATTTATTGTTTAAATAGTAACTTAAAATAAAAAATAAAACTTAATCAATCTTTAAAAAAATTATTAGACCATGACGATTCCTAATCAAATCAAAGTAGAAATGGTGCAAATTTATTATTAAGGTCCTCTGTCAAGTTTTTAAGGAACCGTCATAATAAATCTGCACCATTTCTACTATTCTATTTAACATTTTGTGACCCTAGTCAAGTTTTTAAACTAGGGCTACAAAATGTTCAATTAAATCCGCCGTTACCAAATGACTCCCGTAGTCTCGTCGCTCGCTCGCAGCGCCTCACTTATTCAACCTTAGACCAAAGCCTAATAAGTAACAATATATTACTCCCTAATACCTAATAAGTACTATAGATTATAGTCACCCTGTCCAATTTATTCGCTCAATAGAGTAGAAATAGGGAAACAAAAACTTACGTTTTTGAGAAGTTTGATTCTTTATTTAGGTATGTTCTGGTGGTAGTATTTGACATAAACCATCATGAATGAAAAAACTCGAAAAACCCGAAAAACTCGGGTTTTTAATCTTAAAAATCCGAGTTTCAAATCAGTCGGTTATTCTGGTTTTTCGATTAATCGAGTATCCGGTTTGCATGCCCTAGAACAGGTGAAATATTGTATGAAACATAATCCGAATGCCACTGCATCGCCTCTGCCTGCGTCCACTAAAGTGGATTCGCAAACATCTTTACCCGAGAAGCATATACTCGTCTCCGTCAAGCAAAAGCTTTTCTCCTTCGTCTTCGTCCCATTTTGTAAGTTTATTGTAGTTCACGGCTCGCTCTTGTCTCGTCCCTATTGTAATAATGACGCCCGAATATTGTGCTCTATCCTAGAATTCTATAATAAAATGGGAGTCACTGCCGATATCTTTTCTATCCACAGCTTAATGTCGGTTCAAATTGCTAGTAAGTCAGTAATCTAAGGTCTCGGGTCTGATTACGATTACGCAATCACGACCCGTTTTTAGCAGAGCTTCTTTACGCCATAAAAATAATAATGACTTGCGGTATTTATATCCAAGAAAATAAACTTTTCAATTTGGATACTTTTAATTAACAAAAAATACTTTTGTGGAATATTTCAATAATTGTAGACTTAGTAATTTTGATATGAATAAGTATATGTTTCATGTTGTGAATATTATGTTGTAATACTTTAACCATAATCTATCTATAGGTACTTATAATAAAGCAGTAAATAACAAAAAGTCTGTACAATAAAGAGAATTTTAATAAAAAGTCTAGGGTACTAAAAATAAACTATTGAACTAGAGAATATTTTTCTTTTAAATGGTGTCTGTCTGTTCGTGCATCACGTAAAACCACTAGACTGATTGCGATGCGGTTTTAACTATTCGATAGCTTAGGGTTTGACTTTAAAACTGGTGTACTTACCTCGATGCGATGAGTAGAAGCCGAGCAATCTATACAAACTATTTGACGGCTAAATTAAATTTGGTATATATTTTTCTATTTTTTTTAAATATTTTTGGTATACTTTCTTCTGTCTCAGATAAATGTCCACGCTGGCTAAGCCACGGGCACAGCTAGTAAGACACAGAGTTATTGACTGCGCAGTTAATCTGTTGTTTGGTTCGAGCAATCTTGACACATGGCTGCATTGATAGGCCGCGCCTGTCAAGCATGCATGGATAATCAAGCATGCAGCGCGTAAGCAGCGTCTCACACTTGACGTCGATTGTTTAGTTACACCTGTCTGATTGTCGGCGATGCTATTGAATTTGATGTTATCTATAATGTGTTGTTTTGATTATGACAAATTTGTCCATAAGTGGTAGAGCTCTATTTGGGGAAGGCTATCATTTTCCTGTTATCTGTTCGCGGAATAATTTGAACATCATAATAATAGACCTTTCCTTTTGGTTTTTACGCCAACAACAATTATCAATACCTTCTCATACTCTTAAATAACCATTGAAGAAAAATTGGATCTACTTCAGGCTAAAAACGAAACCATGAAACGACCCGACCACAGTAACGTCAACGGGAAGCGATATCGTATAACCAGTCTACGTGCTTCAGTGCAGTATACCATACTAACTTTCGTGGTTTCGTTTGTTCTCGGACCGCTAAAAACATGTAAACCACAAAACTTACGAGAAAATAATAGTTTATAAAAACTAAAAAACACGTTTTATATAGAAAACCAAACTAAAAAATAGAAAATAAATTTTAATAGTGTAAATAAGAAAAAAAGTTTTATTTCAAAAAAATCGTGGTGTGCATGGGTCAATACTTATAAATATTTCATTGACAGATATGAGAAGAAGGATTATTATTTGGATAATATCTTAAAAAGCACCCCACGCTTTTTTCTTATTTACACTATTAAAATTTATTTTCTATTTTTTAGTTTGGTTTTCTATATAAAGCGTGTTTTTTAAACTATTATTAATTTTCTACTTTTTAGTTTGGTTTATATATAACAGCGGTTTTTTTTTTTCGTATTATTGCATTGTCGTCGGTCTTTGACAGGTGTGCAAAATTTGAATGAAATCTGACCGTTTTAAGTGGGTCAAAATAGCGTCCAAAGGAGTCGGTTACAAACATACAAACATACAAGTGAAGCTAATATAAAGCGTATAAAAATATGAAATTG
Source organism: Alsophila aescularia (assembly GCA_946251855.1). Lineage (NCBI taxonomy): Eukaryota > Metazoa > Arthropoda > Insecta > Lepidoptera > Geometridae > Alsophila > Alsophila aescularia. The sequence continues at coordinate 46,171,040 of OX276378.1, forward strand.
CTTATGAAATAAAGTCATTGAAATGTTGATTTCTGATATTCTGTATGTAGTATGTTCAGCAGCTCAACTACTGTATTAATTTCGAAACATATATGTCATAACTATAATAAGATATCATAATTAAAAATATTTTTATTTTTGTTTTAATTTTCTTTAAGCAACATCTTACTATATTGTTGAAGCTACGAGGGTTCCACCACAGTGCCTGAACCGATAACCGTTGGTGTAGACAAGTTCTCGATTGGAGACCAAGTTTAGGCAAACGTAGTGTAGGACGCCCTGTGGCCAGGTGTAGTGACGGCCTGCGAAAACCGGCTCGAAGAGAATTAATGAAGGGACCTGAAGACCGAGCTCAGTGGCGTGCATTAGGAGAGGCTTAAGTACAGCAGTGGACAAATATAGGCTATATATAGAATGACGAGGGTTTCCTATGAAAAAACAAATAATGTTAACATTTAAAACTCATGGATTTCAAATATTGAAAATTGACACCTGTATTAGGAGAGTTCTATATCGCAGGTCACTGCACCCTCCCGACAGTGCATCGTGAATATAATAACACAGCTACAAACCCTATTTGAACTACAAAATGTGTAGTTCAAATAGGGTTTGAGATTTGTAGTACAAATCCCTGCGTTTGAGTTCTCACCAAGTCTTGCCATGTGCACGTAACGACTGGATTTATCCGTAGACATTGGCAACTCTGGCATTCGTAGCGGTTGCCAACAGTGCTACGCAGCTAAGCTGATATCAGTTGTCGTGCTACGTCGTAGGCGTCTTCGTATGAATAATTACGAATCCTGTTTGGTATAAGAATACTGTAATAGCGCTACGAAAACTTAAAAAGTGTATGTGTAATTTGTGTTCAATGATTCAGTGGCATAGTTTATGATAGTTTGCAAAATCGGTTTTATTAATTTGTTTATATCCTTTATATGCGCGGGCCTGCGGGCTGTTAGCAAAATCGTACAAATTGCTAAAATTGCGAAATATGTTTTTAGCCATGTTATTTTTTGGGGATGTTTCATAATTACTTTTTATTTGTCAATGATTTTTCATATGTACCTACTAGTTAGATTTAACATTATAAAACATTTATATAACTACGTAGGTACCTACAAAATGTAAAGAAACACGAAGGAAAACCACTTATTCAGTACCATATCCTGTAATCATACGAACTTGGGAAATCCCAGAACCACAATATTTAAAACAATTTAATGTGTCTGGATTACCATTGTTATAATACATATAATGTTTACAACGTATATTAAATTAAGTTGTTATTTTACACAGCTGCGTATATTTCGTAATCTTAAAAGAAAAAGCAAACGAACTCATAAAAAGAGATTTAGTACAAAATCTGCAATCTCAAAAATAATGAAATGTTAACTACAATATTTATTTTAATCGATTCCTGCGTAAACCCCGTGTTTTTTATTACAAATCCCTGTACAGGTGAATTTCGGTCGAAGTAAACGACACATTACACAAATATTATTAGACCTACTTGTCTAATCCGACAAGTATGTAATTGCGCATAATAATAATAAAAGTTAATACAAAAACATAAGGGTAATACGCAACAGAGGCATTAAAGGCCGGTGGTGTAATTGTTAGGGCGCGCGCACACTGGAGCGGGTAATTTGGCACCAACATGGCCTCCTATTGCAACACCAATATCATACCGACAACGTGCAACTCGAATTGCTTTTATTATCTACGGCGACACCGACCGCGCGACTGCCCGCCAAATGTGCCGGGTTATGGACACACTCGATTGATCTTTTTAATTTAATTAACTAAATCACCCTTTTAACAACAACCAATCCACGAAAATTAATATCTACAAATTTTCTCATTGCTATTGGTTTCTAAAACTTATGTTATCTATATTGTAGTAACTGAAACATCAGTTGCTATTAAAATGGACAACATCGTAGTTAGTCCCGGGTACAAACAAATCTACAGGATATTGAACGTTCTAGAAACTAACAGTTTGAAATGAACAAAGTATTTGAACTAAGAGTACAATCGACTCATTTATAGGCTCAGTCGGGCAGGTCAGTTGTTGACCGGGAAGTTTGCGCGCTTCGACTCCGGTGTCCAGTAATTAATCAACTTGTTTAGTCACGATTGAGGGTTATCATTGCGGCGAGAGGTGCCGCTAATTGACAAACTTCGCCGACGTTCGTTATGCATATTTATTCCTCGTTCCCAATGAACTTGTATTTACGCTTTTCATTGTTACGTTCAACTCGGCGCATTTCACGAGTACATTTCAGGTGACTTAAAAGCCCCCGACGGGTCCTCGCCCGTAAAACGTAGACGCTCGAACACCGCTAGGATTCCACGTCAAGGCGTTGCTTCAACAAGATAAAACAATTTCACTTTGTAGATTAAATAAAAAGGCCCCAGAAGTCACTTATGGTGCGAAATAACGACAGTCGAGTGCAATTTCAGGGCCGGAACAAACCCTCGAGAAAAATTTAAGGTGTTTGGTTTAGTTCGAGTTTTGCATAGGGTTGAGTTGTTTACCGTCTCCGGTGGGTCTCAAAACAATTTATTTGAAAGGTGTCGCGGCGCAATCCACTCAGCGACTGGCGATACAAGTATCCAGCCTGGAATAACCTGGTATAAATCACTTGGAGGAAATAACCCACGCGACCCATTTTCCAAACTGGACGCGTCTTGAAGCGACGTCTTCTGCTGCCGCCATTCACCGGCACGATGTTGTGAAAGTTTGGTGATTGATGTGTTCTCGAGATTGAATCTTCACTTTTGATTTACATTTCTAATACACAATATCTAACAACGAAATTATCTATACCATTACCGTGACTATTGAAAACCTTAATGTTTTTACAGGCTTTATTCAAACTCCTCCCAAGCTACGAAATTTTAGGAGGTATTTGGCAATACAAATTGGGAACCTACTTACTACAAAAAGCTTTACACAAAATGCTGTTTAAATTTGATAAACGCAAGTGGTACAACGCCTGAAAGCCATAAAAATGTGAAAGACGTGATAAGGTTTATATGGGGACGTAATTTATGCTGTCATCAAAAGATGTAGATTTTTGCTGAGCATAACATAAGGAGTAGATAAGTGAACGACTTGTTTTGGGGATGTTATGGGAAAAACATAGTCACTACTTGAAATATTTTATAGAAAACGAACAAATATTAATGCGTCAAAGAAGGTCAAAAGCTTCACGCCAAGTCATATTTGACCTTTTTGCGCACAAAAACACATCCAGCAGCGATGCTGGATCCGCATCTGCGGCAACTACGTCTGCATCTCAAGTCTGCACAGGATGTGGTCGAACTAGTCGCGTGCGTGCTGGTCTGTATATCAACTAAAGTGTCTTTCACAGAATACAGACGCTGCTGCTTAAATCCTCTGCTACTGACGTACAATTGGCCGTGTATCAATGTATATGCTTACGTGTTTAATATAAAACATGGACTATTTCGTTGACATGATTCCATCATTCCATGATAATCTATAATTATAATAAAGCAATAAGAACGAAAAACGCTGTACAAAGAAGAGAATTAAAAAAAAGGTCTTAGGTAAAATAAGCTACTGAACGAGAATATAACATTTTTAAAATTCGTGTCTGTCTGTTTGTTTGTCTGTATGTTTGTTCGCGCATCACGTAAAAACTGCTGGACCGACAGCGATGCGGTTTTCACTGGTGGATAGCTTGGGGCTTGACTTAAAAACTGGTGTACTTGGTATCTCAATCTGATGAGTAGAAGCCGAACAGTCGATAAAAACTTTTTGACGGCTGAAGGAGTTATGATCAAATGTTGGTATATTGCTATTTTAGGTCTTGAAATAGTACATAGAGTACTTTTAACCTAGAGATATGACCACGCGTGCGAAGCCGCGGGTACAGATAGTATAAATATAAAATAGCTTTTGTCCGTGACTTCATCCGCGCTGACTACGATATAAAGTAACCTATGTACTTTCCCAGGGTTCAAACTACCCAATTTCATCAAGATCGGTCCAGCCGTTAGTCGTGAAAAGGTAACATACAGACAGTTACTTTCGCTTCTATAATATTAGTATGGAAGTAAGTTTAGGCAAAGTAGAAACAAGTATTAACATTCGTAGACTATATATTAATAGTTGTTACAGTCTTTGTTATGAGTATATGTTAACGAATCATTAAAAGATTAGACGTTTTCAAATATAGAGTGTTCAATTTTTGAAATCAATCAACAGATTCCGTTTGATAACAAATCAGAAAATGTTGAAATATTTCTACAAAGGACGCCATTTGTAATCAAAATACCTCTCCAGAGATTCGATATGCAAAACAATGTTCGTTATGACAACTTCATAATTAAAAGAAATGAGAATGAAGGAAAAATACAAAGTCACGGGTAATCTGAGACCTCGCGCTTATTATTTCAGAGATGGGTACGACTCTGAAATTTACTTAATTATGATATAAAGATACCAATCTAGATAAAGTGGGTGCGTTGAGGGGCAAACGAGTGCTCGGGATCGCCGACAATCGCCGCCTTATCGCTGCGGCTTAAAAGTTTATGTATATTTATTCGATATTTTATAGCCCCAGTCGTCCCCAAATAATGAATTCTGAAATTAGTGCTATTTAAGCTACAAATAGACCGAAGTCGGTGCCCGGTAGAGATTTTCAGCGATTAGGTACATGACTCGCGACATCCTGTCGAAAAAGTTAGTATAAAGCTAACAGATATATAACAGGTTTTTATGTGTTGTTCAGTTTTAGGAACTGACGCCGACAAAATATGCACAGAGGCTCGGTAGATTTTTATAAATATTCATCATCATCAGCCCGTATCAGTCCACTGCTAGACATAGGCCTCTCCCAAAGCACGCCACTGAGCCCGATTTTCGGCTCTTCTTTTCCAACCGCCGCCAGCGATCTTGCGTATGTCGTTGCTTCACCTAGCCGGAGGGCGTCCTACATTACGTTTGCTGATTCGCGGTTTCCAGTCAAGAAGACGTCTACCCCAACGGTTATCGGGCCTTTGGAAAATATGACCAGCCCACTGCCACTTCAGCCTGCTAATCCTATGGGCGGTCGATAACTTTGGTTCTCTGTCGGATCATCTCGTACCGGATTGGATCTCTCAAAGAAACTCCAAGCACAGCCCTTTCCATAGTACGCTGAGCGACTTTGAATTGGTGGACTAGTCGTACCGTGAGAGTCCACATGTCAGCTCCGTAAGTCACAACAGGTAGGACGCACTGGTTGAAGACTTTAGTTTTCAGCCATTGGGGAATTGGTGACGAAATGACTCTACGAAGTTTACCAAATGCTGCCCAGCCCAGCTGTATTCTTCTATACGTCTCTCTCTCAAAGTTGTTTTTACCCAACTTCAGCGTTTGTTCAAGGTAAATATACTCTTAGACACCTTCAAGAGGAGTTCCGTGAACATCAATCGGTTCCGGAAAGATATTGTCAGATGTAAATGTTCAAAGGCAAATTTCTTTTTTGAAGCTACAATGAGTACGTATGATCTATATCAGTTAGTGTATATGCCATCCGAGTGATTGTGGCTAAGCGGTAATATGTGTGGTTTGCAATGCAACCCATCGACATCGGCTTTGATCCTCGGCTCCATCAAGAGAAAACGAAAAAAAAAACAAATGACAGTTTATAATACACGTATTTGCAGATATTCGCCACCGCTATAGGGCTGGCTTTTTGTACATTTACTTGATCGATAGCTACTCCATCTTTGATAATGGAGCGCCTAACCGTGTATGAGGTTATTACTTTTCATCAGTAAAAATCTAATCACGAGCAACCCGAGCCCAAATCGTATTACGTACAAGCGAACATATTTACAAAGGCACATCAAAGGCTTTCGTGGAAACATGGGCTTTAAGAGCGATATATAGGACTTAATAAATTAATTTTAGTTGTGTGGAAGTAATTAACTTTTGGTACGGAGTGGCAAATGAAATATAGTGTCATGTTGGGGATCAATGCGTCACCATCGCGTTACGTTATTATAACACAATTGCATACAAGAACACATAAAAGTAGCAGAGGGTCAAAGTCAAAGTTTCAGTGACCTAACTTTTTTTTCAATAACTTAATAGAACAGCTTCACTTCACTTCTTGTTTTAAAAATAACCAAAGAGAATATAATCACTACGTTTTAAGAGGCGGGACCTCCCTACTAGCCACTGAAAGCAATTTGGCAGAAATTTATTGGCATCAATGCATCCAACATTACTAACATTAAAGGTCAGACATTAGCCTATCTTGACGATGCTACCAACCTAACGGATAGAGTAGTGCTTGCTTGCACATATTCTTGGTTTTATCGATATCGATAAAACATGCATGCCCTCGTCAAGGTTTCATATTAATGAAAGACGGCTCCAATAAGCACAACGTTGTTTTTTCACAATGCAACAACGTTGGGTTTATTGGATACCCATTGCAACAGGTAACTGTGGAGCCATGTAATAAAAAACTTAGAAATAAAACACTTTTGAACAACAGAACATTTTATTTATTATACTTTTTTACAAAGTACATACGAAAATGAATTTTGCAAGCATAGGTAAGCTTACCTACTAGTGCTCCACTCTGAATTGAGATCTTGCGATGTACCTACTCTACCTTTATCTCACGCGCTCACACTCATAAGTGTATGTTACGACTGGTCTCTATAGGAATGTATGCTACGAGTAGATCCTCATTTTCTGCATCTGGAAATAAACATGTTGATTAATGTTATGGAAATAAGTTATAGGCAGCCTGACCTAGTCTACGATAGCTTTGTCGATAGTTAATAGTTCTTTGACCTTGCGCATCCCTAGTGTTAAAACAATATGAAAATACAAAATTAAAATCATGAAAATTATCATTTATGGTCACGTTGATGGGAGGTGGCACTAAGCAATATCATATTAATGCTTACCGGGGCTGATCAATAGGAAATCATGGCATAAATTTCCTTTTTGTTCTGGTTTTCGCGATTGGCGCGAACTCCACATAAAACACATCTGCTGTAGCGTACTAAAGTTGGTGGCATTTTAAAAGTATCATTTAAACTGGTTTAACACTATAAACTGATGATTCTTCAAAGAAAACACAAAACAGTACGTTATTTAACAATAATATGAATAAAATTAAAAATTCGCAGAACACTAAACTTTGGATTTTTCTTGACAAATTTCAATGGACCATAGAGTATAGTAATTAATATTATCATGCAAAGAGTATATAAATACTTATCACGTTTGGACTCTATAGTTCGATCTTTTTGGTCCGTTCATTGGGATCTGAAAAACAAATGAACTTCACTGCTCTGCCAAAGTCCATACATTTGAGACAAATTTGAGAATTTCTTTGTGGTCGCGCCGGACTGAAAATAACAACTGTCCTTGTCCTTGTCCGAAAGCTTTGACAACAGCTGTCTGTATGTCGTTGACAGCAAAGAGTACCTATACAAAGTCATAATCTTATAAATGGGATTTCGGCGGGAAAACTAAATCGACGCGTAATTTTGCTTAGAATTATATGCTCAAACTTGTGTTCTTCGAGTGTGAATCCACACCAATAAATAAAAGTAAAACGTTGTCTGTTTGTTTGTTTGGGGGAGCTTTCACATGATAATGGCTGGATGGATTTTGATGAAATTTGGACTGGCGATAGCTTACGCCCTGGAATTAAACATAGGATACTTTTTATCCTGGAAAATGGTAAGTTGTCACGGGAAAACGGGAAAATGTTGATAAATCGCTGTAACAAGTCTGTCAAAAACATCAAGATCGTTGGTGGTATACTTTTACATTGTTTTTAATATCCTAGAAGAACATAATATATAGGATGCTTTTATTACGATAGACTGTAGTCCGCGCGGATGAAGTCGCGGGCGAATGCTAGTACGTAATATTGGTGGAATATGAACGAGCATGCAGTCTCAAGCCCTAGTCTCACGTGATGGTGTCAGGGCGTCGCCGGCTGAAATAGAAAACGTCTGGTGATTAATTGGCAATTACTCCGACCGGCGAGTAATTCCCGCGCCCACTTGTCCCCGACTACTCGCATAATGTTCATCGAACAAATCGATCGACATGCACGTGAGGAAATAAATGTGATTGCTCTTGAGACGGCTCGCTGATTAGAGCGATTACTGAAAAGAATCGATGAGGCGCAAGAACAAATATCGGAAAATAAATTGTAGTGGGAAATTATTCAAATAAAAAATGTTGGCATGCAAATGTGGCCATTGCGTACAATGATTTTAGGTATTTTAGGTAGATATTCAAAGTCGGACATACGGCAAAGATGATGACATACGGCACTGAGACGTGGTCGCTAACTATTGGTCTCATACACATGCTCAGAGTTGCGCAGCGTTTAATGGAGAGAGCTATGCTCGGTGTTTCACTAGGTGATAGAATCAGAAATGAGGAAATCCGTAGAAGAACGAATGTTACCGACATAGCTCTCAGAGTTTGCAAGTTGAAGTGGCAATGGGCAGGCCATATAGTTTGCAGAACCGACAACCGTTGGGGAATTAAGGTTCTCGAATGGCGACCACGAACAAGCAAGCGTAATGTGGGGAGACCCCCCACACGATGGACCGACGACATTGTAGCCATCGCAGGAAGTCGGTGGATGGAGGTGGCACAAGGTCGCTCGTCATGGCGCTCTTTGGGGAAGGCCTATGTTCAGAAGTAGACTTCTAAAGGCTGACATGATGATGATGATGACTCAAAGTCAAAGTATTTATTGTAAATAGGCAAAATAATAACACTTGTCAAGTCAAAACTTACATTTCATAAACAAAGAGAAAAACATAAATTATTATAAATAAATCAATTCTATAATATTAGGTATACTAAGTATGCTTTGAGTTTGAAAAGGAAATTTCCATTTCATGTGCCTACTCAAAGTTGAATCTCGCACAGGAAAAGGAAATGCACATTGACACTACCGGTGCTTCGGAAATACGCCCGTTAAAGAAGAGATCACCAAGAAACTCTAAGGAGATGTCATTTTCTCAATTTTTGTCAATGCTTTATGTATTTTTATCGATCAGAAATTAATTATAATATTCAAATACAAAAGATAAAAGTGCCAATGAGACGTTCTACAATAATTACACCGATAATAAATAATAATAATACAAATGAGTGAAGCGAGCCTGGAGCAGTCCCCACAAGCAGCACACATTCACGTAAGTATGACTTGTGCACTATCCATCACCCCTCCTCAAACATTTAGATGGAACACAGAGCCGGTAATAAGTACTAGTTTCTCTGAACCCAAATAACATAAAAATAATAATTAACTTTTCAGACAGTACAAAGACTTTTGCGAAATTAATAAATTGGTTAGTAATTATGTACTAATAAAACTAGTGGATCTGTGAGCTGTAGACCTCGCGCATACAAACTTTTTTGCAAACAATCTAGCGGTGGACAGTAGCGCCATCTAGTTACCTTATTGTACAAATAACATTAATAACCAAGGTTAATAATGTTATTTGTACCAACCCCTACCTAATAGGTAAAGGGCTTATTCAACTGGTAGAAACCTAAAAGTGAGAAATTTACTGCATTTTTAAGGAGCTATTCTGCTCATCACGCCGAAGACCCTCATCAGATCTTCACCAAATTTTTATGAGACTAACTTTAAGTTACTATCTTTCAAATAAAACAATAAAAAGAACCATCGAAATCGGATTTAATAAGGCGGAGATATTCAGTAGCCCTCTTTTTACCCTTTTTTGGGGGAAGTACAATAAAAAATCCCCGAATAATTAAAAATTCTAAAAATTTGCTAAGTTTCGTCTAAATAGGTTGAGAAATGCGACCTGTAGATGAGAACAGCCGGACAGACATCCTGACTTACGAAAAAACTTTTGCCGAAGCTGAAACACAGAAGATTCGCTCGCGCTTCGCGCTCGCTCTTTCAAAGAAAACGAAAAATAGGCTGTTCATTCCACAGATGTCCCTATACGAGTATACCTACTTACTAAATCACATTAGTAGTAAGTAACTTAATAAAGTATATATTTCCGCAGTCCAGCAAAACTAACACGAAAATTAACTCCAAGTATTCCGGGTGTAGCGTTAGGTCCCCAATGCAAAATTGTAATTTGCTATGATATAATTCAATATTTAGCGAGGTGTAATTGAATATTTTTCCAATTTGTCGCGCGTAATGGGGCAAGATTGAGTTGACGGCCCCCCACGGGCGCCAGGGGCGGGACGGCACGACCACGACACGAACACGACACGACACGAGACGCCTGCTTCATTTTCACACATTATGATGTATGAGGGAAGATTTTATGAACGTTTACATTATTCTTGCTAAGCTTTTGATGAGCTTCAAAGAGACTAAGGATTTTGAGACTTCAGACTTGTCGGCGACCAGATATTATGCCATCCTATTGAGTAGGATGAAATAACCTAGTTGGAAAATATATTAAATGAAACTAGCTTGCACCCGTTTTCCATTCTTTACACATTTCTCACGTAATTTACTCGTTCTCCTGTTGTGACTTCTGTGGTTAGGGCACGACTAAGGGTTACTGATATTTATTATCTTTTATCCTGCACGTTACAAACTTACCTTAACAACGATATAGTACCGAGTGCCCAGTTGTTTCAAACTGTAATAGGACATTAGGGACTTTTCCCGGTCGATTTTTAGGAGGTCAAGGACCCTCATATTGTACTTTAAACTTCTATGTACATACTTAGCATTTATATCAAAGAACAGCTGTTATTAATGAAATACGTAAGTGGCGCAAGTAGAGTTTATATTATACATTTATAGAGAGCACACATAGACAAAACAAGAGCGTTAACTTGTTTTGCCTATATTTATTGTTCAGAGACACTTATTTCATACATAAAGGAAAAATCGTATAAAAAAAGATACAATTCTAACCCAAACCTAAACGTCTAACAAACCAAAAAAACTAGAATAAACTAACCATGTGCGTATGATGCGTATCGATGGACACGCATAGACTTACGGTTCTATAGCCAGGATTTTAAGCTATACAACTATGAAAACCGCATTGCAATCGGTCCAGTAGTTTTTAAGTTATACACCAACACAGTTGTTTTTACGGTCGGATTCTGTCTCTTACTATAGAATTTGTTCAGCGTTGATGCGGACATAACTTGCGTTATCTTGGTTGTTCGTAAACTAGTAAACCCAAAATCATCGTGGTTTTTTTTTTTAATAAATTCGTATTATGTGCTAGTGCCCTAGTTTTTTTAAATGTATTTTTTTCAGTTAGAGGGTTGTTTTTTAGATGGATGCATCTCAAGCAAAATGTTCACTTTAAACCCAGATATTTCTACGAAATCAAATAGAAAAAAACTGCCAATGAAACCTCATTATAATTTTAAAATCAACCTATCCAACGAGACCTCAATTGATGGGGTCAAAAATACGTATTTTCTTTTCAAGTAAGTGAGCCACCAAAGAAGCAAGTGTTAATAGTTTCTGAATAAAATGTCTGTGGCATACAGACGGACGGACGGACAGAAAGATATGACGAAACTATAAGGGTTCCATACACAGATATGAGTGTTGTGAATCTGTCACGCTCGTCACGTAATGTTTAGTTACGAGGGTCTCATCTCTCATCACTCGATTTCCTACCGAATATTTTACGACGTATCCGGGCAATAATACTCAGTCATTATGCTTTAATGGAACTACTTTTATGGACTGATATTTTATAACTTATCCGTTGTGCTTTCTTAAAGATCACTGTGACTCCTTGAAGAGAAGATCTGAAACGCACTGCTAAATAAATTCATCTTATTGAATAGCGAGCTTCATAAGTTGATTCATCACAATCGCGACTTGTTTTTTTTTTTTTTTTTTAGTTTTTACGTGTAGGTTAGATAGGTAGATTATACCTATCATCATCACCAGCCTGTGTTCGTCCACAGCTGCACATAGACCTCTTCAATGAACGCCACAGAGCCCGATATTCGGTTCTTGTCATCCAGTTTCTGCCGGCCGCCTACCCCCAGCGGTCATCTGTCCTTGGAAAATGTGGCCAGCCCATTGCCACTTCAGCTTGCTAATCCTTTGAGCTTTGGTTCTCTGTCGGATAATCTCGTTAGTGTCCACGTCTCGGCTCTGTATGTCATAACTGATAAGACACACGCATTAAAGACTTTCGTCTTCAGGCACTGTGGAAAGGACGACAAGACCTGACGAAGTTTTCAGAATGCCGCCCAGCCCAACTGAATTCTTCTGTCTATCGAAGATGTTTATGTCCTATTGCGAATTCCGCCCGATGTAGACATAATCCTTAACAACTTCCTTTTTACCATTGATGACTACAGGTCTCGGGGTAATAAGATCGTTAAACATGATCTTGATCTTGTCTAAGTTCATCCCCAGACCGATTTGTCGAAAAGCATCAGCCAGGCCGTTCAGCATTCGCTTGAGTTCCTACGTAAGGACTATCATCGAGATCATTTTGTCATCGGCAAATCTTAAGTGTGAGATTTACTCGCCGTTTATATATATGTCCTTCTCTTTCCAGTCTAGTGTCTTAAATGTATATTCCAAGGCGCCAGTAAACAGTTTCGGGGTTATGACAGCCCGTCAAGTCTTCAACCTTAAGTACTAAATAATTCCAAGACATGAGTAAATCATTACAAGCCGTCGCTAAATTCTCCAACCCTTTCCGTTATTATGCATCGATGAACCGATTTACAAATACGTGTTATTGCATTTTGACGTAGCGACGCGGCGACGTTGAAGATGCGGCATGCCGGCGACGTCACGTCGGTTCATTTCAGTGGCGATCGCCGGTGGCATACTAATACACTGCGGGCGATTCCGTGCGCTGGTGAGCATTCCATCGCTCGCCGCAGCCGTCGCGAGCACCGATTGATCTCAAACCGCCCCGCATTGAATATGTTACTTAATAATTGTACCAATTGAGGGAAGCACGAAATTGCTTGGTGGTAAACAACAAAAAAAATAAAAGCTCATAGTACGCTTACAATATCAATGTTTAAGGAAACTCCCTGCTCAATAATAATGTTATCAGAACACTCGGCCATCCCTTTATGATAACCCGGAAAAACTTGGGATCGTAAAGCACTACGACATATGATTCGGCACTAGTAATTCGTCTCAGCCTGGGGCGAAACAAACTCAGCTTATCGCATAACATAAATTGGCAACACGTCGTTAAGGCAACCCGCACACTGCGAGCCGCCCGAGCCGGCTTTATCAGCAGTCTCTCGTAAACCAACTCCGTCTGTTATTGCAGGCCGGCTGCGACATTTTCCGAGACTTTTTTCATATCGCGAAACACCCGGACGATCGTAACGCAAACCAACGTCCCGAACGCCGCTGTCGAATCGCGTAAACGATTTGGATAGTACCGATAAATATGTCCATTTGGCAGTGCGCGCCCGCTTCGAGCTCGTATCACTGAAAAAGCGCGCGCCGCCTTGAGCGCCGGTGTAATTAGAGGCCAATCGTAAAACGAAAGGGTTGCGCCGGAACGTCCCATCTGATAATGAGCATGACTGGCGCTGCTCCAGCCTGCTCATATTAGGCAGTCTCTGCGCCGCTATCGTTACGAGTTTTACACTTTTGCGAGTTGTTTAGGTTAGAGAGCCGGCGCGGCGCAGCGGTCGCTCGCGCTGCCAAATGCTAGTTCGCGGCTCACCGCGCGCGCCCGCCGCTAAATATCGCCACCGCTACGTGTTAATGAGATGTACATTCCCCTAGCTCGTTTGGCAGTGCGCAGACTCGCTGCTTGCCGATGCGTCGTATTAATACCTAAATGTCTTACTGACGCTCTCATGATGCAGCTTTTACGGACTTCCCTGATGTTAAAATCATCATTGTTTTTTTTATATACTACTAGCTTTTCAAAGTCGAATGAAAAGAGCTTACCTATAAAAACAAGAAAGAAACATTCCAAGAGCTATAACAAACTGTTTGCATCCGTTTACAATAACAGCAAAGACTTCATTCCCGGCGATATCAATTTTGTTCAGTGGCTCTTAATTAACATTTTCTTTTCTTTCCTTTCCAGGTGAGTGAGGCAGCAACGCAACCCACAGGCTTTGTGAGGCGCGCGCGCCCCGCCCGCGACCGCGCCCCAGACAAAAAAGAATATTACACCGCTTTCAATTCGAACACACAGAAGAAAAAATATGATCTGCACTTTTGTAAACGCAAATGAGTTTCGCTTTGATGTGGGACTTAATTTAAATAACTTTTCTGAACGTTGAATGTTTCGGCGAGAAACAGGTGGGTAATTACGCGACAATGGGGCCGGTCGATAAAATAACACTTTCAGTGGGCGCCGGCTCGCGATTCGGCGACGAGCTATACAAAAACGGCATTAACATATTCACTGAAAACGCGTACCGTTGTAGAAACTAGTTTTTAGTTCCGGTCACCGTATTAAAATGTCATCGCAGTGCAACCCATTTCACCTCTGAGCTGACCGTTTAATGACTTCCCCTTGTTTCTCGCAGCGCCAGTGGAAAAAATATACTTATTCGAATTATGTAATGCTTACCGGATAGAACTGATCGGGAGTGTTTCGGCAGTTCCTAGTGAAAAATTGTATGTTAAGTCGATTTCTTTTACCTACTGCAGATAGCGTGGCTATGGCTCCATAAAGTTTTATATCACTTCCTTGAATCACATGTAGATAAGTATGCATTATATTGAACGAAAACTTCCAGTACTTATACATAAAACTTCGCGAGGATGTGGAAACAATAATCTGGATGCTCGGAATAATAATCTAGTTTTCCCATTCAATTCTTTTCGTATAAACGTTTGTCACATTCATAAAATATTTTATTGCTAATCAATGCATCATTCATATTCCGTTTACGATTTAAACTAGGTATAAATAATATTAAGAGGTATCTATTAGGTATATTAAGCAAAACATACGTAGAACGAGAACTATTTAATCAAAATCTTGTGCTCTATACTTGTTACGAGTACAACATAAATTTCTATTTTATTTGAAGATTTAAAAATGAATACCTAGAGGCCCTCGGGCGGCCTGACAAACTCTGACACCAAAGGCCACCACTACCTCATACGACAAACAAACAAAATTAATACCTATTTATTGTTTTAATACAAGGTAGAAGATATTTCTGAAAGAAAAACTGAGTGTCATCCTTGATTTCGCTTAATTTTGAAAATTACTCTATATACATACAATAATATACTTTTATAAAGCAATAAGAACGAAAAAGTCTGTACATGGAAGATAATTTAAAAAAATGGTCTAGTGTACTTAAAATAAGCTACTGAACAAGAATATAACATTTTTTAAATTCGTGTCTGTGTGTTTGTTAGTTTGTTTGTCTGTATGTTTGTTCGCGAATCACGTAGAAACTACTGGACCGATTGCGATGCGGTTTTCACTGTTGGATGTTTTAGGGTTTGACTTAATAACTGGGGTACTTCTTATCTCAATGCGATGAGTAGAAGCCGAGCAATCGATAAAAAACTTTTTGACGGCAGAAGGTTTTTTATCAAATGTTGGTATATTGATATTTTAGGTCCTGGAATAGCACATAGAGTACTTTTAACTAAGACAAATGACCACACGTGCGAAACCGCGGGCACACCTAGTTATTAATAAAGCTTTAAAAAGTACGTACGAAAAGAGTAAGCAAGAAGATGATAAGCTGGCTGATATGCATCAGCCATCCCAGCTTAAATAACATTAGTCATGCATATTTCAAAGAAACGGTCCACATTTCAATGGAACCCGAATCTCCAGCAACAAAAATAACTCATAACATAAAACCAAATGTGGCGGAGGTTTTCAGATGTAATGCAATGCAGAACTGTAGATGCTTGTTATATAACACTGTTACAATGGTTCGGACTTCGAACTCAGTGCTGTTGAACCTCTGTTCAGTCACCTCGCGGTCGTCGGTGCTGAAACAAAGTAATGTATTATGCAACTCGAGAACTTTTCGCGTTACGTTTCATAACCTTCAGTAACCGCGGCTAATCTGAAATTTACGGTCAGTATTTGCTTGTTAATGATACTCGTAGTAGCATATCAGAAAAGATTTTAAGAACAAAACATACTCTCATCGATCGGAATGTGCTAAACTGCGACTATTCCACATTATCCTTGCCTATTGAATTAAAGTTCATT
Source organism: Alsophila aescularia (assembly GCA_946251855.1). Lineage (NCBI taxonomy): Eukaryota > Metazoa > Arthropoda > Insecta > Lepidoptera > Geometridae > Alsophila > Alsophila aescularia. Next base: position 46,187,228 of record OX276378.1, read on the forward strand.
AAAATTATATTAATCTCGATATTTCACTCTAGCAGTGCGGTAGCTTGTGACAAAAATTGACCGAGCAAAGAGAGGTCTCCAGATTAACTTGAATAAATCAGCGGTTTTATGTATATTTGTAGGTGTGTCTGTTCACTCGACGATAACTTTTTGAGCCGTTGATCTGGGCCCCAATTCTGTTAGCTATTGAACTAAAGTCGATTGCATGAAAATGTTTGCGAAATTTTCTCTTTTACCACTTAATAAAAGTGCTAGAAACGAAAATATTTGAGAAATTTTCAAGGAAAAATACTAAAATAAAACAAAAAAAAGCAAATAATTTCGCAAAATTTTCGCTTTGAACACTTTTAAGAGGTAAAAGAGAAAATTTCACAAAAAAAAAAAAACATGCGATCGAGATGCGTTATCGCGGTTCAATAGTTAACAGAATTGGGGACCTGATTTTCATGAAAGGTAGATAAAAAACACAAGGTTCCAAGTTTCAAAGTGAGACAATCAGGTGAAGTGGGGACTTTGATAGTGCATTTCCAAATATATAATTTGTTTAATTTTAGTTCGTTAGGATTTGTAGTTTTTGAGCTTTGTCAACATGTGAAAACGGTACCTCACGAGGTCGTTCGGGCGGGAAACCGGGTCAGCTCCTAAGCTGCAAACACAAACAAAGAGTTTTTTTTTCTGTTATTATTATTTAATTAAAAAGAAAGTAATTATTTGACAGCTTTATTTAGCTTTTACCAGAAAATTTCATACATTATTCAATAAAATCAGATTACTTGTTACTTATGAAATGATTGATTACTTATGATACCGATACTTATGATTGAAAATACGTCCGTTTAGAATTTAGTAATGAAAATATTATTGCTCTCCTCATATGGAAGTTGCGCGCCACAACAGCCTAAAAAGTCCTGAATCTATTGATGTAATGTGACATTGTTTTCCCGTACGTACTAAACGTACGTACGTACGTTTCGTATTATTTCATTCAATCCTATCTCAAGAAGTGCTAAAACTATTTTTTATTAAAATTATGTCATCATTTTAAGGTTTCATTCACTGAAACTCTGTTGATAACGTATTTTTGGAATTAAAAACACGATTATTCATTTTAGGTAGAGACTTTTTTACTCAAATGCGGAGGGTTATGTGTTTGGGTTGTATGTATGTTTGTTACGTTTCTTTGGCGCATCCTACAGTCTAAACGGCTTGATGGATTTTGATAAATGAGGTATCATTGGATTCTTCTTAATCACGAGAGTGCTATAGGATATGCAGTCAGAGGCATGAGGAGTAGCTCGCCAGGTTCAAGTTGATCTCATCAACGGAGAATGAAACGCATGATGCCTCCGACTGTATCTTATATCTCAAAATCAAGAATCTAAAGCTTGTTTGCCTCTTTTTAGTTTTGTTCGCAGTCTTGTTTTTACCCGATTTTATTGCTTGTGAGTGTAGTTACCGACAAAATTCTAATTTCTCTTTTCTTAGATGTTCTGTCTATCTCGACATATGCTAGTCTAAATATAAAAATGACTTGAAAGACTTGAAACACCGCTAAGCTACCCACCTAGGGTATTTCCTTATCACCCCTTGCCTTACTGGCACAATCCAACTCCACTGATACCCTACCTGGTGGCGTGAGACAAAGGGCGCTAGACGGGGCAAGCACCGCGCGGGCGCCGCCCTTCAGGTCCTTGCTCCTTGCACCCCCCTGTACCGTAGCTACTCTATTTGCACGCTCTATTTGAGATAATACACTTTTACGTAACGCCTGTAGCTTAGAACTGTCTGCGAAATAAAAGCCGGATTATCGCTCCGATGATAACAAAACAGCGGTTCACTATGATGATATTGCTTTTTAACGCTACCTCATCTCTATTGGAAAGCTTTGAGTCTAGTCTTTTAGAAATAAATATGTACCTAAGCAGAAGATGAGAGGATTCGAAATAGTTTTACACGGATGATAAAATAACAACAGCAACTTGTCGCAGTAACTATCAGAGATTGAACATATCAAATTCAATGCTTGATTTCGATAAATAAATTGAAAACTAATCGGAAATGAATTTCTCTACAGTTAAATTGACAACTAATCGGAAATGAATTTCTCGATAAATAACTTGGCAACTAAACGGAAATGAATTTCACGGTAAATAAATTGACAACTAATCGAAAATGATGGGTGCATCAGCTTGCAACTAGATTCTTTTCCGACACATTCCTTCCCTCGCGTTTTCTGCCATGCAGGATGCCTGCACAAGAAAACTATTTTCAAATTCATATATAAGTACTTTCACATGTACTTTATTGATAGGAAAGTATCCAATCGCACTGAAATTAAATAAATTGCTGTTTCAACTGTTTTCATATTCAAATCAGTCGTATCGAGAACAAAAAGACTTGAACGGTATTTATTGAATTCTACTTCTTGCGTGTTCGTGTTCGTATGAATCATTGAAAGCCATTAAAATGGACGTAATATTACCCCGTATTTTGGGTTCTTGGAGCGGTTAATTTATTAGATGAGCCATATGGTTTGATGTTTAATAAAGTACGTACATAGTAAGAGGCAACAGCGCGGTCCCAATCCGGAAGTTATAAATTTGCTTAAAGTTGTTTGAGTTGCGAATTCCCACGATGTTTGTCCGGACGTGCGGGTCCATTTAGGACCTAAACCAACCACAAACTTTTATGTAAGCACCGATAACTAACGGTATTATAATAAAAATATTCGCAAATATGATGAGCAAGTTATTAAATAAATTTCACCAACGCACCTGAAATTGATCTAAGAATCAAATAGATATTCGAGGCCCTGCAATAGGTAACGCACTAAAGGGTACCTTTCAAAATCATCATCTTTTCAGGTAAAATCACTGTGCGCAGCAGTTAGCAATCAATATTTTCGAATAGAGAGTTGTCATACTTCCTAGCAGGGACATGAATTTGTACCGGCTCCAAATTAGTCTCAAAAAATGCGCCGGAATTTAATATTTTTTTGTCCTACTAAAATCAAATTTTTAACCCTTAATGAATTCGAAAAACCTGCAATTTTCAACCGCACCAAGTCCCTGACCGGAAGCATGGCTCGCTGGCAGGGTCTATCGTTTTTACCAAATTATTAATGAAAATGTCGATGTTTTTTTATGTTATTTGAATTTCAATTTTAGATATCAAGTTAGAAAACACACCACAGAATGTTATAAATGCAAACTCCGTCGATGGCTATGTAAACATAGAAGGAACACCATCTCTCAGCGCTGCTAAGTAACAACACAATTTCACACTGTGAAATGCTGTTTCCTGACAATTCATACGAATGAAATTGATTCAGTAACTTAATTATTGGGAAATGATCAACTTTGCGTGGAGCGAGGAGCTTGTAGACGGAGCGGCTCTGGCTGGGGCTCACTTTTTAGTGCCTTTTACATAAAATTGAGCCTCCATTTTAAAAACATGGCACATGTAAATCTGGAGCTTCAGGTTTTAATTTTCATTAAATTTAAAAATAGGTACATATGTACCTACCATACTATTAGTGCTTATCAAAATCCTGAACTTTTAAGACTGAATTCAGAATAATATTTTATCAATACGACAAAAAACTGTATTCCTAACACCGTAGTTTGTTTGACCTATTGGGTTTAAATGTAAATATACAAAATAATTATACCTTACGTACAACCTAGGAACTGAAACCATTAAGTAAACTAAGGGCTGACATTAATTACCATTTTCAATTACGCAATTTACTTAGTTTAGTTTGGGCGTGAAAAATGGACAAATTCAAATCACCAGCGTTGAAAAAAAGATGCTTAATCAACGAGCAATTTTTGCGTATTGTTTCTGAGAGGGTAGGTACATATTTTTTATTAGTACCTTAATCAACGTCGGCGTTAAATATAGGGTTCCAGACATTGATCTTTCATAATCTCTAATCTTAGAAAAAGTTTATAAAAATGAGGCTCATTGATGGATCAATATTTAGTAGGTAATAGGTATTATGATACTAAGTAACATGGTTGCGTTAATAAATACAATACTATCCAAGCAGCCAAGGCAATTCAGTCAAAGTAATGGATACTTAAGCAAGAGATACAGAATCAAATATGTATTAGCTTTCAACGAACGCGTGTATCCCAGAATCCGCATTAATACCTTGGATTACGTTTTTACCTTTTTTCATGGGAATGTAATAAAACTCAGCTTAAAATATCTACCCATAGACAAGTATAGGTACATGACGTCTCGCTTTGCGGAAAAATAAGTTCCTTGTGGAAGATAAAAGTAATAGCGAGATGAACGCGATTATGCTCTTCAGTGTTCCGAGCTCCGACAAATCGGAATGTCAAAGCAGATAAAACAGACGATTTAATGGCACCTTAGTATGTATAATGGTACAAATAAAAATGGAACACATAGAAAAAAACATAAAGTCAATCGGTCTCACGTAACATTCTAACAAATCTTGAAATTTTGATGTATCCTTCTTCTTCTTATCATTGTAAGACCGTACGTCGGGGCCAAGGGCAGAGAACATTCCTCTTGATCCTGGGCCGTCAGGTCAGTCTGATACCATTAAATTCCGCAATGACCAAACGCCGCTAAGTCATGGACGGACACAAGCGCCAGGCCCTGCGGGTTCCAATCCAGAGCTTGGCTGGGAATGTCATCCACGTTCCTGCATAATGTATAGCTAATCCAACTCTACTTGCGATGCCGGATCTACAACTCAAAAGGAATCTCATGACAATGCTTCCATATGTCTACACTGGACATATGGAAGCATTGTGTTCGGTCAGAAGATTCTAAGAGTATGCCGCAGGCGTCGGTTGATAAACATCTGAAGTGTCTTTCTCGTCTACGTCTCACATCCATACAGCAGCACGCTCTACACTTTACAAGGTTTACTATGCGTGAGAGATGTGTTGAGTGCCATACAGGAAGTAGACAAGCGAAGGCTTGGCAATTGTTTGGTTTGGCAATCCGAGTAGTAACTGTCTGTCCAGATCCTGACACGACATTTCCTAGATAAGTGAAGGTTGTCGTGAATCATTAGTTATTGTGAAGCGTACAATACAGATTAGATTGGGAACATCCTGTAGCAAGTCTGCAGCTGCCTGTACCTACATACGTTTCTTGAAATTCGTCAGATATTGACATTGTAATTAATTCTCCGTAACTTTGCTTCTCTTTAAGATTAGTCGGTGCTCTGATGAATAAAATGGATTCATCTCGCGATAACTTTAATATTCCTTATGGAACTTATTTTGAATGTACCAATCCTATTAAACATTAGCGCCTCCATTAATTGACGCCGAGCGAGAGCAGGGGTGGCGCGTCGCCGGCGCGGCGACCTCGGTTCATTTTAAATGTATCAAGAGTTCACTCCAACTAGTTGCAGCGCCGGAGCGTCTGAAAACAATCCCAACTGCGTTAATCACTTATTTACGTCCGGGGTCCACTGCCGCGAGAGTATTTCTAATGAACGCCGAGAATTCTGGGGAATCCTAATGAACCGTGGGAATTTCGATTCTAATGAAGCGGACCGAGGTGGAACTTTAGAGGCGGACGCGGAGGGGACTTTTAGCTGGTGGCTCGTTCTTAAATCGAATTGCACAGTTTGGTTGGACAGTGTTTCGGTGCATCGGGAGCCGTGCGGGAAGTAATTCAGCTTCCTTCCGCCGGATATATCTCTCCCAGGACGTAGAACCTGCAACTAATCGGTTTGTCATTTCCGCAATCGACCGCCGCGACGCCGCTTTGAATACTTGATATTTGCCCTTTGTTTACGCCAGCTCCATCGATCTGGATATACTTATTTACATTCTTGACTTCTATATACTTCGCCTGTGCCTTAATATGTTTTGATATTATATAAGATCTAAATCAAGGTCTCGTGAGATTCCTATGCATCCACTGCTTTTTACACCACTGCCCAAAAAAAAAAGTGTAATGTTTTTAGGATTCATGTATGTTTGTTTGTATGTATGTTTGTATCTTTATTCCACCATAACTTTTAAATGTCTAAACAGATTTAGACGTATGAGGTATCCTTATAATCCTTATATTCCCCCGGTAAAAAAAGGCTTTTTTTCTGTTTCACGTCGGTATCTCGCGTCGGCTCTAAAATAAAACACTGTTTTTATTATGTATGTATCAAATTGAAGGCCTGGATGAGCACATTCCAACAATATATAGTTTACTGGAATAAATTATTGTTTGGCGCCAGGCGTGGTTTTTTAGCTTTTATCACAAAAGAAATAATAGTACTAACGTACTTTTATGCTCATTTATTTCCGTTTTACATCCCTACATGTAAGGTTATTACAGTTTTATTTCTAATTATACAAATATATCTACACCAATATATAAAAGTGAAAACGTTTATTTATTTGGGGAGTTTTAAAACGATAACGGCTGGACGGATTATGGTGAAATTTGAAATGGAGATAGATTTTACCCTGTAATAACATAAGATACTTTTTCTCCCGGAAAATTGAACGTAAATTTTACGTTACGTTACGTAACGTTACGTTACGTACGTCGTTACGTTTTTAGTGGAAACTTACGGAGAATGGTAAGTTTCCACGGGAAAACTGGAAAATGTTAAACTCGCTGCAAGGAACGGTTACCATGGAAACAACATAACAATCTGTCAAAATATTGGGTTTTAATATCCGAGAAGAATATAGATTGCATTTTTTAAATTGTAGTCCGCGCGGACGAAGTCGCGAGAGTAAACTAGTTTTTAATAATAAGTAAATAATATTTAAATATCTCGATCTCTGTCCAAAGTCCTTTGTTCGTGTATCTTTCTTTAAATTTTGGCATTTTGCACTGTCCGGGGCTACCCAACGATTGTCACGACCCGTACTTACGACCTCAGTCTGTAAATCTACAATTGGCACTTTAACAATTCAAGACAAACGCTTTTAGTGCCGAAGTGAAGTAAGGTCGGTAAAAATAACTTGGGACTTCTTCAAGAGTTAGATTGGAGTGCACTGAAACCTGAGTAACGTGGAAACATCGGACAATTTACGTCAAGCTTGCTCCTCCGGCTCGATGGAACGCGAAACTACTTCCGTTATTGCATTAACTTTGCATTAGGTGTTAATATTAATAGGTATTAATTATAAGCGTTATAAATTTATTTAAAACATAATAATTTATACTATGTATCCTATCTACCTACGTATGTAACGTGCACTTCTTGTTTTATTTAATAATTGATGTATGTATTTTTTCGTTTAAGTACCTAACTATTGTCAAGTACCTACTTTTATCGTACCTACTAGTTATCCCGCCCGCGACTTCGTCCGCGCGTACAGTTTATCGAAAAAAAGCATCCTATGTTCTTCTAGGATATTAAAAACCAATGCAAATGTAGGTATAGCACAAATACTATTGAAGTTTTTTGACAGACTTCTTATTTCGTTTCCATGGCAACCGCAGACCATTATGTGATGGCAACCGTAATGATAATTATATGTATTATATTATTCAAAATATATATATATATATATTGTATGTTGTATTCTTATAAATATTTAGCAATTTTTATTAACTCATTTTTTTTTTTTTTTTTTTTGCACGCCTGCAGCCTCTCTCTCATTGCATTGTTTGGTTGACTAGTAGATAATGCTTTTAGTATTAAGTTCGCCATTTGTAAACTTTTAATTGTGCCATAAAGTATAAATAAATAAATAAATAAACCGTTCCTTACAGTGAGTAATCAACATTTTCCAGTTTCTCGCGGAAACTTTCAATTTTCCAGAATAAAAAGTATCCTCTATTTTACTCTGTGCTATAAGCTGTCTCCATTCTAAATTTCATCAAAATACATCCAGCCGTTATCGCGTGAATGCTCCCCAAACAAACAAACAAACAGACAACGTTTCACTTTTTTAGATTGCTATGGATGTTCAAGTAAATACCTAATCATTAAGGTGTAAATAGATAGAATAACCTTAACATTGTTTTCCTGTTTAGCTTTTTAAAATATTTTTTGCGAATTGTGGTTGAATAGGTATCATTACTATGAGGGTAAATACTTAGTAGGTAGGTATTTGGATACGCTCGTTCGGCGCGCGAAGAGCTTTCGTTCCGGCCGATAACCGCTGTGTGCCGTGAATGCTCACTTTATGAATATTCCTGCAAGTTTTAGACTGAAGGCTGTAGGAGAATATTATTACCTATTATTATTATATGACTGTCAAAAGTCATATAATGTACCTATAAAACGCATACTTATTTTCGTTTTTCGTATAAAAGTATAAACTGAAGTTACAAACTTGCATTTTAAGTTTTTACCATCATAATGCCAAAAATACGAGTAAGTCCCTTTGAGAAAGTGTAAAGTCCCACGTCAACCTCAAATCCTTTTCAAAGATAGGTAGGTAGGTTTTAGTATACCTATTATATTATACTATTTAAATAGGTATTTAACTAAATATTACAAGCTGCTTGCTTGTTGTATGAGGTAGTACCTAATGGCCTCTGTTGTCAGAGTTTGTCAGGCCACCCGAGGTGACGAGCTTGACGACCGCTAGCCATCAGTCCCATAAGAATCCTTAATACAGACCAATACGGATGGTTTCGTTACGCGTTATTAGGAACGTTGCTTGAGCTTTGACATGAATATATGCATTGAGAAGCATATAGTAGCGGCGAACTCGTAACGCTAACATAGCCTGTCTACTTTAAACTAAAAAAACTTCTCTCTGGCCGGGATCGACACTTAACTTGCACTTCGAAGCACGAAGCGATGGAAAGACACATCACATAACTGTAGTCCTATTATTTATTCTGTGACATAACTTAGAAAAGTCATTGGTGCGGAGTCTAAGAGCGAACCAGGTTCCGTTTTTTTTTTAATTCTCTCTAATAAACATCTAGGCTACCATCGCGAATATATGTTATAATATCACAAGATAGAATAAGGTGTAACACAATGTCGTAAATCCTACCTACTTCGTGGTTATCTTTATTCGTTCCAAAATCGTTGGACCTCTGTAAAAATCTGAGACATGCATTATCACTAAGCATCAATAATACTTGTACACATTACTCTATGTTCCCCTAATTCCCAGTCTATTCCTACACGATGGAGATTAGGGAGCATCAGCGTCGTGCCGAGTGTGTTCAAACCTTACGCTCACACTCCTTGGAACGGTGATTCATAAAAGTTAGGTATGCAGCTTTAGCGAGGGCGTGTAATCTCTCATGTCTAACATTATACGAAGGAATCAAATGTGGTACATTTTATGGTGAATATTGGGCACTAGCTTTTATAATAGTTTTCGAGCTCTTGGGTAATTTACCCTAAATATCCATACCAATATATAAAAGTGAAATGTCTGTTTGTTTGGGGAGAATTCACGCGATAACGGCTGGACGGATTTTGATGAAATTTAGAATGGAGATAGCTTATACCCTGAAATAAAACATTGGATACTTTTTAACCCGGAAAATTGTAAGTTTTATCGGGAAAACCCGAAAATGTTGATTACTCACTGTAAGGAACGGTTGCCATCACAGAATGGTATGTGGTTGCCATGGAAACGAAATAACAAGCCTGTCAGCTTTGGTGCTATACCTACTTTTGCATTGGTGTTTGATATCATAGAGGAAATAGAATGCATTTTTTAGCGATAAACAGTAGTCCGCGCGTACAATGTCGCGGGCGGGAAAACTAGTACAAAATATTTAGGTAGTGAAAACTAAAATTATAAACACAATACTTAACATAATTTGCCAATACAGTGCTAAACAAATTCTCAATGTAAGGAATATAGAGAAATTCGGTTCGGTCGTGTTTTAGAGAGGATAGAAATTTGTAAAAAAATACTCGTAGCACTTATTACAGTAAGAGTCTATTTCACGACCTACAAGTAATATTTGATGTAGGCTGATCGCCAGTTAAAGTCACCAGTAACTGTACGTATAAATTTCACCACGTCTGAGCAATACTAACTAAGAATTAAACTTGCCTGTAATTTACTTGTTACTTCATCTGCCGGTTAGTATATTTAATTTATGAGTAGAACTGTTTTGTAATAGGTAGAACCTTTAATTTTTTTATCATAAATAGTTGCTAAATTATATAGAAATTATTAAAACAATTTGTGTGTTTTGATCCATACTTAAATCAATGAATTTTTCGTTGCAAATTATACGATATTGTGTGTACAATGTATGTATTGAATTTCTTTGACAGATTAGGTACACTAGTCTGAAAAAAACAGGATTCAGTGAAATTGTGCAAACCCGAGCATAATTATAATACGAGAAAAATCATCATGTTTTTAAATGACTTCAATAATTTGATGTTTTTGCACATTCAATGTAAAAGTATCCCATACTTGACGTAGCTAGCGCGAAGCGCGAGCGAAGCGTCTACGTTTCAGTTTGGGAAAAAATGCTTTCGTATGTTCGGATGTCTGGATCTCTGTTCTCCTCTACAGGTCGTATTTCTCAATCGACCTCGACGAAACTTGGTACACAGGATAAACGATTTTTTTAATCTTCGGTGATTTTTGATTGGGGGGGGTTTCCCCCAAACAGAGACAAAAGGGGGGCTACTAAATATCTCCGCCTTATTAGATCCGATTTCGATGGTTTTTTTTTTTATTTGAAAGGTAGTAACTTTAAATTGATCTCATAATAATTTGGTGAAGATCTGATGAAGGATCTTCGGCGTGATGAGCAGAATAGCTCCTCAAAATGCAGTAAATTGCTCACTTTTAGGTTTCTACCAGTGGAATCAGCCCTTTACGTACTAGGTAGGGATTGATGGAGCACTTTGGTAATTAATGTTAGTTTTACAATAAGGTAACTAGATGGTGCACAGTAGTGTACTGATAGATCGTTTGCAAAAAAATTGTACGTGCGAGGTCTACAGCTCACAGAGCCACTAGTAATTAAAATTAATAACACGCAAATTATCAAATTTACAATAAACATTGGAAAAGAAAGAAAGCAAATTAGTATTTTGACTACGACAGAAGTCTGACAATGATTGACATTTGACTTTACTCACGGCGACTATTGAACGATTTCCTTAAAATCATTCCGTTAAACACCGAGTTGTTAATCGGGACTTTGTTTTCGTTCGTGAAACTGTTAAAAGATACTCTTTAGTGTTACTTGCCAAGCAACGATAATTTCGAAGTAAGTAAACAACGCTTTACTTGTAGTTCGTGAAAGAGGCCCTAATAAAAAATAATCATAATCAATGTCGACAATAAACTAAAAAACGTCTATAATATAAACAATTGATTTGTCAGCGTGAACGATAAATGACAAAAATAGGTATGTTTACAAAGCATGTGTGGTCTACTCCTATCAATTAAATAGTTAAAAATTTACAAAATATAACAAATATGTATCACTTAAAAAATATTTATTTGTTTAGCATTTATCGGTCAGCAATTTTTTCTTATTTTAAATTTATCTTCCCCTTATGATACAGAAGGATAGCTCTTACGTAGTATTTGTATACTCTTTGAGTACAGTGTACTAATGCGCGTTAGAATCCAACGACACCGGGTTCGGTCCTCAGCTCCGCACCTATTACTTTTCTAACTTATATGCAAAGCAAACAAGGTCAGAAGCAGAGGCACGCGGGCCAGAAGCCAGTACTACCTCATACGACAAACAAACAAACGTACATGTTTCAATTGACTGTAGGCGTATTTATCAGCGATGTCACCTACATACTTACCTAATTTTAGTAAATACCTACTATTGATAGCGTCTTCGCAAAAGAACTTTAGCGAACTTTGGCTTTAACTTTGCGAATGGGTTGGTTTGGCGTACGCCAATAGTGTTCGGGCGAATCTCAAACACTTATTGTACCGATTTTATTCTAGTTTTCACAAGTAGGAATCATTTCTAAAAAAAAACTTTTGTTATTTACCGTTTAACCATAATAATGAAAAAATTAAGAGATACGTAAATAAGTGCCTAGTCAACAATGTACTTTCATTAGGCACACGACCAAGCTTATGCGATTGTTGTAGCACTATACAAGCACGTACCACGGCGCGATCAACCAAATAGCAAATTATTACGATGCTTTGCCAAGACGAAACGACTCCTTCATGTTCATGTGGTCTCTGTATTATTAGTATTATAGTTTCGAAAAAGGATATCCGAAACCGCGTAGAGATTTATTTAGTGCAAATTCATTAGAAATTTTTGAATATGTCATCCATAGAGCAGCTGCTATATTTATAATTCTACTAAAAGTCACCCTCGTTGATCTCCGTGTGATACATATTGTACAGGTTATTCCTGTACAATATTGTCCTGTGTATTGTCTCCAAAGTACTTTCAAAAGTATGATTACTTAAATATAAAAAATTGCGTTATTGTGTATAACACGCTTGTGAGTCCACACGAAAACAGGCAAGAAGAATTACAGAGCTCATAGTGTTTATTGTTATTAGCAGTTACGAACATAGGTATCATATAGGTACTTAAAAACTCTATGGCTATTTAACTTTTTAATATGTCTATTATCTGAAGCGATCATCTCCGCGAAAGCAGTTTTATAGTTAAAATTAGAGTCGTTACTGCACCAAGACCGGCAGTCCTGATATTGCAGTGGTCTGGTTTGAGTTTCCAATTATACCCTCTTTCAGTTCAGCAAACTCATATAAAAGTTCTGACAACATGTGTCTTTAACTGGGTCTAAGCTCCGATATCATAAGGCTAAGGACCTGGCTCAAACTCACCTAACTATAGCATTCGAGTGCAATCGATAGCGGTCATTAAGCTTCAATAGGTACTTCATTTCCAAGCCTTTTAAGAACACCACTCAAACAATGCCGGCAAATCGATGCTACTTTCGAGTAATTATCGGTTTTCTGTATTTATGAACGTCTGAATGAATAGTCGTAGGGCGGAAGCGATCGGGTCTCTCTGCAAGTTGCAGCTTTCAAGGATTTTTATGTAAACGAGACAATAAGTGTGATCTAACGGATCGCATCGCACCGCCTGCACTTCGATTCGATATGAGTTGTGAGCGACCGTGATTACAGAGGCAATCATGTCACTGAAAAATCGCTCTAATTTCGACATCTGAGCTCGCGCGGAAAATAGCCGTAGCGAGCGGTAATATGCTATTACCGTCATAACAACGTTACTCTCGAATTAATTCTGCCCCCGGCGCGGCGACCGGCGACCGGCGCGGCGCAGCACCGCCGGCCAGATTTGCTCATTTCTCTTATGTGCGCAACCATGAAACCCTGCTCTAAATAAGTAGGTAAGTAGATCTTCAATTCAAACTGGCTTCGAGATTATCCACTAGATTTTACGGCCAGATAAGTCCCTTGATATTTGAGTTAATTCCTTTTTCTATATTGTGGAATTCACGCGCGCGAACATCCTTTATAACCTCGCTTAAACATGTAAACGCCTTACACAATACCGTTAGACGCTCGTTTGCGATGCATGTACCTACAGACAGGGCGAAACGTCGGCGTCGTCTAGAAATCCTCTAAATCCCCGAGGAGCGTGAATGCTGCCTCCACAATAGAGCACGTGAGAGCCGCTCCGTCCGACGCCCGACATTCAAAGGAGCTATTAGGTATTAAAGGAGATCACCGATAAAGGTCAATTAGGAATCGACGTCAAGTAGACGTAACGTCGCGCTAGCCATCTGCCCGTTATAGGCCACTAATTATTGCTCAATAAATGCCCCGCACACACCGATATTGGCTATCTGCACACCGATAAAACTGCTTTTACTGGGTCAGTCGTTAAAGAAAGTCTCGGTTGCGTATAATATCGTAAATCGGAGCACATCTCGTTTTCTAAATTGGAATTTTGCCGCGTTTTGAGGTGGCGTTTTAAATCCTTTTATACATCAAGGTATCGAGGCAGTAGTAGATGCTATTGAAATCCCAAGTGAGCATCAATGCCTATTGGCACATCGCTTATCTCCAATGTACCTACGGGGCGTGAGAGTCGGAGGGCGGCGCGGGACGGCCGAGGGCCGGGAGGGGAATTCAAAGGATTGCATTACTGCAGTCAGAAACGGTGAACAATTATACCAATCTTAGCTTGACACTTAGCTGCATTAGTAACAGGATTGAACATGAACAACATTATTGAGGAATTTATCATCAGGTGCTTCGTGTACTTCGTTACTTGATAAGTAACTCAGGAAATTGGTTTTTGCTCCTACTCGATTTAAACAAGAAAGCATAGAAGTCAACAATGTGATCAATACTGGCGTCAAGAAATGTTTTAAAGAAATCAAAGTTTGATCGAGCCCGCATGCACATGAATAGTTATATTTTGTATGGTACATACCTACATGTAGAAGTTATGCAGTTGCGCCTCGAGATGGCTGCATTTGTAATTCAAGTCAATTTGAAGCGATTGTTATCATTTTGTGGTTATTAGGGAGAATAACGAGCGAGTAGAGGGGTGATTGTGTCATCGGAACTGACAATCGTTGTGACAGGGGCCGCAGTGCGCTCCCGCGGCGACACGGCGGAACATATTACACTGACGTTTTATTATTTTTATGATAATTTAGCTGCTCGAGGAGTCCGCGATGTAATTTGGCATCGCCTGCTGACATGTCACATCCGATATAATATCGATTTTGCATAGAAATCTTCTCGCTTTCTATTGTTTTCAATAGAGATTCATTTTTCCACAATATCTTTACGCCAGTAAGCGAAATTCAACCTTCTTCATAATATCCATAGTCATTATAATTCAAATTAATATTAAAGAAAGCGAAACATCAGCAGATGCAACGATAAAACTGAGATTGCGTTATTGAACACTTATACAGATTGTAACATCTTTGTAATAAAATGTAACAACTTGTGCGGATCGTCGCACGGGTGAATTATTTTAATAGTCGGCTGACAGATTATTTCAGAAAATTAAATTTTAGCTCGTCGGACACACGCCATAAAGTTCGTGCTTACAAATCTGTTTGTTATGACATCGTTAGGAGATTATGTCCGTTTCGTTGTGAAGACGTCGCCTTGTCACACTATGACGCAGTACCTAAGCTTAAAACTACTCGATAGCTGTTATGATGCAAAACCTTTACTCGTCATCTTTTTTGCGCTGACAGCTCTACTATCAATATCCACTGGCTCCTGAAACACAATTTTCTTTAGTTCGGGACCTGAATTCAATAGGCATCTGGAAATTATCTGAAATCGCTTTTTATTGCAATATTAGTGTTGTAAAAATGTGGGCATGCAAGTGACTCCATCGGACATCTGGTAGAGTTTAGCCACTGTCTCACCGGCGCTGTCACGATACACAATGTTTTATTATTTCAAGCTATAAACGCAGTACCCCGCCTCCACCAAATTATACAGATACATATTAATGCGAGTACCTATCAAACGCCTCGCGACACTTTATGACCAATAAATATAACAATGACAGTTATTTATAGAGAATAAAGATATTTATGAACTCATGCGGGTGTCAATCTCCAGCCGATGTGCGTGATAAAATATTTTCTGTTCTAGCTTTCATTTTGTGGCCCTTGCATTGTTAATAAATCCGAATAATTCCGTTGCTACGTTGGATACGGATTGGGATATCGTTTATAAATTGTGCAGGAAATGTATAGTATTGCTAAGGATAAGGAGCGAGGACGTTATAGTCGTTATTATTATTAACAACGTTTTGATAGCTTGTTGCCATGACGGGGCGGCAGCATTGTCGCCCGAGCACGCGGCACGCGGCACGTGGCGTGACCACCGCCCACTCTCACGTGGCTCCTGTTTACCACAACTCCTTCAACCCGATAGCAACGTGCCGCCAACTTCTCAAACCCTCTACAAACTTACCTATTTACATACCAACTCACGTGTTTCAGTTTGGGAATGATTGCGTGGCTGACCTCGGTCCCCAACAAAAAAGCAGCATTTTTTTGGCTTTACTTGCGACAAATTCTGAAGTGAAGCCTCAACAGTTCTGCTTCGGTAAAATACGCATTGAATTAATTAAGTTTATTTAAAAAAACTCTGCAAACTTTTCGTAGATAATAATCATTGGAAACCAACTTACCCTCGCGTTACTATGAGTTGATATGATTACATGACACATCATCATCATCATCAGCCCGTATTTTTTCTTCTGCAGGACGTAGGCCTCTCCTAATGCACGCCACTGAGCTTAGTCTTCAGCTCTCCTCATGAATTTTCTGCCAGCAGCTTTTCGCACTCCACCTAGCCACAGCGCGTCCTACACTACGTTTGCCTAACTAAACGTGGTCTCCGTTCGAGAACTCATCTACCCCAACAGTTATCGGTTCTTCGGGAAATGTGACCAGCCCACTGCCACTTTAGCTTGCTTATCCTTAGAGCTCTAAGTCGGTCACCTTCGTTCTCTGTCGGATAACTTCTTTACGAATCGTGCCCTTCAGAGAAACTCCAAGCACACGATTTTAAACCGTTAATACCGTACTACCTGCGCCGTAGCTGTTGTGCTACGACGTAGCAGCTAAGTAGGGATTGGTATATTAAACACGTCTCTATATTGATATGATCACGATAGAATCAGTGGAAAGATACTGGATATATGATTGGCTCAGCTGCAATTTCAAACAAGTACATGTCAAAAGAGGAAATTCGAGGAATATTCACATTAATTTTCTCAAAATGACGCTCATTCCACCGGCGAATTTCAGTCACACTCATTATTTTAAGCTGACATAACAACATTAACTTCGAAATGCGGTTGCGAGTTTCATCCAAGAGTTGTTGCAAATGTTGCAATTAACTAGTTGGCTGATATAGTGCGTGCACGAGCGGCCGCCCTGTTAATATGGCAATAATAAATTTGGTGCGGCTTCCGTCCACGCAGACTGTCCCGAGGCCCGCTCCATTAAAAGTCTGCATGAAATATTTTGCACATATCATTTTACTAGCGCGGTCGGCGGCGGCCGCCTAGAGACGTGCACCGCCCACGTCAGCCAATTTCATAATGAATATTCAGCTTTTTAGTGCCATGTATCATTATCCTGCATATTTCCCCAGAGTCCCCTAATAACTTTATTAAAATAATTGTAAACAACGGCAACCACGACCTACTGTCCGCGTTGGTTAGTTTTAATTATCCGCAAAAGCGATATTTTATCCGGCAAAATGTGTTGCACAGATATGAACAAAATGCGACCGCAACACTGGTAGGCCGGTTTATTCACCGACACTTAACGTTTGAATAATGCCTGCGAGCTGCGTACTCAGGTATAAAAAATTAAAATTAATGCGATCGTACGCCTACTCGCGAATGATGTAAACAATGTTACGTTTTAATTCACCGCGACGCGCTCCGGATTAGTGGCGTACAAAGCTCGGACTAGATCTCTAATTAAAACCTGTGTAGGCCTAATGAGGTCGCTTGTTGTTATAATGACAACGCATAAATCCCATGTAATGAACGCATTGAGCGTTAAATAGAGCCGAGTCACTCAAATTGTCCACAATGCGATTATTCCATTACTCGAAAGCTGCCCGACCGCAGGACACACACAACACAACGCGAGGACTGACCGGGGCACCCGTGCTCCCTTTGCAGTGACGTGCGTAGATGCCAAGCCACTCTAGTATCACATGGTGACTGTTGCCTAATCCGCGAACTAGCCTGTCTGTTAGAGGCGTAATGTCCTCTCGCTCGTCAAGTATTCAACTGGCACTAAGAGTTGAAGCTCACTCTCAGTTGGTTCTAATCCGTAAATAGTCCCCTATTGAACGTG
Organism: Alsophila aescularia; assembly: GCA_946251855.1. Classification (NCBI taxonomy): domain Eukaryota; kingdom Metazoa; phylum Arthropoda; class Insecta; order Lepidoptera; family Geometridae; genus Alsophila; species Alsophila aescularia. Next base: position 46,204,974 of record OX276378.1, read on the forward strand.
AATATGCATATAGGTACCTACTCCAAACAATCAAAGCTCGGAAAGGGACCGTTTAAAGCGGAATCTCGAGTGGAAAATGCAAGGACTTAAAGTTCGATTTCTAGTTTCTTTCTTTTTCTGTAGTTTAGTAGTATAGTCATATTGGTAAAACTCGTAAAAGTCACAAGTTCTTGATTTACATTTTAATTCTTTGGGCACCGCGCATGCTAGCGCACATTACGGTAACGTGCGATATCGAGTAAGCGGCGCTCGAAGGGTTAGGCACACCATGAAGACACTTCCCGCATTTTCATGTATTTTAACATCTTGACACCACTTTCCTGACCTGTCTTGTCTCCAGTTTGTCCCAGGACCGGCGGCCTTCGCAGCTGGACCCACACGCCACCCGCAGCGTGCTGGCGCGGGCGCTCAACGTCTGGGAGCAGGCCTCCAGGCTCACCTTCTCGGAAATCAACTCGGACAAGGCTGACATCGTGGTCTCCTTCGCCAAGTGAGTGTACCTAACCTGTGTGATCTGTGCCCACTTACTCGTGTATTTGTTCTACCTTACTTATATATCTGCGTAAGTCCAGTTGAGCAGATAAAAATAAATTTCACCTCCCACATGTTACCTGTTACGAATCACATCTACTACTACTGTGGCAGTGTGGGCTCTTGTTACTTTCTTTAGTGTCCTAATTACTTTGACCAGAATAATTTCTCAACACCCATTTGCAATAAAACAACGGAAACTACTAAAAACAACCTAATCTCGTAAAAAACTAACTCCGTAGCTTGATTTACTGCGTTGATAATAAATAATAATCAAGCTAGGATTTAGAGAAACGTCCTATCCATTTTAAGGGGGATTTGTGTGCGTCTCGTGCGGGGCATCAGAATGGAGATACGCTGCGGAACTTGTGCTAAAATACATGAGCCAGATTTAACAATACTAAACAACAACAACAACTTCAACATATACTTAATAGCTGATGTGGCAGTAGTAAGAGTTACCTATCCGGGCAGGATCACGATTGACTTTCTATCTAGGAACGTGACATGACGCCAAATCCACTTTGATACTTATCTAATAAAGCTAAACTACCTGTAGCAAAACTTAAATAAACCGGTTTAACACACAGTAGACAATAGACCCCTGTTAGAGACGTGTTAGTTTAAATTGCGGAGGAAATTAAGGTTTTATCAAGCTAATGTACCCGAGCCGACACATCGCCCGCTGCACTTTACGCAAATATAGGTAGTTTCGTATTCACAGCACGCAAGAGCCATTCGTTACGATCCGTCTATTTTACATGTTTAAAAGTCGATATGTAAAGTATACTTTCGATAGACAGCCCGCCATATATTTTGCTTTAAAATATTAGTGAGCATGTCAACTGGGTACGAAACAGTCTGAAGGAGAATGTTGTTTTATATTGTGAAGGCACACGATTGCCGTCAGGGCGCGTCGGCGATAGTACAGCTATATCCTGACAAATTACGCCGACTTGCGTACAGGAGACGCATATCGAATGAGAGTAGGACAAAGTTTCGCTTGTTAGATAGCCGTGGATATGAGAAAGTAGCGGAGACAAAAACCTCAAGCGTGGACATATTGCGACCGCCATATTGTGCTTGACGCTGCAAACTTGCACCAACTTCTAGTATGGCCTGCATACAATTTTCTTTTTTCGAAGTGCGACGGCAGTTTGCGCGAGAAACGACGCTGTCGGATACTTGAGTTCGCTTGCGGTCACGTCTCAAGTGCACTTTTATTATTTCGCTGTCCACTTGTAGGGAAAACTCTTCAGAATAAACAGATTTTCTATTAAATTCAGATTTAAAAAGGATGTTATGTTTTAAAACAACAGTTTATTTCTGTAGTCTTGTATTCGAGTGAAAATTGTGATACTGTTGGCAATATTGACAAATGTTATAGCTTGAGTTGTGGCCGACTGTGTCTGTCTTGAATTTTATGTGTGCCGTTAACTTATATTACTCTCTATAAAATTCTTCCCGTTTTCTACGATATTTCTCGGTAAACTTCACTTTCAATAAAATAGCTTGAATTAAACGCTCGTGTGTTTTCCGGCTTAGTTTATGGACTTTACATGAAAACGGTTGAGAAATGTAGATAGAAGCCAGTCACGGAAGCCTATCTCTAAACAAGCTTTCTAATGACATTTACCTTCGGTTTTTTTTACAGATACCTAGGTACCTACTGTTTTTCTCTGTATCACTCCTAATGAAGATTTGTGCTGATGAAGAGGTTGAATTATGCTTACTGTTATTCTAACCATTCGTAGCATAGATTCTACGAAATCCTAATTAACAGAACGCTAAATATGTTCACCTAGCCACACAATAGATGAAAATCCTAGCGAACGAATGTTCGTGTTCTTTTTAATAGTAACCAATATCATCATCCCACCTCCGGAGTAGCTAAAGTGATTGCACAAAGCGCAGTCCCGCACTAAATGCGTCTGCGAGATTTATAGCCCATAAACTGTAATATTACCCAGCAATAAAGGATACGTACAACTTAACTGCGTACTCCAAGTCGAATGATAATATAATTGAAAATGCTAGATAGGTAATATAAATATGAGACTACTCTACCTACTCTACCATTCTAAAAGGACGCAGTTAATTGAGCCGCCTGCCAAGCTTGGTAATTATGGCAAACCCATACGGCATATGGCACATATTCAGCAGTAGTCGTCTTCGGGCTGATGATGAAGTTACAGTAGGTAGTTTCGAATACATACATCGTTCCATAAGCTCCGTAGCAATAAGCTTAATAAATGCACTTCGAACAAATAGCTCGTAGAACACTGAGTAGCGAGGCCATAACACTAGAAGCCCTAAGTACGTGAACGTGAACATTTCCCTGTTTGCGCGCCGCACCCGTATCGGATAATGGCAGAACTTTCGCATGGCAACATCGGCAACCCAATAAAGCAACGGTCAGCTAATATTGCGTGAAATATGCATGGGAGAGGTATTTTCCTCGTTTTGTCGGCGCGAAAAATGATTAGGTGGGTACTGCGGTAGGAAGTCGGCAGCGGGCCCGCGGGACGCAAGTTTGATTGCTCCACAGGCTAGGTCCACTCCATCTGCTGTTGTTTGTTGCGGGATGAATACATTACGTACTACGACTGTTTTCATCAAGCGAGAGAGCCTAGATAACGTCTATTTGTTTAGTTGCGGTGTTGCGGGTTGTTTTAGTTTATTTAGGTGGTGCCTGTGCCTACTCGCTCCGCAACAAATTTGCGAGTTGGTAATAGTTTCATGAAATAGTTTGTAGGCATACTTAGTAGTAGTAACACATGAGTTACATACAACATCCACACCGAACAGATCTCGTAATAATATAACTGCCGGATAGAGTACGATCTATTTCCGTATTTATGCATCAGAACGTTTATATAGTGACAAAGGTCAAGCTAAGTCTGCTCATAAAAATTGCAGGTCATCAGAACTAAGAATTTCCGCCCTTGTCGTATTGGCGGGGTATTATAAACCAGTTGAGGCCTCTATAAGGCTTTCATTTCTAGTACATACATCAACAACTTCTTGTATGAAATTAGTAACTACAATAAAATGTTGAAATTGTTATTCGCAGGAAGTACCACGACGATGCGTACCCATTCGACGGGCGCGGCTCCATCCTGGCGCACGCGTTCTTCCCGGGGACCGGGCGCGGCGGCGACGCGCACTTCGACGACGATGAGCTCTGGCTGCTGCAGCCGAAGAACGAGGACGAAGAAGGTAATATAACCATTACAGTTAAAAAAAAACATTCGTTTGGGAGCTACGATGCCACAGACAGCCATGGATACAGATATGGACATGGATATGGATGATACACACCCTAAACTTATAACATCTGTTGGAGTTCGGGGGTTAAAAATTTCATTTTTATTTACCTTGTCGTTTCGTTGCATTGAAATTTGAGCCAAATCCAAAATGTAACAAAACCGGTACCTTTACCACGCTCAAATTCTCAGCTCGAGGCTAACAACTCCTTAAGTACTAAGAGAGACATATGAGAACAGAATACATAATTGTCCAAGGTATTCCCTCATAGTCCCTATAATTATACCTAATCTGCATACTACTTAGGCACTTACTACGTAAATTCCACGAAAAGTTGTAACCTTTGCAAGCGAGCATGTGGTCCGGGCCTTTTCACATGCAAATGAGACGAAAATTTCGTGATAGGCTTGGTCATTAATTTAGAAGCAGCAGTTATCAAATCCGCGCCGAAAGCCAATCACGTATTTTCACAAGAATCTGCTGAACTATTCAAATTATGCAATTTTGAATTTTCACAATTAGTTGGGACTGCCCATGTCTGTATTTTATTAAACCGAGCTAAAGCTTTTTATATTTTAGGTCGATATTGAGCATATTAAAACAACCTCTAGATTTTTGTATAGTTCAATACGAAGTGCTTCTTTATATTTTGAAACTTAAAAAAATCATTCGTCTCTTTTCATAAAGAGACATGATTTTTTCCTGTCAAACTCCTATGGAACGGGTAAAAATAGTTAAAAAGTACGAATATGATCATTAGGAGTTGCAAGCAGACAAAAGTCAAACTTGGTCAAAATGACTGCTTATTAACTTTATTCGAATTGCGGACTCATCAGCGCTGCATGCTGCATCTTCGCCCCTTCTTATATCACGCCGCACATATCGCAGGATTAGTTCCGTTTGCGGCCACAGATACCATCCAATAACTATCTGAAAAAGCCCACTTACGAGTACTATCAAGTTTGAAATGTGTTTATAACAAAGTTATTATTTACAGGCTTATTCACGTAGTGAATTGCATGATTTATTATTCAAGATCCCTAGCTGTTTAGGATTTTGGTAACCCCCCTACTGTAGGTATACAACCATGCCATTGTAAACAGAGTGGCAAGCAGACAAGCCCGACAGCCAGGTGGCGCGACCGCAGAGCGAGCGCCCGGACCCACACAGCCACGTGATAATTTACACGTACCCTACGGCTGCCGAACCCGCCATCCAGCGCCGGATTGTGTTCGGCTAGTCATGTGTAAATCCACCTTTATTTCACTGAAGCTACACGGAGATAGGCTCGGCGATTATAGACTGAATACTGCAGGCGTATGAACTCTGTGGTTTTGTATTTCAGCGTCGATTTATACGTCTGTTACTGACGATCTAAACAGTGTCTTTCGGACTTTTCGTTATAGGCCAAAACAGGAGCGAGATGCTCAACCACATTTTAGGCAAAAATAATTTCCATCCGAATATCACGTTTCCCTTCATATTATGTAGTGTAGTTAATTAGACAAAGAAATATTTAAATCTCTCTTTTCGATTTCAGGAACATCTCTTTTCGCTGTAGCAGTACACGAGTTCGGACACTCGTTAGGGCTGAGTCACAGTTCAGTTCGAGGCGCCCTCATGTTCCCGTGGTATCAAGGCATCCAGCCAAACTTCGTGCTGCCTGAAGACGATAGAAATGGAATCCAACAAATGTATGGTAGGTGTCAAAAAATACGGCCAGATAACATTTGATTACCAACTATTGCAGCTTTTAGGCCAGTCATTGGGGGAAAATATGAAGCTTTGCACTACAAATGGTGGAGAAGAAGATGTCTTCAATGACGTCTTCATGTAGAAAACAAACTTTCGGCCTCGAAGGGTGGGAGCGTTAGCCACTATCTGCCAACAAGTTCATAATTAGTTTTTCATCAAAAATCACTTTTTTTATGAAAAAATGACCTTTTATTTTCGAATATTTCAAAGAATTCTGAACACCTGTAAGTTTATTTTATTTCGGGAGCTTACTTTGAAAATTTCGACTGTATAATGTAAACAGTGAGAGTAGAGGTATTTTGTTAAATCTTTGACCCTCTTTTTAAAACCCCTTAAAAAGAGTTTTTTTTTCAAAATTGATCTTTTGTTATACGTTGTTACCTCTTTATAAACATACTCTCCAAATATCAAGTCTCTACATTCAGCGGTTAAGAATATATGTTTATGAAGATGTTTTTTTCGCTTTTTGTAACTTTTTACCTACGTGATTATTCACCTAACAACTGTGAATGCAAAAAAAATATATGCAAATATTGTCTTTTTTAAACGTTTCTTAGACACTTTTGTCATAAAGCTAACTGTTAAAGAAGAAAGTTAACTATATGGAAAAAAAACAAAAATATGTTTCAGGTCCCAAAGAAACCAGTAAGAAATGGGGAAGAATACCAAACTACAGACCTACAGAAACGCCACCGCCTCCAACAACGTCCACAACCACGACCACTAGAATACCAGTGCATCGCCACAACCACCGAAACCATTACCCCTACAACAGGCCGAGCTACACTCCCACTTACCCGCGGGAACCAAGCAAACATCCAACTTATTATCCTGAAAGGCAGTACCCTAACCTCCCCAGCTACCCGGACCGACCGTCCTATTACCCGACACGAAACCGTTACAACGCAACAGACGAATATCCTCGGCGAACTAATCCGAACCACTATCCTCGACCTACTCCCGAAACTACCACACAACCTACTACAACGTATCGCCCCCATTACCCTGTCGTTCGACCCGAATATCCGAGCTACAGACCTAACTATCCGGCCGACCCTAGGCAAGATTATCCGAAGAAACCTTATTATCCTGCGAAGACAACGACGTATAAACCTACTACTACTACTACAGCACGACCAATAATACCTGAAGCTTGCGACACCAGTTACGATGCTGTGGCTCTCATAAGAAACGAACTTTTCATATTCAAAGGCAAAGTAAGTGAAATACATTTCAGACTATCGGGTAAACAGTTCTTCATACCGCTGCAATAAGTAATAAATACCAACTTTAATTTATCTTTACAGTATCACTGGAGGATAGGTGCTCACGGTCGATATCAGGGATACCCCATGGAGATCAGGAGGATGTGGTCAGGACTTCCTGGAGATATTACACATGTCGACGCCGTGTATGAAAGACCTGATCAGAATATAGCGATCTTTATTGGTAAGTCGACGTTTCTGCAATAAAAAGCTTGATCAAATCGTTTTTCGTCATGTGTACTTTGGCTCGTAATAGTAATAAGGTGCCAGAATTAATACGTGTACATTTTGTAGGAAAACGACTGTACCTATTCAATGAACGGGAGTTACTACCTGGATACCCGAAACCGCTCACCTCGCTCGGATTACCGCACAGTTTGGAGAAGTTGGACGCCGCGATGGTTTGGGGACACAACACCAAGACCTACTTTTACAGTGGCACTATGTACTGGAAGTAAGTTACATTTAAACATTATACTCTATTTCGTTTTATGATAACGTACAATTATGTATCCATACTCCATACTAATATTGTCTCGTGTGTCTGTTACCTTTTCACTACTAAATGGCTGATTTAGTATGGAGGTTTGTTTTTACCAGACTGTGCAACGCAAGGGCCCGGTAATGTGTTTATCAGTTTATAAATGTATATATGTTTGTTCCTTTGTGGCACTATAGACCAATTGCGTGGACCGATTATCATGATTCTGATTTCTTTTGTCTTAATCTTGCGAGTGCTACTAAAGATATGACATTTATAAAAATTCAATTTATGGCCATATTGTGAAAAATAAAATAAGTATTTGAAAATCATCTTTTAAGTTTCTCATATTATTTTTCATTTCGAATGGCAATTTAAGATCTATAACGATTTAAAGTTGGTTAGTAAACCATTACCACTAATTTTATAAATATAAACTAAAAAGTTTAAAATATTAATAAATTATTATAAAAACGTAAAACCCGACTGCGAACAAAACGAAACAGAATGCCTCTTTTTAGTTTTGTTCACAGTCGGTTTTTTTATTTTTATAATATATAAAAAAAATAAAATGATATTACTAACTTTTATTCCGTTGACAGGTTTGACGACGAGACAGGCCGAGTGGAGCCAGACTACCCTCGATCCATGGCAATGTGGAAAGGAATTGGCTATAACATAGACAGTGTCTTCCAATGGAAAGACGGTAAGAGGCTGAACCTTTTTTTTTTTTCATTGTCTACCAAATAAAAAAACAGCAGATAAAAATTCACTACGAAATATGGAGTTGGTTGTCGAAGACTACGAAGTCTAAAAGGTACTGGCCAAATTTGTGTCGGGTTACGCCTAGTGTAGGGTTCCGAAATCAGCTACAGAATTTCTTTCATAACTCGAAAAAAAACATCATATCGGATACATACCCGACATAATATTCATTGCGAGTTTCCAACTTACATGACGTGATTATTACAAGGTGGTGAGTCAAAAAATTTAGAAATTACAAGGAAGGGGGCTGATTGTTAACGACTTTGGCGGGATTTATCTCGCAAACGGTTCAAGAAATTAAAAAAAACCGGACAAGTGCGTATTGAACTCGCGTGGAGAGGGTTCCGCACGATGACTAAATTATCTCAAACTATTGAGAGATCTTACCATGTTATCATCATAACACTTATTATATATAGGCTTTCCTGTAATCTAAAAGTAAAGAACTATATTCTATATTATTTTTCCAAATTGTAGGTTCTGTAGTTTCGGAGATAAGGCGAGGTGAATGTATTTTTTTCTATTTCCTTAAATAACACTTAAACAAAAAAGAAAAATGGGGCCCTCACAACAAGCCCAAGCCCTTTCATTTGATATGTCACACGGCACTGTTTGCAAAACTTTTATTATAATTTTCTAATTTGTCCCAAAAGTGACCAAATGTTCAAAATTCATTTATTTACGTTACACGTCCCTGTTTGTGTCACAGAAATTCATATGTGTACCAAATTTCAACTCAATTGGTCCAGAGGTTCGAAGCAAATTAGCTGTGACTGAAGGTCAGACAGACAGACACACACACGTGTGATCCTATAAGGAACCCGTTTTTTTATTCGGAAGTATAGATTTATTTTGTAGTTAGAAAACACTAGATATAATATAATTTTAAAATACCTACGACACCCCATAGAAGGCACACGCTCAAAATCCCTTCATCATTTATTAAATTTCGGCAGTATTGAAGCTAAGTTGCTGTGACGAACTAGGACGAAGAGACAGACGGATGGACTGGGCAATCTTAAAAGGATGTCTTTCTTATCTACGGAACCTTAAAAGTAGCAAATAATTTCACGTTTCTGTCTACGGCGAAGCATTTCCGTAACTCTCTTTTGATATTTTACTAATCTATGAAGAAATCAAGGTTTCCAAGTTTCTGGAATGTTTTAGTTAATAGATTATCTTATTAAAAAAAAAAAACTTTCTTAATAAAATAATATCTTATTTAGGGCACTGAAGAGCTTATTTCAGTGCCCTAAATAAGATATTATTTTATTTAATAACCCAATCATTTTATTTTACAGGAAAAACGTACTTCTTCAAGGGGAAAGGCTTCTGGAAGTTCAACGACCTTCAAATGCGAGTGGAACATGAAAAACAACTTCCGTCTGCGCAATTCTGGATGGGATGTCCTGTGACTGGGACGAAGTCTCCATATCGCGCACTCCCAGCTCCGGGGTCAACCTTGCGGTCACTGAGCAGTGCTTCCACGAATCACAGTAGCTCATTCCTATTACTTATGTTTACATCTGTTGTCCTAGTACTCGCAAGGTATAGTCAGTAACAACTATTCGTCATATCCATACTTTTCAATATATATTTATCTAATAACTGATGAAAATTTATATTTCAAAGAAAGACCTTTGTATATATTTTTCGTATCATATTCAGGTATATTTCCTTCTACTTAGCTTTAGCTAATTATGAATAATATATCTATAATTGTATGTGCTTATATTGGTAAAGAAATAAGTTTAATCATAAAAAATATTCACACAGTGTGCCACGTAATTAATTTCGCATTTATGGAAATATATACAACTGCATTACATTACCTAATATTAATCTAATATATTTAATCTAATGATGGTTATAAACAGTACATATCTAAGATTTGTCTGAGTTAAACATAGGTGTAGTTAAATTACTTTATGCGCAATGTAGCACTGCCTGACTTAGTATTGATTTTAACTACTTAGTTATTTTACGTGTAAGTTACACATAAGTAAGTTATGTTAAGTAATTTAGGGTACAATTATTATTTCTTTTAATTGTTGTATGTACATTTTGATCTCAATATGATCGAGAGCTTGGTTCTTTAATGTCATGTAAGGTATAAAACACCACTCAAGTAGATTCTGTACAGTTTGTATTGTCTTTCGATGTCAGTATTAAATTAATGGATACAATTATTATATTATTTTATGTAAAATAATATAATATCCATATAACGTACCCATAGTACCTAAATTCAAATAAATATCTTATTTAATATACCTACCACAAGTATGACTTATACAATATATTGAAAATTTAATAATAATAAAATTTTAATAATATCTTATTTTTTTTTTACATACAATACATACTACAGTACTTAGTATATACTTACTTATTATTTATCAATTTGAAATAAGTAGGTTCTATACTATAGGGCATTACTAATAAATGCGAAATATTTATCTCTTAATGCTGGTTAAAAGAGGTACACATAAAATAATTGTAAATTATATAAGATTATATTTGTATGAAGTGTATATTAGTGATGTGATCGAAAGTAAATGCCATATTAGTAAACACTCAATGGGAATCGATGATTATTTGTTAAAGATGTCGTGAATACTTAATTTATTGAATTACAAATCAGAAATGATGAATATAAATTCACAAAAAACATGGGCTTCATTCTAAAGTCTCTAATTTTCAATTGTATAGTTTCACTAGCTGTGCCCGCGGCTACGCACGCGTGGTCATTTCTCTAGGATAAAAGTACATACTCTGCTATTCCAAGACCTAAAATACAAATATAACATAACAGTGAAAACCGCATCGCAATCGATCCAGTAGTTTTTACGTGATGCGCGGACAAACATAAAGATAAACAAGATTTAAAAAAAAGTTGTTCAGTAGTTATTTTATTACCTTTTTTTTAAATTATGTACAGACTGTTTTATACTTATTGCTTTATATAAGAATAGATTATCTTATTATGTCACAAAACAGTAACCGCCACGTTGTGACGTATGTGACGTCAGGCTAAACAAACCAGTAGCTCTAATTTTGCCATGGACGTATTATGTATGGTGTAAAGCTGGTTTCAGAGCAGCTCCGTACGGAGCTCCGAAGCTAAGAAAAACGCGTGGCGTTAGAACATCGTTTCACAGCGACAAGGATTGCTCCGTACGGAACACGCTCCACGTAGAACACTGCTGCGGACTACGTGAGCGGACGGCCCGCAGGGCAGACAGTCCGTAAGGACCGCACGTATTGTTCTAAAAGCAGCCTATATTGTACATAGTATGTCGTTGATAGTATGTCCATGTATTTTTTGTCAATCTGAGGAAAATAAAAAGCTGACGTCACAAAACAAAGTGACATGGCGGCTCGTGTTTTGGCGCCAGTTTAAAAAGTTGGAATTTTAGAATGCTTGGATTGACGATTTAATATAAATTAAATAAAAATGACTGTGATCGTGTAGAGTCAAATAGCCTATTGTATGCATGTATCAAATTGTTCACGAATGGCCTTAAGTGTCTGTGGAGTAAGCTGAAGAAAGTTTGAAAGAAACTATGCATTACACTGTAATAGATTGTATTGCCAATTTCGGACATAAAACTTGGTAGAATGAAAATGGTGCTTACAAAGACCTTTCATAGGTGCTTATATAGTTAGTCATTGTACAGAACAAATTATCTTTGGAAATTTTTGTAATTGCTATTGTCTTGAGACATGAACTGAGATGGTAACTTTTAAATGCTTAGTCATTTACCTCTCTTCCTGCCATGTGTCCCTATTATTGTGTTAAATTGTTGCTTTACTATTTAATTATTATATAGCATAGATTTATGTAATATTCTTGTGCAATCAGCAGTAAATAAACAAACATAATAAATACCTATATTCCAATTAATAAAATAAGAATAGTCGTAAGCTGGTAGAGTGACTGGTGTAGTTCATACTTCAAACCTGCCAAGTCGCTCATTTTTATAAATTAATATTAAATTCAATTTTAGCTTTTTACAATTTCTTCGGTCACAAATAATTTAATGATAACTGTGATATTTTATTTTATAAAAGAAGCCACTTATGATGGACGGTAAAAATTTCAAAAAATTTAAAGTACTTCTCTAAAATTATTATTACTCTTAATATAACTTTTAAAATATCTATATTATTAAGTACATACCTATGTTTAATGATTTATGAAATTAAAGTTTTTTAAGATTGTATCTGTTTGTTTTTAACTGTATTAGTATTCATTCACCCGTCAATTAAAATATTCTTAAATAACAACAAACTATTCAGTTTATTGTGATACAAATCATGGACTTGGACTTTCAATCTAGAAATGGGATTTCCCGAAAGGTGGTCACAAAAATAAGTAAATGGTAGATAAATAAATTAGATGATGTAGCCATACCCATATACGTTGCTGCCAGATTTATTTTGCGTCAGTTTAATTATGTAAGGTTATGTAGGTCTTAATTCTCGTCGTTTCTCGTCGTACGAGCCACAATGCCTGAAGACAAGTCTTCAATCGGTGCGTCCTACCAGTCATGACCAACGGAGCCGAAACGTGGTCACTCACCGTCAAACTAGTCCACAAATTTAAGGTCGCTCAGCGAGCTATAGAGAGAGCTATGCTTTTAGTTTTTCTGAAGGACAAGGTAAATAGACGTTAATAGAATATTCTGTAGGTGCAGTTATTTTTGTATTGGATGTAAAATAAATAGACAAGGCATTTTGGTTATGCCGTTTTATCTATTACTAGTTTTCCCGCCCGCGACTTTGTCCGCGCGGACAACTGTTAATCGCGAAAAAAGCATCCTATGTTGTTCTAGGATATTAAAAACCAATGCAAAATTAGGTATAGCACCAATGCTCTTGAAGTTTTTTGACAGACTTGTTATTTCGTTTCCATGGCAACCGTTCCTTACACCGAGTAATCAACATTTTCCAGTTATCCCGTGAAAACTTACAATTTGCCGGGATAAAAAGTATCCTATGTTTTATTCTAGGGTATAAGCTATCTCCATTCCAAATTTCATCAAAATCCGTCCAGTCGTTATCGCGTGAAAGATCCCCAAACAAACAGACAACGTTTCACTTTTATATATTGGTATGGATTTATTTTGGTTATTAACCACTAAGTAACTAAATTAAAGTACAAAAATAAGTAACTCTAAACTGAGTAACTCTAAACTTATAATAAAGCAGAAAGTAAGATAATTTTAAAAAATGGTCTAGGGAAGTTACTCTCACGTAAAAACTACTCAAGTGATTGCGATGCGGTTTTCATTTTTGGATAGCTTAGGGTTTGACTTAAAATCTGGTGTACTTGGCATCTCAATTCTATGAGTAGAAGCCAAGGAATTAGAACCAGTTCCTCTTATCCTACAGAGTTGAATTTTTACATGTTGGTTCAGTTCCGATGACAAAGCAATTTTATGGTAAGCATGACCTGAATTGACATCCAGTATTAGCTCCAGATAAAGGAACTCTTCAACGGTCAACAGCAAATTACCGATGATACTGCGTCCGACCGACTTGTTGCGTCCGCCATACGGACGCAACATTGACTCTCCCTGATTTTCCAGCAATGGACTCAATACCATCCATAGAACGTCTGGGCAAAATATTGGCATGGACGTAATTCGATCTCCGCAGTGAAACTTGACGTATTTCTTAGTTTCGCGACTTGCCGCTTGACATTTGAGGTCGCCACTGCACGGCGTATATCGGGGAGTGTATATTTCACTTATTTCTACATCTATTACTCGGCGTTTCCTGTATTCTGTATATTTTCGCATAATGTAATTTTATAGATTTAAAACTTCAATTGAGAGACCGTCTGGTTATGGGAGTGCGAGATGATCGATTGAGAAGAGATGTGTTAAAGACAAAAGATCTTACATATGCGACAACATTACAAATGTGTCTCAATTACCTAACCACATTTCCCGAGATGTACCATGGTGACGCCGCCGAGTCTAAGCAAACTCACGCTGCACCATGGAGATTGGGAAGATTAAATCAGTGGCCCTCTTTAAATCAGTGGCATGTGCACATTGTGCTAGACAACACAAAACTGGCGAACGCTGTCGGTTTGCACAAGCAAAATACTATTATTGCAAAAAGACGGGGCACATTGCAGCTGCATGTGGGAAAAAGGCTTCGCAGATTCGTCAAGTTAAGGAAACTGCAGAGAGCAGCACTAACCCTGACATAGGAGAGGAGGAACAGATGGGCCTCTATATGTGCTGTGTGGGAAATTATCATCCTCCGATAACAACTGTAGTGAACATTGGTGGGGTGAAGTTGTTGATGGAAATAGACTGGGGCAGCAAGATCCATTATATCGACAAATCAGAAACTGTGGCCTGTACCTCCACCGCTGCACTCAACTAATGTGAAACTAGTAACTGTGACTCGGGAAGCATGAAATGTTCTAGGATTGATGCATGTGAATGCGGTGCTTGGTGATAAGGAAGCTCTTTGTGAACTCTTGGTGACAGGAAATACACCAAGCCTGTTGGGCAGGAATTGGTTTAAGCCTCTCAGCATTTCTCTGTCTGGACTGTGTTGGTGTGACGACGACATTACTCCATGGATGCAAGATTTTCCAGATCTGTTTAAGGAAGAGCTTGGGGAGTATAAGGGCCCTGAAGTTTCATTACATGTTCGAGCTGATGCAGTGTCTAGATATTTGAAAGCTCGTCCAGTGCCTTTTCTACAGAAGCAACAAGTGATTGAAGAGTTGCAACGGATGATTGAAGAAGGTGTTTTGACTTCAGTCAAATACTCAAAGTGGGCTTCACCGATAAGGGTTGTGAAGAAGGAGGATAATTCACTCCGTATTTGTAGGGATTATCGTGCCACGGTTAATGCGGCCATTGATGTTGATACTTATCCACTTCGTACATCAGTGGAGGCATTTGTGAAGTTAAGTGGAGACATACTCAGTAAATTAGACTTGAAGCAAGCGTATACACAAGTGAAGGTTGACAGTGACACAGCAGAGCTGCTGACTCTCAATACTCCCCTTGGACTAATGAAAATGAACCGCCTTGCCTTTGGTGTCAGTGCAGCACCAGGATTTTTTCAGTCCTCGGCTCTAGAGAATATGCAGGGAGTAGCTTACCTGCTCGATGATGTGGCCATTATGGACAATAATATGGAGGAACATAACCAGAGACTGCGTAAATTTTTGTCCAAACTAAATGAAATGGGTTTCACCCTAAATGTGAATAAATGTATCTTTGCATCTGATAGTATCACTTTTCTTGGATATATGATTGATGCTGAAGGATTACATCCATCTCCAGCAAAGGTGAAAGAGATTAAAGAGGAACCAGCTCCCACTAACAAAGAGACTTTGCGTGCCTTTCTAGGACTCTATAATTTCTATGAGAAATTCCTACCAGACAAAGCAACATTGCTTGAACCTTTATACCGGCTGTTGGAACCTAAGAGGCAGTGGAGTTGGAGTGAGACCGAGCAAATATCATTTGAGAAGGCCAAAGATTTGATTTCATCAGATCTCACCTTGGTGGGGTATGAGTTGGATAGAGAACTGTTGCTAATATGTGACTCATCAGAGTATGGATTAGGAGCGATAATTTCCCATGTCATGGATGACAGTGTAGAACGGCCAGTGCCAGTGTCCAAGTTCCATCTCGGACAATGCAACCACATGAAAGACGATATTGATAAAGAATACATACAAATTGATAAAGCTCTAGCCATTATGTTTGGGCTCACCAAGTTCCATGATTTCTTAGCAGGCCGTAAATTCTGCATAATCACTGACCATAAACCACTGGTAGGATTGTTCAATCCTATGAAACCGATTCCAGACCAAATTTTTCCAAGGATGCTACGATGGTCCTTGAAGTTAGGCTGTTACGATTACACCATTAAACACAGGTCTGGAAAGGCAATCGGTAATGCTGATGCTCTCAGTAGATGGACTGCACCTACAGCGGCGAGATTGACCGAGGAGTCCCTAAAGGAAGTTTTGTTGCTGGAAGAACGTCCGGAGGGCTGGGATTTAGATGCGACAATGTGGTGCAACAGGGTCATTGTACCAGCGTCCCTCCAACGTGAAGTACTACAATTATTACATACCCCACATTGGGGATCGTCCAAACTAAGGCGTATGCTAGAGGTTATGTTTGGTGGGCAGACATGGACAGACAAATTGAAACACTTGCGGCTGAGTGTGAACAATGCCAGTTAGTAAGGAACAATCCACCAAGAGACCCGCAGACCTGGATTGCAAATGAAGAGCCTTGGAGTCGTTTACATGTGGATTATGCTGGCCCTTTCCAAGGAAAGATATTCTTGGTGGTTTGTTTATTTGTTTGCCGTATGAGGTAGTGCTTGCCTCTGATGTCAGAGTTTGTCAAGCCGCCCGAGGGCCTCTGACATGGCTGAACTACTGGTATTAATCAATAACAGCCGGGGCCGACAGCTTAACGTGCCCTCCGAAGCACGGCGCGATGGGAAACCGCACATAACTTATAAAAGTCATTGGTGCGGAGCCTAGGTTTTGAACCCGGTATCGTTGGATTATAAAGTGCACTATAGAACCGTTAGGCCACCATCGCTCTGGTGGTAAATGACAGCCATAGTAAATGGATTGAAGCCGAAATTGTCACCTCTATGAGCAGTGGGGCTGTTATTACCATATTAAGGAAGATATTTTCATCTCAAGGATTGCCGGAAGTTTTGGTGTCTGACAATGGTAGGACCTTCCGCTCATCGGAGTTTGATGCCTTTCTGAAGAAAAATTGCATAAGGCACCTGTATTCTCCTCCATACCACCCTGCCACAAACGGCCAAGTAGAAAGGGCCGTTCATACATTCAAAAACAAACTGAAAAAAATAGTTATAGTATTAGTAGTAGTATTAAGTTCTCAGATGCCATGGAGTGAGAAAATGGAAAAAGTTCTGTTTTACCTTAGGACGGTACCTAACAGCTCCACAAATAAAACCGCAGCAGAGATGCTTAACGGAAGGAAGTACAGAACTGCCATGTATAAACTGCATCCTGAGAATATACCGTCGAGGGCAGATACCCAGTTAGAAGCAATGTCACAAAATCCACCAACCAGATCCTTCCATATTGGTCAGCCCATACTGATACATATGTATGGGCCCAAAGAGAGGTGGCAGAGGGCCACCGAGGATGCTATAGAGGGACCAAGTACATATAGGGTGAGGACCTTGAGGTGGAGAGCTACACCGCCGACATTCCGACCAGATTTTGGCGCGCACTGCACGCCCTGAGGCAGTGATTGATCAACGGCGCCCATCATGGGACCGTCCAGATGATTTGAATATCCAAAGTTCTGAGGAAGTGCCGATTGAAATACCAGACTCTGGAGTTATGGCCAGATATCATTGGTATACCTGATTCTTGAATGTATTATTAAAAAAATTGTGATTGTTTTAGAATGTTTTAGTTTTATGTTTTGCTTAAATTTTAATGTATTTGTTCTTATCAAAATCCTTTAAAGTTCTTTGATTTTTGTTATGGTCAATTTGTTCTTCCTGAATTATTAGTGGAAGGCAATGAGATTTTACCAATGGAGATGTCATACCCATTATAAAACACTAAAAACACGGCGAAATTGTACTATAGCTACTTACATAGAACTTAAGCAACTATATTTGCATCACTGAAGAGGCACAGAGATTTAAAAGATCACAGAGATTTACAGAACCGCGTTGTCAGAAAGAGATACACATATGCTCTCAGTTACAGAGAGTTGCAGTAAGCGGCCGATCGCCAATAACCGCCGATGACGGCCTGTGAAGTTACGTGCGCTAGCAGCTAGAGTAAACTTGGGCAAAATGGTTGGAAGGGTTTATTCAAGATGAAAATAAAATGATATTTTTGTTTGGGGTGCTTTCACGCGATTACGGCTGGACGGATTTTGATGAAACTTGGAATGGAGATAGCTTATACCCTGGAATAAAATATAGGATACTTTTTATCCCGGAAAATTGAAAGTTTCTAAGGGAAAACTGGAAAAATTTTGATTACTCGCTGTAAGAAGCGGTTGCCATGGAAACGAAATAACAAGTATGTCAAAAAACATCAAGAATGGTGCTATAAGTACCTACTTTTGCATTGGTTTTTAATAGATATACAAGTACATAGGATGCTTTTTTTCGCGATAAACAGTAGTCCGCGTGGACGAAGTCGCGGGCGGGAAAACTAGTAGTTATATATATCCCGGAGAACACCCGTATATTCGCCGGACACTTGAGAAACGCGCGTAAAGATTTTTTTATTTTGCGAATTGCTTATAGAATAAATTACATAATGTTATATACCATTTTATAGCTAAAACAATAAAGAACATCGAAAAAGATACTATTAATCTATCAAAAATATACTCACGTGAACATTTTCCCGCCTAAAGTGACGAAGGGCACTTTAAAGCACTTTGTGGCAATCGCCACTCGCGGGACACTAAAAACAAAATTATTTTGCAAAAAACAAATATGTCTAACTTACTTTGGCTAGAGATCCTAGGAACAAAATCAAACGGTCGCGGGTTCGAGTCCTGCAATCATTTGTGTGATGAGCAGAAATGTTTGTTTCCGAGTCATGGATGTTGATATTCGTATTTATGTATGTTTATCCGTTATCTAGTGCCCAAATTACAGGGTATCCTAGGTGTGGTGTGGAATTGTCCCGAATATTATTATTATTATTATTATTATTATTATTATACATTTTCGTCTTTTGCATTGCCACTGTATACTTTTCTTATAATTATTTTCTTTTAGTTCAGTTAAATGATACAAACTAATCTGGTAAATTTGCACTCGAGCCACAAAATACAGGCCTCGGACTAGTTTGGGGTTCGCCGACAATCTTGTTTGATGTATCACCGTTTGTTTTTTCTTATTTGTTTTTACTTTTATTAATCTCCTTTTGGTAATAAAAAATAATTTATCAGTATCAGTTTAATATGTTCCTTACAATATTATTAGACATAATAACACAAAATACAAGCTATAAATCACTAAAAACAACACAAATAAAAAATTACAATCACTCACTATGCGGTTGATGAACCCGCTAGGACATCCTGAACTCACAAAAAAAAAACGATTGGGACCAAACCATTTTATTATCCAATAAAATCGCTCTTTTCAAGCTGTTTTAAAATAATTATAACACTAATATATATCCTAATCCAATACAAATAGGGTTGCAACTCCGCTAGACTCCCCGGCTGAAGATCGTCAGCCGTGGCCATTACGGGTCGGAGCGCAGACTGACGATTATCAGGCGTTGGTAAGTCCCAACATCCCCTAGCATCATACAAACTATAAACGCTACTCGCCATTATCGCGTTCTCTCTATCGCTCTTACATGTAACCCGCTACTTGTCTTGTTCGTGTAGATGGCGAAGCGGCAACATAGCAACAATTGATTTAGGGTAATATGAAATTTATTATTTTCCATTTCAATATCGTAAACAGTACTTAAAAATGAAAAGACACATCCTTCCTGCCTTTGAGTCATCCCAGTGTATTTAGTGCGCTTTCTAAACACACAAGATGGCATTATTGATTAATTTTTCATGTTTCGGGAGTCGCTTGTATTTACGTGTTGCGTTGTTGCCACTCTGTTTGGGACTAAGTCGACACAGGCTGATTAGCTTGTGTTTACTTTGCCACGCAGAGCGGGGTACAACGTATCTACCTCAGTTTATATATAACATCATTGGTGGAAGGTATGTTATGTATGTAATATGTGTGATTTAGATTCATTAATTTTTATATCAACAAACGTGGGTAGTTATGTTTTGGTTCTATGAAATAAATGAGTTTGCTTTTTGTACTCTAATATGGCGTATTCTTTAAATCACACACACATTAGTTTGTATAGCAATACAGTCTAAAATGTACCAAGCTTTGCTCCAAGCTATGTTCTAACATACCTGCTCTTTTGACTCTTGATTTTAAGATTCCCAGATTATAATTTTATGGAACCACACATGCAGGCATGAGTGATGAATGTGGAAGAAAAGTGCTTTGTTCGATTGAGTCTTAGGCCCTAGAAAACTATAAATATGGAGTAATGGGTAGCTGACTCAGCAAGCTATGAAACAGGCTATGCATGGGGATTTTATTATGATTGCAACTAAAATGAGGCAGTTCTTCAGAGAACTAAAGTCACCAACATATCCCAAAGAATTAGCAAACTGAAATGGCAATGGGCTATCTGCATACCTATGTCGAAGAACTGGTAACCAAAGGGGTAGGCGACTTCTTCAGGAAAAACAACATGTAGGAAACAGTGTAGGATGCCTTAATCTACCAAAGGCCTGATGGAGTGGTACTTACAAAAAGTAGCTGGCAGTAAATACATGCAAAGTGCCGATGATCAGGCATTGGTGCACATCAGGAGAGGCCTTTGGCTAGCAGTAGAATAATCTACACACAGTGTCAAGGAGTGTCAGTGTCAAGGGATCAAGTACATTAATTGCAATAAAAAAATATTACCATATCATACACAATGTGAGAATGACATAAAAATATTTGAATTTAAGAATACGAGGGTTATCGGTTCTGTCTGTGAGTGGTGATGCAAGATCTTCCTCCATGTTGTTTGGGCACGCTGACTGTGATGTGATGGCGGGTCCAGAGGCGGCTTATCTACTACCTTGCTTGCGCGTGAAAAAGCTACCAAGCGCAGTACCACACACATACTGCACACGCGTATCAAGCGACTGGTTAAAAGCTCTGTGTTGTGAGATATAGCCACAGTAAGTTGTGCCAGTACAGTTTTATAGAAATCCTAAATGAATATCAAAAATCCTCATAATAATAGAAGTTTAAACAAAATTCTTTATTTGAATAGAGAACTCACTACTACATAGAATCAATAGTGATCCAAAAAAAGTTACTATAAGAAACCTCAATTGCAGCAATAGTCTAAAACACAAATGATCCCTAGAAACTTTCGATGTGTGTATGTTTATCTAGGAAATTAGAAATAAAGAGCACCATTGCCATTTGCCTACATGTTCTACATAACTTGTGCTTTTTCTGTGTTTCTTATGTTACATACTTTCAGATCAGACAATATCAAAAATAAAATATCAGCACAAAATATTTTAAAATATTTATCTCTTTAATTGATACAATGAAAAAAACAATAGAAAAAGAAGGTACTTATAGAAGATAATATTATTAACTCGATTTCTAAAGTTTGATAGAACATAACTATGGTAATCACCTCACTAAGAAGAACACTTTTATATATAAATTTTTATGAAAACTTTGTAGCAATTACTTTTCTTTTTAACACACAATAAAACCACTTTGGTATCTACTAAGTCATATAAAAATTACTACAACATCTACCAGTTCTTACCCCAAATACTTCACTATTATTTTTTAATTTCAGTTGCTATATCTTTCTCTTGAAAGCCTAGCTTTGACCATTCCTCTTTAGCCATTAGATTATGTTCCATTCTACAGGCTAGGTATTCTTTCGCTTCATCCCGGCACATAGAGTTGTCACTGTTGTTGTTGTATAGGCACTTCATGTATTTGCTCATGATCTTCTTGCAGACACCCTCGTGGTCCAGGGGAAAACTACCCTTATCAGGCGGCGTCGGAATAAACTGCTTCTGACCAAATGTCATTGCCGACATTTTTGATATATATTTTTGGAGCCTGTTTTGACCTAGAGCTATAAACTTAGGTTTGAGCAAAGAATAACCAATAAACGTTAGAATTAACACGATTTTCAGTTTAAAAACCTCAGACCAATGATAAATACAAAGAAAGAGCAGTGGCCCAATTACAGAACTTGGCTACAATCGGATTATCACTTTTTTCATAGCAATTTCGACTCTATCGCAAGGCATTAGTGGTTGCGATACTGAGAATTCGATTGAAGCCAAGTTATGTAATCAGGCTGCTGAAGCACAGGGGAGACGATAATACACTACCAAAATAATGTACGACCAGTATTGTACAGCCAATATTACACGACCAGATATTACGTGTACATGGATTCGTAATATTTGGACGGCTAATACTGGCCGTGTATTATTGCCCGTACAAAATTGGTCCGGGTTGATAATGCACGGCCAGTATTACGCAGCCAATAATACGAGTACAGTCTTCCAATTAATGGACGCGTAATATCAGCCCGTACCGATATTGTACGACCAATATTACACGGCCAATAATACGAAGCCAACCATAGACAAAGATAGAATCACTCCGCGATGCCTCGTTTGTGTAGGAGAGTGTCAAGAATGAATGATTTAAGATTTGGGTTCATTTATAAAGCTAGAAATTTACCATTATTGACGATAGTTTTGGCGGGAAAGCGAAAATGTGTCGTTTTATTTTGCGAAATAACATATACTTTGTTTTTTTTTCTTTTCTAGTTTAGCTCGCACGTCTTGTGCGAATGTACTTTGTTCATTTTGCTTGTTTTTTTGGACTTTTTATACGGGTGTCGTTCAGGAGGGCTATTACGTACCTTGTTGCAATCAGATTTTCAATATCACGTGCACCTAATGCGGAATATTAGAGTTTATATTGCTTTGAAAATCTGATTGCAACAAATCGCATTGGTCTGGATAATTGCCCTGCTGGTGACGATACAATATAATGTTACTATTGAGAGCTGGTCTGATGGTAGAGCACAGGAACTTAACAATCAAATTATGGAACTCCTTCAAGTTTGGGCTCATTAAGTTTGTGGTGATGATGGTTGTCACAGGAACTCAAGGGATGGTAGGTACTCCAAGGAGGTTGAATTACGCTTACTGGTGAAATTACGATTACTGGCGTAAAATGGTGACCATCCACTTTTGTTCTAACAAAATGTCACGTCTTATTTGATCTCAAGGTAGTTGGTTACATATTATACAAGTTCCTTGTTTGATCTAGATGGTCTTTAGCAACCCAAGTAAAAATGTTACCACATTGATATGTATATTACATATTGATGTGTGTGTGGACTGAGTGACCACAAAGATCTTGTAAGTCTTTACTGAATTGTATAGTAAAAGTTATAAAACATTTGTAAAGCGCATATTAGAATTTGTAAAGAATTTATTAAAAAGTTACTCTACTTATAGTGTGGTCCCTCAGTTCTCACGCTGCAGTTTCCAAATCTGGGTAAGTATATAGTTACAGCCACGTTTTGTACACCGACATTTGGTAAAACACGTATTAAAGTATTAAAAAAAACGAAACACGGATATGATATATGGAATTACAAATGTCGCTGTGGTCACTGAGAGACCACATATAAAAAACACAAGCTTAAAATGTAAATCAATTAAAAATATAATAAATTATAGGAAATAGATAAAAATTTGGCATTTCAATGTTTAGTGAAAAAACTAACTATGAGAATGTACGTTTTTATCACAAATTGATTGGTCATTAGAATTTCATTTAAATATTTTCTAAACAGTGTACTAACATTTTTTTCTTGTTTAAATGACCAGTGTGGTAGTAGGTAATTAGTAGTTAGTTTAGTTCTATAGTTTATATATTTTGTTTAATTGTGTACATTATTTACTGGTAAGTCGTTTTTAAGTTTTTCGTCGACGATGAATGAGCCACCGGACCCTGGAGTGTCAGTGCCTCTTGTTGGATCCATTGCATCGAATTAGTCTGCTATGGACTATGATAGATAGATAACTCTTTATTGTACACCACATTGAACAAAAATACAATAATAACTAAAATATTTATACAAAATATATGGGACAATGGGCGGTCTTATCGCTAAAAAGCGATCTCTTCCAGACAACCTTTGGATGGAAAGGAATTAATATACGGCAAAGACGGTGGTGCATTATAATATAATAAATAAATAATAAAAACTGAATACCATGAATAAACATGAAACGGATTTGTTGCGGCCTTTTTTGTATATATTTGACCTTTTTAATTCATTTATGTTTTTTATACTTTTTGAGTGGTGTGTTTTGTTTTTAGTTATGTCATGAAGATTGAATGGAGTAAAAGTTGCTTAGAGAAAAAAGTGTATTTTTGCCTTTACCGATAGTTTCGCTCTAAAGGGCATTTCCCCGCTTAATTATATTCTTCTATCAATGCTCTCAAATCTACCGATTGTCAATGCATGGAAAGTGAACCCACTGTCAAGAAATCTATGGCAAAATTTGCAATTCCTGTTGCTAATAATGCGATAGGTGATAGTACAGATCCCTCCGCCTAAACCTGCATGTTAGAAGTGCACCGTACGTTGTGCACGTCCAAAGATAACAATCTTTCCCCAATGATGGAACAATAGTCCACCCAATAGCCTACGTTTTTTTAAAAGTAATATTCTTTTGAGAACATTACATTAACCATAGCCTTCACAAATCATGTAAGTGCAAACTTTTCCCTCACAAACAGCAGCCTATCCTCTGACAACCTTAATGCATTTATCCTATCGTTTAACTTAACTCGTATGGGTTTGGTTCGTGGTGTGCCAAATGAGTGGTCCCCAGAAAAACTAGCTGAGAACATCAATATGCCTTTTGGATGTGGTAAGATTCTTAGAGTCAAGTGTCTTAACTATAAATTGTATCTATACCTATGGAAACCGTCACAAACAGTGGTACATACTTTTGATGGTCAAATCTTGCCAAAGCGCATCTTTATGAGTTATAATGCTAAACAGGTTGAATTACATAATTATCACATTATACAATGCTATAATTGCTGCCAATTTGGTCATACTAAGAGTCAATGCAGAACTAAGCCGTGTTGTTTCAAATGCGTTCAAGATCATTCTGTTGATACATGCAATGCTGAAGAAGATTGTGCTAAATGTTGTTTGTATACAGGTCCTCACATTGCAAATAAATAGTAAAACATGCCTAAAGTTTGCCCGCCAAAACCTATTAACTATCGTTCACTTGGATCCCTGGCAACTGTGGTATTAGACGCAATGCAAGAGCTGACCGATTAGCTATTGAAGCCGTTTCGTGTGGAGATACATTTCCTTACTTAAACTATTGCCATGATCTTGCATCATTTCCAAAGGCTTTTCTTCAGAACACCTGGAGCAAAGTCTGGTCACGCTGTATCCAACTTAAGGGCAGCCACTTTTTCAAATGCAGTCAAATATAGTAACAAAGCCGTGGTATTCAAGTTTAAAATTATTCAAGAAAGGAACTTCCACATTAATAAGAATGCGTTTAGTCCATGTTTGTAACCTAGCGCATCATGCTAGGCTTCGAATTGTTGACTCTTCTTCCTGTACATGCAGCGAGGACGTCCTCAATATGTTCAATCCACATTGATTAAGATCTTGGCTCTCAATAAGATCCCTTTTCCTACCAATATAAATTGTATTTTACAAAATGCAGATCCTGATGTAGATATTTATATGGCAATATCAGAATATGTTTTTTCAAACAAAATAAATTGTTAAGTAAAATTGAAAATATTCTTTGTATAACGTCCTTATAAAAGCAAAAAATGATAAATGAAGTAAACAAGATTTTGAGAAATCGCTGTTTGAAAATTCGAGGCCATTATTAGTAGGTTTAATAAATTAAACTTGATTGAGACTGCATTTAATTTTAAAGAATAACTATTTATCTATGAATTCTGACATCCTTGCCGAGTTCGTTCCACCTATAAATGCTATACCGTGAATTCTCCTATGAATGACTAGCGCTCAAACAGCGTTTCTCTTACGAAAAACCAGCAATGTTAGCACAGTCTGTCGCGATGGTCAGTAGCATCGCAATTGTAAATAGGGTAGGGGTTGTAATAGGTGATGATATAGGGTTCTTATGTTCTCCTATTATGTCGTTACTCGGCATGTGAATTTGGTCATTAAAAATGATTAAAATTATTATATAAACAAAGAAAAGTAATAGAAGTTACACAATTCAATGTCAAATGCATGATCAAAATTAATATCAAAAGGTTGTTATATCAAAAGAAACAAATATAATAAATTACAGCCCCTATGTCAAGGTATACAATTATTTTGTCAAATACTTGATTGCAAAATATTTATCCAGTAGATCATCGGGTAGCGATATATAATTGCGCAGTACTATTGAAGAAGTTTGTAAATTCATAGTTAGGTAAGTACAACCTTCTTAATAACATTCAACAAATGCTGTTAAACATATTAGAAGAAAATAAAATGACTGAAATAAGTCAAGTGTCTTGAAAAAAAATATATATATATATATATATATCGGATACGAAAAACTTTAAATATTGTGTTTTAAATTAACTGCAACTCTGCTTCTAATCAGTGTCCCATGTAGTTCGACGATCCTAGAAGACTAACCACCTTGGGATTTCCACTCGCACATATAAATATCAATAAGTACTGATCACATACATGCGCGTGCGGGCGCGGTAAGCAGCATTCCATAAGCTCTTTTAGCGATATCGGTAGTTCATTATAAACAGTTATAAGAGGTTACTTTAAATAGAAAGAAAACATAGCTTTAAATTACAAAATGTAAGGATACTGTAGAATTCATCATAACATTAATACCTTTTTGCATAATCTTAAATCAATGTTTGTGGATGTCAGTCATGACGTTCAATGCCAGTCGAACATTCTATCTTTTTGGTTTTGTTGGGGTTGGTCGAGAACATGGCGGCACAGAAAACAGATTAGTGAAAAAGATATTATTATGTTCCTTGGTAAAATAAAACTAGCGCAATTCATAAAACGTGGTGTTTTCCTGCTAGAGCGAACTAAGGTTAGTAACAGGTATAGGTACAACTAGTAACTACAGGAGTTCCATTATTGGCTGTTATAACAAATGTTGAGAAAAGTCGAATAAATAATTATACTTTTGTAATTTAAAACTATGTTTTCTTTCTATTTAAAGTAACCCCTTATAACTCAGAAGTGGTATAGACGGGTATTTTACTGTAAATCACTCGTTTATCTCGCCCATGAACTTATGAAGGTATAAAAATAATACATAATGTTATTCTTCTATTTTCTTCTTTCCGCTCAATAATCGGATTGCTACGTCCTTTTGACTATCATTTTTTTCTTCTTGTTATTTATTATTCTAAAGCAATAATGGAACTCAACAAAGAATTATTGAAAATATGGAAAATGGTGACAAAAATATTGGCAGAGTCGGCACGACCGACGGTGAGCATTTATTTACATTTTTTTTTTGACCCACTCTGTTTTTTTTTAATCAAAAGTTTTTTTCTCATTTCTTTCCAAAGTCACCTGACGATACATTTTACTGGAAACCAAGTAAATAATTAACAAAAGTGTAATATTAAAAACATAAGGAAAAGTAGATTTCGAATCAGTATAACATCGTGGGCGATATTGCCACTCCTGAATTGAAAAGTTAATTTTATTAGATGCGTATTCATGTTGTCAAAAGTCAGTAAGTTATTGAGAAACTATTTTCTAGTAGGTACCATGAAAGTGCGGTTAGTCACTTTAGGATGCTGGTCCATCTCTTTTCGTTTTTTGATCATCAATACAATCAGTGGCACGTAAAAGGCCACTTCTGCATTTGATGTATTGTAATGAAGTGAATGTTTACAAGTTGCAGTTATGGAAGGCACGTCGTACGATCTGGACGAGGAGTGTGAGACTCCTGGCGACTATGCCAGAGCGGCTGATGCCAGTCAATCGTATGATATCGACGAGAACCATCGGGTCCGCGGCAAACACAGTGAGTGTGAGACTCCAGATGTTCGTTGGAAACGTATTAATATAATGAGCGAGGGAGCGGAAGGGAGCCAAACAGGTGGCAAAGCCGCAAACGCTCTGCATACGACTCAGATATGGCGCAGAAGGGAGCCTGAGAGCAAAGCTGCGTACGTTATGTACGTTGTACTATACAATCGATTCAACAAGTTGTTCAAGCGTGGAACAACAAAGAAAACGTCGTAAGGGCGTGAATATTCAACAGCTTCATTCCAAAGGTCGTTTGTTAGAACCATATTATAAAAAGTTTGGGCGTGCTTCGCGTGATCCAACTAGATTGAACGAGAGTGGATGGCAACGTGACCGTAGACATAACATTGTACAGATATTTAAAATATTAAAAAAAAAGAAAAGCGATATTGATCCACAAAACGTCGATCTAGGTCGGTCTCGAATAAGCGAGATAGTTTGAGTGATGCCAAAGAGTGGTCATCTTATGCTTAGCGTTGCAGGTATTATGAACGTTCGCGTAGTAATTCTAAAGATTACGAACTTAGTCGTCGCAAACATAACCGCCACAGTTTGCTCTTCTCGAGTTCATCCTCTAATAAAAAGCGTTATACTCCTACGGAGAGTAGAGAACGCAGTGTGGATTACAATCCAGATAATAGCTCTAAGCAAACAAGGTGAGTTCTCTACTCCTCGAATGAGCACCCGCATGTTAAACTCAGAACTTATTCTAAACGTAATAATAAAACTAACTTCATTTTGGACAAATTTCTAAATATTTTAAAAGATATGAAAGGTTCATCTACTTCCAAGCTTTCCTTGACTAATGCTTTTCCGGAGTTTGACCCAATGGTCAAGAACCAGACTATTTTAATGTGGCTTACGAAGGTGGAGGATTGTGCCGAGATTTATATCTGGGACGAAAAGGAGACAATAAATTTTGCGCTTCCAAAATTTACTAGTGTAGCTAAATTTTGGTATCAGGATCTCGACACACTTACACGTGGGGCGAATGGAGGAAAAGCTAGGGAGTCATTTCCATGTAGGAATGATCATACGGAACTGTTAACGATTTTGATAGCAAAAAAAGGCGCGGTACAGCTATTCAGTTGAACACTACTTCTATGAAAAATCAATTTTTTTAAATAGATGCGGTATTAAGGGTCGCGAGGCTGTCGATTGCATTCTTGATGGTATTGAGGATAAGGCTATTCGCGTTGGTGGTCAAGCGACTCAACTTCGCAAACCTGAGGAGGTACTTAAATATCTTAAAACCGTAAAGGTAGCTAGTACAGGTAGAGACTCGAGTGATAAAATGGATAAAGCAAGGCAGGATAAGAAGCCATTTATATTAGTTTCATCTAGCAATAAGAAGCCGCTCATAAACTTTTTTTTTTGTCTTAATTGCAATGAAGAGGGTCATATAAAAGCTTTGAATGTAAGAAACCCCTAGTTAATTGTGGTATATGCAAAAGAGTCGGCCACTTGAATACATATTGCAGATTCAATAAAGACGGCGTTCAGGATAATAGCTGGAATTTGAAAAATGATTCTACTAAAGAAGAAAAGCAAAACGTTTGAACATCGATATTACGAAGGGCTAGCACTAATAATTGGTGGTAATCAGTAAAATCTCTAGGAAAGTGTAAGGCTGATGTCATGGTGCAAGTAGGTATTCATGACAACATAGTAATGTTTATTTTCAAAGATAGTGTCCTTAAATACACAGTCCTCGTTTACTGAAATGCCCCAAATCACAAAGACACCCAAAAAAAATGTTATCGAAAAAAATACAATAATAAATTATGAATGCGTGTTAAAAATGATATCACTTTATACCTAGTGCAATTGGCATAGTACCATTAAACTCTCATAATACTGACTTTACTGGCTAGATTTACGTTAATGGTTCAAGGAGAAGCAACTCTAACCAGGAATATTATTTGTTACCTGGTGATACTGGGTTACAGCGCGTGGTGGACGAGTCTTGACGTCTCTTCAGTTGTATTTGATGAAGCCAACTTGAACGGTACTATAAAAGGTGATCCGTTAATGATAAGAACGAAAGTCACGCTTGAAAGTAATTTTGTCGAAATATAACGCAAGTTTTTCGTCAGGGCTAAAAGATTTACGTGTTACTTCAGCCGGAGAAATGGTAATTCAGCTTGATAGCGCTAAACTAGTTATGTACAGACCGTACCAAATGTCCTATGCAGAAAAAGCTCTTGTACGTGACATGGTGGGAGAGATGTTATATGCAAAATTCATTTGGGAATCATCTTTTCCATAGAGGAACACGTATTAGACGTACTAGCTCTTAATGACGAAGATTGGACTAGCACGGTTCAATATAGTGATGAGATTTCTCGGGTACTTCCCAACGGATCTCGATATCAGAATTACTAATTAACTGATATTGCTCAGCGTTCCCATCGGATCTCGAGATCCGTTGCACCTCAAATGAATTTTATTTTGTTCCCATAGGATCTCGAGATCCGTTGCAAATCGAATCGGATAAAGAAAATTTTAATTATCAAAAAAACTATATATTAAAGAACGGCAAAGTATATTGTTTAGTTGGCGGTCATAGTGAACATTTTCGATTAGTCGTACCAAAAGGTGTCGGGGGCAAGTAGCTAAAATGAACCATGACGACATAGGCCATTTTGGTTTTGAAAAGATACTGACACGTATTCAACAGTCCTTTTGGTTCCCGAAAATGAGACGTTTTGTGATAAAGTACGTCAGGTCCTTCCTGCTTCGAATGTGCTCATCCCAAAGAGATGACTTGAAAGAAGATACGCCTCCTACGTGGGAAAAGGGAAAACGTTATAAAAACATATCTATTGACATCGATATATATATGTACTACGCACTAGATTTCTTGATCCGAACACTCACTCTGTTCGACTGAACTGTACTGCAATCCGTACACGTTACTTTAGTATTGCTTCGACATTCACGCAGTGTGGTCGCCTACGGAGCGGCGTTAATAATACGAGAATTCAAATCAAAGTGTGAACCTGGAACATCAATAACAATTCAGTAGTCAAGTAACTAAAATTATTTGTGGTTCAAATGAATAAATATGTAATAATATCGTAATAGCACAATGGAAAATAGAGAATATGTTCATTAAAATGCCACGCCATCTAAAAATCATATACTAAAATATGCAGATGTTTCATTACAAAACCGGTTGTAGGTAAAAATGTGTGACTGAACACGGACTTTACGTGGTGTTTTTAGAAAGTGTTTTTAATTTCTTTAAGTAATTGTAATTAAGTAATTGGAAACAAATTGTACAATTCTTGCTGATCATTTAAATGCAGAAAAATTAAAAATTGCTACAAATTTGATTGTGGGCTCTATAACGGGCTACGTAGCAAGAAAATTAATAAAAAACTTAAATAAGAAGAGTGCATTTCTAACTTGGTTAGTCAGTTCGAATATGGCATCACAAATTGGTTCATCTAAAAGATATGGAATAGCGGTGCTATTCAAC
The DNA here is from genome assembly GCA_946251855.1 of Alsophila aescularia. NCBI lineage: Eukaryota > Metazoa > Arthropoda > Insecta > Lepidoptera > Geometridae > Alsophila > Alsophila aescularia. The sequence goes on from OX276378.1 coordinate 46,236,230, forward strand.
AGAAAATGTATACAAAATTTGTTTGAAAACAGAAACACTGATTTGTCATTTGATAAAATATAAAGGACACGGCAAAAATACTCAGGATGTTTAGTAATATGGATACAATTGTATCAAATACATTAAAAACATTTATTAACAGAGTTATTCGACTCACTATATTCACACTCATTACAGCAGACATGTAGATTAAATCACAGAACACATTTAATCAGAGCAGTGGTTGAAAAATACGCCAAAATAAGATTAGACGACGAGGCCAAAACAGATCCCAAGATTCATTATTCTACAAATAGTCAGAAACTGTCTAAATTAATCCTATGTGAAGGAAAATGAGATATTCATTAATTATTTGACTTTTATTGAAGTAGAGCTCATTGATGCTAAAGCGCACTCCTAATTCATTAAAAGTATTTACTTACGTATATACCAATACCAATTTATTTAATTTGATTTCAAACTATTGCTAACGTACTGATATTTAATAAATGCATAACAATTCATTTTCTTTTACTTTTCTACTTTACAAATTTTTTTTCATTTATTTTACTATTAATATATTTTGAAATTGAGTATGAATTCAAATGAAGTTTTGTAGGTACAAAAGCTATGTTACTTCTGTGGTGTAAAATCTATAGGGACGACAGAGTGTAACACTATAAGCGATCTAGCGCTGCGTGTTTTAATAGTTTGGTTATACAACATAAAATATAATGCAGCACTGCAGCGAACTTTAGTTCTAGCTCACCAGCATTTGAACAAATAGTTTTCATGAATGTTCTTGTTTATCGGTAAAATATATGTCAATATATTAAATATATGTAACTGATAAATTAAAACAGTGGATTAGCTCTAACAAAAAATTGACACCGACAGTAGCTCTGAATCAGAAAAGTCTGACAAAGATGATGAAAGTCTGAGTAGGTACTAAAAAAGCGTAATTTAGACATCAAATCAAATTTATTTGCAATAAACATATGTGAGAAATAATACAGGTCTCAAAAAACGTTGATGTCCATTATGTTCGGTCTTGAAATAAGGCGTGCAAATACTCAAGTAAAATAAAATAACATGATCGGTTACAGTTCGCATGACTTTCCCTTTTATACTATGATGCTATATAATGTTCTTCAGCATGATGTTACTATTATTTTATTGAGCTGTAAAAGAATTATGATTTATTTAATCATTATTGTTAATGGAAAGTTTTGTGTTTTAATAAGAATGTAGGTATTATAGTTTATTCGTTCTGTTATGGATGTTATTTCGTGAAGAAAATATATTGCAAGAGTTTTCTAATTTTTTTAAGGCATAATTATTGTAACTCAAAAGTTGTGAATGTTATATAATAATTTGTTGTGAATGTTGTAAGAATATGTTTTTCAGTGTAAATAGCTTAAATATAAAATTAAAACGCGGAGGGACTCGCTTTAGCAGGATGGCCGAGCTGTAAGGATACTGTAGAATTCATCATAACATTAATACCTTTTTGCATAATCTTAAATCAATGTTTGTGGATGTCAGTCATGACGTTCAATGCCAGTCGAACATTCTATCTTTTTGGTTTTGTTGGGGTTGGTCGAGAACATGGCGGCACAGAAAACAGATTAGTGAAAAAGATATTATTATGTTCCTTGGTAAAATAAAACTAGCGCAATTCATAAAACGTGGTGTTTTCCTGCTAGAGCGAACTAAGGTTAGTAACAGGTATAGGTACAACTAGTAACAACAGGAGTTCCATTATTGGCTGTTATAACAAATGTTGAGAAAAGTCGAATAAATAATTATACTTTTGTAATTTAAAACTATGTTTTCTTTCTATATAAAGTAACCCCTTATAACAAGTATAATTATTTATTCGACTTTTCTCAACATTTGTTATAACAGGCAATAATGGAATTCCTATAGTTACTAGTTGTATCTACACCTGTAGCCCGATTACAGAACTTGGTTACAATCGGATTATCACTTTTTTCATAGCAAAATCGACTCTATCGCAAAGCATTATTGAATTTGACTGCTTGAAACCGTCATGATCAACATTGCGTAATCGCACTGCTGGTACTAACCTTAGTTCGTTCTAGCAGGAAAACACCACGTTTTATGAATTGCGCTGGTTTTATTTTACCAAGGAACATAATAATATCTTTTTCACTAATCTGTTTTCTGTTGCGCCAATGCCGCCATGTTCTCAACCAACCCCAACAAAACAAAACCAAAAAGATAGAATGTTCGACTGGCATTGAACGTCATGACTGACATCCACAATAAATATTGATTTAAGAGTATGCAAAAAGGTATTAATATTATGATGAATTATACAGTATCCTTACACAGTGATGCACATGGAATAGCAATTCTTATAAATCAGAGCCAGTCTCGGATGGTGGCTGAGAACAAGTCTCTCTCCATTTCTTGTGTTACGTGGACACATATATTTAGCCGTGGTGAACAGTGGCCCTATTACAGAACTTGGTTACAATCGGATTATCACTTTTTTCACAGCAATTTCGACTCAATCGGATTTTCAATATCGCTATCACTAATGCCTTGCGATAGAGTCCAAATTGCTATGAAAAAAGTGATAATCCGATTGTAACCAAGTTCTATAATAGGGCCACAGATTCAGAATGACTACGAATAAATAACGCTATTAAAATGTACATGCAAGTCAACGCCTAGACTCCAAGATCTTTAAAGAATGGCTTGGAGAACTCATATGGACGAATACCAACCATCTCGTCAGATTTACCGATTTTTGAGGGCAATTCTACCTATTACGCAATTTGACGTTCGAGAACACTGGTTGTCCTTGATGCCGTTCGCTTTGAAGCAAATGGCGACAATAACTATTAAAAACCTAGAAGGCGCTCACCCATTGCGTGCAGGCTAGAATGTACCGTATCACAACATGTGAGAGCTTCCATTGCTCTAATCGTTTTAGAATCGCTCTGTCACTTTTACGCTCGGTAGGGTTGTATCAAGATATGACTAGGTACTTGTACTAGTAATTATTCTGTGATATAATATGACTTAGATATTGTGACCGAATAAACAATTATGTAAAAATATATTATTTTATTACTTACTTATTGTTATAAATATTGATAGTTCTTTTAACTACATATAATGACATTCTTATCAGAATAGACCTAGTACCTCATTATTTGATTATATCATAATAGGTTACACTTTGATGAATAAAAGTTGTCTGTCTGACGTCCATGCTTAATAATGAATGAAAAAGAAATGGCTACCTACGTAATAAAATGTCGGTATGTAGATATTTTACGAGATTTGTCAGACCGAATGCTATGCAGTACCTTCTAGGTTTCTCCTTGGTATTCATAATTAAGAAAAGAATAAAATTTGACAAAAACTTTACGTAAGTAGGTACTTTTAAGCACACGGCGCGCAACTCATCAAGCGCACGCTTAACACTACTGAATGAACCCCAATATTACGGCCCCGAAGTTTAGGTTTAATATTTGTACTTGTTGCGGAGTGCGACCGCCCTGGTAAGGGTCTTGATATAGAGAGAGCCCGGGGCGCGCGGCCAGGTTGATGGAAGATAAAATGTATGGCGCTGGCCACACGCCTGAGGCACTTTCTATATCATGTCCTTAGAGGTGCCATACATTTTAATCTTTACAGCGACCAGGGTGAGCGCCCCGGGCGCTCGCTATATCTAGGCCCTTAGAGACAGAATTCAACCATAATAACAACTTTGTTTGCGCATCACCCAAAAATTACTGGGCTGATTGCAATATTCATCATTGCCATGGCTACAGAACCTTACCTATGTGTTTAATGTTTGTATTGGGTTTGAACTTTTTTGAATGAAAGCTGGCATATCTACCCGCTGGCATATTTCAAAGTTTCCGCGCACAATTAAAATATATATAGGTAGAGGATACTTATACAACCAAAAAATTACAAGTAATATGGTACCCTAATATGTCACATTTCCGAAATATTTGGGGGTAAAAATTGCCATAATTATGAGAACAATTACAATACTTAAAAATGCAGTAATTAAGTGTGTATACACATTCAATTATATTCAAATAATAATTGCCAGGTTGATTTAACTATTTATTAAAAAGAATTATTCATCATATTTTAACGTCCAAATATATTGGGAACGTGACATTTTAGTGTACCATATTACTTGTAATATTTTAGTTGAAACTTTGAAAATAAAACAAAATAGTGGGCAGGTTGATATGCCACATAGGTTCTATCCTCATTAAATTGAATGTTTGTTTCAGGAATTGAGCCTGCTAACTTAAGTAGTAGGGAGACCAAAGATGTTGAATTATGCTTACTGGCATAAAGGGAGTCCAAAGACTTCAGCAGATGAAAATATCAAACTCAAAAGCAACAAAGTATGAACTTCAATATATGACTGGACATAATGTTTATCTCATGTGAACATGTTTATCTTAATTAAACGGCTAACATAATGCATAAGTACGATGCCCTCTCCGGCTAGGTGGAGCGACCATATCCAAGATGGTTGGAAAGGTCTATGTCCTGCAGTGGATTGCTAATGATGATGATGATTTTAATTAATCATGCTTAACTAATATTTTTTATATTTTTCAGCTTCAGCAGTGAAAAAGTTTGGATAAGTTGGTGAAACATTTAATAAAGAAAAATTTGGATGATGAGCCTCACAAAGACTAGCAGAACCCCAATCTCTTGCAGCAAATAGGAAGCTATTTGACAATCTAAGATTTTAACTAAGATCACCCAACTTGAATAAATAGCACTAAGAATATATTCTCTCACTTCGCTTTAGGCAGTTTTGCATTTTATTAGTTTCTTAGGTTATGAATATTGTGTTCATGTAATTGTGATTGTTTTCAGCATAACTCCGCCTCATTGACTTTGTACAAGGTGCTAATTTCTCATCTTAACTACCTAATATTAATAAACTATGTAATGTTTATTCAAAGAATTATGTAAGTACTTATATTTTTAACAATTTTGGTTTTGTGCCATTTTGTGTTTATGAAAATTGGGAACATAACATTGCAAGTTGACTTCAGAAATTATCACCTGCCTGCTAGTTAATTGAGCTGGTCCCAAGCCCGGAAAAAGGAAGAAAGTTGGTAATCTAGAAATATAGGCTAAAACCTACTCGTATGAAAAGTTACATGTTCACTTTTAATAATTTATAAACACATGTATAATAATATTTTGTAATGTATTCCTTTAATATAGCTTTTTGTTAAAAAATAATAAAAACTTAATACAAGGAAAATGTGTATTTATTTACAATATATTTATGGGGATGGCAAGCTCACTGACATCGCGCTTGGGGTGTACTGTGCATTTACCCTTGCCAGAATCTATCCAAGCCACCCAAGCTCCTTTATGTACCAGAACATGGCTTAGGTCGCTGCACAGCAGTTCCAGTGATGTCGCTGTAGATGGTGTTCAAATATAGGGCTCGCTTTTTTTTTGTTTCGGTCTATGCATTCGTTTGACCACAATCTCACCTGATGGAAAGCGATGAAGTGGTCAAAGTTGTAGCACACTTGCTTAATAGATACCTATTCACTTTTGACTTGAACACACCAGGGTTATATCTTACTGGAAACACTGATGAGGGCAGGGCATTCCACTCCTTTGCAGTATTTCAACCATAAAAGGGTGGCGCTTTGCCAATTGTCTAGTCGTATGGTGATGGAAAGGTAATTGGGGAATCGGATTGTGCAGTTCTTGTGCACACTCCATAGTGCAATCTGTAGAATACCGACATACAGGCTTGCAACCTCATGTCGATGCGCCAGACTTTGAAGCTTACTCTTTACTAGTGTCATCCCCAATGAGCCTGTTAGCACGTCTCTCAATTGAATCCAAAGACTCGAGCTGATACTTGGCAGAACTCCTTACAACATAGGACTTCTGCTTGATAAAGATTCAAAAGATGTCCCGGTGTGAAGTACTGCCTAACCTTAGACAGAATACCAAGTTTCTTTGCAGCTACCTTGGCTTTGGATTCAATGTAAGGCCCAAAATTCAGGTTTGATGTGAGTTTGACACTCAAAAGCTCTAGATCGTCGCCTATTGGTATTGTTACACTACGGAAAGACAGGTATCAGTTTAGAGGACTCTTTTTAGCAAAAAACAAACACACCTGCATTTTAGTAGCATTAAACTTAACCAGGTTAGCATCGCCCCAATAGGACACAGCTTCTAAGGCTAAATTCAAACAGTCCACCATAGCCACTCTCTGAAGCTGGACAGCATCGCAGCTGGCTTGAGCACTGAAAGTGTATCTCTCAACTACAGTACTGTCATCTTCATAACCAAAGGTTCCGGGCTACAGGTCATTAAAAAATAGATGAGCCTGTGAATCCCCTTTTCCCAATTGTAGTAGTCCATAATCCTCCAGTTTTTAGTCTTATCTCTTCCGTGGCTGCACAAAGCAAAAGTGCATGCTCCACAGTCTCGTCTTCCTGCATAATACATCCACAGTACTACGGTCTGTATTTCCAGTTTTAAGCAGGAGGTAGTTTAGATTGCAGTGACCCATGATAAGACGAAGGTCTTGCCTAGTCATCCATAGCAGGTTGTTATTGATTTTCCTGTCAACTTTTCGACAGCTACTACCGCTGCCTAACGGCGCGAGCTTGCTATGGTTGGGCTTAAAAGCCCAAATGGCCCGCGAGGAGTTAAGGGAAGGAAACATAACTTCGCATTTCTGCAATCTGTTTTTTGTTCCACCAATTCTTATGCTGTCATACTTTGCAAGTCAGCATTTTGCCAGTACGTAGAAAGTTCTGAAAAAAAACAGTACTGCACATAAAATCCTTGAAAACTTTGGAACTATTTAAGCACCTTTAGGTGACACATGTAATACAATTAAGAATAAAAGAAAAATCTGTTTAAAACTGTATGTAATACCATTTTAAAATTAATAGATTACATTAATCTCAATTACTCTATAATAATCTCAATCAAATTATTGACAAACTAGAGGAAAATATCTCATGTGGTCCAATGTTACTCAGAATGACTGTAGTTCAGATGAATAAGCTATGTAATTTCTGTCTCTAATACCACAATTTATTTGGATAGGTTGAAGATCAACGCCATATTATTTACCTGTTTATAAGTACCTACATTTAAAAGTATCTGATAAAGAACCCGTTTTACTAAGACCTAAAGCTATTATTCTATTAACCATGTACATAATGGTTTAAAACTAAAAACAGTCCTTTTATTGTTTTTGTTTTGACTTTTCTAGAGACTATACAATCTGTAATACTGAACTATGAACGGGGAAATTCATAAGACATCTGTGGTCTTAGGGTACTGGAACGTGCAAACGAGGCTTTGACTGTTACATTTTATTTTAGTCTGTGATGTACACGTAATATTGGCTGTACATTATCGCCCGTGCAAAAGTGTCCGGCCCGTATTACACAGCCAATAATGCACACCCTGATATTACATGTACATATTTTGGTTTCGTAATCCTGGCTGCGTATTATCGCCTGTACAAAATCAGTACGGGGTGATAAAAGAAAGCGTAAATGTGTAATTGGCTGGAATAAACATGTAAGAGATAATCACGGCACGGCTCGCCTTTGTTTTCAGACTTGGTTATTGTCAGGCAAACCATCTTCTGGTCGGATTTATTTGAATATGTGTGAATCAAGGCGAATATTTAAATCTAAGCTGAAATGGTGTCAAAATAATGAACAACAAATAAAAATGGTCATTATTGCACAACATCACTCAAACAAGGACTTCTCAAAATTTTGGAAAGGGACTAATAAATTGAATCAAGGGCCTAGCCGTCCCGTGAGTGTTGGGGGCTACAACGACCCGAGCGAGGTGGCAACTGCTTTTCACAAACATTTTAAGGTGGACCCTTTGTCATGTGCCGCGTCACCGGTACCGCACGAGCTCGATGCTTTGGAGTCCTCAGAACGTACTGTAAGTTTTACAGGACCGGAAGTTGCCGCTATCATTAAGGGCATGGTAAGAGGAAAATCTCCAGGACATGATAGTCTTAGCATTGAGCACCTGCGATACGCAGGTGTGCATCTGCCTAGGGTGCTCTCTATGTTTTTCACGCTTTGCCTTAGCCACTCATATTTACCCGATGACCTAATGTACACGGTAGTGGTACCTATAGTCAAGAATAAAACCGGGGACTCCTCCGACATGTCAAACTACAGGCCGATCTCATTGGCCAACGTCATTGCAAAGGTGCTGGACAGTCTGCTTGATCGGCATCTTGGTAAGCACCTAGATTTGAATGATGCGCAGTTTGGCTTCAGGCCTGGGTTATCTACTGAAAGTGCTATCATGTGCCTCAAGCAGACTGTAAAGTACTACACTGACAGAAAAACCCCAGTTTACGCGTGTTTCTTAGATCTCTCAAAAGCGTTTGACCTCGTATTTTATGAGGTCCTTTGGGAGAAATTATGACAAAAACTACCTTACTAAGAGCACTATTTCAATATTGGTATAGTCATCAAGCAAACCGCGTAAGATGGGGTGGTGCGTTGTCGCAGGAGTACCAGCTGAACTGCGGGGTGAGGCGAGGTGGGTTGACGTCTCCCAAGTTGTTCAACTTGTACCTGGACGGACTTATTGATGGGCTCAGTAACACTGGCATTGGATGTCATATCGATGGCGTATGTGTTAACAACATAAGCTACGCGGATGATATGGTGCTGCTGAGCCCATCAATTAAGGCTTTGAAAAGACTCTTGTCTCTTTGTGAGTCTTATGCGGTGGCCCATAGTCTCAGGTACAATGTAAAAAAGAGTGAACTTATGATCTTCAAGGGGCGCAATAAAAGTTATACTCTGCCAGAAGTCACTCTCTGTGGCACTCCTATGAATGTAGTGTCAAAGTTTAAGTATCTGGGACACTGGGTCACCGATGATCTAAAAGACAACGTGGATATTGAGAGGGAGCGCAGGTCGTTGTCTGTCCGTTGCAATATGTTAGCCCGCAGGTTTGCACGTTGTACAGCACAGGTAAAGGTGTCGCTGTTTAAGGCTTACTGCCAATCATTTTACACGTGCAGCCTGTGGGTGGACTATACGCGGCGGGTGTACAGCGATCTGCGTGTCCAGTACAACAACGCGTTCAGGGTGCTGTTGGGGCTGCCGCGTTTCTGCAGCGCGTCGGGTATGTTTGCGGACGCTCAGGTTGATGGTTTTCATGCCATCATCCGAAAGCGGTGCGCATCATTACTCGGCCGCTGGCGCGGCAGCGCCAACATCATCCTGGCCGCATTGGCCGACCGCTGGGACAGTCCTATGTTCAGTCACTGGATGCAACTTCACAATAAAAGCCCGGCTCATTAATATATTTATTAAAAGTAAGTACTTACCTGCCTATTATTATATATTTTAGTGTTTTTTTTTTTATTTTTTTTTATTTTTTTTTAATTATTGATTGATTGATATTACACGGCCAATAATACGCGACCAAATAATGTACACCCTGATATTACGACGCCAATCCACGTAATATTGGTCGCGTATTATTGGCTGTACATTATTTGGTCGCGTAATACTGGCCGTGTAATCTATGGACTCCGAGCGAGGCACACACGTGTGTTTATGTTATGAAATAACAAACATTTTTATCCATATTTCTCAATAAAATGTCTCGCCTCATTATTAAAAATTTGCCAAATAGAGTAAGCGAAATGTTAAATCATTATGCGTCAGGTACATCAATAAGTAGGTATGTCTGGAAATTGAGATAAATAATTGCATCTTTCAGGTTACAGTAGAACAACTGAGAGAAACATTCGGTGAGAAAGGAGAAGTAACTGATGTTCAGTTAAAGTACACAAACGATGGTAAGTTTAGGAACTTCGGGTTTGTTGGCTATAGGACTGAGGAGCAGGCGAACGCTGCAATCGAGTATTTTGATGGCACTTGTATAAAGTCTATGACAATTCAAGTTTTACCCTGCGCCAACTTGGGCGACGAAAAAAAGCCTAGAGCTTGGAGTAAATATGCAGCTGACAGTTCGGCTTATAAGAAACTGCATAAAGACGACATTGAAGAAGCAACCAAACTTGCAAAAAAGGTGAAAAAGGTTGAGAAAAATAAAAACAAGATCAAGGATTTGCTGAAAAAGGTATGCAAGTTTCCTGTTCATTGCAATGTTTAAAAATTTATAAACGGCAGTGCATATTTAACATATCCCAAGTACATTTAATCTGGTAGTTTTTTCCATACTTGTAAAATATCAAATGTAAAACTTTCGACACTTTTGTGTTGAGGACCCAAAATATTTTTTGTAATGATTCAAAACCATTTTGAAATTGACTCATTCAATTGTCTGTCAAACAAAACCATACATACGCAAACTCAGCAACATATTGTGAAATAAAATGTATATTTATTGCAGCATAAAGATGACCCACTTTTTGCAGAGTTCATTGAAGCTCATGTCAATGACAAAACAAGTTGGATCAAGGAAGCCCTAAAAGACGCCTCTAAAAGTGATGATGAAGATGATATTGGAGTTGAAGCTGAACCAGTGAATACAGCTAATGATGCTATAGAAATCAATGATGTTGTTGATGAGAAACCTAAAGAGATGTCAGAAAAGAAGAGTGTCAAGAAGAAGGAAGAAAAAGTTGCAAATAAAAAGATCAGTGATTTAGAGGTACCTGTGTGAATGTTATTTTTATAGTATTTCTTAACTGCAAGTTATTTGTCAGTAACCCAAGACCATACTCCGCTACACAAACGAATTGGGATGTCTTTGCTAGCAGCTGGCAAAGGAAAATGCGAAACATACTCCAAGTGGAGTATATCTTCAGTGCTGGTCTTACCACCTCCATCTCAAGCAAAAGGGAATTCTTCTTATAGCTAATGCTGGGCATAAAATTATTGCATTGCCACCACTTAAACATTGAAATACAAAGTTCTGTGCTTGCCACACTGAGATAGATATAAATTTAACTTAACATGTAGTTATTATAGCCAGTAGTTTTGGTGGAGATGTCCTTAAAACTAGATCACAATAATGCTTGCATGCTCCTGCGTGTCAGTTTATCTATACTTATAATAACGCAATAAGTACGAAAAAGTCTGTACAAAGAAAAAAATCAAAATATGGTCTAGGTTACTTCAAATAAGCTACTGAACAAGAACATAACCTTTTTTGAATCGTGTCTTTCTGTTTCTCTGTAAGTTTATTTGTGCATCACGTAAAATCTACTGGACCGATTACAATGCGGTTTCCACTGTTGGATAGCTGAGGGTTTGACATAAAAACTGGGGTAGGTACTTGGAATCTCAATCCGATGAGTAGAAGCCGAGCAATTGATAAAAAACTTATTGGTGGCTGAAGGAATTTTGATCAAATGTTGGTATATTAGTATTTTAGATCTTGGAATAGCACAGTGTACTTTTAACCTAGAGAAAGAGTGAAGCCGTGGGCACAGCTAGTGTGATATAAGTATGGACTGACCCAAAAGGACTACAATTGGTTGTATGCTTGCAAGCCAATGTTTTTTTTGCCGGCGAAGTAGTAGCCGGCAAAAATGGTTTCACGGTAATAAAACTTTCATTTGTGTGTTGTGGCTATTAGATAAAATTGAAAGTATTATCTATGCTGGAATAATGTCCTCCGATTACAAAAAAAAACATAATTTTACTCGTGAATAAAATTCAGGGCAAGAAATAATCCAGATAATAAATGTTGATTTGTCGATGATGATCATTTCTTCATAATAGATTGCTAGCTGTTCTTGACTGAATTGTGTGCCTTCTATATTTCAGTACATGAAATTGCTTATGAAAAAAGTAGGAGGAACATCAGAAAAAGTAGTTGAAGAACCAACAGAGGAACCGGAAGAGAAAGTACCAAAAAAAATAAGAAATAGGCCACTATTGTATGTCAAAGTAAGTGTTTTTTTTTCTTCAAAATGCCTTCTTTCCATGATCTTCATAACCTGGAAGATCATGGAAAGAAGGCATTTTGGGACTGTTAATCATTATATGTATAGACCTTTGATGAAAGAAACAAATAAAGATCAAGAACTTAATCTATACTTATAATAAAACTGTAACGGGTCCAATTCTGTACATTGAAGATATTTTGAAATTTTCTTTTGGAGGATACTCTATATTCGATACTGAAGCCAAAACTGTATTTTTTTTCATTTTTGTCTGTCTGTCTGTCTGTATCTTGGCTAGGCATCACGCTGAAACTACTGAATGAATTTAAATGAAACTTGGTATGATTTGAGTTCATACTACGAGGTAGGTTATAGGATACTTTTAATCCTGAAAAATTAAAGGGTTCCCGCAGGATAGGTGTTGAAAGTTATTTGTTGCAACTTGGTATAGTTATAGTTTATATAATGGGTAAAAATTGAGGATACTTTTTATCCCGAAAAAATAAAGAGTTCCTGCGGGATAATGACCCAAATTTTGTAAATTGAAGATATTTTGTAAATTTTTTTGAAGGCCGTTCTATATTCAATACTAAAGCCAAAACTGTATCTTTGTAATTGTTATCTGTCTGTCTGTCTGTCTGTCTGTCTGTCCGTCTGTCTGCCTGTACCTTGGCAGTACATAATGCCAAAAATACTAACTGAATTCAAATGAAATTTGGTATGATATTTGAGCTTATACTTCAAGGTAGGACACTTGATACTTTTCATCCCGAAAAATTAAAGGGGTCCCGCAGGATAGGCGTTGAAAGTTATTTAAAAGAACACGTATCACGCTGAAACTACTGGACGAATTTTGTTGCAACTTGGGATAGTCATAGTTTATATAATGGGTAAAAATTGAGGATACTTTTAATCCCAAAAAATTATAGGGTTCCCGCAGGATAGGCGTTGAAAGTTATTTAAAAGAACACGCTGAAACTACTGGACGAATTTTGTTGCAACTTGGTATAGTTATAGTTTATATAATGGGTAAAAATTGAGGATACTTTTTATCCCGAAAAAATAAAGAGTTCCTGCGGGATAATGACCCAAATTTTGTAAATTGAAGATATTTTGTATTTTTTGAAGGCCGTTCTATATTCAATACTAAAGCCAAAACTGTATCTTTGTAATTGTTATCTGTCTGCCTGTCTGTCCGTCTGTCTGCCTGTACCTTGGCAGTACATCATGCCAAAAATACTAACTGAATTCAAATGAAATTTGGTATGATTTGAGCTTATACTTCAAGGTAGGAAGTAAAAATTGAGGATACTTTTAATCCCAAAAAATTATAGGGTTCCCGCAGGATAGGCATTGAAAATTATTTAAAAGTACACGTATCACTTTGAAACTACTGGACGGATTTTGTTGCAACTTGGCACAGTCATAGTTTATATAATGGGTAAAAATTGAGGTTACTTTTTATCCCGAAAAAATAAAGAGATAATGTCCCAAATTCTGTAAATTGAAGATATTGTGTTATTTTTTTTAGAAGCCGTTCTATATTCAATATTAAAGCCAAAACTGTATTTTGTAATTTTTGTCTATCTGTCCGTCCGTCTGACTGTCTGTACCTTGGCAGCGCAACACTCACTGAATTCAAATTAAATTTGGTATTATTTGGGTTCATACTTCGAGGTAGGACATTGGACACTTTTCAGCCCGAAAAATTAAAGAGTTCCTGCAGGATAGGGGTAGAAACTTATTTAAAAGAACACGTACCGCGCTGAAACTAATAGACGGGTTTTGATGTAACTTAGCACCGTCTTAATTTATATGATGGGTTAAAATTGAGGACACGGTTTATCCCGAAAAATTAAAGGGCTTCTGCGGGATATGGGTCAAAAGTTATGGTAATATTTAAGCAATAAATAATATTTTTTGGATGGTTCTCTATATTCGATACTGATGCCAAAACTGTTTTACTTTTTATTTTTGTTTGTCTGTTTGTCCGTATCTTGACCGCGCATCGCACAGGAACTACTAAATGAATTCAAATGAAACTTGGTATGATTTCAGTTCATACTACGAAGTAGGACATTGGAAACTTTTCATCCCGAAAAATTAAAGGGTTTCCGCATTATAGGGGTTGAAAGTTATTAAAAAGAACACGTATCACGCTGAAACTACTAGACGGATTTTTTGATGCAAATTGACACAGTCTTCTATACTATAATAAAACTAACTGGGCTAAATCTGTACATTAAATATTTTTTTTAAATTTTGATTGAGATAAACTTCAAAATGGATATGGAGTGCAAAAATGTATTTTTTTTATTTTTTGTCTGTCTGTCTGTCTCTTTGAACACGCATCACGCTGAAACTACCACACGGATTTTGATGCAACTTGGCAGAATCATAGCTGATGTACTGGATTAACATTTAGGATACTTTTTATCCCGGAAAAATCAACGGTTCCCGCAGGATAGGGGTAGAAAGTTATTTAAAATAACACGTATCAATCTAAAACTACTGGACAGATTTTGATGTAACTTGGCACAGTCAAAGTTTATATAATGTGTTAAAATGTTGAATACTTTTTATCCCGAAAAATTAAAAGGTTCCTGCAGCCTATGGGTCCAAAGTTGTGTTAAATTTAAAGTGATCATACATCCGTTTACGACAGATGCATGGGTGCATAATCCAGACGTACGTGGATCGAAATCACGCGCTGTAGAAATGTTTTGCTCCATAATTAAAAGATTTTTACATTATTTATGCGTTATTTTTTACATTTTCCTTGATATCTATCTATACTATAATAAAACTGTAACTGGGCTAAATCTGTATATTAAATATTTTTTGAAAATTTTAATTGATTAACTTCAAAATCGATTGTTTCTTCCATTGAGATATTATTATGTACTACCTACGTACCTACATAATTATATAGTTATATCGGAGGTTTCTTCATAATGTCTTACTGGCAAAATGGTTAGTTGTTGGTATTGAAATGTGTACATACAGAGGTAGGTACATGTATTGCTCTTCACAGAGAAAGTATAAAAAACTTTTATTTTTTCAAATCAATCCTCATATCGTGTTGAAAAAGCTCAAAAAGTAGGTAGGTAGGGTAGGTAATTATTAAGAGCCAGTTAAAGTGCCAGTAAGTACGTCGTTCTGTGAAACATCATAAAAAATAATTTGTACTAAGAACACAATGTTTCGTTGCATTAAAATTTGTTCGTATGGACCTCATAATAATGACCTACCCTTGATGCCCCATCCAATTTACCTCACCACCTTAATTACTCTCTAATCTGTGCCACCTTATCTTCGGAGATAATTTTCTCTACTCAATAACAAGACGTTCATGATAACAAGTTACTTCGTTTAAACTAGATGGCGTTGTCTACCCTTAAAACACGCAAGCGGTTTGATACGAAGTGGTTTGAACGTTGAATGAACTCGAACAACACGTTTTCTTCTTTTTTTAACATATGGTCCCTAAAGGCTCTTAAAACGTATTTAGATGTTTTTTGTGTTTTTTGATAGAGTAAGTCGACTTCAGTTGTAAAACGCGCAGCGAAATTAAGCGAATTATTTATAGTAAAATAGTAATTTATTAATTAAAAAAATTAATTTAACTCATTCATGTCATGAATCTTTAATTATAAAAACCAGGGTTCAAAATACTTTCAAGTGCTTTGTAAATCGAAGCCTTGAAAGTAGAAAATACTTGCATAGGAAATTGATCTTCGTGTCCATATAAATAAGGAGCACAATCGTGTTTGCGAAAAAAGTACTTGGAAGCGTGAAATTGAAAGTAAAAAATACTTGCATAGGAAATTGACCCGTGCGCTTATGTAAATAAAGAGCACAATTGCGTTTGCTTGAAAAAACTTCGATGCCTTGCAAGTTTTTTGAGCGATGTATCGGCCACCTAGCTTCTTGTGACCCGGCTGGCCGAGTGCGGCCGAACTCAGCCGAGGCCATGGCGAACCCGCCACCGAGTATGTAGGTGCGGACGGGGCGAAAGAGCGTAAAATACTTTGAAAGTCTTGCAAGTATTGCGGGTCCGCACCAGGGCGGCGTACTTACAAGCCAAAACCTGGTTTAAAAACCTGGTTGCGTAAATACCCACCTTCCCTAATTGGAATTGGCGTGAGTGGTCATACAGAATCCAGGCCCTGCTCTCAAGCCCTTGCGACTGATTTAAAAACTGGGGTACTTGGTATCTTAGGCCTTGCACGCACTGCCTTGCAGTGGAACGCGGTGCGTTTATTCTAGCGTTTATTTCACATTGTATTATATGCGTTCATTTCATATTTTATTATATGCGTTCATTTCATTGCAATACGTGCACTTCTATGAAGTGTCATAGAAGTGCAAGTGTGTTATAACGCATATTTTGTGAAGTACGGGGTGCCGTACTTAACAGAATATGCTAAGCAGTGCAGTGAAGGCAAGGCAGTGCCTTATTCCGATGATTAGATGCCAAGCAATCGATTAAAAACTATTTGACGGCTGAATGAATTTTGAAGAAATGTAGTATAATATTGTACTTTGTAGGTTTGGTCCTGGTCCTCCTGGTCCTCTGGACCAAACCTACAACTGGTCTGGTGGTGGTTTGGCTTTTGGTCCTGGAATAAAACGTGTGGGCTACTTTTAAATGAAATGACCACGCGGGCAAAGCCGCGGGCACAGCTAGTACTTATAATAAAGCAATAGGTACGAAAAGGCTGTAAAAAAAGAAGATAAATAAAAAAATGCTCTTGGGTGCTTAAAAAGGGTATTTACACTTTTTAAGCACCCCACCAAGTTTGTTTTCATTGTTAGATAGCTTAGGGTTTGATTTAAAAAATGGTGTAATTGGTATCTCAATCTGGTGAGTTAGAAGCCGAGCGAATAAAAGTATTTTTCACGGCTAAAGAAATTTTGATCAAATGTTGGTATATTGGAATAGCACATTATGGTACTTTGAACCTAAAAAAAAGACCGCGCGTGCGAAGCAGCGGGTACAGCTAGTACTTAATATTATTCAAAATGCGATCATGTGACTATTTGTGGTGTGGGTGTGGAGTGGTCGCGTGATATGTAGTTGATTAGTTATGTGTGCTACCCCGGCCCAAAACTATGGATAGCAGCTTTTTACATTTTATGGTGATTAAGTTTAGTTACCTATTTGCCAAATAAAGACGTCCCGCCCCGTCTCCACTATAAGTGGGCCATGCGCGGAGTTTTGGTGGAACACGAATCGGGCGAACTTAGTGAATCTTTATTTGTTTCTTTCATCGAAGATATAGACAGATTAAATTAGACAAAGACGAGTCCTTGTGCACACATGATCTTAGGGGGAGTTAGTTTCATCCAGGACAGTGAGCAAACAATGAAATGTCAAAGACGCTAATGACTGCAAGGAAGTTAAAATGAAGAAAGCCTCACAATTTAATAACCTAGAGTGCAACTAAATCAGGATGCGTCAATGGCTGCATAAAGCTCATTATTGAATTTCAATAGAGACAAATTGCTTAGCAATGGGATCATAGAAAAATAAAACTAAAATAAAAATAGCTAGTACATCCAACCAAAGAGTGACACCTGTGAAAAGTAGCTTTCAGAAACTGGATGCAGAGAGCTAAAGATCCAGCTCATTAGGGACTTTAAGAGAGGCCTACGTCCAAAAGTGGACACTGGACAAGTATAGGCTGTTGATTTATTTATTTATTTATTCGAACACCAACACGGTGCACACCAACACATTCATAATATTATACAATTTTTAGTAAAAATAAAATCAAATGTCACAGTAATTATAGGTGAGGACAACATGCAAGTACACAACAAAATAAATTGAAATTGAAATTGAGCGAATAACAACAAGTTAACTAACTGATGACATGAGAAACCATAATTTTGGAGTACTTTTAATTCTTTTTAAATTCCATGCTCTTTAATTTCATTTCAGATAACAGGTCTACCGTTCAAATGCAAAAAGAAAGATATAAAGGAGTTCTTCCGACCATTAGTGCCATACTCCATCAGACTACCTCTTGGCAAGGGCAAGAAACTTGCTGGATTCTGCTATGTTGGGTTCAGAACTGAAAAGGAGTTCAAGAAGGCATTGAGCAAAGACAAACTCTTCATAGGTTTGTAAACATTCGTTTTATTGACCTCTAGCTTTGCACTGCAGCTGCAGTGATTTTTCTAAGATCTGAGATTTCTGATACCTTATGTTATTCTAGGACTAAAAGTACCTATAAAGTACAATATCCATACCAATATATAAAAGTGAAACATCTGTGTGTTTGGGGAGTTTTAACGCGATAACGACTGGACCGATTTTGATGAAATTTGGAATGGAGGTAGCTGATACCCTGGAATAAAACATATGATACTTTTTATCCCGGAAAATTGAAAGTTTCCACAGGAATCCTGGAAAATGTTGATTTTGTAATTTTCGCTGTAAGTAACGGTTGCCATGGAAACGAAATAATAACAAGTCTGTCAAAAACATCAAGAGCGTTATTGCTCCACTTTTGCATTGGTTTTTAATATCCTAGGAGAACATAGGATGCTTTTTTTCGCGATAAACTGTAGTCCGCGCGGACGAAGTCGTGGGCGGGAAAGCTAGTACCAAATATAATCAAAGTTTGTTGAGCAAATCCATACCAATATATAAAAGTGAAACATTGTCTGTTTGTTTGTTTGGGGAGCTTTCACGCGATAACGGCTGGACGGGATTTGATGAAAATTAGAATGGAGATAGCTTATACCCTGGAATGAAACATAGGATACTCTTTATCCCGGAAAACTGGAAAATGTGATTACTCACTGTAAGGAACGATTGCCATCACAGAATGGTCTGTAGTTGCCATGGAAACGAAATAACAAGTCTGTCAAAAAACATCAAGAGCGCTGGTGCTATAGGTACCTACTTTTGCATTGGTTTTTAATATCCTAGAAGAAAATAATGTGCTTTTTTTCGCAATAAACAGTAGTCCGCGCGCACGAAGTCGCGGACGGGAAAGCTAGTAGTATATATTTTTTCAACTGCTTAGCTTCTCATCACATCGAAATGCAAATTACACCAGATTTTAAGTCAAATCCTAAACAAACTTTGAAAACCGCATTTCAATTATGTGATGCAAGAACAAACATCCACATGACAAACAGACAAACAGACAAACAAATGAGTTTACTTAGAACACATCTTCCTATCCTTACTGGTTATAGTAGCTGCCATAGGTATCTCAGTAATAAAACTGACCTGTATACAAGAATCACTCTCACTTAGTGATGCAACGAATAGTACTTTTACGAATACGAATACGAATACGAATACGGATATCAAACCTACTATTCGGCGAATACGAATACGAATATCTCGCCATGGTAATAAAAGACTAATTTATTTGATAAATTTCTATTCTTCTAATAATTAAAATTTATAACAGGCAAATTTTTATTTAAAAAACATAAAATTTGTAGATTTTCTGGTTTAAGGCGATTTCTTTTTTCAGTCTGAATGTTCCCAGCCGTTGAAAAAAGTCTTTCTGAGGCGACTGTACATGGCTTCAGTGAAAAATATTTTTGGGCAAGTTTTTTCAGACTTGGAAAATGGACATCTTCTCGCCAAAAGGCCAGTGGATCAGCAGTCGGCGATAAATTTGGGAGCTTTAGATAAGCATCTATTTCGTTTTTAGTTTGCGAATCCCCTGTAAAAAGACATTTTGAAATTAAATTTAACTTTTAGTATACTATGTAGATGACAAAGAGTACCTATTAATAACTTTTCTAACTTTTTTCATACTCACCAGAAAATATTGAAATTGGCTCTTCCATTTCAGCCTCTTCAATTATTTCTTGGCATACTTGCCAAATTCCTCTACTTGTCGACGGTTGAGGTTCTTCTGGAGGTCTTGTCGGTCTTACGGCCTCTCTGCCATCAAAAGCAGTGTTAAGAACTGATCGAGCGGTTTCAGCGACCACTGTTGAGCTGAAAATCCTTGTCTTGAACCGTGGGTCAAGGATCTTTGCTAATAGATAAGTTTCATCACTTTCCATAAAGGCAAATCTATTCGAAAGTCCACTGAATAGGGAGTTTGCCAGATCATTTACATCAGGATGAGAAGAAGGATCATTTGAAATTTTATTGAGGCAAGATTTTAGACATCGTATTATTGGGATTGCTTGAGATAACGTCGTTGATTCTTTGCTTAGCTCTTTAGTAGCTTCTTCAAAATTGGCCAGAATATCAATGATTTGGCTCATAAGAGCCCATTGCCTTGCTGTGATTTCATGACGACAATTTGGTAGAGATGGTAAAACATCTTGAATCGCTATGCGTTGTTCATGTAATCTCTTCAACATCTGATATGTTGAGTCCCATCTAGTTTCAACATCTTGAAACAAAACATGTTTCGGTATATTGTTAGCTTGTTGAGAATCTTTCAGTTGTTTGAGTGCGGAGGTTGAGTGATTAAAATGAGTAATAACTCCCCTGCATGTGGTTAACATTTCGGTCAAGCGTTCTTGACCTAATAAACTTTTTTTCAGCGCTAATTGGATGCTGTGTACCAAACAAGAAATATGTTTAATACTAAGATCAAGCTCATCATTTGCTTTAAACATATTCCGTGCGTTGTCCGTTACAACTGCTGCAACTTTACCCAATAGCTGCCATTCCAGAAACATCATATGCATATTGTGGGCAATATTTTCTCCTGAATGTGAGTCACCTTCAAAGGGAAACACTTCCAGACAATAAGATTTGAGCTGGAAATCTTCATTGACACCATGTCCAGTAAGACTTATAAAATCATTGACTTGTGAGGAAGCGTCACTGGTCCACATGTCTGTTGTGACAGAGAGATATGGGGTCTTTGTTAACTGCTCCTTTAATTTTATTTTAACACGTTCATTAATATCCGGCAGTTTTTTTTCTGTAAGGTGGGTTCTAGATATAATAATATTTAATTATATATCTGTAAAAAAAAATAGCAGTCAGGAATTAAAAAGGGTTTTGTGAAAGTTGAAAGAAAATCCCACTGATATGTATGAATGAACAAATGTATAGCATTTTAATAAAAGCAAACAAACCTTGGAGCTAGTTCACTGAGCAAACGACGGTATCCCTGTTTATTTACCAAATTCAGGGGCTCCATGTCTAGACAAACTTGTTCAGCAATCAAATATGTGATTTTGACAGCCCGAGGATCACCCGTTTCATACGTAGTTCGCTTTTCCCATATTTCCTTTAAGGACGCTTGTTTCTTCGCTGGAGTTACTTCAACTTCAGTGCTTGTTTCGTCTACAGTACTTATACTGGCAGCAAGCTCATTTTCGTGAAATCTCTTCACATGAGTCCACAGTGCGGTCGTAGTAAATTCTTTAATATATGCATTTTTCCCTCCCCGAGACAATTCACAAGCACAATATCTGCATCTAGCTTTGCTTTCATTGTCTAAAATAAAAACAACACAATTTAAAATCCTATCCCACTATAATATTACATGTGAAAGTAAAACCGATGTCTGCGCGGACGAAGTCGCGGGCAAAGTCTAGTACTACATTGACGCAGCCATTAACTACCAACGTTCGTCTAAGTTACTTACTTACTATCCTACCTTTTGTTGATACCAAAGAAATACAGACCATATAACTACTTACTCGGTAATTTATCGAAGTGTTTCCATATGTCACTTTGATCTCGTTTACGAGAAGACATTTTCAATTCAACTTTAACTTCTTTTACTTCGCAGCAACCTCAGAAAATAAATAAAACAATACTCTCTTGCTTGACTTCTGCTTTCGACTAACAAATGAAGTGAAAGAAATGAATCAATCAATCAATGGTTCGTAATTGTAATGATAGGGAAACTCCCGGAGCTGCGGTACTGTACAAACTATGGCCGGGGAGTCCCCCGTTGCGTCGTCGTTGCGGTTAAGGCCCTCTGCACACGTGCGTATTTTTACACGCGCGTTTTTCAAGTCTGCCAGTAATTAGAGTTGCGTTTGTACGTAAAATATTAGTTTTTAAATATTCGTATTAGTATTCGCCGAATACGAATATTCGGTAAATGTCTACTATTCGGCGATTACGAATATTCGTATTCATATTCGTTGCATCACTACTCTCACTCCATTATTTATTTCCATCCAAAGGTTGACTGGTAGAGATCGCTTTTAGCGATAAGTCCGCCCGTTGTACTTTAGTTATAAGATTGTTTCTATTTGCTGTAAATTTTTTGAAAACTGGTGTACATAAAGTATTATCTATCTATCTATCTATTGTCAGCTGTATCATCCAATTATATGCTCCCGCTAGGCAAAAATCTGTTAAAATTTGCATTCTTGGACCACTACCACTACCAAGCGGTGTCGTAGTTAAGGCGAGTTATTGGAACGCGACGCAAGATTTTAGGAGGTGAGGTGTGGGGTGCCTCTAGCGCGTCTCTCTCCGCGCGCTTTTCGTTTCTCGTGAGTTTAGCATTACGCCACAGTATAAAATATTTCAGTAGAAATCTATGACCAACTTTTATTACTTATGTAATGTATAAAGTGTTTCTTGTCAGGTTATAAATATAAAAAATAAGAATGTAGCGTAAGTATTTATTTATTACTTTATTATCTTAGATAAGTATTTACATAATTATGTAAGTATTTTGGTATTCTATACAAACTTAAAACTAAAATCTATATACATTATCATCATCAACCTGTGTTCGTCCACTGCTGGACTTAGGCTTCGTTTTGAGGCATTTAAATCAAATTTGACTAGTATTAAATACATTTATCAATATTCTTTAAAATCTAAATATCTGGGTTGCATTCTTGCATCATATTCTTCATGCTGTATGGTGTTAGTTCTTCATGCTGTATGGCTTCTATGGGTGTAGTTTTCGGCAAAATGATGGAAACATTTTCATTTATGTTTTCTAATGTTAAATCTCTTAGGGTCATGCCACAAATTTGTCGTGAATCAATCATTTCTGGTAATAAGCATTTCAAGTAAAAGTTCACAATTTTCTTCTCCATTATTGCTTTCCAGAACTCATCATTTTTATAGATATGCTCAATCACGACTGGTTCATTTTCTCCTTGTCCAAATCCAAATTCCAAATATACACTTCTTCCCGTTACATGGAGCTGACCCTGCAATTGATAATACCAATTACTTGTTTTGTTAACTGAACTTTTATTATTTATTTTGGCAAACTTGTGTAGTTGTATTTTGTTTTCTTATAGCTGTCTCTATTTCTTTTCTATAACCTGTTATTGGGCATTTAATTTCCACAATTCTGTCATCTTCAACCAAACCATCAGGTGCTGCAGCTATAAATGGGTAATGTTTGTCAATGAAAAGTCCACAGGATTCAATATTGATGGCTTCTTGCAGTTCCATTTGTTGCAAAGCTTCTTTTTCGTGCCCAACACCATGAGACACTGACGCGATATGAGCAAATATATAAAAAGTATGTTTGTTACTAATGGTGCAGTGGTTCTAGAAATATGTCTTTTACAAATAGGTCCAATGTTTGAAGCCATCATTTTTTTTTCGTATTTTTATCCAGTCACTGCTATCTTGTTGTAATATGGTAATAGAAAAGATTCTATTTCCGTTCTATCAGCAGTTAGATTTTTCAAGTTATTAATAACTAAAGGAAGAGCTCCTTCGCTTTCTCCAACTGCTCTGAAGTAGTATCCGGGGCCAAACTTGTAGGCCCATAATCATGTTGAATAATCTACGAATAAATAATAAAGAAAAATGGTTTTTTCATTGATCTTTCGTATTTTCTTTGTGAGATGCTCTTGATTTCGTTTCCTTTTTAATGATTTTCTATTTGCCACTTATTTGACTTTACCCTCAACACTTTTTCGAGTATTGCTTTATGCACACTGGATATTTCTGTTTCGTTAATAAATAAATAACGGCTGCAGCACATCCACCTTGATATCCTCTTCTGGAAGAAAAGTTAATTCTTTTGCCTCCTTCGAATTTAGCAATGACACTATTGAAACGTTCAACAGCATTCGTGTCAACATCTTCAAAAAGACTACGAGATTTATTTCCTGCAGTAGCAATAATGGATTTGGCTCTGAACAAGAACGTCGAATTTTGCACCAGTTTCATTGTCCTTCCAATTCATATTTTTTTCTTTTGTACAGTTTTAGTCAGTGCAAATATGATGATCATCATAAGCATGCGCTATTGAATCAGCAATGTTGTAGCAATGTAGTAGACACCTTTTTGGATGTGCTAAAACTTTTGTGGTATTTAATTGATTTCACGATCACCTTTCGCATGCTCATAACTTTTTCATTAGTGAGAGTCTTTCTGTGAGCCAGGGTATATTTGGTGTCTTTCGCTATAGCTCGAAGCTTGTTACAGAAGCTCCGCAGTATATGATTTCTGCATTCAGTTTTTCAACGGTGTGGTTGTCTTATGGTTTTGCTTCCAGAATGTTGGCGTAAGTTGATGAACCCCCATCATCAACCATTCTTGCATATAGAATGCCATACTTTTTTCAAGGCTTAAAACCTTCACAGATAATGTCTGCCTCCATAGCGCTTGTAATTTTTGTAACACGTATGTTAATTCGGGTCGTGCCCTTTCTTTTCGGCCCGGGCACATATAACACAATATTTATTCACAGATAATGTCTGCCTCCATAGCGCTAGAAGAACCCTTGTAATTTTTGTAACACGTATGTTAATTCGGGTCGTGCCCTTTCTTTTCGGCCCGGGCACATATAACACAATACTTATTCTTTACGGCCATGTAGAGAACTTCTCCAAATCGTTTTTCATATAATTGCTGCTGTCCCTGAATTAGCTCGAAAATAATTCCCATAGGATTTTGAACACCAAGCTCCATCAACATATACATCGACGAGTGTATATCCGTTTTTTATGCGACCCCTTCAGCAATTGCTGCTTGTTTTTCGCGATTTGCGGCAGCTTCCATTGATTCAGCAGCAGTTTTCTCCCAGTTTTCATAAACAATGTTTTGTAGATCTATATAAGAACTTGAAGCAAATTAATTCGTCAAACTGGGAATATCCAATTCCGGTTGCCGGAAAATACCCTGTTTTGCTGTCAAATAAACCGCAATGGTGAGATTTGTCTTGCAATTGGAGCATTAGATAATTTATTTCCACAATTCGCCGCCCTTTGACGGGCTGGTAGTCTTCTTTTTCGGATTCCACAAGCAGAGAAGTGTTATGATATTCCTCCAATTTGCTGAAAAAAATAACATAAAATTATATAGTTTTGTATTGTAAAAAAATGTCGCGTAAAATAGTTAGGTAAGTAGAATATTATTAGAATTTTGTGTATTATGATGACGTTATATACCTACTCACTCATTCATATTATTTTGAGGTAGCTCATCATCATATTCTGTAAGTGGTTCTTTATCTGTAGTGTCACATACACACGCAGTCACGCTGAAACAGTAAACGTTGGTAACATATTATAATTTTCATGTTTAGTAAATACTAGCTTTGCCGCCCGCGAATTCGTCCGCGTGGACTACTGTTTATCGTGAAAAAAAGCATCCTATTTTTTTCTAGGATAATAAAAACCAATGCAATAGTAGGTACAGCGCCAATGCTCTTGGAGTTTTTTGACATACTTGTTATTTCGTTTCCTTGGCAACTGTTCCTTATAGCGAGTATTCAACATTTTCAAGTTTTCCCGTGAAAACTTACAATTTTCCGGGATAAAAAGTATTCTATGTTTTATTCTAGGGTAAGCTATCTCCATTCCAAATTTTATCAAAATCATCCATCCAGCCGTTATCGCGTGAAAGCTCCCCAAACAAACAAACAAACATACAAACAACCAAATCTTTCCTGTTTATAATATTAGTGTAGATAGTAAAACATATTATCCACTTACTCTTCTATTGCTGGAGTGTTAAAATTCACAGGTTTCAATTCTACTAATAGAGTGGTCACGTTCGTGACTGTTTTTTTTACCTAAAATAAAATAGTTAATTAAATACAGGGTTATTTTTTATCGCTTTATACCCGAAAGTTTTGAGCCTGCGTTCTATCCATATAACAGAACTTCTTCTCCCAAGGAACCTGGGTTTAAATTTGATAAATATTTTTTCGACTTACAATCGATCGTCTGATAGTGCATTTTAAAAGTCTAAAAATGTTTCGAGTTTATGCTCGTTTTGTTAGTTGTGATGATTTATCCAAGAGAATCGGAAAAATTGGCACATATAGCTCTATCAGCCTAGAATTTCCAGTGGAAGTCTTCAAAGTCTATCATTAGGTCAGTCCAATCAGTCCTCGTGTAAGATCTTTTCACAACATACAGAACGAGCCCAAACTCGGCCATGTAGCTCAACCTATCTAGAAGTTCCCGTGGAAGTCTTCTGAGTCTACTATCAGGTTAGTCCAGTTGACCCAAAACTAAAATTTCATTACAACTTACAAAAAAGCTCAAACTCGGCACATATAGCTCTACTCGTCTAGGAGTTCCAGTGGAAGTCTTCGAAGTCTACTGTCAGGTTAGGCCAGTTGACCCATAAGTAAGATCTCATCACAACTTACAAAAAAGCTCAAACTCGGCACATCCCAAGAAACAGGCGATGCCTAGTTTGGGGCCCATCGCTAATATTTATAGTATTTTAAACATGTCTCAATGTAATTTTCTTAGTTTAATATGTAACTTTCTGCGAATAAATAAATATTATTATTATTTATTATATTATTATTACCTAGCCCTATCATTCCAGGAGTTAGAGTGGAATTTTTCATAGTCTACCATCAGGTTATTCCTGTTACCACAGTCCTTAATTTATCTCATACAAATAATATAAATACCTAAATAGTAGTTGAAAGTATTTATCTGAATAAACTCTTATTTTATCAATAATCCTAATTTACCTGTTTTGTCGCCCAACCGCTTGAACGAGTCGGAGAGTACTTACAAATTGACTATACTTATTCAGTTACTATGCAGTTTTTTAAATAAAACCAGCCTCAACTTTTTTGGTCATACTGATATATTTAGTCTGTGTCATCAGGTAATTACAAAATCAAATTAAATTAAATTTTACTATAAAAAGAGAGTAATTAACATACATTTCCTTATAGTTCTCTTTTCCTGTCCTTCTTTTAGATATTTACACTGATTTCTTCCTAATTTTGTTTTTTTGTTATTTATTTTCAATTATTTCGGGCGGAGAAAATTTGACACAGAACCACCGTTGGCAAGCGCCCGATTGAGACTGACGGGGTAGCGGGCGGCGCGGCGTGTTCTGAAACCGCTGGGTAATGTTCAAGTTCTGGGATAAATTTGAATTTAATAAATGTAGGACTTCAGTTGAAAACCAAAATTTAGCAGGTTATCTGTAGTACTTAAAGATAAATATTTCCATATAAAAATCTGAAACGAATGATCAAATGATTTATTAATTTTATGAATAAATCATTCGTTTCAGACTTTTATTTTAGCCTGTTTTCAAGATTTTATTTGATCGAGTAAAGTACATCCCATCGTGTAACAAATTAGCACATTCTTAAGACAATATCCTTAGGTGTATCATATATTTTTTCTAGCAAACCAGTTTTTCTCCGCTTTGCTTCCGGTGACTCGCCTTAATAAAGTGATTTCAGAGATGCGGGCTCGGATCCGACTTCATTTATTTATTTATTTTATTATGGACTAGGCAACCGTTTCTGTCATGATAATATTTTCTTTTAAACTTATAATTTTTAATATTTACACTGTTGTAGGTAATCATCGAATAAACATCCACAAATATGAAGACAAAGCAAAACAGGCTGAAGAGGAAGAAGAATCTAATCAGAAAAAGAGACAAGAGGTATAATGGACAATGCTAACTAATATATAAATTTGAAAGTCTGTCATCTGTCTGCGTTTGTTACCACACAGCTCCGCAACGGCTGAATGGATTTTGATGAAACTTGGTATAAAGATACTTTAGGTCCTGAAATAATACCTAAGAAACTTATACCGAAAATGTCCAAGCTGGAAAAGCCGCGCGGCGCGACTAGTACTCCGATAAAAAACTTTGCGTAATCATCTCATTGTTCAAGTTCAAAAACAGAAACACTTTTTTAATCAACTTCTAAAAGGTGCAGGTGTTCACTTGTTTTTTTTGTATGTTCCTCATATCTCCGGGATTTCGAACTGTTTTCGTTTTTGTTTAATTCCTTTTCCACCAATTTGGTCCTATATAAATTTCATCAAAATAGGTTCAGTAGTTACTTTTTTAAATGCATTCCTTTTGGATTTATTTTTCATTCCATGAATGCTAATTATCTGTATCTATATACACGTATAATAAAGCAGTAACTACCAAAAAATCTGTACAATGAAGATAATAAAAATATGGTCTAGGGAACTTAAAATAGGTTACTGAAGAAGAATAAAACATATTTTTAAATTGTGTTTGTCTATAGTTGATAGATTCAGGCGTTACTTTGCGGAAATCCATATTTAAAATGAACAAAATAAAAATATGTAGCTTACTTCCGCCAAAACTGTAACTCAGACAAATGATAAATGGTAAAATTAAATTATAACAAAAAAGAAAGAAAAATATAAAGAAAGTAAAACCCCACGCTAAACAAACCCTACCCTACCCTACTATTGAACTATTGTAAAATATAAATGAAATGAAAGAAGATAAGGCCTGGAGGCCAGAAAAACACTTATATACACAATAAAAAACCCTGTCTGTCTGTGGCATCGTAGCCCAAACGAATGGACCGATTTTGATGTGTTCTTCTGTTTGAATGCTGGTGTGATCGAGATGTTATAATGGGGGTGTTATATTTTTTTATTTGTGCTTGTAGTATAGAAGATAAATATGTTTTTTTTTTCAAAAGATGTTTTTTGTGCACTGAACACAAAATACAAATAATAAAATAAAACATTTAGGGCACTAAATAAGTCAGTGTGATGCGAGTGCTCCAAAAGGGGCTTGTACCTTCAGTGCTAGTCATTGGACGCTGATTGTCAGACAAACAAACCTCGCGTGGTCCCTTGGCGGACTTTCTTTGGCATTGCCGTATTTTCGTTTGTGCAGATTCAATGCGCCCCCATCGAGCTTCCATGGAACTAAAATTGAAATTGTTAAATCTCCTGACGTTAGTCACAGAATAAATAAGAGTACAAATACATTAGTTCCGTGGACGCTCACTACTGCCATACTACTGCTATCAGCGCTAAAATGGCAATAATCAAATGCTCTCATTGCGACGTTCGAAAAAGCCTGTCTAGAGTACATACGCGAGTAATAATGCAGTTGTCTATGGATAGGGGCAATTTTTTTACGCCAGTAAGCGTATATATTTTTGCAGTTTCTGTAAACAAACAACTTTGTGTGTACTTTCCTAGTAAGTTTATGTGTTTGTATGCTTCATTAGAAAACAGAAGGAGAAGAAAGCATTGGCGAAAGTGGCAGAATATTCGTAAGGAATTTGCCCTACGTCATCTCAGAAGACGAATTGACGGCATTGTTTGAAAAGTATGGTAAGTAAAGGTTCCATCTTTGAGACTTTAAGCTTATGATCCAGTAAAATAAGCCAAAACAAGGGTCAACCTCGGAATGAGAGATAATAAGCTGGAAATTTGTATATTGCCTTTAAATTATTACCTAATTAACCTAATACCTTTTAACCTAAACCTAATACCTTTAATTGACATTCTAAAAGTTGTCTCAATAGTCTCATAAAATAAAATATCGTGTCTGCGTCTTAAGTTATTCAAGGTCAAAGATAGCAAAAATACTTTTTTTGCAAATATTTCTGTTTCTATGGCTCACATTATGTTGACCTCATTCCGAGGTGAAACCCCTAAGTTGACTGGACTATTACTACATGGTGCACGATAGTTTTTACCACACACGTATCAAATACCAACAGATATTCCGTACGCGTTAATAAACGAGAATGATTATTAGTACCTACTTATACATAATGAAATATAAAAAAATACATCCGTTTAAACTAAGACTGTTCATTTTATATACTACTATACCCAGCCAGCAAAAAGTAATCATATATCAGTGATACGTGCAGTTGTATATCCATAATAGATACGTGTCTATCACTGGAAAGTGGCCCCAGTTTTACAGCTATTTGATGATATATTGTTTATATATTAGCACATCCTATCACTTTATTGTTACATATCCGTGATATTTCAGTGTACTTTGAATCTGTTTGGTGTTATATCAATGATATCCTGATCACATATCGATACCTTTAGGCTCAAAGGGCGTAATCACCAAAACACGACTTTTCAGTAGAGCAATAAAACGAAAAACAAAAAAGTTTTATAACATAACTTTTTTGTGCTTGTAACTATAAAAAAAAACTATGACAAAAGATGTTTGAATTTCGAGATAAAGAACATTGTCGAATAATATTTCAAGTAGATCTAATGAATACAGAAATAGAGTTCCTATACGTCCTAAAAAATAAATGAAATATGTCGGTTACACCCCAATAAAAAGCTCCTGTACTAACTGCTAAGGGTGTAATGGCCATTTTGTACAATATCAACTGATTTATAATGTAAGTGACAATCATCTTTGTATATTACTATCTTTTATTCGGTGTAAGCGACAAATTGTAAAGGAGTTTTCTGTGAAATAAGCAATGTAACCGATGGTTGTCGTATTTAATTACAATGGTTTCTTATTATTTACTAAGGCAGATGCTTTGAATTTTGACGAGCAGCTCATTTGCCTAATTTGGATAACAAGTGTAGTGCAGTTATTTAAAATGTTTTCAAGTATCTACACCAAGTTTAGTTTTTAATATTATAGTAAAATGGTCATCGAAGTTTAACCATAAACCCGATAAACCCCCATTAACGCCAAAATATTATATAATATTGTTTTTATTTAGATCTAGGAAAAGAAATAAACTAATTTGTATCATTACTAATTCAACGTTGCCGCTAATACCTGCAAGAAGATACTTGGGAAGGCTCATTTTGATCACGTAGGTCAAATTGGGGCCAAACTGGCTTCATACCCCGTGGGTAACAAAGATTTTTGGTCCCTGGCCAAGTCGGTCGAAGTGAACTTCTGCCGCCTCTCACTGCCACCATTGCTGAAACCTTATGGATCACTGGCTCACACTGCTAGAGAGAAAGCGAATTTATTTGCTTCTCTTTTTGCAAAAGCTTCGCATCTAGACGCTTCCAGCAAGATACCTTCCGACCTTCCTCATTGCGGGGTTTTTATGCCCGAATTACGCATTCGCCAGAAGGATGTTCTCAGAATGCTTCGAGCTCTAGATGTGAACAAGGCAAGTGGGCCTGATGGTATTCCAGCGATTGTGTTGAAAAACTGTGCGCCCGAATTTTCTCCCATCTTAACGCGTTTGTACCTCCTCTTTCTTCACTCAGTTAAAGTTCCGAAGAGCTGGAAGCTTGCCAATGTACAATCAGAACCAAAAAAGGGTAGTCAGGCTGATCCGGCCAATTATTGTCCCATCTCCTTACTCTGAAAGTGTATGGAGCGTATCTTAAAAATTAGGCTCTTAGCATACCTTGAGGATAATGATCTCCTCAGTGACCGGCAATACGGATTTTGCCGAAACCGGTCTAGTGGGGATCTTCTCGCGTATGCCACTCGTACTGAGCGAAGCCATCGAGATGCATGGTGATGCGCTTGCCATCTCCCTTGACATATCGAAGGCATTTGATCGAGTCTGGCACGATGGCATTTTAAACGAGCTTCCCTCATATGGTTTACCTGTTGGCTTATGCAATTGGATAGTTGATATCTTGAGGGAACGATCTATTCGAGTAGTCCTAGAGGGCTTCTCGTCTGATCAAATGTGTATCAATGCTGGTGTACCTCAGGGATCGGTTTTCTTGGCTACACAGTTTTAACTGTACATTAATGACCTTTTGAAGCCCAGTATCTTTGGGTATGCTGATGATAGTACTGTAGAGATACACTTCCAATGCTCAAGCCAACTGTGACGCTATCCTGTTTTAGAGAGAGTTTATGGTAGACCGTATGAATTTAGTCTAAGAAGCCGTGTCCGATTGGGGCAATGCTAACCTGGTTAAGTTTAATGCTACTAAAACGCAGGCGTATTTGTTTTCTACTAAAAAGAGTCCTCTAAACTGATCTCCGTCTTTCCAACGTGTAACAAAACCAATAGGCGACCATTTGGAGCTTTTGGGTGTCGAACTCACATCAAACCTGAATTTTGGGTCTTATATTGAATCCAAAGCCAAGGTAGCTGCAAAAAAACTTGGTATTTCGCCTAAGGTTAGGTGGTATTTCACACCGGGACAGTTTTTGAATCTTTATCAAGCACGGGTTCGATCTTGTATGGAGTACTGCTGCCACCTCTGCGAAAGTCCTGCCAAGTATCAGCTCGAGTCTTTGGATTCAATAAAGAGAAGTGCTATCAGGCTCATTGGGGATGACACTTTAGTAAAGAGTAAGCTTCAAAGTCTGGCGCATCGACGTGAGGTAGCAAGCCTGGCGGTATTCTACAGATTGCACTATGGAGAGTGTGCACAAGAACTGCACAATCTGATTCCCCCATCACCTTTCCATCACCATACGACTAGACAATCGGCAAAGTACCACTCTTTTATGTTTGAAATTCCTCGCACAAGAACGCTTTTTCTTTTTTTATAAGAACTGCAAAGGAGTGGAATGCCCTGCCCTCGTCAGTGTTTCCGGTAAATTATAACCCAGGTGTATTTAAGTCAAGAGTGAATAGGTATCTACTAGGCAATCGTGTTACACCTTCGACCACATCATCGCTTTCCATCAGGTGAGATCGTGGTCAAACGATTGCCTAATACGTAATAAAATATAAAATAATAATTATCACCACCACTTCTCATCGTGAGAGTGCAGTGAGAACCAGCCGAGGGAATTCAGGAAATGGGCAACAGCATTTTGTTGCGTATTATCTTATCACTAACTATTGTGATCACCAAGATGCGCCAACCCGCTAATGTAAGGTAGTAATAGAATTTCTAGAGAGCAACCGCTTGTGGCGTTAATGGGGGTTTATCTGGTCTATGCTTAATATGAACTTATGGCTCGTGGCCCTCTGTTCTTGTTCTTATCGTTCGTCTACCCACTGGCTTCACCCACTAGTTGTTGCACGGATAATTCACATTTACCCTTCCGCTCCACACTGCACTAGTTGGAAACTAATAAAAAAACGACATTTATGAAGAAAAATTATATGATGATGATAATAATGATGCATGTGAAGCCGTGGATCTCAGCATGTAGACATAGTAGTTAGCTAATATTAATAATAGCTCATCTACGGTATTTTTTTAAATGCGTTAAATAAATAAACCGCAGTGGCAGCTTAAGTCTAAACATCCGTTTTTTTGTATAAGCACTTTGACCTCATAAAGGTACCGTAGGTGATAAAGTAATAAAGTTACTAAGTCAGTCTTTCGATCTGATCAATTGTTGTTTATAGTTCTCATCATAATAATATGAGGTCTGGTATTTTGGATCTTATGCTATGCGTCATGCGATGGAAGACAGGGCCTGTCCTGTCATATAGACATTTCTTACTGTCCTTGCTCGTAGCCCACCCTCTTGCCACCCAATAATCATATCTATCTCTCTCAGAACAAACACATCGCTTGTATTAGAAAGAGAAAAATATATTTTTGAATGCCAGAATATAAGGTAACATAGTGCTTGAAAGAAGGTAATAAACAATATTTTACTTCATTACGTAGGTGATTAAGTCGCATAATACCATAAACATTTTGAATTTAAGGTACAATGTTATTGTGAAAACTATTACAATAGGACGTATAAGTTAAATTGTTAACTATTCAAAAGCTTCTGGGAGCATAATCACCAAACTTTATAAAACCTTGGGTTGAATCGTTCGCTAAAAATGTTCCAAAAGGGTGTCTTAGATAATTTGTTAATATTTTAATTTATATTGGGACGTAAGCACCAATCTTGATAAAATCTCGGGTTGTATAAAAAAAAAGTATAAGTATAAGTCAAGTATGAAAAAAATTCAAGAATAGCAGAGGCGTAATCACCAAATTAGATAGATCATGGGATATACAACCAATTTTTAAATCTTATTTACCTTTTACGACCTTTGCTGTAATGAAAAATTAAATATTACTCATATAAGGCCCAAATTTTCAAAATAACGTGTTTAGCGATCCAAACTTGTGGGCTGTATACACCATTTTTTTGCGTGTATTGATATTTTAAATATACAGTTCGAAAGAGGACGAAAAACTGAATATGACTGCATTAAAATCTCATTTTTGCCATATTGGTGGTTACGCCCTTTGAGCCTAAAGTATCGATATATCACTTAATGATGATATAATAGCTACAGCGCCGCTGATATAAAGCTATTTGTTGTTATTTTGGTGATAAGGATTCTATTTTATCACATTTCCTCAATGCTCAGATATATCTTATGCGTATTGTGATTTTGCAGGTTTTACAATAGGTTTATTACTTATTTCATCCTTGTTTTAAGGAGTAACATAACATTAGTAAATAAATAGTGTTCATATTTTTATCTCACTGTATCAAACTGAGATGTGCTTAATTATGACGTATATTTTTGTTGTGCTTGAAATTTTATTGTTGAAATATTACTGCATTTTATGTGATTTTTTCATGCCCGGGGGGGGGGGGGGGGCATGAAAAAATCACTCCTCTCAGTCTTTTAATAGTTGATTAAATAATCATAATTTTAATTATTAAATTATTTTGAAGTCACCACAATATGGCCAATACGTGTTTCAGTTATATATAGTTACTTATATATCTCTGATTTACGGCTTCTTGCCGCCATGACAAAATTTTAGGGTTCCTCAAGAAATCAGAGGTAAAATCCTAGTAGCGTATCATACTACCTTTTTGCTATTAAATTATTTTTGTCTTTTCATTTTATTTTAGTGAAATAAAACTGGTGGAATATATAGACTGACTGTTCTTTTATATCACGGATTTGATCCTTGTGCGCCAGATATATCACCAGCGCTAATACAGCAACTTGGAAGCCAAAATAGATCAAAACATGTTGTAGAACATTTTTGTTCTAAAGCGCTGTTGTGAGAACCGCTTTACAGCTGTGTTATAAATGCTGTACAAGGCGGTCGAGTAAACGTTTATGTCATCATTTATTATCACCATTTGACTGTATAAGCTTATACAGCTAAACTATGTTACGAATCATCAATATACAGCAATGCTGTGACAAGCAGTCACCGCGTTACTTTTATATCAGTTTTTTTGTAACATTTTTTTATCACTATTTTGCTGGCTGGGTAGTAACTCGCACGACTAGCGCTTACATCGCGGCATTTTATATACTACTAGTAACTCGCACGAGTAGCGCTTACACCGCGGCATTTTATATACTCGTACTACTAGTAACTCGCACGAGTAGCGCTTACACCGCGGCATTTTATATACTCGTACTACTAGTAACTCGCACGAGTAGCGCTCACACCGCGGCATTTTTCTTACTTTTAGCTTTTTTATACCCGTCATAACTTCTAAAAATAATACGCCAGTAAGCGTAATTCAAAATCATTGGCAGCAGTGCTTTTTGACCTTAGACAACTGTATTATTATTACTCACGTACTTGACAGACTTGTTATTATTTCGTTTCCATGGTAACGTCATTCCGTTCTGTATTTTTGATACTGTGGGTACATTATTACAATTTTCGTAAAGATCTCTAATTTTTTGAAAAATAAAATACTGCCCATGTTACTCGCTGATAACCTATAGAATCATCTTTAAAAAGCTTCATTATCAATGTAGCTTTCTATAGGTGAACGAATTTTTAAAAACGATTCATTATTTTTTGAGTTTATCCATTACAAACAAAAATACAAACATACAAAAATAAAACCTCTTAATGTTAGAGTAGACCAATTACAGAACACACACAAACACTACACATTTGTACATTACATACATTTTTTGTTTGTTATTTTAGGTACAAAATTAGTCAATCAAAATGATCAATTTTATATTCAATAATAATAGTGCATTCAGTTTAGAATTAAAAAAAGTGAATATCAGGTTCACGCGTATGTATGTTATATTATTGCATATACGTAATATTCATTTATGTATGTCAGACTATATGGGTATCTAAATAAATGTACCAAATTTCGTGAATCTATGTTTGTACAGTAGGCAAAACGAATCTTTGTGGCTTGGAAGTTATCTGCAAGTCGCTGCAAAAGCTGCTATTTTTCAGGCGCAATCCCAATGTTGAAGGTGGTGACAGCATTTTATAACTGCCTCGCTCACTCGCTTACTTTTTTCGCATAATCTATCTCGCTCTTACTTTATGCTGTTTTAGCCTTACAGCTGTACCTGCGCAATAGTTCAGCAGAACCTAACCACAAAGATTCTTTGTGGCTACTGTATGTCTGTCAGCCTCGGACTGGCCATATAGTCGAGGTGGCGTTTGCCAGCCGGGCCCTAGCCAGCGCGGGCCCCCCACGGATCTGGCTTGCGGGCCTTGCCACAAGCCAGTAGGGGGCCCGCGCATGCTTTTTTTCTTATACACTTTGAGGAAAATGTCAAAATTTTCGCGCTTGCTGCGCTCGCGCCATTATTATATTTCTTCTTATACACTTTGTGGAAAAAAACTCAAAATTTTCGCGCTCGCACCGTTATTATATTTCTATGTCGCATGACGAAATACGGCAGATCTATTGAGACTCAAATGATCCTTTGTTTTCCTTACATAAGTTTTTAACAAACACTTCTAGAAGTAGCTTTAAATTATCGCGCTCGCTACCCTCGCGCCTTGTTGTTAGTATTGGCTGCTTTCATATTTGCTACTCAAGAGATCCACAATAATTATTCTACTTCTTTCGTATACACGGCTATAATAAATTGATAGTTCGATATTTTTGCGAACGCTTTCCTAGTGCCTGAAATATTACCTATATATTTTCGCACACTGAGGAACTCCATTAATGTCTGGGTTTTTTCCACGACCTGCATTATAATAGTGTAATGCAACACAGTGTTTTTTCTAACATTTTCGTTCTTGCTTCTCAGGCCTTCAATAAAACGTACTATTATTAATAATAATAATAAACACAATATTACACCATATAAAGAACAAATACAATAATTTATTTTAAAAATAGGCACAATGGGCGGTCTTGGCACTATTGTTTCTTCATTCTCATAAGGTACCAGAAATAGCTCAAAAATTCCACGCCCGGGGCGCCCAGACGTCTAAGGCCCTGTAAGCCCTCTAAGCAAGTACTTAGCGGACCTTCTGTGAGTTGCGTATTTTGTGCGGGGTCAGCACCATGCCACAGATTACTACAACGGCATGCTAAATACATACTTCACTCGCCGGCTAGTCTCGAAATGGAAATCTGCGTGAAATTCAATACTAAATTTATATACTTCAAGTTTCAAAACTGTAATGGTATGTTAATCTCATGAGCTAGCTAGATCTTGGCCCTTGGGGGCTTTGTGGAGCAATCAGTCTGGCCCTTAGGCTAAAAAGTTTGAAGACCGGTGTCTTAGATCAAACTGCAAAGGACGCCAAGTGTTTTTCACAATATAACATGCACATCAGCACGTGCATCATCTTATATTATGCATATTGTATAATTCTCACAATTTCATTCCCGAAAGTGACTTGTGAGAGACGACTTTCAGTGAAGCGCATAAAAACAAGACTTTGCTCTCTACTGGGGCTAGAACTGTTGAATTCGGCGATTATATTAAACACAGAATCGGATCTAATCAATGATGACAAGAATAGCAACTTTTACGATCAAGTTTGACAGCTTAGTTGAAACAAAACAAGCTTTAAAAAAAAGGCTAGCTTCAAATTTGTTATATTTTAAGTGATTGGAACTATATTTACTGAATAATATATATCGATGATAATAAATAGTTTGTACCTATATATCATTATTTTTCGATACTATTTCATCAAAATCGGTTGAATACTTTAAAAGATATGGACTGTTAACTGTTTTCAGTAGAGTTTTCTTAGCGAACGTAATTAAGTAACTACGTAACCGCTACATTTTTGTCAGACCTAATTTAACGTAGCTAAAAAGTAAGTAGTAAAGTTTTATATGCAGTCGTCTTTAGCAATTAGTTTTTATTAACTAGTTGAACTAGTTAATAAAAACTAGTTGAGACGACTGCATATAAAACTTTAAAGAAAGTTTTTTTTTGTTTGTGGCTTGCAAGTACCTACTTACTTTAGTAGTCCCGGCTTCACACGGACCTTAAAAAAATATCTATTAAGATTGATAGCCGTTTTTTATTTTGAAGTGTTTATTTCTTATTGTTTAGTTAGTTAAATTAGGCCTAAGAAAAATGAAGTAATATTATTTAGTTATGTATATTACAAGAATAATTCAATACATTAGAAAATGTTCTTCTATAGCACTCTCATTTTCGATGGTGCCGCATTGCTAATATCTATATAGCATCTGTATTTGAGTATTTGATAATGGGCTTTTCCATGACCATATTATCCAGGAATGATAAAAAAGCAATCACGAGAAGCCGCTTAAATCCGAATTTCAAGTTGTAATAAAACTTTGTATTTCCCAGGTCCACTCGCCGACGTCAATTTGCCCATCGACCCCATAAGCCGGCAGCCGAAAGGATTCGCAACGGTCACGTTCGTGATCCCCGAGCACGCAGTCAAAGCGTTTACGGCCCTGGATGGCACAGCTTTCTGCGGACGAATGCTACATTTGCTCCCCGCTAAAACAGAGAAACTCGACAATGAGAGTGATGATGGTATAATTTGTAACACTACTAGTTCGGGTCGTTCAACAGACAGGGTTATTGGCAATACTTATGGTGGTACTTGAAACGAACATAAATGTATTTAATGGGGAAATTTCAATTACTTTTATTAGAAGCTTTTATTTAACTTTACTTGTATGTACGAGTATGTATGTATTGATGCGTCTATGTATTTTGTCCTGGAATCTTTGAATACAAATTTCGAGCACTTCCCGATTAGCTATCCGGCTGAAACTTTCAGAGTAGCTCACAAACCGATGACAAAGAAATAAAAAACGTGAAAAAAGACAAATGGAACAAAAAAAACTTGTCAAAAAAAAGTGACATTCATTCAAAAAATAAGGTCTCAAAAGCATATTTTTTTAAATATTCTTATTTTCTTTTATGATTATAAAAATCATAAAAGATGATTTGCAATGAAGCCTGGCGAAATAATTACTTAGATATCTTAAAAAATTACGAAATTATTCCACTCACACTGCAGCCTTTTTAACCCCCGAACAAAGAGACGGGTGTGTTATAAGTTTAGGGTGTGTATGTGTCTCTGTGTGTGTGTCTGTGGCATCGTCGCTCCCAAACGAATGGACCGATTTGGATGCGGTTTTTTTTGTTCGAAAGCTGGTGTGATCGAGATGGTTCTTAGAGATATAGGGAGGGGAAGGGGGGAGGGGGAAAGTGAGAAAAGGGGGTGAAAATCGTAGTTTTCGAACAAATGGACCAATTTAGCTGCGGTATTTTATATTGAAAGCAGAGGTAAACCAGATGGTTCTTAGCGATAATGGGGGGGGAGTGACGATCGTAGCTCCCAAACGAATAGACCTATTTTGATGAGGTTTTTGATGTTTGAATACTGATGTGATGTGATCTGTGTACTGTGTGGGGGGAGTTGATAAAAGGGGGGTTAGAATCGTATCTTCAAATGAATGGACCGATTTAGTTGCGGTTTTTTATACATTTGAAAGCTGAGGTAAACGAGATGGTTCATAGCTATAATAGGGGAGGGGGAGGGGAATGGGGGTGAGGATCGTAGTTCCCAAATGAATGGACCGATTTTGATGCGGTTTTTTATGTTTGAAAACTGATGTGATCGAGATGATTCTTAGCTATATGAGGGGGAGGGGGGAGCCGAGAAAAGGGGGGTGATAATCGTATCTTTCAAATGAATGGCCGTTTTTGATGCGGTTTTTCATGTTTCAAAGCTGAGGTAAACGAGATGTTTCCTAGCTATAATGGGGATGGGAAGTCGGGGCATACATAATTTTTAAATTTGTCTTGTTGAAAACAAAGGAAACTTATGGAGCAATCAATCTTCCGTTTCCCGCTCAACATGTACTGAACCATTTTTTATATATGTTTTTGTTGTGTATTTCTTAATGTTCCTGGAAGATTTCGAGGTAAGGAGTGTGTGTGTGTGTGTGTGTGTGTGTGTGTGTGTGTGTGTGTGTGTGTGTGTGTGTGTGTGGTGTGTGTGTTTGTATGTCTGGTGGCTGACCAGGTCATGAGCCAACGGATCCCGGTTGCTACTAAAGGTAGAGACATGGGATTTTGTGCTCCAATACTTGCCTTAAGATCTCTTTTTACACGACTGCCCATAGAAAGGAGTGTAATGTTTTTAGGATTCTTGTATGTATGTATGTGATTTTCTTTATTCCATCATCACTTTGAAATGTACAGATTTAGATGCATGGGGTATAGTTAGAATTCTTACATCCCCTCGAGTAACATAGGCTATTATATATAAAAATTCAATATGGCGGCAGTATGGCTCCATTTTCAAATGCAAAAAAGGTATATTTTATTCGAATTTTACAATATGTCAGTCTGATGGAAGATCAGGTCATGAGCCTAATGTCTGTGGAGCTTGGTTCCTATTAAAGGCCATCGGATTATGTCCTACAATGCTGTAAATTACTCCGAAATAAAAACTTGTACTATGACTTAATGTCTGTATAACATATATTTAAATTAAACAGACACAAAAATTTAGTACCTACGGGCTCGTTTTTGCCAGTTTTGATAGGTATCTAACTCAATACGTAAATTGTTGAGTTGTGACCGCGTCATGTAGCGAATAATGACTTACAAGTTATTTCCAGAGGGCCTGTCTTTCAAGGAAAAGAAGGCGAAGAAGTTGAAAGCGCAAGCGAAGTCGTCGCACAACTGGAACGTCCTGTTTCTGGGCGCGAACGCGGTCGCGGACGTCGTCGCTTCCAACTACAACACCACAAAGGAACAGTTGCTCAACGACAACAACAAAAGTAAGTTGAAATGATAATGCCTACAGCAGCTGTTTTGTGAGTCTGTTTTAAGGCTCTTTGGCATGTTGATTTTTCAAAAAACGCACGCGATATTCAACCTTATGACACCTTTGCCTTTTGAAGACTTAATAATAACGCGTGCAATTTAAAATTTAATTTATACATGAGACTAGATTCAAATAATTTCGTAATAATTAATCAAGGAAAGTACGTTTTTTCTTAGCACTCAATAAATAAAACAATATCTTCTTGAAGTATAAACATAAGAAACGGGATATTTACCATGGAAACTATTTGTATTGAGTTCCCGATATTTCAGCAATGTTGCAAATGCTAACAGCGCGTTTTAGGGACGACATAACTTCGGTTTTCACATAGACGTACCAATGGATTCCAGACACTCGACAGTTTAAACCCATCGATTAAAATTACCATGGTAAATATCCCGTTTCTTATGATTATATTTCTAGTGTTTGTGACCATGTCAGTTTAAAAAAATACTTTATCTTCTTATTACATATAGGAATATTTATTTTCGACATAGTAGTAAAGTTTTTTTTTAAAGTAACAATGGTACATAATTTCCAAAAGAATGTACCTAGTTAAAATCTTCCAATCATGTAACAATCTTAGTAAATATTTTTTGTTTTTTTTTTATAGCAGTTAACGACTGCTTAACGTAAATTTATATAATAATTTTTCTAATGGAGAAATTTGGGTCACGGACGAGATTTGAACTCGCATACTGTGCGTCCGCGCGGCACATGCCTTTACCAATTCGGCCACCGAGATTATAAAAAAAATATTATATAATAATCTTAGTAAACTTGAATAAGCAACTTAAAAAAATATGTTTTGTCACTTGTCAATTTGTACAGTATAAAGAGTTGTGCACGACCGCACGTGTCACGAAACACGTAGATATGTAGCTATCCAACTAAAGACGAGCTTACGCATTTTTAAATTGATATCCTCATAAAATCAATTTTAATTATTTTAATCATATTAGATATTTTTATTACATAATATGTGATTTGGTACAGTTTTAGGAAATGTATTATCATTGTTTCAAGTTATCAATTGTCTGTTCTAATCTAGTGTTATTTTAATCTTTATAGATAGATAACTCTTTATTGCATACCACTTAAAAGTAAATCGTACATTGTACATCATAAATAATAGATATTGCGGTAAAACAATCGGCGGTCTTATCGCTTACAGCAATCTCTTACAGACAACCTTTATCAACATGAACAAAGCATAAATATATACTGATTGTATTATGTACCTACAGTAGTTATTTATTGTGTCCCTCGTAAGTAAAATGCCGGAAACTATTTATAGCGTAAAAAGATGAAACGATTACAAATCGTATTCACAAATTTGTTAAGAGACTTGTAGCGTCAATAAACATACATAAAAACTAGCTAAACACCATATTTTATCAATCAGAAATTTTCTCGTAAAAACCATTAATTTCTTCGTGTCGATCATTCAACCTGCCAATTCAATATGCCTTAAGGCCCTTGAGATTAATCATCCCCAATATTACCATGCGCCACCAGTGGTGGCGCCCATGCTGGTGGCGTATGGGAATGGCTTCTTGAGACGGACTATTTCGGTTGAAGCATTGTGGTGACAAGAATGATACAGCTAGAATGTGATGACCTAGGAGGATAGTAGTAATATTTGGTCTGAGGTGATGCCGCATTCAGCTGCCCAGGCAAGGTGCGCAGAACGTTCAGGAAGGTTGCGCAGAACGTTCAGGAAGGGTGCGCAGAATGTTCAGGAAGGTTGCGCAGAACGTTCAGGAAGGGTGCGCAGAATGTTCAGGAAGGTTGCGCAGAACGTTCAGGAAGGATGCGCCGGACGTTTTTAAGAATCATAGGGTTTCTCTATTAAATCGTCACTCGGGGAGGCTCCCGCTATAATGAACTTCTCATGAATGTTATTTTGATCTCTGCAGACACCAGTGCTGCCGTGAGACTGGCTCTCGGAGAAACACAGCTGGTTGTGGAAACCAAGGCTTTCCTGGAAGACAATGGAGTCTATCTAGACGCCTTCAACAGAGTAAGTACTAACTATCGCGCTGTCCGGTTGAGCGAGGAGTTTCTTCTTTTCATAGAAACGTAGGATTAAAGTAAAAGTACAATATTTTATTATTGACCGAGCGAGTGCGAAGCGTGAGCGAAGCGTCTCCGTTTCAGCTTGGGCAAAAATGCTTTCGTATGTCCTTCCGAATGTCCGGATCTCTGTTCTCCTCTACAGATCGCATTTCTCAACCGATCTAGACGAAACTTGGTATACGATTAAGCGAAATAAGCGCGATTAAGTGAATTAGCGCTTGGTTAAGCGATTTTTTAGAATTTTTAGTCGTCGGGGATTTTTGATTGGGGGGGACTTCCCCCCAAAAAGGGCAAAAAGAGGGATACTGAATATCTCCGCCTTATTAAATCCGATTTCGATTGTTCTTTTTTTATTTGAAAGGTATAGTAACTTTAAGTTAGTCTCATAAAAAATTGGTGAATATCTGATGAGGATCTTCGGCGTGATGAGCTGAATAGCTCCTCAAAATGCAGTAAATTTCTCACTTTTAGGTTTCTACCAGTGTAATCATCCCACCTATTAGGTAGGGATTGATGGAGCACTTTGGTTATTGATGTTAGTTTTACAATAAGGTAACTAGATGGCGCTACTGTGCAGTGCTAAATTGTTTGCAAAAAAGTTTGTACGCGCGAGGTCTACAGCTCACAGAGCCACGTAAATACATGGTAAATATCCAGTATCGCATGTTGACTTTAGTAGAAGTACATATAGTTATTTCTTGCTTTAGTTAGAGTAAACATCTTCATTTAAAAAAAACCAGATCGAAACCAAACTTTGTAGAAATAGTGAGCTAAGCTTGCATCGTTCTATTTTTTATAAACAAATACGGACAATAATGAAGCGAGTTTACGTTTTCACTAAAAAATAAAAATATATTTATTTTAGTCATGACTTTGTGGTTTCGAAAACGGTACAAGTACCGAACTCCGTAAAGTACTCTTTGTACTCTTTTTTCCAGGACCTAAAATACCTATAGGTATACCAACAAAACCAAAAATAATCAGAAAGATAACTGATAATCAACCATTTTTTAATGTTATTGAAAGAAACATATCCCAAATCGATTCCGAAATTCCATATCCATAATAACGACCTGAGAGCAGCAGATAGCAAATTATTATTGTATACTAGCTGATACCCGCGGCTTCGCACGCGTGGTAATTTCTCTAGGTTAAAAGTACTCTTTGTGCTACTCCAGAACCTAAAATACCAATATACCAACATTTGATCAAAATTCCTTCAGCTGTCAAAAATATTTTAATCGATTGCTCGGCTTTTACTCATCGGATAGAGATATAAAGTACCCCAGTTTTTAAGTCAAAACATAAGCTATCCAACAGTGAAAACCGCATCGCAATCGGTCCAGTGGTTTATTCGTGATGCGCGAACAAACAAACAGACAGACATGAATTTTAAAATGTTATATTCTTGTTCAGTAGCTTATTTTATGTACCCTAGACCATTTCTTTTTTAATTATCTTTGTACAGACTTTTTCGTTCCTATTGCTTTATTCTAAGTATA
The DNA here is from genome assembly GCA_946251855.1 of Alsophila aescularia. Lineage (NCBI taxonomy): Eukaryota > Metazoa > Arthropoda > Insecta > Lepidoptera > Geometridae > Alsophila > Alsophila aescularia. The sequence goes on from OX276378.1 coordinate 46,280,813, forward strand.
GATAGACAGATCTATCTATATACTTAACTTATTTTTTACTTATTGTAAGCAAAAAAAACATGGACAGCCGTGACGCTTACCATCAGGTGAAATACCTGCTCCTCTGTAATGAGCGGAGCAGGTTCAATTAAATCTTATCTAGAAAGATTTAATTGAACATTAATTACATGTTTAATCTACCGCTCTCAGAGACGTACAACAATTTTTGTAAAATGTAGTAACAATTTCGTTTTGCAGCCAGCTAAAAAGAGATCGAAAACCTGTATTCTAGTCAAAAACTTACCAGCTGGTACGGACAAAATCGAGATTAAGGCTCTGTTCGAGAAACATGGCCACTTAGCAAGATTCCTAATGCCCAAACACGGTATCACCGCTCTCGTCGACTACATTGAACCTTTCGAAGCTAAGAAGGCGTTCACCAAATTAGCGTACTCTCAATTTAAACATACGCCGTTATACTTAGAGTGGGCGCCGGAAAATGTATTCCTAAAGTCTGTCGAAAAACCGGACCAAAAGAGCAAAGAGAATGTCGAAGATGAAGTGGATACCAGCAATGCTGAAGACTCGAAATCGAGTAACGTTGAATCAAAATCTGCCAGTATTAAGGAATCAAAATCACTTGCTCATACAAATAGTAAGGAAGACATCCCTAAAGCAACTAAGGATGCTATCAGCGACTCGGAAGAGCCAGAAAACGACACCACCCTATTTGTAAAGAATGTTAACTTCAGAACAACAGAAGAAACACTAAGATCTGTAAGTTTATATCTACATATTATAGATATAATAATTGTGTTAGTCAGTATTTTTACAGCTCAGTATTTTAACCGACCTAAAAAAGGAGGAGTTTTAAAAAAAAAGTTTCGTTCCCTCATATCTCAATAATTTCAGTGCCGTTTTCAGTGCTTCCGGGTAATTTCATGATAATTGGCTCAGTAGTTAAATAATCAATTTGCAGTCGCTTTTTTGGTTCAAAGAATTATTGCTGAATAATTATAATCAAACTTTTAAATATCATAAACTTAAGTTTTTCCAATGCTGAGCTAGTTTACTTATATAGAGCTAACAGCAAAGTAAAGAAAAAAGAGCCGTCGCGGGATGCCTGGCAAATGTGTAAACATTTTGTTTGCCTCATCATTATCTTTATCATCAGCCCGTATCCGTCCACTGCTATGAAATAGATAGGTAGGTTATGAAATACCTCATACATACATGTCATTAATACCTACCTTTCACAACAACAACGCAATTTCATGGCACGATAAAACATGAAACAAAGCGTACCTGGGTGCCGTATATAAAAAGTTACCTATTTGATTCATAGTACTTAACTATACAATATCAATGATCTTAGTCTTCGTCCCTTATCTCTTATCCTTTCATAAGCCATTCGCGGCGCGGCAACGCGTCGCCACGCCGCTTGATCGCTACGCCAAAAGCCGGCGTTACACCCGTACCTCTACACACATCGTTTGTGTTTCAGCATTTCACTGGTTGCGGCAAAATACACAGTGCAACAATAGCAAAGAAGAAAGACCCAAAGAATCCTGGACAGTTCCTTTCCATGGGCTACGGCTTCGTGCAGTTTGTAAGAAGAGAACACGCCAACGAAGCGCTCAAAGTCTTGCAAAGTTCCACTTTAGACGGGAAAACTTTGGAATTGAAACGATCTGAAAGGGGAAACACGTGAGTACTGCCTACTGAAAAACGCTCCAAATTCGGGTCATCATCATCATCATCAGCCTATACTTGTCCTCTTTAGACCTCTCCCAATCCAGGTTACTGAGCTCGGTCTTCATCTCCCGCATCTATTTTCTGCCAGTCGCTTTTTTCACTCCACCTGGCCACAGGATGTCCTACACTATGTTTGCCTAAACATGGTCTCTACTCACTTCATTACGAATCGTGTCCTTCAGATAAACTCCCAGCTTAGCTCTCTCCATAGCTTGCTGAGCGACTTAAAATATGTGTACTAGTTTTAACGTGAGTGTCCACGTTTCGGCTTCGTAGGTCATGGCTGGTAAGACGCCCTGAAATAAATACTACAAACGGAACATTTGTTAAACTACAGAGTTCACAAACTAATTTAACAGTATAGAAAAGCGTGCACAAAACATAAAAAAAATACCGTACGTACTACCCAACAATTAACTAATCAAATTGCCTACTATAAATTCAAAGTTATCAGGCCTTTCGGTCTACTAAGATACGTCATTCCCGTGGGTTACTATTTATTTTATTATGTTGGAGAGAAAAGTAGCTATGTTTTACGTAAATAGCAAAACATCTCTGGGCAAAAATTACCACGCAATGGGTACCCCAAGATTGCAAACGCCATCGCGGCAGACCAAGAAAGAGATGGCGAGATGATCTAGACCAGAGTATTACTACAGAGTGTGTATACTCTTTGATCTAGACACGCACACAAAGAACTAGACAGAAAAGAATGGAAAAAGGTTAGGGAGGTCTTTGCCCTGCAGTGCGCCACTACAGGCTTATAATAATCATAGCAAAACATCTATCTTATCGGGAAATAATACTTATCTATGAATCCTAATCATGCAATTAATTAACTGTAGGTACCTAGTTAAAATTTAAATTATTTAGTTTCCAGTAAAGCTTGGTATGGCTTTGTGTAGCAACTGTAATCCAAAGTACCTACGGAAATATGCGTCATATACCTACATAGCAACATATTAGTATAGCTTGTAATGATGCTTGTCTTTGTTCTATTTACAGAAATGAAGTCCGTACTTCGAAGAAAAATGTCAAAGATACCTTTCAGAACGGCACCAAAATACTGGTTCGGAATGTTCCTTTTCAAGCAAATAGAAACGAACTACATGAAATATTCAGGTAATTAAACCATATACAATGGTTTAGCTAATAATATGATAAGTATAGTATAGTATTACCTACTAATTGCATGCGATATCGCGGCAATGTTAATTGTGTGTTGGGTACTATGTGTTTTATTTGAGCCATTTACTTTGTTTATAACAGGGCTTTCGGCGAAATAAAAACTTTAAGGTTGCCCAAAAAGCTATCGCCGGGGGCAGACCAACATCGTGGATTTGCGTTTGTCGATTTCCACTCTAAAGCAGACGCTAAGGTTAGTGCAACAGTTTATTGACCTCTCATAACATTTAATTTATTACCTGTACAATTGTGTAATCAATTTGTATGTTTTAGACGGCATTCGAAGCGCTTTGCCAATCAACCCATCTTTACGGTAGAAGGTTGGTCTTGGAGTGGGCTGACCAATCTGACGAGAGTGAAGATGTTGGTTTACTTAGGAAAAGAACAGCAGATGCTTTCAACGCCAAAAATCCTGGAGGGAAGAAATCTAGAAAGGGGGCTGTTGAAGTCGAACAGTTTGTTAGTGGTGATAATGATACTGTATAAATAGTATTGTGTATTTATTATTCAAATTTCTATAAATAAAACAATATTATTCTAATTTTATATTTATTTCCATGCCAAAAGTTCATTACAAGTTCTTGGCGGATGGCATAGTTTCTGTGTCACTTAGGTGCGTTTTTATTGCTAGAGATATAATATTAAAATAATTTACACATAACAAACATATTTACAAAATGATCACTGACACTGTTATAAAACTTCTTCTCGGTACTATCCTCCCCTTGTGATGGAAATAACTATTACATCCTTGGGTAAAATAAAATTGCACCAAATAAGATAAATGCTGATATTACAATAATATCTCTTATTGGGTTGAGAATAGATCTAGATACCTTTATGACATGCTTTTATTAAATCTAGGTCAGTAAAAGTATTTACATAACAAGACATGAGCATACATCTTCATGATAACTTTACTAGAACTAATGAAAATTATAGCCAACATCAGAAATGTTGCTATTGAGAATGAGTCAAGTGTACAATAAGTAGATGTATCAACCAAATGTTTAATAAAACCTGAGTGTATATTGTACTCACAGACTTAGGGTTCCGTAGCCAGAATTCTATGCTACCAAACTATGAAAAACACATTGCAATCTGTCTAGTAATTTTTAAGTGATTTGACAACCAAGTTGGTGTAACTTGGTCAGCTATATCTCGTAAACTACTTAATTATACATAGCCGTTATTTTGTTGGTAAATTCGTATTACGCGCTAGTACATTTTATTAATTCTGTACTAAAAAATACCTATTCAACAAGGCCCCAATCGAATGGGGACCACATCATTTTTTTTTCATCTTCACTTTTCATATAATGATCTTCATTTATCATGGAAAGTTCTTCATTTTTTTTATAGCACTTAAAAATATTAATAAATGTTCCAAATTTCTACCTTGTAGTGTTTAATAGATCTGAATAAAATGTCTGTGACATACAGACGGACATGACAAACCTATAAGGGTTCCTTGTTTGACTACGGAACCTTAAAAATTAAAGTGTATGGTATGGGCTGATTATGTTACACAATATATTTCACTTGCTGACTTGTGATTCACATAATCTCATATACAGAAACATCACAATCACTTTTCGTCCTCATTCATAAATTATACTATTATAGTTACATCTCCAAACATGCTTAAAAATCATGTTATATAATTATTAATATAACATGATTTTTATTACACACAAGGAATGTATCTAAATAAAAGATAAATTTCATTATTACATTCCTTTCTAGGCAAAAACTAGAATCAAACAATCCAACAATGTTAATGATTTGCAAGAAAATGATTTAACTAATTAAATAAAAGAGATATTACATTCCATGATACGCAAAAACTATCATGACTGTCTTTATCATACCTATTAATCACCAGGGTGTTTCAATCAATCTTAACAGTTGAATAGATTTTTCTAACAAACAGGCTAGTTCCCAAATAGCCAACGGTTCCACAAATGATGCCAAGCGCAAGACTGAAGAGAGCCATGTAACCGAAGTAGAAAGTAGTCTGGAAGAGTCCATACATTTTAGTTTTAAAAACAAAATAGTAGAAGGAATACAAGTAGACATAGATTGCAGTACTACCCGCAGATAGGAAACTGGTCCACTGCCAGCGGTAGTCTTCGGCATTCAGCAAGAAGTAGGTGCAAACAATAGTCACACACACTGTTACCACTATAAGTATCAGGAACACAAGTAGCATAAATCCATATACATAGTAAATCTTATAGGCCCAGAAAGAAGTGAAAATGAAATACATCTCAATGAATATGGATCCAAATGGAAGAATTCCTCCTACGATAATGATTATGAATGGTTCCATGAACCACTTTTTCTCGGGGATTGGTCTGGGAACAGCATTGATACGGCAAGGGTAGTCGGGCTGTCCAGCCAAGTTTCGCCCGAGTACTGTGCCAACTAAGGTCAAAGGCAATATGACGAAAGTGCAAATAGACATAACAGCCATCATGCTGCCAAACGGAATAGCCCTAGAAGCATGATAATACATAGCAATGAAATTGATGAAAAAAGCAGTACCACAGACTAGAACTGGTAAGAAGAAAGCGGAAAGAAGCATCTGCTTGATCCATAGTTTACCACCCATTCTAGCATACAAGGAGCCTCCAAAATATCCGTTGACAGGAGAAGTTGCAGCATAGATGAAGATGGCAGTAGAAAGTAAAGATCCTCTCTCAGTATAGAGTTCACCAAATATAGTAAATATTATAACTGCTAATGTCACAACAGTCAGCTGATATCCAGACCCAACAAGTGCCGAAAACAGTGCCAGATGTGGCACAGGCCTAAACACATCACCATGTACCTGCTTCCAGCCATATTCATCACCTAAATCTTTTTCTAAGTCATCAAGATCATCATCTTTCGAGTACCTAGCATAATCCTTTCTTAGAGTTCTCATGAGGATCATGGAAACGAGACCTACCAAGAATATTACCATCATAAAACTGTTGAAGATTGAGAACCAATGAATTCTGTGCTGGAAAAAGTTTGGATCCAAATATTTGTCAAACCGATCTTCAAAATTAATGTTGCTCTTCTTCCAGTTTACTTCGTAAGTGAACGGAATCTTCGCATCGGGAGTGAGTCGTTCCTTGTTTTCAGTAGTGAGATTTACTTCCACAACTCTGTTTCCATTGTATCCAATATCAAACTTCTTGTGAGTCCAAATGTAGTAGTGATCGCCGTCGATTTCCCCGACAGTTCCCCAAATCGGCAGATCGTCTATGTACATCTGGTACCAGTAGTGATTCTTCACTGCATACACGAGTGCTTTGTAGGATTGATCATTGAGTTCTATGGCACAAAACTGCTGCGCCGGTGCATTGTCTCTGTATGTGATGTCGAGGCCGCTGAATTCTAACTCGACGCCTTGGAGTGCTTCCGATAGAGTTTCATGGTAGTGCCCGATAGTAACTTTAGTACCGATGCAAAAAGGCAATGAAAAATACGCATACGTTTCTTGGCGATTGTGGTAAGGGCCAACAGTGTTCATCCACAGTACAACTTGCTCTCCATCCTTGTAAGAGTGGGTGTGCTCATCACAGTAGACTATAGTCCACAAACATAACAAAATGTACAAGAATTTCATGTTGTGCACTTCAGCGTATATATTTAAAATTAGATTCAACTCCAAAATAAAATAAACATACACGTACGTGGAATGCCGAAGTCGGACATTTACAAAAGTGCTGCCAGTAACGAAAAGTGTCAATGACATTAAGATGAGATTTCATTAAAACCTGTAATTTTTTTTTGTTCCGTCCCTCTTGTTTTTAAGCAGCAGTGTCATATAAATATAAATTATACCCTGTGAGTGTGAGATGAAGCATTTTTGTTTCGATTGCCATTTTTGACACTAATAATCCTTTCCAAACTGAACGAAAAACGACTCTAAAATCTAGATCCTAAAGTCGCTTTTCCGATGTCAAATTTAACTGTCATGTCCAAAGTGAACGCTGATTGAAACAAATTTAGTGTTTTTTTAACTGTTATTGTGGATCAAGAAGATAGCTACTACCTTGTTTGCGCAAATAAAATAATTATAAGCTTCTTGTTGTGGATCATTTCACAAGAAGCTTATATTATAGTTGCTTCAACACGACATAATACACATTAACACTCGAAGAAAAACAAGTTTGAGAAAAAAAGTAAAACAATTGTCTCGAATTGGGTTCCTTTCCAAACCGAACGGAAAACGACCCTAACAAATGCGGAATAAAGTTGCTTTTACGTTGTCAAATTTAACTGGCATGTCCAAAATGAACGGTGATAGAAACATATTTAGCGTTTTTAACTGTTATTTATGATAATTTTGCTTCAACACGAACGGCCTATCGATAGGCCATTCGCTTTTGTCGCATTTGTCCCACTAGCCCAGGACCCAAACCTCAGTGGACAACAGAATTACAGGAACAGGAACAATAGGGTGCACTTGGACAATTTCGTGTTGATACAATACGGATGAAAATAATCTCTTATCCGCTCGGTTGTCCACGCGCTGAAGACCGCAGGACCAAACTGATAACCCAAAATAAAAATGGCCGACGCGACACATCTAACCTCAAACTGGTAATTGATTGTATATGCGTTGAGACTACAGGTACTTGATGGTCAACCCACAAAAAAAAGAAGGTCGACGCGACACATCTGGCTGCAAACTGGGGATTTATTGGGTACGTGCCGAGATCACAGGTATCTGATTGTCAACCCACAAAAAAAGAAGGTCTACGCGATACATCTGGCCGCGCCGACTTTGCGTAAACAAAGTTTTTATGACCACTTCATTGAGCGCTTAGATAAACAAACTGGTGATTTATGGAGCTAAATAGGTATGGCACATATTTCAAGTGTTTATGTTGTGGGTTTCGAAGCAAAATAATTATATAAACACGCTTAGATTTGAATGATTATTGAGGTCAATAATGTTCAAAATCGAGTGGCAAAATTTACGTTGCTATCGAGTGGTCCGATGATCGATGAAAACAAAAAATGTGACTGTAGCGTTAGTTGCGATGATCAATGAAAACAAAAAAAGTGACTGTAGCGCATAGAATCAATCGAGCGGCTATGTAGGTATTATCATATATATATTTAAAAGAGTAATTCAAGTTGTTATAAACTTATTTATGAATTTTATAATATTATTTCGGTTTTTCCAAAAATCAATATTCGAATGACAGGTTATTTTTATTTAGAATGAATCAATGATGACCAACTTTAAAAAATGAAAAGAAATGGATTAAGAAAGAATTAAGTGATCAAATGAGTATTATTATGAAAGAGGTTTGGACCTCGTCACAGCATTATAAATATAATACTATTTCTAAAGTTTATATAAAGCCATATTAGTATCATTGTAATTAACTTCAGATTTATTTCCACATTGTATTTACTTTGATCAATAAAGATATTATTAAATTGAAAAAATTGAAAATTGGTTACCATGATGGATCATGTTGCACCAAAATAAATTATTATTTTATGAAGCATCTTGCAACTTGGTTTCAATCAGATTGTCACTTACTTCATAGCAATTTTGACTCTATCGCCACGCATTACTGATAGCGATATTGAAAATCGGATTGAAACCGAGATATATCTATCTAATCAGCACTCTCTATAAGCACTACTGTTTAAAACGCTAATTATGATCATATTAGGCGTTCGCTTTGTTCACTAATTGTGGGCGAAATTAGCGTTCTGAAATGTTTTCGATCACTGTTATCTTATGGGCGTCCGCACCGTTAAGCGGGGCACGGAGCGGGCACACGGCACGGGAGCGAGAGCCCGGCACGGGTAACCCGCGCCGGGCTCCCGCTTAACGCAGCACCGCCAGTACTATTATAGTCGTGCAGGTGTACAGTCGATACGAAAAGGATTATTTGATGATTTACTACTTAGCGAAAAGACGGTGGATACAAGAGAAATATCGACAGCCAATCAACCCATATATTACGTCTCGATTGTTGTGTAGAGAATTTATATCAAAATTTACTAAACTGAGAGAAGACGAGACAAGATTTTTCAAGTATTTTAAAATGACAACTACTACATTTGACGAATTGTATTCGAAACTGGAAACATATTTGAATCGTAGTTCTAGTACATTAAAAGTAAAAAAAGGTATCAGTTATCATCACGCATCCCAATCTTTATATAAGTCAATAGACATGTCACATGAAACAGACGAGATTGAACTTCTATAATAACACGTTCCGTATAATGTTCATGACTGTATACGCATGGCGCGGGTGACCCGGATAAAGCAGCGGTGCACATAGATTTTCAAATAACAGCGCCGCTCGCGTGCCCCGTTGCGCAGGACCCGCATGCGTGCCCCGTCACCCGCGAGGCGGGCTCCTTCTTCACCCGCGCCGCGTGAGCCCGGCCCTAGACACCAGACCCAGAATTACCTCACACGACAAACAAAAAAACAAACAAACAAACTGTGTGAGAAGACCTTTCGTGGATTTTGGAGACAGTTTGATTAAAATTTAAAGATATTGAAAAAAAAAATACAGTATGCAAGAAAAATGATAATATTAACAAAAATAAGCGTTCCTTTTCCTTTTATGGACCAAAAGTATACAGGATAGAATTTTTTAACTGGATGGAAAGTACTCTAAATACCGGAGATAGCAAATTTTACTCAAAGGAAACATTCCTTTATTTTTAAAAAGAAACAAATCTACTTTCACAGATTTTTGAAAACTTGCTTGCTACACTCGGTAATCGAACCGACTAAAATCTGAAAAATAAAATCCTGTACTTTTATGGCATCAATCGATAGGGTTAATCATAAGAATCAAATCTCTCTAACAAGCAAGGAAAATTAAATACAAGGAAATCCATAAAAACTTAACTTATAAATTCAATGGGACAAGATAAAGCACTTTTACTCAAAGGTCCATCAGATTACAAGACCCTATACCTATTACCTTATTTACCTATCATCCTACCATACTTATTATCCTTACGAAGAACTATTTAAATAAGAATATTTTACTTTGGACGTGTTTGTAATGCAGACTCTTTATTAGATAACTGCTTGAGGCACGAGTTATTTGAATATGGAATTTTACATTTGAAAGTGGAATTCACATAGTGAAATAGGATGCCTTTATCTTGTCCTATTGAATTTTTAGGTTTAGGTTTAACGGTTTTCCTTTCATTTAATTTACTGTCTTGGCACCACCTTTAGCAGGGGGAATTTGTAACTCCGAGTCGTGATGACACCAAGAATAATAAACATATCGCTATTAGCATGCGAATTAGATTAGAGAGCCATCACCATGAGTATCGATAGTGAACATGATACAGTAGCAGTAATCGCACCTTGACGCCCAAGCATGCCTTAAGGGCCAATGTGCCTGGGATGGGAAATCAGATCCCTGAGAGTGATCCAAATTGTGGGGGGTTACCCCCAACAGGCCTCCACACGCCCCTTACAGCCTGCGTTTCATCCTCCAAATCCGTGACCAAGGGCCGCACCTAGGATCCGTCCGCAATGACAAAACCGGAAAATGGTCCCACTGGGACGATGGTACCTTCTCCATCATGATCAAGGGCGCACCCAGGACCCACCCGCAGTTGCAAAACCATCAGATGGTCCCACTGGGACGTCAAGGAGGGAGGCCAAGCACGCAACCTGGCCTCCAGAGGGAACGCGCAATCGCCCACAATTGCGCCAGCGACTCCGTCTGCTATTTCAATTGTGTCAGCGACTCCATATGCTATTGCACTTGTGCCAGCGACTCCGTCTGCAGTAGCACTCGTGCCAGCGACTCACTCTATCATCTATTGCACTTGTGCTAGCGACTCCGTCTGCTGTTGCACTCGTGCCAGCGACTAACTCTATCATCTATTACACTTGTGCCAGCGACTCCATCTGCTATTGCACTTGTACCAATGACTCCGTCTGCTGTATCCAAACAGTGCACGATCAGTGCCACTGCCTCAGTTCACACAAAATTACATGCAGTACAAAACCATTGCGATATGCGTTATCAATAATAGCGATAGATAAGGTTAACTCACAGTGTCGGTCGTCACTGTATCGTACCTTCGGTGGAAGTGCTCGTGACACTTGCGCCCGATTCTCATAACCCTCTTGCGAGGGTCTACACTTCCTTCATCGCGTTTGTATCGCACCTGCATAATTATTATACTGGAAAGGGCTCACCCGATTCGCTAATATGTTCCTTGCTCGACTGTTACCAACTGTTAGTAGATCTTGCATTACGGTCTCTCCACTCTAAGGCACTGCGGTGTCGCGACACCGACCCTCAGCCAAGATGGAGGCAGCATCCTCGCACTTCGTCTCGCTCGCGCCATCCAATCCTGCTCCGATCGCGTCCCGCCAGAAAGTGAGTTTTCAGACAGCCAGTTTTACCGCGCGCAAGAACACCCACAGCCTATCTTACCGTCATATAACAGTTGACTCGTGTCAAAGTTGTCAGTCTCAGAATTTAGTGATGTTTACACTCACCACTAGATGGAGTTTGAAACTCGCGATACATCGCGACATTTACCATGTTTGTTAGAGAGATTTGATCCTTATGATTAACCCTATCGATTGGTGCCTTAAAAGTATAGCATGTCTTTTTTTCGGATTTTAGCCGGTTCGATTACCGAGTGTGGCAAGCGAGTTTTCGAAAATCTTAGAATGCAGTTTTTTTTTTTTAATAATGGAATGTTTCCTATAAGTAAAATTTGCTATCTCTAGTATTTAGAGTACTTTCCGTCCGGGTGCGGTCAAAAATTTCCACCCTGTATACGAAATTAATATTGGTTAGAGTGGGTACTAAAAAGTTCAATAATATTGATAAGTTATTCCCATAATTTTGAGTACAAAATAGATGCAGAAATTCAAAGTGTGACAAATAAACACGGTAGAAAGAAAAACTGATCACTATCAAGGAGACCGACTAGCTATCTTCCTGTCTAACTTATTGCAGTTAGACAGGAAGAGAGCTGGGGCCTCATTCCGTAGAGTTAAAGTGAGGTTCGGTTAATGCCACTTGGACCATTCATTGCCACCGATCGAATTCACTAAGCTCAGTGAGCAGATAAAATGTCATCAAGGCGAAAAAGCACTCAACCGCACGGAAACTGTCATTTTACTAGGAAATACAAAACCGGTATTTCAAAATCAGAATTCACAAGGAATTCAGTAGCAATGAGTTTTGGTCAACCGTAGAGCACCCGGTGCGTTCATTGCATTTACTATCTAGCAGTGTTTGTTTAGTAAAGATCATTGATATTGCATAGTTACTATGAAACTTATAGTTCTAATCTAACACCTACCTTGGTACACTTTGTTTCAAGTTTTATCGTGCCATGAAATTGTGTTGTTTTTGTGAAAGGTAGGTTTAATGACATGTATGTATGTGGTATTTCATAGAACCTACCTATCAATTTCATAGCTAGAGTAGGATTTTAACCCTAAAATAGAAAAATACCTAATGGTTTTAAAATCTAGTAGTTTTCTTACAAAGCCTAATTATGTGTAGTTCTACTAACAACGAGGGCTCAATGTAAGTGAAAGAAAAACGAAATCAAGTGTAAGTATTAAATATCATGTAATAATGTTAAAATTTTCACATAAATTGAGATTTATGTGTTTATGGATGAATAATAGAACTCGCAAATCCTAAAGACTGTTCAAGAAAGCCATAAGAATGTTTTATAAACGCTTAACCAGCTCTTCTAATGCCAATTTTGGCCCCAAATTTTGCAGCGTTAGGTTTTAGAATGGCAGTACAATAGCTGTTCATTAGCTGTCTAAGGGAATTCTAACCACTTTATAAGGGCTGATAAAACAAATTGTGGCATAAAACACATCTTTTGTACAGTGTTTACCCAGCTTGTGTTATTAAGATTGTCAAATAAAAGAATTCACAAATGCTTTTTTAACTATTTTGTTACCTTAATACCTCAAAACGGTATAAACATGGTGTACAATTTTATTGCTGGGGCTTTTTCAACGAAAAGTATAATTGGGCAGGTATTTTTATATCTCCCTAATTTCCATTAGATAGTAAAATATGATTGCGAGCATCGTTTTACTGTGATAGTGTATATATATTTGCGTTAAATATTTCACGCCCTGGCAAAAAAGAGCTTATTATTGTTAACTTATTGTAAAATGTTGTGGAGTGTAAATTTGTATGTTCGATTTTAATTAGCTAATCCCCAGTTTAAGACATTATGTTGCTTGCCTTGAAGCTGCAGATCGAATTAAATTGATTGATATTCTATAATATGCATTTTAATTACAATACAGTTTATTAAAATATTAGGAATACAAAAAAGAAATGGCGTCAGCGTACATAATTAGCTTAAGACATTTTAAACGTGTTGTGTAATTATATTAGCTTGATAAAAGCTGAAGAGATATCGTAAAGAACTTTTATGGCTGTATAGAGAACTTTATATAGAGATAGGCTGTATTAGAGCATGATCAATAGAACTAAAAATTCTTAATTAATTATGAGCGATTAAATATATGCTATTAGCCAACGTATTAGGGTATCGCTAAAACTTTTGTAAAACTTTCAATTCCTCCGAGTAGGTGTAGGTACATAGGTACTGTAACGATTTTTACTGGGTTTTCGTCATATTGTAACGATATATGCGGTTTTATAGTAAATTTCTCTGAGCTGACAGATTCCGATGAAAGATGTGATGAATTGGTTTTTAGGCCAAACTCGCCAACCACCGAGATAGTTGGTCCGGTGTCTAACGCCGTTAGGGTATTCGCTTAAATCAATTAAAAGTAATTTTGAGAATAAAGGGAATAAAAAATAAAACGGGGTGAGTCACACCAAGAGTGGGGTGAGGCGGGATTCTTACCCCATCCGGTCGCTTTAAACGTGAGGACGCTATATCTTTCTTCGGAATCACTCAAAACTTAAAATACTCGTTACTACTTTGAAATTAATAAAATTACCTGGATAAACTTAGACCGGAACGAGCTTCAAGAACTATTGGATCAAGACCGTTCTATCAAGACTATCCTATGAGCTCGGAAAGCGGAGATCTATACATTCTTATGAACTGCAGTTCTGTGTGCATCCACCTGTAACAAATGTATCATATTATTAGTATAATCAAGAAGACTTAACATTCAATATAGTTGGGTACTCGTCTATCAAGTCCTAGGCTATAATTATCAACTGTCGAGCTTTCATTTGTCCGTCTCTCCAAGACTTGATCATTTTTGTGAATCTACAACGATACATAAGACGTAGATAGGTTTAATACACTTCTATATAGGTACCAAGCAAGAGATTTCATCTAGAAATACATTTCTAAATCTATACTATAATAAAACTGTAACTGGGCTAAATCTGTACATTAAATATTTTTTGAAAATTTTAATTGAAATGAATTTCAAAATCGATATGGAGTGCAAAAAGGTTCTTTTTTTTTTTTTTGTCTGTCTGTCTGTCTGTCTGTCTGTATGTCTGTCTGTCTGTCTCTTTGAACACGCATCACGCAGAAACTACCCGACGGATTTTGATGCAATTTGGCACAATCATAGCTTATGTTATGGATTAACATTTAGAATACTTTTTATCCCGAAAAAAACAATGGTTCCCGCAGGATAGGGGATGAAAGTTATTTAAAAAAAACACATATCACGCTGAAACTACCGTACGGATTTTCAAGTAACTTGGCACAGTCAAAGTTTATAGTATGTGTTAAAATGAATGATACTTTTAATCACGAATAAATACGAGATTCCTGCGGGATATGAGTCTAAAGTTATGTCAATTTGAAAGGAATAATAATTGCACATCCGTTTATAAAACGGTACCGTGAATTCGGCTCCTATGCCACAAGTCAGAGTGGCACAGTAGAAGCGGTGTCCGCCTTGCAACCCAGAGGCACATGGATCGAATCCACGCGCTGCTATGAATATTTTGCCTCAATATTTATAAGCATTTACATATTTTGTGCCTTTTTTACATTTTCTTTGATTTTTTTAAGGCTTATGTAATTTCCTGAAGTAAACCGTCAAGTTTTGTTTAAAACAATATATATAATGGGATCTATCCAAACGAATGGTCCGACTCAGGTGCGGTTTTTTATGTTTGCAAGCTGAGGTAATCGAGATGGTATAGTACGAGTTTGGTACGAGTAAAGATAGCACAATGGCATCAACAACTCAAGCGAATAAACCAAAGGCATCAAAGTTCTCCCTCCGATTTAATTAGATGGCGCTGATTGACCTTAAAACACGCAATCATTTCATTCCTGCAACCAAGGGTGCCAGTAAATTCAAATTTATCAGGCTTTTGGGATTCGGCTCACACTAGCACCAGCACGACCTCCAGGGGCCTAATTCTCTAATTTTAAGACGCCAATTCCGCGCTGCCTGCGGGGAAATTGGAATCAATCACGAACAAATTCCACGTAGGCATGGGTCATTTTCGCAATACCCAGCACCAGGGCTTTCAAGTACGTCTATCTTCAAACACCAGGGCGAAAAACCAGGGTTCAAAATACTTTCAAGTGCTTTCTGTAGAAACAGAAGAAAGTAGAAAATACTTGCATAGGAAATTGATTTTTGCCGTCATATAAATAAGGAGAACAATCGTGTTTGCAAAATAAAAGTACTTGGAAGCCTTGAAAGTAGAAAATACTTGCATAGCAAATTGATCTTTGTCTCTATATAAGCACTATCGCGTGTGTGAAAAAGTACTCTAAAGCCTTGAAATTGTTTGTTTGTTTGTCGTATGAGGTAGTGCTGGCTTCTGATGTCAGAGTTTGTCAGGCCACCCGAGGGCCTCTGAAATGGCTTAACGACTGCTATTAACCAATAACAGCAGGGACCGACAGCTTAACGTGCCCTCCGAAGCACGGAGCGATGGATAACCGCACGTAACTTCGAAAAGTCATTGGTGCGGGAGCCTAGGTTTTGAACCCGGTATCGTTGGATTCTAAATTGTACTATAGAACCATTAGGCCACCATCGCTCTTTTGAAATGAAAGTAAAAAAATACTTGCATAGGAAATTGATCCGTGGGTATGCATAAATAAAGACCACAATTGCTTTTGCGTAAAAAATACTTCGAAGCGTTGCAAGTTTTCTGAGTATGTATATACATTATATGTACTACGTTTTTTTATTATGTTTCTTCCATTGAGATATTATAATGTACTACCTACGTACCTACATAATTATATAATTATATCGGAGGTTTCTTCATAATGTCTTACTGGCAAAATGGTTAGTTGTCGGTATTGAAATGTGTACATAAAGAGGTAGGTACACAGGTACACTTCACAGAGAAAGTATAGAAAACTTTTATTTTTTCGAATCAATCCTCATATCGTGTTGAAAACGCTCAAAAAGTAGGTAGGGTAGGGTAGGTAATTATTAAGAGCCAGTTAAAGTGCCAGTAAGTAGGTACGTCGTTCTGTGAAACATCATAAAAAATAATTTGTACTAAGAACACAATGTTTCGATGCATTAAAATTTGTTCGTATGGACCTCACAATAATGACCTACCCTTGATGCCCCATACAATTTACCTCACCACCTTAATTACTCTCTAATCTGTGCCACCTTACCTTCGGAGATAATTTTCTCTACTCAATAACAAGACGGTCATGATAACAAGTTACTTCATTTAAACTAGATGGCGTTGTCTACCCTTAAAACACGCAAGCGGTTTGTTACGAAGTGGTTTGAACGTTGAATGAACTCGAGCAACACGTTTTCTTCTGTTTTTACTTTATGGTCCTTAGAGGCTCTTAAAACGTATTGAGATGTTTTTTGTGTTTTTTGATAGAATAAGTCGACTTCAGTTGTAAAACGCGCAGCGAAATTAAGCTAATTATTTATAGTAAAATAGTAATTTATTAATACAAAAAAAAATTAACTGTTATAACGCATATTCTGTGAAGTACGGAGTGCCGTACTTCACAGAATATGCGTTATAAAAAGGCAAGGCAGTGCCTTATTCCGATGATAAGATGCCGAGCAATCGATAAAAACTATTTGACGGCTGAACGAATTTTGAAGAAATGTAGTATAATATTGTACTTTGTAGGTTTGGTACTGGTCCTCTGGACCTGGACCAAACCTACAACTGGTCTGGTGGTGGTTTGGCTTTTGGTCCTGGAATAAAACGTGTGGGCTACTTTTAAATGAAATGACCACGCGGGCAAAGCCGCGGGCACAGCTAGTCGCAAATATATTTCTTCGTTTTTTGGCCTTTTATTTATTTATTTATTTAATTGTTTTGCACAAAAGTAGTGTACAAGGAATTACATGTTTTCATTCATGTTTTCATTCACAGCATTTTTACTCTACGGCAAGGACTATTTTCAGTTGAAGTTTATCGTTACCTGAGAAGCACTATAGTCACTATACTTATCATCATCATCATCATCATGTCAGCCTTTAGAAGTCCACTGCTGAACATAGGCCTCCCCCAAAGAGCGCCATGACGAGCGATCTTGTGCCACCTCCATCCACCGACTTCCTGCGATGGCTACAATGTCGTCGGTCCATCGTGTGGGGGGTCTCCCCACACTTCGTGGGCTTGTTCCTGGTCGCCATTCGAGAACCTTTATTCCCCAGCGGTTGTCGGTTCTGCGAACTATATGCCTGCCCATTGCCACTTCAACTTGCATACTCTGAGAGCTATGTCAGGGTTATCAGAAGTCCGAAGAGAGGGAGAGGATACGATGACCCTCAATTCCGGCAACTTACTCTTTTACCGGGAGGGTGACAAGCAGTCCCAACATGGTGTCGGGTTTCTCGTCCACAAGACCCTCCCACAAGACCCATTGCCCAGAAGTAGGCAATGGTTTGACCACGATCTCACCTGATGGAAAGCGATGATGTGGTCGAAGGTGTAGCACGCTTGCCTAGTAGATACCTATTCACTCTTGACTTGAACATACCAGGGTTATAATTTACCGGAAACACTGACGAGGGCAGGGCATTCCACTCCTTTGCAGTTCTTATAATAAATGAAGAAGCGTAACGCTTCGTTCTTGTGCGAGGTATTTCAACCATGAAAGGGTGGCGCTTTGCTGATCGTCTAGTCGTACGGTGATGGAAAGGTGATGGAAAGGTGATGGGGGAATCAGGTTGTGCAGTTCTTGTGCACACTCTCCATAGTGCAATCTGTAGAATACCGCCAGGCTTGCTACCTCACGTCGATGCGCCAGCCTTTGAAGCTTACTCTTTACCAGAGTATCATCCCCAATGAGCCTGATAGCACGTCTCTCAATTGAATCCAAAGACTCGAGCTGATACTTGGCAGAACCGTCCCAGAGGTGGCAGCAGTACTCCATACAAGATTGGACCTGTGCTTGATAAAGATTCAAAAGCTGTCCCGGTGTGAAGTACCGCCTAACCTTAGACAAAATACCAAGTTTTTTTGCAGCTACCTTGGCTTTGGATCAATATAAGACCCAAATTTCAGGCTTGATGTGAGTTCGACGCCCAAAAGCTCCAAATGGTCGCCTATTGGTATTGTTACACTTTGGAAAGACGGAGATCGGTTTAGAGGACTCTTTTTAGCAGAAAACAAACACGCCTGCGTTTTAGTAGCATTAAACTTAACCAGGTTAGCATCGCCCCAATCAGACACGGCTTCTAAGGCTAAATTTAAACGGTCTACCATAGCCTCTCTCTGAAACTGGACAGCATCACAGCTGTACCTTATACTCCGAATTACCGAACGGAAATGCCCGAACGATGAAGTGGAGGCTATGTATGACGCCATTTCTAATGCCATACATGCCCCGAAAACACAGTTCACAGTGGTGATGGGGGACTTCAACGCACGGCTTGGCTTGAGGAATGGCGATGAACTGAGAGTGGGGCAGTTTGGGTTTGGACAGTGGAACTAAAGGGGTCAGCGATTGGCCGACTTCATGGAGAAGGAGGGACTCTTTATGATGAACTCCTTTTTCAAGAAGCGCCCGTCCAGGAAATTGACGTGGCTGCACCCCGGCGGTCATAAGCACGAGATAGATTTCATTTTGATGACCAATAAGCATATATTCAATGATGTCTCTGTGATCAACAGGGTTAAGACTGGCAGTGATCACCGCATGGTAAGAGGCACATTGAATATCAACGTAAAGCTGGAGAGGTCTCGTTTGATCAAATCTACTCTTCGCCCAAGTCCTGCCCAAATCCAAAACCCCGAGAGCTTTCAGTTGGAGCTCCAAAATATACAGAGGACGAACTAAATAACGGGCTGGTAGAAATTGTCCACGCGGTCGAGTCGGAGTTCTTTAAGACCCCCCGCAAAAAAAGAACACAGAAACTCTCTGAGCATATACTCAAACTTATGGCAGAATGAGGTGATATGAGGCTGCAGTCTTCAGTGGATATGTCTATTGGGCAAAACCTGTTGACGAAGCTGAAAACCAACAGTGGCAGCATCATTTCGTCGAAGCCAGAGATTTTGAGTGAGCTCGAGAAGTTCTATGGACAATTATACACCTCATCGCGTAGTCCTCCTAGCAGGACTAGCGATACAAGAGCCCGTTTGACCCGACATTATACCGAAGATATCCCGGACGTCAGCCTATACGAGATCAGAATGGCTCTCAAACAGGAGGACAGAACGACAGAGCTACTGAATGCGGGTGGAATACCGGTACTTAAAGTCTTTCAGAAGCTGTTTAACTCCGTCATCCTCGAGGGTACTACGCCAGAGGCGTGGCACAGGAGCGTAGTAGATTTGTTCTTTAAGAAAGGTAATAAAACCCTCATGAAGAATTATAGGCCCATTTCGCTGCTGAGCCACGTCTATAAGCTGTTTTCAAGAGTAGTTACAAACCGTCTCGCTCGTAGGTTTGACGACTTTCAGCCTCCCGAACAATCCGGATTCCGGAAAGACTTTAGCACCGTAGACCATATCCATACGCTCCGGCAGATTATACAGAAAACCAAAGAGTATAATCGGCCACTATGTCTAGCGTTTTTGGACTACGAGAAAGCCTTTGATTCAGTCGAGACATGGGCAGTGCTACAGTCATTACAGCGGTGTCAGATTGATTACTGGTACATCGAAGTGTTGAAGTGTTTGTACAGCAAGGCCACCATGACAGTTCGTCTTCAGGATCAGAGCACGAATTCTATCCAGCTGCAAAAAGGGGTGAGACAGGGAGACGTTATTTCTCCGAAACTGTTCACCTCTGCACTGGAAGATATATTCAAGCTTCTGTACTGGAACGGATTTGGTGTTAACATCAATGGCGCATACATCACTCACCTTCGATTTGCTGATGATATAGTTATCATGGATGAAACCCTGGAAGACCTAAGAACAATGCTCAGTGACCTCAATATTGTTTCCCAACAGGTGGGTCTTAAAATGAACATGGGCAAGACGAACATCATGTCAAATGCCCATGTCGTACCCATGCCGGTTTATGTTGGGAACGATATTATCGAAGCTGTTGATCACTATGTCTACTTGGGTCAGACGATCCAACTGGGTAGATCCAACTTCGACAAAGAGGTCAACCGACGAATCCAACTCGGATGGGCAGCGTTCGGGAAATTACGCCATATCTTCCCATCGCAGATACCGCAGAGCCTCAAGACGAAAGTTTATAATCAGTGCGTGTTGCCATTTATGACATACGGCACTGAGACGTGGTCGCTAACTATTGGTCTCATACAAAAGCTTAAGGTTGCGCAGCGTGCAATGGAGAGAACTATGCTCGGTGTTTCACTACGTGATAGAATCAGAAATGAGGAAATCCGTAGAAGAACGAACTATACTTATAGGAACATGGTATTTTTAAATAGGCAGTCGTAATAATTATTTTAAGTAGGTAGGTAAGTATATTATTGCTGAGAAATAATCAATGTTTAGATTTTCTTTAAGAGACGTACAATCTACAAAAAGGTAATTGGCATATGTTTAGATCACTACAAAACTTAGGATGCTAATTTTCTTTTAAAAGATAAAAAGTACTAAAGAAGTTAAAAATAAAAGTGAGAGACAAAAAACAGAAAATAATTTCAGACGATTATTGTTGGCGGGCGATTGCCACAATTGGTTGGCTGGCGCGCCACCCACAGATTAGTCGAACAAAAAACCCCGGCAAAATTTGAAAGTCCTATTTCTGCTAGAAGTATATGTAGGCTAGGTTTAGCTTAATTCTGCCGCATAGTTACCGGTTTCCCGGTATTAGTGTTGATTGCGTGTGCTTGACGTGTGTGCGTTAACTGTTTAGCGAATTCCAAAACCTTCACGACCTTCAAGCGCACCCGCAATGGGTGCTCGGTGGCAATCACTCAACCTCACTCCTAAGGGAATCAGCCTGCTGGTCAGTTGGGAATTAATGATATTAATTATGGGCGTATTTTTGCAATGTGTTCGCCACGACACCGCATTCTTATGTTGGCACTGACTATTTTAGACCGTGGTCACCATGATGAAACCAGTGGAGGTTCCACAACTACTGATCAGCAAAGAACATGTGAACAATATGCTACTGACTCGTAATTGGATCAGCGATGAACAAGCAGCGGTCGATTGCTCACTTACAGTATTGAAGAATTATCCTAGTGACGATCAACCTGTGTCACCGGTACGCCCTTCTGAAATTAAAAAGATCATACTAACTCTAAAAACTCGTAAAGCTCCTGGGCCAAACCAAATCTCTAACTTGCTTATCAAAAATTTACCCCAAAAGTGCATTGTATTGCTAAAAAAAAAATTCAATGCTTGCCTAATGTTGAACTACTTTCCAGCGACCTGGAAAACAGCCAAAGTTATCGCAATACGTAAACCTGCCAAAGAAACATCAGAACCCTCATCTTATCGTCCCATCAGCTTATTTCCTTGTCTGGGCAAATTGTTTGAAAAAATAATTTATGCCCGCCTGAATCGTATATTCGAAAACATGCTTTTGAACGAGCAATTATTGTCCAGCAGTTGGCGAGAGTTGCTGAGGCTGTTACACATGGTCTTAATCTCAATGAATCCACCGGCATGTTCCTGCTTGATATCGAACAAGCATTTAATACAGTCTGGCATGATGCTCTGTTGCACAAACTAATCAGCCTTAACGCTCCGATTTCTATAGTTAAAATTATTCGTTATTATCTTACGGACCGATCGATCAAAGTATACATAAATGATTGCTCTTCCTCTCCGAGATCTGTTCCAGCAGGGGTACCCCAAGGTTATATCTTGGGGCCTCACCTTTTCCTAATTTTCCTCAATGACATACCTATACAGACACGAACAAGTATTGCTTGCTTTGCGGATGATACAACGTCATTCACATCGTCAAGAGATACCGACTTGATTATTGATAGACTGCAGTTATCTATTGAACTTCTCTTGGCATATTTTTATAAGTGGATACTAAAAATCAATGCATCCAAAACGGAAGCTATTATTTTTACCAAGAAACGCTCCCTTCCCGTCCGCAAAAAAAATAAAAATAGGTAATTACAATATTCCCTGGAGTCGCTCGGTTAAATACTTGGGAGTAGTCTTGGATAATAAGCTCAATTGGTCTGAAAATACTTCAAAATTGCGCCTTAAAGGTATAAAAGCACTTAATGCTTTAAGCCCAGTCCTCAACTGAAGGTCTGGTCTTAGCAGTCAAACTAAAATTAACATACAAGGCACCCTGGTCCGTCTCAGTATAACATATGCTTGTCCAGTATGGAGTGGCACTTGCATCACAAATATAAATAAACTCCAAGTTATTCAAAATAAGGCCGTCAAATATGAATTTAACACTCCATTATATACGAATCTTATTAAACTTCACATAGAAATTGGCTTACCGAACTTAAAATCATTTATATACAAACTGTCGAAAAAATAATATTTGCATAGTAATCCTGTCAATAAAAACAATATTATCAAAAATATTTGTAAAACTCGTAAGCGTAACTTGTCATACATCGATAAGTACAACCGCTACAAACTATTCCTCGAGTCCGATGAATAGGCACAGTCGCACATACAGTGTGCGCGCACGCTTGCCGCTGTCGCGCGCGCCTTTCCAGTCCGTATTATCTAGTCATAATTATGAGGAACGGTATGGCGTGCGAGACTGCGGCGGTGCGCGCGCGTTTGTGCGGGAGATTAACATGTTTGCTAGTCTTGTTCTTGCTGCTAACTGCCTACAGCTCGCGCATTGCGCGTGTATTTTATTTATCAACTACTGCCCTTGGCTGATTATTCATTAATTAATTCTTACATTGTCACGAGGCGGTCCCAGGGTTTGGGTTTGTCCCACTAGCCCAGGACTCAAACCTCAGTGACACAAAATTACAGGAACAGGAGGAGATGATCACAGACTTTTTGTACTTCGACGATACGTTATTTTAATTATGAATTAAAAAATGACAAACTATCAAATGGAATGAAATGGACTATGAAAGAATTAAGAGATCAAATGAGTATTATTATTAAAGTGGTTTTGACCTTGTCACAACATTATAAATATAATACTATTTCTAAAGTTTATATAAAGCCATATTAGTATCATTGTAATTAACTTCAGATTTATTTCCACATTGTATTTACTTTGATCAATAAAGATATTATTAAATTGAAAAAATTGAAAATTGGTTACCATGATGGATCATGTTGCACCAAAATAAATTATTATTTTATGAAGCATCATGGTCCATCATGGATGACCATGGTATATAATGGTGCATGTCACCAGTGTGTATGTACAACTTTTCATGCATGATACACCATATTTAATCTATTTATTTTACGCTGAGGATGGCCCACCATGGATGACAATGGTATATTATTATACTGTAAGCATGTTCAATACAAAATGTTTGTATAAATTGTAAAAAAGCTTTCTAAAGTTTATATTACCCTTATCCACATTAGTCCCATAAAGATTAGACCTAACACTAACACTTAGAATTATTCAAATTCTATTTTTTTCTTTCTTAATTTTTCGTAAATCTGTAATATAATCTTGAATCTGGGTTTGCTTAAAATCAGTAAAAGTTTTGACATGGCAGCACACCCACCTATCGTTCTATCTCGCAAGTGGCACTACAACTGGGCCGTTTTCATTGGAACAATTGGCGAAAATAAATGTTAAAAACGCTAAATATGATCACAATTGCCGTTTTCTTTGGCCATGTCAACATGTACTCGAAACTTGCAAAACGAACGGTGATCGAAAACGTTCAGAACGCTAATTTCGCACACAAATGTCCAAAGCGAACACCAAATGCTCTCTCTACGACCAAATGTGATCATATTTATCGTTTTGAACAGTTATTTTCACCATTTCTACAAAACGAACGGCCCCAGAGTCGAAATGTATAACATTGACAAATGACAGCGCGCGTGCGTGTGTTTATTTACTTTTGAGGTTATAAACTTCTAAATAAGTTCACACTTCGCACAGTGAAATAATTGATATTATAATAGGTATCACCGAGTTGAAACATGGAAATCGATTTGCCTGATACTATTCAAGCTAAGCTTAAATCAGATACAGGAGAAGAAGCTGGAGGTACTCTAGACTTACCGATAAACATAACCAAGGAGCAGCTTCAACTTGTTTGTAACGCCCTGTTACAAGAGGTAATGTTATTCTTTTCCTTGCATTATCTACGAGCATAAATTATCTCTTACCCGACTATGAAGAAGTAAAAAGGAGGGGACACAACTTCGGAATCTTGGCCCATGAATTTAGGGGCGGGGGGAGGGGGTGACAGCCGTAAATTCAATCCAAACAGCCGTAAGTCAAGGGTAGAGCTACGAAAAAATTGCAAATAACATATATAAACCCAAACTGAAATGGTAAATGCAAAGCTATGAAAAAATAACAAAATATATATATATAAAACAAAACATATCTCAGAGGGGGGGGGGGGGGGGTGAGAGATCTAGCCGCCGCCGCCGCCGCCGCCCCCCCCCCACTCTCAGGGGGGGTTATAGTCCCTCCCCCCTAGAATCGTAGGTCAAGCTTGCAAAGTCGTACCATAATTTCTAAACTAATTTGACAAAATATGAGGAATAGTTGGAAGCAACTTCATCGTTCGCTGGTTGTAGGCTATGTGACGTCATAAAAAAATATATATGGTGCCCTCTAGAGGACATAAATAAGTGAAATAAAAATGTTTGATGCTGTGTTTGGTCTTTTGGTGTTATAACACCACCAAAATAATTTAAATAAAAATAATTGTTCTAAAAATAAACCTAACTAAGGTCTTAGTGGACTCAAAAGTTAGTTGTTGCGGCTTGCCGGCATAACACTCCCAGATGAAGAACTTCAAAATAGTCCAAAACTGGTCTTAGTATTTTCGATCTTCTATTTCGTGGGTTTTTAGCCAATTTATTTATATTTAATATGAATTTCACTTGCGTTAGTTTTCAAAATCAAAAGTTACAAACAAGAATATTCAAACCTTTTAATTTCTAAAAATTCTAAAATTTTTCAATATTCTTGTTACTGACTTTTTAGTCCATTAAGACTGTGACTATAATTGTTTTCTTGGGTTTTAGTTTTTGAACTTATATTTTTTTAATTATAATTTCAAATACTTAACTACATATTATTAGTGACAATGATGCGTAGAGGCAAACTGTTGAAGTCCTCCTATATACAAAGTTACTCTATGTGCCTCCTGGCAACCACCTTAGTTTTAAAATCAACTTTATCTCATAATTAAATATTCCGAAAAGAACTAGAGGAAAAAAGTAATCATTTAACTTTCATGAATGTTCTCTTGTGGCTGATGTGTGTAATTTTTTTAATTTTTAATATAACCATAACCATAATCATAACCATTTTACAGGAAGATAAACCTTTTCTTTTCTTCGTGAATGATATTGAAATCAAAAGTACACTCAAAGGTTCTCTGGATGTCAAAAACTTAAACTCTGAAGAAGTAGTTGAAATAATATATCAACAGCAAGCAGTATTCAGAGTCAGGCCAGTCACGAGGTGTACAAGGTAATTAATTTACTATTATTTAGGTAACCATTTATACAAAATATTTTATTTGCTAGAACTTGAAATATAATTCAATTGAACATAATAGTAGTTTATGAAACGGTTGCATAATGAAGAGAATTAAAACATGAGGGTGAGTTTTTTAATAGTATCACTCGAGTAATAAGTAGTGTATGGCAAATAGTGAAAAATGTATGAAACGGCCCATAACCGGCACCTAGTTTCATACATTTTTCACCATTTGCCACCATTTTTCAGTTCGTAATCTGCATTTTACAATATGAGTGTAGATAAAATATATTATAACAGTTTTGTTTCTAGTTGTAAACAGTAACAAAAATTAGAATATGGTGTGGACACATTGTTGCTTCTTGTTGGATTAGCCAATGAAAGTGATTTATATCCATGTAATCCTTTCCATCCAAAGGTTGCCTGGAAGAGATTGCTATTCAGCAATCTGGCTGCCCATTGTACTTTTTTGTTTACATGTTTAAGCTATTGTTTATAGTACCTACTTCTTGAGGTGCAAGAAAGTCTACAAAGTGAGGATGTACTATATAAGAGTTCTTATTTTGTTTTTCTGTTAAAAAAATGACATAATGTTAAAAATCGCTGGCATACTATAGAATGTGTGCTATTGCCAGTGGTCAAAGTATTAATTAAAAAATTTGCTTTCAGTTCCATACCCGGGCATGCAGAGGCAGTAATATCCACAAGTTTCAGCCCATCAGGGAGACAGCTTGCCAGTGGATCAGGAGACACCACTGTGAGGTTCTGGGATTTAACCACACAGACACCTCTACATCTATGTAAAGGTGAACACTTTCTACTATTGCTTCTTTTATAGAATCAAGAAACTTTAGTGAAGTATATCCAGGTATACTTAGACTAACTTTTGCCCGCCACTTCGGCCGCGTGGACTACAGCCATCGCGAGAAAAAAAGGTGTTCCTATGCCATTCCCCAGGGTACAAACTATATCCATACCAAATTTCATTAAGATCTGTTCAGCCGTTTAGTTGTGAAAGCTAATAGAGAAACAGAGTTACTTTAGCTTTTATAATATTAGTATAAATATGGATTTACATGCATTGAATGTACCTAGCGTGTACCCCATAGAACATGGTCTACAATGTGTAGACCTACTCTTTGTAACTATCCATACCAATATATAAAAGTGAAACGCTGTCTGTTTGTTTGTTTGGGGAGCTTTCACGCTATAACGGCCGGACGGATTTTGATGAAATTTGGAATGGAGATAGCTTACACTAGAATAAAATATAGGGTACTTTTTATCCCGGAAAATTGTAAGTTTCCTCTGGAAAGCTGGAAAAATGTTGATTACTCGCTGTAAGGAACGGTTGCCATGGAAACGAAATAACTAGTCTGTCAAAAAACATCCAGAGCATTGATGATATATCTACTTTTGCCTTGGCTTTTAATATCCTAGAAGAACATAGGATGCTTTTTCGCGATAAACAGTACCTAGTCCGCGCGGACGAAGTTGCGGGCGGGAAAACTAGTATACTATAAAAATGCATAGCAAATAACAAAAATATGGGAACATACAAATCTATCTGTAGTGTAGAGTAGACTACACCACATGCATACTAGGATAGGTTAAGAAAAGAATAATTCCCACATCTCAAACTTTTCAAATGGTATTTTTTTCAATGAAATTATTTACTATAACATTTTTTGTTTGATATAATGAAGCTTAAGTCAAAGTATTTATTGTAAATGGGCAAATAATAGCACTTTTACAGGTCAAAATTTATACTTCACAAACAAGGAGAGATACATTAAAAATTATAAAAAGATCTAATCGATAAAATTTTGGTAAACTAAGTACTTATTTTACCTAAATATTATCCATTCGATTAAAATAAATTTCCCTTTCATGTGCCATATCTCATACTGGAAAAGGAAATACCCTTCTGAGTTTCTGACTCTACTGGTGCTTCGGACATATGCCCGTTAGTGAAGAGAGCACCAAGAAACTCTACGGAGATGTCATATATTTGTTAATTCTTCACAATTTTTTCAAATGTCAGAATTTATAATAATCGAACATGTAAATAACAAACACAAAAGTAAAAGTGACAATGTGATGTCCCACAATCATCAAACAAAAATTTAAAAAACATTTACAATTTTATTGATTTTTATAATGAGGTTTAATACACATTCTTTTCTATGCAGGTCACACAAACTGGG
The DNA here is from genome assembly GCA_946251855.1 of Alsophila aescularia. Lineage (NCBI taxonomy): Eukaryota > Metazoa > Arthropoda > Insecta > Lepidoptera > Geometridae > Alsophila > Alsophila aescularia. The sequence continues at coordinate 46,308,934 of OX276378.1, forward strand.
TTTTATGTATAAGCTGGTGTCCAGATGGCTTGAAGTTGGCATCAGCATGCAAGCAAGGGAGAGTCATGATATGGGACCCCAGTACTGGGCAACAAGTGGGAAAAACAATGATCGGTCACAGACAGTGGGTCACAGCACTGGCTTGGGAACCTTACCACAGGTATTTAAATGCATTTAAAATGTGTTGTTTGTTTGTCGTATGAGATAGTGCTGGCCTCTGATGTCTAGAGTTTGTCAAGCCGCCCGAGGGCCAGCCGGGACCAACAGCTTAACGTACCCTCCAAAGCACGGAGCGATGGAAAACCGCACATAACTTAGAAAAGTCATTGTTGCGGAGCCTAGGTTTTGAACCCGGTATTGTTGGATTCTAAATTGCACTATAGAACCGTTAGGCCACCATTGCTATAAAATGTGTATGTAATGTTAATAAGCAATCATTGTATTTGTCAAGCCTGTCTAAATTCAAACTACATGAAAAATATCCGATAACTTACCTACAAAGAACAATGGCGAACTCCCATACATACTTTTATGTCAGCCAAATTCACGGCGTCTTTAGACAAAAAATATCGCTAGTAATTCAGCATCATTTCCTGAGATTGTTAGTCTAAGTTTGTTTTTTTTTGGGAGGCCAGGTATAATTGTTATTAGGCTTCAAAGTTTTGTAGGTTATGTTACTGTTAATGACCTTTGAAACAAGTCTTAGATATTTTAATTATTGTATCCGCGTAATTAGGTAGGCAAGTAAGTACTTATGCGTAATAAATATAATGTTCCAAGATATTGTAGGTACCTACCTATTCAATTACCTATCTAGTGTAACAGACTAGGCTTATTATTTTCAATCTGTTACTGCCTGCCGAGATTACAAAACAATATGTTTAGATATGTTGCTGCTGTTTCACTATGCAGGGAAACAGTTGTCCCATATTATCACAAATATTTTGCAACAATGCCTTACACTAAATATTTTATTTACACAAACCCCTGTTTCTTTCGTAAATATTGTTCAATACTATAACCAACACGCCCTAAGTACTATTATTTCTTTCACGACCTGGACGACTGGTAGATAATACTGTTTAGCATTATGTCCTTCCTTGTCCTACACTATTTTTGTGCAAAACAATTAAATAAATTAACATACCCTATTCAACAATTCTTTACACTTCCTCCATAAACTCTAATGCTACTCTATTCCCTTTGCTACGAGTATAATGTCTTGTATAGAGGTTTTATATTGATGTACCATTTTGTCTATAGCACAGTCTATATTATTATTCTGTTTATCGCAAGGAGGTTGAATTAGAATTAGATTTAACGCCAGTAAGCTTAATTAAACCTCCTTTGGTTTAAAAAACCGGGTGGGAAGAAAGCGTAATTCAACCTCCTTTAGTTTTAAAAAATGGATGGGATGAATGTGCAGACAATTTTGACGTCCAAACCGGAAACGTCATTGTATTATATATTTATTTTTTCACCCGTTGGGCAGGCAACAAGGCCGGTTAAACATTATAGGAAGGAAATGAAGTTACAATTTCATGTTTTTTTAAATTGATTTGTTAACCTGGGTTTTTCTAGCTTTCAGGCTATGTTGAAAAAACGTAGAAAAATAATTACTTAAGTTCTGTAGAAATGATATGTCAAGACGCTGAAAGATTTATCGCATAAAACTCCGCCTATGTTCTTTGCTTTCCATCTGATTTTATCAATTCTGCACCACTCTTTAGCAACCTTGAATCTTTGTAACATGCACACCAATATATAAAAGTGGAACATTGTCTATTTGTTTGTTTGGGGAGTTTTAACGCGATAACAGCTGGACGAATTTTGATGAAATTTGGAATGGATATAGCTTATACCTTGGAATAAAACATAGGATACTTTTTATCACGGAAAATTGTAAGTTTCCACGGAAAAGGTGGAAAATGTCGATGACTCGATGCAAGGAACGGTTGCCATGGCAACAAAATAATAACAAAAGTCTGTCAAAAAGCATCAAGAGCATTGGTACCAAAGAAAATACAATACGTTGGTTCTATACTTTTGCATTGGTTTTCAATATCCCGGAAGACTTGTTTTCGCGATAAACTGTAGTACGCGCAGACAAAGTCGCGGGCGAAAGCTAGTAACATAATATGAGTAAATACACTGACGGACACATAAACTGCATCAAAGTTCAGGATTACTTTCAAATGAATATTTTTAATAAGTATGCAAACTTTTTAGATTTACATAAATGTAAAAGTGAAGACTTGCCATTAATCATAAAAACAAACAACATTTAAAATTTAACTGCAGCAAAACAAGTGATTATAGCCGGGAAAAGAAAATGTATGAGTGTTCTCATGGTGTTCTCAGATTTGCATGTTATTAGTGTAAAGTTTTAAATTGATTGTTATTGTATTTTTTCCTTTGCTAATTGAATTATTGTTGGTAAAACTATAGCCATCCGGTACCGGCGTTGAGAGGGGGGAGGGGGAAGCCCCCCTTGACCACCCCTATCCAGGAAATGTTATAGTTTTTGAGTTATGAATTTATTAGTAAAATAGTAGTACATAACATTTTTCAGTTTTAGGCATTGATGTATATGTTACTATATTTTGTTTACCTCAATGGTTTTAGGCGACCAAACAGCCGTAACAGTTATTAAAAATCAGCTGTAAGTTAACTTTGGCGCTTGCCGGCCGCTCACTCCCGTGCACTGCCGCGGCACTCGCTCGGCTCGCGCTATGTGTAGTCATGTTCAAACCTAACCTACCCTAGTCTTTGGGGCCATACATAACATCTTCAATTTATTTTCTGACGAAAGCAGAGGAAATACTAATTCATACTTTTATTTACAGCGACAAAACAGCCGATTTTTAATAAACTTAAAAATCTCTTAAGCTAAGCATCTCCGCGGGGGGGAGGGGTACTAGGGGGGTAGACCTTCACCACCCCCAAACCTCCCCCCCCCCCCAACTCCTGCCCCCTCGATCCCCTATCTCATAAACTAAGCGTGTCCTGGAAAGGGGAGGGGATCGTGGGACACTTCCACCTTTCCCCTTCCATTCCCCCCCCCCCACTCCCCTCCCTCGACGCCGGTACCGGATGTCTATAGCCAAGCCTTATTGTTACCCATTGAAATGTTGTTACCAAAAGAATTGTTAGGCAGTCTTTTTAACTCAAGAAGAGTTTTGGTACAATAAAATGGATACGTCGTCCGAACAAGCCGCACAAATTGAGGCATTGGTGCGGCAAGGCTTGCATCAACGAACGATTGCTAGAAATTTAAATTTGAATCAGTCTACGGTTTCTAAAGTGTCACAGAAAGTTTGTAGAGACAGGTTCTGACAAAGGGAGACGTGGTACCGGCAGAACTCGAGTAACAACCCATCGTGATGACCGATTTATTGTGTCAAATTCCTTGCGAAATCGTTTCCTTACATCAGTTAACATCAAAACATAGCTGAATGGAGTGCGTGGAATAAAAGTGAGTGCACAAACAATAAGAAGGATACAGGAAGGGGCTATCACCCCTTTTAGACCAGCAAATGGTCCAAAGTTGTCTGCTGCTCACAGACAAGCTCGCTTAAGATTTGCACGTGAACACCTAAATTGGTCTGAAGAGCAATGGGCCTCCGTATTATTCACCGATGAGTGTAGGACATGTTTATAGGTGCAGATGGTCGCAGAAGAGTCTATCGTCGACGTGGAGAGAGATATGCTCAAAGTTACATTTAATTAAACTTAAACTTAAGCGTATGATACTACGCTGTTTCAAAGTTAACTAATCAATGTATAGTTTTCAATTTAAATTTGTATGAAAAGTTTGCATACTTGGTTAAAATATTTATTTCATAGTCATCTTGTACTTTGATGCAGTTTATGTGTCCGTCAGTGTATAAGGATTTAACTTAGCAGTTGTAACAATAGTGAAATCGAACCGTCTTATCACTTGACTACTGACCTCGTACGAACATTTACTGTGCAAGTGTGACATTTTGAGAACGTGACATTGTACGCCGAGACGGTTATGTCTTTATAACTCTTCTTTGATTTATCTATTCTTTTGTTTTTCAGGAATCCAGAGTGCAGAAAGTTAGCTAGTTCATCAAAAGACGGTGACGTGAGGATATGGGACACAGTCACCGGTATCACAGTAGTCAGTCTCACGGGTCACTCCAAAGCTGTGACTTCTGTGAAGTGGGGGGGAACTGGACTCATCTACACATCTTCCCAAGATCGTACAATTAAGGTATATCAACAAAGTTTACTAAACATATTTTTTATTTAATACCTATCATTACTGAGCAGTTTGTGGCTGCTACTTACAGTAAAAACTGATGTCTCTTGAGTCAAATATTGATAGGTTGAACTGACCTTACAGTATAGTCGTTTGAACTTTTATGAATTCTAATTTTATAGACCGAACAAGTCTCTTCTATTACAAAGCATTACCACCGACCCAATAAACTTCAAAATTCTCTTCTATTACAAAGCATTACCACCTACCTAATAAACTTCAAAAGTCTCTTCTATTACAAAGCATTACCACCGACCCAATAAACTTCAAAATTCTCTTCTATTACAAAGCATTACCACCGACCTAATAAACTTCAATAGTCTCTTCTATTACAAAGCATTACCACCGACCCAATAAACTTCAAAATTCTCTTCTATTACAAAGCATTACCACCGACCTAATAAACTTCAAAAGTCTCTTCTATTACAAAGCATTACCACCGACCTAATAAACTTCAAAAGTCTCTTCTATTACAAAGCATTACCATCGACCTAATAAACTTCAAAAATCTCTTCTATTACAAAGCATTACCACCGACCTAATAAACTTCAAAATTCTCTTCTATTACAAAGCATTACCACCGACCTAATAAACTTCAAAAGTCTCTTCTATTACAAAGCATTACCACCGACCTAATAAACTTCAAAATTGTCTTCTATTACAAAGCATTACCGCCGATCCAATAAACTTCAAAATTCTCTTCTATTACAAAGCATTACCACCGACCTAATAAACTTCAAAATTATCTTCTATTACAAAGCATTACCCACATAAAAAACTTCAACGACCAATTATTACCTACTAATTGTAGGCATCGAAATGAGACCTCACAATGTGCCATTTATTTTCACATTCTTCAGAGCCTAAAATTAAACAAAAAAATGATGTGATTCAGAGTTGCATTAACCACAATGAAAAAGAAAATATTATCTGATTCTACCGAACTTCAGAAATACGCCCGATAGAGAAGAGAGCACAAGAAACTATGATATGTCATTTTGCAGTTCATGTATTTATCATTAGTCATTACAGCTAATGAGATGTCCTACAATCATAAAAGCTGGTATAATAACAATAATACTATAATTATAATTAAAAACTAGGCTGGACCAGTCCCCACAAGCAATGTGTATAGAGACTTTGTAAAACAGGTATGGAGAGCTGATGATGGAGTCCTCTGCAGGACACTAGAAGGGCATGCACATTGGGTCAACACTCTCGCCCTGAGCACGGATTATGTGCTGCGGACGGGACCCTTCCATCCGGTTACTGACAATGTAGGACCTAAATGCGACGACAGTAAGTAGAAAACGATCACATATTAATATTGTATTTATTTTTACCTTTAGGGTAATGAGTTTAACAGTCTATGCATGTATGTGTTTATGAGAATGGTCCGATTTTGACAATCGAGGTGTCAATCAATTTGTTTTCATTTATAGGCAAAAAAACTGACTACGGCAAAACAAAGAAGGGTTATGTGTCCAAACTAAAAACTTGGTCCGATTTTGACAAGCGAGGTATCAAGCGATTCGTCTTCATAGCAAGAGTGTCATTGGATAATTTTTACCCGACCGTAGTCTGGTTTTAGTTTTTGAACTTAAGTCTTGTTCTAATATGGGCTTGATGAGCAGCCCTCTGGATATAGACAAGAAGATGGTTTACTTAGAAAAATATTATCAACAAACTAGCGTCCTCATCTGGCTAAGCACTGTTTAGCAATGATTTATTCAACTTTTAAAAAAAATAAAAAATTACACACACACACATGTAATTCATATGTAATTCATGTTTATAAGACTAAACGGGTCTTTTCGCTCACAAATTAATAACAAAATATAACTTTGACTAACGTCGATGTTTCGATCAAAATAAATCAACAGTGGTCAAGAAAAAACTGGAGAATATCTTGGTCAGCTAAACGGTGGCGTTTTTTTCAAATACCTGAGTTTGGTCTTATTAAACGAAACTGTCCCGATCGCAACGCACAGTTACAGTAGTCGCAGCCAATCTATATGTTTGTGAAGTTAGGCTATATGAACTATTGCGCAGGTACTGCTGTGGGGATAAAACAGCATGAAGTAAGAGCGACATAGATTATGCAAAAAACGTAAGCGAGTGAGCGAGGCAGTTATAAAATGCTGTCTTCACCTTCAACATTGGGATTGCGCCTGAAAATTAGCAGTTCGCGCAGTGACTAGCAGATAACTTCCGAGACACATACTTCTGCTGTGACAACTGTAACCTTGTTGTTAAATTGCAACGCGAACACTTCCCAATTACCGGATACCACAAAGCAGACAGAATCATTTTAATTAACCTTATAACCATCCTCAGAAATAACATTTTGTTTTATATCATCATATTTTATCGATATGCTTTTATTTCAGAGAAAGAACTGCAAAAAAGGGCTGTGCAAAGATATGAATCGGTTTGTCCTCAAGGTGCAGAGAGACTCATCTCGGGCTCGGATGATTTCACGATGTTCCTGTGGCTGCCAGAGAAAGAGAAGAGACCCTTGGCGCGAATGACTGGCCACCAACAGCTCGTAAATGATGTCAAGTTCTCTCCAGACACAAGGTATATTTATTACCTGAAGCACCCCGCAGTTTTGCCCACGTGAAAACTTGCCACTCTGTTCACCCTTAGGGAAGGAATTTCTAAAAAGACTTTATTAGTTGCACCTCTAGGATACTCAAGGGAGAGTAAGTTACTCAGTTTAGATTGTGCCTTGTCTGTCAGTCAGTCTGTAGGTATGTCACGGTTTTATTTTGTAGGTATAGATAATAGTATTTTCCGCAATATTACATAGATCCGACCCGACTTCGCACGGTTTACACATTTATTCATTAAAGAGACCTCAATACCACCCTCAAAAATCAACATAGTCAGTTGAAAATGGGAGCAAAATCGATTCAGTAGTTTATTTTTATTAACTTAAACAAACAAACACACAGTTGGTGGCTTTGTTTATTGTGTAGTGAACTCAAGGAAGTTCTATGTCAGTAGTACATAGAACACCAACCAAGACCAACCAAGAAACTAGACCAAGGCTGCCCAACTCCAGGCCCGTACGTATTATAAGTGGCCCGCGTTTACCAGAAGAATAAAGTCCTGGTTGTGTGATCTTGCATTTCTTGTTGACTTCACCAATTACCTCAATATTTTAAGTCTCAAATTCTAAAGGCAAAGATTTTTCACCGACTATGTTTACATTGATTAGTGGTTGCAAAGCCAAATTAAAACGAAAATAATGACCTTTTTCCCTTACTCAAATATTTGAAAGAGAAGCTCAATATTGCCACTTTAAACTGTACTAAGTACGAAATTAAAATTTTGATGCTCATTACAGTTGTTTGAGAGCTGATTCCAGGAAATTAAAGAATAAAAAGTATACTCTTGTTCAGTAGCTTATTTGAAGTCCCCTAGAGAATTTATTTTTTATTATCTTCATTGTACAGACATTTTGGTACTTCCTGCTTTATTATAATAAAATTATAAGTATATAAATACCGCACTAATAACAATTATAAGTATATAATGTCTGAACGATAGTGAAAATTAATTTTAATCATCCATATCATTTAGTTAATTATAGTCCTTGACCTTTAAAAGTACTCTTTGTGCTATTCCAGGACCTAAAACACCAATATACCACCATTTGATCAAAATTCCTTCAGCCGTCAAAAATATTTTTATCGATTGCTCGGCTTCTACTCATCGGATTTATATTATTTATATTCTTGTTCAGTCGCTTATTTTATGTATCCTAGACCATTTCTTTTTTAATTATCTTCTTTGTACAGACTTTTTTGTTCCTATTGCTTTATTATAAGGATAAATGATTTTGTTGTTACTGTCAACATCGGATCTCCCATATTCTGATTCCTAGTGTAATATAATACATACATATTTATTCTTCGCCTAACATAGGAAAATTATTAAAACAAAAACAATGTTAGAAATCACATTGATTTTAATGAATACATACAATTTTGTTTCCTTATTTTGCAGTAGATGCTATTTATTTTATTATTTTATTGAACGAGAATAAAATTTCAAAATGTTGTATTGTTGCAGTGGTCAGTGCAGTGAATGCAGTGATTTTTAAATCGACCATTTTGCCCAAATTTTAAATAGGTTGGGCAGCCTTGAAATATACATATTTTGTGGCAGTGATGACAATGTGACTTGCCTAGCCTAGCCTTTTGTTTGTTTGTTGTATGAGGTAGTGCTGGCCTCTGATGTCAGAGGTTGTCATGCCGCCCGAGGGCCTCTGACATGGCTTAACGACTACTATTAATCAATAACAGCTGAGACCAACAGCTTAACGTGCCCTTCGAAGCACGGAGCGATGGAAAACTGCACATAACTCAGAAAAATCATTGGTGCGGAGCCTAGGTTTTGAACTCGGTATCGTTGAATTCTAAATTGCACTATAACCGTTAGGCCACCATCTCTCAGCCTAGCCTTTTGAAACACATATTTAAATTTTCATTGTAGTGTAAACTTATCCTGAACAATTATACAACAATATAAAATACTTACAGAACTTTACCAAACTAATAATATTTATTATATTATTAGTTTGGCTAACATAATGTTATTGTAGAATAAATTTGATATGATGTAAATTATTTGCATAATATTCAAACAATAATGTAGTCAATGATATCAGATTATACATATACGAGCACAAGTCCCGAATGCTATATTTTGACACTTGCCAATATTCTCCTGTGTTGCAAATAAATAATTGAATTAAATTTTTCAGTACTATAGCATCAGCATCATTTGACAAGTCTGTCAAGTTATGGGAGGCGACAACTGGAAAATTTATTACTACACTGCGAGGGCATGTACAAGCCGTCTACATGGTGGCTTGGTCAGCAGACTCCAGGCTTCTGTTGAGTTCTAGTGCTGATTCTACTCTAAAAGGTACTTTAATTTTATCAATATCCCGACCCATCACATATTTTGACTATTAGGTAAACAAAAAACTCTTAGGTTACAATAGACACATCAAACAACAAGATGTATTTTTTTATTAATGTTTTTCAGTATGGAACATGAAGACAAAGAAGTTAGAACTGGATCTCCCAGGACATGCAGATGAAGTGTTTGCTGTAGATTGGTCACCAGATGGATCTTACGTGGCCTCAGGAGGCAAAGACAAAGTATTGAAACTGTAAGTACCTACCTAAGCTTTTTTTTGCCATGCTGGAGTAAAAAAAACTACAAAGCAGCTTTCAAGTAATCTAGCAAAGCGCGACTTGTGGACTGCCTCTTATGAGAAGGAATATTCCTTTCTTCGTATGCATCTTACTTTTTTTTTGTTTGTTGAGAGGCTCTAATTATTTTTAATTTTTATGTGTGAAAATATTCTTGTATATTTTTAGTAAGTAGTTAAAGTTTATTCACTGACTGTTGATATTTGTCTATTTTAATAAACCCATGATTTTCTTAAAAGAAATATCTTCTAAACATACTTATAATAGAACAAAAATTCGGTACAATGAAGATAACTAAAATAAATAAATAAAAAAATTAAAAATGTGTTGTCTGTCAGTTTCTGGGGCATCACGCAAAAACTACTTGACCGATTGCGATGCAGTTTTCACTGATGGATAGCTTAGAGTTAGACTTAGACTTAAAAACTTGGTATCTCTATCCAATCAGTAGAAACTGAACAATTGATAAAAACCAATTTGACGACTTTTGGTCCCGGAATATAGTATATTATTTATGTAGGATTCTTTATCTCTGAAAAATGACCATAGTGGTAATCAAGGAGTTGTATGTACTATTCTCGTTGTACGTAAGTACCTACATAGAACTTCCTTGGTGGTATTGAACTCGCACATTGTGTTATGTACGTCAATACTATAACTATAACAATATAATTTTGTTTGTTATTTAATTTAGTTATTTAGCACACTCAAATCAATAAAAAAAGGAAACAACATTGCCGACATTGTGGTGCCTCCTCCACATAGCTGGTTTAATAATTACAGAAGATTCTTGGGTAGTAAAAAACACTTTAAAATTAAGGAACTTTATCGAATTTAAGACCTCAAGCAGAATGTCCTTGTCTCCCTCAAGGGAGATGTGAGGGGAGCCAAGTCTCGTAGCCATGCTACGTGAATGCAAAATATTGACAAACTGACGCAATCATAATCAATAATTAACGCTAATCAAGCATTAAGTTGTCAAATACCATACAAAAAAAGGGACTTAGTGCTTGATTAGCGTTAGATTATGAAAGCGGCAGTATGTGTAGGGAATGTAGATTTTACTTTTTTTTCTGTTTTGAGAATATTTGGTTAGCTTGTATCCAACCCTCATAAAATTAATAAGACAAATCTTTGTTTCAGGTGGCAACACTGATAAATCAAGCTAAATGGAAGATACAATTTTATTACAGAATAGTGTAACCTGTTACAATAAAAATTATTGTTTAAAAAATAAATTATACAGTTTTTTACTTAATCTTTATACTCTTTTTCACATTTGCTTTAATTCCTGATGCTTCTCCTCCATACCTGGAGACCTCTGTCCTGGGTTCACGGATGGCACCCTTCCTCCTTATCTTAGCCTTCCTGAATTTCAATTTATGTTTGACTCTAGGGTTTCTTTGAATCTTATTTCTGTGTGGTGTCAATCCTTTGTTCTTTGCAATCTGATAGGTAATCTGCCGCTTGTCTGCCACTTCCTCAGATACCATGGCTTGAGATGTTGAAGGCTTGTTACTCTCTTCATTCTCTGCTTCAGTTACATTTGCATCGTTGTCAGAGAAGCCGCTCTCTTCAGATTCATCATTAGGTCTCTGGACATTGGATAGTTTGTCAGTTTTGAAGAAGTCATTACCTTCGTAGTTCTCTTCATCATCTGAAACACCAGTGTCTTCTCCCTCGTCTTTCTCTATCGCAGTGATCAGTTTAAGCTTCTTGGGGGCTGGTTCCAATGATTTATCCAATTTAAGTTTCTTGTTTACTTTTGTTTTATTCTTCCCATCCTTTTGTTCCTTGCTGTGATGTAATGTTATGTTGTTTTTAACTGCATCTAATATTTTGTCTATTTGCGGTTTGATTACTTCCTGGTAAATGGGCTCCATTTTATTTAACATCTGTCTGTATTGATATAATCTCTTTATGACAGGATGATTCTGGATGTTAATTCTCTGACTTTTGAGGAGTAAATAGAAGCTTATATTGGTGCAATAGTTTAAAATTAGATTATAGTTTGTTTTGACAAACTTTGAGGCGGGACACGTTGGCAGTTTTCCGTCTTTGACTAATTCCAATACGGGCTGTAAATCATCTTTGGCTACTGTTAATTTTGTTTTGAAATCATCTATGAGACCTGCAAATTCTGGGCTTTCCTTTTCAAGAAGCTGTAGCTTTTGTCTTTTTGACATTTGGCTCAAGTCACTTTTGATAACTGTTTCCTGTTCTTCTGCTTCAGCAACTTGTTTTGTGAAAAAGTCTAATGTGAAATCTTCTTCTCCGAGTTGTTCAAGAAGCCTTTTCTGAATGTTCTTAGCTTCTTCTTCCTCCATGAGGGCTGCCCCTTCATCTTCACCAAAACCACCATAGTCTTCATCCACATAGTCTGTGGCATAGTAAGACTTTTTCTTCTTTCCCCAAGCTTTGGAATCAGGCAAGTCATCATCTGACTTCTCCTGGCCTTCAACATCACTGTCAGCAATTCCTAAGTCATCTTCTATGCCATCTGAATCTTCATCTGATTCAGAAAAGGCGTACATTTCTTCCTCACTTTCAGAATCATGTTTCCTTTTCTGCAGCTTATTCAATAACTTCTTTTCCTTGGCTGAATATTCATCTTCTGAATCGGAGGGCTCATAGTTTCCTTTTTTATCGAAGTTTGACTTAACTCTGTAATTATATTAGGTATATTTTAAATGCTGATGAAGCAAATTAACTGGACATAAGCTCGCAATTATGTAGGTACATGTTGTAACAATACTTAAATCAGGGAAAAATGTCTTTCAACAGACAAATCTTTTTTCAGCAACTATAATATAAAGGAAACAGGAATCTGTATGTCACGCATTCAGATATATAAACAAACAACATTAAATTGAACATAAAATAAGAAGTCATGTGGCACGGTACATCGAATTTACTGGTTGTGGTGTAATCCACAAACACTAATTACGATAAGAGTGCAGTTAGTTAATGTGTCTTAGAGATCTCACCTTATTTTATCAGCCATTTTACTGGTTTCTATGATTAGAATATGGCTAAAAAGGACATCTGAGAGGTTACCCACTCCTTAAAATCACAACTTGTGATTATGCTTCAATCAAATACACAACTCCGAAAGAAAAAAATATCAAGATTGCAACGAACAGAAACAAGCTTTATTTTATCAATGAAATAATGAAATAAATTGATTTAAGTAAAATTCAATCGAGGAAACTGCTTCGCCATAAACGCTGAAACGAATGAATGAACGAGAGCGACGAGCGAGTGACACGACATTTTTTTTTTTTCCTAGTTCGTGGATTTGGCGTCACACTTCTCGTGTATTTGCCAGTGTCAGGTTTTTCATTTTCTTGCCAGTTTTCCATCATCGACATTTCTTATTCCCTGCGTTCGAGATGATGAGATGGCGTTGTGGGCAGTTTCGAAATGTACATTTTCACAACTTTTGACATTACCGATCCTTCCCAAACTGAATGAAAAACGACCTTAATTCTGAAACAATAAAGTCGATTTTCCTATGTCAACATCTCATCGAAACTTGCAAAACGAACGGTGGTCGAAAACGTTCAGGAACGCTAATTTCGCCCACCAATTGCCAAAGGGAAAGCCAATTGTGATCATATTAAGCGTTTTTAACAGATAATTTCGCCAATTGTTTCAAAACTAACGGCCCCACTGTCATTGACTTTTATGTACTCTGCGGGTCAGCAGTGCTATTACGCGATATTGATCATATCGGTTTCAATCAGATTGTTAGTATCTTCATAGCAATTTCGACTCTATCGCACTGCATTATGTGCACTTGATAGTGACAATCTGATTGAAACCGATATGATCAATAGGTATTCCATTAATGAATTAGACGGATTGAAACCGATGTGATCAATATTTTGTAATAGCCATAGAGTAACACATTTCTTACTGTCATTGGTAATAGCAGTGCTGTAGTCTGTGGACTCTGTAGGGCTGTGGAGTCCCTATATTACACGGCCAGTATTACGCGACCAAATAATGTACAGCCAATAATACGCGACCAATATTACGTGGATTGGCGTCGTAATATCAGGATGTACATTATTTGGTTGCGTATTATTGGCCGTGTAATATCACCCCGTGCTGATTTTAAACAGGCGATATTACGCAGCCAGGATTACGAAGCCAAAATATGTACATGTAATATCAGGGTGTGCATTATTGGCTGTGTAATACGGGCCGGACACTTTTTGTACGGGCGATAATGTACAGCCAGTATTACGTGTACATCACAGATTAATATATAGAAATGACATAGTAAAAGCCTCGTTTGCACGTTCCAGTTTCATTTTACACAAATTATGAATCGCGATTGCTCCGGCGCTGCGGGAAGTGCTGCTCCTCCGCCCTTGCGTAACAAAGCACAGGTACCAACGCTCGCAGCGGATGGGGGCTGCACTCCCTCCGCGCCTCCGGCTTTTTAAAAACACTCTAGTGTAGGGCAGACAAGACCACGTGGAGTCGGGGTTGACCGATGCGGTTCTGTGACAGTTTTTTCATCTTGACACTCGCCTACACAAACGAGGCATCAAGGAGTGATTCTAGCTTTGTCTATGGTTGGCTACGTATTATTGGCCGTGTAATATTGGTCGTACAAAATCGGCACGGGCTGATATTACGTATCCAGTTGTATACGTAATATTGGTTGCGTAATACTGGCCGTGCATTATCAACCCGGACCGATTTTGTAAGGGCAATAATTTATGGCCAGTATTAGCCGTCCAAATATTACGAAACCATGTACACGTAATATCTGGCCGTGTAATATTGGCTGTACAATACTGATCGTACATTATTTTGGTCGTGTATTATCGCCTCCCGGGCTGTGGGCCCACATGTGGGCCATCCGGCGGTCAATAGTTTTTTGCAATTTGTCAATTTGCAAGTAGACGTGTTTTTAAAGTTATTTTTGAATTAAAACTACTTTGTCGAAACGTAATAATGTTACGTTAATAGTTTATATTTTTAAGCGAGTCATGTTGTGTAAAATGCTATCAAATGCCTTTTTATTATGTCTAATTTTCCTTTGCGATATCACATCAAGTAAAAAACTACTTAGGCCTGGTTCGGATGGCCGAAAATCGACTTTATTAAATGAATGCGGCCGCTGCAAAGTCCTGACGGATTCCTTTAACCACTGGATAGAGAAAACATCTCGTGGGAAATATGAAGGCGGAGACACAGCGTGGGAAGAAGCCAAATTAAAATCTTACGCGCGTAGCGAAATACGTTTAGTTGAGATGCAAGAAGGGCTGTGTTCGGAGCTGTCGAAGTACCAAGACTACTGTTATATTCTTTCCGAGGAAGCTGAGCAATTATTAGAGAAGTGGTGGTTTCATGAAGACCCTAATTCAGCTGACATATACACATGGCTATGTATTGAAACTTTAAAGTACTGTTGCCCAGTCAATCACTTTGGAGAGACTTGCGCTCCATGCCCTCTAGATAAGGATAATAGAATTTGCAGTGGCCATGGAAAATGTGATGGTGATGGCACTCGTCAGGGGAATGGAACATGTATCTGTAAAAGAGGCTATACAGGAAAGAGTTGTCAAGACTGCTCTGAGAATTTCTTTATTGAGAGTGATGGAAATTGTGAGCAATGTCATCAGGCATGTAGTGGCTGCACTGGGGAAGGACCTTCTGCCTGCCACACCTGTAAACCTGGCTGGCAACAGGAATCTGGCGACTGTGTTGACTTAGATGAATGCTTGTCTCTATCCAGCTGCAAAGCTAATGAAATTTGTGTTAATAGTGTAGGCAGCTTCCAGTGCAAAGCTTGCGACACTTCCTGCAAGAGTTGTTCAGGCTTAGGAGTTAAAAACTGTACTTCGTGTGGACATCCCAATGTTCTCTGGGGAGGAATGTGCATTAGCAGAAAAGAACATGATGATATAATAACAAGCACAAAAGAGAGATTAGCTTTATATGTAGTGTTAGTAATTATGTTACTTATTATAAACCACAGAACAGACAATTATGTAGGACCTATTATGTTTATACTAATTGGATTATTAATGTTTTACTTTGAATCAGCATCAAAGTTGAATACTTTAGATGTGCTATACAATTTTTATCAAAATTTCGATCATAAACGAGCAAGCACTGATCTGTTGTCAATATTATCCAAAACTTTCTGGTAGAATATTTAAATGATATAGCTAATCTTTCTAACTTATTCCAGTCATCATAATCAAAACAATTATTGTAGTCATGCTAATGCAGCATTTCTCAATCTAGTTCATGGAGACACATATTTCCTGGTCTGTGGACACATCTTAATGATAGAACAATTACCATAGTACACACATTATATTTAGTATCATATGACTTGTTGCACAACTAGGCACAAGCAAATAGTCACATACTATGTTGTAACACAACTAGAAATGGGATATTCAACATAGGTGAATATAAAAAAAAAACAGTAAAATAATTATAAAGTAGAGAAAGATTTGAGAACAACTTGGAACATCACTTGTTCATAGATCTAATTAAAAGTGGGAACATTAGGTACCAGCTGCTTGGGCATGGACTGCATAAACTTGGTGTAAAACAAATGGCCTTCTTTGCCCTTAGTGTGTGATGTCTCTATATTTTGTTGATTGATGAACATGAAGCACGACAGTAGGAATGTAGCCGTGAGGGTGTGTTGGCCTGTACTTGTATCTAGTTTAGTTTTTTATAATTATTATTATTAGTTGTTATAATTAAAGCATGCCATATCTCTCCCTCTACTTGGTACTTGGTGATTGGGCTTCTTTTCTGCAACTAGGCCGATCATTGGCCCCTTTTGTGTTATATGAGTGGCAACAGTTAGTTTAGCCACCCGATGTCCCTCAGGAAGGCCAGCAGCTCATAGATTCTGGTGCAGGCTTCCCTCAGGGTAGAAGTTGTTCCCAGGAACTGTTCCCTTTGTGGTGCCATGCGTTTGCACTTGAGGACTACATGCATGGCCATTTCTTCTGCCCCCATGCATCCTCTGCACAAGGCGCTGTCTGTGACACCTATTCTGTGAAGGTGTTTGTTAATAGGACATTGACCAGTTACATTTCCTACCACTTGTCAGAGGCTGTCCTGTTTAAGGTTCAGACGTTTACGTTAGGTTTACATTACGGAAAGTATTCTGATTTTAGAGTCAGTTACCTTCCTCTGCAGTATCATCGTTGCTGCCTGGATTATACCCACACATTCCACTTGAAAAATAGAGTTGTGGGTACCCAGTGCTGCTGCTATAGGCATGTTCAAATTATCCTAGATCATACCCACTCTCCTCCCAGCTTCCATTTTGGAACCATCTGTGTAGATTCTAACTTTGTGAGTGTTCGACTTATCACTTGGTTCCTTATGAAGCTGTATCTTGTAGTCCTATCATAAATAGAGAGTTACCTTCCACATAATCCCGTATGATGGTAGTGTGGAATGTTCGCCTATGTTGATCCCAGAGATTGAGTGCTTTGAATCTGTAGGCAGACGCAGCAGCCTCCTGCTGGATGTGCAACTGTAATGGTAGCAAACCCAGCAGTGCCTCTAGTGCAGAAGTGGGTGCTGTTCTCATGCAACCGGTCACTGCTAACCTCCCCCCCCCCCCCCCCCCCCCCTTATCTAGATCTGTGCAACCATCACAGTGTTATATTCCTTCTACTACCTAACTTCTTTCTTGACATTCTCGTTCATTTAGGGGTAGGTTTTTTTAATTATTTTTATTACGGACAAGGCAATCGTTTGACCACGATCTCACCTGATGGAATGCGATGTGGTTGAAGGTGTAGCACGCTTGCCTAGTAGATACCTGTGCTGTGCTGGGCTAAATGTAATTGTTGAAAATAGTTTCAACTACACTAGTACTACTTAACAATTTATTACTTTGTGAAATATCCTAACTTTATGCTTAGTACCGTAAAATAAATGTATCTACAATTAATAATAATAATATTTTTATTTTTAATAACTAGATAAATTTACCTAACAATAATGATTACAGTCATTTTATTCTTGAGTTAAATATGAACCATAGGTCTAATCTTTTAATAGTAATCTTCTCAAGTATTTTTTTCTAAGAAAATGTAATTATCTGGCTGTTATATTTTACATTACCAACATAGACACATACATACATACATACACATACATAGATCATTGTTTAACCGTAATAATTAGTTAGGGGACCTATTCGGAAAAATCAAATGTCTTTTATTTTAAAAACTAGTAGGAACACACATAGTAATGAATTAGTATTCCGTAGTCAAATAAGGTAGGTTTGTCATGTTCGTCTGTATTTCACAGATTCAGGTACATACTAATAAAACTATGTTGAGAAGATCAAAGAGATTAGACATTATTTTTCGACTTGCGTACCAGTGTTGCCAAGTCAAAAATTAGTTCGACGGTGAATCCATTTCAAAAAACGGTAGATTCTAAGAAATTACGGTAACTGCACCTGGAAAAAACGGTGTAAAATACGGTGTACTAATTTTTAATACAACCATGTCTCACATATTATCACTGTATAATGGAAAAACTAGAAAAAAAAACTGTGTGTCCACGAGTCCGTCGCCAAAAAAACATTTCGAAGAAAATAAGTTCATATTTTAATGCAAATGTAACACATCTTGTTACATTTGCATTAAAATATGAACTTAAAAAAATAAAAAATATGCGAGTCTACACCGCCAAATAAACGAGTGCAAATGCAAATAGCATAGCACGGCTGCTATGAGAATAATGATGAATGAATGATGGCAAATGAATGAGTTGATAATTTGTGCTGTTTGTGTTCAATACATAATTTGTAACTTTTAAACTTTCGCGATTCGAACACATAGAACAACATATTTAAACGGGCCTTAATCGCGCTGAAAACTTAATTTTTATTTACCTTTACTTTCGATCAAGTTGCATTATTCGTGGTCACGAGAAGACTGAAATAGCGGGTGTCAGTGGCGAGAAGGGCGAGCGTTGTCTCCAACTACCCGCATTTGGTGTAATACATAATTTCAATAACAAATGCATTGATTTTGATTTTTCGTGAGAACTTGTGATGTGTTGTTGATGTGGCGGCCGATCGGCCTATCATGGTGTAATTGCGTGCGTCAGGCTTGTGGATACGAGCGGATTGACATATCTTGGGTATCACTTTCGATTTGGCGATGTGGTGTGCTTCGACGGTAGGTGGTAAATTAATGCTGCCCCTCGATAACCTTTCGATAACTCAGTTGTCGATTGATACGGTATTATTTATTCTGTGGATTCGGTTTGAAATCGTTCAATTCAATACATTTTTCATTCACAATATCGATTCGGTTCGTTATCAAAAGGTTCTGCCCCCCGATTCAGCAGTTCTATTACGTAATGTTGATCATATCGATTTCAAGTCGTCAAATTCATTAATGCTTTGCGATAGAGTCGATTTTGCTATGAAAAAAGTGACAATCTGATTAAAGTCAAGTTCTGTGGTCGGGCCCCTGAACCTTTCGATAACGAACCGAATCGATTCTATTCGATATTGTGAATGAATAATGTATTGAATTGAACGATTTCAAACCTATTCCACATAATAAATAATACCATATCGATCGACAACAGTGGCTCAATTACAGAACTTGGCTACAATCGGATTATCACTTTTTTCATAGCAATTTCGACTCTATCGCAAGGCATTAGTGGTTGCGATACTGAGAATTCGATTGAAGCCAAGTTATGTAATCGGGCTGCTGATTTATCAAAGGGTTTTGAATGGGGGGCAGATGACGGTGCATTTACCGTAATTACGGTGCACATGGCAACTCTGTTGCGTACTACAGCGTTCCTAAATTGAAGATGCGGCTTATTATAGGTTGGCACATGTATTGTCTAGTTTTATAGAACAGCTAACGACATTATATATTTTTTTTAAATTTCATTTTTTGTTTGGCTCCGCTGACCTACATGAAAATTGAAAAGTCAAGCTAAAAGTAGTAGATTGTACAACAAGAGCATAAAACAAGCCATTTTGTCCGAAATATTTATCCGCCCGAGCCGGAGGCCGGTAGTTAACAGAGTTTCCAGCAGCCCGATTCAGAACCCTTCGATAGCTCAATTGTCGATTGATGTGGTATAATTTATTCTGTGGATTCGGTTTGAAATCGTTCAAGTCAATACATTTATCATTCACAATATTAAATAGCTTCGGTTCATTAGCGAAAGGTTCTGAATCGGGGGGCTGATCAAAATTGGTTATTCCCATTCTACCCACCAGCTTTGTCCCACTAGTGGGGAGAATGGGAAAAATAAAAAATGTATGGCCGTTCTCCCCATTATGGAATATATTATTTGCCAGTGGGGAGAATGGTAATAATCGAAAAAGTATTCTGTTTCTCCCCACTACGCAATCCTTGTTAACGTTGATATCTCCACAATTGCCCTTACTGAAAATCATGTTTGATATGAATATCAAGTCTAGTGGGACATTATACTATAGTAAATTTGGTTATTCGCTTTCTCCCCACTACTATGACAGGTATATTTTTTAATTCTATAGTGGGGACAAAGAGAATGAATTAACTATCACAAAAAGAATCAACGTAACATATTTTCTTAGAAACCTGTATTGAGCCATCGTATAAGTGTAATAAATCCTAATAGTGAGTCAACTCATTTGTCGCGGCGCAATATGCCGACAAGCTACTAGTAGCTAAAAATATGACAGGATTGACACAAAAAATAATTGAATATCTTTTTTACAAAATAATATACTATGTAAAAATTTGTATTCCTCATATATTATTCTATACTTACTCTCCGCAGCTTCGCCCAATTCACCGTGACAAAGGAACATAACAAATTTGTTCCTTCGTCACGGTGCATAACAAAGGAACATCTAAAGATTTGCTTTTAAAATATCAGCATCCGAAAAGATATCGATATGTTTTGTACCTATTTTATAGAAAACTAGATAGTTAACTACGTACAATATCGAATTAAATTTTTAGTATTAATGTACTTACACAATTTTACTGATCGATTTTTCCCTAGTCTAGATCCCACGGTTTTATATTAATATGTACCTACCTAGATAAGTACTATTCACTAAGTGTTGGGCCCGTGTACAGAGGGAAAACCCATTTTTTTTAATGAGATATTTAATGTAAAGAATAATCCCCAAGTGTGGCAAAAGTAATAACACTAACAATAGTTAGGTACGGGACCCAGCTACAAAAGCAAAAAAACCTGTAAAAATAGTAATTTCCCGCTGCAGGCGTACCCAATTAAACAGAAATTAACTTTATGTATGATTGTATAGTTCAACTTCTAGAAGGTAGGACCTACTTACATCATCATTGTTAACAACATAGGTAGTTACTTCGATTATAATAGCTACCTAATGTTATTGATAATGATAAGAAATAATTTCATTTAGGTAAGTACCTACTCACATTTCCTCATCCTTTGGAAATTTATGAATTCGCAATTTTCCACTATTATTATATGATTTTGACGCTCAACCATTTACCACACAGGTGGTACGCATATTTAAAAACAAATAAATAAATCGCCACGTTGCGTGAACGAACACCAAACATGAGGAGTTTCAAAAAAAATATATAACCCGCATTTTGGAGTGTCCCTCAAATTAATATATTTTTCTAAAAGTACAGGTTTTAAAATTTATTTCGTTTTAAATTACTTTTTGATAAATTAGAAACTGTAATTATAAAGATTTTATTTCAATAACAACACACATAATTTTGATCTGTCCCCAGTGTATATGCAAAACTTCAGGTTGAATTATCGTGTTTTTTTTTTCTTGATCCCTTGGTGAATTATGTTGTTAATACCGAAAAAAACCTTGTTATTTACGTCTATGATTGAATTTATGGCCTAAAATAACTTAAGACCATTAAAAATTACAGTTAATTGTTGTCCCCATTTTTTTTTCATTTCGGTCATGTCAGTTTTGTAGTCACAATTTCTTAGGAAATAATTGTACCAAATATAATTATTATTTTGCAAATGGCAGCACCTAAACTCTATGAGATAAGCTTCAATTTTTAAACTAGTGTCAGGTAATTCAATTTCCCGGAATGAGGCGACTTGCGAGCGGCTGGAAACAGAACAAAAATTAGTCGTCAGGTTTGTTACAGTACAATCATTACTTTACCACAAATGTTTTTACTGGTTCGATTGTAAAAAATCACCAGGTTTTTTTACGAATAATTTGGTGTAATCTAGTTGTAACCTATAAAAAACCTGAATTGATATATATTTTTTAATGTAAGGTAGGCACAAATGTTACCTCGGTTTTGTTACCAAAGCTGTGGTAACATATAGACTGACTGTCAAAGTAACAAAGCTGACAGGCTAAAGCTTGGTTTAAATAGCACTTTTATCTAATAAATTATACTGATATTATAGTCTACCTTAAAAATTTGAATAGAAGCGTGCTTTGTTTCTTTTTTAATGTGTGTTTTTTCTTATGTAGGCAAAGTGTGGTTACTATAACTGTTACAGTGGAAGCTGCTTTAAATGTATGTAAATAAATCATATATTAACATTTTTGTCTAAGTATCTATAATAATTAGGTGGATAATTTAAGCAACCACCTTTTTTCAATAATGTAAAGGTATAAAACGGCTAGTTGGTACGGTTAGTTGGTTTGGTTGGTTTAATTTATGAATCACTCTGACGTTAGTTTCTATAGTAATTTACTACCTATATAAAATACTTATTTATATAAATAACAGTGTTGTGGGTTTTCCAATTATCCGGATAGGCAGAGACAGAGGTTGTAGATTATGTGAATAAATGCAAAGTGCAAGTAAAAGTAAAGCGATTCGGTAAATCAGTTCATGCACTATTTATTGTACAACTTTCACTAGAAGGTTAACTCTGAAAGTTCGAAAAATAATCAGCAGTTCCATAGAAATAATAAATATCAACCGCATAAAATACAGGAAACAAATGTTTTTTTTCAGTTCTCAGAATAGGTCCCATGGTAAAAATTGTTCGTATATGTATATATAATATATGATCCGTTAAACATTTTTAGTTTTAAGAATATTTAAACGTTTAACGGATCGCAGTGTTGACTACTAACTCTCTGTATAGAAAGAACTAGGGACGTAGGAATTAATGACTTACTATACTACTTTTATTTTTATATGTCAAAAGCTAACTAATTTTCAGAACTATGCCACTAACAACCAAAGAAAAAATGCGTAGATATAGAGAAAGGTTGAAAAATGTAAACCCTGATAAGTATGAAAAACAAAAAAAAAATGTATTGAATTACTACTTAGCACATAACTGAGAAACCATTGATTATTTTGTAGTTAAAATGTTTAAAGAAGATGACTGATTTTAGTACTATAACCTTCATTAAAAGAACGAGCGTGTTCATTCAGAAGTCTCATATTCAAATGTTATAAGTATAAGTTTTTAAGAAGACACTTAAGAATACTTTTTTCTATTAAAATATATATATTTTTACTTCTTTTGTTGATAAATCTTTTGTCCGCAAATGTTCCACCATGTAAACCAAGTCTTACAATTTTGTTACCGTCGGTTTTGTTACTGTCCCCAAAAAAAATAAAGAGTTTTGAGGATTATCTCGTAAAAAAAACTATACTTTTACAAAGATGCTGAGTTAAGCTGAACATATAAAATATTTCATGTTTTCTCGTTGAGCTCTATGCATGTTTTCGTTCATTATTTCAATATAAAAATGAAAAGTTACTGTAGTTTTGGAAACTATGAAAAATTGAAACCGAGATAAAATTTAGTTTTTTTACCTGTTTCAATATCTTCTATTTCTTACTGATTTTATCATGTAATAAAAATACACGTAACTAATCAAAAATTAATTTGGATTGGTAGAAATCATCATAGTTTTATTTTTATTTCATTTTAATTATGGTAGCAAAACTGACACCAATTCACTACTTGAATTTTTTTCAATTTTATTCCGAAAATAGTATTTTAATTCGAAAGAGGTACTAATTTTCAGAATTTAGATATTTTAAGTTATCAAATGCAGTTCATCTAAATACCCTACAGAATAGTGGACTTTTTAAAATATTTTGTCAATAGTTGTGCTATTTTTTTGAAACTCCTCACATATGATATAATGTACTTTGCCAAACACGTGCGAGCGATTTCATGTACCTGACACACTTATTACGCTGTACCGGTTTTCAATAGACGCTCGCCGGTACGTAGTGCAGGCGCGCGGGGTAGAGGAGGACTCCGCTCTCCTTCACACCGCACCTAATCGTTGATCTGTCAAGCGGCCGACTTGACTCACTATTAGGATTAATATTATATCATATGTGTAATAAATCCTAATAGTGAGTTAACTCGGCCGCTTGACAAGAGCAACGATGAGGTGTGGTGTGAAGGATAGCGGAGTCCCCCTCCTACCCCCGACGCCTGCGGGGCGTACCGGCCGCGGCAGGCGTCTATTGAAAACCGGTTCAGCGTATTAGGTGCAAGTAATATCGTTCTGTGATTAGGTGTGTCTGGTGCACGAAATCGCTCGCACGTGTTTGCCAAAGTACATAATATATCGTATCTTTAGTGTTCACGCAACGAGGCGATTTATTTGTTTGTTTTAAATATGCGTACCACCTATGTGGTAATTAGTTGTGCGTCAATATCATATAATAATAGTGGATAATTGCGTTTTCTTAAATTTCCAAAGGACGAGGAAATGTGAGAACTTACCTAAATGAAATGGTTTATTATAATTATCTACAACATTAGGTAGCTATTATAATTGATGTACCTAATTAGGTTCTTATCAATAATTATGTAGGTAGGTCCTACATAATTCCTACAATCATACCTATAGAAAGTTCATTTCTGTTTAATTGGGTACGTGTTATAATTATCTACAACATTAGGTAGCTATTATAATTGATGTACCTAATTAGGTTCTTAGCAATAATTATGTAGGTAGGTCCTACATAATTCCTACAATCATACCTATAGAAAGTTCATTTCTGTTTATTGGGTACGCATGCAGCGAGAAATTCAATTTTTTTACAGGATTTTTGTTTTTGTAGCTAGGTTAGGTACCTAGAGCTATTGTTAAAGGGACTACTGGTGAATGGTAAATAATACGATAATTAATGGACTGTTATAATCAATATATAAAGTTAATTACGTTGAAGGGAGGCTCAGGGGCAAGTGTCTACGGGAGGCGCCAGAGCACTATATATATGGGTGCCGGTGCCGGCGTGGTGTGGTGGCTCGTTGTCCCCTCTGGTCCCCGCACTGGCGGAGGCTGATGCGTGGCTATTATACGTGATATTACTTTTGTCACACTGGGAGATTATTCTTTACATTAGCAATATCATTTCAGGAAGAAAAAAACGCTGCACACGGTCCCAACACACTTGTGAATAGTACATATCTAAGTAGATACATATGAGAGCCCGTGGGATCTCGACTAGGGATATTTAAATCAGTAAAATGAGCTACATTATATAGTAAAGATTTTATTCCATATTATATGTAGGTACCTACATAGTTTTCAGTAAAATAGGTACAAAACATATCGATACCCTTTCGGATCCTGATATTTTACTAACTCACGAACAAAGAGACGGGTGTTATAAGTTTAGGGTGTGTATCACAAGTGTGTGTGTATTGTGTGTGTGCGTGTGTGTCTGTCTGTGGCATTGAAGCTCCCAAACAAATAGACCGATTTTGATGTGTTTTTTTTGTTTGAAAGCTAATGTGATTGAGATGGTTCTTAGCAATATGGGGAGGGAGAGGAGGGGAGGAGGAGGAGGAGGAGGAGGAGGAGGAGGTGAGAAAAGGAGAATCGTAGCTTTCAAACGAATGGACCGATTTAGCGGCAGCTTTTTATGTTTGAAAGCTGAGGTAAACGAGATGGTTCTTAGCCTTAATGGGAGGGAGATCGTCGTAGCTCCCAAACAAATGAACCGATTTTGATGCGGCTTTTTTATGTTTTAAAACTGATGTGATCGAAATGTTTCTTAGCTATATTTGTTTTTTTTTTTATATATGTGCTTGTTTTGTCTTACTATCTCATATTTTAAATACAAAACATTAGATGTTCCATTGTTATGCAATCACGGTGAATCAGGCGAAGATGAAGGCGGGAGCGAAGCGCAGCGAAGCGTAGCGAGCTATCACTAATATTACTATCACTAATTTAATTTTAATAGCTTTAGGTGTTCTAAACATGTCAGTTATAGAGGCAACGATGGACGATACTGCAATGTTTGACTGGGTCAATGTCTCGATGAGGATTTGAATGATGTCTGATGTCGACATCATTAATGGATTATGTTTGATTTTAAGAGCGTGTGAGATTTATAAACATATGTATAATAATTATACGTACTGTAAGGTTATCAAAACCTAAGTTTTATAATGTTGGCCTTCAGTTGGTTAGGATTGTCGAGTAGGAGATAAAACTTATCTGCACAAACTATAGTACCTAGTAGCTACAGCTACAGAAAAAATAACTTAAGGAGTATTCATAGAAACAAAGAAAAAATTAAATTAATTGTTATATTTTTATTGATTCTACCACCAGATTCGGAATACACTACAACTACTGGCAAGAAACTATGTAGCAAATATATTTTTATCATCATTATTTACAATTATAATTAACACATTATTATTATCATACTAACAACCTATAAGTGATACTTGGTCATAGTGATATTTTATTATCATTTTACAATCACCACAGTTACACCTGGCACAATAATAGCATTTAAACAAAGTGATCCTGACCTAATCATTTCGGACACAATCACATTGAACATATTGGTTATAATAACATCACATTGAACCGACAGTACCTATGTAGTATTTGTATACTCTTTGGTACCTATTTGCAAAATACTCCGTTACACCAGTAAATATGAGACAAGGAAACAGTAGCAGAACAATAAAGTAATATAAATAGTACTTAACTTGCCAAGGTCCTCTCGGTGCAGCTTTTTTTTTTTAGGAATAACTAATGCTGTTGGACTTATCGGCCTCTACAGCTTGAACCGGACTTGGGGGCGGGCGCTAACAAGCACTCCGCCGCAATGCGTGACGCAGAAGGCGCACGCCAAAGTTAAAATTTAGACGACCCGCACGAGGGTACCCAGGGGGTACGGCCCTTGGCTTGGACGGCCGTCTGATTACGGGGGTAACGAACTAAACACCCCTGGATCGCTACCGTTAAGTAGTGATCGAGGGGGCCCTGAACAATGGCTAGGTGCCCTTTGATTGACTTTTATAACTGACCGCCGATTCATAATACACCTTCGAGAAGAATCGGCAAGAAACTCGAAGGCGAATAATATAATATCTGATCGAGAGAGCCTTTATATAACATTTTCGAACATCCGACGCTGTCAGAAGTCATCCGAGACGAAGACTACCGACATCGTCCGACCTATTTGAGTCGTTTGAAAACAGATCAACGAATATCTACCATTTACTTTAATAATTACTTTAATCATGTCTGATAGTTGTATTGGAATACATTATAATAATTATGGCATAATAATACAGATGTTTCATAGTGATGGATGACATACATCGTAAGTTTACACGTGGTATTTTACTTTTCTTTAAAGTAGTCAATACTTCGTTTTAGAACGAATACTTCGTTCTGAAAGCTGGATACATAACATTTACATGTACCAAGTATTATTTTTATACATTTCTATATTTACAATAAGTAGTAATCTAACCAATCAACCGTCTTGTGGAGTGTGAATATTATACTCGTAGATAATATTTTGGTGAGCTGCTCGGTCGTATCCTTTTGATGGGTTGGAGGACTGACGGCGGTTAGTATAAACTGTTTTTTTATATGGAATTAGTGATGGACGTTGAGTAAATGTAGTTGGTGGGTTAGAATGAAACTGATTTGAACTGAGCTGAGGGGGGGATCGGCATAAGATTTCGATACTGGTGGGACCAATTTGGATGCTTCGCCATATGAGATGCTATTTTCTGCCATAGTAACCTTGATTTGCTTTTGACGTGTGAATTCGGGGCATGATTTACTAATTGCAAAATGAGCTCCTGAGCACAGACAACACGAAATGCTTTCTTCATCCACATCACAAGTATCACCAGTATGTTCATTACCACACTTGTAACACTTGGGCTTAGAGCGGTATTCAAGTTTTGTATGACCAAAACGACAACAGTTGAAACATTGAATAGTCGGTTACATGTAAATTTCTTTCACCATCAACTGCCTGAGCGTGCTTCCTTTTTTTTCAGATTGCATGTTTTGCAAATCTTATTAAGACGACTTCTTTTGCGACCAGTGCGCTGGGTACTAGAACCGTCCGTATCCATACCAGACTCGTTTGAGATGATATTATGCGTTGTTACGGTCACATAATTAGCCGCCGGGGGGACCATGCCCCCCGGGCCCTGCAAGTCGGGCGGCTCGTTCATAAATGACAAAAAACTTACCGAGTCCGGGTAACTATAAACTTACAAACCAAATATATACACTAAATTATAATATTATTTACACTAAAATACTCTACTAATATACCCTATATTAATAAAACAGTACAATAAATTTTCACTGAAAAAAACCACGACCGCCTAATTCGACGTTTCCCGGGCTTTTATCCATTATTGGGGTGCATTCCGAGACGTGCAAAAATCGATTATCGCGCTAAAACGCGTACCGAGTCATCGTGAGCGCAACATTTATATCCCTTGTGACGTCACGGATTATGTCATTACATCCGCCATTTCGCGATTACACCGACCATGCCCCAAACCGATATCACGGTGAGCGCTACTGTCAAAGTGACAGACTGACGGTTGTTTACAAAGAAAACTGTTGTTTGAATTCAGTTGTGTGTGATTTTCGTACAGTTTTCCAAATATTACTGCAGACAATTGACCATTTTTTAGACAGACTGCCCACGAGTAATATTTTGTATATTGAGCAAATTTTGAGGTTATGTTGTTGTGATCTTGTAATCACGCTCACGAGCGTTCCGAATCAACTGCAGCACTCAATTGCCGTGAGCGCGATATCTGAATCGGAACGCAAATTAGCGCTGTGATCGCTCACAGAGATATTATCGTGAATCGGAATGCACCCTTGTTAATGACGTGATTGACAATACACCCTACATCCGAAATGAAGCAGTGGCGTTTTGGGCTGTTTCGATTATCATTTTTGCGTGCATTTTTGAACTAATTATCCTTTCCAAACCGAACGAAAAACGACCCTTTAAACCTAGGGAATAAAGTCGCTTTTCCGATGTCAAATTTAACTGTCAAACACTGATCGAAACTTAGCCGCTCGATTGATTCTATGCGCTACAGTCACTTTTTTTGTTTTCATTGATCATCGCAACTAACGCTACAGTCACATTTTTTGTTTTCATTGATCATCGGACCACTCGATAGCGACGTAAATTTTGCCACTCGATTTTGAACATTATTGACCTCAATAATCATTCAAATCTAAGCGTGTTTATATAATTATTTTGCTTCGAAACCCACAACATAAACACTTGAAATATGTGCCGTACCTATTTAGCTCCATAAATCACCAGTTTGTTTATCTAAGCGCTCAATGAAGTGGTCATAAAAACTGTTTGTTTACGCAAAGTCGGCGCGGCCAGATGTGTCGCGTAGACCTTCTTTTTTTTTTGGGTTGACAATCAGATACCTGTGATCTCGGCACGTACCCAATAAATCCCCAGTTTGCAAGCCAGATGTGTCGCGTCGACCTTCTTTTTTTTGTGGGTTGACCATCAAGTACCAGCAGCCCGATTCCATAACTTGGCTTCAATCGAATTCTCAGTCTCGCAACCACTAATGCCTTGCGATAGAGTCGAATTTGCTATGAAAAAAGTGATAATCCGATTGTAGCCAAGTTATGGAATTGGGCCACTGTAGTCTCAACGCATTTACAATCAATTACCAGTTTGAGGTTAGATGTGTCGCGTCGGCCATATTTTTTTTGGGTTATCAGTTTGGTCCTGCGGTCTTCAGCGCGTGGACAACCGAGCGGATATGTAGCGTTTTTATGTGTTATTTTCGATCATTTTGCATCAAAATGAACGGCCCCACAATTACATTACAAGTTACTTAGGGCCGTTCGCTTAGGGTCGTTTTTCATTCGGTATGGTATGGATCATTAGTGTCAAAAATGGCAATCGAAACAGCCCAAAACGCCACTTCATCATCTCGAATGCAGGGGTGCGTTCACTTACTACGCTCGAGGTCGCACGGATCACCCGCGCGATCACTCAAAATCGTTCACATCATCGTCGAGCGTACGCATGAAACTGAACAACTGAACTGAATAGTATGAAACTGACACTTGACAATTGTCAGTCAGTTCTATATACACGCCCAAAATCGTTCACTAGCCCCGGATGGTCGAGCGATATTCGCACGGGTGATTCGAGCGTAGTAAGTGAACGCACCCCAGGGTTACAAAACAACTTTTACCTCTCAACACGTAGTATTTATATCAAAGGGTAGGTATAGTAATTTATTTCGAAGACACTATTATTACGTCATATTTTTTACGACTTCATCGGTTTGACAGTTACAATACTGTAATTTGTAGGTTTTTGTCTATGCTTTGCACTTATCATTGCCAACAGAATAGAAATATTTTGTTACCATGTAGGATCGTGTGTATTCAGCTTCCCCCTAGCGTCATTTCCAAACATATTTATTTTACGGCAAAATAATCACACTTTAGAAGAACAGGGTTTGAAATATTAACATTCTATCGTATTATCAGGGCGAAAACATAGAAATTAAATAAGTAATAGTATCTATCTTTAAATTTGAGGTAAATTTGTTATCTACGTTAGTGGATAACTCATTTGTTGAATCTGTGGTTGCAAGCGATTAATGCGTATGTGTGAGTTTTTAATTTGCATATGTTGTATATTTTATCTATGTGTGTAACATTTTTGACGTTTATAATGGTTTGTTGACATTATTCTTACAGCACAAGCTTACACATTTTTTTGTATGTAGTTAGTGAACCTTCTACCATTTAGATAGAGCTTAATATTGTACTCTATAGCAGCAAAAGATAAAGTTTTTGCGTGAGATTTGTTTCTTTGTGTGCTGTGTAGGTACATTATAAGAGGCTGTGTAGATAACTTTACAGCACAAACATACACCATTTTTGTATGTAGCTATAGAACCTTTTGCCATGGAGAGTTTAATATTGTACTGTAACGAAGCAAAAGTTAACGTTTTTGCGTATGATTTATTAGTTTACGAGTTTGTACTATTATTTATTCTTTGGCTCTTTGGAAAGAAGTTTGAGCGGGAAACCCATATGAAATTGTTTAAAAATCGATTTTATTATAAGGATATAAAACGCCCTATTGTATTTTTTCTAAATACCTACCCCATGGATTGCACTAAACATTACATGTAGGTACTATTCCAAGACCTAAAATACCAATATACCAACATTTGATCAAAATTCCTTCAGCCGTCAAAAAGTTTTTATCGAATGCTCGGCTTCTGCTCATCGGATTGAAAAACGCACATATTCCCGCCCACACCGCCTCTTAATATTCAGTATTACGGCGAAGCAAGGCAAGTAAAACAAGGGTTACTATTGGACTACCAATATACAAAAAATCAACTGAATTGTTATGTTGGTTTGGTCAAAAAAAATAAAATTGAAGTAACTCCGAACAATAAAAAATCGCGGAAATTACATGGGGGCTTATTCGGGTGCCCCTGGGAGTGCTCTATCTACCCCGGGACCTCCACCTATCACTACTTCCTGGGACATCCTGTATATTTATGAGGGTATGTGGAAGTTACACCATAGCGTCGCCCCTTTTAGTCCGATGAAGCGAGGTGTCAATCGATTCGTCTTTAGATCTAAGTAGTGTCCTATGCAGATTTTGACAAGCGAAGTATCAATCGATCGTCTTCATCGCAAGAGTGTCATAGGCTATTTTTTACCCGATTGTAGTCAGGTTTTAGTTTTTGAACTTATGACTTGTTTTTATTATAAGTATTATTATGATTTTAGTCCTACCCATATGGTCCATACTAAACGGAATCCTGTAGCTGTTGCTGTTTGTGGGGTAACGGTAATAAAAGGTACAGTTTAGTAGAACAAAAACGAAAATGTAATAATACAAATTATATACAAATAACAATCACAACAACCTAGCACAGGTGACATTTCTCCTTTATTTTTGGGTTCCGTACCAGAAGGGTCCAAACCTACGAATAAATAATGAGTCAGGAACTCTAATTCAGAACAAATGTCACAATAAAAGTGCCCCTACTTCAAACCAAAACGACGTAAGATTCAAAGTACGAATCACTTCCGAGGTTACAAATAGACATGCTTGGTGATTGGTTTAAATTCAGAACGAAAGCAGGGATTGGTTCACGCGCGTAATGCAATGTCTGCTATGACAGCTGAGTAATAGCGGCGTGGACGATGTTATGCAATAAGTGGACCGGACCAAGTCAGTAATAAAACAATATTACTGTACAATTATTTTTTTTTGGCTCACTTTTTACAATTCATTAAATTCTTTGTCCCACAAAATATAATTAATTTATTAAGTTTT
The DNA here is from genome assembly GCA_946251855.1 of Alsophila aescularia. Taxonomy (NCBI): domain Eukaryota; kingdom Metazoa; phylum Arthropoda; class Insecta; order Lepidoptera; family Geometridae; genus Alsophila; species Alsophila aescularia. The sequence goes on from OX276378.1 coordinate 46,341,063, forward strand.
GTCCAGAAGACATTAAAAGAGAATCTTTCTTCGCAATGTAGTGAAGACGGATTCTGAGAAATTTAAAACAGAATGTCCTCCTGTCAGCCTGTGATATTAGAGCGGAGGTTCAAGTTCAGTAAATTATTTTTATATATTTCCATAAACTGTCAGGCGTTTGGGTTATTGTTGCAACGGCCGTGGTTGCGGATCACTCCAAAAACAACTCAATATGATCTTGGCTTAATATGGTTAAATAAATTTCTATATTTGTAACTCTACTAGCCGTGCAAAAAGTAATTTAAAACGTCGAAACGTTTAGAAGTCCAGTTTTGGACTGAGTTTTGGTCACTGGTTTCAAAGAGTTAGTATATACTGTTACTCTTTGTCCATTTACTGTTCGAGTTTTTTTTTGACTGCACATTGATTTAGAGACCTTTAATATATTTTTCGCTTTGATCCAAAACGTCATGTAGTTTTTCTTTTTCTACCACTGAAAAAGGGTGTTTAAACCCGTATCGGTCGGTCTTGAATTTAGTATGTCGAAAAGGTTGTTAAACGTTTCTAAAAAGCTAACAGTTGCATCTGTTTCTTGAAAATCAGGCATGTTTAACTGTTGCGAACCAAACTAAATCGCATCAGCTACACTTTGACTCATGGTTTGAATCGCTAGTTTCACGTTCATGATATTATTTCGGAAGTATAGATGCCGATTTGACAATTTATTCCCAAAATGCAATCCAACGATATCTTGAACATTTTTTAGTTTCTGCAAATGTGCCCACTCAATTTTTTTTCTTGTTTTTATCTACGAGTGTCTTTTTCCTCTAATGTGTTACGCACAAGTTTCACCATATGAAATGGATCTAATATTACAACTACTGGGTCTCCGGTAGATGGGTGGTCAAAAAACGATTTTGAATTGTTTGTGTCTTCAAAATTGCAACCCAACATCTTAGCCGTAGCGATGTTAGATGCACAGCCATCAAAGATCAAAGTAACTTTTGACTTTTTCCTTTTAAGGGCTAAAACTATATCGTCCGAAAAATCATTCAATGCAGTATTTTCTGTAGTATCGCCAAATCCATTTTTCTTCAATTGGGATAAAATATTTTAAGTGAAATATTCTTCATAGTTAATCTTTTATTTGGGCGTTGTAGATTTCTGATCTGTGATAGTCGTTATACTGCCAAAATAGTTTTTTTCTTAGTTTTTGCTTTAAAATGTGTGTTTTAGGAGTATTCAGAGCAGATTAAATATCTGACGATGGTATATTTATCGGCGTAACGCATGATCCTCTTCAAAACTAAAGACTGCGGTTGAAATAAGATTATTTTTTAATTTTGTTTTTCTTGGTTGGTAAGGTTATTTTCAGGAGAATAATATCAACACTGAATGTAATGACGGTGTTGTCTTCAACACCGTCATTACATTCAGTGTTGATATTATTCTCCTGAAAATAACCTTATTGAAGATCAGTATCAAATCTATGAAAGACTGTCTCTAATTGAAATAGATACACATATACAGCTAAAATAAAAAATCCTATCAAACCTAAATATTAAGTGCAAAAAAATAGTGAAATCTTACAAGTTTTTGTGCCTTATTCCTTGAGGGTTTGCATTATTTGTTTTTTTGAGCAACTCAGGTAAATCAAACACTTCAAAATTTCCAGAAGGTGAATTTTCATTAGCCTGAAAAATTAAACGTGCTTTAATTCGATCAAACTATGAACTGTTTTTTTAATGCTATTGTTATTCCCATGAGTCGAAAAAGCCGAACCTACTACATACCAACTGTAATCGTTCATTATTGTTTATTTGCTCATTTTGTTTAGTATTCTCCTAAATATGTTGACGTTTCTTAGGTATGAATCATCTGCGTGAAAAAAATAACAACTTAATTTCAAAATTTCATCGAGTAGAAATTAAACTTTAGTGCAAAAATTGACTGACTTCATTTTGCATAGTATTGACCATCGCGGTTTGATAATGTATTTGAACGTCTTTGAATATAATTATAATTTTGCAACTACTACTAGTGAAAAGTGATCCCTGGACATTTTAATCTTGTATGGCTCCTGCACCACTTCACAACACATGCTGGCATGATGATTCACAGCTGTAGTTCACAATGATAAAATTAAAACGTACGCGAAGATATGACGTGTGCTCGCTTGCATGAAAAATGTACGACTGATGACGCGCTGGACACGACTTTTAAGCCCCACCTACTTGGGCACGACTTTTGTTGGGTCATTTTATTAACGCTGTTACGTTTTCCTGACTTATTACTTATTCGTAGGTCCAAACGGAACTCTTTTGCTGATGGTGTAAGTAGTAAGAGATTGAATTTAATAGGATAAAAAAAACGCAGTAGTTGCATATGATGTGTAACATCAGTTCAAGCTGTTTTTTATAGGCAATGACCCGTCCACCCACCAGCTTCACCCACTGGTGGGTGCACGCGTAATTCGCATTTACCCCTCCTGCACTAGAGTTGGAAAATAACAAAATAGTATTTTTTTATCATCGCTGTTCAAGCTCTGCTTTATCATCGCTCGATGCTGTTTTATCATTTAGGATAGCACTGTGCAAGCTAATTGGTCAATTGTTTCAGTAAACAGTTGACCAAGCGCACGCAGCACATTGTAACACTTTTCACAAAATCACTCCCACAAAGGAATTACTACTCTCTAGCTCCCATAGATTTAAGTAAAGCGAGAGGAAAGATGTTACAAATCAAAAATATTATACAAAATTATATTCAATTAGCATAATGGTCACAATAGCCAAACACAGACAACCTTCCTACTTTATCAATGTTCTTGAAATCAACACATAAGATTTCAGCAAACAACTCTGTCTAGATAAATGGTACAGGCAGTGGTGCAGATCATATTATAATTAATGGTGTGGTGGTTATTTTTACAATACATCACTACTATCAGTCTACTTCAGCTAATGAAGATACATCAATGAAGTAGTTAATGAACGAGTTGTTAATAAAAATTAACAACTCATAGTTCTTTGAATGGAGAATCAAGTATCTCGGGTCCATAAATTAATAATTTATTTATTAGCTGTCACACTTACTATAGTATACTTTGAATTTAGATAAGTTCATCTGTTTGCCTGATGAAATGCATTGCAATATTACAGCAAGTCTTTATATTAAGTTCTCATCTAACTAACAGAAACAGAAACAACTGCCCATATTAAGTAATATGGGCAGTTGTTTCTGGATCTGCAAAATACTGTCTTGCAACATTCCCGGTATTGGTGTTACCACTGCCCTGTTTGACTATGTCTAATAGTATGCAGGTTTCTATTCGAAAAGCTTCTTGAATGACTTCTGTCTTATCTTTCACTTCATTTCTTCACCTTTTGCTTGCTATGATTTTATAAATCATCTGTGTTTTCATAAGTCTTCTTGCACTGCCTTAGCTCTCACTGCTTCAAAATTATTCATTCCAGTCAGACGAGATTTGCACAGAACACATACAGCAGCTGAAGTCCTTGAACGAGTGCATTTTTCCATATATGGTTGGCATTAGGCTGTGTGTGGCCATGGCATTTCCGCAATCAGTTGGAGTTTGTTCAGTGATATCTGACTCAAATGCAGCCAATTCCGTTTTTATGTTTGCATTTGTCTCATTCATAAACTTATTAGAAACCGGACGACAGCAAGCAGTAGACGAAGTCTTGTCATTTTGCCATACTGTTTCCACTCAAACTTTCAGTGAGTTGATGAGAGGCACAAGCCTTGCCATAAATACTTCTCACCTTAAAGTGGTTTGTTGCTAATAAACAGTGACTAGATGCATCCCCACTTACTATGCAACACAACACAAGTCACGCACCTGCATTAAAATTATGATTAAATGATTCCATAAGTCTTTTAGCCATAAGATCTAAGAGTGCTTGCAGTCGTAATTTTACTGTATGTCGTGACAGTCATGTTTTCTTTCTTCGGTTAGTAGGTACTTATTCTTCTCCTTCAGCAACATAATACGATTCCAGACCTAGAGATAGAGTGCAAGTGCATTCTGTGGAGAAATTTCGAGGGGTGTTATGCAGTGTGTGATGCAGTTCACTTTCTAGTAAATCTATGATCTTGGAGGCATCAATGAACATCTCAGAAAATCTGAAAATAAATCAATCACACAGAATATTAGTGAAAACTGAAGTTGAGAAAAGGAGCGATAATATCCCAACAAACAACGAAAGATAATTTTATTTGCGTTGGCTTGGCTGATCACTGGTAGGTAAATACCTACGGATAGACATTGCATGATTCAAAAAAACAGGCGAGGCGTAGTTACATTAATTAAACCATGAGACAATTGTAAATAATATTTCGAAGTGTTTGGTTTGGGGTTTGGTACTTTGTGACACAGATTATAGATAAGGTTTATTATGTGATCCACAGATTATTCATATAAAAGTAGTTTTTATTTGAATGCTCGAGTCTCAGCTGTCTATTCACGAGCTAACACACAGACTTTATGTAAATAAAAAATAATAATAATAATAAAAAGGGTACCAATTATGTGTATGAATAACGGCGGCCAATTTATTTACACTTTGCTCTCAACTTCTCAAAATATTTATTTTTTATCCGTCCGTGCGTGTTAGAACGTATCAATATTTTAATGATTACTCACAATTTTGGTGTTGGATTGGATATTTAATTATTTATACAGGTTGTAACAAAGAAAGGTATGGAAGTAGGAAGTTCACCTAGCATAGTCAGTTCTGCTAAAAGTATAAAGTATCGGCGCAGTGAATGGCGCGTGCACGAGTTTGAGGTGTGGAGCGGTAACGGCGATGCGGTTTGCCGTGCGGCGGCGCTGCGGGTGAAGGGATCGGTGCTGGTGTGGCTGGGCGCTGGCGGCAACGCTACGCCGCGGCTAACGGAAGCGGCGCTGGGCATGCCAGCTCTGACCGTCACCGCCGAAGCCGGTCCGCGCACCTCTCTCGCCTGTGCGCTATTTGGCGCCGAGGGAAATGCAGCCTCGCTGGCGCGCCGCTTAGCAGCTTCGCTTGCGCGTCCCGTCTATGTCTGCTGCGGAACGACATTCGACCGTTTCACTCTGCCCATTGTGGAACGAGCTCTAGTTGACGAAATAAAAAGCAGACCTGAGTGTTTTTGAACTCATTGATGTAGCATGGAGTCCCTACCTCTTAAAAGAGTAATGCCGATTGCTTGATATTATGGATGGAGCTATTGTAGTCATGCATCTCTAATGGCACTACAATTAGTGCTATTGTTTGTTTGTGATGTGTGGTAGTGCTGGCCTCTTGTGTCAGTTTGTCAGGCCGCCTGAGTGCCCCTTACAAGGTGTAACTACTTATATTAAACAGCCGGGATCTACAGATTAACATGCCCTCCAAAGCATGGAGCAACGGAAATCTCCACAACTTAGAAAAATTAATATTGGTGCGGTGTACCACCATCTTGCAGTAAATACCAATGTTTGATGCCTGTTTTTTTAAAAAAAAATACATTGTTGTTTAAATTAATTGTGCAATATCAACTGGACACTGGACTCAAGGGATTACATTTTATTTAATTATTATTTTCTTGGTGCTTGATGTGGGCTTATTTATGTATTTCATTTCAGTTAGTTATGCCTGCTAAGGACTCTTAGAGGCAATTCATATTCAACAATATTTATAGACTTGTTGCTAATTGTCGCTCTACTCCAAAGGCTTGAAAGTGATTGCTCGTGCAGTAACCATTTTTTTGTATCGTCGGTTGATAACCACAGTTACCTCATATGAGCACTTTGTATTAAAATGAATGTTAGTATTAGAATACTCTCTGCCATACTCGAAGACCTCAATTAACTTAGCTTTTAATCACAATGATAATTAGCATAATAATTGATGTCTTCGAGACAATTCAATTCATTGATTCGATGTTGTGTAGCCTGTGATCACAATATTAATCTACAAATCTTTTTTTCTATTATAGTAATATTACCTATTGCACTTGTGCTAAATCTTGTATTATTTTTATAAATAAGATATTTTCAAAAATCCCTCATTTGAATGAAAATTGGTAAAGTTTGTTTGTTACTACTAATCTCTGAAATTACTGATCTGATTCTGAAAATTATTTCACTAACATGAAGCTACATTATTCCTGAGTGCTATGTTAAATTCCAATTAAAATAAGTTTACAATTAGAAATCACAATATTTCTAAGCCAAGTCAGAAATGACAAGCCGCAAATGGCTGCTTTATCGGCGTGTGCTGACTAAACAATTTGTTAAGTGAAACAAATATATTGATAACTAGTTTTACAAAAAAAGGTACAGGGTTACAAACCATGCACAATTGGAGGATGCATGCCTTGAAGTGAACACAAGTTTGGAAAGGAAGTTAAGCGTAACAAACCTGTGTGTCCGTCACTACAGCCGGCCATTTGTTTGTACGCAGCCCAAAACTTCCCAAACTGTAGTGCCCAAATATGGCCATTAGTTCTCGATTACTTTACGAGATATTTTAATTCAAAGGGTGGCCTGCCGGGGTGACGCTGCCGAATCCAGCGAACAGATTTAAATGAAACATAGCTCAGTTTTTAGTTCTCGAAATAATAAGCGAAACTGTGGACAAAATTACAATCGAAGTAGTGGTTTATGAGAAAACCATCTAAGGGTGGTCAGCCAGGATGACGCTTGCTTTAGCGCGCTAACTCTATAACAACAAAACGAGTGAATAGCCGCGTACCCACCTAGCGCACAGGCTCGCGCGGCAGCCTCGCGAGCCAAATGCCTCGGCTGGTGTGGACGTGCCTCGGCCTGCCTCGGGCGCGCGTTTGCTCGACCGAGCACGGCTCGGCCCCGAGCCATCTGTTGTCGGTAAACTTGACGCGCTCAAAGGTGCCTCAGTGAGCGCTGTGCGTTAGGTGGGGACGGTTATGTTTTGGCTCGCGCGCGAAGCTACTTCAAGTTTTGTCTCTTGCCGTGTTTGTATTTTGTAATTTTGATATCATGGGCAGTCAGGAGGAGTCCATTCGCTTAATACAACTGTACAGCACGTACAATACGCTTTGGGACCCCAAAGATCCAAAATATTTAAACAAAAATCAGCGGGAAGATAGTTGGCGGCAAATATCTGCTTAAATTAATATGCCTGTCAAGGAAGTGAAAAACAAAATGGTGTCTTTGTGTGGTTCTTATCGTCGAGAGAAAAGCAGGGAGAAAAAAAGTCGCATAACAGGTTCAGGTATGCATTTTTGTACTTAATAATATGAACTTACAAATTATTTGATAAAATAATTACTTAATATATAGGTACTAATTAAATTGAAGAAAATTTATTTATACAATTAAAATATTTTAAATTATGGAAATATAAATTTTATTTTTTGTTCTGTTTCAGGCGCTGCAGATGTTTATAATTCGAAGTGGTTTGGATATCCTTATTTCCATTTTCTTAAGGATAAAAATGAAACTGGTGACACTCGGGAAACGATGCCGAATGTAAGAATTTTTAACTATGCATAATGATTTTGAAATGGTATAGAACCATTAGTTATAAAATGTTCTGCCAAGTGCAACCGTATTTCTTTTGCGTTATTAGAACTACGCCTTGGAAACGCTGCAATTGGTGCGAATGTAACTTCATTTATTTCATTTCTCCATTGGCCAGGAATCAGTGCGCCATCAAGTTCTCTGTCAAACAATTCCGGTGAAATAAGATTAGTTGAAGTATTTTTTCGGATGTAGTTGTACAAATATACAGCTGCTAAGACAACCTTTGTTGCTTTATTTGGCTCTAGTAAGATAGGTTTTCTAAAAACGCGAAATATGGCACTTAATATACCAAATGCATTCTCAACGACACGTCGAGCTCGGCTAAGGCGATAATTAAATATTCTTTCTTTAGAACCATTTTCTGGGTTGCCCTCAAATGGTTTCATGGTATATTCGTTGAGTGCAAAGGCTTTATCGGATAAAATAAAATAAGGAACTTCTGTTACATATGGTATTTCCAATATCTTCTTTTTAGGCACGTTCAATTCTTTCTTTTCTAGCTTTTTATACAACGTTGTGCTTTTAAAAACACCACCATCAGAGATTCGCCCTTTGCTACCAACATTTACATACAAAAAATTGTAGCTAGCATCAACTAATTCAAAAAGCACGATGCTTGGAAATTGCTTGTAATTATCATAATCAGTGCCACTGTTAATCGGTGCCTGCAACATAACATGTTTTCCATCCATCGCTCCAATAGCGTGGGGAAAATTCCATTTATTTTCAAATTCTTTTGATATAGCAAGCCACTCTTTTTCTGTAGATGGGATCTGTAAAAAAAATTATAGAGTACTCAGCATGACAGGACCCTCCGCTGTTTGAAAGTATTCAGACTAAACGTATTTGGCCCCTATGAGTGGTTGTATTAGGTACTATACACCACTCCATATTTGGCCCCTTTTAGTGGTAGTCCGAAGACGTTCAAGCAATGGAGAATCCTGCTAGAAAAATATTTAAGATATCGCTACTAAGGTACTTGAAGGTATTAAATACTATGGACGTTAAACTTTTGCTTCCAATCGGATTAAACGTAGGGTCCTGCCACATTATATACACATTCACACTGCACCACAAATTTATCTATTAATTAAAATTATGTTTTCAGGAGACAATACCGGAATCTTCACAAACTTCTGACGTAGAGAGACACACAGAGGCTGAAAACGCTCCGACCAAGTCGCAATTGCCGGAGGCTAGCATCGAGGAAGCGCCACCACAACAACAACAAGACCTAGCCTCGGAAGCTATCATGCCTTCACCATCAGAACCTGCTCGTAAAAAAAAACAACATAATCCTAAGAAAACGCAGCCACAGGAAGATCCGGCAGATATCATGCTCTCAGAAGCCCTTGAATGCATGCAAAAGTCTTCGACCGACATCATCGATCCATACTCTTCATTTGGAAGATACATAGCCAACGAGCTAAGGAAATATGATCCGCACACATTAGCGTATGTTAAGAACGCTATCAATAATATAATTTTTGAAGCCGATATAGGGAAATACACACAACAACAAATTAATACAGGATACTATACACAGCAGTACAGTAATTCCCCTACAATGGACTCATCTGGCACTTCATCATCAGCATCACATACCGCTACGTCTTCTCATGCCATTACACCATCACCTAATGCCAATGATGGATTCGAAACTATCACTGAATTGTAGTTAAAATAAACAATTGATTTTTAAATTTGTCAAATTATTTTTATTTACCTTTACATAATCACTTAAGGCTTCAATAATAGCGTCACAAACTTCTGGAACTATTCTTGAGATACTCTGCTTCGATACTCGAAATAAATATTGCAAGCTGCTATAAGAATCTCGTTCATTCACAGTGATTAATTCTCTATATTTTGTATCGCACTTTTTTATTTTATCAGACAACAATGAGCACAAATTTTCGAACTCTTGTACGGACATTCGTGTAAAATTATGTACAGTCTGATCATATACTAAATCTCCAAGTAATCTATTTCCATATTGGTGGCGACGCTCATACATTTTTCTAATCCAGAAGCGTCTAGGTTTTTTCTTGATACGTGACTGTTTTCGTTTCTTTAAACAATAAGCAGCTAGGAAAATAGCTGCAGCTGAAAATACACGACTGTCCATTACGAATACTCGCGGACTTATGATGGCTCAGCCTGCCTCGCGAGGCGGCCTCGTGTAAATTGAACAAAACTACTGAGGCTGCCGCGGGAGCCATCGCTCGCGATCCGGACACCGAGGCTGCCGCGCGAGCCTGTGCGCTAGGTGGGTACGCGGCTATTCAATATTCTTCAAATTAAGTGGAGCTGCAGTTCTCCAATTGGTTCCCTTTGTACCCAAAAATTAGTCGTGTAAGTTCAATAGTTTTTGCTCGTTCGAGGATCGAAAGGTGGCCTGCTGGGGTGACGCTAGCTCTGGCGCGCTACCCCGAAACTCGACAACGGCTGTGCCTACAGCTTTGAGATGTAAACCTACAAATAGTTCACGGTGAGATGGTCTTTGTGCCCGAGAATTGAACATCTACCTAACGAACTTTACTAGAAAAAAGCTACCATTACTTTTTATAATGGAAGCTTGAATTTCCATATTGGTCGGATAATATAATGTGTACAATCACTTTATTTGGTATTATATTTTTATGATTTTAGGATCAACACCTTCTTATCGAGAACACTACTTGTTATGTAATTATTTAAATACGAAAAATTTAGATCACGTAAGTAGTTGGTGGTTGGGTTTAATTCAATTGAGCTACCAATAGATGGCGTTACAGTCCTCGCAAGACAAAATTCATACAAAATATTAAATAAAGTTTTACTTGATATCACTTTATTTGGTATAAGTTTACTATATGTTCTATGATAAAGACTGAACACCTGCTTAGCCAAAACATAACAGTATTAATGAATAGGTAATTTTCTAAAAGAAAATGTTGGATCACGTTGATTGGTGGTATGGTCACGTGTTGGCTTGGTTCAGTTTAACTGAGCTGCTAAAAATGGCGTTACCGTCCCCCTAAGACGAATTTAGAGAGGCCCTTTATAATACGGCCAATAATTCGCGACCAAATAATGCACAGCCAATAGTTGGCGTCCAAGATTCCGTTGACTGACCTTGGATATCAGGGTATACACAGTGCCGTAACTAGGGCGGTGCCAGCGGTGCCCAGGCACAGGGCGCAGAACCCATTTTATTGTCAGAACCGGTTATGATTAGAAAATATTTATAGTAGCTCATAAAAGGCTAATTACGTCTGCGAGTACCATACGGGTCTTTTCGCTCGGGCGATAATGTACAGCAATTAATCCGTGTACTTATCAGATTAAACAGAAATGTCATAGTCAAAGCCTCATTTGCAAGTTCGGCGCGGAATCAGGCCATAATCGATATTATCGCGCTCACAAGCGGTCCAATTCAGCATAAGCGCGCCAACGACAGACTGACGATATCGCGTGAGATGTCATAGATGACGTCATTATTGCCGCCATATTGAAATTACGGTGATTATGCTCCTGCGTGAAATCACGTAACAAAAGAGATGTTCGGAAAATGTAGGAAGGCTGGTACTAAAATAATTTAAAATTCTAAACAATATATTAGATATTTGTGAAGAAAGGGAATATTTTGCTGATAATGACTAGCAAATGAAAACAAAAAAAATGCCTCCAATTTTATTTTATTCTTGTTTTGTTTTTCCTTTAGTAGAAAGAATAAACTTGCCACACTAGGTTCTTTATCTCTGGCAATTTTGATTTGACACTATGACCACAGTGACATTCCACGCGGCACAATATATTTAGATGGGCAGCCCGATTCCATAACTTGGCTACAATCGGATTATCACTTTTTTCATAGCAAATTCGACTCTATCGCAAGGCATTAGTGGTTGCGATACTGAGAATTCGATTGAAGCCAAGTTATGGAATCGGGCTACTGGCACTGACAGCTGATGGATAACAGATTACAGGACCTTAAGTTTTTTTTTCTATGGGCTTCACACGGGTTCTTTTATTGATGACATTGCGTTATGAACGTTTTGTTATTTTATTATTATTTATATTCACATGGTAAAATATAATAATTGAAATAGCAAAACATATAAAATATAGAAATCTGTTTTATTTTATTCCCAGTGCACGAAAAAACGCACTAACTCAATAGAATGGAAAATATTTTCTCTTTTGTTTAAGAAATGGAGGCTCAATAAAATATAAATTACATATATTTATGTAGCCGTATATAAGCTTTTAAATAAGGTATATATCATAGCTGCTGGAATTTTCTCGGAATAAAGTACCACTTCTGACCATCTCCTTTATAGTCAACGGTACGCGGTACGTATCCAAAGAACTGGCTAGGTAGGTAGGTATTTACCACGGCACGTACCTCGACGCAAGAAACGAGCAAAAAGAGACCCCTGTATTGTACGGCCAATAATTAGCGACCAATATTCCATGAATTGGCCTCGGATTATCACGGTGTACAATAGTTGGTTGTACATTATCACCGCGAGCAATGAGCTCGTGGCTGTACAAAATCATTGTACAGGCGATAATTCGCAGCCAGGAAAAGGAAGCTACATGAATTAGCAAGGTGTGCATTATTGGAAATCTAAGGCGGGCCGGACACTTTTTGCACTGGCGATAATGTACAGCCGATAATCTGTGTAGACTAAATAGAAATGTCTTGGTCAAAGTTTGCACGTTCCAGTATCCTTTAACACAGCTTATGAATAGCGGCTGCACCAGCGCTGCGGGATGTGCAGCCCCCCTCCGCCCTTGCGTAACAAAGCACTCGCCTCCGCAGCTTCGGAGATCAGCTTCTACCGCTCAGGTTCCCGCTGGTACCTGCGCTGTATTACAACGGACGGGTCTGCCTGCCCTCCGTGCTTTTGGCTTTATAAAAACACTAGGATAGGGCAGACAAGACCACGTGGAGTCGGGGTTGGCCGATTTGGTTCGGTGATAGTTTGTTCCTGACATTCGCCTACACCACGGAATAGAAAAAACATGTGGAACTGGTACACTACGCCACGTACATTGGGACCGATGTCGCCAAAAACAAATAAAATAAAAGTCCTGTACTGCGCTACTAACAAGCCTTTCTTGTAATTGAGTGTGTATTATTGAGATGATTTAAAGTTATGAATTAAATTTGAAAATAATGCGTTAACGACTGCTTCAAGGAGTAAATTTTATTTTAACCTCCCTACGAAATATTTGTATGCAATTTGATTCCCTGTGTATAACTGTGGCACACGTCACCCGCACACGTTGCACTTCCACTTGTTTTTCTATTCCGTGCCTACACAAACGAGGCATCAAGGAGAGAATCCATCTTTGTCTATGGTTGGGCTAGGATTACCGGTCGTACAAAACCGTCACGAGCTCATGTTTCACATCCAATCTTTAGAAGCCTGTAAATTAATTATTGGCTGTGCAATACTGGCCATGCATTATTGTTTGTAGGCACCTATATAGATAGGCACGCGGCTGTGTCCGCACGCCGCTGCTGCGACCATTCAGTCGATTACACCACTATAGTACAAGCGCACGTCTTTTATTCTTCGCCCCCTGCGCCCTTAGGGGTTAATTATCAACACGGACCGTTTTTGTACGGGCAATAATGTGTAGCTAGGAAAAGCCGGCCAAATATTTCGAATCAATGTACACGAATTATCCGGCCATGCATTATCGGCTGTATAATACTGGACATTATTTGGGTCATACATTAATGTCAAAATGAACAAAAGTCTCAAATTCGCGTACTCTTACGTATCTTGGGTAACTTTTACATTCAAGGTAAATTTCTCAGGTGGAGCGGAATTTTACGGATCTTATCACGTAGTCAAAAGCATTTGAAGGAGTTGGACATGACCTCATGCAAGAGATTATAATAGTAAATGCCATCCAACTGATATTGTTAATGTCATAAATGAAAATAACACGAAGGTATGGGGTTGGGCACCTACGAAATAGATGACGATTTGCTGTACATGCAAATGGGGTACCTAGTTAACCTGTGGACGAGTGCGTTTTTTGAGTTCTTGGTTTTTATTTTTTAAATAAAAAATAATTTAAAGATTTGCCATTCACAAAATCTGTATTTGAATGGAATCTGTATTTGATAAAGAGAAAAATATTTTTTTTTACTTATTTTTACATTTTTATTTTTTGCCAAATTTGCAAAAATAGCCTCCAATATCCCGTACTGTATACCGATAGCCAACAGGTTAAGCAAAGATTTTGACAAAGTTTTCACGTAGAAAAATAATTTGTGTGTTTAAATCAATAATAAAACAGCAATCAGTTGTCTAGTTATTAATATGAATCAGTCTCTCCAAACAACTACGCAGATTAAATGCAATAAAACGCATTCTTTACGTTTCTTTATTCAAATATACCCTCTATGAACTGTTTGTTCATGAGGATTTATAGTGCTGGTAACCGAGAATAAGAATACATTGATCAAAGATACCCAGTCAATACGAATTAAGCATAAAACGGCTTTTTAAAGTAAATGTAATTGTATTTTTATGATTTTTTATAGCAGTTAACGCCTACTTAGCGTAAATATTTATAATAATTTTCTATGGAAAAATTTGGGTCACAGGCGAGATTCGAACTCGTATACTGTGCCTCAGCGCGGCACATGCGTTACCGTCCCCATAAGACGGGTCCAAAGAAGCTAGTGGAAAGATTTGGATGACGACGCATAGGTCTCGGTGGCCGAAATGGTAAAGGCATATGCCGCGCTGAGGCTCAGTATGCGAGTTTGAATCTCGTCAGTGACCCAAAATTTTCCATTAGAAAATTATAATATAAATATAATTGGGTGGCAATGTTACCCGTGTGTAACTTTAACATAGTCTAAATCAGCGATTTTGTAAAAATCTAGGTATAAATCAAAACCTTCATCATAATACATTGAAAGGGCCGTTGCCCGGCTAAGGAAACGGACCTCCTTCTCAGGTAAAGGCGAGGAATTAAAACAAGATGGTAAATTCAATAACAAAGGGCTTTATTACAAAAAAAATAGAAAAAGCACACATGAGTTATCGAAGGATGGTACTCTCCCCTTTACTGAGGAATTCAAAAAGAAATATTTTACACTTAATTTAGTTTGTTCTGCATCAAAATAATTATAAACAGCAAGACCTTATAATAGGAAATATTACTAACTTAATACTCAAAACTCAAAATTCTCAAATGTGATTACAATTTCCTCAAACATATAAATTCTAGTACTTAACTTCGGCCTGTATGATATGAATTTACTATAGTACTGGAGAATCCTAGGCTAGTAAAACTTAGAGTCTGTGCTCAGCAGATTAACATGTATTGGTCACAACGCAACGGAATATTCTTGTCTTTGCCATATAATGTTTTAAATTAAAAGAGAACTAGTGCAAACAGAGTGTGTGTGTGTATGATTGTGTTTCCCAGGGGGAAATCAAACTCTAAAATAGAAAGTAAACAGAAGTAAAACAGAAAATAAACAGAAAGTATCTAGATAATATCAGAAAATATCTAGATAATAACAGAAAATAGACAGAAAGTATCTTTCAACAATATATTAACCCACAAGTAGGCGAAGGCTTCCCACAACACTGTAGCTCGCTGACTCAAAATGATTTGGAGTGGACCAACCTGGAAGCTTCCTGGGACGCCGTATCGTCGTCTCGCGTACCGCCGCGGAACGCCTCCTTACTCCACTCGATCAGCTCCTACTGCTTGACCACGAACGGTGGTGATATCTTCTACTGGACAGGTGGTGTGTTGGAGTCCTTCTGGAGTCCCTCGTAGACCGGCTTCTTCCACGAACGGTGGTGAGCCCCGGGTGATCGCGCACAGCAGCTCGCAGTGGTGACGACAATAGCCGACCGTAGATGCACGATTTAACCTGGCCTTTGCACTCGTATACTTATTTTGCCTGTAACAGGGTAGCTTCGTTCTGGACAGCGTGCCTCGGACGTTTTGTTCACACAAGAGAAACTGCGTATTTTTCTGCCGCCTGCGCCGAATCTATCACGTGCCAACTATGAATGCACCATTCAATTTTACGTCCGAAATCAAAATCCAATCCACAGGCTTCTCACTTGTTTATATACTATCTTGTTTTGCATCTTCGAGTAGCGTTCTACTGAGATCTTGAACTTCCGGTTATCTCGAAAAATCCAGAACTAACTCTGCCATTTGCTTCGTAAAGTAGACCTTGTCGGCCTAGTAATACTGGTCACTGTCCTCCAGCCAGATTTGGTACATATCAGCCAGCATCCGGTGTTTACTCGAACAAGTCCATACAAAAAAAAGATTTTCTCTGGAACTTTGACGTGATTTTTGCATTATGTCAAAACCTTCCATGGTGTGACCATCGCAAGCGATTTCTAGATTTAAATAATTTTCGACATATCAAACGCTCCATTCTGTAATTATTATTTGTTAGCCAACTTAAAGATGCGACCTATTCTGGATTTTTAAACAAGCCGTTCCTCTTCCAAAGTTATTCAGAGCCCAAAATATTCCTGGAACGTCAATTATTAATAGCAACACTAAGAAGCTCGCTACTTGCCGACAGAGACCTCCACTTAGTTTCCACCTTTCTTCTAGTTCACGCCACTTGTAGCTAGCTGTCGCTGCGTGGATTAACCATTTTATCTATTTTGAGACAGTAGATGAAAACTTTTCCCTTTCACTCGCAGAGGCAAATTCAACATTATTTCTTGATTCTTAGATAGGCGAAATTATCAATCTGTCTTCAACAAGAAAAGCTTTCATTATTCCTTTAACGAAGAAAGTGGCGCACGCGTGGTGGAGTTCGGCGTTTTTTACAAACTCGGCGTCTGGTTTTCAGATACGGAGAAAACACAACTTGATCTAATAGAAAAGACGCTGCTCCTCGCCAGATGGCGTTGTACAATATATTCTATTATCGAGATCTATAACAAAATCTAACTTGGAGTATGATTTAACATGTTACAATACACCCTCTCCTGCCAAAGTTTCACATGCCAATGTGAAACACTCGCTGCCCTCAGCGATAACAGTCACTGGAACTATTTCAATAAGAGATTTAAAAGCAAACAGAACCAGACTAAAAAAAAAACTCATTGACAATGTGGAAACCAAAAAAACTTTCTGGACCTTTTTGGGTATATTGTAAATCCCCAAACAAAATATATTGAATCAAACAAACTCTGAAACGCAAACTTTAACGAAGAATGAAAACAAAAGATATGACCAAATTCCCCAACAGAATATCGCAGTTCTAAGTTCACTGCTGCAGGTGCAGGCCGAAAGTTCACAATAATTTCAATCCTGGAACTAAAATTTTACCAACAAACCTTTCTAAAAAATAAAATAAAAAAAAGAAATTAACCTATGCACTAAGTCCCTCCTTCATTCATGTGACATTTCAACCGGGTACAATATATTTATCAAGATCTCTAATTTAGCATATTTCCTCTTATATGTTTCCTAATCATTTTGTTATAATGCCAATCTATTCGGGTGAATCTATTTGTGGAAACTAAAAAATTTATACATTTACATTGCACTCCTTTTATTTACAAAATCTCTGACAAAAATCAATCACTACAAATCCGGTATAGTCAGTAAGTAAGTCGCTATATATCCTTCTTTCATACCATAAGTCCTGCTACACACCTAATTGTGAGCATTCACTTTCCTTTTAAACAACCTATATAGACACAGTACCGAACATTTAGCTGTTGGGACTTATGCTACATTTGGTAAAACATTCATACTCCCCTAACCCTTGTAAAGAAAAGTATCGAGTGGAAAACCCGCTTTAGAATTTCTGTTACTGGTAATTAGGCTTTTTATTATAGAGGTTACCAGGAAATCCGCCTCTTCGCGCTTTTACTGGTTTTAGGCTTTTCATTTATAGAGGTCACCAGAAAAAACCGCCTCTGTTTGGTTAACTAGTTTCTAGGCTTGAGTTTAAAGAGGTCACCAGTCTAAACCGCCTCTGCGCTCGTTTGATAAAAACAAAAAAAAATAACATGCTGGACTAGGATCAAATATGTTTCTAAATAAAATAACATAATATGCCTGAACAAAATATCCAACTACCTAGCCAGTCTCTAAAGTTTACTGTTAAATTTCGATCAAAGTAACATGCCAAACAATAATGTACTTTAAATCGTTTAGTAAATGTCACATGAGTGATTACCCCAATTCTAATCATTTTTACCTTATTGAGATTGCCATTCCTTTTTTATTCCAACTGCCAGGACCAATGTTCTACACATCAAAAAAAAAACCTGTCTCGTCCGGGCTAATCCTATATTCTAACACAAAAATTCTAAGTTGGCTGAGCTAAACCTAAAACAAGAAACCAAAACCTGAGAATCTAAACCAAATTTACCCTGCAAAACTCGCCAGCTAATAACAATACAACAAAAAAAAAACACCAAAAATATACCTAAAAAATAATAATTGGACTACCCATAAAATCTTTCTTTCTCTATTACTCCAGTAATCATCTCGTAGTAATGAGCCTTCCCCAGGACAGATGTTCACGCAACCTCATGCGGTCCAGGGTTATTCTATACTCTCCACAAAAAACCTTTAAGAAAAATCCATGTATTTGACCCAGGCTTCTTTAGTTCAGGTGTTGTCATCCGCACCCGTGTATCCGGCCATCAGTCTAACCCGGCTAAGGTTATTCTTGCCTGAAATTCGCGCATAGACATATGTGCTACAAAATTTGTCACACCACTAGGGCGTGCCAAAAAAAAAACCAGATCCGTCGTAACCGGCACCACCCCACCAATTTTCCGAACACGACTGAATCTATAAAAAATGATCATTATGTATCCCATAATATACGATCACCAAAACAAAACCAGATCCGTCGTAACCGGCACCACCCCACCGATTTTCCGAACACGACTGAATCTATAAAAAACGATCATTATGTATCTCATAATATACGATCACCAAAACAAAAACACTCTGATTAGTCATTCTTCATGTATATACGCAAAATATGTGTATCGTACGCTGACAATGAGAGGTGAGCGAGAGAAAGCACAAGCGGCCCTACCCCTCCTCTGAAAATATGGAGCTGTCCTCAGCTCTGATACCATCTACCGACATCTCCAATACCATTAAGGTCTGAAAAGTAGAAGATATGTTGTGTATGGATTAACTTTATTCATTACCCAAACGCAACAATATCCACAAAAGGATGATCAATGTGTTGTCCACAATTCATGATCAAAAAACTTCTCCAAGTCATCACCGGTACCATAATGGCGCATAAAAATGTGCCTCAAAACTTCGACACCCTGTATATACTTATGTACAAAGTTCCATCGTATCTAAAAAAAAAACGGTTACTAACTGTAAAAAAAAAAGTTACCAAATATCAACAATTACAAAAATTTTACAAAAGATTTAGCCGATGGAACTAAAAAATAAAATAGACAAACCTTATCTATTTAACCAAACGAAAGCATCACAACCTAACTAAAACAAAACTGGACATAAGCAATGAACCTGAAATTGTTCAATGCTTCACAATAGAGGTAGATTTAGAACGGCACTAACCCCCAATCACCGCTTTATGGATTTTGAATTGACGGACTTGTCTTTGTGGTTGTTGACTTTAAAACCTGCCAAACAAATAGAACCCTACTAAATCTGCTCATCTTTAAAAAAAGAATATAGCGTCATTAGGCGTGCTCCATTTGTGCTACTGCATACTGTTGTGCTAAAATAATAATGAAATCCTAAAAAAATAATTAACAAACGATCCAAAAAAAAAAACTACAGAACCTCACATATATTTTACTGACCCCTAAAATACAATGAACAAAAGGTAAATGAAATCCTAAAAAAAAAAATCTACTACCAATCAATTAAAAGAATCTACAGAACCTCACAAATATTTTGAGCGAACCCTAAAATATAATGAACAGAAGGAAAAATGTGTGTATGTGTTTTGTGTAATGAAATTGTTCTATAATGTTTTGGAACCGATATGTCAAACAAATATATAAAAAAAATATCTGTTGTGTTGTGACACACTTGCAATAAAATGGTACATACCTACCTACAAAGTATAAGTCACTCCACTAACAGATCTATACTGTTTTAAATATCACACCAATACATAATCCAATGATAGAAAAAAATACAATCAATTACACATGAATCACCATTAAATACACATAATATTTTTCCTACAACAGTCAAATAACATACCAAGTTTTCAAAATAACACAAACAGGTTATAGGTTCAACACACAAAGAGATATTATAGTTTAGTTTCACACAGTAATATTACACGTGACCACAGGGCAGTTGAAAGATACTTTCATGTAAACACCTGTTTGCTTGTAATTATTTTTAAGCGTTGTGCCTATTATCTATTACAAGAAATCCTCTCTGATATATGATGCAGAAAAAACCAACAAATTTACATTGAACGCCACTGTACCTGAGCGCCAGTTTGTAAGAGAAAAAATAAATGAAAAAAAATATATGTAAAATATGAAAAAATATATGTGAATTTATTCAGTTGGGCGCCATTGAAAGGGCCGTTGCCCGGCTAAGGAAACGGACCTCCTTCTCAGGTAAAGGCGAGGAATTAAAACAAGATGGTAAATTCAATAACAAAGGGCTTTATTACAAAAAAATAGAAAAAGCACACATGAGTTATCGAAGGATGGTACTCTCCCCTTTACTGAGGAATTCAAAAAGAAATATTTTACACTTAATTTAGTTTGTTCTGCATCAAAATAATTATAAACAGCAAGACCTTATAATAGGAAATATTACTAACTTAATACTCAAAACTCAAAATTCTCAAATGTGATTACAATTTCCTCAAACATATAAATTCTAGTACTTAACTTCGGCCTGTATGATATGAATTTACTATAGTACTGGAGAATCCTAGGCTAGTAAAACTTAGAGTCTGTGCTCAGCAGATTAACATGTATTGGTCACAACGCAACGGAATATTCTTGTCTTTGCCATAGAATGTTTTAAATTAAAAGAGAACTAGTGCAAACAGAGTGTGTGTGTGTATGATTGTGTTTCCCAGAGGGAAATCAAACTCTAAAATAGAAAGTAAACAGAAGTAAAACAGAAAATAAACAGAAAGTTACTAGATAATATCAGAAAATATCTAGATAATAACAGAAAATAGACAGAAAGTATCTTTCAACAATATATTAACCCACAAGTAGGCGAAGGCTTCCCACAACACTGTAGCTCGCTGACTCAAAATGATTTGGAGTGGACCAACCTGGAAGCTTCCTGGGACGCCGTATCGTCGTCTCGCGTACCGCCGCGGAACGCCTCCTTACTCCACTCGATCAGCTCCTACTGCTTGACCACGAACGGTGGTGATATCTTCTACTGGACAGGTGGTGTGTTGGAGTCCTTCTGGAGTCCCTCGTAGACCGGCTTCTTCCACGAACGGTGGTGAGCCCCAGGTGATCGCGCACAGCAGCTCGCAGTGGTGACGACAATAGCCGACCGTAGATGCACGATTTAACCTGGCCTTTGCACTCGTATACTTATTTTGCCTGTAACAGGGTAGCTTCGTTCTGGACAGCGTGCCTCGGACGTTTTGTTCACACAAGAGAAACTGCGTATTTTTCTGCCGCCTGCGCCGAATCTATCACGTGCCAACTATGAATGCACCATTCAATTTTACGTCCGAAATCAAAATCCAATCCACAGGCTTCTCACTTGTTTATATACTATCTTGTTTTGCATCTTCGAGTAGCGTTCTACTGAGATCTTGAACTTCCGGTTATCTCGAAAAATCCAGAACTAACTCTGCCATTTGCTTCGTAAAGTAGACCTTGTCGGCCTAGTAATACTGGTCACTGTCCTCCAGCCAGATTTGGTACATATCAGCCAGCATCCGGTGTTTACTCGAACAAGTCCATACAAAAAAAAGATTTTCTCTGGAACTTTGACGTGATTTTTGCATTATGTCAAAACCTTCCATGGTGTGACCATCGCAAGCGATTTCTAGATTTAAATAATTTTCGACATATCAAACGCTCCATTCTGTAATTATTATTTGTTAGCCAACTTAAAGATGCGACCTATTCTGGATTTTTAAACAAGCCGTTCCTCTTCCAAAGTTATTCAGAGCCCAAAATATTCCTGGAACGTCAATTATTAATAGCAACACTAAGAAGCTCGCTACTTGCCGACAGAGACCTCCACTTAGTTTCCACCTTTCTTCTAGTTCACGCCACTTGTAGCTAGCTGTCGCTGCGTGGATTAACCATTTTATCTATTTTGAGACAGTAGATGAAAACTTTTCCCTTTCACTCGCAGAGGCAAATTCAACATTATTTCTTGATTCTTAGATAGGCGAAATTATCAATCTGTCTTCAACAAGAAAAGCTTTCATTATTCCTTTAACGAAGAAAGTGGCGCACGCGTGGTGGAGTTCGGCGTGTTTTACAAACTCGGCGTCTGGTTTTCAGATACGGAGAAAACACAACTTGATCTAATAGAAAAGACGCTGCTCCTCGCCAGATGGCGTTGTACAATATATTCTATTATCGAGATCTATAACAAAATCTAACTTGGAGTATGATTTAACATGTTACAACATTACTCATGTGACAAGAACACACAATCCCATAGGGTTGTTGAATGATATCCAACATCTTTTATCTGTATCCATAAAAAAATTACATAACATAAAAAAATGTTTTATAGGTGTTGAAAGTTATTTAAAAGAACACGTACCACGTACCGTACTACTGGACGTATTTTGATGCAACTTGGCACAGTCATAGTTTATATGATGGGTGAAAATTGAGACCACCTTTCAATGCCGAAAAAATAAAGGGTTCCTGCAGGATAGGGGTCCAAATTCTGTACATTCATGATATTTTGTATTTATTTTTGGAGGCTGCTATAAATTCAATACTGAAGCCAAAACTGTATATTTTTTAATTTTTATCTTTTTGACTGTCTGTCTTTCCTGGCAACGCATCACGCCGAAACTACTGAATAAATTCGAATGAAACTTGGTATTATTTGAGTTCATACTACATAGTTCATACTTGAGGTAGGACATCGGATTTTGATGCTGATTACTTAATAAGTACTTATAATAAAGCTTTAAGTATAAAATTTTTGATCAAAGGTATTGGGATATTAGGTCTTGGAATAGTAGGTACATAGCGTACTTTTAACCTAGACAAATGACCACGCGTGTGAAGCTACGAATATAGCAAGTTTTAAAATATGGTCATCAGTCTACATGC
This sequence comes from Alsophila aescularia, assembly GCA_946251855.1. Classification (NCBI taxonomy): domain Eukaryota; kingdom Metazoa; phylum Arthropoda; class Insecta; order Lepidoptera; family Geometridae; genus Alsophila; species Alsophila aescularia. The sequence continues at coordinate 46,363,869 of OX276378.1, forward strand.
TATAACTATATTTACTTTAAATTTTATACCTTCTATTTTCAATTATTAATTCTAATGGTTCTTTATTTATTCCGAAATCTGTTGTAAGTATTTCAATAATGTACCTACATTATAAATTCTACTTAGGTACCTACGCTCGGGGCCCGGCCGCGTGAAGATTAGAAACGCAGCCACATGTTGATATGTGTCACTTTTCGTGAAATCAATTTTTACTTGATTGTACATCTAATATTAGCCGGCTAAATGTAATATCCGTGCCTAATGCGCTTTCATTCATGCTAATGACAAATACTTCATGTTAGAAAGGGACAGTTGTAGCTTCGAGAACCTTCTAATGGAGGTACTTACGATAAGATGTGCAAAAAGTAATGATAGCTTTTTTCTCGTAAAGTTCGTTAGGTAGATGTCCAATTCTCGGGCACAAAGACCATCTCACCGTGAACTATTTGTAGGTTTACATCTCAAAGCTGTAGGCACAGCCGTTGTCGAGTTTCAGGGTAGCGCGCCAGATCTAGCGTCACCCCAGCAGGCCACCTTTCGATCCTCGAACGAGCAAAAACTACTGAACTTACACAACTGATTTTTGGGCACAAAGGGAACCAATTGGAGAACTGCAGCTCCACTTAATTTGAAGAATATTGATTCAATCGTTTTGTTCTTATAGAGTTAGCGCGCTGAAGCAAGCGTCATCCTGGCTGACCACCCTTATAAGATTGTTTTCTCATAAACCACAACTTCGATTGTAATTTTGTCTGACAGTTTCGCTTATTATTTCGAGAACTAAAAGCTGAGCTATGTTTCATTTAAATCTGTTCGCTGGATTCGGCTCGTCGACATCGACGCGCTGAACGCGTCACCCTGGCAGGCCACCCTTTGAATTGAAATATCTCTTAAAGTAATCGAGAACGAATGGCCATATTTGGGCACTACAGAGCACTTCAGTTTGGGAAGTTTTGGGCTGCGTACAAACAAATGGCCAGCTGTAGTGACGGACCCGAAACCTGTGCATGTTTCAAGGCAATACTGCCTGTACACAGAAACGGACTCTTACCAGACTGAAGCAAGGTGATGCACCTATGCTGTTCAACCTAGAGTTGGAACACATCATAAGAAGAGTGCTAACTTTTGATGGCTGAGTGCAGCTAAATGGACTGCATCGAGTGATAGGCTACGCGGATGACCTTCGCGGGTGATCAATAATCTTACTGTACAAAAAAATATTTGTAGAAACCCTTAGCTACAAGAGCGAAGCCAGGGCAGGTCGCTAGTTACGAAGTAAATAAAGCTGGGCAGACTGGAATCTTGCTATCAAATGAAAAGACAATGGAAAGGTGTATTAAAAATACATTTATTGCAAAAGTTACGTAGCTAAATTTTAGTGTCAGTTATATACAAAAATTAAATACATGGTTAGGACATATAAACCAAATTGTGTAAATACTTTATATTACAGTAATGTTTATCACTAACACATCTGTAGGGTAAGCTGGCAATAACGCTTGCATATTTATTGTAACTTGTAGGAAGTGATGTTGTTACATATTGTGGTTATCCACCATAACCATGACCAACCACAAGCTAACTTCTGCAAGTTCTATTGCAGGCAAACACACCACATGGGTAATTTAACTGGAAACTTACATCTGACATTTAACTTATTCAGAGACTACAAGGTAACATTGTGTAGAGCTTCAAAACTAATACAAACTATAGCCTTAATAATATACCGTTTGTAATAAAGAAACAGCAGTAAACAATCAACTTCTAAAAACTTTGCCTGTGAAATAAGCTGTCAATACTACCAACTGCATCAGATGAAGAAAGCCCAGATCCTGGGATTACGACACAGAATATGGTAAACCCAACTTTTAATTGACGAAAATGCCCTGACTTACACCACTACAAGAATAAAATTGGCAACTTTTGATTTGGCAACAGCAAGCTTGGAATACACTCAGTCTGACGCAAGGTAAGACTAAATTGGTACATTGTAAAATAATTAAATTCAATTAATTGCCTTCAACGAAATATATATGTATAGTCTTCAATACATTCTTGTATTAATTTGTAATGTGTGAAGTAATTATTGTAAGAAGAAGAGCTTCTATAAAATTATTGTCTTGTCAAGTAAGTTGTGTTATAAATAAATGTGAATATTTTACTGTAACTATGTTGTGTAAAATTAAAATGTAAATTCAATCAAATATTTCAAAAATCTATGGTTTTTTTTATAAATTATTGCATAGGTACATAACAAACCGATAATACATTAACTGGTCTTTGGTGAAAATATTAAAGTGCTGCATTCCATATTGATTAAGGCTCTATATAAATATAAACACGGGTACTTACTATCTAAGTATTGAATATATTAGTCAACAAAAAATTAACAAAATAAATGAATCATCGTCTAATTTTTCATAATTTTTGGTAGAAAAAATTATTTAAGTACTAAGTAATATAACATTAATTTACGCGTATTTGTGAAATAAACACCTTAGCAGGTGTGCATAATATAATTAGTAATAGAAGAGTGTGACACGAGACTGTAGCCGACTTATGCAATACTTTCAATAGTCAAAAGTGCTATAACATAATAATAGTTAAATACATAAAGCTACAAAATAATACACACGACTAGCATATAAAATGCTACTTTGGACGTCAGATGTCATGTCCATTAAACTTACTCCTTAAAAATTGCACACTGACTGTACAACATTTCATTTCGATTTTGTTAGCAATCAAACAGGTTACATAACTCACCGTGTACTATAAATAATGGAAAGAAACGAAAGTTCGCAAGAATCATTACTTTGCAAGTCTGGGAAACCTGTTTGACTATACATTGCTATAAAAAACTCGTTACTGCAATCGCTTTTTTTTACAAACATACATTATGTACTTTTTTCAATAATGTAACTCAGTACTGATATTAATTTTGTTCTGACACTGGAGATTAAACATGCTAAAGCTCACAGTTTAATATAAAAATCAGTCTGCTCCGATTTACGCTAATAATTACCGTAACATTATATTTCGGTCCCTTTCCATAATACTTGTTTATACTTTTCTTGTTCGTTAATAATACATTTTCACTTGACAAAAAAAGACAATGCCATAGCTTTTAGAATCATACCGTGATATAAAAATGTTTCTGTTGCATTTTTAAAGCTATAATAATATGTTTCAATATAAGTCACGATAACATAATGTTTTAATAATTTTCGTGTAAACAATTACATCCTATATTCAGTCAGTTTAAATTCATGGAATGTATGATTAAAAAATGCTGATATTGTTACGCGACGCCCGAGCGTGAGCTGTGGGCGGTTGTGATCGTCGATCGATACACGCGCGTGCATCGTGTACAACTGAACGCACAGTTCTATAAAATTATGAGTTTTCATAATTTGGGAAGAGGGCTTTATCCCCAAAAAATCGTATATTGAAATATGCAAGCGGTGAAAATTTAACTCCTCGCAAATATAACTGATGAATTTTCCTTTCCCAAAATGTATATAATTAAGTTTTGAGATACAACTCTAATGAATATTTATTTATTGTATGTCTTTTGCGATGCTAAATTCATTATGATCTCAGCAAAATTGTAGTGATGGGTAATGGAAATAGTATGAAGTTGCTGGGGCAGGTTACATTTCTCGAGGAGAGTGGGGGTGCGGTGGTGCGAGGAGAGTTGCGCGGAGAACTGGAGGTGCTGCAGCAGGCAGTAGAGGATGCCGGCCTGCGCTCTCGCGTCCACGGTGCCGGCGGCGAGCAGGTCGGTGCGCTGCTTGCTGCCCGCGCCGGCGTTCGCGAACATCACTACTCGAGGAGAGTGGGGGTGCGGTGGTGCGAGAGTTGCGCGGCGAGCTGGTGGTGCTGCAGCAGGCAGTAGAGGATGCCGGCCTGCGCTCTCGCGTCTACGGTTCCGGCGGCGAGCAGGTCGGTGCGCTGCTTGCTGCCCGCGCCGGCGTTCGCGGTGGGCAATGTTACAGAGCACTACTCGAGGAGAGTGGGGGTGCGGTGGTGCGAGGAGAGCTGCGCGGCGAGCTGGCGGTGCTGCAGCAGGCAGTAGAGGATGCCGGCCTGCGCCATCGCATCTACGGTGCCGGCAGCGAGCAGGTCGGTGCGCAGCTTGCTGCCCGCGCCGGCGCTCGCGGGCCGCAGCAACGTCGGCCCGAACACGGTAGCTAAGTTGTGCATAGACATTTTGTTCTCGCTCTCGTGTTGGTTCACTCTGAAAACAACAATTATAGTATAACTATAAATTAAACAAGCACAAATTAAAAATTTATATAAGCCCCTGACTTCCCACCCCCTATTATAGCTAAGAAGCATCTCAATCACATCATTTTTAAACATAAAAATCGTTCCATCCGTTTGAGAGCTACGATCGTCACCCCCAATTTCTTCCCCACCTTATTATAGCTAAGAACCACCTCGTTTACCTCAGCTTTCAAACATAAAAAACCACAGCTAAATCGGTTCATTCGTTTGGAAGCTATGATTTTCACCCCCCTTTTCTCACCTCCCCCCTCCCCATATATCTAAGAACCATCTCAATCACATCAGCTTTCAAACAGAAAAAACCGCATCTAAATCGGTCCATTCGTTTGGGAGCTACGATGCCACAAACAGACACACACACTAGAGATAAACCCTTAACATATAACACCCGTCTCTTTGTTCGGGCTAAAAAGAACAACTAAAGAAGTGTTTATCAAATGTTAAATTAAGTTTAGATTTACTCCAAACAGGTTTCGGACTATTAAGTCCTTCATCTGGGAGTTTTATAAAAGTGAACTGAGTGAGAAGTTATTATCGTCTACCTGCTTCTAAACCAAGAAAAAGTTCCGTCTGTGAGAATCCGTTTGGGACATACAATGCCAAAGACAAAGGCTTCAAACGTATACCTCCCCTCTGCTAGCGTCGGGGGTAAAATTTTGACCATACACACTTAAAGTGTGTTTTTAAATCCATAAGCTATACCGTATTTATTATATTATATACTATTCAACTGTACGCTGTCCTGGATAGAGCTGAAGAAGAGACATTAAACTTTAATAACAGATCACTGGAATTAGTATCGGTGTCGGTTTGCGTCCAAGGATGTGTACAATATAGTGCCGGCAGAGTTACCGACTCTGCCGGCACTATATTGTACACAGAGTAGGCCTATCAATTTTCACTGAACTTATCGTAACTTAACATCAGGAAATAAACAAGACATAAGTTAAAAAATTATAACAAGACTGCTGTCGGGTAAAAATAGCCTATGACACAATATAACTTAAGACGAGATTGACACCTCGCTTGTCAAAATCGAACCAATAGGGGCGACGCTATGGTGGAACAACCACATACATAGATACACACAAACATACTAAAATTTTATACTGTGTTTAAAATTTTATAGTGGTCAAATACAAGCTTATAATTAAATCAATGTTTAGTGTCCGCCGATCTGGAGATAATTTGTTTACAATTTTGCCAAAAGCTGATCATAAATTATTATTGATGAAGGTACTCACTTGACAAAATGATTGAGTAGAAAGTCTATGCAGTTTTTGTTGAGATCTGGCAGCTGCGCGTAGCATTTCAGAAGCGCGTGTCGCCGCGTGTGTGCCGGCCCCGAGTCGACAGATGTACCCACGCCCTAGAATATCGACAAACATTATAACATAACCGGACAAACTGTCGAAAAACAAATGTGTCAATTTTAAGTATGGTGCCGAAACATGGAGGCTCACTAAGAAGAGCACAAAATGCGAGTCGCACAACGGCCCATGGAGCTACTTGAGTTCGAAATACGAGAACCAAAGTGGAAGACATCGGATCCCGTACAATTAAACTCAAGTGGTGAAGGGCAGGATAATTGGCAAGATGTGTTGATGGCAGGTGGAGTGTGTCCCTGACGGAATGGTCTCCACGTCATGGTAACCGTAGCCGAGGAAGACCGATGCAACGTTGGGTCGATGACATAGAGAAGCACGCTGGTAAGACCTGGATCAGGTTGGCTCAAACCAGAGATGAATGGAGTATAAGCGGGAGGAGGCTTATACCCTGCAGTGGTCGGAATAAGCTGCAAATGATGATCATGACATAAAAAGGTCAATGACAATCAAATTAAGTTTTACAGTTATTTGAAGTTGGGATCTATTATTATTAGTTGTATTTTATGGTTCGCCCAAAGCTGTAAACACGCTGGTGGCAATCTATACAACAAAATACCCATAAAGCGAGGGGTTTCGTGAAAACCCATATTATCGCGTAGAGCAAAATGAAAAAATGTAGGCCTGTTAGCCGTGTGAAGTAAGAAACGATGACTTCGAATGCCACCCGCGTATCGCATCGCGCTTCGATTGACTACCATCAAGCTTTCCGGCCCGCTTTGGGTTTCTTTGCATCCTCCGGCTTCGGCCAATATAAATAGCCACCAATAAGAACACTTCTTCCTTTCCATATTACTTTTCCAATGATTGACCATACCTGATTAGATCCCCACGCTCGCAGTAGCTCTGGGTACAGGGCGTCCGTGAATAAGGCTTCAGGCAGCTCTCGCAGGTACAGTTTGAGTACGCCGGTCACAGAATGTACGTCTACTTCCTTCAAAAGCTGCTCTGCTTCGTACGCGTCTGAAAATTTAATTTATCTACACTCATATCGTAAAATCCGGATTATGATCTCAACAATGGTGGCATAATGACATACATTACGCATGGCACGTCTCTAATAAGAAAAAAAAACATTATAACACTGTTTTTTGAACTAAACAATGCTTTTATGGGAAAAAATTATAATCTATATTTTTTCCCATAAAAGCACCGGTTTGGCTACGCACTACGAAGGTTTTCGCAGTTTATTATCTATGGCGGCGCGTTTAAGACCGTTTGCTCACGAATTCGCTGTGAACTGGATTTTCATAATTTACTTTACATTAGTACCTAACCAATTTAATGTGTTTTTCTTCGTTGATCAAATGTTTTATCCTGATTAAAAATGTAACAGAGATGTGTTAAACATGTGAAAACAGTGTTAGTGAGGAGAATTTGACTGCATCTGACATCACGGACCAGTAACGAACATGAACGAGCTTTTACCAGCAAAATCAAGAAAATATTACATATTTTTTTCATTAAAAGTAAGCAATGAGCATGAGTGTAGATAAAGTAGTGTATGTAACGGCACATAACTAGGTAAAAAACTCACTTTCGTGTTTTCATTCCCCTCATTATGCAAACGTTTCATAAACTACTATATACTTTTATTTATTCTCCACATTTATAGCATTGTGTCTCAATACAAACATATAATTATATTTATTATTATTGAACGTAGATTTATCGAAATAACGTCCGCGCAGCAATGTAACTGTTACGGACGTGATGCTAGTGAACCGTTTACACTATTTTTAACTAAATGTAAAGAAAAAACATTTAGTTTAGAAACACATACTATCTGTGCCCGCGGCTTTGCCCGAGTGGTAATTTTTCTGGGATATAAGGATCCTATGTGTTATTCCATAACCAAAAAAAAACATTATAATCAGCCTACGTACGGACCTAAAAAATAAAGTCGCATTATTGCGTTTTTTTGATCGAGGATTATCAACAGGTTGGATTTTTGATATGGGGCAGTAAGGGCAGGTACCTTAAGGCCCTGTCCGCACCGCGATATTTCACCGCGCGATTTTAATTTTTGATATGGGGCAGTAAGGGCAGGTACCTTAAGGCCCTGTCCGCACCGCGATATTTCACCGCGCGATTTTAATTTTTGATATGGGGCAGTAAGGGCAGGTACCTTAAGGCCCTGTCCGCACCGCGATATTTCACCGCGCGATTTTAATTCGCGCGTATTTTATTCCGTGATCGGAATTACATCTAGTACGCACAGCGAATAAAAATCCGCACGATTTTTGTCAGTTTGATGCAGTTCGCGGCTGAGACGGACGTCTACTGAAACTTTCAGGATAGCTCACAAACCGATGACAAAGCAATAAAAAAAAGGAAAATTATAATAAAAGAAAAATAAGAAAATAATATATAAAAGTGACATTCATTAAATAAAAAAGTCGTAAAAGCCTTATTTTTAATATAATTTTTAAATTTTACTTATTTGCACGACTGCCCAAAAAAGGAGTGTTATGTTTTTAGGATTCATGTATATTTGAATATATGTTGGTATGTATGTTTGTATGTATGTATTTTTGTATGCATGTTTGTATGTATTTTAGTTTGTATGTTTGTATGTATATTTTTATATATGTGAGTTTCTTTATTCCACCATTACTTAAATGCCTGAACAAATTTAGACGTATGGGTTATCGTTAGAATCCTTACATCCTCCCAAGGCTATATATTTTTTGAAAAAATTCAATGTGGCGGCAGTATTGCTCCATTTTCAAATGCAAAATATATACTTTTTCGTATAATTTTACAATATAGGTATCAAATTGAAGGCCTTGATAAGTACATTCTAACAGTATATAATTTTTTGGCATAAGTTCATTTTTGGCAGGGCAGGCGTATTGTTTTATCTTTTTAGTTAGTTTTATTTAACTGATACTACGGCGGCGGCGGCGTGACAGAACTATCAAAAGATGTCTTGAGACCTTTGAATAGATTTTTCTACATAAAACATCAAGCAGCTTTTGACTATATCAATGTCGTCATTATCTGGTAACTCATGTGAGGCCCCCGATTGGGCGGGAGACGAAGCGCACGACATCCTGCAAATAGCGCCGGTGCACGACTGAGCGAAACGCGCGAATTTTATTTAGCAGTGCGGCCATAGCTATACTACTTCATACTGTATCATATGTTCAATTTGCATCAAATCACAGTTTTTTTTTCCGCGCGGGTTTTTATCCGCCAGTGCGGCTACTCCCGTATGATTCAATGTGTTACAGAATTGCGGAAAAAAAACCGCGCGGTGAAATATCGCTGTGCGGACAGGGCCTAACCGTTGTAGCTACAGTAAAACGTTGTTAGGAGACTGTCCTTAACTTTGAAAATATTTTAACCGGCATACACAATTTTAGTAAAATAACAGTCAGCAAGAAAATGGGCAATTTACACAATTTGGCATTTTTTATGCCAATCGTTCCTGTTTCTTATGTGGATCAAAAGTCTTTATCGGACCGTCTCTACCACAGACCATATATAGACATCGTCTATATTGACGACGCGAGCGGTTCTGAACTGTATGAAAATAAAGCGTGTTTGCGTCTACGACGTCACGAGAGCAATTTAGTGATGGGAAGTACATGCCACACGAATCCGATTAAAGGCACGCTGCCTACCTATTCAAAGGCAGAAAAATAATCGATTTTCCAAAAATCCTTATTTATGTAGTAACTCTAGAGGGTTGGAGTAGGAGTGGGAGCTTCGGGGGATGGTGGGTTGCAGGGGAGAGAAAGGAAGCGAGAAGAATGGTTTGGGAGGAGTAGGTGGGCGAGGTGCGGAGGGATGAAGTGTTGCGGGAAAGGAGGCAAGTGGGGAAGAGATATGCTTGTGGTATTTCAATGTTTCTTATCCCTTCCCCCGCAATCCACTTTCTTCTTACTCCTCCCCCGACTACTACCCGCACCCCCCCCCCGACTACTACCCCCCCCCCCCCTCAAACCCTTCGCGTCTCCCCAACCTATATCCACCTCCCCATGCTAGGCCTGCAGTATGTATGGATAGATAAGTATAGTATTATCTTAACCAGAAAACATGCATAGCAACTCTAAATACAAGCATTTTTTTAATATACTGGTCAATTCACACCAATTACCTAGCCCCAAACTGAACCCTGTACTATGGGTACTAGACAACGGATAAACATACATACTACATACGAATACTACATCTATGACTCGGTAACAAACATTTCTGCGCATCACACAAATGATTGCACCTTGGAGGCTTCGAACCCACGATCTATAAAATTAAAAATTGATATAGTTCCTTACCATTGGCTTATGGTATTTCTACAACTCATTATTGCGCAATTAACCATTTTCGTTCCCAAACAAATAAAGTTTTGCCGCGCCACTGATCGAGAGCGGACTATGTTTAGCCGGACTCAAGTGAGACAATGATTCTCAGATAAGACACGCAGGTTGACTTGTGGCGTCTATCTTGGTCTGTGGTGTCTACCATCTACAACGGTTATGGCAATTTCGTTCTAAATGTATGGCAAAAGTGTTTAGCGATTTCTGACTTTTCTAGTTCTCTAACCTCAGTTAGTCCAGACTTTTGAGCCTTCTATGAAACAGGATCGATTGGAAGTAACTTTTTCCATATTTGTCAATATTTTATTATTTTTTGAATCTCAGAAATTACAATTATAATACACGTATATATCGAATATAAAAGTGCCAATGAGATGTCCCACAATCAACTGAGATAACCATAATAAAACTACAATGACCAATAAGAAACCAGGCTGGACCAGTCCCCATAAGCAGCTCCCGTTCACGAGAATGACTTGTGTACATACACGCACAATGATGGCTATTTAATTTAAAGTGTGTACTGACTTGTCTCGAAGCTCTTCTTGAGGCGGTTGAGGTCGGAGGCGCTGCCGGAGACGCGGTAGACGCCCACCTCGTGGATGCCGCGCCGCTCCACCTCGCGCACGCACGCGCTTATCACGAACGGGATGTTGCGCTTCTCACGTCTGAGGGAAATGTGCTTGCGTCAAATACTAGCCCACTTCGTACGTAGCAGGCTAATAGCACCACACGGAGCTTAGTGTTAAACACTTATTATGACGTCTTTTTTAAAGTCGTAATCAATATACATGTTTCTTCACTATTACAAAATTAACATATGATCATTAAAATAAAAAAGGTATGAAGTTCATAGTGTACTTTCATTTTTGCTCGTTTCCATTGATCAGTGTAATATCGAGATTTACAAAAAAACTAATTGGAAAGTACTCACTTAGCGACATGGGTGATCTTGGCGCCGAACAACGCGCCGGGCTTTGCCGTGGGCACCCGCCGCGCCGACCTCTCGGGCGGCAACACGCGGATGCGCAGCGGCAGAGACCCGCCGCCGAGCCCCACCGTGCGGTTGACTCCGCCGGCCGCGCTCTCGCTCACCCACTCTCGGAGAAGCTGAGGAAAACACTTTATTTACTGCGGTACTAAGAGTCGCTAATGGTTCGTAAAATCAGTAAGATATTAAGAACCGATAGATTGCAATCTGACGGATTCTAATAGATTGTGAACGAACATGCACGATCAAATATTACCGACCAAACAGGGCACAGTTTTACAATATATCCGATTTCTGAGACACTATCGCCACCGTCAAATTGTGAACCTGCCCTTGATTGGTCAAATCGTGTTTAATACCATAGAGTTACAAATTAACCTCTGGACGAATGCGTTTTTGGAGAACTTGTTTTTATATATATATATATATATATATATATTTTACCTTTTTTGTCCCACTGCTGGGCAAAGGTCTACCGATCACATCCATGCTCTTAACCAAGTCATAGAAAATTTTACAAAATACAACAAACCTCTATATTTAGCCTTCGTGGATTATACGAAGGCTTTCGATAGCATTAAACACTCAGCCATATTCAAAGCACTAGAAAATCAGCACCTGGATAAAACCTACATAGACCTAATAAAAATCATCTATACAATAACAGCACAGCTTCCGTTAAACTACCTCCCGGCCCTCATTTCAACAAAGAAAAGGGGGTAAGCAGGGGCGATCCACTTTCTCCAAAGTTATTTACAAGCACTTTAGAGGAAATCTTTAAGAAACTAGCAGATCCATGGACAAATAGGGGCATAGACGTTGGCGGTACTAACCTAACCAATTTGCGGTTTGCTGATGACATCGATATTTTTGCTCCGAATGCACCCGAATTACAACAAATGCTGGAAGATCATAGCGCAGCAAGCCTTGAGGTTGGACTTACTATGAATCGATCAAAGACTCCGATCATGACCAATAAAACAAAACCTAGGATCGAGGTAGATGGGCAAATTTTTTAAATATAGAATTATTAAAAGTTTTGCCAAACACAAAATCTGTATTTGAGGAAGGTGAATGAAATAAGTTTTTTTATTGCAGAATTTCCAAATAATGTTGTATTTGGCCCGTACGGGCTATCGATAGCCGACGAATTAAACAGTCAATTAATTGCAAATGATCTCGAGATCATCGACACCAACATGACCTCAAGGACTAAAATTGATCGTGTATCAGTATATAAACGGGCTCTCGCCAGAACATTTGCATTGTCGTCTCTTCGCACCACTCGCACACTCGACCTTCACTCCGCTTAGGACTTCGCCGCCTCGCTTTACTCGATACCTCCATCGCTACGTACAGGCCTTGTGCGCTCATTTCGCTCAGGAACTTCATGCAAGCTTCTCGCTCCGCGTTAAGGAAATGCACACGCGGGTAGGGCAAGTTTGGACCACGTGGGGGTCGGGCTGCTTCGATTCCGTTTCCTGAGCTTCTATTTAATTTGTAGCTCTATAGTGAGAAACCTAGACCGACAAATGAGGAAAAGGTTTAGAATATAACAGGCGACAGTATCTGTAAAAATGAAAAACTGCGCACTGATTGGTCCATCAGCTAGCGAATAGCATGTCCGTTGATGTTTTTTCGTTTAATTACCATCTAACGAAATAGGATCCGTTAAATAGTAATCTATCCGTGACATATCTGTACTAAGAATGCTGTGCTGTGAGTGGAGCGTACTAAGAATGAATCATTAGCGATTTTGATTTTCGTGCAGCAGTCAGTATTATAAAACTCTGAGCGATAACCTGTAGAATCGTTTTCCTATCGCGGCATAATGAAGCGAACTTATTGGTGGAGTATTATTAGCTCTTCGCTCCGCTCCCGTGGACAGCCAGACTAGTGGCATCAACATGAATATGACTCGAGGACAGCTTATTATGTCTCCATGACGTCATTTTCAATCTTATTGGTTATTTTGTTTCAGAGTAGTTTGTACACATCTCCGCTACAGTGAATTTTTCCCCTTGTCTAATCTCATCTATTTCCTTATCTTATTTTCTCTTTTGTTTAATCTTTTAAGTCAAATATTTTCATTTCCATTAAAATCCCGGTTACGGCAACAAAAAATCTCACCTTAATTGTACACTTGCCCCTAAGCACCGGGCGCGTCGCATCTTCGTAAAGCAAGAGCCTGAGGTTCTGCGATCCTTCAAGGTCCAGCGTGAAGCTCTCATTCCACCGCGGCTGCGCGCTCCGACACACCAGCTTGGACTTGGCTTTGCGGAAGTAGTGGCCGTACGAGTCCACCTCCACTACTATGTAGTAATCTGTGGAATAAAGCTTGTTTTAGTATAATTTATTTCTTATGGGTACTTACCCATAACTTAGCAAAACTTAAATTGTAAAATTTTGACAGCAGTCAGGACCTTCTTCTTCTGGTACTTACAGACGATGATATGTTGATATGTTGGAAACACTTGCGTTAGTAGCAGATATACAGCCAGCACGCGAGCGATTGTGGAAATTTTGACAGCAAGAACGACTTATTCAAATACTGAACACCTGTATTTTTGGATGGGCGGGTTCAAAAATACCCGTATCCGTTAATACGGATACCTACCTGCTGCGGTGTCGAATGGCGCCGTCATGCCAGCGACCCGCAGCTGCAGGTCGCCCAGCAGCAGCGAGTCGTCGCGGCCGCTGCGAAGCAAGTACGAGCCCATGTCCGTCTGCAGGTAGCTGCGGCACGCCGTCACCCACGCTTGCAGCTCCAGCATGGAGATCGTAGAGGATACCTACCTGCTGCGGTGTCGAGCGGCGCCGTCATGCCGGCGACGTGCAGCTGCAGGTCGCCCAGCAGCAGCGAGTCGTCGCGGCCGCTGCGCAGCAGGTACGAGCCCATGTCCGTCTGCAGGTAGCTGCGGCACGCCGTCACCCACGCCTGCAGCTCCAGCATGGAGATACTAGAGCTTCCGGCGGGCGGCGCTGACGACGCCTAAGACATTACACGTTGTATAGTAAACCGAAGGGCAGGGCAAGGTGCCAAGGAAGGCATGAGTGTACCTCCTCAGAGCGGAGTATCATGAGTATCAAGCGGGTGATCAAAAAGACATATTCCCAAATTAAAAATGTGTTATGTAGATGGTAATCTACAAAGGCTTTTTGGTATAGGCTGACCAAGAATATACACAAGAAAATGTACGCACATAAAAAAACCTAATGGAATGGTTGCTAACCAACTTTCGTTAATATCCTAAATGGTTATTCGAAATGAAAAATGATAAGAGAAACCTTAACGACCGAATTTTTGACCCTCTCTGGTTGCACGCCGCCCGGAAAGTAGTAGCTCGAACTCTCTGGTTGCATATTTTTGTACATGCATGACCACTGTTAATTGCCGTTGTTTTATTTAATATTAATGAATAATTAAACCTTTTTGTTATATTATCTATACTTATAATAAAACTGTAACGGGTCCAATTCTGTACATTGAAGATATTTTGATATATATTTTTTGGAGTTTACCCTATATTCGATGCTAAAGCCAAAATTTTTCCATGTTTGTCAGTCTGTCTATCTGTATGTATCTTGGCTAGGCATCACGCCGAAACTACTGAATGAATTTAAATGAAACTTGGTATGATTTGAGTTCATACTACGAGGTAGGACATAGGATACTTTTCATCCCGAAAAATTAAAGGGTTCCCGCAGGATAGGGATTGAAAATTATTTAAAAGAATACTTACCACTCTAAAACTACGGGACGGATTTAATGCAACTTGGCACAGTCATAGTTTATATGATGGGTTAAAATTGAGAATACTTTTTATCCCGAAAAAATAAATGGTTCCTGCGGGATACAGGTTCAAAGTTATGTTAAGTATGAAGTTATATTTTTTTTCGGAGGTTACTCTATATTCAATTCTGAATCCAAAACTGTATATTTTTCATTTTTGTCTGTCTGTTTGCCTGTCTGTATCTTAACGCACTTCATGCCAAAACTACTGAATGAATTCAAATGAAACTTGGTATGATTTGAGTTTATACTACAAGGTATGACATAGGAGGATACTTTTCATCACCAAAAATTAAAGGGTATCTGCAGGACAAGGGTTGAAACTTATTTAAAAGAACACGTATCACGCTGATTCTACTGGACGGATTTTGATGCAACTTGGCACAGTCAAAGTTTATATGGTGGGCTAAAATTGAGCATCGAAACTGTTAATCCCGAAAAAATAATGGTTCCTGCGGGATAGGGGTCCAAAGATATGTCAAGTTTTAAGTAATATTTTTTTTTTTGAGGGTAATCTATATTCGATACTGAAGCTAAAACTGTATATTTTTCATTTTTAATTGACTTCAGAATAGGAGACGGTTCTATGTTCGGCTGTATGTATGTATGTATGTTTTTTTTTTTAAATGTTATACTCCAGGTGGTCCCATATAAATTGTATCAAAATTGGTTCAGCAGTTTTTCGACAATAAATAGTTTTGTTGAGTAAATCCATTCGATTTTGTGTTTATATTGCCTTTATTTTGTGTTTATCTCTAATATTTCTAAACCGATTTCGAGTTGTTGTTTTTTTATTCAAAAGGGTAAACTTTCCGTGTAGTCCCATATAAACTTCATCAAAATTGGTTTAGTAGTTTTATTAAAAAACAATTTGTTTTATAGTTTATGTTCTCTAATATATTGGGATTTCTGAAATGATTGTTTTTACTTGAGTAAGAAGACCTCCAGTGTGGTACTGTATAAATTTCATCAAAATTGGTTTAGTAGCTTTAAGCAGGCTTTAATTTTATTCACTGTGTTATTATGTTTAGGACTGGATTGCAAGTCAATTTTGAACAATTTAAGGACGTCCAAAGATGCTGAAGTTTTGTACATTTGTGTAGTTCTGATGACAATTAAAAACTACAATAGTAGTAGTAGTAGTCAAAGGAACTACACACTCGGATGATGGAATCCCTTCGAGTTTGGGCTCATTTGGTTTGTTTTCATGAGATCATGTCTGGTTTTATGTGGTATCAAGGGTCTGAGGTTGGAGCCGGAAGGAAGTCACAGGAAATCAACAACAAAATGATAGAACCCCCTTCGTCTCATTTGGTTAGTCTTGATGAATTCTTTGGTTTATGTGGTATTCAGGGTCTGATGATGGAGCCGACTTGACGCTCAACAACAAAATGATGGAACCCTTCCGAGTTTGTTCTCATTTGGTTTGTCTTGGTGAGTTCTCTGGTTTTATGTGGTATCCAGGGATGATGGAGCTGGAAGGTAGTCACAGGAACTCAACAACAAAATGATGGAACCCCTTCGAGTTTGGGCTCATTTGGTTTTTCTTGATGAGTTCTCTGGTGTTATGTGGTTTTCAGGGTCTGATGATGGAGCCGGAAGGTAGTCACAGGAACGCAACAACAAAATGATGGAAAATGGTCAAAACTAATTCAGTTGTTATATATGTAGGTTTTATTCATACTTGGTTTTAATTTACCAACGCTTTGAGTCTAAAGTGAGCGAGTGTCTACTATTTTCATTGGCAAATATTCTTTCCGATGTTTGCTTAGGCCACTAAAAATCAAAAACTCAAATATTTTTCATAAAAAAAATTAATCCACTTCATAATAAAAATGTCATTTTGTAAACAACCACTAAAAATAAAAAAATAATTATAATTGATCCAGAACAGTATCACTTTTTCGAAATTACCAACGTAATAATAATGCATAAATACAACATAAGATAAGAAAGAGTTTTTCGAGGGCCGTGCTTTTGGTTTTGCTTGGGTTTACCCAGGCATCATTTAAATCTCATATCTTAACAAACTTAATACATATCTATCTGCGTTCGATGTAATATGCAGTTGTCTATGATGCACCCTCATACAAAACACGAAACGCAGAAGAGACAAAACAAGAGACTCACACAAGCAGATTGTGACTTTCACACATTCACAAACCGATTGACACGAATACAGCAATCTAGTGAATGATAGATTGCTGTATAAGTTTTTGTAGATAATTACTTTAAAAGCTTATTATTTTACATAGCACGTCAAGCCGTATAAGACATAATTTTTTTGAATATGCTCAACCATATTAATAATTATGGCTCGGCTTGGCACCACCAAAAACATGGGAAAAAGTTGTAGAACAGTTACTTAAATTTAATATAAGCACAAGTGAACTTTTGTAGGACCAAAAGTTTCCCTGTAATCTGGACAAAATGAAAAAGTAAGAAAAACGTTTTTTTCAAGAAATGTAAATTTTTATTAATATTGCACAGTTGTCTATTGTAATGTTATTAAACATCACATTTGTAATTTTGATTTATTTTCAGTGTATCATACCTTTATATAACATTTTTTTAATCTTGTGTGCCTGTTTGTCTGTTTATCTGCGTCTATTTGTTTGTTCGCGCATCACATAAATACTACTGCACTGATTGTGATGCGGTTTTCACTGATGGATAGCTTAGGGTTGGACTTAAAAACTGGTGTACATGGTATCTCAAAATAATGTGTAGAACCCGAGCAATCGATAAAAAACTAATTGACGGCTGAAGGAAATTTAATTAAATGTTGGTATATTTGTATTTTAGATCTTGGAATAGCACATAGAGTTCTTTAAACCTAGAGAAATGGCCACGAGTGCGAAGCCGCGGGTACAGCTAGTAATTAATAAAAGGATAGTCTGGCGACCCCCTGAATGTTATCTCACAGCCATTTGAATAGATTTAACGACGTTATATTAAATTTCGTTCATGAGTTTTGTTTCTCGCTTTTTGCCGTTTTTTGGTGTCGTGCTTTATGAACATTCACGTTTACGAGTACGTACTATGTGGTAACTTTAAAATATTCGTTATTTCAACCTATTATGAAATATATGTTTTATTTTACGAAATAAATATTTAATTAGCATTCTGACCGGTAAGTACATGCACAGCGCCCGCCGTCCACCCACCTTTATTCTGATTTTGTCATGAAATTGTAAGTTTTTTCTTTGTTGTTGTGTAATATTGTTAATAGATGAAAAATAATGAAAAAAAATAAAAAAAAATACCTTCAATTTATTTTATAAACCGTGTTTTAATACCAGGCGAAAACTAGCGCGCGCCGTTTTTTTTCGACAAATATTTATAATTAATAAAATAAAAAAACTTTTTTGGACAGCTTATTGATAGTACTTAGAGTACACTTCACAAATATGTAAAAAAACATATCTTATCGTTTAAGATTCAGAACTAGTATTTTTTGGGAAAATACTCCCTCATTTTTTGTTCTACCGACTTACAACATTTTTTATAAATAAATTACTATTAAATTTAAATTAACACTTAAATCAATTTGCCTGGTCTGCAAACTTTTTATATATGCCATTCTCTAAACAAACGGACCTTCTAAGGTGGCCATAAACCTTGTTCGTTTATGTTACGGCACACTACAATAAAACGCACGCAGATATTTACCCTCCAAAATGTAATTGCTGTGCATGTACTTTAAAAGGGTAGCAAACAGGCGGCAAACCGAGAACTCCGTCGTTAAGAAGATTTTTTAAATACCTATTCAATGATACCCACTTAACATAGCTCGACGACATTTTTTTATAATATTGCGTCTGGTTGTAGACATATTTAATTTTGATTAATGCCATGTCTTTAGTGACACTCGCAAGAAAAATCGATTGATGTACAATAAGCACAACGAATCTTTGAGGCTCGGAAGTTTCCTACAAGTCGCAAGTTGTTTGTATAACTGCCTCGCTCACTCGCTTACGCTTTTCGCATCTTCTATCTCGCATAGTTTATGCTGCTTTATCCTCACAACTGAGCTTGTACAACTACCTCGATCACTCGCTTCCTTTTTTTTTTGCGTCATCTGCCTCGCTCTTACTTTATGCTGTTTTATCCTCACAGCTGTACCTGCGTAATCGTTCACACAGCCTAACTCCACAATCACAAAGATTCGTTGTGACTAGTATAAGCATCATCAAAATCGGACCACGCGTTTGGTCTATATAGCGCCACAAAGGAACATACATAGGTTTGGTATACACAATATTCTCCGCTCAGTCGGGTAAAAAGGAACCTCGCCACGTTAAAGAAAATTACGGTACTAATTTATATTACTTGCAATACTATCATTATCTGTATGTCTGTGTGCATATTATTTCACACAGAAAAAGGCTGAAGAAGGCTGAGGAAAAAGGATTGGATTTATTCAACTGAATAACATAACCGATTTAGTTGTCATGACAACATGATGTCAAAACATGATACAGGTAAGAGACAATTCTTACTCTGAATGTTGGTAAACCAAAGATAAACGCAACGCCTTTCTAACAGTATTTTTTTCTGGCCAGGCTGTACCAACAAGTGCTTAATGCCTACCGCCATGCATAAGAAGTTTGCTCACCTGTAAGGCATGTATCGAGTCTACCCATTGCGTGCGCTCGTACTCGGAGCTGAGGAAGAATATGTGCTGCCGCTGCAGCGCGGAGCCGCCCGGCGCCTTGGCCCCCACGCGGAAGGTGAGGTTCGGCGAGGCCAGCACGAGCTGCCCCTCGAGCTCGGCTAGTTTCTTGCGTTGTTTTTCTGCTGCGCCCCGGCCGCCCAGACGCATTTTCTGTACAGTTTAAAAAAAAAAACATCAATCGCAAGTATTTTAAACATTGTTTTTTAGCAGTGCAATGCCACTTCAGAACTTTGGTTGCAAAAACTAGCGCGTCATCCCTGAGACATTACTTTTAAGTCTCATTGCCCAGTAATTTCGCTGGAAACATTGCCCTCCAAACCAAAACACAAAAAAAAACATACACTCTACTGCTTAGCGGTTGAATAGCTGACAAAGGTGTGGTACTACACCAAGCAGTTTCTTGCGTAAGAGACTTACCATTATAAAATGCCATTGATCATCATCAAACCGAAGAAGTTCACGTCTGATCATGGACCTCCCATAGGGAGGTTTCGCCACGCTTGACAGGCTTTGTTAGACTTGGCGATCGCAGTAGTTGGTGATAATATAAAGGAAAGTACTGAAAGTCCATATCGTGAATTCCCCTTAGCTGATTCTCACAGCACCCGTGGGGGTGAGAAGTGGGGTTACCCACTTGGCTAACCCCAAGGGTACTCAATAAATATTTCCTCCCGGTAAATATACCGGTTTAGGCGTTGTCTGTCAGTTGATGTCACGGTACTGTTACTTATTGCGAATTGGACCCTTTTGCGAATGACAATGCGCAGAACTAGGTATGACTTTTTCGCCTGAACCTTTTATAGATATAGTTTTTTGTTTATCCAAATACTGGCGCAATACTACTTTATGCTATTATCTATGTTTGAAAAAGTGATATTGTTCTTGTTTAACAATAATCATTTTCTGTTATAAGGTTACGAAAAATGAATAAGAATTTAGAACATTTTGAATTTGAAGAGGTTGTTATAGTATTTTTATGTAACATTACCTTGTCATCGCTGGCAGCCCTCTCCTCCGCGAGTATCTGGTCCCGCACCGTGGAGGCCTGCGACTTGAGGGCGACGATGTTGGCGGGCGAGGTCTCGCGCGCATCGGCCGCGCTCGCCACCGCGCTGTCCTCCTCTACCACCACAATGTCCGGCAGCGGGATGAACCACTTCAACTCGAAAGTGAACTTGTCACGACCGGATGCCTGAAATTAGCAACAGTGGTCACTCAGTGACATGTAGCTACCTTCCCCGAATTCGCACGATCATTTTATTAAAACAATCCTCTGAAATCAATCTACGCATAGGCAAAACCAGCACAAAATCAGTTCATTAGTTTGTGAGATAATCCGCACAGAGACAGACGCTATTGGTTTTTTGTAACATATAGTGATAAGACATAAACCAGCGAGAGCTTTTCTCAAAATTGAAAGAAACATTCTGATCGAACTATTTGGCTCATCATCAACATCATCAGCATGTTACAGTCTCAGTGCTGGGACATGGGCCTTCTCTCGGAGAGAAAGTATAGGGGCCATAATCCACGCTGTACCAGTTCACCATGATGATGACATCTAACCAAATCCGCAGATAACTTAGTATATACCTACCTAACTCACTGGTGCAGAAGAGAGGTGCAGTTAGTTGCTTGCTTGTCGTGATGTGCTGAACTCTGAGAGTTTGTCAGGCCACCCGAGGGCCTCTGACATGGCTTAATGACGTCAATAACAGCCGGGACCGACAGCTTAACGTGCCCTCCACGGACGGATGGAAACCCGCACATCACTTAGAAAAGTCATTGCTGTGGAGCCTAGGACCGAACCCGGTAACGATGGATTCTAATTCGCTGTAGTAAACCGTTGGGCTACCAAGCGCACAAGCTAACGCTTGGCCAGCACATATTTACCTTGTATTTAGCACAAGCAATGACATCGTTGAACAAAAACAGATGCCTTAATTTTCGATGTCCATCCGAAAGTTCTACTATGAAAGAATTTTTGACCAGTCTTCTTTGAGCGCGGTCGGCATTCTGCAAAAAGAATAAAATAATTTAATCAAAACATCAAGAATTTAAAACAAATAATATCCACGCCAAACAAATAATAAAAACAATAATATATAAAAAAAAAGTTGTTTGGGGAGCTTTCACGCCAAAACGGCTGATTCGATTTTGATAAAACTTTGTAAATAGGTACTGTACAATATAGATACCAATATAGGATACATTTTATCCCGGAAAATGATGTCTCCACGGGAAAACTGGAAAATGTCGATTACTCGCTGTAAGCAACTGTTGCCATGGAAACGAAATAACAAGTCTGTCAATAAGCATCCAAACTTTTGCATTGGTTTATAATATCCTAGAAGAACATAGGATGCTTTTTTCACTATAATCTGTAGACCGCGCGGACGGAGTCGCGGGTGAAAGCTAATATTAAATATTAGATAGGTACTTACAGGGAACATTGATTTAGTCTGTATAATGTTGAACTCGTCTAGGAAGTGCTGCGTCATGTTTAAGGCGTCGGTTAACATCACGTGGTCGGGGTGACTAGCGGGCGTATATTTTATTAGATCCTGCAAATAATTGTTAAAAATACATGTTATTAAATGGTGCAAAAAGAAGTTGGTACTTTTATAACACGTTTTTCGAAATAAACTGTAATTATGTTTAGAGACAGACATTAAAGGATATTTAGGAAACTTCGTTATCAACTTATAAAATGAGAAGGTTCCCGATTCAATTGTAGTTTTTTATTTGTGTGTGTGTTCAGTCATATATCGAAATTTCAGAACGATTTTGATGATTCTTTATTTAATTGAAGAATGGTAGACCTTCAGTGTGTTCCCATTTAAATTACTTTTTTTTTGTATTACGGGCTCACCTGAACACAATCTCACCTGATGGAAAGCGATGATGTGGTCGAAGGTGTAGCACGCGCAGGTTATAATTTACCGGATTGGGTTTTACTTTACTGGGTTATATATCAGCAGTCAGGCGTTTGTTTTTACACAATTTCTTTGCAAAGAATATGATCAAAAGCATTTTTAAAAGTTTAAGTTAAAATAAATAGCATATTAGCCTAAGTCAATGCTAGACAGTAATAATATGAGGAAATATGTACAATTTACAAATAAAAACTATTTTTTTGCAGCCTAGGGACGGGTTTATGTGGACAACGGGTTTGATTCGTCATTGGTCAACTATAGTCTCTACAACTCTCTACAACGGGATAACGTTCGACTGCCTCTCTTTAGTACCGGAATTCAATCCCAACTGGAGTGTTTACATATTGCACATCAAAAAAAATATGTAATGGCTTAGAACTTGAAAATGGCCGAGCTGAGGCGGAAAAAGCCGAGGAGCCACGCCTGCTCGATTGCCACGCCAACAGTCGGCGTTACCCCCGTACCGCACCATTAGATATTTACACATCAAAAATAATTTCCAGAATGAGTAGTTTTCCATCAGGCATTGTCAGTTTAGTTCTTTCATCGTCAAGAGATGGCGCTCGCGTAACTTTTGGTATATACTTAGTGAACGTGGTAATCGAAAGCAGGTAAAAACAGCGTTTTACCGTAAAAATACACAAACCACGAGCGAATCAATCTATTTGTATTTTTTTATTATGACTTTGGCAGTTTTGACATATTCAGATTTTATTTACACCTTTATTAAAGCAGATAAATTAAATCTAAATAAAACGGTCCATTTTCTTTGTATCATTAGCTGTAATTTATAATATAGAATATCAAGAAGGTAGAAAATACTACCAATAAATACTATAAGTAATGAATTTTTTACAAAACTGACGCACAACTTGCCATAAACAAGGGAACGCAGAATGTCATAACCACCAGTAAGCATAATTCAAAATCTTTGGTCATACCCAAGGAAGTTCTATGTACTTATATAACTTCCTTGGTCATACCACACTACAGTACTGTTATCAAAACTGTCGCTAACGCCATCTAGCTAGAAATAAATAATGCTAAAATGACACTTGGAAAACAGCTTATTGACGGAGAAATAGGTGGAAAAAAATACCTAGAACATAAAACCTCCTCCTCCTTTTGTGAAGTCGATTAAGATTAGTAAACGTAGCCAAAGAGCTGCTTACATGTAAAACAAGTGCGTTCTTCTGCACCCTCGCAACGGGTTTGTGCAACAAGTCGTCGAGCGACATCGGCTGGCCGTTGCACGCGATCTGCCGCGTCAGGTTCGCGAACGTCTGCGAGCTGCTGCAGCGGCGCCGCACCGCGTCTGTTGCGCGCCCGTAGTTGTGCAGGAACGCACCGTACACGTTTATGTTTTCCGCCTGAAAATATAATAAGAATGAATAAAGATCGTAAGGGCGGTCATGGTTGTCTTGTTTACTCTCTCTAGTTTACTAGAATGTGCGCTGTGAAATCAAACAACATCCGGGTTGGATCCTAGGCCTCGCCAGTGACTTAATTAGTTATGTGCGGATTTACCATCGCTCCGTGCTTCGGAGGGCACGTAAGCCGTCGGTCCCGGTCTCTAACAACTAATAGCAGTCTAACAACTAGTAACAGCGTTAAGCCAAGTCAGAGGCCCTTGTGCACCCTGACAAACTCTGACCCAGGTCGGCACTACCTCATTCGACATACATACAGCATAAAACAGTAGATTGTGGCATCGAGCGGAAGGTGACTTGCTGCACCGAGTAAAGATCGGGCTCCAAAACCACGAGTGACCAAGTGACTCGATTAGGAATTTCAAAATCGAAAATTTAAAGCTTGTTTGCCTGTTTTTAGTTTTGCTCGCAGTCGTTTTTTTATAATAATTGTTTTTTTACTGATTGTTTTTTTATTTCATTCCTGACTCCTGGTCCGACCAAACTGTCACTGAAGTTGCAAGTGGCGCAGTCGGTAGGATACATTAAAAAGCTAAGAAGTAAATTTTACTTACCATTTTCTTGAAATGGATTCCAACTGAGAGAGGCTCTTCCCAACTGGCGACAGCCGACTTGAGTCCCTCGAGGAAGCTCTTATGCAGCTCGTGCAGCTCCGATATCTTGTAAAAGATGGTGTTGAACTCTTCCTCTGTGATTACCGGCTGGGACGTTGACAGCGTCGCTTTTATTGCGTTCATGTACTGAAAAAAATATATAATTGAATTTATTTCTTGAGATATCTGAAAACTTGTTCGATTGAGGGTATTTCAATATAGGAAAACTTAGAAATGTAGCTACTTATTTTTTATGTAACACACCTTCTCCATAACGTAAAGGCATTCAACATAAACGGTCTCGCTCTCGATGATGCTTGTGATGATACAGCGGTGCATGGTGAGACGTTCCGCTTCCGCATTATTACTGCTGCCGATGTCCTACAAACATAAGAAAATACATAAAGGCTCGGCTCAAAACAGATGCAGCGCGATGCAGCACAGCGCATTGCAGCATGACATTGTAGTATGAATGGTGAATCGTAGCTGTCGAAAGAATGCACCGATTTAGTTGCGGTTTTTTATGTTTAAAAGCAGAGGTAAACAAGATGGTTCTTAGCTATAATAGGGGGTGGGGGAGGGGGCAGAATGGTGGTGAGGATCGTAGCTCCCAAATGAATGGACCGATTTTAAAGAAGTTTTTTATGTTTAAAAACTGATGTGATCGAGATGGTTCTTCGCTATATGGGTGGGGGGGAGTTGAGAAAAGGGGGTTGAGAAAAGGGGGGTGAGAATCGTATCTTTCGAACGACCAATTTAGCTGCGGTTTTTTATGTTTCAAAGCTGAGATAAACAAGATTGTACTTAGCTATAATGGGGGGGTAGAGGGAATGGGGGTGAGGATCGTAGCTCCCAAACAAATGCACCAATTTTGATGCGGTTTTTCATGTTTCAAAGCTGAGGTAAACGACATGGTTCTTAGCTATAATAGGGGGAGGGGGCGGGAGGGAATGGGGTGACAATCGTAGCTCTCAAACGGATGGAACAATATTTTGTTGAAAAATGATGTTATCGACATGCTTCTTAGCTATAATGGGGGGTGGGGAGTGTGGGGTTATATAATTTTTTTATTTGTGCTTATTATCTACTAGTTCCTTAAACAAATTAAGATCGATACTGGCATAAACGATAATCATCATCATCATGTCAGCCTTTAGAAGTCCACTGCTGAACATAGGCCTCCCCCAAAGAGCGCCATGACGAGCGATCCTGTGCCACCTCCATCCACCGACTTCCTGCGATGGCTACAATGTCGTCGGTCCATCGTGTGGGGGGTCTCCCCACACTTCGCTTGCTTGTTCGTGGTCGCCATTCGAGAACCTTTATTCCCCAGCGGTTGTCGGTTCTGCGAACTATATGGCCTGCCCATTGCCACTTCAACTTGCAAACTCTGAGAGCTATGTCGGTAACCTTCGTTCTTCTACGGATTTCCTCATTTCTGATTCTATCACGTAGTGAAACATCGAGCATAGCTCTCTTCATTGCACGCTGCGCAACTCTGAGCTTTTGTATGAGACCAATAGTTAGCGACCACGTCTCAGTGCCGTATGTCATCACTGGCAACATTATAAACTTTCGTCTTGAGGCTCTGCGGTATCTGCGACGAGAAGATATGGCGTAATTTCCCGAACGCTGCCCATCCGAGTTGGATTCGTCGGTTGACCTCTTTGTCGAAGTTGGATCTACCCAGTTGGATCGTCTGACCCAAGTAGACATAGTGATCAACAGCTTCGATAATATCGTTAACAACATAAACCGGCATGGGTACGACATGGGCTTTTGACATGATGTTCGTCTTGCCCATGTTCATTTTAAGACCCACCTGTTGGGAAACAATATTGAGGTCACTGAGCATTGTGCTTAGATCTTCCAGGGTTTCAGCCATGATGACTATATCATCAGCAAATCGAAGGTGAGTGATGTATTCGCCATTGATGTTAACACCAAATCTGTTCCAGTTCAGAAGCTTGAATATATCTTCCAGTGCAGAGGTGAACAGTTTCGGAGAAATAACGTCTCCCTGTCTCACCCCTTTTTGCAGCTGGAGAGAATTTGTGCTCTGATCCTGAAGACGAACTGTCATGGTGGCCTTGCCGTACAAACACTTCAACACTTCGATGTACCGGTAATCAATCTGGCACTGCTGTAATGACTGTAGCACTGCCCAGGTCTCGACTGAATCAAAAGCTTTCTCGTAGTCCACAAACGCTAGACATAGTGGCCGATTATACTCTTCGGTCTTCTGTATAACCTGCCGGAGCGTATGGATGTGGTCTACGGTGCTAAAGCCTTTCCGGAATCCAGCTTGTTCGGGAGGCTGAAAGTCGTCAAACCTACGAGCGAGACGGTTTGTAACTACTCTCGAAAACAGCTTATAGACGTGGCTCAGCAGCGAAATGGGCCTATAATTCTTCAAAAGGGATTTATCACCTTTCTTAAAGAACAAAACCACTACGCTCCTGTGCCACGCCTCTGGCGTAGTACCCTCGAGGATGACGGAGTTAAACAGCTTCTAAAGGACTTTAAGTACCGGTGTTCCACCCGCTTTCAGTAGCTCTGTCGTTATTCCGTCCTCCCCTGGTGCCTTATTGCTCTTAAGTTGTTTGAGAGCCATTCTGATCTCGTATAGGCTATCTTCCGGGATATCTTCGGTATAATGTCGGGTCAAACGGGCTCTTGCATCGCTAGTCCTGCTAGGAGGACTACGCGATGAGGTGTATAATTGTCCATAGAACTTCTCGAGCTCACTCAAAATCTCTGGCTTCGACGAAACGATGCTGCCACTGTCGGTTTTCAGCTTCGTCAACAGGCTTTGCCCAATAGACAGATCTCTTGCGAACACTTTGGAGCCCTTGTTCCGCTCTATTGCGTTATTAATACAAGTAGTATTATAGGAACGCAAATCGTGTCGCATCGACTTGGAGATCTGTTTATTAAGCAAGCTGTAACTCGACATATCCACTGAAGACTGCAGCCTCATCTCGCCTCGTTCTGCCATAAGTTTGAGTGTATGCTCAGAGTTTCTGTGTTCTTTTTTTGCAGGGGGTCTTAAAGAACTCCGACCCGACCGCGTGGACAATTTCCACCAGCCCGTTATTTAGTTCGTCCACTGTATCGCATTCGGTAAGGATTTGGAAGAGATTTCGGAGCTCCAACTGAAAGCTCTCGGGGTTTTGGATTTGGGCAGGACTTGGGCGAAGAGTAGATCTCATCAAACGAGACCTCTCCAGCTTCACGTTGATATTCAATGAGCCTCTTACCATGCGGTGATCACTGCCGGTCTTAACCCTGTTGATCACAGAGACATCATTGAATATATGCCGGTTGGTCGTCAAAATGAAATCTATCTCGTGCTTATGACCGCCGGGGTGAAGCCACGTCCATTTCCTGAAGGGGCGCTTCTTGAAAAAGGAGTTCATCATAAAGAGTCCCTCCTTCTCCATGAAGTCGGCCAATCGCTGACCCTTTTGGTTCCGCTGTCCAAATCCAAACTGCCCCACTCTCAGTTCATCGCCATTCCTCATGCCCAGCCGTGCGTTGAAGTCCCCCATCACCACTGTGAAGTGTGTTTTCGGGGCATGTATGGCATTAGAAATGTCGTCATACATAGCCTCCACTTCATCGTCCGGGCGTTTCGAGTGTGGGGCGTACACCTGTATGACCTTCAACGAATATCGTTCGGTAATTCTGAGTATAAGGTATACCACCCTGCTCGAAACGTTTCCGATCTTCACAATGTTGTTGACGAGGGACTTGTGGACGAGAGACACCATGTTGGGACTGCTGGTCGCCCCTTCCGGTAATAGAGTAAGTTGCCGGAATTGAGGGTCATCGTATCCTCTTCCTCTCTTCGGACTTCTGATAACCATATAATACCCCAGCGCAACTTACTTACTACTTCTTCCAGCTCTATCAACTTCTCATCGGTCCTCAAGGTGCGTGCGTTATAAGTTGCCAGGTCCAGAGATCGTGGGGGTTGGTAGCTGGGTCTCTGCCGGGGATTCTTCGCACCCCCTGCTCCGCCGTTACGGTGGCTGCTACCGGTGCCAGGAATAATGGAGCCGTCGGGGACAGGGGCCGTCTTTGCGGTGTTTCTATCATATTGGGGGGGTTTGCCATAGTCACCACGCTTGGCAGGCGGATTGGTGACCGCAGTGTTACAAATGTGTGCTCGGAGGACGCTGCTGCCCAAGTGCCCATCTTCCGGTGTGTATTCCTTTAATCGCCTCTTACGGCATCCACGGGAGGATTGGGAGGGGTCTTATTCTAAGCCGAGACCGCCACGGCCGCAAACGATAATGTGGACTTGTAATGTTTAAATCAAACAGTAAATGCATTGCAACAAATTATCCGACTTTTGCGGTCACGATGATATCGAGACTATAAATATTACACTAAAAGTGACTTATTAGATCAGAGCTTCAAATTTCTAAAAAATACCAATATTAACGAATGTAATCGTTGTAACTATAGGAAAAATATTGTATGTAACTTAGGTTATTTTGCAATGGAAAGGTTATAAAGGGCTTTGAGGATTTTGGAATAGTTGTCTGTCCGCCATCTTGTTTCTTTTTCAAGTTTGCGGCGTACAATTTTACCTGTATATATGGATAGAGGATGGATATACGAACAAAAAATATTCTAAAGGTCACATTACAGAGATAATTGAAGGAAAAGATAGCTATTATGAACTCAACGAAAATCGTTAGAAATTAACTATATTTATGTTTCTACGCATTTAACATTGCTCAAATAACAGATTCCACTTCTATTCAACTAGAAAAAATATGAACCTGGCTGAAATAAAAGTTAATAAAGTTTTATTTTTTACTAGCTGATGCCCGCGGCTTCACACGCGTGGTCATTTCTCTTGGTTAAAAGTATTCTATGTGCTATTCCAGGACCTAAAACACCAATATAACAAAAATTGATCAAAATTAATTCTAAATATTTTTATCGATTACTCGGCTTCGACTTATCGGATTGAGATACTAAGTACCCCAAAACCTAAGCTAACCAACAGTGAAAATCGCATCGCAATCGGTCCAGTAGTTTTTACGTGATGCGCGAACAAACATACAAACAAACTAACAAACAGACACGAATTTTAAAAATGGTCTATTCTTGTTCTGTAGCTTATCAGAATTGTACTGTTTTTTTCATTCTTATTTCTTTGTAATAAGTATAGATTTTATGCGAAATTCGCAAAAAAAAACAAACAAGGTTTACTTTCTTGAAGAAAATAATTAAACTGAATTGAGAACTATTAATTGAGCAATGTTTTTCGCATTTGCTAAAAGATTACCAGAATTTATGCTCCCATACAAAACTGTTTCGAAATATTTAGACTTAAAAAACTGTACCGTTAACCAAGCCAAGCACAAAATAATTACTCAAGAGATTGTCATGATTATGTTAAGTACTAAACAGAACAGAATAATAATATCACAACTTTGTAAGTTTATAAAAAACACTCTGTTAAATCTTGTCTATAAAATGTACTCATAGAATATTTATATAAATAAAATTTAAAATCACATTAATTTTCTGTCGTAGTTAAAACTATTATAATATTGTAACACGGTTAAAAGGTCCCCACGAGACAGGCTTGACCTAATGTGGAGACCATCAGTAAATTTATAATTTTATAACTTTGTGGCTTTTATGAATAACAATATTTGTATTTGTTTAATGCGTAGAAACATTTAATTAAATAAGAAAATTGTTATGATATTGTTGTGTAACATGACACTTTAGAACATTATATTCCAGAATACTGTTTGTGCGTATATTTGTTCTGCATAAAAACAGGTATCATTATGCGACGCAAATAGAAAAAAAACAAGATGACGGACGGAGCACTATGCCAGCCTCCACATAAACATATTCTAAGCCCTTTAGATTCAATAAAAATTACGTAACAGTGCAACAGTAGCAGGTACAATTATGTTTCCATCAGTAAACAATAGGTTTCAAAGCTCCTTTGTTTGATGTAACAACCCCGTACAGGTAAACATTTAAAAGGAAACAAGAGTGCCAGGCGAGACCGAATAAGTTCATTTTGGTGTGAATTTCTTCGCACGAACCATGAATATAGCGTTTATTTTCGTCGCTGGTTTCCTTTTCAACTTCGTACAATGTTACGACTCTGACAGTAAGTACTAATTTCTAAGATGTTTATTATAGAATTAGCGAATGTTAGGTTAAAATTATTATGATGATTATTTTCCAAAGGTTTTGAATATAATGGGATAGAAGTGAGCCCAATATACGAAACTATAATCTACAGCGACCTTGCGGATATTATGAACGAGTTTGATAATAGCGTAAGTATAGCTTTTCAGTTTAATTGTATGTTAAAACAAGTAAAGTTATAATAAAAATACAAAAAACCTGACTGTGAACAAAATTATCGACTACGAGCTGAACTGCAAGAAAGGCAAAACTTTTAATGTAATGTGTATGTTTTATACTTCTTTACGCTTAAACGGCTGAACGGATTTGTATGAAATTTGGCATGGAGGTAGCTTATACTCGGGATTAACGCATAGGAAACTATTTATTCCGGAAAAATGCATGGTTCCTGAGGGACGCGGGTGAAACCACAGGGCGCAGCTAGTATTTATAAAATTTTTATGTATTTTTTTATACTTACATATTTTACTTTATTACTTACTTTTTTTACTGTAATGGTTGCAATTGCAACATTAGACTACAGTATTTAAATTAACTTAAATAATCTAAAATTGAGAATGTTGTAAGAAGACTAAAAGAAAATTGCTAGTGTTTAGTTATAAGAATTATATATATATTTTTAAAATGGTCTTTTAAAGACTTGTATTTTGATACCTCACTCGATAGGTTTTGGTCATTTTTTGTTCCTTCGGAAATACAATATGGCAGCTGTAAGCCGCCATTTTAGTTTTTTTGAACTTCATATATCCTATAGCACTCTGGTGATCAAGACGAATCCAATGATACCACATTTATCAAAATCCATCAAGCCGTTTAGGCTGTATGAAGCGTCTAAGAAACGTACAAACAATCAAACATTCAACCCAAACACGTAACCCTCTTCAGTCGGGTAAAAATAAGGCAAAATGTACGTTTTATTTAAATTATTTTCTAGAATGTACAAACGGACAAAGTCAACAACGAAAGCGAAAGCGACGAGGACGTTGAAGATTTATTATCAGAATACCATCACTATTTAGAAAAAGCTCACAAGCAAAGAGTGAACTTCTTAGAAAAAAACAGCAACAAACTTAAAAACAAAGTTCCTCTTGTGCGCCACGAGAAGTTCTCGAAAATGAAATCTGCCTCAGCTGGCAAACATATAGACCACTACAAAAATAACTTCTATAATTCGGAACATAAATTCGCTCAAACACTGAACCCGTTCAACATGTTCATCCCCTACAATTCCAATAAATATGTGACGACAAGTGAACAACCCGCATACAACAATGATTTAGGCACGTTCAAGAAAATTATTATGCCTGGAAATGAAAGACCGATGCCATCTTTTCCAAGCGTTCCGGTAAAACCATGCTGCAAGGACGGACGAGCGACTTGCAAGCAATGCATTATGCAACAAAGAACTAACCCAAATCAAATGCTACCTTCAGACGAAGACAAAACATTTGTTTCAAATAATCCTTCTGAACAATCTGACGATACAATCAATATTAGAATTAAAGTGGATGTTCAGTTACCGAAAACGCAGCAAGATCACGTTCAATTTTACAACATGCAAACTCGAGATAAAATGTCTGACTATGATGCTGGCGTTTCAAAAGAATATCTGTCAGCCTTAAAATTACCATCACCGTACTTCAACTTTCCAATTCCAATGAACATGTTAGGATACCAGAAAACGCCTAAATTCAACAAACACGATGCTTCTCCGCTGCATAAAATTACTACTCACAAGAAAAAGAAACCTAAGACTGGTAATGGAAATAAGAAACACCGGAAGAAGGTTATCACATTCCATAACATTAAAATTGAACCCCAACTATACCAAGCACATTTTGGAATGTTTAACATAAGTACCAATACAAAAAATGAGACTGAAAATAATAACACTGTACTTTTAAACCTACAGAATAGCGAAACAAAAGTTGTTGATACAAACTTAACTATAACAAATCCAAATGAAAACATTAATGTGACTGAACCTAAAGCTGAAGAGAATGTATTAGTATCGGTAAATATAACTAACAATATAGAAAACGGAACAAATGAACAACACAAAACCGAAAATAGTATAGAGACGGAGTATACGAACGTTATATCGAATGCAACTACTGATAAACCAATACATTCAATTAAGAAACGAGAAGTCCCATCTCAAAACATATCTTCTACGAATCAAAACAAATCTACTAAGCATCAAGACAAATCAACTACGTCTCCTAAAAAATATGTTGCGCATCAAAAACAACCTACAACGCCGCAAACTAAATCCACTACGCCGAAAACAAAATCGATTACGCCTCTAAAAAAGAAGAGTATCTCTCATAAGAAACCCACAATAATTAAAAATAAATCTTTAGCTAAGAACAAGATTATGTCACACGCCAAAAAGAATTCTACGGTTGCAAGGCTGGACAAGGAGAAAATTAATATAACAAAAGCCAATTGGAGTTTAGCAACCGATGCGGAATTATTGTACTGGCCTAATTACAACAATAGCAAAGCTAAGGACATTTCGAAGAATATCACAGCTATAATATTGGAGAGCGAAAATAAAAAGGCTAAATTAAACATCAGTAAGGAGTCATTACGCCGCAATCACACAAGAGCCTTAGAACAAGCTGTATTCGGAAATGTAGACTGGAATGACGTAGACCAGGTGGCACCAGCTTTCATTTCGTTTGTCGGTAAATATATAGAAGGAATACTGACGTTCTGCAATGAACGCATTTGCCATTCTATGAAATGCAGTAAAAAGAACTGCCTCCATAGAGTTTGCGCGCCTAAACATAGATTTAACAATAAGGGGCATTGTATCGGATCTAACAAAACTGGTAAGTGAATATGTACCTATTTATAATCTTTATCAATTGGTGTATGGAAGTAAATCTATTTCGCATTTCATTTACACCACATATTTTTTTACAAGCAATTTTTCAATGTTCAAAACTTGCTTGAAGAAAAAAAAACAAGCAAGTTTTGATTTGTAGATGTTTTTGAATTATCGTAACCAAATTAAACGCGCGGCGACGCGGGACTTAGTGTAGCGAGAAAAGTAATATTGTTTTAAATAGTACATTTTACCTATGGGGTAAAAAATGTACATAAATAGTGTATACAATATTGAATATAGAGCGTAACGAAGGATTTTTTAATAATCCCTGGGGATTCTAAGTAGAATCCAGAGTGTAGCGAGGGATTCAAGCTCATTAAAGACTGAAATAATTCTTGCAACCGAGCAAATCACTGCTTTTCATTCCCCCTATTAGCAAAAACAACTCTTTGATATACATTTTATATATAAACTACATTTGACCAATTATTTTTCTATTGGAAAAATTTGGATTACGAACGGGATTCGAACCCGTGACCAAACATGACTCTGCGTAGCATGTGCTCTGAACCAACTGAGCCTTACTGTAACTACTACGTCGTACTCCAAATTCGTCCTTTAGGTGCTAGTCGGGGCAAATTGCATTTGTTAAGTGCACCTGAACATTTCATTAATTGTACTTATGGCAACAATGGGATATTTCGTAGGATCTAGCTAGGTAGTCTACTAAAAAAAACATGAAAATTAGTACCTACTTGTAATTTGTCGGTCGGCCGGTGTTTTGTTATACAGAATGAGATTTTGATGTTAATTGATACTACTTACACTACCAATGTGTACGCACGGGCGTACGCATGCTCGGTAGGGATCGCTATAATATGCGTTAAAGATAGGAAGATGTGTTCTTATAAATCCGTCTAGAGGTATTAAAATTACATTTAATGTTTTTTGAATAATCATTTTTTTTCTACCTATTGGATTCTGCTGTTTATAACGTACTAAAAGCTTTAAGTTTTTTTAAATTGAATTGTACTTATATTATCAATCTGACCACATAAATAATCTATTCAAAAATTATAAGCATGCATTTTACATTTCAGACAGCACAGCATCAATGGAGTCAATAATGGATTTGCCGTCCAACATTGGTTTTGAAGTCGTGGACATATTACAGGACAGAATGACCGGGAAACTGTTCGGCAAGATAACTCTTTGCATCAATTATAAATGTATCACTTTTGTAGCATCTAAAAAGGTGTTCCACAAAATGAAATGTACGGTGAAGGAGTTGACCTCTAGAGGCCATTGTGTACATTTGAAAGACGCAAAGATTGCGTAAGTTATACATTGTGAAACCTTGTTTACTAAATAATAAATTGAATGGTTCAAACAATTAGTGTTTTAAAAAAACCATACCCTTTGTTGAGCACCGATAAGGAATGACTTGTTAACAACCATAGGCATTCCTTGTCACACGCCGCTCGTTAACATGAATGCGCCTTTAAAAACAATTTCAAAGAACCTGTTGGTATTGAAAATCATAATTGTTATTGCTATTACTTTGTTTTCAAATACAGTCAACCTGCAAGTAAGTAAAAATACTGCTAATCTATACATATAATAAAGCGATCAGTACGAAAAGTCTGTACAAAGATAAAATTAAAATAAATGGTCTAGTCTAGGTACTTAAAATAAGCTACTGAACAAGAATATAACAATTTGTTTTAATCGTGTTTGTTTGTTTGTTCGCACATCACGTAAAAACTACTGTACCGATTGCGATGCAGTTTTCACTGTTGGGTAGCTTAGGGTTTCACTTACAAACTGGTGTAATTGTTATCTGAATCCGATGAGTAAAGCCGAGAAATCGAAAAAAAACTTTTTGACGGCTGAAGGAATTTTGATCATATGTTACCTATATTGGTATAGCACATAGATTACTTTAAACCTAGATAAATGACCACGCGTGTGAAGCCACGGGCACAACTTGTAATTTATACAGGACGAAGCTCCACTGCAAAAATATGTTTTAACGTGTATACCGGTTGAAAGTAATTACTGTGTGCTATGGTGATTGTATGGACGATCATCGAAGAATCATTAATTAAATTCATACCGATGCCTTTGCCAAGCAATATAAGTCAATCCTAAAGTGGGTTGACTAACAGGAGCTTAGTATTAGCTAGAACTAGTTGTACCCGCGGCTTTTCCCGCGTGGTCATTTCATTTAAAAGTAACTCGTACTATTTATTCCAGGATCATAAATACCTATAAAGTATCTACATTTCTTCGAAATTCGTTCAGCGGTCAAAAAGTTTTTTATCGATTGCTCGGCTTCTCCTCATCGGATTGAGATTCCAAGTACCCCAGTTTTTAAGTCAAAACCAAAGCTATCAAACTGTAACCACATCGCAATCGGTCCAGTTTTATTTGATGCGCGAACAAACATACAGAGAGACACGATTTAAAAAAATGTTATACTCCTGTTCAGTAGAGCCTATTTTAAGTAACCAAAACCATTTTTAAAATAATATTTTCTTTGTAACGTTTTTTTGGTACATATTGCTTTATTATAAGAATAGATAGGTAGCGTAAGTGAGGCTGTTTTACTTACTGGAGGATACCATTATTTTTATGATATTGGCGTGTCTATCGCGAACTATTAAAAGTTAAGGATGCTATGCAGTGACTACCTTTGTAAAACAGCCTTAGCTACGTGAGCTAAACTAAGCGTAGCTTTTAGTTTTGCTTTTCGACTGAAACCCGCTTTAGATTTGTGCGATACTTCAATTGCATATTTGCTTCAAAACAAGACTTGATATTTGATCCTCTGAACTGTACTTTGCAATAGGTGCTAAAACAAAGTCAGTTTTGAAAATTACAATTATTTCTAACAGGAAGGACTATACATAAACCCATGGAAATCTATCGCGAAAACACCTCCGAAAATTATTGACTTTGATGAAAATGGCAATGTTAAAGAGAAAGTAATTGATGGCCAGAATATCTTAAATTTGGCCCAATTAATGAATCCTCCGAATGGAAAAAATAATAAGATAAAAACTTTGAGGCTGAATAGCGGTGATTCCACAGAGTGGAACCCTACAGCAATTTTGGAAGAACTGCGCAAAAATATGTATGAATTGTACAAATCACCGACACAAAAACGATCCAAAATTTTAACTCATTGCGATAAACAGAACACAATGTGCAGATTCCTGTCGTGCCCGCTTATACAACGATACTGTACATTATGCGAAGTCAATCTGAAGGATAAAGAGAATACTTCGACTACTTGCGAAGAAGTCAAAACGGGATTCTTGTTCAAATAATTGGGCTAAAATCCCTTAACTATTTTTATTTTTTCAAATCATAAAGATCATCATTGTAAACATAAAGATCATTTGAACCTAAAATAAACGGTTAGGAGTCCGGTAGAGGATTTTCCATACAAACTTGATTCCCAAATCATTTGTAATTGGGGGCACATATCTAAATATATAAATTATATTTAATTTAAATATGTGCCAACAATAACAAATGATTTTTAACCTACTGTCACAGTATAGTATCTAGATATTTCGACGACTATAAATACCGAACTTTATGGATATTTAATTTATTCATTTGAATAATTCAAATAATTCGGTATTTTAAAAATTATGTATTTTGAACGTATTAATTCTAAACGTATATATTTTAAATTTATATATTTAGATCAGTACCCATACTTGGAGCATGTTTCCACAGTGTTATGATATTATTCCGATTCGGATAGTGTTTACCTACGTTCCCAACTGTATTTTGTTTTCAAAATACTTACCTGAAACGAAATATCGGAATCCGAATTACAAATGATTTTGGTATTACGTTCGTATGGAAAATTCATCCTCCGCCAACCCCTTAAATTTTTTACTTGTGCATTTAATTTAAGTTGATAATATCCTCGGTAGACTCCTAACTTCAATATGAAGATAGCAGGTGCCGATTATGAAGATGTATTCTATTCCGGCAAAATTAAAAGGTTTCCTGCTGTAGACGTTTCTTTCTCATTAAGTAAACATTCCCGACAGTGCCTTATCTCGCGGCAGATAAGGGCATACTTAGTCTAGCAAGGTATAAAGGTGAGTCGCCACTATTCAAACATTTATTCCCATTTAAACTTCCGCGCATCACTACCTATCGCCATGATCATTCCGAAAATCGTGACTTTATTTTTAATGTGCTTTGTTAGTGGGTGTTTGAGTAAACCGACTACAGAAAGTAAGTATTATTATCAGATTTTGAATGTAGATATCTGTCTATTGGAATGTAACAGCTAACATGCTTCGCTTGCAGGTGAGCTCCTAACCACGGGTCGCGGTATTGGGTCCACTTTATGGGGTTGGATTACGTATCCCTATACATGGTGGAGCTCTGAGCCCGAGTTGCCGCCAGTTAAGGACCTGCTGATAGGCTCGACGTCTACATACAGCCCTCGCGAAAGCATAGAGATCGCAAAGCACAATGTCACCGTGTGGTGCAACGACCAGACTTGCACTACAATGAAGTGTGACAATTTCGGGTGCAGAAACATGACTTGCAATATATACGACACGGACTTGATGGGAGAATGTAGGGAGTATAATATTGTGACAACGCCTGAGGAGCTGGTGCCTAGGCCAACTGAGGCCATACCGAAGCCTGTTGAAGAAAGAGTGACCGAAAGTCCCCCTAAAGTTCCCGACACCACTTCTCCAGTCCCAGTAACGACTACGCAGAAAGATGGCCCGCAGGTTGAAGAGTATCCGTTAGAACTAGAAGCTGTTTTGTCGTCGACTGTCAATGGAGACGACGTGAAATCTTCAGGAGATAAGGTTACAGTTTTAAACCCTGAACAAAAGGTAAACATGACCGTTTTTTTGCAAATGTTCAAGGCAAAATATCATTTTGTAAATAACCAGTATTGATTATTTTAATAGCATGCTATATATAGAAATCTCTAGCTACAACTTTCTAAACTGCTTCTAGTCATGACATACATAAACCTTAAAGATTTCTCCAACATTATACAAAAAAACCGTTAAAATGACATGCAGTATTCAGTCTTCTACAGGATGAATTTCGAAGAGTGTGCGATGGAATCGACAAATTAATTCTTCTATTTCCTTTCCGCCTTCAAACAAAAAGACGTACGGAAACACGACATCCGTATTTTGTAGATATTTCTCCAATCCGCACAAAGCCATTCGCGTCCACATTTTATAATTCGAACAGCGAAGGGATGGAACATCCTACAAGTTTTTTTTCCCGATGACTATAATCTGGGATCTTAGAAGGATCAAACAAAAAAGGAAGGATGGACGGAGAGGATATATCTATAATGTATCCTCTCCGTCCAAAGGTTGCCTGTAAGAGATCGCTTTTAGCGAAAAGGCAACAATTTTTCTACTATTGTTCCTTTATTTATGTTTGTGGTGTGTGCAATAAAGAATGTATCTATCTATCTGGGAGTCACTTCTAGGAAAGCATCCTTCACCGTCAACAGCATGATACCATCAGATGAGACTGCGGCCAAATGCTTGCCAAAACGGAAGATAAATAAATATTAGTTAGGCCTTATGATATCAACGATGAAGATAATGACAGCGAGACCGATAGCTAGTATTGTGCCCAAGATTTTCTAATCTCCGTTTCTTCTTTACAGGTGTAACTAACGGACCAGAATCGACCATCACATTTCTCGCAGATTTGGACGTAATAATATCTAACTACATCCACACTATATTGGAAGATTACGCGACGAAACTCATGAACAAACTCATAGCAGATGCTGAAATAGACTCATTTTGTGCCGGGGGCATTTGCTACTACACTACATGCTATGACGACGACTGCCAAATATTGTACTGCAAGTATAACCTGCTGACAAACGAAGAGAAGTGTTCAACCAAAAAATCATCTGGGACCCTCAAATTATACTTACAAATGAATAGAATTCCGCCCCTAAATGAGAATAAAAATAAGTTGCACAGTGATAATTTAGAAGATAATAATATAAAGATTGTACATAGGATAATAAATAAATAATGCATTACCAGAGCTTCGTTTTTGGAACGTATAAGATAGTAATGTTGTGTAAGCGATTGTATGCGCCCGCAAAGCTTGCTTATCTAACTTGAGATAAGAGACTTTTGTACTCCACTTAAGATTATATTTGACTACGCCACGGGTCCGTTAGCTCTTTGTTTTTTTATTGTGTTCTATGATTCATATTATCTCTAACTAAATATATTTTTTCAACAATTAATACGTGTAATTATTCCGTGGAACAAAGTATTCTTTTTAAATCAATACTTAATTTAATCAGGCAACGGAGATTCAATGATTCTTAACCGTCTCAAGTACAGCAGCTTCAGATGTAGGTTTTTCTAAATGTGTATTAAAACTCCCATATCCAATTAACTTACGATTTTGTTGAAGCATCAATGAATCTCTCTGACTTTTGTTCCCGACACATTCCTTCAGTAGCTGTGGTTTACAGTAGTCACAACGGATCTTTGTGGCTCGGAAGTTGTCTGCAAGTCGCTGCGCAACCTGCTATTTTTCAGGCGCAATCCCAATGTCGAAGGTGAAGATAGCATTGTATAACTGCCTCGCTCACTCGCTTACGTTTTTCGCATCATGTATCTCGCTTACTTTATGCTTTTTTATCCTCACTACTGTACCGGCGCAATCGTTTACAGAGCCTACCTTCAGAGCCACAAAGATCCGTTGTGACTACTGTACGTCTTCTACTTTTCTTGACTAATTTGACTCGTTTAATTTATATATGCATAAATTCTGTCAATTAAGAAAATAAAATTGTTCTAGGGAACTTATAATAAACTACCGAAGAACATTTTTTTAAAAATGTCTTTTTTAAATTAAAAGCTTTTATTAAACTTAACTTGTACGTACAGTTGTCGCAGCGAAACTTTGTGGAAGTAAAGTTAGGCACTGTGAACGATTGCGCAGGTACTGCTGTGAGGATAAAACAGCTTATAGAGCGAAATAGAATATGCGAAAAACGTAAGCGAGTGAGCGAGGCAGTTATACAATGCTGTCTTCACCTTCAACATTAGGATTGCGCCTGAAAAATAGCAGTTTAAACAGCGACTTGCAGATAACTTCCTTGACACAAAGTTCCGCTGCGACTACTGTATATCCATTGTTCGAAACTTTTTACCCATGACATGCCATGAGCCCGCTAAAGAAGAAAAGCAAGGCTGTCAGGCGTCTTTTGTTATTCTTGAATTTCCGACAAAGCATCCAAGTCAAGTTTGAGTTCATACAAAAATCAGTTCAAATCAGGAAATCCATTTTTCCCCCCATAAAAACCTGATTCGGACTTTGACGAACATTTAAAAAGAAATTTGCCGTATTGGTAAAGCAGTTCTCAAGTAATGCGCTTTAACAATGAACAGTATTTAGTTTTTATATATATACTAGCGACTCGCCCCGGCTTCGCACAGGTAGATAATAAGGGTTTCTCTTTATTTGTACACCATTCTACCTGTGTTTTGATTGACTAGTTTGAACAGAAAACGGTTATTGTGACTTTAATAGTTAGACATAGCCTCGCGGAGTTTTTTACGCAGCGCTCTTCAAATAATGCCTTTTATAGGCAATTTTTGATACCTTGCTTTATATTATTGCAATTTTCGAAAAGATCTCTTCTTTTTTTTTTTTTTAAAATCTGTTCTAGTTACTCGCTGACAATGTAGCTTTCTACAGGTGAAATATTTTATAAACCAGTTAAGTATTTATCATTAAAAAAAAAAACAAACAAAGAAACTTACAAAAAGACAAAAATCAAATATTTTCTCTATATAATATTAGTGCAGATATATTATTTTCTTTATTGCATCATTGCGGGCGATGATAAAAGATCCTAATCGGATGTTTTAGCTCTTTCACTGCTGAAAACACATACGTTGTGCATTTGAAAGCGCGACGGTGCGGCAAAACACGCCCAGCGTGTTTTTAGACGTGAGTTTAACCCAGTGACGTCATCGTCAGCACCCAGAGCTAACCTAAAAACTCATGGAGTAGGCGAGTTTTTGATAGGAGACCAGTGTAGGCAAACATAGTGTATGACGCCACCCGTCACAGAATGAATAATAGTATGCCCCCGGCCCCAGGCAGCAAGCAAACATTTCATTAATATTCCTTAAAGTATTTTTGTAACTTACAAATGCAAGGTTGTAACGATACTGCAAGGTCACATACTCGCTTTTTAAGGTCCGCAGTGAAACTGTTAATCAACTTCCAAAAGAAAGAGGTTCTTAATTGGAATGTTTTTTTAAAAGCTTTTATTTAACTTCACTTGTATGTATGCATCGATGTACCTATCTATGTATTTCTGTCTGTACTGGAATCTTGCAATTCAAATTTCGAGCACTTCCCGATCAGCTATCCGACTGAAACTTTAAAAAAAGAAAAAATAATAAATTACACTCATTAAAAAAAAGGTCGTTAAAGCTTCTTTACTTAATAGTTTTTTTTTTAAATTATACTTATTTTATGTTCACATACATCTTCAGCATATCTGAACCGAGTTGGATGATTCTTATTTCATTTGAAAACATAGATCTCCAGACTCCACCACATATTTGCAATCCAACGACACTAGTTTCGATCCTCGATCCGCACCATCGACTTTGCGGATTTACCATCGATCCATGCTTCGGAGGGCACGTTAAGCCGTCAGTCCCAGGTGCTTAAAATTGATAGCAGTCGTTAAGCCACGTCGCCCCATGGGCGGCCAGAAAACATCTGACACCAGGGGCCCGACCACATAACTTAGCTTCAATCGGATTGTCAGTATCGATATCACTAATGCCTTGCGGTAGAGTCGAAATTACTACGAAAAAAGTGATAATCCGATTGTAACCAAGTTCTGTAATCGAGCCGCTGAGCTCACCACACACTATATTATTTGACACGCGTGGTGATAGTTTATTTCATTTTAGCAGTTAACGTTAACTCCTGCTCATATTATATAATAATCTTCTGTAGGAAAAATATGATCTCGGACGGGATTAGAGCCCGCATACATCCATGCCTGCGCGGCACATGCCTCTAACCAATTCGGCTACCGTGACCATCATAATCCAAATATGAATCTTAGTTTCCTCAACCTGTCTTACGGGAACGATAACGCCATCTATTGGTAGTATTCTGAACTGACCATCCGAACATGGCTAACATTGATTAACTTCGTAACGGAAAGATGCATGGATGTATGCGGGTTCAAATCCCGTCCGTGATCCAATTTTTTCCTTTAGAAAATTGTTAGACAGTTTACTTGGTTCTGTAGTTTCCGTAGCGCAGGCGGAGTGGCGCTGGCTTCGGTGTCCGAGGAGATGGCCCGGAGCAGCAGCGGCGTGTCGCTGGAATCCGCCAGCTCTGAGCCAGATTCGCTCGGCTCCGGCCCTTCTACACCTTGCCTACAAACATACACTGAATACTGTATTCCTAAACAATAACTAGCTTAAAAGCTAAAAAAACACGCCTGCCCTGCCAAAAACTTTTTGGCAGTAAATTATATACTGTTGGAGTGTGATTATCAAAACCTTCAATTTGATACCCATATTGTAAATTTCGGAGTTTTTTTTTTAATCTTTAAATATCGTGCCATACTGCCGCAATATTGAATGTTTTCAAAAAAATATATAGCCCATGTTACTCGGGGGGATGTAAGAATTCTAACGATACCCCATAGGTCTAAATCTTTTCAGGCATTCAAAAGTTATGGTGGAATAAAGAAACTCACATACAAATATACATAAATGCTAAAAACATAACACTCCTTTTTTGGGCAGTCGTTTAAAAAGAAAACAAACTGTATCTTAAAAGTACTCAAAATTAATGCAAATCTACACTTATAATATAGCAGTAAGTACCAGAAAGTCTGTACATATTAAAAGATTAAAAAAACGGTCTAAAGTACTTAAAATAAGCTACCGAACAAATTTCTTTGTGTTTGTTCGCGCGCCATATCACTACTGGACCGACTGCGATGCGGTTTTCACTGTTGTAAAGCCTGTATAGTAGAAACCGCGTCTAGGCGGGCGTGGCGTGGTCGCCCTGTGGCCAGGTGGAGTGACGACCTGCGAAAAGCGGCTGGCAGAAAATGGATGAGGAGAGCTGAAGACCGAGCTAAGTAGCGTGCATTAGGAGAGGTCTACGTCCAGCAGTGAACAAGTATAGGTGATGATGATGAAGAAGAAAAAAAAACGATGGCGATTGATGGCGGAGTCAGAAAAATGGTACTGGATTCTCTTTGCTGGTTCTCACAGCTCCCGCGGGATGAAAGGGTGAACCTAACCGAAGCCTTCAGCTCTCTAGACGAGCGTCGCAATGAGAGCATTTGATTATTGCCATTTTAGCGCTGATAGCAGTAGTATGGCAGTAGTGAGCGTCCACGGAACTAACGCACTTGTACTATTATATTTTATTCTGTTACAAGAGACAATGTCAATTTTAGTTCCATCGACGCTCGGTGGGGGCGCTTTGAATCAGCATAAACGAAAGTACGGCAAATCAAATCTGTATAGTTAGTGAG
Source organism: Alsophila aescularia (assembly GCA_946251855.1). Lineage (NCBI taxonomy): Eukaryota > Metazoa > Arthropoda > Insecta > Lepidoptera > Geometridae > Alsophila > Alsophila aescularia. Next base: position 46,407,909 of record OX276378.1, read on the forward strand.
CTGGACCACGTCACACGGTACTTACTGTATGAAGTAGTGTATATTGACGTAGTTGGGCGCGACAGCGCAGGGCGGCGAGTCGGGTGCGCGCGGCGCTGACGGCAGCACCGAGCAAGGGAGCGTGCTCGCGCTCGACGCGTCTTCTGTGCTGGACCCGGTACCACCTTCAAGTGAAACATACGCTTTATGACCCTAACATACACTTTTAAGCGATTAAGGAGGAGGTGATCAGGTCTTCGGTTTGTAGGGTTCCGTAAATCTGAATGATATAATTGGAAACCTTATAGGATCACTCGTGTGTCAGTCTGTCGGTCCGTCTGTCACAGCCAATTTGTGTAGAAACTACTGGACCGATTAAATTGAAATTTGTTACACATATGAATTTCTGTGACCCAAACACGGATGTGTAACGTAAATAAATGAATTTCTAATATGGGGGTCACTTTTAGGGAAAAATTTAAAAAATATTGCAATCTTTATGTTTGGGACATATCAAATGAAAGGGCTTGTTGTGAGGGTCGAAATTTTGTTTATAGTTTTAAAGTTATTTAAGAGAATACAATTATGAAAATTTACCATCCACTCTTATCTCTGAAACTATTGAGTCTAAAATTTAAAAAGAAGAAGAATATTATGAAGTTATTTACTTATAGATTACAGGAACACCTATAAGTCTACGGTAGTCGCAGCCAATCTATATGTATGTGAAGTTAGGCTCTGTGAACGATTGCGCAGGTAATCGCAAGGTACTGCTGAGGGGATAAAACAGCATAAAGTAAAAGCGAGATAGAATATACGAAAAACGTAAGCAAGTGAGCGAGGCCTTCATCATAGGGATTGCGCCTGAAATGTAGCAGTTTGCACAGCGACAGTTAGAGTTGAACAGCTCGCGTGGAGAGGGCACGCGAGCTGTTCATCTCGGACTTCTCTGGTTTTTTTATTCGATTGAGTGACATGACGAGAAGGACGCTGTCCTGATGGTATGCGTCACTCTCGCTTATAACAGTTGCAGTGCCACCCAGAACTTAGTTGCAAATCCTTGCGCGTCACTGCACTGCGCTCGCCACCCTGAGACATTGGTTTTTACACGACTGCCCTAAAAAAGGCACTCCTTTTTTATTGTTTTTAGCATTCATGTATGTATGTACAGTAGTCGCAGCGGAAGTATGTGTCTTGGAAGTTGTCTGCTAGTCGCTGCGCAAACTGCTATTTTTCAGGCGCAATCCCAATGTTGAAGATGCCTTGTATAACTGCCTCGCTCACTCGCTAACGTTTTTCGCATACTCTATCTCGCTCTTACTTTATGCTGTTTTGTCGCCACAGCAGTAACTGCGCAATCGTTTACAAAGTCTAACTTCACAAACATATAGATTGGCTGTGACTACTGTATGTATGTGAGTTTTTTATTCCACCTTAACTTTTAAATGCCTGAATAGATTTAAACGTATGGGGTATCGTTAGATTCCTTACATCCACCCGAGTAACATAGGTTATATATTTTTTGAAAATATTTAATATGGCGGCAGTATGGCTCAAATTTCAACTCAAAAAACTTCGAATATTACAATATGGGTATCAAATTGAAGGCCTGGACAAGCACATTCCAACATTATATAATTTATTGGCAAAAGCTTTACTCAATAATTTTGCTTGAAACATTGCCCTGTAAACTCCTTGGCAGTTAAATATCTGACAAAAGTGTGGTACTTTCCCAAGCATTCTTGCGTAAGAGGCCTTCTGATATCTTGCGCTACAGAAGTTTGTTGTTCCTTAATATCTCTAAAACTTCTGAATGCACTCAAGAGATAATTATGGGCGCAGATTTGTGCGCATTTTGTTTTTATCCCCGGCACTCTAAAATAGAGGAGCGTTATAATTGTAGCGTATCATTATATGTTCAGTACCCGGCGATAAATAACGCACATCGGTCTTTGGAAAGAGACTCGGCTAATTTCGGCTTCGTAGAGCGTTGTCACACCCTACCTGTGTGAAGTTTGTCAGTTATATTAATTGTTTGTCAGTCGTTATACAGGTGCAATAGAGTACGGTCGCATTTAGCTGAAAATATATAATATAGAGTTGTTTAAACCCCCCAACATTAAATCTATTAATTTACAAAATAATACATAATTGTTTCTCCGTCCCATCTATTCGAAAAACGCTGATTTGTTCCTCGGAAAAAGAGGGAGCAAAGTAGGTATTTTCTGTTCAAGACTTTCAGAGAGGGCAGCAATAAGTTTTGAATTCGTTTTTTTTTATGTTGGCGATTGATCGGTTCCGCGAAGCGAGTTCGTGGCTCGTAGGCTCTTTCCGCCTCAGCTCAGCCAAATTCAATTCTCGGTTATAAGCCATCACATTTTTTTTTTATTTGCAAATATAATCACTCCAGTTGGCTACTAAGGATCGGGAGTCGAACTATGTCCTGTCGAGCAATGCAGACTTATGGTATTAGGCCGAAAATTTAGTATAGATCAGATGAAGGGTTGTTGAAAAATATTTCAAAGACAATTTTATTGAGTGGAAAAATGCAATAGATGCGAAGTCTTTTTCGATAAACTGTACTTATTTTCAAAAATTCACCAAATTTAAGCAACCTTCACACGTTGGTGACCAGTACCAATAATGACTTTCAAATCTAGATCCACACAGTTTAGAACACAATATCTGAAGAGACTGTCTGAAGGACGTATGAATCAAAGAAGTAAAAAGTGTTTTTTTTTGTTAAGTGTTTGTAATTACTTAGCCCATTTTATGTTGTTTATTTTTAGTGTATTGAATATCCTTTTAAATAACTAATATGAGTTGTAAAGTATCTAAAAGCACCTTTTATTTATTTTTCTCATAGAAGGGGATGAAAAGTAGAGTATCACTCGGGCACAAAATTAGTTTTCCTAGGGCGAATATACTGAATCCCTCGCTACGTTCAGGATTCTATACAAAAATCCTTTATTCCGCTCTGGATTCAAAATACCGCCATGCCTTCATAATATTATTTTGCTCCCTAGTAATACAATCTACTAACTATCCTTTTTCTAGTAGTTGCAACAGCTCTCTATAGATATTAAAAGTTTACTTTGCCATCAATTTGACGTAAACTAATAAAGTCCATAAAAGGCAGTATTTATTTGATATGCAATGAGTGAAATGACACTTAATAAATACGGTGATTAATGGACGGTCGTCTGTGTTCAGAAATCGTCGTAAACAGACAATTGTCTCATTCCAAAGGCCGATGTGCATTATTTATCGCCGGTTACTGTATCACTGTATGTATCCTGTCTGTGGCATCAAAATAGATTTTGATCCTTGTTTTTTGTTTGAAAGCCGATTTGATCGAGATGGTTCTTAGCTATAATGGGTGGTGGGGGGAGGGGTAATATTATTTTTTCATTTGTGCTTGTATAGAATTAGTATCACACTGCTAATAAAATCCTTTAGTAGAAAGGTTAGAGGGATCCATAAGCTTCCATATAAGGATCCACCAGCTTAAATATAGAAAGTTGACGTTACCAACAATCACTGGGCCACGTATGTCCGCCGCGGCACCAAAATGCTCTCAAGGAATATGGACAAATATTAAGGCAATCGGGATATCACTTACCAGCTTGTATATAGACGTATTCGCCATCATTAACACCATCATTATCGACAGGGACTTGGTCATAATAAGGCTCGTCTTCAGAAGTGGGTACCGCCGCCGGTATGCTCTCAAGGGATATGGGAGCGGACTTGTCGGCCTCGGTGGCGTCGCCCAAGTCCGGCGTGGTCGATGTGCCTTCCTCGTCGATGGAGCGCGGGGTCGCGGCGCCGCCTGACCGCTTGCGCTCCGATGATAGCGAATTGATGGATTCGTAACTTTTTACCTGAATAATCAATCAAGATCATTAATAAGCATTCTAATCAGGGCTGGTCCAAGGGTCCCGCCGCTCCCTAACCTATCGAGGGTACCGTAATTACGGGCGCGAATATATCTACTGTACACACAAAAATAGGGCACCCTCTTATTATTCGATTGAGTGACTAGACGAGCAGGACGCTGGCCTATAACAGTTGCAGTGCCACCCAGAGCTTTGGTTGCAAAACCTTGCGCGATACTGCACTGCGCTCGTCACCCTGAGTTATTAGTTTTTAAGTCTCATCGCCCAGTAATTTCGCTGGAAACATTGTCTTACAAACCGAAACACCCAGGCAGACTATTGCAGAGTCCACTGCCAAAAGCAGTCACTTCTAGTAAGAGGTATAGAATTGTAGTAGTAACAATGGCGGTCAGGTTCTAACTAAAAACGGGGTTTCACTATGATGTACATAAATAAAAATAAGATACGCATCGAATTGAGTACCTCGTTTTTAAAAGTCGGTTAAAAACAATAATGATTATTAGTTATTACTAATATTTTTATGATTTTAGCATTAACGTCTGCTTAGCGAGAATATCTATTCTTATAATAAGGCCATAAGAACGTAAAAGTCTGTACAAAGAAGATAATTAAAAAAAAATGGTCTAGGGTAATTCAAATAAGCTACTGTAGGCCAAGCACAAATTTTTCAAACTTTCGTATCGCATGCGTACCGTGTTTACCATACGAACACAGAGCAAGACGATAGTCGCCATCACAACACCTTGCGTACGACTAGCGTCCTTACGATAATGACGTATTTCTAACGTAAATAAGGATGGGCTCAGTTGAACGAAAGCAGGCCAAATTGAATGAACAAAGAACGAATAGTTTGTTTGAAAACCTAATAATATAATGTATATTCTATGAAAATTCCTTTTTTTTTTACAAATTATCTATGAACGACTCCCTTTTTGTCTTGCTTGACATTTCTTTCGTTGACATAATGTTTTGTTTCGAATTTATTTTACAAATACGAATTAATTCCCTTTTTTTGAGAATCTCGTTGTTTTTAGGCTAATGTCTAACTCAAATTAGTTTAAACGCCTTCGGAACTACCGAATTTGTTAACTAGCCACTTCCAAACGTGATGATATTGGATTGGAATCATGGAAAAGGCGACGGAGTAAGTACCTACTGGCCTACCAGCTCAAGGCAGCGACTCTCAGCAAACAATAATATGGTACAAGAACACGCAGGAGTCTACCAAACAAACCAATAAACACCTAGTGCGCAAACAGCACCAAGTTCTGTGCCGGCTTCTCCATCAATGGGCAGCGGAGGCTTCTCAGTTGCAAGTCTTCATACGAACACCTGCGCAGCTACATGGCATAGCTCCTGTCTACTGCATACTATTATATACACCGTTCCTTCAACTACGTTCAGTAAACTTTGATTTTAAAATTAAATGTATTTTATGAAGTATTCATTTCGTTTAAATTCTGTATTATTAATGTTTTTACAAAGATAGGTAAAAACATAGTTTTTCCAATCAAAGACAATGTCAGAATGACATAAAATATGTGTGTGGACAGTATGGTGATCAAAGAATACAGTTACTCTCTACCGAGATGGTGACAAAATATGAAAGAGGTTATAATTTTGATAAGGAATACATTGTCACAAGCTCACTTGTTGGCCCAGTAGTTTTGAATAGGTATCTCTTATTTATTCCTACCTATTTAATGTTTCAGATCGGCACACCTGGAGACAAGCTAACCTATTGTGGTGGAAATTCCCTGATGAACAATGGAAGCCTTCTCAAACAATAGAAAGAAGAATGATGATGCACTTGTTTGTTAAAAGAAGTTTGAATAAATCTGGTTATTTATGTAATAGTACTGATTAAACACATGTACTGTTTATTAATTCAATGGTTTTATTGAAGTATCTGTTGCTCTATTCAGTGCAGTGCAGTTCTAGTGCTGGTAGCGCGGGGCGGGGGACGACTCTGGGATTGCAATGGATTCCTTCACATGTTGGCATACAAGGTAATAAGGAGGCAGATAAACTTGCCAGAGAGGCAATAACAAATGGTACGGAAGTTCATCTGAAACAGGAATACTCCTAATACTTAATCTATAATCCTAAGTACTTATCCAATACAAAAGTTACATTAGTATTACATCCCATTGGAAGGAGTATTTTGATATTGTCTCTCGAGAAAAGGAATATGGTACAGAACAATGCGAAGTAAGCCTCCTCGTATACCATGGTGTGCCGATGTAAAATTGAGTAGGATACTAATTGTGATTGCTCATAGGTTGCACTCCAGACATATGCCTTTAAACATTTAATGAAGAGAATCAATAGCTCCAACTGTGATCTAAGTGGTATTTCGAAAGATGTCTACCATTTTCTGATGGAATAAGACCGGGACCTTTCTAATAGGTGCACCTATTAGAGAGGAATTATTTAAGGTGGTAAATGTAAACAAATTTGATGTGGGTCTGTTTCAGAGCATCTTAGCTGCGCAAACATCTGGCGCAGCAGGGATGCTCTATCAGTCCACATATAGGTTGGTCAAAAGCGGTTACAAATTAGTGTGTATACTATGAGACTGACAGGCGTTGGACGACTCAAAGCCCCTAAAATAAACGAGAAAAAAAAACTGCAATAGCTTCTTCTTCAAGACATCATTACTGTTTTCTTGAAAATTGTTTGTAGACGACGAGATTGGTTGGTTTGTTCTTCTGATCCAGGTAATCCATAGATATGTTTGGAAGTAGTACCTAACTAGCTATTTCCTTACTTTTAGAGAAATAAGTCAAAGGGAGAAAGCCCATCCCTTTCTCCCTACTTACAAGCACCTATTATTATTAAATAGGTACCTACAACAAATGTACCAGTAACTAGATTTATTTGCCTTAGTGTACCTAGAAAATAGAATGAAAGAGATAGGAATGATGAAGAAGTACACTTTCTTTTGAAATAAATTTGAAAGTTTTTTTTTTAATAAATTTGTTTTTAGTTAAATAATAATAATATAGCCTTTTATTCAGATCTATTGACATAAAATAAAGATTATAAAAGATTAGAATTAAGTCTGTTGTTGTGTTTCTACTATTTGCTTCTTGCTTATTTCTGTAGATCTGTTTGCCAACCGGCAAAAGCCTCCTCCAACCTTTTCCATTCATGTCTTTCCTGAGCCACTCTGTTCCACATCACTCCTGCCACTTGTCTGATGTTGTCATGCACAGAAAAGGTGGGATGGGATTTAAATAATAGTTCTGATATAATTTAATTATTAATTCAATTATTTCTCTAGTGTTCTATAGTCATGTACAAGTGATAATTGAGGTACCAGTGATCAAAATTAGGCGAAGCGAAGGCCCTGTCACTTGTAACAGTGCAGTGCAAAACTGCTATAGCTTCTTCCTCATACCTCGTTACTGTTTTCTTTAAAAATGTTAGGAGGCGATGAGACCGATTGGTTAGCTTGTTCTTCTGATTCGGTTATGTTAAAATCCATAGATATGTTCGGACCTTTCTCCCTTTGACTAATATCTCTGAAAGTAGGTACATAGGTAGTTACGTTACGTACTATCGCAATCAAAAAATCATATATAGCACACTGTGTGCAGTATCACCTAAATTGCTATGTCTAGGTACTTATTACTTTTTAATAGTGTAGCATTGATTCAACTAAAAAGAGAGTAGGATAATATTATTATTAAATTATTATTATTAATTCTACTCGAGGTCTTACGTTCGCTTCGCTCACTGCAGGACGTTCGCTTACGCTCACTCCTGGGAGTAGAATTCCCAAAATTACCGCTGTACATTCAATCGTTTAAAACGTTGGCTAACGTAACGTGAGAGACGATGCGTTTGCGAAGTTAATGAGTGTGAGGTTTGTTTCGATCGATAATAATAATAATAACACTTTATTACACCAGAAATTAGGAACAAATATAGAAGAATTTGTTTTAAAAATAGGCACAATGGGCGGTATAATCGCTAAAAGCGATCTCTAAACGATCGATCTCGATATGTCTAAGCAAAATAATTATTATATTTAATTTAGGTACTTACATTTGAGACTTGTAGATTTAGACTCGCATGCGATGAAATGATCTTCTTTGGAGAACATAAAACCATTTCAAATAAGTGCAGAATATTTACTCGCAAATAGTTTATAGTAATAATAATAACTCACATCAACGTCTACGATCTTTATTCTTTTGATTCAGATTTACTAACATAAAGTAAAGAATCTAGTTTGATACTAATAATCGCCAGATTGGCTCGTATTTTTTGCGATTTAAAGATCTATTTTATTCTGATTCAGATTTAACATATAATGTTTTAAAACTAAAACCCTAAATTAAAGCATCAAACTGAGTCCAACTAGGTTAGAATTTCACTAAAATTTGTGACTACATACACTTTGACTATTTTTGGTTATAAATCAAGAAGTAGATGCTATCATAACTTTAGGTCTTAGAAGCTAACGGGTTCTATATACTATATTCTGTATACTATATTAGAATCATAGCTTTGGGTCTTGTTGAGAGTTAGGTACCTAACTGGTTCTATGTACTATATTCTGTATAATATACTGGAATCAGCTTTGGGTCTTAGTATTATTTTAACGGGTTCTGTGTTCTCTATTCTATATACCTATTACATATTGTGTAGTTGTGCTGTATGGTTTTATATTTTTTTATTTATTTTTTGTATTGAAATTTGGACAAACTGTGACAATTTTCACTGTCTTCGTTTTAGATGTTTTTCCAATAAGTAGACACTTGGATCATAGTATTATGTTGTAGGTTGAAACAGTCTGTTTATTTACTAACAATGCTTTTTTACAAGAAGTTTTGTAACATTTAATTTCTTCAATATTAGGTATCCTCTAAAGTGACCTAAAGTGGAAAACGGTATTGATCTTCGACCAATCCAATTGAGATTTGTTATTAGATATAAATTAACTAATACTTAAACCTGAATAACAACAGAAATAGTTTTTTTTTTTGTGTATTTAGTCAAACATTGGCGTTATCATCATTGAAGTAGGTCACTAATTGGGACTCAAATCTAACCAAGCTTGAATTTAAGGTGCTCCACTGTTTTTTTCAGACCCTGCTACCGTTCGACAATGTTGACTCGCAAAGCGAGTGACCGTGAAGCCAAGCTGCAGACGGCAAAATAAGTCAATAGTATGTAATAATATGTCATTAGTGGACCTGACTACAACTAAGTTTGTAAAAAAAGACAATTCTAACATTAACATTATTAGAGGGTCTAATAAGATTAAAAAATATGTAAAGATTAATAAATTTTTGAAAAGAACCTCATTCATGTTAAAAAAATATAATATTTTTTTTAAATGCTCAAAGATATGCAAAGAAAAATTAAATTTAAATAAAGAGCTTGATGAATGTTATAGTTTATTAGGCCGCAATAATAGAGAAATAGATTACATGAATAGTAAAATTACTTGCTTAAAAACACAATTGTGTGACTTAAACGGGAAATATGTGGCATCAAATAAGCAAATCAAAGGCCATATTGCAGCCATGGCTTGCTTGGTGGCTCAAAGCCCTAGCAGCTCTGACAAGTGCACTTCCAATGTTCAGGTCATAGAAAACTCCAGGATAGTGCCTAACACACTTGGAGTAAAGAATAGCCCCAATGATGTTCCTGAGCACAAGTCACCTGTGCAGGATCCTCTCACTACCTATCCAATAAGCTCAGATTGTTTATCGAAGCCATCTGAGTGCCCTAGAAAAACTTTGGTATTCAGTGATCAAATAGGTGCAGGCATGGGCAGCCTGCTTCAAAATTGCTTAACTCAAACAGTCTGTAATAATAGCTTCTCCGGTTTGCCACTAAAAGGTTTTCAGTCAAAAATAAAAAACTGTACATTTGACAAAAATACATACAATTGTGGTATTAGGTAACAGTCTAGCTGTAAAAAAAACTGATATTATTAATCTTGTTGAGACCCTAGTAGATATAGAAAATATAGGTGTGGGCAGGATTATTGCCTGCTCATTTCCATATTCTAATAAAATGACGCAAACGCAAAAAGATCATGTCTATGATCTGAATTTGACATTATATAATTTGACTTGTTTTAGTTTTGACATTATATAGTTTTGTATTTTGAAACTAACAATTTTGTTAGAAAATTTATTTTGACAAAGAATACATTGTATCTCAGCAAAAATGACAAGGTGACCATCGCTAAATTGGTAGCATTTAATATATATGATCCAGTTGTACATGGTATAATGGATCACTCTGACGGTGCCACGGTTAATAGCAATATTAGACGTGGTACAGCGGAGCCAAATTTATCTGTTAATTTAAACTGACTGTTAAGACAATGGAAAGGCCTGGTAACTTACATATTTTTCATAACAATATACAGGGTCTTTCCAGCAAAGCATTAGAGTTAGAACTTTTTGTAGATTTTTCTAAGGTCGATGTTATGTGTGTAACTGAGCATTGGTTCACGATAGGTACTTTGATACCATCCATTAGAAACTATGTGATTGGTAGTTCGTTCAATAGAAAAAAGGCTAAGTCTCATGGTGGTTCTTTAATTTATTTAGTGAATACATGTAAATTTAAGGAGAGGAAAGACGTGGCCTTGTCTGTTGAACGGACTATTGAGTTATTATGTGTTGAGCTGGAGCATCATATAATTGTATGTGTATACAGACCCCCACTGGCTGATTTCAATGTGTTTGAGTCTGTTATGGAGGATGTTCTAAGGAAATGTTCTAACAATTCAAAATTCCTTGTTGTATGTGGTGATTTCAATGTAGATATACTTGTTAAATGTCCATTAAGCGATAAATTTCTAAATTTGTTTTTGTGCTTCAACTTAAAAAAACTTTTTAATCAGCCAACCAGAATCACTAGCACTTTCTGCGACCTGTTTAGACAATGTTTTTTGCAACTGTGAACCTCATAGCAGGGCTATAAGTGATAAGCTTAGCTCTGATCATAGTGGGCAGTGTTGTGTTTCAATGTAAATCAGGTAAAAACTCTCAGGAGTTCACTTACAGGCCTATTAATTGCAAGCGTTTGGAACGGTTTGCAGATAACATTGATAATCAACTTAGTCACTTGCCGTTTGATGGGAATTCTGATGACCTTTGCAATTCCTTGTTTAATATAATGGATAAAGAGTTTAACGATATATTTAAAATAAGGGTGGGATTTGATGACTGGGCTACAACAGGTATTTACAAAAGTAGAAACAAATTATACGATTTATATTCTCAAAAAAAATGAATGCTAATGACACGAAATTTGTTGAATACTTAAAACAATATTCTAAGACATTTAAATCCGTGTGTAATACCACGAAATCTCTTCATTTGAGTAGGAAAATTAAACAATCGGAAGATAAAATCAAAACAACATGGAAAATAATAAATACCGAAACCGGAAAAATTAAAACCTCGAGACCGAAATTTTATCCTAAACATCGGCAATAAATTAATTTCCAAAGATCACGAAGTTGCCAATGCATTTGAAGATTTCTTTACAAAAATACCTTTAAAATCTTCCTCAGTTGAGGCTTCTTGTATGCTCTCAAGCAACGTTGAAAAGTGTGATGTTACATTTAAATTTAAACATATTAATGTTAATTCGATTGTTAGGACATTTAAATTGCTTAACATAAAAAATACAGAGGATCTCTGGGGAATATCTACTAAAATTTTAAGTTCCATTATTGGTATAATTGCTCCATACTTAGTAATTATTTTTAATAATTGTGTTGATGAAGGAGTTTTTCCCGACATAATGAAAAATAGTAAACTTATTCCCTTATTCAAGTCTGGCAGTAAAAATGATCCGACTAACTACAGACCCATTTCTATACTTCCCGCTCTAAGTAAAATTTATGAGAAAGTAATATTAAATCAGTTATTAACACATTTCAATCTCAATGGTCTGTTTCATAATGAACAATATGGCTTCACTAAAGGCCGTTCAACGACAGACGCAGGCACAGGGCTCTTAAAGCATATATTCAATGCTTGGGAGGAGTCACAGGACGCAATTGGCGTTTTCTGTGATTTATCCAAAGCATTTGACTGCGTTTACCACGAAACATTAATTTTTAAATTGAATCATTACGGAGTTAATGGGAAAGCTCTCGATCTTTTATCCTCGTATCTTAGCAATAGAATCCAAAAAGTAGATGTAAATGGTGCGAGGTCATCAGGATCTCTCATTACAATGGGAGTCCCACAGGGTTCAATACTTGGGCCATTCTTGTTCTTGGTTTACATTAACGATCTTCCCTTTTTCATAAAGAACTTATGTGATATTGTTTTGTTTGCAGATGATACTTCTCTAATTTTTAAGATTGACAGAACCTTGAATAATTTTGACGACGTTAACAAGGCAATCGCGCTAGTTCTTAGTTGGTTTACAACTAACAATTTATTGTTAAATCCTAAGAAAACTAAATGTATCAAATTTTCACTACCCAATGTCAGAGGGGTTCCTACGAATTCAAGTATTTTAATAAATAGTGAGCCTGTAGACCTTGTGCAGTCAACCACATTTTTGGGTATTACTGTAGATTCAAAATTACAGTGGGGTCCTCACATATCGTTGTTAGCTGGTAGATTGAGCTCTGCAGCCTATGCAGTACGTAAAATTAGCCAGTTTACCGATATAGCTACTGCAAGATTAGTATATTTTAGTTAATTTCACAGTATTATGTCATATGGCATTTTGCTGTGGGGTAAGGCCGCGGAAATTCAATCAATATTTATGCTACAGAAGAGAGCAATTCGTTCCATTTACAATATGAAATCCCGAGATTCTCTTAGGGAACGTTTTAAGGAGATCAATATTCTTACAGTGGCTTGTCAATATATATATGAAAATATAATGTATGTTCGGAAGAATATCAATACCTTTGTTAAAAATAGGGATGTTCATAATTTTAATACTAGAAATAAAAATAAACTAAAAGTGTCTGGATTTCGGTTAAAGAAAGTTAGTGGTTCATATATGGGGAACTGTATACAATTTTTTAATAAGTTACCTGACGGCATTGATCAATTACCAATGCATAGGTTTAAAACTTTTGTTAAAGTAAATCTCATAAAGAAAGCGTATTACAATGTAAATGATTATATTAATGACAGAAATGCATGGCCTGATGTCTCCAAGCTCCATGATAATAATAAGTGAAAGCTTCGATGTTAACGTTAAGTGAATGAAATGTTCAAAGTACTTTGTGAGATGTCTCAAACATACCATGAGATCACGTTGTATTATGCAACATAATTATCGAGTTAGAAGTTTTTACCTTATTTTTTTCCAGTATGATTGTTTGATGTTTGTGGGATATCTCATTGTCACTTTTACCTTTTATATTTGTAGTTTACATGTTTTGTTATAATTGTGACCCTCGTTGTACGGAGATAAAAACCCTCGTTGTACGGAGATAAAAACCCTCGTTGTACGGAGCCAAACCGGTGCTTTTATGAAGAAAAGTATTTATTATAACATTGTTTAGTTAAAAAACAGTGTTATGATGTGTTTTTTCTTATTAGAAAGGTGCAGTGCGTAAAGTTTGTCATTATGCCACGATTTTTGAGTTCATAATCCGGATTTTACAATATGTGTAGATAAAATAACATAATAAATACATACCCTCTCACTAATGGAGGGCGTGGACGCCCGACTGTGGATGACCGACGAGATGGACTCCCTCGACTCGGCGTTGCGGAGTCTACGCCCCAGGGAGGAGGGCGGGCTGTCTTCTGGCAAACCTGTCTCGGGTAAGGAAGCACCACGTTTGCTGAACACTTTTGGTGGCGGTCTGTAATAAAAAAAGTCACGAATCACATACATGTACTAAAAATATGCCTATGCTGTGTGAAATTAGCAATAAAATAATGTTAACTTGATGAGACATGTTAACTTGGTGTCCAGCCCGAATTAAGACATGATCGATTTTTACACATTTTTGTTGAAATGTGCAAACATGGCCTTTTCATATGGCGTCCCACTTGACCTTTGTATTACCGGGGTTTTTTAAATCCCTCCTCTTTTGGACTTGCAGGCCCCTTTATGTATATAACCACCAAACCGATTCAATTCATTTACGATATTAAAAATTATATGTATACTCATTAAACATCTCATCATCATCATCATGTCAGCCTTTAGAAGTCCACTGCTGAACATAGGCCTCCCCCAAAGAGCGCCATGATGAGCGATCTTGTGCCACCTCCATCCACCGACTTCCTGCGATGGCTACAATGTCGTCGGTCCATCGTGTGGGGAGTGTACCCACACTTCGCTTGCTTGTTCGTGGACGCCATTCGAGAACCTTTATTCCCCAGCGGTTGTCGGTTCTGCGAACTATATGGTTTGCCCATTGCCACTTCAACTTGGAAACTCTGAGAGCTATGTCGGTTACCTTGGTTCTTCTACGAATTTCTTAGTTCTTCTATTTCATCACTGGCAACACGCACTGATTATAAACTTTCGTCTTGAGGCTCTGCGGTATCGGCGACGAGAAGATATGGCGTAATTTCCCGAACGCTGCCCATCCGAATTGGATTCGTCGGTTGACCTCTTAGTCGAAGTTGAATCTACCCAGTTGGATCGTCTGACCTAAGTAGACAGTGATCAACAGCTTCGATAATATCGTTCCCAACATAAGCCGGCATGGGTTCGACGTGGGCATTTGACATGACGTTCGTCTTACCCATGTTAATTTTAAGACCCACATGTTGGGAAACAATATTGAGGTCACTGAGCATTGTTCTTAGGTCATCCAGGGTTTCAGCCATGATAAAAAAAAAACGAATAAAAAAAAAAAAAGCAAATCGAATTGAGTTGAGTGATGTATTCGCCTTTGATGTTAACACCATACTCGTATCCGTTCCAGTTCAGAAGCTTGAATATATCTTCCAGTGCAGAGGTGAACAGTTTCGGAGAAATAACGTCTCCCTGTCTCACCCCTTTTTGCAGTTCGATACTTTCGAAGAATACATTTTCGCTTTCTGGATTTGAAAACATGCCCGACGCCAGCACGGTCTCTGACGTCATAAGCGTTGTGTAGATGTTTATTTTCAAAATACGCTGCGCGAACACTGCTACACTACTAGACGTTGAAGTTTTGTTGCTTGTCGTGTGCAGGTACCGAAAAATAAAGTATATATCTATCTATCTACCTATCATTTCCGCTTCCTATTTCATCGATGGTATATGTCGGGGGATCATATTGGTGGTTCATGAGTAATTCTACGCCAGTCTTCGCTCAATTGATCAGTGGATTAACGCCTTCAAGTCTTAGGATAAACAAAAGCTTAACATACTTAGGTGGAACTTTCTTCTTTGCAGCTACTACTGGATCGACTGGGCTACTCTCTGACGACTGGGGAGACTCTTCCGCCTTCTTGGCGGCATTCTCGGCTAACTTCAGACCATTTACTTCGATGACTGTTACGAAATCACCACTTTGTGACGTTGGACGGTTTTTGGCTTTGTTCGGACTT
This sequence comes from Alsophila aescularia, assembly GCA_946251855.1. Lineage (NCBI taxonomy): Eukaryota > Metazoa > Arthropoda > Insecta > Lepidoptera > Geometridae > Alsophila > Alsophila aescularia. The sequence goes on from OX276378.1 coordinate 46,423,300, forward strand.
GTTTCATCTACAGCTACTGTAACAAATAGAAATAACGTGAGAACAGTATACATTTTATGGAGCGTGAGCATTCGCGTGTAACGTAGGTTTCAATGTAAAATTGAGCATTACATTACAATAGTGCGCCTGCTCAACGTACGACCGACGAGCATTCGCATTTTTAACCGTACGAAGCAACGTACAATGTGCGGACATTGCCTAGGCACAAATTTCTCTGCTCCGTACTTACTACTGCCATGTTCGAAATTTAATGATTAAGCTCGTCTGGATGTATTCACTGATGTAATGCTCGAATCTGAACAGTTACATTAAACGCAAATCCTCCCAGTGAGTTCCAGGGTTCATAAAAAACATGTTATTTTTAATTATGACAGTTTTAGACGATAAAAAAATAATACATGATTTTTATGTTTTTTATTATTTCTCTTAAATTTCGCGTGTGTAAGTTTTAAACAGTAGTTTTGAAATATTATCTGTCAACTTTCTAATAAAATTACATTTTTTACTCTAGCAACACGACAAAGAAGCACGGTGAACATTCCCCATTCCCCCCGTCCTTTTTTAACTGACTTCAAAACAGGCGGAGGTTCTGAATTTGACTGTTTTTTTGGTGTGTATGTTACTCGATTTCTCGAAATTTTCTCTAGATTTGCGTAATTCTTTTTTTAATCGGTAGCGGAATTTCCCGAGTTGGATCCACAACAAAATCATTAACTTTGGTTGAATGTTTTTTTAGTAAAACCATTTGAAGTCGGTTTTTTGGTTCAAACGTTTTTGAACTTACACATGTTTTAATAAGCATTTTTCATTTTTATCCCGTAACATTATGATTTTAATTAATCGATTAACTTATATGGAAATTATAACACTTGAGTTAAATTATATTTTAAAGCAAAATAAATGATTCAAATCAATCCACCCTGGTGAGTATATTAAAAGTACATTTGTATGTATAACTAAATCAATCACGCCATGTAGCATGTAGTGAATGTACCTACGTATTGTACGTACGACACAGGAAAGTGTGCTACGTACCTACTTATGAAAAACATTGATAAGTTTCGGGGAGGAAAGAGGTGATTCTTTCCTCTAATTCATGGCAACCAGGAAAATGGATTGAGGGAAACCTTCAAATAGCCATTAGTCAAGGAGCTTTACCTACGAGAGTAGTAAATAGCTTATTCAATAAGTTCAGCTAAAAATCCATACCAATATATAAAAGTGAAACGTTGTCTGTTTGTTTGTTTGGCGAGCTTTCACGGCTGGACGGATTTTGATGAAATTTGGAATGGAGATAGCTTATACCCTAGAATAAAACACAGGATACTTTTTATCCCGGAAAATAGTAAGTTTTCACGGGAAACTGGAAAATGTTGATTACTCGCTGTAAGGAACGGTTGCCATGGAAACGAAATAATAAGTCTGTCAAAAAACTTCAAGAGCATTGGTGCTATACCTACATTTGCATCCTAGAAAAGAATAGGATGCTTTTTTTCGCGATAAACAGTAGACCGCGCGTACGAAGTCGCGGGCGGGAAAGCTATATAATATAAAATAAATATTCTACTGGTTTCTTATCACTTCTATTATTCAGGCTCGCTGATGCATCTCCAACGCGCAACAGAAACAACATTAGAACAGCTAAAATAGCTTGTGGAAGAACAGGTTGACAGATCCCTTCTTGTTAAGGACTGCTCGTTCCACCTACAACTAGAAAATCAGATTTAAAAGGAACCTTCCAAGTTGGTACTCACCACTTGAATCTTGACTATTATCGCTTCTCTGCACAATCTCGCTGTTGCACCTCCTCCTGGCTTCAGCAGCGAGATTGGAGGACAGCTCGTTGATGCACTGGTTGACGGAACTCCTCTCGGCGAGCAGCACGGGCTTGGCTCGCAGCTGCACCGGCTCGCACTCGGCAGCTTCCGCGGTCTCGTCGCTCTTGTTACTGCAGACGCTCGCCTCGCTCTTCTTTGATAGAGAGTTGGTGTTGGAGCCCTAGAATAATACATCATTGGTTTTTAACCCCTGAAATGTCCCGCGCGCCAAATACGGCGAGCGTTTAACGCACAACACGTGCGCGTTTTGATCCCTATCAATCTGTATAATTTAGGTATTCTATACAATACCTAGGTAATGTGAATATACCATGCGGAAAAATAAGCGTAGTCAAATGACACGGGCCGGTGACGGGCAGCAGCGTCACCGGTGCGAGAAGCTACGCCCTGCGATCGCCAACCCGCATGCCAAGCGTGGTGATTATGGGCAAACCCTCCTCTATGAACGGCACAACCAATCAATGGCCCCCAGTTCCCGGTCGCCCTGCTAGTGCTGAAAAAGTTGGCGGTTAAGGAAATGTCAGGGCAGGGGGTGCGAAGAATCCCCGGGCTACCGTAGACCACCCTAAACAAAAACACTTGTCTACGACCTTGGCTACGTACAACGGACGAACGATTCGGCTTGACGAACACATGGTGCAACTGGAGACGCAGCTTAATAAGATCAGGTGGCATATTCTAGGGTTAAGTGAAGTCCGAAGAGAGGGGTAGGACACAATAATTTTGGAATCGGGCCACCTGTTTTACTTCCGTGAGGGGGATCAGCAGTCTCAGGGTGGCGTGGGGTTTCTAGTCAATCAGGTCCTCATTGATAATGTTGTAGGAATATCGAGTGTAGCGACCAGGTTCTTAAGCTGACCGAAAAGTATAGCCTTAAGGCCTTAAGGCTTATAGCCTTAAGGCTATACTTTAGACCACAAGCTTGAAAGATGCCGTCTGGTGAAGTCTACGCTCCGACCCAACCTGCTCCAGGCCGCTGTTGGATCAGAACAGTTCCAACCTAAGTTGGAAAATCAATTCGCTGCCTTGGAAACCACAAATGACGTGGACGAAGAACTCCAAAAAGTTGTGGGAATCCTTAGAGAGGAAGGCACTAAATTTTGTCAGCTGCAGCGTACGGGCACGAAGTCTAAAATCTCGGATGAGGCTCTTCGGCTTATGGACGAGCGACGGGAGCAACAGCAAGCCACACCGTCAAAGAAAAGGGAGCTCAATAAAAAGATCAGTAAGCTGGTGCGACGTGACCCCAATGCTCAAATACGCGCCGAATAGAAAATTGTGCAAAATCGGGGGTCAAAAGTCTTCGCCCAGCAATTGAGTAGATCCCATCTGACGAAGCTCAAGACCAATAATGGCACAACCGTCGTTTCTAAGCCAGAGATCCTTTCTGAGATCGAAGACTTCTATGGCCGATTGTACGACTCGCATGCTTCTAGACCCGAACCCAGCACAGAAGATTACCGCGCAATACTGACCCGCCACTTAACTGCCCGACGTCAGGCCTAGACGAGATGAGACGGCGCTCAAACAATTTAAGAATGGGAAGGTGAAGAATGGGTCCCCGGTAAGGATGGTATAACTTCGGAGCTCTTGAAGGCAGGGGGAAACCCGTACTTCAAGAGCTTCAGGGGTTATTTAGCACCGCTCTTAACAATGGGAGAACTCCAGAGGCGTGGAGCAAGAGTTTAGTAGTACTATTCTTTAAAAAAGGGGATAAAGCTCTTTTAAAGAACTACCGACCTATTTCACTCTTGAACCAAGTCTGTAAGTTGTTTTCGAGTTGTTGTCTGTGAGTTGTTCCTACGTCCAGCATTAGACAGATATAGGTTGATGATGATGATGATGACTTTAACTAGGTAATGTATATACAATTCCAAGGGATTGTATGGAGTACAGGCTGGTCCACCGGCAATGAGTAAAATAAGTAGATTTTGGCCTGTATTTATCAATGTTATGTAAGTAGGTACCTACTCAGGTGGTTATAAAATGACTAGGTTAGGTTCAGTTTCGTTAGTGAATCTATCTAACCTAACCTTTTTTTCGCATTTACTGTCTGCCCGCACTTATCCCCCTTCCCTGCTACACACATTTATACACATTGCCGGCTGCGTATTCGGTATTGTATAGAATACCCAGGCTAAGTCTAAAATGAATAATATTTGATACATTACCTTAACTTTTTTTTTAGGTATTATCAGGGCGGTCGCACTCCGCAACAAGTACAAATATTATACCTAAAATTCGGGGCCGTAATATTGGGGTTCATTCAGTAGAGTGCCAAGCGTGCGCTCGATGAGCCGCGCGCCGTATGCTTAACGATAAAGTACCTACTTACGTAAACTTACGTAAAGTTTTTATCAAATTTTATTCTTTTCTTAATTATGAATACCAAGGAGAAACCTAGAAGGTACTGCATAGCATTCGGTGTGACAAATCTCTTAAAATACCTACATACCGACATTTTATTACGTAAGTAGTCATATTTTTTTCATTCATTATTAAGCATCTAAGTCAGACAGGCCCCTTTTATTCATCAAAGTGTAACCTATTATGATATCATCAAATAATGAGGTACTAGGTCTATTCTGATAAGAATGTCATTATATGTAGTTAATAGAACTATCAACATTTATAACAATAAGAAAGAAAATACATAATTGTTTATTCAGTTACAATATCTAAGTCATATTATATCACAGAATAACTACTAGTACAAGTACCGAGCGTAAAAGGGACAGAGCGATTCTGAAACTGTTAGAGCAATGGAAGCTCTCGCGCGTTGTGATACGGTACATTCTAGCCTGCACGCAATGGGTGAGCGCCTTCTAGGTAAATATAATTAAAAGCCCGCAGCGCTGTGCGAGTTAAATTGCACTTTATTCCGTTGTAGCGAGAGTTGCTATGTATTTAAATGACTTTACTTAGTTATCCTTCTGTACTTGTACTATTATTTATTCTGTGGTATTATATACATTGCCTAGGTATTGTATAGAATACCAAATTATACAGATTGCCGGTAACATATATATTCAAAATCGGAACTGCTTATAGTGTAATTAATTAGGCACCTATCAATTAAATTGTCATAATTAGAATATATGAGGAAACAGGAAAAAAATATTATTAATGTTTCTATGACATTATTGTACAAGGTAGGTAGGTATAACGATATTAGAAAACGTTTCAAATGAATGTATGTATCATAGGTGTTATTTAATAGAAACTTAATTAGAGATACTCACAGCATGAGTGTAGTGTGGAAGGTTTAGGGAATGAACACCCCACTGTATAAACAATGGAAGTCACTCCTCAAATCTAATTTTGGGTACACCCACGCCCACAAGTGGCACTAATATTATAAATGCGAAAATGTGTTTGTTCCTCTTTCATACATTTTTGCATAGGGTATAACTTCAAGAACCGGACATCAAATGGCTCATCATCATCTTCATCCACGCGGGAGGAAACGCGGGGATCACCTAGTATTATAAATGCGAATAACTCTGTTTATATGTCTCTCTGTCTGTTGTTTACATTTTGACGACTAACCCCCTTACTTATAAAAAGTTATGCAATGGTTATGCAAAGGTTAGTAATTCTGCGGAGTACAATATTGTACTGCGCCGAATTACTAATCATTACTTAATCATTGCATAACTTTGTATAAGTAAGGGGGTATATGACTAACCAATGTTGATGAAATTTTATAAGGAAATAGACCGCATCATGAGGAAGGACATGGGCTAGTTTTGTTTTACTTTTTACCTGGAAATGCGGGGCGCTGTTAGTTTATCTATCTTCTATCTATTATAATACTTATAATATAGCAGTAAGTACCAAAAAGTCTGTAAAAATAAGATAATTTTAAAAAATAAGCTACTGAGCAATAATAAAACGTTTAAAAAAATTGTCTGTCTGTTTGTACGTGCATCATATAAAAACTACTAGACCGACTGTGATGCAGTTTGCACTGTTGGATAGCTCTTAGGGTTTGACTTAAAATCTGGTGTAATTGAATCTCAATCCGATGGGAAGAAGTCGGGCAATCGATAAAAAACCATTTGACGTCTGAACGAAGTTTGATGATATTGGTACTTTTGGTTCTGGAATTACACATAGGATCCTTATATCCCAGAAAAATGACCACGCAGGCAAAGCCGCGTGCACAGCTAGTACTTATAATAAAGCAGTAAGAACCGCGACTCGATAAACGTAGTGTAGGGCACCCTCCAGCTAGGTGGAGCGACGATATACGCTAAGTGGCTGGCAGCAGTTGGAAGAGAAAAGCCGAAGATCGGGCTCAGTGGCGTGTTTTGGGAGAGGCCTATGTCCAGCAGTGGATTGACACGGGCTGATGATGATGATGATGATGATGATGAGTAAGAACCGAAAAGTCTGTATAATACGCGCCACAAAAGATGAGACTTGAGATGCCACGTGGTTTGACTTGCGCAGTAGACGATTTATAGGTCGGAAAGGGCGCGGGAGGACGGCGGGGGGCCGTAGTATGGCGCTGCGCATGCGCGTTAGTTGCCTCTCGTTCTCCTCACCCCGTGCACGCACCGCTTGACTGCGAAGTACAGACGAGTGCAACGTGCGTTTATAAATTTCTACGTAGTTTATAGTTGTGTTATATACGAGTGTAAATTTGTGAAATATTGACTATGCCTCGAGGTAAAACATTAAGAAGACAAAGTAGGAAGATGGTTTACGATGTTTATACCTATATGTTAAAAATAAGGTCAAGGCCCAAACTTTTAACCGATATAGACGAATTTGACAAAGGAGTGATAAAAAGATGTATTCACAACTTCCATGTTACGAACAAGGAACTGCCGACCCTTAATAAAATTTTAGCGAAGTTGCGCGATGATATTGCCTTTCCAGGTTCTAATACAAGTCTACGCCGCATTTTGAAAGACCTTGGTTTTCGATGGAAGAGGACAGAAAATAATCGAAAAATTCTTATTAAAAAAATCCAATATCAGACTGAAAAGAATTGAATATTTGAAAAAACTCAGAAAATATCGCCAAGAAGGCCGCTCTATTGGTGGTTATTGTACGCGCTGTTTCTGAGAGTGGCTTCATACTTAACGCTTTACTGACTTTTAAATCTGGGTCAAAAACGGATGGCTACCACGACGACATGAATTACGAAAATTATCAGAAATGGCTTCGAACCCAGCTAATACCCAATCTTCCACCAAATGCCGTCGTGGTAGTTGATAATGCCTCGTATCACAATAAGGAGTATGAATCTGCACCAAGCTCAAACACCAAGAAAGCCGATATGCAATCATGGCTAACCCAAAAAGGAATTCCCTACACTCCAGATATGCTTAAACCACAATTGTACAAATTGATAAAAATACATAAAGAACAATATAAGACATTCAGCATTGATAAAATACTATCTGAACACGGACATGACGTACTGCGATTACCCCCATACCACCCTGATTTAAATCCTATCGAAATGGCTTGGGCTGCAATAAAAGGTTATGTGAGCAGTAAGAATGTGCAATGGAACCTCAAACGAGTGATAGAGTTAATAACAGAAAAGGTAAACCAAATGGGACCAAATGAATGGAAAGCACTATGTAATAAAACAAAAAAAATTGAAGACTTTTACATAGAAAGTGATCACATAATTGACAATTTGACGGATACGGAGATAATTATCAGAATAGGAGATTTGTCAGACAGTGACTCAGGGGACTCCGGTAGTTCCTCATCGTCATCTGACGAAAACGACGATCTGTCAACTCCTGGAACAAGTGCTATATTTTCTAGAGTAAATGTACCTTCTAGTGGCCGCGTCCCAGTCAATGATCTTCCCGCTGGTGTATCATTTATTAACAGTGACAGTGACTAAGACAATCTTCCATTTTTTATCTTAAAATTTATTATTTCGAAATAAATATTGTAAAGAATTTTAATATAATATTGCTATACACCTAATTCCGAATGTCATCGAAAAATCCCAGAATAGATATACAAATAATGGATAACTATTTCGTACGCGACTATACCTGCGCAGGCTCCCCACTACTGACACTCGTCAAGTCTCATCTTTTGCGGCGCATATTATACAAAGAATATAATAAAAAAATTGATTCTAAGGTACCTAAAATAAGATACTGAACAAGAATAAAACACATTTTTTAAATCGTGTCTGTCCGCCTACCGCCCGCCGTGGCCAGGACTAGCAGGGCTGTCGGGAACTGGGGGCCGTATTTTAATTGTGCTCATCATGTAGAGGTAATGCCCCTTAATCGCCACGCTGGGCAGGCGGGTTGACGATCGCAGGGCACAGTTTCTTGCACTAATGACGCTGCTGCCCGTCACCGGTTTGTGAATTTAACTGCGCCAACTTTTTATGGTTATATTGCCATTTGTCGGTCGTCAGAGCCTCGTTCGTTGTTTTGATGCACCACTGGCAGGTGAGGTTGACTTGGAGTACTGAGGTGGTAGTTGTACTTCCTTCCATCCACTGAACCGATCGCGATGCGGTCTTCACTGATTGATATCCTGGGGTTTGACTTAAAAACTGGTGTACTTGGTATCTCAATCTGAATAAGTAAAGCCGAGCAATTGATAAAAATGTATTTGACGGCTGAAAGAAATTTGGTATATTGTATGGATATAGGTGTACATATAGGATATTTTTAACCCAGTGAAATGACCACGCGGGCATAGCCATGGACACAGCTAGTGATATATATATTTATGAATGTATACATCAAAATATTCCTGATTTATATTGTTTTTTTGTATTTAGGAACTTGCACACCTCTTTGAACTTTAATTTAACAAGTTAGAGTCAGGAATAGGCGCCCATAAAAAAAACTGACTCACCATCAAAATAAGGAGGGAAAAATTAATGTCAACAATGACCCATATAGACAGAGTGTAATGTGTTGTATCAATTATACAAGCCTTCCACAATGCCATTCCCATGCCATAAATGAAACTCTATGGAGCTATCATGTAACCTTGAGGAACACTTTCATATTTTTCAATTAAGTAGGCGTGACTGTAGGTGTGTCAGTCAACAGGCCACCGGCTTTTCCACGAATATGCCAATTTACATAATTACTCATGTTTAGGGCTACCGCCACGTGTTAAAACTTGAACAATATTTAGTGAATTATACAAACAGAATTATTTTTTAATGAATTTTCTACAACATGTCAATAGTTTGGTGCAGATGATCAAGCCAATACAGGTAGGTTATCTGGTCATCAACATAAACTGGGGCACACATGCGTTCAGACATTTTCGACAAGTAAAAATTATTATAAAACTACAAAAAGGCAGACTGGCGTGCAGGCGTGGGGCGCGCGACCCAAACATATTATACAGAATGATAAACTTCTTGAATCATGGGAAATACTCGTAGATATTTCTATTTGGAAGTAAAGTCTAATCAACAGAACATTACAATGAATTTCTTTATAACGTAGATGCAGGTTAAAACTCCCATACAAAATAAAGAAAAAAATATGTAGATGCAATCAAAGCTGCGATGACATAATGATAGAAATATGACCTAAATACTAAGACATTGACCATATAGAGTGGATGGTCACCCTTCTCACATTGTACTAATTAGAACAGTATGGTGTTTTGCCATATGGAGCTAATGAAGGGTTAATTATTGTTTCCCTTTCATGTTCATGAGCTGTTTTTATTTTTGTTCTGTGGTTTGGAATAGAGAATGGTGTTATACCAAGTGTTATGTACATTTGGTATAAAACCATTACCGACCTTACTGTACTGTTAGTTAGTATTATAAATGATTTATTCTGTGGTATTATTTACTAGCTGTGTCCGCGGCTTTGCCCGCGTGGTTATTTCATTTAAAATTAGCCCATACATGTTATTCCAGGATCAAAAAGTTCATTTTTTTACATTTTTTCAGCCGCCTTGTAGTTTTTATCCATTGCTCGGCATCTAATCATCAGATTAAGATATCAAGTACCCCAGTTTTTAAGTCAAATCCTAAGCTATCCAACAGTGAAAACAGCATCGCAATCAATCTAGTAGTTTTACGTGATGCGCGAAAATATATATTGAATATATATTGATATTCTTGTTTAGAAGCTTATTTTATGTACCCTTCACCATTTTTTTTAAATATCTTCTTTATTGATTTTTTAAAAGTGTAGATCGATAAATTGAGGAATGTATGTAACTTTTCTACATTAATTACTCATTTTAGTCCCGTAGTTTTAAGTTTTCTTTTATTATTTAATACTAGCTGTGTACACCAGATTTTAAGCCGAAACCTAAGCTATCAAACAGTAAAAACCACATTTCAACCGGTCCAGTAGTTTTTACGTGATGCGCAAACATATAAATAGACAGACAGACCCATTTTTTTAATATATTCTTGTTGTTATGCTTAGTTTAAGTCAACTAGATCAATTTTTTTAACCCCCATACTCCAAAAAGTGTTATAAGTTTAGGGTGTGTATGAATGTATCACTGTATTTATGTATATATATATATATATATATATAAATACATACATAGATACATACAAATATGTAATATATGTATTTATGTATATATATATATATATATATATATATATTTGTATATATATTTGTATGTATCTATGTATGTATTTTGTCTGTCCTGGAATCTTGCAATTCAAATTTCTAGCACAACCGATGACAATGCAATAAAAAAAGGAGAAAAAAAAACGTAAAAGTTACAAAGCAACAAAAAAAAAAGAACACGCAAAAGCTTTTTTTTTAAATTTCAATTATACTTATTTCAAATAAGCTGAGATTACAATTTCAGTGATTTACTAATTTCCTGGTAGATGGAATAAAATTCATACTAAAACTGTGGAAAATGTAATTTCTACAATAATGTATATCTATCTTCTATACATATAATAAAACTGTAACCGAAGTGAAATCTGTACTTGAAAGAGAATTTAAAAAATCATTTTTGTTTGAGTAATATGAAAGTAGTAGATCCAAAAATATCGTTATTAGAATTCTTGTCTGTCTGTCTGTATGTGACTTCATCACGCAAAAAACACGGGGTGGATTTTGATACTGTTTGCTGAACTATATTCCTTGGAGTTTTGCGGACGTTTGTACTTTTGTTTCATCAAATTCGGTTCATCCAAAAAGGAGTTACAGTCATTTTTATATTTAGTTGCCGCCACAGAATAAATAAATGTAGGTACTAACTGCGTAGTATTTAAGTAAATTAAATAATTATGTCCAATCTACGTCGAAAGAAGTACCTAAATAAGAAAATATTAATATGCTTTTAAATTGTAATTTATTTACAGGTTTCCTTATCGCTGTATTTACTCTCTCTCTCTCTCTCTCTCTCTCTCTAACTCAAATAAAAATGTTTTTTTTCTAAATTCTTTTCCGGATTTTACTTTGTTCATAGTTTTATTATATATGTAACTAGGAGAATCCAAAAATATCGTTTAGAATATTTGTCTGTCTGTCTGTCTGTGACTTCATCACGCAAAAACCACTGGATGGATTTTGATGATGTTTGCTGAACTTTTTGCCTTGGAGTCCTGCGGAGGTTTTTATCTTTGTTTTATCAAAATCAGTTCATCCAAAAAAGAGTTACAGAAATTTTTATATATACTTGCGCCACAGAATGAAGAATATGGAGGTACTTGAGGTTGTTCGATTTTAAGATCTTTTAATTCCTCTTGTAGGTATGTCTCAATATGCCGTAAAAATATCCTCGCTGTCTCAAACGAAATATCAAGCTGAAACTGAGATGCTTCACTAGCACTTTGCGCTCACTGGGTCAATTAAATATATCTCCAAAGTTAGTTAGAAACATCCATCTCCAAATGCATGTCTCCAAAAGGTTGTACACTTTTTGTAATGCAATGGATCGATAAATATCATAATATATTAGGTATTCATAAACGATGGTAGGTAAGTATGTATTATCTTGATGTGACGACACATCATCTATAATGTGGATGTAGGCCTCTCCTTGTCAATGCCACTGAGCCCGATCTTCAACTCTTTCTCGCCATTCGCAACTCCTCACTCCACCTTGCCAGCGGTCTCACTACGTTCGCCTAATCGTGGTCTCCACAATAAAACTCGCTTACCCCAACGGTTGTCGGTTCTTCGAGTTATTATTATTATTCGAGTTAAGTCGCGGGCGTAAGCTAGTACTCAATAAAAAAACCTATGAACTGTATTTTTTTTTACTTGGGTGTATATAGAGTATAGACCCAAAGACCAAATAAAACGTGACATTTAGCTAGAGCAAAATTAGATTAGCGTGGAATCCATTTCATTCCAGTAAGCGTGATTCAAAATCTTTGCATTTTACTACAACAATAGATTCAAATTGGCTTGATAAAACTAATTTATTAATTAATTCATAATAAATTATTTTTTTATGCATTAATTACTCGATTTTTATAATCGATTATTAATGTTTTACAGTCTGTGATTAAGATTTCGCAAAAAACGAACATCCCTTTCCATCACAGCAATAAAGTATTACATTGTTCTGGGTACATATTGACTGTAAAAAATACAAAACTTTCGCTTGACAGCTGTCATGGGGATCAAGCTATAAAAATCAAAGTACGAGTATAGTGTCCCAAAATGAAACTAGATCGCGTTGGCGATCCTTAAAACACACAAGCGATTTCTGTTGCATGAGTTAAAGGCAGGTTTTGTTAGTAATTCATTAGTTTTTGTGCAAGTTTAGTTGATCTAGGGTGAATATTCTTAATAAAGTCAGATACTACATAAATAAAAGTCGAATATTAGCCTCTGACCCCCCCTCCCTCCCCCCCCTCATTATAGCTAAGAACAATCACGACCACATCAACTTACAAACGGAAAAAACCCACTATAGGTAAGAACAATCTCGATTACATCAGTATTCAAACAGAAAAAAAACGTATCAAAATCGGTTCATTCGTTTGGGAACTGTGATCCCGACTCACCCCCCTCCCCCACTATAGGTAAGAACCATCTCAATCACATCAGCATTCAAACAGAAAAAACCGCATCAAAATCGGTCCATTCATTTGGGAGCTACAATGCCACAGACATACATACACTTACACACCCTGAAATAATACCCCTCTCTTTTCACTTAAACATACATACATTAAAATATTACATCTCCGACTCGGAAAGAAACATTTCTGCTCATCACACAAATTATTGCACCTCATGGGACCCCGCAACTGTTAGTTGACTTCATAGTCTGGGTCACTAAACACTTGGCCAACCAGTTGGCAATAAGAAATAATGAATGTTTATAATAACTATAGAATTCTCTATAAAATTGGTTGATGGAACTTCTTATAATGTCTCTCTCTGCCACACAATAAGCCAAAACAAAAATACCATGCAACATAAATTGGATCTAGATGAAAAATTGAATTGAATTAGCAGATGTTATATTACTACAGATTCATATCTAATGGTATAATACTTGGGTCAATATAAAGTCTTGGGTGTATCAACAAGCAGACTATATGTTTTACATATTAAAAAGCTACACTCTTTAGACTTGGAGCCTATTTGTAATCCATACTTATTCATACTCATTATGTTCTGGGATGATTCACTCCTATTATGTATCTTGATTGCTATACAAGTTAGCTGCATAAATTAAGGTGAATGATAGAGTTTATTTGTAATTACAGATATTGTGTATAATAAATAAATTGAAATAATATTTAAATACATATGGTTGCTGGTGTAACTGATATTAATTAGGTGACTTCATTATTAGCAGGCTTTCAAGAATAAAAATAAATTCATTCTGGAGATGGGTAGTTTTCTTTTGCATTCATATAGCTAAAAATGTTATGATAGGTATCTTATTGCATTTACTTATATTATATGTATATACTAGCTTTTCTCGCGGCATGGCACGCGTAGTTATTTATCTACGTTAAAAGTACTCTATGTGCTATTCCAAGGCCTAAAATACCAATGTACCAACATTTGCTCAAAATTCCTTCATTCATCAAAAAACTTTTATCAATTGCTCATCTTCTGCTCATTGGATTGAGATATCAAGTACCTCAGTTTTTGATTCAAACTTTAAGCTATCCAACGGTGAAAACAGTATCGCAATCGGTCCAGCAGTTTTAATGTGATGCACAAACAAACAAACCAACATTACAGATAAACAGACACTTTTTTAAATGTTATGTATATTCTTGTTTGGTAGCTTATTTTAAAAAGGTACCCTAGGTCTTTTTTAAAATTATTTTCTTCATACTTATTACTTTATTATAAGTATAGATAAATATACATATGCATAAGAGTGTGCCTATATTGATATAAATATTTGTCTAATCTTCCAGTTTAAATTAGTTTTTTTTTGTTTTTTTTTTATTTGACGCATTGCGCTCTATCTCATAAGAGTTAACCTATGTTTAAGGGTCCCAAGATACAGGCCCAGCCGAGTTTGTGGCCCACTGCTAATTCTTTTGTCTATGTCAACTGTTTATTGTATAACCATTTTTAGTATGTATTCATTCATGTGTTTAGTAAATAAATATATTTCTATTTCTTCTTTTAGGTACTTATATGAGGATAATTAATAAATAATAGATAACACCCCTCCAATGATTTATAAAATCAAAGCTGGTAATTTACCAAATATGTTTAACATACTAACATCATTCTTAGATATGAACAGGTTTGTAGAAGTAGAGAATATGACTAAAAATTTAGAATTCCTACTAAATCTAATATTAATTTTATTTGATCAAAGCTTTTTGTTTCAGATAAATATCCCCCATTATGGTCTTTAAGTTTTAATATCTGCACTTATAAAGCAGAACATTATCATTCTTAGATGATAGATATCTAGTCATGCATTACAACATTCAGCAAAATGTAACTGTTTCTTTACGGCTTCATAAACCAACTATGGTTGATGATAATAATAATCAATGAGCAGTGAAGTATACTGCAAATTATCATAACATTAATATGGAAGAATACTTTACAGTTATGAATAATGTATCCTTGATGAGAGAATTACTTTAAGAACTTTAGAAGTTGTGACATAACAAATATGTTTACATAACAAAACTAGAGGAAGTTGCATGACTCAAGTTAAATTTTGGTCCAATTCAAAGCTTAATGAGAAAGATGGGATTGGATTGGACACTACAGGATGGCCAAATGTAAAAATTTAAGTGTTTTTGTTGCTGATATGAATATAATACAAAGATAATGAATAGTAGATATGTCTAATCTAATAAGATAAGAAACTAGGTGTGAAAGTATATTATTAAGCTATTATTTCTATTCTAGGTATTCTAGACTGGAAAACTCGTAAAAAAACATGCAAGTATGATGAGGTTATTCAGTTATTTAGGAAAAGGAAAGTTTATTACCTGTTTACTATCAGGAGCCTTATCATCCGGTTCGTTAACGTCAGCCCCTGAGGGCGGAGTCTCTCGGGTGGGTTGTGCAGCTGCTTTGTGTTTTTCAACATCTGATAGCAATGTTTCTAAGTATTCAACATAAAACTCTTCTTTCTCCAACTCCTCACGGAGAATAGCAACTTTTTGTTTGTGTTTAGCCAAATTGGCTCTGACATCTTCTTCCCAGGCGGCTGGTAAAGCACTCTCAGGAAAACGTTGCACCCACACACGTTGAAAATCTCCGAAGACACTCATCTCTCACAAAACGATTTCATGACAAATTTATGTTAGAATATATTCAACTACAATTATTTTGTTTTATAATTTTGAGTAAAAAACGTATTGTATTTGTATCACAAAACTCTGTCATCGCATCGCAGACTTCATTTTTTATTATTCTTATTTTTACAGAGTAAAAAACACAGGTACTTGCACAGGTAGACTATTCTGAAAATAACAAAGAAACTAAGGGGCTATTTACAATCGGGGAATAATAATCAGTAATGGGTTGAGAATTTTATTCGGCATAGATTTTGAACGCAAATTACCGATTCGATAATTATCTGTTTTACTTGTCTATGGTTAACATAAGCAAGTCAAGTGTCAAATTTGTCAATCAGCTGTGGAAATGAAAAACATGTCAAAGAAAATGGATTCGTAAAATAAAAACAATTATTTGAAAATGGATTTAGATTACGTGCTAGCAGCTTTAGATGGCTTGAAATCGACATCTTCTAGCCAAGTTCAAGAATCTCTGCTGAAATTAAGGAGCAAAGTCATATCAAACGAAAATGGAATTAAACTTTTTACAAAATGCGGCGGACTGAATTATCTAGTTCCTCATTTGCGAAAGCCAAATGAAAGAATTCTTGACTTGACACTCAGCATTCTCGGAACTTGTTGCCTAAATGATGATTGTCGCTTAGCAGTAAGTGTTATAATAATTTTGATCATACCTATCTAGATTCCTCCGTCTTGAAATTAGCTAAGGAAGTATATATTTTTATTACAGATAGGGAAACTACCCATTGTCGCTCCACTAGTAACGGTGCTGAAAACAGTATGTCGCGACAGCATTGTCGGTCGAGGCTGCAGGGTTGTTGGGAATTTAGCACAAGACATTCCAAATGGTGCAAATCTTCACAATCATGGAGCTGTATCAGCATTGATCACCCTCATTGAAAACAGGGATAAAAATACTTCATATCCCACTTTGACCATGGCTGTAAGAGCTATAAGGTATGCAACAATTCATTTAGATAGATACACATACAAATTTAAAACTTTCTTTGTAGTAATCTTTTTATTATTTGAACTTTTCTGTGTTATTACTTTTTTTTAAAGTTGTGTCATACAAAAATGACTTGTATTTCTAAATTATAACAAATATGATGTTCAGATTAACAGTTAATCTTGTGTCTCCATCTTAGAGTAGATATTACTAAAGTACAGAGTGTGAATATAGCCCCACCGCCTAGGTCCGAATTGTAGGCAGATGTGCTATAGCTACGTACATCAATGTATATACCACCAATATGGAGCTTGCGCTATTATCGATAAAGAGGTTGACATGTCACATTGCAAATTCGATGGGCACAGCTTGCACCTATTAGTGGCTCATAGAAATACAAAAATCTCCCAGCTTCCTTAATTACTAATATTATACATTCTAAAGTCTCTCTGTCCCTCTGTTTGCTTGTTAACTTTTCACAACAAAATGACTGAGCCGATCTTAACTGAGCGAGATAGTTTCAAGGTGCACTTAAGAGCACTTAAAGGAGTATTATGGGCCTGATGTTAAAATATTAGTATGATATGTAGTTAAACCAAGACCAAATTAAAACATAAAATTTGACCAGAGAAGTATATGCCTATTTACATAACATTTCATATTTAGAAAAATATCAACTTTGCTAAAACATAAAAAAATGCAACGCAAAAAATAATATCGACTGCATGCACATCACTAAAACGATGCACCACGGGTGAAGCGGCGGGCGAGGCAGTGGGACGTGACACGCAACCGCACATCTTGCACAATCTTCACCCCTGCTGGCAAATTTTCACTTTACTTTTCACCATATTTTCGGAAAAAAAAATGGAACTGACGCACTTAGTTCAAACTCAGATTGTGGACTGTTCGCGCTTGCCGGTGGTTAGCGACGATATTCTGACCTGTGCCTACTGTTCTCATCTGAATATTTGCAGTCTATACTTTAGTAATATTTAGTCTGAGGTCTCCATACTTTCAGACAACTATGGATGGTGCCAGATAAAAGAGATGAAATGCTTAGTGTTAACACAGTGCGGTGTATAGCCTTACTCCTCACTACAGAATGTGAGTCGGCCGGCCTCTTGAAATCTGATAATCCACAGATTGAGCCATCGGAACTGAGGAGAAGTCAGGAAGAACTAATTGGTGGTATACTAAAATGCCTTGCATATTGTACAAACCATGTTACTGCTCAGTGTGCTGAACAGGTACGTCTTTTTAAGTTAAGCTCTTTCAATGTAGTGAGATTCTATTATGAGGAACCTGTTTCAAAAGGCAAAGCAACAACCTGTTATTAATTTATCCTGCCTTGTCCAAAGAAAACATAAAGTGTATGTTGGAATTAAACAATTTAATTTCCTCAATTTCTTATTGTTTATGATTTGGGTGGCGATGCAGTGCTCATGGTAGCCAAATTAGTTACAGGCACATGCCGTGCGGAGGCACGGATGTATGCTAGTTTGAATCACATCTGTGATCCAAAATTTTCCATTACAAAATTATCTTAACTCCCTCAAGCCCATTTCCTTATTGGATAGCAATGTCCCACTATTATACACTTAGTACTAAATATAATATAATACAAAAAAAAACATTCAAATATGGATGAGGTTTATACTCCATATAAAGGTGTGTCAAAATAATGGGGCATCAAATGTATACATACAAAGCGTTTCCTTTATGTTTATTAGATAAGATGCCAGGCCTAGCCTGAGCTTATAACCTGGAAGTCATAGAGTCACAAGAGAACAGGTTTCTCCTAAGTGAGTTTGTACTACTATCTGTGTCCTGCGGTTTTACGCTTGGGATGAATGATGATGATGTTGATGGGAAGCATCCTATATGTTATTAGTTCATAGTTCATTTATTCATAACAGGGTTACACGTCAGCATTTTACGAGAACATAATTAAATAATTTAAATACACCTGAGTAAACATCACTTCAGGCTCCTTAATACAATGAAAAATCTCTTAAAAAATAATATTCGAACATTATCAAATATATGTACTTCATTCATCAAAAAACAATATATATATTCTTCAATAAAATCATAATCTATACCATACAAATAATCTTAAAAATTTTAGAATGTCTTCCACAAATAACTATTAAAATACCTATTGGTATGGGTTTGTTGGTGATATAGTCAACTCTTCAAACGAATAAAACGTTTTCACAACAAGCCATGCTTTCAATCTATTTTCAAACGATAAGACAGATGGTGCTTCCTTTATTTCCTCTGGTATGCGGTTGTATACTGCTGGAGCCATTACGTGCACCAGCTTCGCCGTTTTTGCCAGTTGCCGCGGCTCAGCTCTCAGCTTGTGCGCGTTTCGTGTTTGATACTTATGACACAACGTGTCAATATGTCCTTCCCACGTCAAGCTTTTGTCAATTATAAAGCCTAGAAATGCAGTTGTAGTGACACTTTCAACAGGTCCGCAACTAAGTGCTATGGACATTTGTCTAATTGATCGGCCAGCTAGATTGAAATGCATGAAATGCGTTTTTCCTACGTTTAGTATGAGGCCATTTATGGTAAACCACTTGTGCAGCTCTTTAGCCACTGTATTAAGTTTTCTCTCCAAGTGATCGACCGAAGATGCACTCACGACAGCAGCGACATCATCAGCATACATTAGTATGTGACCGTCGTGTATGCTGCCGGGGAGATCGTTGAGAAGGATGGAAAACACAATATTAGATATTGAGGAGCCCTGAGCTACACCAATCGTGGTCTCCAATGATCTTGATTTAACCTGTCCGCCTTTGCCCACGACGACTTGGGACCTACTTGTCATGAAGTCCACCAACACAGATAAAGCGGGCCCATCTATGCCATAGTATCGAAGTTTTTCGGTGAGGACTACGTGATCCGCAATATCAAAAGCCTTCGATAAATCACAGAAAATGACGGCTACCTGCTGATTTCGCTCCCGCGCCTCGAGAACCCAGCGGACAACTTCGCGCGCTACATCTGTGGTCGACCTCCCTGCTCGATAGGCGTACTGGCTTTCCGACAGGCATTGGGTGTCTTGAAGGAAACTGGTTAGCCGCGTGCTCAAACCATTTTTCAAGATTTTCGCAATTACAGGGATTATGGAGACTGGTCTGTAATTGTTCAAGTCTTGTTTCCCTTTTCCCTTGTAAAGTGGTGACACTTTCACATTTTTTAATGTATTAGGATAAACACCTTGTCCTAGGCAGGTATTGTACAAATGCGACAGAATATTTGCCAAAGGAGCAGCAGCTGCGTGCAACATAGATACGGATATGTCATATATGTCCTTAGTAGTTTTGTATGCTACTGCGTTCTTCACAATTTTATATACTTCATCCGGCGTGAAGTGCTTCAGCCGAAAATATCGGTCAGCATGCGGGCGCGCTGCTACAAGCGCCGCCAGTGCAGCTGCAACGTCAGCAGAGAGAGCGCCGCACGTCTTAGCCGCATTTACAAAGTGTGCGTTGATTGCGTCGACGGCGTCCTCCTTGGTCTGAAATTTGGAGCCATCAGCCTTTTTTAGAAGCTGCAAGTAATCAAGACAACGCTTGCTCCGCTCTGTTTCCATGTTCACAACATTCCACATAGTTTTAGTGACATTCGAGGAGCTCCTTATTAAACTGGTGTAATGTCTACTTCGTTCTGTTTTTAAACATAAATCATACTTATTTTGAAATTCAAGGATTTTATTAGATAACGCTTCATTATTTGAAAAAGATGACTGAATATTTTTCATGTCACGTAAATTAATCATCTCATCTGTGACCCACGACTGCTTCTTACTTGAAGTTACACTCTGTTTTAACGGGAAGCAGATGTCTATTTTATTCTTGATGATGTTTGTAACGGCTTTAGCAAGATTTTCCGCTGCATTCGCATGTTTGCGTCCAACCTCATCCCAGTCAATTCTGTCTATTGCTACAATGAAGTTGTATTGACTAGCCTGAGTAAAGCAGCGAGATAAACATGTGCGGTTGTTGTTGAGGGCACGTAAGTCACATGGTAGCTGAACGCGGACAGCGAAGTGGTCACTCAGCTGTGTGCTGACGGGCAAGGCGCAGAGCTCGCCTGCGAACTCGCTACATACGTAAACATGGTCAAGGCTGGTGCTCGTGGTGTCTGTTACCCTAGTCACAGAATAAATAATAGTACAAGTACAGAAGGCTATCAGTTAGCCTTCTGTACTTGTACTATTATTTAAAGTCATTTAAATAAATAGCGACTCTCGCTACAACGCTATAAAGTGCAATTTAACTCGCACGGCGCTGCGAGCTTTCAATTATATTTACCTAGAAGGCGCTCGCCCACCGCGTGCAGGCTAGAATGCACCGTATCACAACGCGTGAGAACTTCCAGTGCTCTAACAGTTTCAGAATCGCTCTGTCCCTTTTTCGCTCGGTAGGGTTGTGTTAAGATATGACTAGGTACTTGTACTACTAATTATTCTGTGATATGTTATGACTTAGATATTGTAACCGAATAAATAAGTAATAATGTATTATGTTATTACTTATTATTATAAATTAAAATAGTTCTATTACATACAATGACATTCTTATCAGAATAGACCGACTACCTCATTTTTACTATCCCGTTTTCAGAATGCCGATAAGTTTAGTGAGATACCTACCTACGTGTCGTTGGTTGATTATGATTATATCCTATAGGTATTGCACTTTGATGAACAGGCACCTTGCCTGTCTGAATTCCATGCTTTTTAATGAATGAAAAATAAATTGCTACCTACGTAATAAAAGGTATTTAAAGTATGTAGGCTACTTACTAAGTCAGCACAGTAATTCATTTTCCGATCAACAATACCTACTATAATCAATTATAAAATTACGTTGAACGATTTAATAAACGTCTTTATTTCTGCGCGGAAAAACCTTAAATATGCGTAGCTTCGGTATGGAATACAAATGAAATAACATAAAACTATAGGAACCTACGTAATAAAATATATCAATATCTAACTACATAACTAGGACCTATTGTAGGTATTACAATTTATTACCTTTCAATATCCTTTGGAAACGTAAAGAATGACAATTCGTCATTTCTATCACTATTCAAACAGTCGAATGCTATGCAGTACTTTCTAGCTTTCTTCTTGGTACTCATAATTAAAACACGAATAAAGTTTGTCAATAACTTTACGTAAGTAGGTGCTCTATCGCTAAGTACAAGGCGCGCGACTCATCGAGCGCACGCTTGACACTCGACTGAACGGACCCGAATATTGGGTCCTTGAATTTATTTGTACTTGTTGCGGAGTGCGACCGCCCTGCCCTAGTGGGAAAGTCAACTAAGTTTATAAGGTCATGTGTACATAAAATGTCAGTGAGCTTTTTATTTTCAGGACTTGCAACTAAATAGTCAATATTCATGTCTCCTAGTATTATATAATTTTTACAGCTTTTATAAATCTCGTCCGTTAAACGCTCCATCACAGGAAAAAAAATGTGATGTGCTAGTAAGGTTTGACCTGTATATACATCTCACAATTATATTAACGTCCAACAGTTCAATTGCCGAAATTTCGCACGCTTGTTCTAACGACAGTCTAGTGAAAGGGGCTACATCAGTAAACATTATAATATCGTTTCTCACATAAATGCATGACCCGCCGTGACCAATATTCGTTCTACAATAATATGATGCTAAAGTATAATTATGAATATGAACCGCTTTCAATTCGTGTTCTTTTAACCAATGCTCAGATACACATAATACTTGACACTTTAAGTCCGAATCAAGTAGTACCTCCACTCGCCTCGATTTGTTCTTTATTGCAGCTATGTTTTGATGGCATATTTTCAATCCAGTTTGTATGTTGTCATGTTTTGAGGCAGTTATAGGTCCAAGTGCGCTAACAGCGGGAACGAAACATGGGGCGAGCGGTTGTGGTGACGCCGTTGTTGTCAGTTGTCGTTGAATCATGGCCAGGGCGTGACGCACGGGATGCGCGCCACACTCCTGCATGAAACCACCTGGGATATTTCCGTGCTCGGTGGCCAGTTCTCGGGTGCCAAAAAGTATTCAAATTTGCTCGTCGGGACGGTGATCACAAATGAGGCGTAGTAGTTATGTTTTAGGACGAGTTTTTCAACAGTGTAGTTGTCCGAGTTGTTCTCTTTAATCATATAGTTTTTGATCATCTCATCGGTTGTGTTGGGTCGGGAGAAGCAGGCATGTAGTTTCTTTACGCGTTCGACGGTCTGTAGTTCATTGTCAGTTTCCCCATTGCCTAAAATAACACTACGACGTGGTCTCTTATTCGCTGATACTACTTGCCAGGGCAGATCTACTGGCGTGTCTCTGGCTCTTGTTATAATTTCGTTGATATTTACTAGGCTCTGTGTGCTAGTGTTCATGTTCGTTGTGATTTGTTGTTTTTGTGAATTGTTAACATGTAAGTTTGGTACCTGTTCTGTGTTGTTATTGATAACAGCAGCATTCTGTTTAGCGCCTGCAAGAGGGGCACTAAGCCAGCGATGTTGTCCGGCTGTGGTTCTACGTGCCTCTCCTGGTCTATTTGTCTGCCCTCGAGGTTGTCTCACACAAGCTCGTTGGGATCGAGCTGATCTCGACTCTTTTGCTGGTGCGACAGTTTCTGTGACAGACTTACTAGTTCCAGGATTGATAGAGATAATTTTCGAAGCACTTGTATCCGCTTCATCAAGTATCTGTTTGAGTGGTTGTGTCTGACATGACATCGCATCAATTTTCTCTTCGAGACGGATTATTGTAGCAGCCATCTCGGATTTTTTTTCTTCGAACGGTGATAGACACTTGTTCATCATTACCTCAATCATTTCTATGCTTATGTTCACCATATTATCAATATACGATAATAAATTAAGATTTAACACAGCCACAAACACTTTTATTTTTTATTTATTTTTTAATTATTCCGGGACCTAAGTATATTCACAAAACATTTCATCACAAACTTTCTCTTTAATTTATAATATTAGTATGATAGACTGATAATATTCTATGATTATCGACCGCATCATCACTTAACATCAGATGAGATAGTAGTCAAATGCAGTCCATTAATTATTATTAAAAAATACTCATAATATTATTATATAACTATTGTATTGATAGTTTCAGAAGTAGGAGCAGGTGGTGTAAATATATGTGATAGCTCTTAAGTTAAGCTAAATTATGTTTACAGGTAAAAGGAGATGGCAGAGGCTATCAGTGCCTTGTGGCGCTCACAAAAATATTTGAATCCCAGGCTCTCCGGTGTCTCATCAACCTCTGCTATCTGTCCACATGCCGTCCCTTACTGGGTGCTGCAGGACTGGTCTCGTGTCTTGTAGGCATATTGAAAAAGAGTTCAGGTAATTTTTTTTTTTTTATTTAGGTTAAGTTGATTTAACACTACCTCAACTGGAGCCTATTCCACAAACAAAGGACTCTGAAACTTTACACTATTTTGAGTGCTGTCTAACCACATAGTGCATGATTGGAACAGCCTACCGGAGGATGTAATAAGTGCTCTCTCAGGGAACTTTTTAAAGAACAGACTTGATAAACGTAATCAAAAAGTGCAATGATATACACGCATCAGCTTTAATTTCAAGAGTCAGAATTGGGATACACAGAGTGAAGTGTAGCAGAGTTGCTTCATGGAAAAGGGCCCTTGGTTTTAAGTGATTTTATGTAAAAATAAAAATATATCAAAATATTACATATATATATATATATATGTAATATTTTGGTGCACACATGGTGCTGCCGCGGCAGCGTTTTTTGCCGCCGCTGCGCTAACAAGACTCGCCGCCGCCGCACATAGGGGTATACCACTCAAAAAGTTGGCCAAAACTAATTGTCTAAATTTGCTTTGTTGTCTCTAGCATCTCTAAGAAAACATTTAAAGTCGTTTTGACTTTTATTTTTGTAGTTATTACTTTATGAACAAAAAAAAATTGAAAAAAAAAATCTTAAAAATACTGCTATACTTATAAAAACTTAAAACTGCTAGGTATACTTAAAAACTTTTTGTGTCTTTACGTTTTTCTTCTTGACATTTAATAACATGCATCAACTTTGTCTCCAAATATTCATTTTTTCTTCAAACTTTGTACGACATGACTCTTTTATTAGGTATGTCATACAGAGCCTTCCGCGTTATATGTATCAATGTTTCCGGGGGTCTGTGAACAAGATTATAACCATTTATTAACACTCAATTATTACTTGAAATAAAAGACATTGATTTAAAAAAAACATATAAGCCTGATGGGTGTACTTTGGTAAGAAAATATTAGTGATTATTAAAACTAACAAACTGATCCTTATTATCGAATAAATTTGATCGCAGGGTAAAGCTTGGAATTACTACTAAATAACTCGTGCTTATTGAAAATCACTAAAATAAATTCTGTTTTTATTAGGCAACTTCAAACTTCAAAAAAAATATAATGCTTTCAAAATAAAATGTAAAATACTATTCTTAATTATATACATACCTTCTATATCAGAATCCATGCTTAAAAGTTCAGTTAAAACACACGAATTTACTAATGTTTGAAAAACACCACGAACGTTTTTTTATAGCTTAGAACGACAAAGTTAACGGACAGCGTGAGCGACAGTCAAATTGTGAATGTGCTGAAACGACCATTGTTCAATAGGCAAATAAAAGGGTCGCAGCTAGATAGCCCAGGCCCTTAGCTATTCCGGAAAATACTTAAATAGGGTGAACAACTGGATTGGTAAAAATGAGTTTCGGCCAACTTTTTAGATCAAATACCCGTTAGTGCGCCGCTGAGGCCATGTGAGTCCATACAAATCCAAGGGTGACTAATACAGGAGGCGCCATGTGTAATCGGTATTAGGAAGTTTGTCGAATCCAATTATGATACAAAAAATATAAACTGAGTGAAGGGAGACGATGCGAATGTGACTTGCAAACACGATCAACCAATCAAGATAAATGTAATCATGTGATCCTGTATTGTTGAGCAAGAATTACTTCACACTTTTCTGCTTTAGTAGATTTGTCGCCAAAATCGCTGTACATACATGGGGTTAAATCGATGTCCTGAAGGTGCTCTTGCTTACCCTCCTTTGTTGGCCATCCATGCGACAATACAATATTATTTCTAAATCGAAGGATGTCGACATATTCGTTGACAAAATTCACGGTTTTAAAAAGACTTTGACTATCTGACTTCTTAATTTATTTAATTTTTTGAATTTTATTTCTGTTTTAAAAATTTAACCACTTTTTAATTTGTAACATTTTTTATTTAATTTAATTTTTATGTACTGATTTAGTTTTAATTTTTAATCTTAGTTAACTTGTTGTTATTCGCTCAATTTCAATTTTAATTTATTTTGTTGTGTACTTGCATGTTGTCCTCACCTATAATTACTGTGACATTTGATTTTATTTTTACTAAAAATTGTATAATATTATGAATGTGTTGGTGTGCACCGTGTTGGTGTTCGAATAAATAAATAAATAAATAAATAAATGTTGAGACACTTGTATACCGTGATAGTTTCCTTGTGACAGAAGTGTCCTGGTGGCCAGAAGGGAGCGCCCGCATGCTGTCCCAGCTGAGCGGCGAGTCCGTGAACCGCGCGCGGATCCGCGAGCACGGCGGCCTGCCGCTGCTCCTTGCGGCCGCGCGGGACCACGCGGTCGCGCTGCGGGCCTTGCTGCAGTACGTTTTTGATGATCTGTGTAAGTATATTGAATGTCACAAAAAGTACGAATTACTCACGTGTAAAAGTCGTATCCAACTATAGTACTGTTTCAACCACATCTCGTGGTTAAGTATATTGAATTTCACAAAAAGTACGAATTACTCACGTGTAAAAGTCGTATCCAACTATAGTACTGTTTCAACCACATCTCGTGGTAAGTATATTGAATTTCACAAACGAAATTACGATTTACTCACGAATAACAGTTGAATCGTAAGTGACCGAGCGAGCGCGAAGCGCAAGCGAAGCGTCTCCGTTTCAGCTTGAGCAAAAATGTCTGTCCGGATCTCTGTTCTCCTCTACAGGTCGCATTTATCAACCGATCTAGACGAAACATGGTATACAGGTTAAACAAATTTTTAGAATTTTTAGTCTTCGGGGTTTCGGTTATTAGTCTTTGACTTCCTCTAAAAACGGGCAAAAAGGGGGCTACTGAATATCTCCGCCTTATTAGATCCGATATCGATGGTGCTTTTTTTATTTGAAAGGTAGTAACTTTAAGTTGGTCTCATAAAACTTTGGTAAAGATCTCATGAAGATCTTCGGCGTGACTACTTGTCCTATTATTTACTCTGTGGTGATGATCAGAAAAGCTCCTCAAAATGCAGTAAATTGCTCACTTTTAGGTTTCTACCAGTGGAATCAGCCCTGTACCTACTAGGTAGGGATTGATGGAACACCTTGGTTATTAATGTTAGTTTTACAACAAGGTAACTAGATGGCGCTACTGTGCACCGCTAGATTGTTTGCAAAAAAGTTTGTACTCGCGAGGTCTACAGCTCACAGAGCCACTAGTATTATTAATTGGGGCTTCGAAATAAAATAATTGCGATTTTTGTAAACCCTTGTAACATTGGCTTATATGAAAAACTAAAGAACTGTAGGTAGTGCCTAACACTTGCCTAATCCTAACTAAATGTTTCCCAATTTTCTGTTTCTCTTGTAAACTTATCGCTATTCCAGAACATGTATCATCACCTCAGAGAGATAAGGTCGTTCATAATCCATCGTGCTGTTCCGGTGCAGATAGACATATTAATTTCCTCGTAGCGCCATCACCGATGCGCGTAAATAGTAAAACATTCTATAGTTTTTTTAACGTATTTCCAATTACAATAATAATTTTGGTGTTATTTAAATATTTTATGGTAGTTATATTAGCTTGCCTATCTAAATCTTTACAAAAAATATTGCAAATCAGTGATTATTTCTGCTTCGTATAATATAACTAGAGTCCGTGCAGAAACAGAATGGTCGTAGAATTTGAGGGCGCTGCAGTGTTTAATTACTGTTTTTGTTTGTTTGGTAACACTGTCATTTTTATAAATAAACCAAACTAAAAAGTAGAAAATAAATAATAGTTTAAAAAAACTAAAAAACACGCTTTATATAGAAAACCAAACTAAAAAATAGAAAATAAATTTTAATAATTTTGAATTTAATAAGAAAAAATGATTTATTTAAAAAAAAAGCGTGGGGTGCTTTTTAAGATATTATCGAAATGATAATCCTTCTTCTCATATCTGTCAATGAAATATTTATAACTATGCACCCACGATTTTTTTGAAATAAAACATTTTTTTCTTATTTACACTATTAAAATTTATATATTTACTCTTTGGGTGCATTTCAAATCAAGATAAAATCGATGTGAGCGATCACAGTGCTAATTCGCGTTCCGATTCGGATAACGCGCTTATAGCAGTTTGAGTGTTGACGCGATTCGAAACTATTGTGAACGTGATTACCAGTTTACGACAACATAACCTCATAATTTGCTCAAAATACAATGTATTGTTCGTGGGAAAGGTAGTCTATCTAAAAATTGGTCAAGTAATCTTTGGAGCAATAGAAAAAAAACACACAACTGAATTCAAACAACAGTTTTCTTTGCAAAGAATTGTCAGTATATCACTTTGATAGTAGCGTTCACGGTGATATCGGTTTGGGGCATGGTTGGCGTAATCGCAAAATGGCGGATGTAATGACCTCATCTATGACGTCGTAGTCGCGCTCGCGGCGATTCGGAACGCATGATATCGCGATCACATAGATTTTATCGTGATTCGCAGTGCACCTTTTCATGTTTTGACTTATTCTTATCAAATGAATGTATCGGTTTCGGTTGCCGTACAAAAATTTTAATGTTAGTAATTTATTCTGTGATGTTAGTTCCCTTTTACGCCACGACCACACACTTTTCGCGCGGACCATACTCTTTGTGTAGGTACCAGTTTATTTGATAAACGCCCACATTTGTTAAAAACATTTGAATTCAGAATAGTGGTAACGCGGAACAAAATTGTTTTTTTTTCATTCTAACGTACGGAATCTTAATAAATTTTTAAAATTACAGCTTTTCAAATACTCGTCAATGAAGGCCTCGTAGGCCTTATGACCGACGAACTCAAGAAACACTTGAGTACAATGGAGTGCGAGCATGAGTACAAAATAAAAGTAGCCAGGAGACGAAAAGACAAGTCCGATGGCGACGAAGACGGATTGAGAGTCGTGATAGAAAGAGACAACATGTTTTTCGGTTTCAACGAGGCTAGCGATGCGTCGGATAGTCAGGGCGAGGGAGAAACCCAGACAGATAAAGGACGCAAGCGGCTTAAACGGGCTCGGTCCGTGAGCCCAACCACTATTAGGAAGGTGAGTACATTATCTACACTAATATTATGAAGAGGAAAGATTTGATTGTTTGTAATGGATAAACACTTGAACCGGTTTGAAAAATTCTTACCTGTTGAAAGCTACATTAACAGCGAGTAACATGGGCAGTATTTTATTTTTATAAAAATTAGAGATCCATAGTGATGCGTAGTGGTGTTTTTCTTTAAGAAAAGTGATAACACCCTCGTGAAGAATTATAGGCCCATTTTGCTGCTGAGCCACGTCTATAAGCTGATTTCGAGAGTACTTACAAACCGTCTCGCTCGTAGGTTCGACGACTTTCAGACTCCCGAACAAGCTGGATTCCGGAAAAGCTTTAGCACCGTAGACCACATCCATACGCTCCGGCAGATTATAAAGAAGACCGAAGAGTATAATCGCCCACTATGTCTAGCGTTTGTGGACTACGAGCAAGCCTTTGATTCAGTCGAGACCTGGGCAGTGCTACAGTGGTGCCAGATTGAAAACCGATACATCGAAGTGTTGAAGTGTTTGTACAGCAAGGCCACCATGACTGACCGTCTCCAAGATCAGAGCACGAATTCTATCGAACTGCAAAAAGGCTCTGCACTGGAAGATATATTCAAGCTTCTGAACTGGAACGGACATGGTGTTAACATCAATGGCGAATGCATCACTCACCTTCGACTTGCTGATGATATAGTCATTATGGCAGAAACCCTCAATGTTAAGTGACCTCAATATTTTTTCCCAACAGGTGGGTCTTAAAATGAACATGGGCAAGACGAACATCATGTCAAATGCCCATGTCGCACCCATGCCGGTATATATTGGGAACGATATTATCGAAGTTCTTGATTACTGTGTCTACTTAGGTCAGACGATCCAACTGGGTAGATCCAACTTCGACAAAGAGGGTAACCGACGAATCCAACTCGGATGGGCAGCGTTCGGGAAATTACGCCTTATCTTCTCGTCGCAGATACCGCAGAACCTCAAGACGAATGTTTATAATTAGTGCGTGTTGCCAGTGATGGCATACGGCACTGAGACGTGGTCGCTAACTATTGGTCTCACACACAAGCTCAAAGTCGCGCAGCGTGCAAAGGAGAGAGCTATGCTCGGTGCTTCACTTCGTGATAGAATCCGCGATCTCACTATTACTTTTGGACCCCCTGGGGTCCACGGATACTCGGTGTTATTCTTGGACCCCCTGAGCATAAAATCTTTGCAGCCGACATCAAGAAGTTTAGTCATTAACGTAATTCTCCGTGAATTTATAATCTGTTCACCGTAACATTTAATAATTATGAGTGAATATCATAGTAGGTGTTTTTTTGTAATAATATAGTAATCATTGATCGTACAGTGGTCACCAGTATCACAAGAAAAAACTGATAAGAATAAATCTATGCTGTGGAGGTGTACCAATAAAAAGTAGCTAAAATGTACAGTATACATAACTATTAGCGTAAGTCGAATTTATTTTTCCTACTATTATGTATGCTTAGTTTAGGAGGAGAATTCTTCTGTGGTTAAATTAGTTACACACGTTCCCGGTTGCATAAAAGGCGAGAGCAAGAATTTACAAGAATCTATCTGACCGGGAATCAATTAGGCGCAAAGCTGCTCCGTTGGAATCGAATTCTTTCCGTGACATGTTGAATAAGGCAGAAGGACCACAATTTTCAACCTATTCCTACTATATAAAATGAATGTGTAAAAAACTCCCAAGGAAGATTTGGTAACAACTATTCCGCCGTTTGAATCTGTGAAAAGCGGTCTTTACAAAGTAAGAAATTTGAATACCGGTATTTCTAAACTTCGTAGCAATAGCGTAGTTGATGTGGAAATTCTCAACTTTCGTTCAGGATTCCTTTTATGTGATTACATTCATAATGACAGACGCATCATAATTTTTTGCACGGAAGAAAACCGGAAAGAGGCTGTCTGAAGTGAAACACGTGTTTTGTGATGGCACGCTCCAAACTTGCCCAGAGACATTTGCACAGATATATTCTCTATACGCAGATTTGGGTAGTTCTGTAACTCATATCGTCATAATTCCTTTTTGTTCTTGCTGATGTCCGACAGCAAACAGGAGTCGTACGAGGCTTCATTTAAGCTAATTTAATCCCAAGATCCTTGTAAATTTACTGTAGATTTTGAACGCGCAGCCATAAAAGCCAATTCAAATAATTTCCCAAACTCAAAAATTAAATCTTGTTATTACAATTTCATAACAAATTTAAAATAACTAAAGGAACTGTCCTTCTTTGTGGGGCATTGGCACTACTACCAACGAACTTTGGGCTTACTTAAGAAAAAAACGGCCATTAAACGAACCAAGTATTGGTAAATTTATGGAATACATGCAATTTTGGATCAAAAATGAAAAGTTTCACAATGTTTGGCCGGCATATGGCGAGAGACACAGCACTAATAATTATGTTCAAAATTGACACAAATATTTAAATACAATGGGTAAGGACCCCACTATTGTCACTTCATTAAAAGCGCTGAAAAAAGAATGTCGATTAAAAAGAAACCTTTGATGAAGCCGAGAAAAAGACAATGTATTATTTACGACATATTCATTCAAGAATTGCAACTTGAACGATTACAGGTCGACATATCGATCGTTAATTTTCTTGAAACTCTAACTAAAGTAATGACAGTCTTAATTATTATTATACTAGCTGTGCCCACGGCTTAGCACGCGTGGTCATTGCTCAAGGTTAAAAGTACTCATGTGCTATTACAGGACCTAAACTACCAATATACCAACATTAGATCGAAATTCCTTCGGCCTCAAATAGTTTTTATCGATTGCTCGGCGGCATCTAATCATCGGATACCAACTACGCCAGTTTGTAAGTCAAACTCTAAGCTATCCAACAGTGAAAACTGTATCGCAATCGGTCGGAGGCTGGTATTATTTCTTGTTGTAATATTTCCTATTATATGGTTTTTATTTTTATTACTAACTACTGTTTATCGCGGAAAAAAAGCAGCCTATGTTCTTCTAGGATATTGAAAACCAATGCAAAAGTAGGTATAGCATCTCTACGTAGTATTATTAGGTATTCTGTGGCACCACTCTTGTTGTTTTTTGACATAATTGTTATTTCGTTTCCATGGCAACCGTTTCTTACAGCGAGTAATCAACATTTGACCAGCTTTTCCTGTTTTCCCGTGAAAACTTACAATTTTCCGGGATAAATAGGTTTCATCAAAATCCGTTCAGTCGTTATCGCGTGAAAGCTCCCCAAACAAACAAATAGACAACGTTTCACTTTTATGTATTGGTAAGGATAAGTTAAAAAAATTAGTGATGCAACGAATACGAATACGAATATTCTTATTCGCCGAATAGTAGACATTTACCGAATATTCGTATTCGGCGAATACTAATACGAATATTTAAAAACTAATATTTTACGTACAAACGCAACTCTAATTACTGGCAGACTTGAAAAACGCGCGTGTAAAAATACGCACGTGTGCAGAGGGCCTTAACCACAACGACGACGCAACGGGGGACTCCCCGGCCATAGTTTGTACAGTACCGCAGCTCCGGGAGTTTCCCTATCATTACAATTACGAACCATTGATTGATTGATTCATTTCTTTCACTTCATTTGTTAGTCGAAAGCAGAAGTCAAGCAAGAGAGTATTGTTTTATTTATTTTCTGAGGTTGCTGCGAAGTAAAAGAAGTTAAAGTTGAATTGAAAATGTCTTCTCGTAAACGAGATCAAAGTGACATATGGAAACACTTCGATAAATTACCGAGTAAGTAGTTATATGGTCTGTATTTCTTTGGTATCAACAAAAGGTAGGATATTAAGTAAGTAACTTAGACGAACGTTGGTAGTTAATGGCTGCGTCAATGTAGTACTAGACTTTGCCCGCGACTTCGTCCGCGCAGACATCGGTTTTACTTTCACATGTAATATTATAGTGGGATAGGATTTTAAATTGTGTTTTTTTTATTTTAGACAACGAAAGCAAGGCTAGATGCAGATATTGTGCTTGTGAATTGTCTCGGGGAGGGAAAAATGCATATGTTAAAGGATTTACTACGACCGCACTGTGGACTCATGTGAAGAGATTTCACGAAAATGAGCTTGCTGCCAGTACGAGTACTGTAGACGAAACAAGCACTGAAGTTGAAGTAACTCCAGCGAAGAAACAAGCGTCCTCAAAGGAAATATGGGAAAAGCGAACTACGTATGAAACGGGTGATCCTCGGGCTGTCAAAATCACATATTTGATTGCTGAACAAGTTTGTCTAGACATGGAGCCCCTGAATTTGGTAAATAAACAGGGATACCGTCGTTTGCTCAGTGAACTAGCTCCAAGGTTTGTTTGCTTTTATTAAAATGCTATACATTTGTTCATTCATACATATCAGTGGGATTTTCTTTCAACTTTCACAAAACCCTTTTTAATTCCTGACTGCTATTTTTTTTTACAGATATAATATTATATCTAGAACCCACCTTACAGAAAAAAATCTGCCGGATATTAATGAACGTGTTAAAATAAAATTGAAGGAGCAGTTAACAAAGACCCCATATCTCTCTGTCACAACAGACATGTGGACCAGTGACGCTTCAATGAAGATTTCCAGCTCAAATCTTATTGTCTGGAAGTGTTTCCCTTTGAAGGTGACTCACATTCAGGAGAAAATATTGCCCACAATATGCATATGATGTTTCTGGAATGGCAGCTATTGGGTAAAGTTGCAGCAGTTGTAACGGACAACGCACGGAATATGGTTAAAGCAAATGATGAGCTTGATCTTAGTATTAAACATATTTCTTGTTTGGTACACAGCATCCAATTAGCGCTGAAAAAAAGTTTATTTGGTCAAGAACGCTTGACCGAAATGTTAACCACATGCAGGGGAGTTATTACTCATTTTAATCACTCAACCTCCGCACTCAAACAACTGAAAGATTCTCAACAAGCTAACAATATACCGAAACATGTTTTGTTTCAAGATGTTGAAACTAGATGGGACTCAACATATCAGATGTTGAAGAGATTACATGAATGATGCATAGCGATTCCAGATGTTTTACCATCTCTACCAAATTGTCGTCATGAAATCACAGCAAGGCAATGGGCTCTTATGAGCCAAATCATTGATATTCTGGCCAATTTTGAAGAAGCTACTAAAGAGCTAAGCAAAAAATCAACGACGTTATCTCAAGCAATCCCAATAATACGAAGTCTAAAATCTTGCCTCAATAAAATTTCAAATGATCCTTCTTCTCATCCTGATGTAAATGATCTGGCAAACTCCCTATTCAGTGGACTTTCGAATAGATTTGCCTTTATGGAAAGTGATGAAACTTATCTATTAGCAACGATCCTTGACCCACGGCTCAAAACAAGGATTTTCAGCTCAACAGTGGTCGCTGAAACCGCTCGATCAGTTCTTAACGCTGCTTTTGATGGCAGAGAGGCCGTAAGACCGACAAGACCTCCAGAAGAACCTCAACCGTCGACAAGTAGAGGAATTTGGCAAGTATGCCAAGAAATAATTGAAGAGGCTGAAATGGAAGAACCAATTTCAATATTTTCTGGTGAGTATGAAAAAAGTTAGAAAAGTTATTAATAGGTAATAGGTACTCTTTGTCATCTACATAGTATACTAAAAGTTAAATTTAATTTCAAAATGTCTTTTTACAGGGGATTCGCAAACTAAAAACGAAATAGATGCTTATCTAAAGCTCCCAAATTTATCGCCGATTGCTGATCCACTGGCCTTTTGGCGAGAAGATGTCCATTTTCCAAGTCTGAAAAAACTTGCTTAAAAATATTTTTCACTGAAGCCATGTACAGTCGCCTCAGAAAGACTTTTTTCAACGGCTGGGAACATTCAGACTGAAAAAAGAAATCGCCTTAAACCAGAAAATCTACAAATTTTATGTTTTTTAAATAAAAATTTGCCTGTTGTAAATTTTAATTATTAGAAGAATAGAAATTTATCAAATAAATTAGTCTTTTATTACCATGGCGAGATATTCGTATTCGTATTCGTATTCGCCGAATAGTAGGTTTGATATCCGTATTCGTATTCGTAAAAGTACTATTCGTTGCATCACTAAAAAAAATAAAAAAGAGATGCAGTTACATATGTCCAATGTATTTGTTTAAATTTTATTAAACAGTTCTATTTTGTTTTCATTATTTCGTTTTTGACTCAGAGGTTTCAAGTGGAATATAAATTTTGAAATTATTCTTTAACACCCTGGTTGGGGGATAAAGTGTTATAGTGAGTATTCGTGGACCCCTCAGGAGGTTCAAGTGGAAAGAACGGTGCGAAGTCAGGGTGACTCATTAGTGACTGGATATATTTATTATAGCACAGAACGAAATTGCCTATAAAATTACCTGTGTAATATCGAAATTAATAATTAATAAAATCATAGTAGTTTATGGAACGGTCGCATAACGAGGGCTATTAAAACGAGATTGAGTTTAATATTTTCTTGATTTTGCTGGTAAAAGCTCGTTT
This sequence comes from Alsophila aescularia, assembly GCA_946251855.1. NCBI lineage: Eukaryota > Metazoa > Arthropoda > Insecta > Lepidoptera > Geometridae > Alsophila > Alsophila aescularia. The sequence continues at coordinate 46,458,739 of OX276378.1, forward strand.
GTCATGTTCGTTGCGGTTTCCGTGATGTCAGGTGGAGTCAAATTCTTCTCACTAACACTGATGTCGGACATTTTTAATCAGGATAAAACCTTTTATCAACAAAAACACATTAAATTAGTTAAGTATTAGTGTAAAGTAAATTATGGCGCCGAAATCCAGGCTTTAGCGAATTCGCGCGCATGCTGTCTAGCACGCACCGACATAGGTAATAAATGGCGAAAACCCTCGTTGGACGAAGCCAAACCGTTGCTTTTATGGGGAAAAAAATAGTAGATTATGCACTAAGGGGATAAAGCAGTGACTTGCGTCACGGGCGGCATATAGGACTCACAGTTAACTCCCGAGCGTAGCGGAGGGACTTGACTTCCAAGTCAAGTTTGAGTCAAGGAGGAGCTTGACTTGATTCGTCAAGTCATTGTACAATCGGACACAACCTGCATCCGTAATTTTCAAAGACATAATAACCTATAGCTAAATGCCTATAAGCGTCAATGCAACCATTTCCCCACTCCCCACTTCCTCCTCACTTCCCCCACTCCCCTTCTCCAAATACTCCTACCTCCCCGCACACCACCAACTCCTCCCTCTCGTTCTACCCCCCCCCCCCCACTCCCCATCTCTGCACACTTTTCCCCAAACTGTCACTTTGACATCTATCACATTGACACCGGTCACTTTGAAACCTGTCACTTTGACATCTGTCACTAAATGTCTTGCTACCTACTCAGTAGAACAAATTGTAATTTCAGTAGCACAGATTTGTTTTTTTTCGTCCATTCTGTTCTATAGTAGAACCTAAGTAGAACAGTTTGGACTAACCCAAAAAAAAAAAGGTTTAGTCGACATTGGACCTATTCGCAAAATGGCTTACCATTAAAATGAAGACCTATTCGCCGAATGACTTATTCTTAAAAAGCCCTGTTCGCCGAATGACTTCTTCTTAAAAAGACCTGTTCTCTGAATGACTTATTCTTAAAAAGCCCTATTCGCTGAATGACTTATTCTTAAAAAGACCTGTTCTCCGAATGAATTATTCTTAAAAAGGCCTGTTCGCTGAATGAATTATGCTTAAAAAGACCTCTTCTCCGAATGACTTGTTCTTTTCAAAATAGCATGCTGGTATAATTCCCGAAATCCCCAACAAGGCCGTCCAGGCCGTCCCCACCAGTGTGGATTTCAGGAAACCGCTAAAATAGTTTTCCCGAAATCCCCACAAAGTATCAGCAGTGGCGAATAGGTAAAACTAAAAAAAAAACGTTTTCGTTACCACGGCTACTATAAAACTATACCTACTTTTGGAAGAAAAAGACTTAGATTGTTTTTAACAACACTTCGAAAATTTTGAACGTAAATAACCGACGTATAATGACCGTTTTTTTTTTAAACCTAGTAGTTTGTTTACACAAGTGATAGATCTCATCAATATCTTCGTTTTGGATGACAGCTGTCAAACTTAAAAGGGCTATAACTCTGAAACTATTGATCCTAGAGTAGTAGTTTCTTTACAGAAGTGATAGATCTCATCGATCTTTCTTTGTTTTGGATAACAGCTATCAAATTGACAGGTCAAAAATGAGATTCTGTAAAGGAATTACTAGTCTAGTATAACTAGCGGCACGTAAGTCTAGCGGTGAACGAAATGTGGCGGGGATCTTGGCACAGTCAAAGTTTATATAATGTGTTAAAATGTTGAATACAATTTATCCCGAAAACTGACTGAGCCCAGATCCCCGCCACGTTTCGTTCACCGCTAGACTTACGTGCCGCTAGCTTTATCAATAGTTTCCGAGTTATAGCCCTTTTAAGTTTGACAGCTGTCATCCAAAACGAAGATATTGATGAGATCTATCACTTCTGTAAAGAAAATAATAGTTTAAAAAAACTGAGGCATTTTGCGTTAAAAAAATACTAATAAGTGTTTTTTCTTATAAGTCTCCTTAAGAATATATTGTTATAAGAATGAGTCTGGTACGAATAGGGTATTTCCCTTATATGGCATTTTCAGAATAAGTCTTTTTAAGAATGAGTCTTTATACGGAGAGGGTATTTCCGGAATATGTCATTTTCAGAATAAGTCTTTGTAAGAATGAGTCTTTGTACGAATAGGGTATTTCCCGAATATGGCATTTTCAGAATAAGGCATATTGCGAACAGGTCCTTTTAAGACTATAGGTCATTTTGCGAATAGGTCCAATGTCGACTAAACCAAAAAAAAACTATAATTTTTATTTTATTCTTGCCTGTACAAAGCGTGATTGACTAATAGCTAATTTGACGAACTGAATTTGACAATTTATGAATTTGATGATTCTAGTACTTAACTATTTTAGGATTTGATCCGTTTATAATTTGACAAATTAAGCTTTTGACTTGTATAGGATTTGACCAATCAAGTATTTGACAAGTCTCTGCGAAACCTCCCCTATTGTGCTCCACTCGACTCCTCTACTATAATACGTACGGTTATCGCAACAAACAAAGAGAATACAATAGTATAGTATATCGCAATACAATACCGCGCGTACTGACCGACACATTGCCTTTGTAGACATTAAATTAAGGATTGCCTTTAACTTTAAGGCATCATCGCGGACATTTGCGACAATAAGCCTTTTTTAAAAATAACACAAACATTAATACCTGCGCAATCGGCGACGGCAAACTGAATATAGAATGAATGTACCTACTTTAAACGCGTGAATGAAATGCCACCGCGAGCTAACTCGATACTAACGCCATCTAGTTTAGAACCTTGTAACTAATGTAAAAATAAAAAACCAAAAAGTATAAAAAAGTAGTCAATGACATCATAAGAAATGTCTATATCAAAAATAATGCAGAGAAACGAAAGGATACAGGGCGCCCTAAAACAGAAAGGTTGTTCACTAGTACAGCTCAATTTTTTTGTAGTTATTACGAGTAGATATATGAACTACTAGTGACTCGCCCCGGCTTCGCACGGGTAGCGCTCACACCGCGGCATTTTTCTTACTTTTAGCATTTATATAACCATCGTAAATTCTAAAAAAAAATATACCAGTAAGCATAATTCATAATCTTTAGCAGCAACGCAATGATTGAATTACACTTATTGTACTATGAGCAATGCTCGTGGTTCTTTTGGACAGACTTGTTATTTTTCGTTTTCACGGCAACATGTGATTCCGTTCCGTTTTTATAGGCAAATGTTTGATACCTTGGGTTACATTATTGTAATTTTCGTAGGAATCTCTATTTTTTTTTAACAATAACATAGAGCCCATGTTACTCGCTGATGATGTAGCTCACTACGGGTGAAAGTATTTTTTTTATTTGTTCAAATGCACTATATATTAATCTATGAATATAAAAAAATAATCATTTGATTAAATTATTCCTTAGCACATAAAACAATTGATAAAGGAGAACTTAATGCTAAGTACAATTTTCTACCAGTCAACCTAGATGTGTAAGAAAATGGTGGCGGTGCAGAAATTGAATTAAAATGAATAAACTACTGAACCAATATTCATGAAATTTATATGGGACCGCTCTGAATATCTATCATAAAATTTTTGGGCATATATTTTCGTATCACCAGAAATTTTTCGATCGTGTGTTTTTCTCGGCAGAGGTCGCGAGAATGGGCAATTGGCACGTACTGCAACGAAGCTTCAACGAGCGACAGCGCGCGGAGCCTCGAGCCTCCGCCGAAGTCCCCGGAATTCCCGTCGGGCTCCGACGGGTTCAGCCCCGAGTGGCGCGGCGGCAAGCGCGGCCGCTATGACTGGAGCCCCGAGTCCGGCGTCGGCACCGGCGACGCCAGCCCCGCCTCGCCATACTGGACGGAGTACCAGTGGAGCCCGAGCAGCTCCGCCAGCCCAACGTCGCCGTTTAGCGTCAATGAGGGTAGGTTCGAATACCACAAAGACGATAGTCTCAATTCGACTATCGAATACTGTAGAATTAGACAGCAATTTAAAGTTTTAAGTTCAAATAAAACTGCTTATTGGCCTAAATCAAGGCCAGATTATAATATCAGTAGAGAAAATATTCTGATATACTCTAGGACCAGAAAGACTGGCGTGAACGAGAGGAGGCCTATACTCAACAGTGGGTGGATACAGGCTGATTAAATAAATGGATAGATAGATAGAAAAAAACGACCACAGGTATTTTTTTTGTATTAAAGACCATTAAGTATATAGATTTCAACGGATTTATTATAATAAATGATGAGTAGAGTAAATATATATGTCTATGAGTAGATCCCATCTGACGAAGCTCAAGACCAATAATGGCACAACCGTCGTCTATAAGCCGGAGATCCTGTCTGAGATCGAAGACTTCTATGGCTGATTGTACGACTTGCATGCTTCTACAACCGCACCCAGCACAGAGGAGTCCCGCGCAATAATGTCCCGCCACATCACTGACGATCTGCCCGACGTCAGCCTAGACGAGATAGAGATGGCGCTCAAACAACTTAAGAATGGAAAGGCGGCTAACTTCGGAGCTCTTGAAAGCAGGGGGAAAGCCCGTATCTTGAGAGCTTCAGGGGGTATTGAGCACCGTTCTTAACAGAACTCCAGAGGCGAGGAGCAGGAGTTTGGTTGTGCATTTCTTTTAAAAAGGGTATAAAACCCTTTTAAAGAACTACCGACCTATTTCACGTTTGAGCCACGTCTTTAAGTTGTTTTCGAGGGACATCTCAAATCGTCTCGCAAGAAGACTTGTCTCGCAGCCTCCTGAACAGGCCGGATTCCGCGGTTGATTTAGCATCATAGACCACATTCACACAGTGAGGCAGATTGTACAGAAGTCTGAAGAGTATAACCAGCCCCTGTGTCTTGCTTTTGTGGACTATGAGAAGGCCTTTGACTCCGTTGAAACCTGGGCGGTTCTGGTGTATTTGCAGCGGTTTCAAGTTAGACTGGCGTACTAACTACAACGAAGTGCTGATAATTTTGTATGCGCCGCGACTATGTCTAAACATATCCAACTAGTATGCGCAGGGGAGTGTGACACGGGGATGTTATATACCCGAAACTGTTCACTAATGCCTTGTATGATATGTAATGGGCATTAATATCAATGGCTAGAACACTTACGACTTGCCGATGATATCATCCTAATGGCGGAGTCGCTGCCATACTTGCAAAGTATGCTGACCAACCTAGCTGAAGCTTCTCGACGCATCGGTCTCGGAATGAACATAGATCAGATCAAGATTATGATTAACGATCTTATTGACCCGGAACCGATTGCAGTCAATGGTGTACCTCTTGAATTTGGCTGAAAATATGTTTACCTTGGCCAAATATTGCAATTAGGTAAGAACAACTTTGAGAAGGAAGCCAACAGAAGAATTCAGCTGGGTTGGGCAGCATTCGGCAAACTTCGTTAAGTCTTACTCGTAATCTCGTCGCAACCATACCATAGTGCCTGAAAACAAAAGTATTCAATCAGTGCGTCCTACCAGTCATGACCTACGGAGCCAAGACGTGGACACTCACGGTCAAACTAGTCCGCAAATTCAAGGTCGCTCAGCGAGTTATGGAGAGCGCTATGCTTGGAGTTTCTCTGAAGGACAAGATTCGTAATGAAGATATCCGACAGAGAAACAAGGTATCCGACATAGCTCTGAGGATAAGCAAGCTAAAGTGGCAGTGGGTTGGTCACATTTCCTTAAGAACCGATAATCATTGGGTGGACGAGTTGTCGAGTGGAGACCACGTTTAGGCAAACGTAGTGTAGATGCCCTGTGGCCAGGTACACTCTACCTCTCAAACTGCAAAAAGTGTCTGGAAGAAAATGGATGAAAGAGCTGAAGACTGAGCTCAGTGGCGAGCATTAGGAGAGGCCTACCGTCCAGCAGTGAACAGATATAGGCTGATGATGATGAAAATTAGAAGTTTTATTTATTTCGTTTGAAAATGGAGACGATTTTTTTCAAAAAATACTTCCTTTTCTCTATCACAGAGTCATCAGACTCCGAGGTGTCAGGTCGCTACTCGCCGGTGTGCAGCGAGCACGAGGCGGACGCGACTGAGATGGCGGCGCTGGCGGCGTGCGCGGTGCAGCTGGACGCCGCGCAGGTCGCCATGGACGAGCTGGCAATGGACGACGGAGACATGGCACATAATGACGAGGTGCCGTTCGAGGAGCCCAAGGGTAAGCACATAAAATCTACGGACATCAACTATGTATTGAGTACTAGCTGCACCCCGCAGCTTTGCTCGCGTTATCATGCTTTCTAGGATAAAAGTATCCACTTCATCCAGACTAGAACTCAACAATGAGGATTCCAGGGCCACACTGACCCGCCACTTTACCGAAGAGCTGCTAGAAGTCAGCCTTGATGAATTCGTTATGGCTCTTAAACAGCTCAAAAATAGAAAAGCCCCTGGGGAGGACGGAATTACTACGGAACTCTTAAAAGCAGGAGGAACACCCACGCTCAAAGAACTGTAGTGTATAATTATTTCCGTTCTCTTCTCTGGGAGAACTCCACAGGCATAGAACAGGAGTGTGGTCGTCATATTTTTCGAAAAAGGGTAAAAATCTAACCTTTCTGAAAAACTACCGGCCCCTCTCGATCTTGAGCCATGTCTTCAAGAGTCATAACGAATCGTCTTGCGACGATTGATCGACTCGACGAATTTTAACCACCGGAGCAAGCTTCAAGGTTTCGAGGAGGATATGGCACCAAAGACCACATTCACACAGTGCGGCAAATTATGCAGAAAACCGAAGAGTATAACAGCTCTTGTGCTTAGCGTTTGTGGACTATGAGAAGGCCTTTGACTCCATTGAGACCTGCTTACTCTCGAACACCATTCCGATTCAATCACGATCCCAACAGTGCGATTCAGCTAGAAAAACAAACCTGCACTGCAATGTGTGGGGATGCTAGGGAAGGTAGGGGAAAGAGAGGGGAGGGTAAGGGAAGTGGTGTGAAGTGGAGGAAGACTGAAGAGAAGGGTGGGGGCAGAGTGGCAAAAAGGGGGAGGGTGGGGGAACGAGTGAGGGGAAGTGTAGGAAGGAAGGGGGAAATAAGGAAAAGGTAGGAAGAAAGTGGTAAGGGTGGAAGAAAGTGGGGAAAGGAAGTAATTTTTGTAAACCAAGATGTCGGTCATGTTGCCACAGCGAAAGGTAACGATCATGTTGCAGTGCAGGTTAGGTTTTCTAGCTGAATCGCACTGTTGGGATCGTGATTGAATCGGAATGGTGTTCAAGAGTAAGCCAGCAAGTCTGTCCCGAAGTCCCTGCAGCGATGCCGTGTTGACTGGCGATATATTCAAGTGTTATATGCCTGTATGACGCTGCAACAACGAACGTCCAAGTACAGAATCAGCAGACTGCAAATCCCCCTGCATCGAGTAGTGAGACAAGCGGGGACGTTATTTCCCCGACATTGTTCACAAAACCATTGGAGGATATTATTATGTTTAAGACTCTGGATTGGAAAGGACAAGGCATAAACAAAAACGGCGAGTACATCTCACACTCGAAATTCGCGGATGACATCGTCATTATGGCAGAAACGTTGCAGGACTTATATTCTGAACAGCCTAGCTTATTCATCTCAACTCATCGGTCTCCGGATGAATGTAGATAAAAACAAGATTATATTCAATGAACATGTCTTTCCGGAACCTTTTGCTGTTCACGGATCTCCTCTTGAAGTTGTTCCAGAGTATGTTTACCTTGGGCAAACGCTGCAATTGGGTAAAACCAACTTTGAGAGAGAGGCACGTAGAAGAATACAGCTGGACTGGGCAGCATTTGGTAAACTTCGTCGAATCATTTCGTCACCGTTTCTCCAATGCTGAAGGCTAAAGTCTTCAACCAGTGCGTCCTACGTGTTATGACTTACGGAGCTGAGACGTGGACTCTCCCGGTACGACAGTTCACCAATTCAAAATCGCTTAGTGTGCTATGGAAAGACCTATGCTCGGAGTTTCTTTGAGAAATCGGATCCGGAACTAGTTGATCTGTTAGAGAACCAAGTTATCGACATAGCCTATAGGATTAGCACGCTGAAGTGGCAGTGAACTGGTCATATTTGCCGAAGGAGCGATAACCGTTGGGGTAGAAGTGATCTTGAGTGGAGACCGCGACTCGGCAAACGTAATGTAGGACGCCCTCCGGCTAGGTGGAGCGACGACATACGCAACATGGCTGGCGGCGGTTGGAAAAGATGAGCCAAAGATCGGGCTCAGTGGCGTGCTTTGGGAGAGGCCTATGTCCAGCAGTGGACTGATACGGGCTGATAATGATGATGATGTTATATCTAATAATTTTCTAAAGGAAATATTTGGATAACGGATGGGGCTCGAACCCGCATCATTACGTGCCTCTGCGCGGCACATACCTTTAACCAATTCACTAATGGCCGGTGCCTATATCTTGAAACGAACCTTACCGTCCGTCAGCTTTTGACATAAACTTCAAAAAGTAACGAGACGTTGGTAAAACGACTCGTTTAATTTTTATAGGAATGGGGGGGGGTAAGGTAAGCTGGCGTTAATGCAGGTGTTATTGGAGTATTATTATTGTTACATTGATTTCCTTTAAATATTTTAATTATAAAAATTGTATTTTAATACCTTTTATAGTCTTAATTGAAACAATTAGAAATATTATTCGACCTAGAACTTGGCATAAGAACTGCACAATCTGATTCCCCCATTACCTTTCCATCACCGTACGACTAGGCGATCGGCAAAGCGCCACCCTTTTATGGTTGAAATACCTCGCACAAGATCGAAGCGTTTCGCTTCTTCATTTATCATAAGAACTGCAAAGGAGTGGAATGCCCTTCCCTCGTCAGTGTTACCGGTAAATTATAACCCAGGTGTGTTCCAAGTTAAGAGTGAATAGGTATCTACTAGGTAAGCGTGCTACACCTTCGACCACATCATCGCTTTCCATCAGGTGAGATCGTGGCCAAAAGATTGCCTAGTCCGTACTAAAAATATATATAAAAATCAATGCAAAAAACATAAAATCATTATCTGTTTTATGTTATTCACGCTCTTCAAACATTTTAGAGGATCCGGTTCACAAAACAGCATTACATTTTGTTTCTCTGTTGTGTCTAAGAACTAGCTGCAACCACCTGAACCATTTAGTAACTATGTATAACATGTTTTATCTTTTAGGATTATCATACTTGGACATGAACTCTTCCCGCGTCGCTTGCGCCCTAGTGCTACTGTATCGGTTGGCGAACGGTTCGTGTGACAGCGAGACTGGGGCGACGAAAGTGACGACCAAGCCCAACAGTATGCTCGAGCTGCTGACTGGTCAGGAGTGCATTAACGCTTTGCTTGACTTCGTGGAGAGATGTCGGAAACCTATGGGCAGGGCGGCCCGCATTTTGTCACTTATTTTTAGGTATGTGAATAGATTTATACTTATGAGTTATACTACAAATGCTTGCCGCACTTACAGTGACGCCAAAGAGTGAAACAAGCCAATAAGCAAGATACGAAAACAATCAATAATGAACTTAAGAATTAAATAGACAAATCTACAAACATAAAAAACTTCGTGAAAATGACATCAACGCCTGTTTCACTCGCCATCTGGGTGTTGACCAGATTTACGGCCAGAGCCGTAGGAGCAAACTGAGCGTGACATTATATAGATAGATAGATAATACTTTATTGCACCTAAAAAGATATTATTACATATAAAATATTTCTTTAAAATAAGTAGGTACAATGCGTCTTATCGCTAAGAGCCATCTCTTCCAGACAACCTTTGGATGGTCAGTAATGGAAGAACAAGGAGTAGCTAACTATTTAAACGATAAACTAATACATGTTATTATAATAAACTAATACATATTTATATTACAAATTAGGTTTAAAAACATACTTTTACGTAGCAGTGCTTAGATTGGAGAGATAGTGATTCTTTACCATATTTTTAAATATAGGTAATGTTTCTATGTTATACTATGTTTTTTTTTGTTATTGTTATTGGTATTCTATGTTTTCTGTTTCCAATTACCCTTTTTAATCATAGGAATATCTAGTCTTCAATGGTTAATTCACCTCTGCTTATAGTTTAAGGAGAAAGCAAGAAATATGTCCGGTGCTACTACTAGAAATATCCTTCAAGGAAAATAATAGCTTAGTAGGTATATGCAATAGCTTAGTAGGTGAAGTCATCGTCATCAACAGCCTGCATTACTCCACCCACTGCTGGATATAAGCCCTTTCAAATACTCGCCACTGGGTCGATCTTCGGCTCGTCTCATGTAATTGCTGGCAGCTACTTTGCATATGTAGTCGTCTAGGTCGTCTCTCCATCTAGCCGAGAAAGTCCTTCACTACGTATACGCATGTTCTCCATTCAAAAACTAGTTTGCTAATTCTTTAAAATACGTCTCTCCATCTAGCCGAGAGCGTCCTTCACTACGTATACGCATGGTCTCCATTCAAAAACTAGTTTGCTAATTCTTTAAAATACATTGGCCTTCAAAAATTACTACCACACTTTTAATCTCTGTCTGTTCGTGCATCACGTTACAACTACTGGACCGATTGCTATGCGATTTTCACTTATGGATAGTTTTGACTTAAAAACTGGTGTAATCGGTATCTCAATCCGAGGAGTAGGAGCCAAGCAATTTAATAAACACTATTAATTTTAAAAGTGTGGTACTAAGTTTTGATGTTGCTTTTCTATTATAAAAGAACTTCCGCCTCTTGCATAATGGAGAGGATTATTTTTCTATACTTGGGCGCATTTATTAGTGTAAGTAATATTAATATTTTTATTTTCAGCAATTCCCTCTGCTTGATGAACATACTCAAAAATAAAATAGCATTGAGGCTACACAACTTGTCCATAGCCTCTAAGCATCCGGAATCCAAGTGCCAACAGTGTAGATTGGTAAATATTATGTTTTTTTTTGTTTAACTACCTTTTGGCCGCAACTTCTGTAATTTTCCAAGTTATGTGTGTACCAAACATCTATCAACAGAAAATAACTATAATTCAACTAGGTAGACCGCCCCTTATGTAACGGTAGAGTTGGTTGACGGCGACATCCGGTACATTATTCACATACAAAAGGACTAACTTAAAACTGAATATCACAAGCTGAAATTACTCTCGTCACGGATAAAATCCGGATTGAAATTGAAATTGGCCGCGACTTCATCCGCGCTACAGTTAGTAGAATTCCTAGTGTTGAGACTATCTTAATACAAAATTTCATCAAGATCGGTTACAAACCTTCGATGAAAGAAACAAATAAAGATCAAGCACTTAATACTTACTATTATTCAAAATGCGATCGTATACAAACTACGACTGTTTGTGGTGTGCTTGTCGCGTGGTACAAAACCGTACGTCACAGTTCCTCATCAAAATATCGCAAGCGATATTGTGCCAACCTTTTTCCACACGCATTAACCCGTATCGCTTGCCTGTTCGCTCCTGCGTGTCCGTGTTACGCACACAAGCGTGTGTCAGCGCGCGTAGTCGATTAGTTATGTGTGCTGCCCGGCTCAAAACTATGGATAGCGGCTTTTTACTTTTTATGATGATTAAGTTTAGTTACCTATTTGCCGATTAAAGAAGCCGTCTCCACTATAAGCGGGCCATGCGCGGAGTTTTGGTGGAACACGAACTTAGTTAATCCTTATTTGTTCCTTTCATCGAAGTTACACAGAGAAAAAAGAGTTACTTTAGCTTTTTTAATATAACTTAGTATGAAATATGATTTTTATTTCAGCTAAAGAAACTCAACGTAAAATTAATGACCCAATTAGCTGGTCTAGCAGAATCAAGATACGGCATCGGAGAGATCAGCTTTCAACTCCTGAGGGGTCCAGACAGTATGAAGGAGACATTGTCTCTGACGCTGCCTTACATTGTGAAGTAAGTGCTGTATTATTGTAGTCTTATTACATAATGTGTTCTGTAAAAATGTTTATTATGAAAAACCAGGAATATAAAAAACGTAAAACAATAAAATGCCTGAACAAGCACATGTTATTCTGCTGAATAACACTGCCGATATCAATACAAAATAACATGATTTCATAAGTATATAGTTTAGAAGCTAAAAAATACACGACTGCCCTGCCAAAAACGAACTAAAAAGTTTTTATACCAATAAATTATATATTGTTGGAATTTAGAATGTGCTCATCAGGGCCTTCAATTTGATATCCATATTGTAAAATGAAAAGAAAAATATGTTTTTTTTATAACATAAGAAACTGGGGGAGGAGGGGATCGGGCTCAGTGATAATGTTTAGCTTAGAGACCAATATTGCATTGCATTGCAATCTACTTATTTCCATACAATGCACATTGTATGGAAATAAGTAGATTATGTTGCTTTTGTATAGTAACAAAATAACAATGAGGCATTCAAACATATTTCTGGCTCCTCAAATCAAAGAGACCCTTTGATTTGAGGAGCCAGAAATCCAGAAATTGTGAGCACTAGTGTCACAACACCTGGACCCTGAAACAATTACATACACAAACATACATATTTTTCTCATGGAGAAATCGAGCCAAGATTCTCCATGTTATGAATCTATCTGTCAAACCACTAAACCATTGAGGCTACATTTATATTGACTATCTTATTTTTCAGATCAAAGCCAGTATTGAGAAAATATTACGTCGAGTGTAATGCACTCATGATACTCTTTGCAGCAGTCCCTGAAACCACTGAAGAATTTGAATATTACGTAACAGCTTTAGTAAAATTTGCCACCAATGTTCGGATAAAAGATCCGAAAGACCTAGAAAAAAGGTATTCGGACCAAGTTTGCGTCGGTTACGATCCTGTATTAGATGGACTATCTAAGGATGAAATAGTTATTTTCGAACTAGACGACTCAACAATGGTGACAGCTAATAAAACATTCCTGTGCCAAAACTCGGAAGTTTTTGGTGCAATGTTAATGGGATGTTTCAAGGAATCTATAGAAGAATCAGTGAGGATAAAAAACGTTACTAAACACGGACTCGAGTACCTCCTCACTTTACTACATCTTGGTTTGAATAATGCTAGATGTAATGTACAAGTGTTTCCAATGGCCGAGAAGTTGGAAACTAATTTAGAAGTTTTATTGTTAGCTGACAGATTTTTGTTTGAAAAACTGAAAGTAGCATTGAGTAGCGCTATTTTGCAGTTCAAGATGGCCCCGGACACCGCTGATAAAATATATGCTTGGTCTCTGAGCGAAGGAATGGGGTTCCTTTGTGTCGAATCTGTCGCATATTTGTTGTCCGGAAAGATGAGCGAGAAGGAACGCTCGCGAGCGTTCAGAAACATCCTGAATTTAGAATACAAAGAACAGTGGCTGGATGATATTAAATCTGTTATACTAAGGCAGTTGGAAGAATGGACGTAAACATTTATTTGAGTATATTAATATTAATGATCTTTTGACGCATGGAATAATAAGACGAAGTGGCGAATGTTTAATACTGTCGTCTGATGAATTTTAAATTAAGCTTTTACTTGCCAGAGCAGAATGGACTATATTGTTGTAAATGTCGATATTTCTAAGATTTTAATATTTTTGTCTTTTTGGGATGCATTTTGGTTTGCATTTACTATTATAATGGATAGAAAAAAGGCATTCATGTTAATGGAAGAAATCTATTTTAACCAATCGTGCAAACTGAGTTATTTTAATTTATTAGTAAATACAATGTATATAAAAATTAACAAGAAATATGAAAAGACGGCTAGAATTTATGGGTGTTTTGTCGAATTACTCGTTTTCTAGTGAAACAATATTCAAAGATTTAGTATGGTGAGAGCTCGACGTGAACTCGTGAGTGCTAATCGTTTGTTTCAGTTTAAATATAATCTATGTTATTTTCCTTAGCAAAACATAAAATAGTTAATTGTGAATAAAAATATACATATATTATTTTACAGTTTATGATCTTCTTTGATTTCTGAGCTCCGTAGAGACACTGCTATTTTGATCTCCTTATTGGGCACTAAGACCTGCGACGTAATTGGTTCCACTTCAGTTTCATTCAAGCTTTTAAGATCAAATTGGTTCACAATCTGAAAGAAAAAAAACATTTATTATTTTTTAATAGAAAGTCTATAAAATGATAATTTAAAAAAAATGGTCTAACCTACTTTTAAGTAGGCTAGACCATTTTTTTAATAAGCTATTGAACAAGAACACAACATTTTTTTAAATCGTGTCTGTCTGTTTGTTTGTTAGTTTGTCTGTATGTTCGCGCATCACGTAAAACTACTGAACCGATTGCGATGCAGTTTTCACTGTTGGATAGCTTAAGGTTTGATTTAAAAACTGAGGTACTTGATATCTCAATCCGATGAGTAGAAGCCGAGCAATTGATAAAAATATTTTTGACGGCTGAAGGAATTTTAATCAAATGTTGGTATATTGGTATTTTAGGTCCTGGAATAGCACAAAGAGTACTTTTAACCGTTTATTGGCAACGACACTACCAGCCGCACTACCAGTAGTGCCGCATTACCAAGCCCATTTTGGATTAAATGTGAAACATTAATCCAAAATGGGGAAAAAAAATTAATTAAATAAAATAAAATTTGGAACATTAATGTTCCGTGTTCCATGTCGATAGTGAAAGGTGTCAAAGTGACCGGTGACATCAAAGTGATAGGTGTCATTAAAATGACAGGTGTCAACTAAGTGACAGATGTCATCAAAGTGACAGCTGCCAAACTAAAAACAGCTATGACTCGGAAACTAGCGATCCTAGACTAGAAGTTTCTTTACAGAAGTGATAGATCTCATCGACATCTTTGTTTGTGATGACAGCTATCAAATTTAAAAGGGCTATAACTCTGAAACTACCGATCATAGACTAGAAGTTTCTTTACAGAAGTGAAAGTACTCATCGACATCTTCGTTTTGGATGACAGCTGTCAAATTTAAAAGAGCAATAACTTTGAAACTATTGACCGTTGACTAGTAGTTTTAGGATGACAGCTGTCATCCCAAAAGGAAGACATCGATGAGATCTATCACTTTTGTAAAGAAATTTCTAGTCTAGGATCGCTTATTTCAGAGTTATAGCACTTTTAAGTTTGACAGCTGTCATCCAAATGAAGACATCGATGAGATCTATCACTTCTGCAAAGAAACTTCTAGTCTAGGATTGCTAGTTTCAGAGTTATGGCCCTTTTTACTTTGACAGCTGTCATCCAAAAGGAAGATATCGATGAGATCTATCACTTTTATACAGAAACTTCTAGTCTAGGATCGCTAGTTTCAGAGTTATAGCACTTTTAAGTTTGACTGCTGTCATCCAAAACGAAGATATCAATGAGATCTATCACTTCTTTATACAAACTACTAGTCATTGATCAATAGATTCCGAGGAATAGCTGTTTTAAGTTTGACAGCTGTCACTTTGATACTTGTCACTTTGACGACACCTGTCTCTTTGATGACACCTGTCACTTTGATACCTGTCTCTTTGACAACTGTCCCATTGACACCTGTCACTTTGTTTTTTTTACTATAGACATGAAACAGCAATGTTCCAAAACTATTTAAATTGATTTAATTTTTTAAATAGTTTGTAATATTTATCATAGTCTTTTAGTTTTGTGTGTTGTCTGTACATTTTTATTCAAAATGGGCTTGGTAGTGTTGTATATTGGCAACAATACTACTGGTAGTGTCGTTGCCAATAAACTTTTTTAACCTAGAGAAATGACCACGCCTGTGAAGCCGCGGGCATCAATTAGTACTTATAATAAAGCAATAAGAATGAAAAAGTCTGTACAAAGAAGATAATTTTAAAAAATGGTCTAGGTTACTTAAAATAACTAGCTTAAAAGCTAAAAAAACACGCCTGCTCTGCAAAAACAGAACTTATGCCAATAAATTATATACTGTTGGAATTTGCTTATCAACGTCTTCAATGTGATACCCATACCTATTGTAAAATTCAAAGAAAAAATATTCTTTACGGTTTTCAAAATGCGAGCCAAAATGCCGCCAAATTAACTTTTTTCAAAAATAATATAGCCTATATTACTCGGGGGGATGTAAGAATTCTAACGATACCCCATACGTCTCTGTTCAGGCATTTAAAAGTTGTGGAATAAATAAACTTTCATACAAATATACAAGAATCCTAAAAACATTACACTCCTTTTTTTGGGCAGTTGTGTATTAATGAACAAGAACATTTTTTTTAAAAAGTGTCTGACTGTTAGTTTACTTTGTTTGTATGACTGTATGTTTGTTCGCGCATCACGTAAAAACTACTGGACCGATTGCAATGGTGGTGGGTTTACTTGGTATCTTAATCCGATAGTTAGATGCCGAGCAATTGATAAAAAACTATTTCATGGCTAAACGAATTTTGAAGAAAAAAGTAAATGTAGTATATTGTACTTTATAGGTACTTTTGGTCTTGGAATAACATGTATGGGCTACTTTTAAATGAAATAATCATGCAGGCAAAGCCTCGGGCACACCTAGTTTTTAATAAAGAATATTACTGGATTATTCTGTATTCAATGCATAGACATAGATTTTGTCTTATATTATAATAGTAATCATACTTCATTAATTAAGCAAATCAATATTATATAGGAAATCTGTATGGACAAAAATATGGGGAACTATGCTCTGGACCTTATACTGAGAGAAGACAAGTCTCAACTGTGGAGATGTAGCTCTAATCAACAAATGGTATGTGGCCATTCTACCTACATCATCCAAGAACTTTTATAAATCTCATTGACATTATCTCATGTTGATATCAATATTAATGTTGCTCTATCTACATATCAGTACTTTAAAAATCAACTACCTGATAAATCAACTCTGTAATCTGTAACATTGCAATCTTTCTTCCAACACAAGATCTGGCACCAAGAGCAAACGGCAGTGAGGCTGAAGGAACATGGTTAGTCAACTCCTCCCTCCTAGAGTCACTCCTGTCCCAGCGATAAGGAAGAAACTTATCAGCTTGGCTGAAGTTTTGTTCATCACGTCCAGATGTGTATATTGAGGCTATGATGGGTGTCTGCAAAATAAATATCCAGAATAAAAATCTCAGTGGGTATTTAAACCCTAAATATAGACATGTATATTACATATTGACAGGGACTTCATAATATATAATTATGTAATAGAACTTAAAAACAAACTCTACTTTAAAAAAAACTGCACACAATTAAATTTACAGCACTCTCAGAAATCTTTTAATAACTAGAAGAAATCAAAAAGTCTATATGTATGAGAATGTACCTAATTTATGCAAGTAAACTAATATATTATTAATCAGTTAAAAAGTGTGAGTGCTGGCCAGCTGGCAGGCTCAGTACATGTGCATACATAAACTGGATTTTGTATTGAGTTTTGGTCACGCATGGTACCGGCGCGCATTGACCCTTTAGCTGGCCATTTAGTTAGTTGATATTCAGATATTCAATACTCTACTCTACTGTATACTTTTAGTAAAGAATTAGCTAACCCTCTTATGAACTAATTCATGATTGTTCTGACAATTCAACACTACAAATAAAAATACTTAATGAAATGTGTGTGAAATAGAATAAAAAAGAATATTTCAATTTACATTTTATTCTGTTTTCTTAGGTACTAGTTTCTGCAATGTTTGATTGATTTCTTCTCTGATATGTTTGTAGGGTTGTTCAATTTCACTCGGAGCTTCTGGAATCTTGAGTTTTCTCCTCAATGACGGTGAAAGAAGAATCAGGTTCTGAGCAAGACCAAAACTGCTTGATGTCATCCAATAGAGGCACATACAGGAGGGAACATTGGCTGCTACAGGTATCATTATTATTGAGAATGCTCTGAATACATTTGTTAACACATTGTACATCTTGGAAGGCTGTCTTAGCTTAGACATTCTCTGTAATTCAATAATAGTCAAATTGGTCAAGCCAAATGCAACAGGAAGGATCCATGAGACGTCTGGTTCAGTAAGATTAGGAATCCATCCAATCCCTCCAGTTGAAAGCTCCATAAACGTAACTACTGCAGCAGGATCGCCACTTGCCATATACACCAAGTTCCTCAAAGCAAATGACATACATACCCAGACTGGAATTTGAAACCACACAAGTATACTTGCTTTGAAAGGGTGACAGTTATCTCTCTCTATAAGTTTAACCCATTGTTTCTTCATTGATCTTTTGTACATTACTGCTGCTTGTTGTTGGGATAATTTCCAATATCTTTTTGCTAAAGCAGTTTCTCTCTTTAATTCAGGTACTAGGTCTTTCAGCTCCAGGCTGATGTTTTCTACTTTAGCCAATATGTAAGTAGAATACACTGCTAAAGGTAGAGTCATCAATGAACGAATTAATATTGTGGATGTTACTACGGTCGCCCACCAAGGAAGGCCAGTTGTATCATGGAAATAAAGGAGTCCATCTTGCATCACATGAACGGGATAACTGTTTGATATACTAGAATATACCCCTTCTTGCCATTTCGAAAAGCCTTCCATTGACATTTGTCTCTTGTTGCTCAAATAGGGCGTTCTAACATTTGGTATTGGTAACAATCTCTTAGATATTTTTACCTCATTTTCTTCAATTCTATAGCTACCAATAGCACTGAAACTTCTGAAGTTGAGCTTGTGCGAATTTATAGAAAATGTGCTAATATATTTAAAATAATTCATAGTTCCTGAGCTATACTCACGTATTTGTTTACTTTCTGAAATTCACTATAATACGATAACCTCAAACTTACCAAATCAATAATAAATAAATATGACAGTGAGTTTAGTGACACTAATGACAATCTGTCTGACAGTGACAATGTCAATAATTAAAGACAACGATTTAAAATCGGATACATAAAAAGAGTCCCCTTACTCCTACCTTTTATAATTATTCTATGTAAATGTGAAATTAATAAAATTAAACAATAATTAAACTTTACTACAAATATTTTACATTTATTATATATGTACGTAATAAGTAAAATAGAATGGTTTCGTCCTGTGTATGTCTTGTACTGTCCCGTTCGATTCAGATATTTAAACTCAGTCAAAATTGATAAAAACCAAAATCACCGGCTATCTCTACCGTTTTCTTCCACTCTATCCATGCGACATTGGCGAAATTGTGGCACGCCACACAAACCATTATAAAAAAATGTAGATGTAGAGTTTCCTTCTACAATGTGTCTGGTCACCGGTGTCGGAGACTTAAGGGGGGTTAAATATGGGGATTTTTATCGACAAATCACTATCTCGATTTTCTCTTGGCCTCTCCATACTAAAATGGCAGCCATTTTGTTTTTTTTACTTCGCAGCTCAGACGCCTACACTGATTTAATCATTGTTATCGATGTAGACGTCTTAGGAAGACGAAAGAGGTATCATTTGAAAGCTAACATTGAAGACAATCAATTTATGATACATTTTATTCAATATCTTTTTCACAAAATAACATAACAATATTAACAAAATAAAAATCGTATTTATTTATTGCATTTTTTTTAGTTTTTTAATTTTTTTATGAAAACTAACCTGTCAAGCTATTTTTTTTTAATTGTATTTTCATAGTACAAGATATTTCCATTAAAATAAATCTTACATCAAGGTCCTAAGTTAAATATTTTCGAAGCTATGATGGTTTAAATATGACCCTTAAAAACTCTATTAATAGCACACGTCAAACAATAGACTCAAGACCCCACATTCAATTGGCGTGTCGTAAGACAGGCAGCTGTTCTTTGACAACATGTTAGAAAGAGACATGTATAGGGTGTGAATGAGACAAAATTGCGGCTCTACTCAGGTCAGGATACAATTACAGGTAGTCGTCCCTCGCCTAGCGTTGTGATTACATTCTTATCTGCCGAAGTACTGTGCGTTGCTATTTTCTAACCTCTGCTTTGTGTTTTGGACTCGTTTTGTTATTTTAGTTAACTTTCGTTAACTGAAATGGAAGAGCGTCGTTTTTCAAGCCGCGTCGTGGCCAACATCCATTTTGTGTATGGATTTTGCGACGGGAACGCGAATGCTGCTGTAAGAGAGTATGCGAGAAGATTCCCTGATAGACCTACGCCGAATGCTCGCACGTTCATCAGATTGCACTCGAATCTCTCCGAATATGGAATAAGAAGACCCGCTAACGAACGTACTCGTTTGGTGTCTCCGCGAGAGGAAGAAGAGGTGTTGGATTTAATAACGCAAGACCCACAACTGAGTGTCCGTCGCATTGCGATTAGACTCGGTCTATCGAAATGGACAGTTTGGCAGATTTTAAAACGGCAAGGATTGCATCCATTCCATTTTAGAAGAGTCCAGGATTTAATTGGACCTGACGTCGCCCGAAGGACAGTTTTTTCTTCGTGGATATTACGAGAAGCGCGATCCAATCCCAATTTTTTAAAGAGGATTATGTGGACCGATGAAGCAACTTTTACAAGATCTGGATACACAAATCATCGGAACGAGCACCTGTGGCTCCAAGAAAACCCGCATGCAGTGAGACCCAGTAGCTTTCAGCACAAGTTTTCGGTAAATGTTTGGGCTGGAATGATAGACGATATCCTTATTGGGCCTCTTATTTTGCCCGCTACATTAAATGGCCCAAGATTTTTGGAATTCCTGCAGAATGACTATCAAGACGTATTAAGCGAATTGCCATTGACGTATAGGGCAAGAATGATACTCCAATTAGATGGAGCTCCGGCACACTTTGCGGTAAATGTGAGAAATTACTTAAACAACACATATCCAACATGGATTGGACGAGGTGGGACGATTGCTTGGCCGCCGCGTTTCCCGGATTTGACACCCCTAGATTATTTTTATGGGGCACAATAAAGCAGAAAGTGTACGTTAACGTGCCCAACACAAGAGAAGAACTAATTGAAAAAATATTACAAGTCGGGGATGTAATGAGGGCGGACAAAGCCATGATAAAAAGAGCTACACAACATGTGTCAATTAGGGCAACTGCTTGTCTACAACAAAACGGAGGACATTTTGAATCGTGGCTGTAGTACCTAGTTTAGATGGTATTAAATTAATAAATGATAATTAATGGTTTTACTTTGTTCTTTTCTTGCCTTTTCCCATCCCAATCATCATAGCTTTGACGTGTGCTATTAATAGAGTTTTTAAGGGTCATATTTAAACCATCATAGCTTCGAAAATATTTAACTTAGGACCTTGATGTAAGATTTATTTTAATGGAAATATCTTGTACTATGAAAATACAATTAAAAAAAAATAGCTTGACAGGTTAGTTTTCATAAAAAAATTAAAAAACTAAAAAAAATGCAATAAATAAATACGATTTTTATTTTGTTAATATTGTTATGTTATTTTGTGAAAAAGATATTGAATAAAATGTATCATAAATTGATTGTCTTCAATGTTAGCTTTCAAATGATACCTCTTTCGTCTTCCTAAGACGTCTACATCGATAACAATGATTAAATCAGTGTAGGCGTCTGAGCTGCGAAGTAAAAAAAACAAAATGGCTGCCATTTTAGTATGGAGAGGCCAAGAGAAAATCGAGATAGTGATTTGTCGATAAAAATCCCCATATTTAACCCCCCTTAAGTCTCCGACACCGGTGACCAGACACATTCTATAGATTTGTACCCGGCCGGCACGTTTTTGTTGTGTGTGTTTGAATTAAAATAATGTTTAAATAAAGTTGAGTTTATATTACATGCTATCAAACCAAATTACTTAAATTATTATCTCACCTTTACAGTAAATTAAATAAAAAATGGAAATGGCTTGAATGTGTAGATATGGGCCGTTTTCTTTGGAACAATTGGCGAAAATAACTGTTAAAAACGCTAAATATGATCACAATTGGCGTTCCGTTTGGCCATTTGTGGGCGAAATTAGCGTTCTGAACGTTTTCGATCACCGTTCGTTTTGCAAGTTTTGATGACATGTTGACATAGGAAAATCGACTTTATACCGTGAGGGATAGGGTCGTTTTTCATTCATTTTGGAAAGGATTGGAAGTGTCAAAAGTTGCAAAAATGCCAAGCGTTGAAAATGTCCAAAGAAAACGGCTTGTTAAAAATGTACATTTCGAAATTGCCCACAACGCCCAATCATCATCTCGAACGCAGGGATAAGTATCCGAATATTAATATGCGACCATAACAGTAGTTTTTTTTAAATTGTAAAATAGGTAATTCTTAATCAGAAACTTACCCCTACATCTAGCTTGTAGTCATCTATTATACTCTCTTTGGGCAAGATTCTGGTTAAGAATGGAGCTACTGGATAAAGTCTCATCGATTCTTTGACAATGTGCTTTACGTAACTTCTGTCCTTTGTCCTTATCTCTTTTATTAAGTCTTGTCGATTAGAAAGTAGATGTAAAATCCATAATGAAGTATAAGCAGTCTGAAACATAAACATAGAATTATAATCTTCCGATTGAAGCTAAGTTATGTGTTCGGGCTCCTGCAGCCCGATTCCATAACTTGGCTTCAATCGAATTCTCAGTATCGCAACCACTAATGCCTTGCGATAGAGTCGAATTTGCTATGAAAAAAGTGATAATCCGATTGTAGCCAAGTTATGGAATTGGGCCACTGGGGTGCGATTTGAGTGTCACCGGTGATTTCGAAATCAGCTTTTCTCAAAAGTGGTATTTTTGAATATCATACCCTGCCTACCAACATATAAATACTGCTCAGCTTTGCTAATAGACAATCGTATGATTACGTTACAAATACGCAGCAAATATTTTTATCGGCACTAGGTACCGGGTTTTATTTTTCATACAAATTGACAGTAAAACGTAAAACGGAACTTATCTGCCAAATCCTAAATCTACATATGGTCTAATCTGTGGTCTAAATCAGCTGATTGAAGTCGAGTTTTCGTTTCTTCGAAAAATTATGTTAATTTTACTTTTATTACGACGGACGTGCTAGAGAAGTGAATAATTAGTATAACAAAGAGAATAAAACGCTACATGATGGCTACAATATCATAAAGAAAGGTTGGGGCCTTATGGCGCTGCACGCTACCATCCGCTCCAACCTTGAGTTTAAAAACCCATTTCGACTTTACGACGTTTGCGTCCATAGGTCGATCAACTAGCTCCCAGGTATTATTGGCCTTCAGGGAGATAAACTCGTCGTTCATCGCTTCCAACCACAGCTTTTTGTCTGAACGCTCCATGGCATCTTGAACCGATACAGGATCAGGAATATCAGCTACGTGAAAATTATAGACCATGTCCATATCTCTCTTGGGACGTCTATCTCGAACTGGGTAAAGTCGTTCAGTAGGAGCAACCATATCATTTACAGGATCAGCAATATTTATGTTCACTGGATCTCGCAAATCTTCTGCCACATGATTCTCTGAATCGACAGAGTCGAAAAAGTTATCTCCAGAGTCTGATTCATATGTTGAAGTAGACGTGCTTTCTTGAACATCTACATGGACAATCGGACTCAGCGGTCTAGAGTCTTCTTGAATTTGTTCATTTAGGACATTCGGCGTAGTCACTGGTACCCCCACTGCAACAGGTTCAGCTAACCTTGTACCTCTGGTTCAGTAGTAGGACGACTAGACCCAGGAATGTCATTTTGTAGATATATATCCACACAATTTTTATTCGAAACGGTATCTTGTTTCTCCTTTATCATGGGCACATTCTCAAAAAATGTTGCGTCTCGAGCAATAATTATTTTTGTTGGGTTTTTATCCAAACTGATAAATCGGTACGCCTTTTGGTTATTGGAATACCCAGTCATTATCATTGGACTCGTTTTTGGATCAAACTTCTTTCTGCTATGATCCTTTATCAGAACCTGAGCCTTGGACCCGAATACTCTCAGATACGACAAGTCAACTCGTTCATTCGTAAAGACCTCTTCTGGAAGTTTATCCGTCAGGGCCATGGTCGGACATCTATTTTTTAGATAAACCGCACATCCAATGGCTTCTCCCCATAATTTCTTGCTTAGACCAGCATCTTGTATCATACATCTCTCCTTTTCAGTCTTTTCAGTAATAGTCCGTATAGTCCGCTCTGCCACCCCATTTTGCTGTGGTGTATACGGTACAGACGTCTGATGCTGGATATCGTGCTTCTTAAGAAAATCTCCAAATTGACAATTCACGTACTCAGAGACATTGTCCGTACGGAACTTTTTGATTTTTTTGCCCGTCTGATTTTCTACTAGTGCTTTGAATTCCATGAATTTCGCGAATACTTCGGTTTTCGATTTAAGCAGATATACAAAAGTTTTTCGACTAAAATCATCCACGAAAATCAAAAAGTATTTATTCCCACCATAGGACTCTTCCTCCATTGGACCTGCCAAATCCGAATGCACTAGTTCGAGCAATTCTTTTGCTCTCTTACCTTTCCTTTTCGGAAATTTCTTGACGCACTCTTTCCCCTTGCAGCAACCTTCACACGGTGCCATGCTCACCGCTCCAAATGACAGCCCATCTGCTAAACCTTTTAATTTTTCCATCAAAGGTCTACTCAAATGACCAAACCTTCTGTGCCATAAGTGAAAAGCACTAGAAGTAGTATCTGGAGGAGACGTTAGAACCATCGCTGCCTCTTTATCTAAAACATATAAACCTTGTTTCAGGGTTGCTATTAACAAAGCGTTACAACCCACAGTGACGTCATCTTTCCTAAAAACTTTACAACAAGTTTTATCAAAAACAACAACACTATTTTTACTACACATCTTACTTACTGATAGTAAATTAGTCATCAAACCTGGTACATTTAGCACATTTTCAAACCTTATAGAACGTCCCATGGCAAACACATCCCCTTTTAAATTGGATACAATTTTATCATTGTTCGCAGTTGCCACCACCTTTGAATCAACGTGTTCCTTGTTCTCCAAAATGTGTCTGTCTGACGTCATATGTGATGTAGCACCGGAATCTATGACTCATTCGCCTTTGCTGACTGTCGCTGACATAGCAGTTATCAGCCTGAGAGTCTCTTTACTATCCTTTTTATCATATGTTGTATTAACCTTCTTGTCATTAGGTTTTCTGTCTTTGCACTGCCATTTATAGTGCCCTTTCTTCTTGCACAGATGACATATTACTACTTCCTTGGTTTTGTCACTCTTTGACATAAGTGCTGAGTCGTCTTCTGCTGTGTTCTTCCTCATACTTTCTTTTAACAACGCTGCCATGACAGTTTCTGTCGATATTTTAATGCTCGAATGCTCTAACGTCATCACTAAGGAATTGAAGGCATCTGTCAAACCCGCCAGCATTATAATCCCGACGAACTCATCATCTAGACCAGCTTTTATGCTTATTAACGCCTGACTCGTGGTCTGAATGTCATTCAAGTACTCCTCCATAGTGTTAAACATCGTTAGTTTGACGTTGAATAGCTTCCGCAACAGATAAAGACGCCGCAGTAGTCCTCCGTCAGCATAAGCTCGCTTCAGCGCCAGCCAAGTATCTCTCGATGTATTGACATGCATTATCATGGGATATATCTTCTCCGTGCATATGAGGCAAATTTTACTTCTAGCTTTGGCATCTCTTTTCTTTGCCTTCACTGAATCTAGCTTAAAATTTACACTAATACACTCCCACAAATCCACATCTGTCAGAAACATTTCCATGGCAAAGGCCCATGTGCCATAGTTGGCCTGGCCAGAAAGTTTCTCAAAACTACTAACATTGGTAGCACCTTGCATTTTTGCAATTCAAGATCAGATACTCCAAATCACCACCTGAAAAGGAACCAGAATGTTCCTGTGCCCATAACCTAATGGACTTTTGGTGAGAATAAATGCAGGTTATCCATTTTCAGAGGGTATTATTTAATTAGCACACAATAAAGAAAATTATATTTGAACACAACATTGTTTTACTTCTGTAGACATATATAGACAGCTAATAACAAAACAGTTGCTAAGTAACAATTGTCGATGATACTCTATCACTTGACAAAGGAGGTCCTATATTACATCAGGAGTAGAGGGACAGATTCTGAAGTCATAATATCTCCATCACTGCAAGATAGGGTAGAAATACATTATAGCCCATCGTTATTGTATAATATTTTGGCCCGTAATGGCGCTTGATTGGTTCCAACAACGGCTTAACATTCCCTCTGAAGCATGCATTGATGGCAAATGCACACTTAACATGGATGAAACCCCGTGTTGTTGAATTCCAAAGTGCACTTATTACAACTTGACTACCACAGCTCTTCTGCAGTGACATAAATCTACTATATAATTGAACATTTAAAACTTGTTTTAGTTGAAGATGACCAAATCCAGTAACCAGCAATAATTCACCAATGCACCTGACTACAATCCACTGCAGAACATGGGCCTCCCCGACGATAGGGGCGATTTACCATAATCACCACGTTTGGAGGCAGCACAGTGACCGCAGTACATGTTGATACTTACAGAAAAATGCTGCTGCCCATTTCCTGAATTCCCTATGCACTCACAACACCGACGGGGTTAGAATGAATGCATCTATTATGAAGCTGCCTACATGGAAATTATTTTGTAAATTGTGACATAAGTATGATTCTACGTTTCTACAAAGTATCTACTAAGTATCAACTGGGTGTTGGCTGCTAGTGCTAGCTAATAGGAGAAGACAATAAAACATTGACTTACCTTTGTTTCTATAGAGAAGGGAAGCCGCTTGTCCTATTATCACGGAAAAAAGCATCACATCCTCGAAAGCTAGTAGATTTGACAGGCAATGTCTTAGCGGATATTGAGAATGCCTCTTCATGCATAGCATAACTTTAGTCCGAGTATCTTAATCTGACGAGTCATCTTTAGTATTGCTACTGGGCTTGCTGCTAGTATTATCTCATTCGTTGTTCGTATTTTAGGAAAAACAACACACGAAAAGTAGTTGAATAGAAAAAATTATGAATGAAATTGCAAAAATATCACCGGGTGATTTCAAAACGAGTGGGGGGAGGAACTCGTAAACGAAATCATATGTATGACATTTTTTATCACCCAGTGAAATTCAAAAATACGACTTTTGGGAAATCGGTGACTTTTTATCATTTCGGTTATATTTAATCACTCGGTGATACTCAAAAATCGCACCCAATGAATATCAGCGAAATGATAAAAAGTCACCAATTTCCCAAAAGTCGTATTTTTGAATTTCACTGGGTGATAAAAAATATCATACGTATAATTTCGTTTACGAGTGCCACTCACCTAATGCCAATTCCTGTGCCATAAAGTCATTCGGAAAAAAAAGTATGTCTTCAAAAGTGCCCATGCAATACAATATTGTCAAGGACAGTTCCGGAGTGCTCTAATTGAGGAGTATGCATATATAAATAAAGTTGTTATGCTTCATAATATTTAAAAGAATGTATACCGCATCCAGTGGTGGTTGTTTTAGAAGGGGTTGTTGGGAATTTATAGGTAATCTGAGGACTGATGTTCTATACAAGTTGATTTTAGCCTCTATGATGTGTCCCTGTGTGTGGAAGACCAAGAGTCAGTCACTTACCTATCTGCAATCTCTTTGTGCATTGATTGTTTGAAATTACAATAAAGAAATAAAACATCATTTGATTTTTAATTTTGATAGTAGATACTTTGTAGAAACGTAGAATCATACTTATGTCACAATTTACAAAATAATTCCCATGTAGGCAGCTTCATAATAGATGCACTCATTCTAACCCCGTCGGTGTTGTGAGTGCATAGGGAATTCAGGAAATGGGCAGCAGCATTTTTCTGTAAGTATCAACATGTACTGCGGTCACTGTGCTGCCTCCAAATGTGGTGATTATGGTAAATCGCCCCTATCATCGGGGAGGCCCATGTTCTGCAGTGGATTGTAGTCAGGTGCATTGCTGAATTATTGCTGGTTGCTGGATTTGGTCATCTTCAACTAAAACAAGTTTTAAATGTTCAATTATATAGTAGATTTATGTCACTGCAGAAGAGCTGTGGTAGTCAAGTTGTAATATGTGCACTTTGAAATTCAACAACACCGGGTTTCATCCATGTTAAGTGTGCATTTGCCATCAATGCATGCTTCAGAGGGAATGTTAAGCCGTTGTTGGAACCGATCAAGCGCCATTACAGGCCAAAATATTATATAACAACGATGGGCTATAATGTATTTCTACCCTATCTTGCAGTGATGGAGATATTATGACTTCAGAATCTGTCCCTCTACTCCGACAAACTGAAATAACCAACTAGTTATGCAGAATGGAACCCGATGAAGCATTTATTGATGTAGTTGACATCCTCATGTTTTGGAAGATATACATGTCCAAATGTGCTTGGTAGCAACGATTAGCTAAGTCAAAGGACTATCTGACTAGATAAATATAATGGTAAAACAATTGTTACAAATTTACATAATTGGTAGGTTGTAAAAATGATAATTACCTCCTCTCCTTTTAATCTTGCTTGCACTTTGTAATATGTTCCTTGACTTTGTATACATGTTTTCTTGGTGCCCAGAATGGCATTCAGATGGCTGGCAAATTCCTACGTTGTGAATGTTGCAGTAAACTGTATTTCTTACAATAATTTATTCTGAGATCCAACAATGACTAATGTAGCAATGTCTTTTTGGCCAGAATATGGGCCCCAACCTTTCTTTATAGTATTGTAGCCATCATGTAGCGTTTTATTGTCTTTGTTATACTAATTTTTCACTTCTCTATCACTTCCGTCGTAAAAAAAGTAAAACTAACATAATTTTTTGAAGTAACGAAAAGACGAAAACTCGACTTCAATCAGCTGATTTAGACCACAGATTAGACCATATGTACTTTTGGATTTGGCAGATACGTTCCATTTTACGTTTTACTGTCAATTCGTATGAAAAATAAAACCCAGTACCTAGTACCGATAAAAATATTTGCTGCGTATTTGTAACGTAATCATACTATTGTCTATTAGCAAAGCTGAGCAGTATTTATATGTTGGTAGACAGGGTATGATATTCAAAAATACCACTTTTGAGAAAAGCTGATTTCGAAATCACCGATGACACTCAAAAATCGCAATAGTGGAAATCTCTCCAAGTTTGCCCGTCTCCTCGTGATCGTTGTACCGACCAAAACTCACTCATCAAGAAAGTACCTACTAAATTGTACGATGAGGTATAAAAAAAACGAGTTATGTGCGATTGCGTAATTCGACGTCTAGTTATAACACTTAAGAATATTTCTGTTTTGTTATCTAGTAATATTATTATTCAAAATGTTCCTATAAACTGTTTGTCTGAAATAAATGTATTTTATTTATTTTATGGTTAAAACTAGACTGGATCTACAATTATTAATTAATTACTTAAAATATAATACTAGTGCGATTTTTAGTATCGCAGCTATACCAAGCATATATTTTTGGAAAAAAAAATGGTCAATGTGCATATTTGTTACCGTATCACCAGCAGCAATTACAAAATCAGCGACGATTCTTGTTATTGTATCATCGCTAAGATTTTCATTGAGAAGTTTTTTTACGAATCCTTTATTTTCTTCTCTGTTCTGGAGCATTTCAGCAACAATTTTTTGTGCTAAAACATAAAAAAGTAAGTGTTTTATTTTTTTAAATAATCGCTCTAAGATTATTTAATACTTTACAAAGACTTCAAGAAGAGGCAGGGGTGCGATTTTTGAGTGTCACCGGTGATTTCGAAATCACCGGTGATAAAAAGATCACCGGTGATTTCGAAATCAGCTTTTCGCAAAAGTGGTATTTTTGAATTTCGTTGTTCGTATTTTAGGAAAAAAAACACACGATAAGTAGGTTAAATCGCACCCCTGGTCTGAATATAGAAAAATAAATTGAATATGTAATTATTTCAGAATTTAATAACAATACCTACTTATTAATTTCACAATTTTGAATTCATGTTTTAATAATTATGTGTATCATTCGTTTTTTTTATTACTGGCTAGGCAATCCTTTGACCACGATCTCACCTGGTGAAAAGCGATGATGTGGTCGAAGGTGTAGCATGCTTGCCTAGTAGATATCAACTCATGACTTGAACACACCAGCAGCCCGATTCCATAACTTGGCTTCAATCGAATTCTCAGTATCGCAACCACTAATGCCTTGCGATAGAGTCGAATTTGCTATGAAAAAAGTGATAATCCGATTGTAGCCAAGTTATGTAATTGGGCCACTGGGTTATATTTTACCGGAAACACTGACGAGGGCAGGGCATTCCACTCCTTTGCAGTTCTTATAATAAATGAAACAGCGCACCGCTTCGTTCGTTTCGAGGTATTTCCAACCTTCATTTTAGGAGTTCAAAAAATTCAGATTTTGTATGTACCTACCCATTAGAAGTGATGTATCAACACAATCTTTAAAATCTCTCCAACGTTTTAAATTGTAACGTTGATAAAATTCAACAGGTAGTCCGTATAATTTAGTTGTCGTCAGAAATATCTTTTTTACAGATTCAGAAAACATATTCTGTGACATTTCAGAGTTCTTGTTCGGCTTTTGAATCGAAAGACTTCCCAGAAGAATGGAAATGATTACTGTAATTGTAAAAGACATCATTGAATGTATCCGCATGAACAGTTACTAGTAGGTATAGTAGATTAATTATAGACTTTGATTATAAAAGTAATTACCATCAGTAGAAAATTTATAAAAATCTGTTTCCAAATTAGGAATGAAACTTTTATTTTGTACTTTATCTCTCCAACTTTTTATGAAATTTTCCACGGTTGATAGCACAGGATCTGTCATCCATTTTATAGAGTCATCTCTGAGAAGGTGTTTATTCATTACTCGACGGTTGCTTAACCATTCTTCTCCATCCATAAAAAATAATCCTCTCTTATTGCCATAAAGTTTTCCATATAATATCCAAGGATCAGGTAATAAATGTGTTGGATATTTTCCTTCAAGGTTTAAAAATAATGCCTTTATAACATCGGGATTGCTGATAAAGACCAATTTAGTACTACCACCCAGTTGCTCGTAAAATATTGGACCTAGTTTCTTATGACGTCTATCAATGTATTCATGTAACCTGTTAACAAAAATATTTCAAAACATTTAATCCGTCTAAATTAATAATAATTAATCCCTTTAAATTATTTTTTTAAGCTTTACTAAATAAACTACGAAAACCTTGAAAATCTGCTTCTCTTTGCTGTCGATGTTTTATTATCTTTAATAAAGGAATAGTTTAATACAAACGGTTATAATATGTATCTTCTCGTTAAGAAGGTAAACGAGAATATCTTCACACAGAGCACAAATAAAATATGATCTTCGTACGCCATAGCGCAGCTGCTGCTGAGCTGGGCACGACGACATGACATCAATGCTTAATAGCACCTACAATGTTAGAAATACCTTACGTTAACTGAACTTACAATATTGATGTGTACATTGAACAGTCTATGCTAGGCGTGACCTAATTTGGGAAAAGATCAAAATGACCACGAAGCAGTACATAATAACTTACTGTTTTCCGCTTCCAGCTGCTATCAAATCAAACTTTGTCCCAATAATAGGTAAAGGTCTTGGATGGGGTATGTCATTTATCGTAAGCATAGGCTTTGCATCTTGAATCAATGTTGTGGTACTTTTTCTGGTAAACTTTAAATTTCTTTTATGCAGAAATTTCGTCAATCGATTCATTGTATCTGAAATACAAGTATAATATGAGCGTAAATTATATTTTATATCTGCCTACTGCTGCTAGCTTATTTGCCTCTCATGCTGAATATAATAATTATAATTATAATATCTCTTTATAATAATATTTTTATGTACTTTGATTATTATTGGTAACGTTTATTATAGTTAAAAAAAAAACTTTGCTGAACAAGTTGAGCTATGTTAATAAAAACAAATTACTTTACGTTTTTCTTCTAAGTAACTTTTTGCTGACCACGACACTGGAAATCTTTTTTACTATTACTCCCGCAGGCTACAATAGATCTACAAAGAACGTACCACCACGAATTTAACGAGACTGAAATAAAATGTAACTTTACGTAGCTTATATAAGGGGAATGATCCTATTTCAATGCTAATAATTATTCAGTGTGTGAATAAATCATGCGTCTGACCGACCGAAGCCTAGCAAGAATGGTAATATGAAACGAGGTGTAAGCTTTGTATTTCCAGGTAGATGTATTTTATGCTGATTTGACTGCTGTGTGAGCTGTGGTTAGACGTATGTTTTGCCCTGAGCTAAGACTTCACGATTTATTTTGAGGTCCTCAAGATACAGGTTAACCTAGTTTGGGGACCAATGATTGGTATGTTTTGTAACCGGAGCTTATTTCAATAAAATCTTATTATTTTACTTATTTTGGCTAAGTCTAAAAAAGCACAAGGTTCAAAATTAATAACTTATAATACGTCGTAAAGTAGGTACATCTTAATAAAAATAAATGATTTAATAAATGATAAAAATAATAAATCCTACCTATAACAACCAACCGACTACGGTTGGGTAACAAATTGCCTATGACACTCAATAAATGAAGACGAATCAATTGATACAATAGTCTATGACACTAAACCTGAAGACAAATGGATGGACACCTCGCTTTTCAAAATCGGGCCAATAGAGGCGACGGTATGGTGGAAAATCCACATACCCACATACATAATATACATACATACATACATACATAGACAATTAAACTCATTACCCTTCCCTTGCTTCATCGTAGTCGAGTAAAAAAATATAAAAACCCGACTGCAGACAACACTAAAAAAGAAGCAAATAAACTTAAGAGGATACGCGAGGCACCTGCGCGGCTTCTACAGAGGATACGCGAGGCACCTGCGCGGCTTCTACAGAGGATACGCGAGGCACCTGCGCGGCTTCTACAGAGGATACGCGAGGCACCTGCGCGGCTTCTACAGGTTTGAAAATTTTGTTTTGGGAGAAAACGTTTCTACCATACTAAACCATAAAAAAAACAATCATTCTAGTCTTTTTTTATTAATCACAGAATTAACTACGTTTATAAAAATTTATTTTTATCATAATTTGTAAAGAATTTGATTTAATGAGTGTTTAAATACCGATATTTTCTCGTAACATATCTCTAAAGTTCATGAACTGTTTAAATGAAAAATAATTTTAAATTAAGAAAAAGTAAAATCCTTAGACGTAGTTTAAAACGACCAAAATAATTGGCCTTTTTCTCCCAAAACGCAACTTACACGGAAAATGTAAGGCAAAACCTATAGAAGCCGAGTGGGTGCCCTATCCTCTTATGATTATTGATTTAAAAAAGTATAAGATAAAGTCGGATACAGACGCGGCTAAGAAATGTACAAATAAACAAACATACATAAAACCCAAACACATAACCCTTCGCAGTTGGGTAAAAAAGCTTTGTCCCTATTCTACCCACGGCTGCCAGGAACAGTTAACTGCTCAGATTCCTTAACGATAATGACACTGCTAATAAAAAGAAAGGGTTTTGAAATATCATTAAAAACAGGATATTTACCATGTTCTCCACAGATTTTTTTAATACGTGGTAAATATCCCGTTTTTAACGCGAATGCAAGCTAGTGACCATGACATGACCATGATTTTATCTCTATCTCTACATAGTATAAAACAAAGTCGCTCTCCGCGTCTGTCTATATGTCTGTCCGTTTAGCCGCTAACTCCTCCTAAACCACGCAATGGATTTTGATGCGGTTTTCACCAGCAGTTAGATAATTTCTGTTAGAAGATTAGCTAAGAATAACTAGCTGTACCCGCGGCTTCACACGCGTGTTCTTTTCTTTAGGCTCAAAGTACCATAATGTGCTATTCCAGGACCAATATACCAACATTTGAACAAAATTTCTTCAGCCATCAAAAATACTTTATCAATTGCTCGGCATCTAACTCACCGGATTAAGATACCAATTACACCAGATTTAAATCAAACCTATCTAACAATGCATTGCAATCGGTCCAGTAGTTTTTACGTGATGCTTGAACAAACAAACATACAGACAAACAGAAAGAAAGACACGATTAAAAAAAAAATTGTACAATACCTTTTTTAAACACCCAAGAGCATTTTTTTCATTTGAATTCATTTAGTAGTTTGGGTGCGATGCACGGTCAAGATACGGACAAACAGACAGAAAAAATTAAAAAGTAAAACAGTTTGGCTTCAGTATCGAATATAGAGAACCATCCAAAAAATATTTTTTATTACTTAAATATTAACATAACTTTGGACCGATATCCTGCAGAAACCCTTTACTTTTTCGGGATTAAACGTGTCCTCAATTTTAACCCATCATATAACTTAAGACAGTGCCAAGTTGCATCAAAACCCATCCGTTTGGAACGTGTTCTTTTAAATAATTTTCAACCCCTAATTAATAACCCATAAATTTTTCGATATGTTAAGTATCCTATGTCCTACCTCGTAGTACGAACTCAAATCATATCAAGTTTCTTTTGAATTCATCCAGCAGTTCCAGCGGCGTGATGCGCGGCTAAGATACAGACTGACAGACATACAGACAAAAATGAAAAAAGATACAGTTTAGGCTTCGTAATCGAATATAGAGTAACTTCCAAAAAAAAACACTATATCTTTAATGTTCAGAATTTGGACCCATATCCCACAGGAACCCTTTATTTTTTCGGGATAAAATCCATAATTTTCACATATCTGATAAACTATGTCTGTGCCAAGTTGCATCAACATCCGTCTAATAGTTTCAGCGTGCTAAGTGTTCTTTTAAATAAGTTTCAACCCCTATCCTGCGAGAACCCATTAATTTTTCGGGATGAAAAGTAGCCAATGTCCTACCTCGAAGTGTGAACTCAAATCATACCAAATTTCATTTCAATTCATAAAGTATTTTCGGGATGGTGCTCTGCCAGGGTACAGACAGACAGATGGACAGACAGACACACTGAACAAAAATTAAAAAAATACAGTGTTGGGTTTAGTATTGAATATAGAACAGCATCCAAAAAAAATACATAATATCTTCAATTTCAAGGAACACTTTATTTTTCAGGATCTAAAGTATCCTCAATTTTTACCCATTATATAAACTATGACTGTGCCAAGTTTCAGAAAATACGTCAAGTAGTTTCAGGATGATACGTGTTCTTTTAAATAACTTTCAACGCCTATCCTGCAGGAACCCTTTAATTTTTCGGGATGAAAAGTATCCTATGTCCTACTTCGAGGTACTCGCATGAACTCAAATCATACCAAATTTCATTTGAATTTTTTGAGTATTTTCGGTGTAATGCACTTCCAAGGTACAGACAGACAAACGGACAGACAGACAGAAAGACAAAAATTAAAAAATACAGTTTTGGCTTTAGTATTGATTATAGAAAGGCCCCCAATAAATTTACTAAATATCTTTAATTTACAAAATTTGGGACTTTATCCCGCAGGAACTCTTTATTTTTTCGGGATAAAAAGTATCCGTAATTTTAACCCATTATATAAACTATGACTGTGTTAAGTTGCATCAAAACCTGTCCAGTAGTTTCAGAGTGGTGTTTTTTGAAATAACTTTCAACCGTAATCCTGCGGGAACCCTTTCATTTTTCGGGATGAAAATTAGCCTATGTCCTACCTCGTAGTATGAACTCAAATCATGCCAAGTTTCATTTAAATTCATTCAGTAGTTTCGGCGTGATGCCTAGCCAATATACAGACAGACAGACAGACAGATAGATAGACAAAAATGAAAAAAAAAACAGTTTTGGCTTCAGTATCGAATCTAGAATAAGGTCAAATATTTTTTTTTAAAATATCTTCTATGTACAGCATTGGACCCGTTACAGTTTTATTATAAGTATAGATAAAACCTAACTACGTTTTTATGTAAGTTCATTCAGTTTTTATGTAAGTTAAAAAATACAATATTTTGCAACCAAGACGCGAAAAATAAATTTACATGGCTTACGTAGGCTAAACCATAAGAGATAAATAAAAATAATGTACCAGAGAATTGTCATCATGATCATCATCATCCCGTGTCAGTCCACTGCTAGACATAGGCCTCTCCCAAAGCACGCCACTGAGCCCGATCTTTGGCTCTTCTCTTCCAACAGCTGCCAGCCACTTTGCGTATATCATCGCTCCACCTAGCTGGAGGGCGCCTTACACTACGTTTACCGAGCCGCGGTCTCCACTCGAGAACACGTGTACCTCAACGGTTATCAGTCTTTTGACAAATATGACCAGCCCACTGCCACTTCAGCTTACTAATCCTAAGGGCTATGTCGACAACTTTGGTTCTCTGCCGGATCACCTCATTCCGGATACGATCTTTCAGAGAAACTCCAAGCATAGCCCTTTCGATAGCCCGCTTAGCAACCTTAAATTGGTGGACTAGTTGTACCGTGAGTGTCCACGACTCGGCTCCGTATGTCATAACAGGTAGCACATACTGGTTGTTTTGTCTTCAAACTTTGTGGTATTGGCGACGAGAAGACTCGATGCAGTTTCGCAAATGCTACCCAGCCCAGCTGAATTCTTCTGCGGTTCTCTCTCGAAGTTGTTTTTACCTAGTTGCAAAGTTTGCCCCAGATAAACATACTCCTGAACAACCTCGAGAACCAGTTCCGTTAATAGCAATTGGTTCCAGAATAACATGTTCGTTGAAAATAACCTTTGTTTTGTCCAAATTCATCCGGAGATCAAAGCTTTGAGAAGAATCAGCTAGGCTGTCCAACATCTGTTACAAGTCCTGCAACGTTACTCCGGCTTTCAGTGTCCAAATAAACCAAATAATCTTCTAGCCGGTATCACTCCAGGGTGGAAGTCTAACGTCATCCTAGAAAGATTCAATCTCACCTTGGGATGAGAACAAAACAAACAACAAAAAACAAAAGGATGGTTTTTCAGAATCTGTTAGATAGTCTACCTAAGTAAATTAAGAAAAAGTTGGGAATCATTTTGTCACAGCAGACTCAAAATTTAAGAAAATGTCCGATTCATTACTGCAATACGTGTGTGGATGGCGAGCAGAGGTCCTATAACAGCCACAATAGAAGATAAATTTATAAGCCACACAATAGAGCCCTCAAAAGCATTTTACTTGATATTCCACCTTCTGATACTCACTTCTTTGAGGAGAAAGCTTTTGCAGAAGTAGTAAAATAACAAGAGGGGCGTAAATAAGTTTTTTCCTGACATTTTTTTTTTCATTTTCCTACGAAATCTTTCATATATGCGACAAAAGCTACCCAAATCTCAGCGGCACCCGCAGACTCGTAATGGTGAGTCAAGAAATGCAAAACGAACCAACTTCCACAATGTTAGAGAAAATGAGGCAACGGCACGACCTCATAGTCAGAAGTTCCCAACTCTATCTCCCAGTCATGAAAATAATGGGAGGAGGGACGTAAGTGACAGTTTCGAAGCGGGTTGCCTCGTGCATGTGATGCAGCTCAATGGAAGAAGTCACCCGAAAGCATTTTAAAAATCATAAGCGAATACAGAATCCCATTCAAAAAATTACCGCCGCTGACAAATGTTGTGTTCAAAGTTGTTTTCAAAGGAAAACACCCTGAGATTCCAAACAAGATTTTCTCCCGAAATGGCCACAGAAATAAAGAAGGTTTTAGAGTCAAATGCCATACAAGAGACCACTCATCAAAGTGTCTTTTTCTCAAGCCTTTACCTAAGCAAGACATCAAATGGAGAATATCGTCCCATATTCAACCTCAAGACGCTGAACGATTATGTTTTCACTCTAGGATTTCATCTCATAAATCAGCAACAAGTTCCTTTATACCTGCAAAAAGGGGATTATATGATGAAGATAGACATTTCGCAGGTGTATTTTCACTTTCCAATACAGAAAAGCAATTGTATTTTCCTTTGCCTAGCATTTCTGGGAATTATATACGAATTGACATGTCTTCCTTCCGGTTTGGCGAGCGCACCTTCGGCATTTGCGAAAGTGAGAAACTGGGTAGCACATCAACTAAGGCAGCAGAATATGCGAATTTTAGTATATTTAGATGATTTTCTGATCGTCCACGAAGATCCCATAACCCTGGAGAGCGGCCGAATATCTAAAGAAGTTTGGGGTGGCATGTAAATCGAGCAAAATCATCCGTAACAGCTGTAACCAGGCTAAAATACCTGGGGACTGTTTGGGATACAATAGAGAATACCAAGAGCTTGTCAGAAACCAAAGTCCTTTAACTCATGGATTATACATTGGATCTTCTAAAAAAACAACCGATGAAGTTGGCGGGAGGCGGAGGTGATCTTAGGCAAATTGAACTTCGCATCATTAGCGGTACCATTAGGCAGGCTCCATTGTCGGACGCTACAGAAAGCCTCAACGCGTTTACCTTTCAAAACCCCTCATCGGAGATTCCTTATGCTCGGGTCAGTGCAGAAAGAACTAGGTTGGTGGGTAGATAACGTTCACAAAAATACCCAATATACTATGCCGACCCCACGATCTTCATAACTACGGATTCTGCAGATCTGGGTTGGGGAGCCATAGCCAACAGTCAACGTTACTGGGGTCGATGGTCGAGCACTCAGAAGAAATGACACAGCAATATGAAGGAGCTCTGAACTGTACTCAAAGTTCTTCAGAGATTGGATTCAGATATACGAGATAAAACTGTAATGCTACAATCAGAGATCCGGACGAGCGTAGTCACGAAGTCGATGAAATTGCTGAAAACGGTGACAGAGATACTTATGTTTTGCGAGCGCAGACATTTCCACTTGATAGCTCAGCATGTTCCCGGTGTATACAACGGATTAGCAGATGGTTTGTTGAGGGAGAAAACCTTACCAGAATGTGATTTTCATACTGTTTCAAAGATTCGGAACACCCTAAATAGACCTGTTAGCGTCGGAGAGGTCAGCAGTTATACCTGCCTATGTAAGCGATAATGTGTAGGACAAGCGCACCCAGTTTACCAACACCTTCAGCAGGAGGTGGCAATACAAACTAGCCTGGATTTTTCCTCCTCCGGCTATAATACCAAGGGTAATAAGGCACTTGCAAACTTCAGAGGGGCGTTACATTCTGATTGCTCCAATTTCGGAGAAGGCATTTTGGGAACCGGACTTACGTCGACGAGCAGAATAGCCTCCTTTGCGAATTCCGGACCTCCATGATGTGATCTTGATCGCTCTGCGAACCAACCCAGCTCCTCCACGCGTGGAAAGTCTAAGGTTGGGGGTTGGGAGGGTTCGGGCTGGTCCACACAAATAGAAGGATGGCCGAAAGCAGAAATTAAAATATTCATATCTTCATGGAAGAAATCAACCTTTAAAACTTATAAGCCCGTCTGGGCAAAGTGGTGTGATTGAGCTAAAACTAAAAACTTTCCTATCAACAATCCTAGCCTGCAGAATCTCGCTAAGTACCTGTGCTACCTATGCAAAGAAACAAAGTTTGCACCCAGAACAGTGGCTTTGCACAAGTCGGTAGTTGCAAACCCCCTTCGGACAAACGAGCTTAGCTAACATCCTTTAATAAAACAAGTTATAAAAGGAGCGTTTGTAGAAAACTCCTCTGTCAGACAAGTCCTCTCTTGGAAAATGGAAGACCTGCTTAGTTTTCTGAAAAGTTATGATTTCGACGAGAACAACCTTTTTTTCAGTTTCAAGGCACATAAAGTGTACTACTTTTGGCTACTGGCAGGAGAGTCCATGACTTGACCTTATTGTAACTTGACTTATTGTAAACGGAGCTTTCGAAAATAAAGAGGACGATATATTATTCTGGCCAACCTTCGGATCGAAAACCGATTCTTGACCGATTCAGCCTCTTATAGACAATCTGGTTGGTTGCCTGGAAGAGATCGCTTTTAGCGATAAGGCCGCCCATTGTGACACTTCTTCTGCTATTGTTCCTTTATTTTTTGTTGATTTTGTTTGTGGTGTGTGCAATAAAGAATTTATCTATCTATCTATCTATCTATCTATCATTAAACAATGGGAGAGAGAATTTTGATTGGACATAGATCACTGGATAAGGAAGTACATATCGTTCTCCAAACAGCGACGTGATTCGAGAAGCATTAGTAATCTTTTCATTACTACATAAGGAATCGTCAATTGCCGCTTCCCGCATCGTGATCGGGGGCTAGGTAAGAATGCTGTTTAAACAAGCTGGAATTTCTGCTTCCGCGGGGAGCTTTCGTGCGGCAACCCATCGCAACCATGGGTAGTGGCAACCCATAACTGGACAAGCAATAAATATTCCGTAGATTGGCATTGATCATATCTTAAAATGAGGGAACTGGAAGTCTAAAAATACTTTACTTAATCATTCTACAAGTTACCTCACTTGTAGTTCTTCGACACATTACTTTAACGTTCTAAATGAATCATTTGTTTTTTTTATAAAGTAGGTACTTAACCATGGTGGAAAAATGTTAATCTCAGTTATTGTGAACCTCAAATTATTTTTACATGTGATTACGATGCGCATTCATGACAGTATAATATATTTAAAAGTTAGGACGACTAAACTTATTGGTTTATATCGGTGGTCAATTGTGTTTTCTCTTTAGGTAACGTTGGTTGAATTACGTTGTTGTGATAAATTGGTATAATTACGTTTCTGTACTACACTAGCAGGCATTATGCTATCGTTCGAGTTTATTTAGTTTTTTCACAGTACGCTCAAGCAGCGCCGACAGATAATAAACACGTCTCAATAGTGGTTCAAGCGAAGGCTCGAACACCTAAATAGAACCGTTTTCCCCCCGAAGGGTAGAAACGGATATTTAGGTTTCAGCCGTAGCTTGAACCACGGCTTAATGTCCTTGCCGGCTCAAGGTACTGAAGCAAATGGCTGCCGCGCGCTACCTTTATTGAGCGAGATAAGGACGGGTATAGTTCTAGCACTGCTGATACGCCTAAGGAGGGAACGAGAAAGCCGACGTTGATGACGAATATTAGAAGGCTTGTGACGGCTTGTCCGTTAACTGCGGCGTCAGTGTTTCATGAAGACGGATCACAGTCAGTTTTTACAGTAAAGTAGCTTTATGTAAGTAAGTCCGTTAACTGCGGCGTCAGTGTTTCATGAAGACGGATCACAGTCAGTTCCTACAGTAAAGTAGCTTTATGTAAGTATGTCCGTTAACTGCGGCGTCAGTGTTTCATGAAGACGGATCACAGTCAGTTCCTACAGTAAAGTAGCTTTATGTAAGTATGTCCGTTAACTGCGGTGTCAGTGTTTCATGAAGACGTATCACAGTCAGTTCCTACAGTAAAGTAGCTTTATGTAAGTACGTCCGTTAACTGCGGCGTCAGTGTTTCATGAAGACGGATCACAGTCAGTTCCTACAGTAAAGTAGCTTTATGTAAGTATGTCCGTTAACTGTGGCGTCAGTGTTTCATGAAGACGGATCACAGTCAGTTCCTACAGTAAAGTAGCTTTATGTAAGTATGTCCGTTAACTGCGGCGTCAGTGTTTCATGAAGACGGATCACAGTCAGTTCCTACAGTAAAGTAGCTTTATGTAAGTATGTCCGTTAACTGCGGCGTCAGTGTTTCATGAAGACGGATCACAGTCAGTTCCTACAGTAAAGTAGCTTTATGTAAGTATGTCCGTTAGCTGCGGCGTCAGTGTTTCATGAAGACGGATCACAGTCAGTTCCTACAGTAAAGTAGCTTTATGTAAGTATGTCCGTTAACTGCGGCTTCAGTGTTTCATGAAGACGGATCACAGTCAGTTCCTACAGTAAAGTAGCTTTATGTAAGTATGTCCTTTAACTGCGGCGTCAGTGTTTCATGAAGACGGATCACAGTCAGTTTCTACAGTAAAGTAGCTTTATGTAAGTATGTCCGTTAACTGCGGCGTCAGTGTTTCATGAAGACGGATCACAGTCAGTTTCTACAGTAAAGTAGCTTTATGTAAGTATGTCCGTTAACTGCGGCGTCAGTGTTTCATGAAGACGGATCACAGTCAGTTCCTACAGTAAAGAAGCTTTATGTAAGTATGTCCGTTAACTGCGGCGTCAGTGTTTCATGAAGACGGATCACAGTCAGTTTCTACAGTAAAGTAGCTTTATGTAAGTATGTCCGTTAACTGCGGCGTCAGTGTTTCATGAAGACGGATCACAGTCAGTTTCTACAGTAAAGTAGCTTTTTGTAAGTATGTCCGTTAACTGCGGCGTCAGTGTTTCATGGAGACGGATCACAGTCAGTTTCTACAGTAAAGTAGCTTTATGTAAGTACGTCCGTTAACTGTGGCGTCAGTGTTTCATGAAGACGGATCACAGTCAGTTTCTACAGTAAAGTAGCTTTATGTAAGTATGTCCGTTAACTGCGGCGTCAGTGTTTCATGAAGACGGATCACAGTCAGTTTCTACAGTAAAGTAGCTTTATGTAAGTATGTCCGTTAACTGCGGCGTCAGTGTTTCATGAAGACGGATCACAGTCAGTTTCTACAGTAAAGTAGCTTTATGTAAGTATGTCCATTAACTGCGGCGTCGTGTTTCATGAAGACGGATCACAGTCAGTTTCTATAGTAAAGTAGCTTTATGTAAGTATGTCCGTTAACTGCGGCGTCAGTGTTTCATGAAGACGGATCACAGTCAGTTTCTACAGTAAAGTAGCTTTATGTAATATAATATCTATACTATAATAAAACTGTAACTGGGCTAAATCTGTACATTAAATATTTTTTGAAAATTTTAATTGAGATGAACTTCAAAATCGATATGGAGTGCAAAAAGGTTTTTTTTTTCTGTCTGTCTGTCTGTCTGTCTGTCTGTCTGTCTCTTTGAACACGCATCACGCAGAAACTACCCGACGGATTTTGATGCAATTTGGCACAATCATAGCTTATGTTATGGATTAACATTTAGAATACTTTTTATCCCGAAAACAACAATGGTTCCCGCAGGATAGGGGATGAAAGTTATTTAAAAAAAACACATATCACGCTGAAACTACCGTACAGATTTTCAAGTAACTTGGCACAGTCAAAGTTTATAGTATGTGTTAAAATGAATGATACTTTTAATCACGAATAAATACGAGATTCCTGCGGGATATGAGTCTAAAGTTATGTCAATTTGAAAGGAATAATAATTGCACATCCGTTTATAAAACGGTACCGTGAATTCGGCTCCTATGCCACAAGTCAGAGTGGCACAGTAGAAGCGGTTCCGCCTTCCAACCCAGAGGCACATGGATCGAATCCACGCGCTGCTATGAATGTTTTGCCTCAATATTTATAAGCATTTACATATTTTGTGCCTTTTTTTACATTTTCTTTGATTTTTTTAAGGCTTATGTAATTTCCTGAAGTAAACCGTCAAGTTTTGTTTGAAAACAATATATATAATGGGATCTATCCAAATGAATGGTCCGACTTAGGTGCGGTTTTTTATGTTTGCAAGCTGAGGTAATCGAGATGGTATAGTACGAGTTTGGTACGAGTAAAGATAGCACAATGGCATCAACAACTCAAGCGAATAAACCAAAGGCATCAAAGTTCTCCCTCCGATTTAACTGATTGGCGCTGATTGACCTTAAAACACGCAATCATTTCATTCCTGCAACCAAGGGTGCCGGTAAATTCAAATTTATCAGGTTTTT
Organism: Alsophila aescularia; assembly: GCA_946251855.1. Classification (NCBI taxonomy): domain Eukaryota; kingdom Metazoa; phylum Arthropoda; class Insecta; order Lepidoptera; family Geometridae; genus Alsophila; species Alsophila aescularia. The sequence continues at coordinate 46,502,270 of OX276378.1, forward strand.
GGGATTCGGCTCACACTAGCACTAGCACGACCTCCAGGGGCCTAATTCTCTAATTTTAAGACGCCAATTCCTCGCTGCCTGCGGGGAAATTGGAATCAATCACGAACAAATTCCACGTAGGCATGGGTCATTTTCGCAATATCCAGCACCAGGGCTTTCAAGTACGTCTATCTTCAAACACCAGGGCGAAAAACCAGGGTTCAAAATACTTTCAAGTGCTTTCTGTAGAAACAGGTTAACAGGTTTCTACTTTAAAGCCTTGAAAGTAGAAAATACTTGCATAGGAAATTGATTTTTGCCGTCATATAAATAAGGAGAACAATCGTGTTTGCAAAATAAAAGTACTTGGAAGCCTTGAAAGTAGAAAATACTTGCATAGCAAATTGATCTTTGTCTCTATATATAAAAGGAGCACTATCGCGTGTGTGAAAAAGTACACTGAAGCCTTGAAATTGTTTGTTTGTTTGTCGTATGAGGTAGTGCTGGCTTCTGATGTCAGAGTTTGTCAGGCCGCCCGAGGGCCTCTGAAATGGCTTAACGACTGCTATTAACCAATAACAGCCGGGACCGACAGCTTAACGTGCCCTCCGAAGCACGGAGCGATGGATAACCGCACGTAACTTCGAAAAGTCATTGGTGCGGGAGCCTAGGTTTTGAACCCGGTATCGTTGGATTGTAAATTGTACTATAGAACCATTAGGCCACTATCGCTCTTTTGAAATGAAAGTAAAAAAATACTTGCATAGGAAATTGATCCGTGGGTATGCATAAATAAAGACCACAATTGCTTGTGCGTAAAAAATACTTCGAAGCGTTGCAAGTTTTCTGGGTATGTATATACATTATATGTACTACGTTTTTTTATTATGTTTCTTTCATTGAGATATTATAATGTACTACATACGTACCTACATAATTATATAATTATATCGGAGGTTTCTTCATAATGTCTTACTGGCAAAATGGTTAGTTGTCGGTATTGAAATGTGTACATACAGAGGTAGGTACACAGGTACACTTCACAGAGAAAGTATGGAAAACTTTTATTTTTTCAAATCAATCCTCATATCGTGTTGAAAAAGCTCAAAAAGTAGGTAGGTAGGGTAGGTAATTATTAAGAGCCAGTTAAAGTGCCAGTAAGTAGGTACGTCGTTCTGTGAAACATCATAAAAAATAATTTGTACTAAGAACACAATGTTTCCATGCATTAAAATTTGTTCGTATGGACCTCACAATAATTACCTACCCTTGATGCCCCATACAATTTACCTCACCACCTTAATTACTCTCTAATCTGTGCCACCTTACCTTCGGAGATAATTTTCTCTACTCAATAACAAGACGGTCATGATAACAAGTTACGTCATTTAAACTAGATGGCGTTGTCTACCCTTAAAACACGCAAGCGGTTTGTTACGAAGTGGTTTGAACGTTGAATGAACTCGAGCAACATGTTTTCTTCTTTTTTTACTTTATGGTCCTTAGAGGCTCTTAAAACGTATTGAGATGTTTTTTGTGTTTTTTGATAGAATAAGTCGACTTCAGTTGTAAAACGCGCAGCGAAATTAAGCTAATTATTTATAGTAAATAGTAATTTATTAATAAAAAAAAAAAACTGTTATAACGCATATTCTGTGAAGTACGGAGTGCCGTACTTCACGGAATATGCGTTATAAAAAGGCAAGGCAGTGCCTTATTCCGATGATTAGATGCCGAGCAATCGATAAAAAACTATTTGACGGCTGAACGAATTTTGAAGAAATGTAGTATAATATTGTACTTTGTAGGTTTGGTCCTGGTCCTCCTGGTCCTCTGGACCTGGACCAAACCTACAACTGGTCTGGTGATGGTTTGGCTTTTGGTCCTGGAATAAAACGTGTGGGCTACTTTTAAATGAAATGACCACGCGGGCAAAGCCGCGGGCACAGCTAGTACTGTAATAAAACTGTAGCTGGGCTAAATCTGTAGATTAAATATTTTTTGAAAATTTTAATTGACATGAACTTCAAAATCGATATGGAGTGCAAAAAGAATTATTTTTTATTTTTTGTCTGTCTGTCTGTCTGTCTGTCTGTCTCTTTGAACTCGCATCACGCAGAAACTACTCGACGGCAACTTGGCACAATCATAGCTTATGTTATGGATTAACATTTAGAATACTTTTTATCCCGAAAAAAACAATGGTTCCCGCAGGATAGGGGTTGAAAGTTATTTAAAAAAAACACATATCACGCTGAAACTACCGTACGGATTTTGAAGTAACTAGGCACAGTCAAAGTTTATAGTATGTGTTAAAATGAATGATACTTTTAATCACGAATAAATACCGGATTTCTGCGGGATATGAGTCTAAAGTTATGTTAATTTGAAAGGAATAATAATTGCACATCCGTTTATAAAACGGTACCGTGAATTCGGCTCCTATGCCACAAATCAGACTGGCACAGTAGAAGCTGTGTCTTTCTTGCAACCCAGAGGCACATCGATCGAATCCACGCGCTGCTATGAATGTTTTGCCTCAATATTTATAAGCATTTACATATGTTGTGCCTTTTTTTACATTTTCTTTGTTTTTTAAGGCTTATGTAATTTCCTGAAGTAAACCATCAAGTTTTGTTTGAAAACAATATATATAATGGGATCTATCCAATCGAATGGTGCGGTTTTTTATGTTTGCAAGCTGAGGTAATCGAGATGGTATAGTACGAGTTTGGTACGAGTAAAGATAGCACAATGGCATCAACAACTCAAGCGAATAAACCAAAGGCATCAAAGTTCTCCCTCCGATTTAACTGATTGGCGCTGATTGACCTTAAAACACGCAATCATTTCATTCCTGCAACCAAGGGTGCCGGTAAATTCAAATTTATCAGGTTTTTGGGATTCGGCTCACACTAGCACTAGCACGACCTCCAGGGGCCTAATTCTCTAATTTTAAGACGCCAATTCCTCGCTGCCTGCGTGGAAATTAGAATCACGAACAAATTCCACGTAGTCATGGATCATACTTGCAATATCCAGCACCAGGGCTTTCAAGTACGTCCATCTTCAAACACTAGGCGAAAAACCAGGGTTCAAAATTCTTTCAAGTGCTTTCTTTAGAAACAGATTAAAGCTTTGAAAGTAGAAAATACTTGCATAGGAAATTGATTTTTGCCGTCACATAAATAAGGAGAACAATCGTGTTTGCAAAATAAAAGTACTTGGAAGCCTTGAAAGTAGAAAATACTAGCATAGCAAATTGATCTTTGTCTCTATATATAAAAGGAGCACTATCGCGTGTGTGAAAAAGTACTCTGAAGCCTTGAAATTGTTTGTTTGTTTGTCGTATGAGGTAGTGCTGGCCTCTGATGTCAGAGTTTGTCAGGCCGCCCGAGGGCCTCTGACATGGCTTAACGACTGCTATTAACCAATAACAGCCGGGACCGACAGATTAACGTGCCCTCCGAAGCACGGAGCGATGGAAAACCGCACATAACTTCGAAAAGTCATTGGTGCGGGAGCCTAGGTTTTGAACCCGGTATCATTGGATTCTAAATTGCACTAAAGAACCATTAATCACTTTTTTGAAATGAAAATAAAAAATACTTGCATAAGAAATTGATCCGTGGGTATGCATAAATAAAGACCACAATTGCTTTTGCGTAAAAAATACTTCGAAGCGTTGCAAGTTTTCTGAGTATGTATATACATTATATGTAGTACGTTTTTTTATTATGTTTCTTCCATTGAGATATTATAATGTACTACCTACGTACCTACATAATTATATAATTATATCGGAGGTTTCTTTATAATGTCTTACTGGCAAAATGGTTAGTTGTCGGTATTGAAATGTGTACATACAGAGGCAGGACAGACATGTATTGCTCTTCACAGAGAAAGTATAGAAAACTTTTATTTTTTCAAATCAATCCTCATATCGTGTTTAAAAAGCTCAAAAAGTAGGTAGGTAGGGTAGGTAATGATTAAGAGCCAGTTAAAGTGCCAGTTAGTACGTCGTTTTGTGAAACATCATAAAAAATAATTGTACTAAGAACACAATGTTTCGTTGCATTAAAATTTGTTCATATAGACCTCATAATAATGACCTACCCTTGATGCCCCATCCAATTTACCTCACCACCTTAATTACTCTTTAATCTGTGCCACCTTACTTTCGGAGATAATTTTCTCTACTCAATAACAAGACGTTCATGATAAAAAGTTACTTCATTTAAACTAGATGGCGTTGTCTACCCTTAAAACACGCAAGCGGTTTGTTACGAAGTGGTTTGAAGGCTCTTAAAACGTATTTAGATGTTTTTTGTGTTTTTTGAGTCGACTTCAGTTGTAAAACGCGCAGCGAAATTAAGCGAATTATTTATAGTAAAATAGTAATTTATTAATTAAAAAAAATAAATTTAACTCATTTATGTCATGAATCTTTCATTATAAAAACCAGGGTTCAAAATACTTTCAAGTGCTTTGTAAACCGAAGCCTTGAAAGTAGAAAATACTTGCATAGGAAATTGATCTTCGTGTCCATATAATTAAGGAGCACAATCGTGTTTGCGAAAAAAGTACTTGGAAGCGTGGAATTGAAAGTAAAAAATACTTGCATAGGAAATTGACCCGTACGCTTATGTAAATATAGACCATAATTGCGTTTGCTTAAAAAAACTTCGAAGCCTTGCAAGTTTTTTGAGCGATGTATCGGCCACCTAGCTTCTTGTGACCCGGCTGGCCGAGTACGGCCGAACTCAGCCGAAGCCACGCCGAACCCGCCACCGAGTATGTGAGTGCGAGTTGGTGAGTAAAATACTTTGAAAGTCTTGCAAGTATTGCGGGTCCGCACCAGGGCGGCGTACTTACAAGCCAAAACCTGGTTTAAAAACCTGGTCGCGTAAATACCCACCTTCCCTAATTCCACGCAGGTGGCGTGGAATTGGCGTGAGTGGTCATACAGAATCCAGGCCCTGCTCTCAAGCCCTTGCGCTGATTTAAAAACTGGGGTACTTGGTATCTTAGGCCTTGCACGAACTGCCTTGCAGTGGAACGCGGTGCGTTTATTCTAGCGTTTATTTCACATTGTATTATATGCGTTTATTTCATATTTTATTATATGCGTTTATTTCATTGCAATACGTGCACTTCTATGAAATGTCATAGAAGTGCAAGTGTGTTATAACGCATATTCTGTGAAGTACGGAGTGCCGTACTTCACAGAATATGCGTTATAAAAAGGCAAGGCAGTGCCTTATTCCGATGATTAGATGCCGAGCAATCGATAAAAAACTATTTGACGGCTGAACGAATTTCGAAGAAATGTAGTATAATATTGTACTTTGTAGGTTTGGTCCTGGTCCTCCTGGTCCTCTGGACCTGGACCAAACCTACAACTGGTCTGGTGGTGGTTTGGCTTTTGGTCCTGGAATAAAACGTGTGGGCTACTTTTAAATGAAATGACCACGCGGGCAAAGCCGCGGGCACAGCTAGTCCAGTATAAAATTTAAGGCGAAAAATTAACCAGACTAAAATTTAATCTGCCCCGTTCACGGGCGTTCGCTGGTATAAGTTTTTGCCTGGCTAGGATAAATTTTAGCGAGCTTTTGAGGTCGCTAAATTTTAGTCTGCTGTCAGAATGACAGCTGTTTGTCATTAGATTCGTGGTTAGATTCAATTTGTTGATTGTTTTATTCATAAATACTATCTATACTTATAATAATGCAGTAACATAAATTCTGTACAACGAATATAATATAAAAATGATTTATGGGACTTATATAAATTAACTAAACATAAATTTGACAAGTCGAGAATTGAATTTGACAGATAAACCTATGACTCCGTTCAGCGAACCCTCGCTGGTTAAATTTTATCCGGTGAAAATTTCGCCGACTTGCTTAAACACACCCCTGACATAGTCGTTATTGTTACTTTCAGTCAATCCGTAACTAAGCAACCATTTTTCATCTCAATTCAAAAACTATGCATCTTGCTTGACCAAAAAGTCTATACACCAACACTTTCCCTAATTTTTCCCTTCCGTTCGGACGAAGGCGAGTAGACCAAAGAGTATAGTAATATAGGGGTAGTAGACGTGTCCACTTTATCGTTTATGGTTTTCCGTATTAAAATTTAACAAAATTAAAATCTTTAAACAAACATATACCCTAAGTTGAACACATAAGGACCTGGACTGCTTAACAGGGAGGACATCGTGCACTTACCCCGCTCTTAAAGGCGAGAGAGAAATGCAAGATCTGAGTGAGTGCATAAGCATATCGTAACTTCATACTGAGCGAGATAGTGCTATTGTAACTTGCATGCAATAGAAAGAGTAAACATAAATTTCGCTGCTGTTTCTCCGTTAACCGCACAGAACACGCCCTTTCCAACGCATAGCTATAACCAGGGCGGTCGCACTCCGCAACAAGTACAAATAAATTCGAGGACCCAATATCCAGGTCCGTTCAGTCGAGAGTCAAGCGTGCGCTCGATGAGTCGCGCGCCTTGTACTTAGCGATAGAGCACCTACTTACGTAAAGTTATTGACAAACTTTATTCGTGTTTTAATTATGAGTACCAAGAAGAAAGCTAGAAATTACTGCATAGCATTCGGCTGTTTGAATAGTGATAGAAATTACGAATTGTCATTCTTTACGTTTCCAAAGGATATTGAAAGGTAATAAATTGTAATACCTATTATGTAGTTAGATATTGATATTTTTTTATTACGTAGGTTCATAAAGTTTTATGTTATTTAATTTGTGTTCTATACCGAAGCTACGCATATTTAAGGTTATTCCGCGCAGAAATAAAGTCGTTCATTAAATCGATCAACGTAATTTTATAATTGATTATAGTAGGTATTGTTGATCGGAAAATGAATTACTGTGCTGACTTAGTAAGTAGCCTACAACTAATTAGGAATTTATATAATATATGTCTCGTATAATACCTAACTACTTTTAATACCTTTTATTACGTAGGTAGCAATTTATTTTTCACTCATTAAAAAGCATGGAATTCAGACAGGCACCTTTATTCATCAAAGTGCAATACCTATAGGATATAATCATAATCAACCAACGACACGTAGGTAGGTATCTCACTAAACTTATCGGCGTTCTGAAAACGGGATAGGTAGGTAGTAAAAATGAGGTAGTAGGTCTTTTCTGATAAGAATGTCATTGTATGTAATAGAACTATTTTAATTTATAATAATAAGTAATAACATAATACATTATTACTTATTTATTCTGTTACAATATCTAAGTCATAACATATCACAGAATAATTAGCAGTACAAGTACCTAGTTATATCCTTAATACAACCCTACCGAGCGAAAAAGGGACAGAGCGATTCTGAAACGGTTAGAGCAATGGAAGTTCTCGCGCTTTGTGATACGGTGCATTCTAGCTTGCACGCGGTGGGCGAGCAACTTCTAGGTAAATATAATTGAAAGCTTGTAGCGCCGTGCGAGTTAAATTGCACTTTATAGCGTTGTAGCGAGAGTCGCTATTTATTTAAATGACTTTACTCAGTTAGCCTTCTGTACTTGTACTATTATTTATTCTGTGCTTTAACTGCACACATACCTACCTATACTCTGCTATAGATCTCGCAGCTCGTGCGCAGTCATTTAGGCCTACGCCTGTTGTTTACTGCCGACGGATAATTTCATTTGAACAATATGATAAAACACTCTCCGCTAAAGAAGCTGGCCTTGAAGCCTTCGGGATCAGTTTCTAGTATAACTTCGATTAGTGACTCAGAGGTTAAAGAAGGGAAGGCAACAAGAAGAAGGGGTAAAAAGGATGAGGCAGACTTTGGAACTTGCATGGCTGACATGAAAAAAATGTTCAAGGGCTGGCAAAAAAAACAGGATCAAAAGTTTGCGGCTTTACAACAAATTGTAGAAGACTTTAAAGAAAACAGTAACCGTTTCAGTTCTTCTTTTGAGTTTATAGCTAGCCAATATGAGGACTTGAAAACTAAATTTGACACCCTCCAGAGGGAGAAAGATGCTCATGTCGCTCACATAAAGACGCTTGAAAATGAAGTCGAAAAGCTCCAAAATAGTTCAAGATCGTCCTGCATTGAATTCAGGAATGTGCCTACATTCTCAGATAAGTCGGAGTCCAAAGAGTACCTCCTGGACCTCCTCCTCCTGTTATTAAGGCGGGGAAAACTTTTGAAATGGAAGTATTGCCTTCAGACTTTCGGGACGTGTACCGAACAAATGCAAAACCTGGCACTAACAAGCCTATCATCGCTGATTTCATCAGCATCATAAAAAAGGAAAGCTTCATCATGGCGTCAAAGTCCTATAATAAGAGATTCCCGGGTAACCAGTTTAACACTACCAATCTCCAAGTAAACTGCCCTAAAACTGCTGTGTATATCTCGGAAGTCTTAACTTCAAGAATGAAAAAACTGCATTTCTTGGCAAGGGAGCATGCCAAAACTCACTGTTTCTCGTACTGCTGGGTTGCTCACGGGAAAGTGTACCTCCGTAAAAAGGACAACTCACCGGCGGTGCGTATAAACAGTGTTATTAATTCGGAAAACCTGATTAAGACCAAATGACTACTATTATTCATATATTTCTATCTCCTGTTGAAAGTCGTGTTATTATGTTTTCTTAGTGATGCAACGAATAGTAATTTTACGAATACGAATACGAATACGGATATCAAACCTACTATTCGGCGAATACGAATACGAATATCTCGCCAATGTAATAAAAGACTAATTTATTTGATACATTTCTATTCTTCTAATAATTAAAATTTACAACAAGCAAATTTTTATTTAAAAAACATAAAATTTGTAGATTTTCTGGTTTAAGGCGATTTCTTTTTTCAGTCTGAATGTTCCCAGCCGTTGAAAAAGGTCTTTCTGAGGCGACTGTACATGGCTTCAGTGAAAAATATTTTTGGGCAAGTTTTTTCAGACTAGGAAAATGGACATCTTCTCGCCAAAAGGCCAGTGGATCAGCAGTCGGCGATAAATTTGGGAGCTTTAGATAAGCATCTATTTCGTTTTTAGTTTGCGAATCCCCTGTAAAAAGACATTTTGAAATTAAATTTAACTTTTAGTATACTATGTAGATGACAAAGAGTACCTATTACGTATTAATAACTTTTCTAACTTTTTTCATACTCACCAGAAAATATAGAAATTGGCTCTTCCATTTCAGCCTCTTCAATTATTTCTTGGCATACTTGCCAAATTCCTCTACTTGTCGACGGTTGAGGTTCTTCTGGAGGTCTTGTCGGTCTTACGGCCTCTCTGCCATCAAAAGCAGCGTTAAGAACTGATCGAGTGGTTTCAGCGACCACTGTTGAGCTGAAAATCCTTGTTTTGAACCGTGGGTCAAGGATCGTTGCTAATAGATAAGTTTCATCACTTTCCATAAAGGCAAATCTATTCGAAAGTCCACTGAATAGGGAGTTTGCCAGATCATTTACATCAGGATGAGAAGAAGGATCATTTGAAATTTTATTGAGGCAAGATTTTAGACTTCGTATTATTGGGATTGCTTGAGATAACGTCGTTGATTCTTTGCTTAGCTCTTTAGTAGCTTCTTCAAAATTGGCCAGAATATCAATGATTTGGCTCATAAGAGCCCATTGCCTTGCTGTGATTTCACGACGACAATTTGGTAGAGATGGTAAAACATATTGAATCGCTATGCGTTGTTCATGTAATCTCTTCAACATCTGATATGTTGAGTCCCATCTAGTTTCAACATCTTGAAACAAAACATGTTTCGGTATATTGTTAGCTTGTTGAGAATCTTTCAGTTGTTTGAGTGCGAAGGTTGAGTGACTAAAATGAGTAATAACTCCCCTGCATGTGGTTAACATTTCGGTCAAGCGTTCTTGACCAAATAAACTTTTTTTCAGCGCTAATTGGATGCTGTGTACCAAACAAGAAATATGTTTAATACTAAGATCAAGCTCATCATTTGCTTTAACCATATTCCGTGCGTTGTCCGTTACAACTGCTGCAACTTTACCCAATAGCTGCCATTCCAGAAACATCATATGCATATTGTGGGCAATATTTTCTCCTGAATGTGAGTCACCTTCAAAGGGAAACACTTCCAGACAATAAGATTTGAGCTGGAAATATTCATTGACACCATGTCCAGTAAGACTTATAAAATCATTGACTTGTGAGGATGCGTCACTGGTCCACATGTCTGTTGTGACAGAGAGATATGGGGTCTTTGTTAACTGCTCCTTCAATTTTATTTTAACACGTTCATTAATATCCGGCAGATTTTTTTCTGTAAGGTGGGTTCTAGATATAATATTATATCTGTAAAAAAAAATAGCAGTCAGGAATTAAAAAGGGTTTTGTGAAAGTTGAAAGAAAATCCCACTGATATGTATGAATGAACAAATGTATAGCATTTTAATAAAAGCAAACACACCTTGGAGCTAGTTCACTGAGCAAACGACGGTATCCCTGTTTATTTACCAAATTCAGGGGCTCCATGTCTAGACAAACTTGTTCAGCAATCAAATATGTGATTTTGACAGCCCGAGGATCACCCGTTTCATACGTAGTTCGCTTTTGCCATATTTCCTTTGAGGACGCTTGTTTCTTCGCTGGAGTTACTTCAACTTCAGTGCTTGTTTCGTCTATAGTACTTATACTGGCAGCAAGCTCATTTTCGTGAAATCTCTTCACATGAGTCCACAATGCGGTCGTAGTAAATCCTTTAATATATGCATTTTTCCCTCCCCGAGACAATTCACAAGCACAATATCTGCATCTAGGCTTGCTTTCATTGTCTAAAATAAAAACAACACAATTTAAAATCCTATCCCACTATAATATTACATGTGAAAGTAAAACCGATGTCTGCGCGGACGAAGTCGCGGGCAAAGTCTAGTACTACATTGACGCAGCCATTAACTACCAACGTTCGTCTAAGTTACTTACTTACTATCCTACCTTTTGTTGATACCAAAGAAATACAGACCATATAACTACTTACTCGGTAATTTATCGAAGTGTTTCCATATGTCACTTTGATCTCGTTTACGAGAAGACATTTTCAATTCAACTTTAACTTCTTTTACTTCGCAGCAACCTCAGAAAATAAATAAAACAATACTCTCTTGCTTGACTTCTGCTTTCGACTAACAAATGAAGTGAAAGAAATGAATCAATCAATCAATGGTTCGTAATTGTAATGATAGGGAAACTCCCGGAGCTGCGGTACTGTACAAACTATGGCCGGGGAGTCCCCCGTTGCGTCGTCGTTGTGGTTAAGGCCCTCTGCACACGTGCGTATTTTTACACGCGCGTTTTTCAAGTCTGCCAGTAATTAGAGTTGCGTTTGTACGTAAAATATTAGTTTTTAAATATTCGTATTAGTATTCGCCGAATACGAATATTCGGTAAATGTCTACTATTCGGCGAATACGAATATTCGTATTCGTATTCGTTGCATCACTAGTTTTCATGATTTATCGCATGTTTTTCTATCGCTTATCTGTATTTACCGATCTTATTTTATAAATATGTTAAATTACACTACAATCACTTACCATTTACACATAACACTATCATTTTACAATACAACTTACAATACAACTCAAAATCCTAGAATTAACTCAACACATTCACTAAAAATACTACAAACTGGCCTACAAACATGCAGCTATCAAGTATGTATGTATACTATATCTATAAGTATACTCTTTGGGCTGGGAATTTCGAAGTCTATTGTGCAAATAATTGTTAATGGTAACACGGTTAATATAAATACTGAATTAGAATCTATTTGTGTCTCAAATTCTTTTCAATGTGTACCAGAACATTGTAAGAAATTGCTAACAGAAAATAACCAATTTCAATCATTTAAGGTACTTCATTTAAATATACGAAGTATAGAATGTAATATCGATGAGGTTAAAATACTTCTAACTAGATTGAACTTTGACTGTGAAATATATATCTTTACCGAATGTTGGCTAAGTAAGTCCATCAACACTCCTGTTTTAGCTGATTATGCTAGTTACAGGTCGGGGTACAAAAATCAGAACGATGGTGTTGTAATGTACGTGAAGACAAGCGTTGAGTGCACCGTTACGGAACCTGTTTTATCGGACGCTAGCTGCTTGTTGTTTACCTACAAAAATAACCTAGCTATAGTTGCGATATATCGATCTCCGTCTATTGCAAATGCTGATTCATTCTTGCATAGTCCTAAGTAGAATTCTGGATACTTTAGCATCATATCAGACTGTAGCTATTATAGGAGACATTAACATAAATATTTTGCCGCATAACAACGACAATAGTTCTAGCGAATACCTTAATATCACTGCATCGCACGGCATGCTCCCGGCACACATGTATCCTACTCGTAACTCTGTCTGGATCACGTGATACTACGTACACATAAGGTATCCAGTAGAAAAAGGATTATTAAACCTTGGATTACTTTTGGCCTCCTGAAATGTATCAGGAACCGTGACAAACTTAATCTATCTATTTACTATAATAAAACTGTAACTGGGCTAAATCTGTACATTAAATATTTTTTGAAAATTATAATTGAGATAAACTTCAAAATCGATATAGAGTGCAAAAAGGATATCTTTTTAATTTTTGTCTGTATGTCTTTCTGTCTCTTTGAACACGCATCACGCTGAAACTACCAGATGAATTTTGATGCAACTTGGCACAATCATAGCTTATGTTATGGATTAACATTTAGAATACTTTTTATCCCGAAAAAATCATGAGTTCCCGCAGGATAGGGGTTAAAAGTTATTTAAAAGAACACATATTACGCTGAAACTACTGGTCAGAGTTTGATGTAACTTGGCACAGTCAAAGTACATATTATGTATTAAAATTATGGATTATTTTTATCCCCAAAAAATATAGGGTTCCTGCGGGATAGGTATTCAAAGTTATGGTCATTTAAATGTAATATAAATAAAACATTAAAACGGTACCATATTTTCGACCCTCTCGCCACTATACTATCTGGTTTAGCGGCAGTATTTCTGCCTGCCAACCCAGACGTGCGTGGATTGAAATCACGTACTTATTGAAATGTTTTGTTCCGTATTTTTATGCATTTACATATTTCATGCGTTATTTTTACAATTTCAATGCTTTTTTTTTTCTTGAATTAAACCGCCAAATTGTTACAACAAAATAGGTCACAATAATTCAAATTCAGATAATTTAGAAAAAACTCAAAAACAGAAAAGAATTCTGTCAATTTACTTGCGGCATTTTTTATTGTTAACTAAACTGCTTACTGTTTTACATTTTTAACCCCCGAACAAAGAGACGGGTGTTATAAGTTTAGGGTGTGAATCACTGTGTGAGAGGGTGTGTGTGTGTCTGTTTGTGGCATCCTCATAAAAAAGCTCCCAAACGAATGGACCGATTTTGATGCGGTTTTTTTGTTTGAAAGCTAATGTGATCGAGATGGTTCTTAGCTTAGATATATGGGGTGGGGGGGGGGGGGGGGGAGAAAAGGGGGTGAGAATCGTAGCGTCCAAACGAATGGTTTTTATATCTATAATGGGAGGGAGGAGGGGGGGATGGGGATGGGGGTTAGGATCATTGATCTCCAACAAATGGACCGATTTTGATTCGTTTTTTTATGTTTGAAACTGATGTGATCGAGATGGTTCTTAACTAAATGGGGGGGGGGGGAGAAAAGGGGGAGTTTCGAGAAAAAAGGGGTGAGAATCGTACCTTTCAAACGAATCGACCAATTTAGCTGCAATTTTTTATGTTTCAAAGCTGAGGTACACAAGATTTGTCTTAGCTATAATAAGGGGGGAGGGGGGGGGATATGGCGAAGTTCATAGCTCCCAAATGAATGGACCAAATTTGATGCAGTTTTTAATGTTTTAAAAAGGATGTGATCGAGATGGTTTATCATGTTCCTTTGCTATAAGGGAGGGGGGGGGGGTGGGAGGAGTTGAAAAAAAGGGGTGGGAGGAGTTGAAAAAAAGGGGTGGGAGGAGTTGAAAAAAAGGGGTGGGAGGAGTTGAAAAAAAGGGGTGGGAGGAGTTGAAAAAAAGGGGTGGGAGGAGTTGAAAAAAAGTGGTGGGAGGAGTTGAAAAAAAGGGAGGGGGGGTGAGAATCGTATCTTTCAAACGAATGGACCAATTTAACTGCGGGTTTTTATGTTTCAAAGCTGAGGTAAACAATATGGTTCTTAGCTATAATGGGGCTTTATGCTCGCTACGCTTCGCTCGCGTCTTCGTCTTCTAACCTATCACGACCATGTCGGATTGCCACTGAAGGTTGTTAACACAGGTAGGTAGGTATATTGGTACTTTTGGTACTGGAATAATTCATAGGATCATTATATCCCAGAAAAACTACCAAGCGAGCAACGCTGCGGGCACAGCTATCTATAGTATAATAAAACTGTAACTGGGCTAAATCTGTACATTAAATATTTTTTGAAAATTTTAATTGAGATGAACTTCAAAATCGATATGGAGTGCAAAAAGGTTTTTATTTTTATTTTTTGTCTGTCTGTCTGTCTGTCTGTCTGTCTGTCTGTCTGTCTGTCTGTCTGTCTGTCTCTTTGAACACGCATCACGCAGAAACTACCCGACGGATTTTGATGCAATTTGGCACAATCATAGCTTATGTTATGGATTAACATTTAGAATACTTTTTATCCCGAAAACAACAATGGTTCCCGCAGGATAGGGGATGAAAGTTATTTAAAAAAAACACATATCACGCTGAAACTACCGTACAGATTTTCAAGTAACTTGGCACAGTCAAAGTTTATAGTATGTGTTAAAATGAATGATACTTTTAATCACGAATAAATACGAGATTCCTGCGGGATATGAGTCTAAAGTTATGTCAATTTGAAAGGAATAATAATTGCACATCCGTTTATAAAACGGTACCGTGAATTCGGCTCCTATGCCACAAGTCAGAGTGGCACAGTAGAAGCGGTTTCCGCCTTCCAACCCAGAGGCACATGGATCGAATCCACGTGCCTCTGGTTAAGGCTTATGTAATTTCCTGAAGTAAACCGTCAAGTTTTGTTTGAAAACAATATATATATAATGGGATCTATCCAAATGAATGGTCCGACTTAGGTGCGGTTTTTTATGTTTGCAAGCTGAGGTATTCGAGATGGTATAGTACGAGTTTGGTACGAGTAAAGATAGCACAATGGCATCAACAACTCAAGCGAATAAACCAAAGGCATCAAAGTTCTCCCTCCGATTTAACTGATTGGCGCTGATTGACCTTAAAACACGCAATCATTTCATTCCTGCAACCAAGGGTGCCGGTAAATTCAAATTTATCAGGTTTTTGGGATTCGGCTCACACTAGCACTAGCACGACCTCCAGGGGCCTAATTCTCTAATTTTAAGACGCCAATTCCTCGCTGCCTGCGGGGAAATTGGAATCAATCACGAACAAATTCCACGTAGGCATGGGTCATTTTCGCAATATCCAGCACCAGGGCTTTCAAGTACGTCTATCTTCAAACACCAGGGTGAAAAACCAGGGTTCAAAATACTTTCAAGTGCTTTCTGTAGAAACAGGTTAACAGGTTTCTACTTTAAAGCCTTGAAAGTAGAAAATACTTGCATAGGAAATTGATTTTTGCCGTCATATAAATAAGGAGAACAATCGTGTTTGCAAAATAAAAGTACTTGGAAGCCTTGAAAGTAGAAAATACTTGCATAGCAAATTGATCTTTGTCTCTATATATAAAAGGAGCACTATCGCGTGTGTGAAAAAGTACACTGAAGCCTTGAAATTGTTTGTTTGTTTGTCGTATGAGGTAGTGCTGGCTTCTGATGTCAGAGTTTGTCAGGCCACCCGAGGGCCTCTGACATGGCTCAACGACTGCTATTAACCAATAACAGCCGGGACCGACAGCTTAACGTGCCCTCCGAAGCACGGAGCGATGGATAACCGTACGTTACTTCGAAAAGTCATTGGTGCGGGAGCCTAGGTTTTGAACCCGGTATCGTTGGATTCTAAATTGTACTATAGAACCATTAGGCCACCATCGCTCTTTTGAAATGAAAGTAAAAAAATACTTGCATAGGAAATTGATGCGTGGGTATGCATAAATAAAGACCACAATTGCTTTTGCGTAAAAAATACTTCGAAGCGTTGCAAGTTTTTTGAGTATGTATATACATTATATGTACTACGTTTTTTTATTATGTTTCTTCCATTGAGATATTATAATGTACTACCTACGTACCTACATAATTATATAATTATATCGGAGGTTTCTTCATAATGTCTTACTGGCAAAATGGTTAGTTGTCGGTATTGAAATGTGTACATACAGAGTACAGAGTACTGTACCTGTGTACCTACTCTGTACCTGTGTACAGAGTAGGTACACAGGTACACTTCACAGAGAAAGTATAGAAAACTTTTATTCTTTCAAATCAATCCTCATATCGTGTTGAAAAAGCTCAAAAAGTAGGTAGGTAGGGTAGGTAATTATTAAGAGCCAGTTAAAGTGCCAGTAAGTAGGTACGTCGTTCTGTGAAACAACAACAAAATAATTTGTACTAAGAACACAATGTTTCGTTGCATTAAAATTTGTTCGTATGGACCTCACAATAATTACCTACCCTTGATGCCCCATACAATTTACCTCACCGCCTTAATTACTCTCTAATCTGTGCCACCTTACCTTCGGAGATAATTTTCTCTACTCAATAACAAGACGGTCATGATAACAAATTACTTCATTTAAACTAGATGGCATTGTCTACCCTTAAAACACGCAAGCGGTTAGTTAAGAAGTGGTTTGAACGTTGAATGAACTCGAGCAACACATTCTCTTCTTTTTTTACTCTATGGTCCTTAGAGGCTCTTAAAACGTATTGAGATGTTTTTTGATAGAATAAGTCGACTTCAGTTGTGAAACGCGCAGCGAAATTAAGCTAATTATTTATAGTAAAATAGTAATTTAAAAATTAAAAAAATAAAGTTAACTGTTATAACGCATATTCTGTGAAGTACGGAGTGCCGTACTTCACAGAATATGCGTTATAAAAAGGCAAGGCAGTGCCTTATTCCGATGATTAGATGCCGAGCAATCGATAAAAAACTATTTGACGGCTGAACGAATTTTGAAGAAATGTAGTATAATATTGTACTTTGTAGGTTTGGTCCTGGTCCTCCTGGTCCTCTGGACCTGGACCAAACCTACAACTGGTCTGGTGGTGGTTTGACTTTTGGTCCTGGAATAAAACGTGTGGGCTATTTTTAAATGAACCACGCGGGCAAAGCCGCGGGCACAGCTAGTCATAAATAAAGTCACTTATTTAAGGTACAGAAACTTTTGTAATAATTTACTAAAAAGATTAAAACGGGAATATGATAGAGACGAGTTTCGGAAGGCAAAGGGTAATCCTAAGGCAACTTGGAGAACAATTAAAGGAATTGCAAATATCCAGCAAACACCATCATCTGCTTCGTCATTACTTCATCCATCAATCAATCCTAAATTATCAGTCAACAAAGTTAATGACTACTTTGTAGGTATAGGAAGAGAGTTGGCCAGTAAAATCCATAATAATGGCATTTCTATTTCTATGGACAAAATCTTACCTTCCATTAGTTGCAGCTATAATAGTTCAATGGCTATTTTTGAAACAGACAGTGCTGAGGTGGAGTGTACTATTAAGGGCTTACGTAGGGACTGTGCAGTTGGTTGGGATGGCATCTCGGCTGGGATTCTTATAGATGAATGCGAAGTGCTGGCACCATCCCTCGCATATATATTTAACCTTTGCTATGCTACAGGCATCTTTCCTAAATCTTTAAAAAAGGCCTTAATTCTTCCAATTTTCAAGAGTGGTGATAGAGGCAGTGTCTGCAACTATAGGCCAATCTCAATTTTGAGTTCCATTACGAAAATACTTGAAAAACTGCTACATATTAGACTCGCAAATTATTTAGAAAAACATAAAATTCTTTCAAAAAAAACAATATGGTTTCCGCAAAGGAATTTCCACAGAAGACGCTGTAGCTGACCTCACTAATACTATAGTTCATCAACTTGACAATATATTCAAAACGATAGGAGTCTTCCTAGATTTGTCAAAAGCTTTTGACACTGTCTCTATTCCAGCACTACTCTTGAAGATGGAAATCCTTGGTATTCGTGGTCTTGCCTTGGGGATCTTTCAGGGCTACCTCACTGACAGAACGCAGTATGTCAAGATTGACTGTTATACAAGTGATGATAAGCTTTTAAGTTTCGGAGTTCCTCAGGGAAGTATCTTGGGTCCTATACTGTTCCTTATTTATGTGAATGAACTCTGCCAATTTAAGCTTCCCCATTGTGATGTTTTTTCATACGCGGATGACACCGTTCTCATTGTAAAAGGGAGGAATTGGAGTGATTCTAAAAAGCACGCAGAGCATGCTTTAGGTTCTGTCATGGATTGGCTCTTTGTTAACCTTCTCACCCTTAACCTTACCAAAACCAAGTACATAACCTTTTCCCCACGTAGAGTATCTCAACCGGACCCGAGTACTTTTTCAGTTATCGTCCACCAATGCACTTCACAAAACTGTAATTTATGCATCTGTATCCACCTTTCCAAGACTGACAATATCAGATACTTAGGAGTTCAGATTGTTAGCACCCTCAGCTGGAAAATACACATAGATAACCTTACTTCCCGGGCAAGACGACTTCTTTATATATTTAAAAAATTAAGATCTTCAGCGGACCTTGCGACACTAAACATTGTGTATTCTTCTCTGGCACAGTCCATATTGTCTTACTGCGACACGGTCTGGGGAGGTGCTTGCACTACCTCGTTACTATAACTAGAACGAGCACAGAGAGCCATTTTAAAGGTAATGCTTAAAAAAACAATAAGATACCCCACGGTCACACTATATAAAGATTCCGGAATGCTAACGGTGAGGCAACTCTTTATCTTACACGCCATCCTGCGGAAGCACAAAATTCTACCATTTGACCCACTAATAGATATAAATCCACGTAGGAGTTCTCGAATTTGTCCTATTCCACCTCACCGAACCAGTCTGGCTAGCAGACATTTCGAAAATCTTTCAAATCGACTTTATAACAAAGTGAACAAAATACTTCACATCTATCCGCTTACCAGCACTAAATTAAAAAAAGTTATTAGTAACTGGCTAAAAACCCTTACATACATACAAACAGAAGAGCTAATCAGACCCTCACTCAAATGATGATTGTCGAAACAGATAAAATATGTGTATTGTTATTTATTATTAATATACACACTACCTCACACCACCCACATTCACATCCCACTCACTCACCCTCACTCACTCATATACTCCTCACACACAAACCCACACGTTATAATCATTATACATGCATATATACATGTAATCTTAGGTAGGTATTTTTTCTTCTAAACTTATAATAATATATTAAGTATATCCTACACTGTAATTTTCTAAATTATAAGACAAAAATAATGCTTTATAAATTTCCATAAACGGAGGGCTCTGGTGTTTGTAATACAGTTTAATTATTAGCTCAGGCGCCAACAGCCGAACAACATGTCCAGTACCTATAATTAGTATATAGTCAATATAAAAATACATTTGTTGTTATTAATAAGTAGTTATAAGTTCTGTCAATAAACAATTTATTATTATTTATTTATTATTATTATAATTGAGTGAAGAATGGATTGCCTGGCACAGTGCAATCTTGGTACGCAAATCTAATAACCGAGGTCTCGTAACTGCCTTGGTTAGTACATCAGCTAACTGATGCGGTGAACTTGTTTTCAAGACTGACCTTCATGCACCATCTCTCTAACAAAGAAATGTCTCAAGCGGATATGCTTCGTCTTTTTGTGGAATTCAGGATTGTGTGCTAATCTGATGGCAGACTCGTTATCGACTTTCAATACCGGCATGTCATCCACATTCGTTAATCTGTCTAAAAGTCTTTGAAGCCATACCAGTTCTCTAGCTGCCTCAATTGCGGCAACAATCTCAGCTTCCGTGGTGGAAATAGCAACAGTGGCCTGTCGTTGACTCAGCCAAGACACAGCTGCACCGGCATACAAACAACTACGCCAGTAGTTGAACGTCCAGTTATAGTCTCCTCCATGATCAGCATCACTATAGCAACAATTGCTTAGGTCCGCTGCTATATTTACTTGACTCAATAATGTCAAGTAAAATTCATGCATTAAATTAAATTTAACATTAATTAACAAATTAAAATTATTACTTTGTTCGAAAAATCATATATTCTTTGACTTCATAAAAACATTTTGCAGTTAACCACTGAGTCAATTTCCTTTTGAATGTAGGAAAAGGTAAATCTTTGAAATCATTGGGCAATTTATTGTATACATTAATAGCATTTATAAAAACATTTCTTTTATACAGTACTAGTTTGCATTGCGGTACAAAAAGTTTAAATTTGTTCCTAGGGATGACATTTCGTTTAATTACTTCTGTATGTTTAGTGAAGTACTCTGGGTGTTGTTGCACAAAGAGACATAATTCTTTTATGTGCATACAAGCTAACGGCAAAATGTTACACTTTTTGAATAATGGTTTACAGCTGTCCATGAACCAGGCCCCACAAACTGCACGCACACATTTTTTCTGTACTCTAAACGCTTTGTCGATATCTACTGAATTGCCCCACAATAAAAGACCATAAGATAGAACGGACGACACATAGCCATGATATGCGCTAAGAGCGGCTTCTGTTGATACCGTAACTCTTAACTTTTTAATGGCATAAACGAATCTGTCAAATTTGTCACAAACGTAATCTACATGAGCTTTCCAGTTACAATTCTGATCTTGTATTATACCAAGGAATTTAGTATTTGATACTTCCTCAATGATGTAATTTTGATACTGTACATTTAAAATTATTGGTATCCGTTTATACGTCTGACACATTATACGTCTATACGTCTACATTTTACGACCAATGTTGTGTCGTCTGCAAACAAAATGGTTTCATGGCAAGTGATGTTAGGTAGGTCATTTATGTAAATTAGGAATAAAAATGGTCCCAAAACACTACCCTGCGGTACCCCAAAATTATTTTGCTGAAAGTCACTCCTATAAAAACTTTTACCTTCTTGAATTTTAGATATTTCTACACATTGCTGTCTACCAATCAGGTAACTTTTTAACCAGTCGTTAGCTTTTCCTCGTATTCCATACGTTTCTAACTTGTATAAAAGTAATTTGTGGTCCACAAAATCGAAAGCTTTACTCATATCGAGGAATATAGCAGCAACCGGTAAACCGTCGTTTATGGCTTCAGTGATAATTTTAATCAGGTTAAAACATGCCAATGAGGTAGTGCTGTTTTTACGAAACCCGAATTGTTCATCTTTAAGTAACTCCTGGAATGATCTCTCCCTCTGCATCTTGACTTATCATTTCTGGAATGATATCTGCCTCTTGGGTCCTCAGCTGTGGAGTGATCTCCCCCGGAAGATCAGGTATCTTAGTTGAGATTCTTAATTCCAGTCCAGGACAGAATGTCACATCTCTAGATCTAGCAGTCTGTTTTCCGTCCCAGCTACGATATCCATCATTGTTGTCATATCCGATAAGTCTTCCTTTGACAGCTTTCTTATTCAGCTTCTTCCTTTTCTGTTTAGGAATGTGGAAGTAACATTCACTACCTATTATACGCAAGTGCGAGTATCTTATTCTTCTTGTTATGCCATAGTTCATAGGGTACTTTCCGTTCTACTCTTGTGTGTCCCGTACGATTCAAGACGTAAGCAGCTGTGTTGATAAGTTCTGCCCACAGAGCTTGTAGAAATTCCTCTCCTGAGTGCATGTATGACCTAGCGGTTTCTACAAGGGTTTTATTTTATCTCTCCGCACACCCATTTTGTTCAGGGGTATATGGCATGGTAAGCCGCTGTTCTATACCTTGTCTGTGAAGTATCTCGTGAATGGCTTTATTATCAAATTCGCTGCCATTATCGCTCAATAGTAATCTGTCTTTAACATCACTCTTGTTACGGATAAAATAGACGTGACGAAACGCAGAGTAGTCATCCTTGAATAAAACGAAATAGCGATACTTCGAGTAACTTTCGGGGAATGGTCCACATACATCACTATGTATGAGCTCTCCAGGCACTGAAGCTCTATCTCTCATGCCAAACATTAATCTTTGAGCCTTTCCATAAATGCATCTTTCACATTGTATATCATCCTCCTGATTAAGGTCAATCCCCAGTTCTCTCTTAACAAGATCCTTAACATATATTTTATTCTGGTGACCAAATCTCTCATGATAAAGCTGAAGTTGTATCTGGAGTAAGTTGTGTCTGTCTAAGCTGGAGTAACAGCGTTCAATTCTACACAATGACTGGGCAGGACTGTCTTCATTTGAAGCATGTACAGTCCTCTGTTATGCTTCCTGTTTCCTAGCACAATTTAACAGCATTTAATTCCAGCCTGCACTCTTTAGTGGTGGATATAAATGTACTGTTCTGCAGCTTATCTTGTGCTGCTAATACCGAAATAAATTCTTGGTCAGCGTTGGCACATACCAGACATCGCTTAGAGTGAGTTTTGACTTTTTGGCATTGACATTTGATTCATCTTCCACACAGCCTTTCCCTTTCGCAGGAACTACAGTCCCATCTGCCGTCTTGGCACAATACAATTTTCCTTCAAATGTATCGCATGACAAGTCGCGAATGACTTACCTGCGCGTTTTAGGGACAAGCAACGCCATCTAGTTCATTTTGGTGAACTAATGAGATAACGTTGCATAATGCATTGAACAATCATCAAGGTTACGTTCCGCAGCCCGATTACATAACTTGGCTTCAATCGAATTCTCAGTATCGCAACCACTAATGCCTTGCGATAGAGTCGAAATTGCTATGAAAAAAGTGATAATCCGATTGTAGCCAAGTTCTGTAATTGGGCCACTGAACTTGCTGCTTGACGGATAACTCTGTAGTCTTTTTCGGTCTGCCATCATTAATCCACTTTCTGCAGTATGCAGTTCTGTGGCCTTTCACCGAACAATATCTACATATTAAATTTTTCATCCCTGTTATTCGGTTTAGTCTGCACCTTAGAAGTAGAGGCGAGCACTTCTTTGGTTTCATCCTTATGTCCCACTAATGCTCTCTCATACCCACATAGTTGTGACGTCAGTGATTCTATTGTTCGCTCCTGATTACTCAACAGCATCCAACTTGATTTAAAATTGAAAAAGTTTTTCATCGAGGCTATCCAAAATTTTGCAAATCAAGAAGAGTTCCGGCAGCTTCATGTTTTAATCAGTCTTTATAATTTCAGCATATAAATTGTTCCAAATATTTGCAATTTTGCACATTAATGTTGCAACGTCATCTTTGGAATTGTTTTTAAAACTGAAAAACTGCATACACAAGGAGTATGCCCTGTCTTCTGACTGCCCATCAAACAAACGATGAAGCTCTTGCCACACTTCATGAGCTGTTTCAAAGCGCATAACTTTCATCAATGTGTCTTCAGTCATATTACTTGTGAGGATGAGCAGGGCGTTGCTATCTGCCTTCCTATATTTCAGAAGCTCTGCATTTTAGGCCTTCAGCGCACCATCACCTGGTCCCAGTATGGGCTTTTTGAGTTTCCCCTCAGCTGCCTCCATGGCACTTTGTGCCTCACAGCATTATGGAAACTTTTTACTTCCATGTAGCCCAGTTCTTACTGCCTTCGAGCTGACTTATTTGAATTTTAGACGTTATATGTTCCATCTTGACCAACTTTTCCAAACATGTGCTAGCCCACATCCTATTGAAGTTACACCATGCAATACTGTGAAATAAGCTGGAAAAAGAATCTAAATGGTCCACACTAAAAATAACACTTGAGAATAGTCTAAGTCAATATAATTTGCTCTCATTAGTTTTCACAATTGACATAGTCGTTATTTTTACTTTCAGTCAATCCGTAACTAAGCAACCACTTTTCATCTCAATTTAAAAACTATGCATCTTGCTTGACCAAAAAGTCTATACACCAACAGAAATATTACACAGTACGAATAATAGCATATATGACTCGGAAACTAATATTTCGGCTCATCTCACGAAAGATAGCACCTAGCGGGATTCTAACCCGCGACCGTTGTTGGTTGAAGTCAAATAGAAGAAGAAGGTACTCTAATTCGTATACTTCCGGGTAATTTTATTTGATTCTTCTTTATTTATAAAAGAAAGTAAACACTCAAAGTAATCATTATAATATTATCTTACAGGTAGGTACATTTCTTAAAAAATAAGTATTTAAATTCATTTTTGATTCAAAATTCATAATTTTATGAAATATTTCAATTGTCGCTTCAAACATAGCATACGTGCATGCTCACCATACTCGTAGCGCCTGAAAAAAAACGATGTAAGTGGTGTCTAACCTTCAGGAATGAGGAATTTCAGTCAAAAGTTTCAATGACCGTAAATTGCAGTTAATTTTGACTAGATTTGTTAGTCGAGTTCGAAGTTCTTTCTACCACTTAGAGTTTTTAGTGTAAGAAATAACAATTATTGCTAAACACCGAGTCGTCCAAATCAATCAGTGGCCCAATTCCATAACTTTTTCTATCTTCAGTCTTTGTAGATCCGCGGTATTTTTGATCGTAACAAGCTTCTTCTCTCCAGGTTTAGATTCTGAATCGCTCATTGTAAACAATGTTGTGATAACAGATGAGATAGGCCAGTTTGTGATATAAGAAGCTGTAGCTCGAGGTTTACACATTCACCAACCAAGAACGAGGCTTAGATCCTGTAGTCTGTGGGGCGTAGAAAAAAGTAATTATTATACTTTATGTTTTGCAAAGGGCTGCAAGCCAAAGCGAAAAGTACCAATTATACTTTTCCTCCTAGAAAATAAATAAAATATTTCTCTTGAGATGAGAAATTGAGAATCACGGGGCCCGTTCACATAAACGTTCGAGGACGCACGGATCACCCGCGCGTACACTCGAAATCGTTCACGGCGTCGTCCGGGCGTTCGCCTGTGGCCCAATTACAGAACTTGGCTACAATCGGATTATCACTTTTTTCATAGCAAATTCGACTCTATCGCAAGGCATTAGTGGTTGCGATACTGAGAATTCGATTGAAGCCAAGTTATGGAATCGGGCTGCTGGAGACCTCGTTTCGCTTGAAAGGTGGGTGGCATATCGGCTGGTTGGGGTAGTATAGCAATAGTAGCTTTAGTAGATTTCAGAATGTTTATACTGGGCATACTGACGCTGTGGTGACTTGTCAAAAATTCTGAAACTCATCTCTACCGAAGGAAGGGGTTTTATTTTTCTTGTTAAATATAGGAAGACAAACAAAATGACTGTGAAAAATAAGCCAGAAGAGCCGAAAAAGGAGAAAGTAGAACCTGCAGTTGCCCCAAATGATGATTTGGTATGTATATCTTTAACTACCATTTAAATAGATGACTTTCGTAATATATTATTTATTTATTATGTTCTTTCAGTCGGAAGAGGATAAACGCCTTCAGGAAGAGCTCAATATGCTTGTTGAAAAGCTAATGGTATGTCAAGAAACCTAATACATTTATAAGTTATTTCATAAAAACATAACCTTACTAAGTTTATCATAACTTTTTTGCAGAGCAATGATGTAGATCTGTATTTACCGGCATTACAAATGCTGAGTAACCTAATCAGGACTTCAACAACGTCCATGACCTCCGTGCCGAAACCACTGAAGTTTCTGAGGGAACATTATCCTGCTCTCAAGAGTGTTTATGAAAAAATTACTGATGCAAAGACAAAGAAATTCTGTGCAGATGTTGTTTCCGTTCTTGCTATGGGTGTCAGTGGATCACAAGTGAGTATTCACTTTATAATTGTTAATTTTGTGAAGTAGAATTATGATAAGTAATTTAACAATTAAGGGAGATATGGAGAGTTGGCTATAGACATCCAGTACCAGCGTAGAGAGGGGGGTGGGGGCGAAGGGGAGAAGTCACCCATAAACCCCCCCCCCCCCCCCCCTTGCCAGGAGACACTCAGTTAAGAGATAGGGTAAACTGTAGAATCGAGGGACAGGAGTTAAGGGGAGGTTTAGTGATGGTGGTGGTGGTGAAGGGCTAATCCCATGACAAAATTCAAAATTAATGTCATGTGATGAGCGATGGGTGCGGGCAGCACGGGCAGCGATGTCATATCAAAGAAAACCGTTATGATTGTGGTTTAGCAAGCGTAATAAAATAACAGTACCTTTATGTTTCAGTTGCAAAAAATTTGTGTATCGTAATTTACAGATATTGAAATAAAGAGATATGACGTCATACTGTTTACCGTTATAACCCATATATTTTCAGTAATGGAAGCCCTGCTCTAAACACACCATATCAAAAACAAAACGGACGCAAATAGTGCTAAATCTATTTGCATGAATCATACCACTTGCGACAATATTGGAAGTCAAGGGCTTAGTTCGAAAAAATTGTAGAAAATTGGTTTTTAAGTGTTTTCTGTTTTAAATTAATTAAATATGGGATTTATACTACACATTACGATTAAAATTAAGCATATGTATTGAAGTTTTTTTCGGTCATGTTTTCAATTAGGGTAGTATGACACATTGACATATTATGAAATATGCCGATGGGTTATTTAGTAGGTCAATTAACATGTTAGGGGTTAAAACCATTTTTTACCTAACTACAGGTAAATAAATTTGTATTTTTAGGATGTTGCTGAAAAGAGAGAATGTCTCAAATATTGTCTTCTTGGAACAATGTCAAATGTGGGTGATTGGGGCCATGAATACGTCAGGTAACAATATTTTAACTTATCTTATTATCACCCATACCTGAAGATATAAAATGAACTTTTAACTAGCTTTAATTAGCTTTTATTGTATGGATTTTGACAAGATTTGATGGTAATGGGCGTCTTATGTTATGGCAGTCAAATATTAAACATCACCTGTGGACACCAGTCGGCCTCTTTGGGAACGGCAGACAGATATTTAACATCACTTGTGGACACCAGTAGCGGCCCACACGGGCTATAAAAACCAATACCCATTTTTTATATTGTATGGTATTGTATAGTACCTACAGATTGTAACAGTAACAACAATATTATTACTTCTAATAAACTATCCACAATCACAAAAACCCCGTGCGGCTGGCAGCATTGGATGAGGATGGCTGAAGATCAGGCTTAGTGGTGTTCACAAGGAGAGGCTTACATCCAATAGTGGACGAATATGGGCTGATGATGACTTTGCATAACCCCAGTATGTGCCACCTTACCCTTCCCAGTTCCGTTTCAAACTGTGCCATATGGTCGTCAAGCCTGTGCGTTTCTCCGTCATACGTTGCCAAAGTCAGTTGTGGGTGGTGGCCTACCGTAGCCTGAGGATTCTTCGCACCCCTGCCCTGCCATTACCATGAGCAATTTAATGTTTGATTACAATACAATAAAACTTTATTGACACAAGGTTAAAATCAAATCACAATTATAGAAATTACATTTCTATCTAACTTCTTGAATTATATTGCTGCTACTCATGTGTTTACTTACTAATCTCATAGCTCCAGAACCTTTGTGGTTTTTGTGACAAATCAATCAAGTATTGTTACTGTAGGTACGTTGTATTGAGGTGGGTTTTGTTGTTTAGAAGGAATTGTAGTAGCCGTAACACTGGAAATACTAGTATGGCTACTACCAAAACACCTAAGCTGCTCCAGTATATCAAAATAAGTTTTATTTTTTCATCTAATCATATTGTACATTGTTTCTTAGGTGGAAGATACTGTAGTTTTTGGAAAAATATATATGTTATTATTATTACATAAAAAAAACGGTACAATGGGCGGTCTTATCGCTCTTAGCAATCTCTTCCAGCCAATTTTAGAAGATAATTTCAAAAAAATGGATGGTAGTGTGACAATATTAAGTTTCTATACAAAATTTATGTAATTAAAAATAAATAAATAAAATATACAATAAACTACACAGTAATTAGTTACCTAAATACTACTATTAGCGATATTTGATTATACTTTGACTGAATATGACAATAAAAGGTATGAAGACCACAAACTGAGGCTGATTTTACAATAATTATATCATAAGTCTCCCAGCGCTACGCCTATTAGTTCAGAGTAAATAATGGTACTGTAGCTTGTTATTAAACTAATTATTTCATTGTGAGTTATTAAACTGTATTTTTTATTAATAGTATACACATTATATAAATAACATTGATGGAAAACTGGTAGCTTATCCCACAGATATTCCATCTGATTATTTGTTACTCTGGTCAGGGCTGGTATGGTTAGAGGTACAAAGGATTTTAGGTTGCGGTTGGGGATATCAGATAGGAATGTACTTTGTCTTGATTATTTATAATTGAGAAGAGTAGGCTGAGTATTCAGGCATTCCTTTTGTCTCAGAGTTATTATTATTATGGTATAAATACATTGGTCTCACCTTTGAAATATATAGGTCCATAGTAACTCCAATCACTATTGGAAGTACGCAAGAGATCACTTGAAGAAATAAAACAAAAACAAATAAACAAATGTTAGGTTAATTGTCATACCCATAGAGGTAAGTTAATTTTAATTAGCACTAGCATCTGCCAAAATCCATAAAAAAATACGATTTAATGCTAGGTAGTTAAAAGTCAATTGACGTTTGCGGGTACGGCAGTTATTGCCGCACTCATAATCGTAAATTAACGCTAATCCAGCATTAATTTGGTCAAAATCCATACTAAACAAGCGATATATTACTTGATTAGCGTTAATTGAATAATATGATAGTGTTTCATGAAGAGTTAGTCACCTATCTAACTAACAACACAACATACACTTGCAGACAACTGGAAGGTGAAATAGCGGAGGAA
Organism: Alsophila aescularia; assembly: GCA_946251855.1. Taxonomy (NCBI): domain Eukaryota; kingdom Metazoa; phylum Arthropoda; class Insecta; order Lepidoptera; family Geometridae; genus Alsophila; species Alsophila aescularia. The sequence continues at coordinate 46,531,172 of OX276378.1, forward strand.
TGGAACGTTGACAACATGGATACCCTCCTGGCAATAGTCCGGGACGTGATCGCCTTCGACATGAAGCACTCGGCCGAGATCCAAGCCTGCGACCTGCTGATGGAGATTGACAGGCTCGACCTGCTCACACAACATATGGACCAGAGCAACTATCCTAGAGTGTGCTTGTATTTGATTGGGTAAGTTGTATATCAATTACTAGCGAATGCCCAACATACATCCTACTTTTTCTTTCATTTTTTTATATATTATTTTCTCTTGTTTACGTCAGAAACTTTCATGCAAGTGCCAACAAAAACTGGAATAACTTTCAACTCAATTGGATATAGTGTACTAACTCAAACACACATTAGTCTTACTAATTTTGTAGCTACTTGCATCACACAATAACTCATTAGAGCAATCTGTAAAAAAAAACTGGTCTCTAATCACAATAGCTTTGTTATATTGAAATCATATGTAGTCCAATATGAATTACTCAGACTTTTATATAGATATGTTAAGACTGTCACTCACGAGTTATTTGGTCGAGCAATTCAACCGTAATAACTTGAATTTCAATTTAAATTTTTTGCTCAGACTTGTTCTGAAACTTATTTTTCTAACCAAATTACAATAACTTTGATAAATTGTTGCAGCTGTGCCAGCTATGTTGTAGAGCCGGAGTCTACACAGATTCTTCAAGGAGTTCTTGACACATATCTTCGTTTTGGGGAGTACCCCCGATCTTTACTTGTGGCTATGCAATTGCATGACAAAACCAAGTGCGAAGAGGTCTTCAATGCATGCACTGATCCGTAAGTAGACATTTTTACAAGGATTAAATAAAATAATTTCATGTAACCTAACGGTATATTAGTGCAACATAGAATACCAATATCGGGTTCGGTTCTAGGCTCCGCACCAATAACTTTTTTAAGTTATGTGCGGTTTTCCATCGCTCCGTGCTACGGAGGGCACATTAAGCTGTCGGTCCCGGCTGTTATTGATAAATAGCAGTCATTAAGCCATGTCAGAGGCCCTCGGGAGGCATGACAAAATCTGACACCAGAGGCCAGCACTGCCTCATACGACAAGCAAGAAATGTATATTGTTACTACAAAATAAGTTTATTAAATGTGTAAACTATAAGAGCTTACTACAAATTATTTAGCCTGATATATGGTGGTTATTGATAATTGTCAAACAATAATTAAATATTTTAGTAGCATTAGACACCATTCACCAACTGGTTGCATTACATAAGTTTTTGCTTGTGGTGTTGGTAATATTTCGCAGGCAATATGGGAATGGAGATCAAGATTTTTAAGAACACGTTTGAGCGATATTTCCCCCTAAAAACAAATACCCAAAAGAGCATGTAACCTTATTGGAAAACCTAACTTCCGCCATTTTTAAAATGAGCTCGATTTCTCGACCATCAATGAAACTTGTGTCAATCGATAGAAATAAATGCATAAAGTGTTGTCTAAAACTCCCACTAACTTTCGGAGATATTTGAGTTTGAAAATATATTTTTTCTTCGAGTTTGGAACACATGCTCCTAAAATTATTTTTTCGATCTTGGTACCACCCTAAAATAACTGTCTGATGGAATCATAGACAACTGCACATTACTCCGTACTCTAGACGGCTGTTGTCGAACGAACGTAGCAATGAGCGGTTTTGACTATCGCCATTTTGACGCTGATTGCAGTAGTTTGGCAGTAGTGAACGTTCACGGAACTAATGTATTTGTACTATTATTTATTTTGTGACTAACGTCAGGAGATGAAACAGTGTAAGTTTTCGTTCCATGGTTGTCCTTTAACAAACAATGACCAAAACCTGTGTGAGGTATGAAAATAAAGGACTTTAAAAGACCATTCCATGCTCAGTGGGTCGCTTTGAATCGGCACAAACGAAAGTACGGTACAGCCTATCCATAGAGATCAATGGATGAAATTAATGTCAGAGACAACTATTCTAACCTGCGCCATGCCATAGTTTTTCGACTAATTAATATTATGATGTAAAAGTAGATGAAAAATAATAATTTTTGTACCCAAATATCTCGAAAAGTATATACTGAGGTGGTATTTTTATCAAATACTTTGTTTCTTATAATTGTCCCTATTGATTGACTTTAGTTTCATTGATAGCCGAGTAATCGAGTATTTTTTCAAAATGATGCCAATTTATTTATGACAAGCTCCATATGGCATACAAAAAGATTAGTTGGATCAACTTTTTGCGTGGGTATTTGAAATGATGACTTTTCAAAGCGCAGTATATAAATTTAAATGATAGGTTTATATTATTTTATTTGATCTGTTTGTCCAGATTTTTATTTCTTGTTCTAGTTTTACCCTAGCTAAATCAATTAAAGTTAAAAAAAAAAAAATTGCCGATGCGCGTGCGCTATTGCTGTGTCATTCGGGGCACGCATCGGGGTCCAAATGCGGGTGTCCCTTTAGATATTTGACTTCAATGATTATCTTAACTGCGAAACTGAATTGATTATTGCAGGTTGGTAAAGAAACAACTGTGCTACATGCTGGCGCGACAGTATATACCATTAGAGATTGACGACGAAGACCTTCGCACTATTTTGCTAAACGCGCACATCAACGATCACTACCTGAGCTTGGCGAGAGAGGTAAAGATAACGTTTTTTGAAACTACTAGCTGCGCACCGCGGTTTCACCCGTGAGTGATGATGATGATGAAGAAAAGTATCCTATGTGTTATTCCAGGGGATAAGCTATCTCCATTCCGAATTTCATCAAAATCCGTTCAGTCGTTTAAACGTGAAGGAGTAACAAACATACACACACACATACGTACAAAATTTCACCTTTATAATATTAGTGTGATGTTTAAACTAGAGATGAAACGAATATCCGGTAACTATCCGGTATCCGGCCTAAATTTAGATAATAAGCGAGTGTTGGGCCGCATACCGGATTTAAAAAAAACGAAATGTAAAATTTTGGTACTTTATTTAATCCACATAACAAATATAATCAACATATTCTCTTATTACAACAACAACAACAAAATAGTAATCGTATAGCATTAGGGGCAAATTGTCGTGAATATTTGCCAAATTTCTCCACATTAACAACAAAGTATTTTATTGTAAGTAGGCAAAAATGATAGCACTTTTAACAGTCAAAATTAACATCTCGTGAATAAGAAGAAATAGATAAAATATTATAAAAAGATCAAATCAATCAAAATTTAGATAAACTAAGTATTCTTTGAGTATCATACCTAGTTAGTGTTTGGTACATACCTGCTGTTTTACTTCAATGCCACGTCAAATTTTGACATTACATAACAAGCAAACTTTTGATCGTCACTGATTTTACCAAAATATTCTCATAAAGGCAATCTTTTATTTACCAATGTCATATTTAATCGCTAAATCTTTTTAGAATTATAAAGATACTTTTATAATAACCTCAAACTACAATAGCACGTTTACAATAATCTCAAGTGATCGTGTTTGCAATAAATTCAACAACTCAAAGAAACACTAGCTAACTTCGCTCATGAACGAAAAGCCCGGAATTCACCCGAGCCCGCCCGATCGTTCGTGCGCCACCTACGCGAGCTTGCTCGTTATGATGCGCCATTCGGCAATGTTCGGCCGGATATCCGGCTTCAAGGTTGGCTGGATATCCGGTATCCGGCGAAACAGCTATCAGTTTCATCTCTAGTTTAAACCCATTGTCATCCCGTTGCCCGCCCGATTCTACAGCGTGATTGATACTTAACGGCGACTACGCGGCTCTGAGTGAAGTGCGCTGCGAGCATGGCTGTGCGCAGCCCCTCTAATATTTGCTATGACGCAGCGCCTCGCGCCAACTTCACACCTACCATTAAGTTTGAAACGGGCTATACCATACTTCATCAATAAAAAAAAAATACTATGTGCTTACATTTTCTTCTGGCATCTCTTTAGGTGTCATTATGATAACTCTCTAAAACCCTATCTGCTTATTGTCATGTGTATTGTGTACATACTAGTTTTTTTATACAAATAAGTGAATAGTTAAGCAGGTCGTTCACCTGACTAAGCGCCACGCCTGCCAAAACAATTTATTGCAGTGCCATCAGAGCATTGGTTGCAAAATCTTGCGAGGCACTGCACTGCGCTCGTCACCTTGAGGCATTGGTTAGGATTGTCATGTACCCAGTAATTTAATTATTACTAGCTGTGCCCGCGGCTATACCCTCGTGGTCATTTAATTTAAAATGAAGCCCATACATGTTATTCCAGGACCAAAAGTAACTACAAAGTACAATATACTACGTTTCTTCAAAACTCGTTCAGCAGTCAAATAGTTTTTTATCGATTGCACGGCATCTAATCATCGGATTAAGATACCAAGTACCCCAGTTTTTAAGTCAAACCCTAAGCTATCCAACGGTGAATAAAAACTCTCGACTCGATAAAAATATTTAAAAAACTTGTTCATAAGCCTATATTGAGTGGATTTAAAAAAAAAATTGGTACTAACTGCTTTATTATAAGTACAGATACTTATCCCTGCTTGATTTAGCATTTTGTGAAATATTATAAGAGCAAGACTGCTATTACAATTGGTACTAATTTGCTTAGAAAAAACCAAGCATACGGTTGTCTGGAAGAGATCGCTGCTTAGAGATAAGGCAACCTAATTTACTATATTTATGTATGTTTTATTTGTAAGTTTTTGTTTTGATTCCATAAAGTGTTATCTATCTACAAATCCCATTGCAAGCCTATTCTCTACAAATTCCGTTATGTAATTTTGTAGCTCGACATCATGGAACCAAAGACCCCCGAAGAGGTGTACAAGACGTGGCTCGAGTCGGCCGGGTCGGCGCTCCGCCCCTCGCTTCTCACGGAGCACCCGGTGGACTCGGCGCGGCAGAACTTGTCCGCGACGTTCGTCAACGCGTTCGTGAACGCCGGCTTTGGAAGGGACAAGCTCGTCACCACTGAAGATGGCAATAAGTGGATGTACAAGAATAAAGACCACGGTGAGCTAAACGTGTTTTTGTTATAAATAACTAGTGGCTCTGTGAGCTGTATGTAGACCTCGCGAGCACAAACTTTTTTGCTATCAATCTACATACACAGTAACGCCATTTGTAGTTACCTTATTGTAAGCGTAACATTAATAACCAAGGTGCTCCATCAATCCCTACCTAGTAGGTAAAGGGCTCATTCCACTGGTAGAAAACTCATCACCATCAGCCCGTGTCAGTCCACTGCTGGACATAGGCCTCTCCCAAAGCACGCCACTGAGCCCGATCTTCGGCTCCTCTCGTCCAACCGCTGCGAGACACTGCGTATATCGTCGCTCCACTTAGCCGGAGAGCGCCTTACCCTATGTTTGCCGATTGCTGTCTCCACTCAAGAACACGTCTACCCCAACGGTTATCAGTCTTTCGACAGATATGACCAGCCCACTGCCTAGCTTACTTACTAATCCTATGGCTTATGTCGACAACTTACGTTCTCTGCCGGATCACCTCATTCCGGAGACGATCTTTCAGAGAAACTCCAAGCATAGCCCTTTCCATCGCCAGCTGAGCGACTTTAAATTGGTGGACTAGTCGTACCGTGTGTTCACGAATCGGCTCCGTATGTCATAACAGGTAGGACACACTGGTTGAAGACTTTTGTCTTCAAACTTTGCGGTAGTGGTGACGAGAAGACTCGACAAAGTTTCGCAAATGCCCAGCTGTATTCTTCTGCGGGTTGTTTTGACCTAGTTGCAAAGTTTGCCCCAGCATACTCCTGAACAACTTCGAGAGCAGTTCCGTTAGCAGCAATTGGTTCCAATATAACATGTTCGTTGAACATAATCTTGGTTTTGTCCAAGTTCATCCGGAGACCAATGCGCTGAGACGAATCAGCTAGGCTGCATAACATCTTTTGCAAGTCCTGCAACGTTTCTGCCACAATGACGGCATCATCCGCGAATCTCAAGTGTGAGATGTACCCACCGTTAATGTTAATGCCACATCCTTTCTAGTCCTGAGTCTTAAACTTATCCTCCAATGCATTTGGGAAGAGTTTCGGAGGAATAACGTTCCCTTGTCTCACACCTCGATGCAGGGGGATATGCTTAGTCTGCTGGTTCTGTACTTGGACGGTCATTGTTGCGGCGTCATACAGACATCCCAACACTTGGATATACCGCCAGTCGACTTGGCATTTTTGCAGACCAAGTCTCTCTCGAGTCAAAGGCTTTCTCATAGTCCACAATCGCTAGGCACAGGGGCTGATTATACTAATCCCCGACGATTAAAAAATTCTAACAATTCGTTTAACCTATATACCAAGTTAGAACTTGGTATATAGGTTATCTAGAGATCGGTTGAGAAATGCGACCTGTAGAGGAGAACAGCTGGACATTCGGACATACGAAAGCATTTTTGCCCAGTCTGAAACTGAGACGCTTCGCGCTAGCTCGGTCAACTACTACAGATTTCCGGTTCGAAAACGGACTAGTTTCTTTGAAAACTCGCACACTTGTCCGAAACATTTGAATTCAGAATGGCATTCATGCGGGACCAAATCGGAAATTAAAAGGGATATTCGTTCACTTGTTGCGGTTTACCGATAGTTGACAGTAATCAAAATTAAATTTGACGGCTGATTGGTCTAGTGGCTAGAGATCCTAGGTACGAAATCGAACGGTCGCGGGTTCAAATCCTGCAAGGTACAATCATTTGTGTGATGAGCAAAAATGTTGTTTCCGAGTCATGGATGTAGTATTCGTATCTATGTATGTTTATCCGAATGTCTAGTTCCCATAGTACAGGGTACCTTAGTTTGGGGCTAGGTAATTAGTGTGTATTAAAAAATAAAATAGATCGGGCCAAATGGCGTGCCTTGGGAGAGGCCTAAGTCAAGCAGTGGACGAACACAGGCTGATGATGATGATGAAAAAAATAAAAAAATCGACGACCACACGGCATATGGTGAAAAAGAAAAAATGAAAAAACACCTATATAAAATATTAACTACACATTTGTTGTACATGTTTGTTGCAGGCATGCTATCAGCGGCCGCGTCTCTCGGCATGATCCACCTGTGGGACGTGGACGGAGGCCTGACGCCCATCGACAAGTACCTGTACACTGCCGACGAACACATCAAGGTATAGGTACACCGCCGTCCGTTTATTGTAAGCGGCCGCGTGTCTCGGCATGATTCACCTGTGGGACGTGGACGGAGGCCTGACGCCCATCGACAAGTACCTGTACACTGCCGACGAACACATCAAGGTATGTACACCGCCGTCCGTTTATTGTCAGCGGCCGCGTCTCTCGGCATGATCCACCTGTGGGACGTGGACGGAGGCCTGACGCCCATCGACAAGTACCTGTACACTGCCGACGAACACATCAAGGTATATGTACACCGCCGTCCGTTTATTGTCAGCGGCCGCGTCTCTCGGCATGATTCACCTGTGGGACGTGGACGGAGGCCTGACGCCCATCGACAAGTACATGTACACTGCCGACGAACACATCAAGGTATAGGTACACCGCCGTCCGTTTATTGTCAGCTGCCGCGCCTCTCGGCATGATTCACCTGTGGGACGTGGACGGAGGCCTGACGCCTGACGCCCATCGACAAGTACCTGTACACTGCCGACGAACACATCAAGGTATAGGTACACCGCCGTCCGTTTATTGTCAGCGGCCGCGTCTCTCGGCATGATTCACCTGTGGGACGTGAACGGAGGCCTGACGCCCATCGACAAGTACCTGTACACTGCCGACGAACACATCAAGGTATAGGTACACCGCCGTCCGTTTATTGTCAGCGGCCGCGTCTCTCGGCATGATCCACCTGTGGGACGTGGACGGAGGCCTGATGCCTGACGCCCATCGATAAGTACCTATACTCTTTTCCTTGTCAAATTTCATCAAGATCAGTTCAGTTCAAAGTTGTGAAAAGGTAACAAACAGACAGATCGAGTTACTTTCGCATTTATAAATGTTAGTGTGATAGTGTGATGAAAATTAATACTGGTAGCGATTTGGACATACTTAATTTCTTCAAATGTATTTTACTTTTACTTTTTTACTACATTAGAAGAAATTAAGCCTAGTTTAGTGGATGTCCGAATCGCTGCCACAATCTTCCGAATTTTTAGACCACTTGAAAAAACCTCTTGCTAGCTAGATTGTCTCCTAAGTTAATATGTATTTAATAAACGGTGTTTCTATTTGTGAAGGCGGGTGCGCTGCTGGCTCTCGGGCTCGTCAACTGCGGCGTGAGGAACGAGTGCGACCCCGCGCTGGCTCTGCTCTCAGACTACGTGCTGCACTCCAGCGCCAATCTCAGGATCGGCAGTGTTCTGGGTAAGTTACTTGATAACTAATAGCAAAGTATAGAATTGCCATGATCATGATGTGTTGCAGCATTAAGCTCCGGACAAACTGTATCTAATTTACAAATAATTATAATTCGAATTTTTAAAAGAAGATCTTATGTCTTCATATTTATATTGTGTGTCCGATCAGTTATATTCCCATAGAATCACTTTGCTGTCCGTGCCTGTAAGACCCTTTTTCTCAGGAACGCGTGGAGGATCAAGTTGAAATTGATATCATATACTCAGGTCTCCAATCCCTTGGAGCTGTGAAAAAAACAATCTTCTAAGTCAACGCAAGGAAAATATACGGCCAGTTTATGCCGCATACTTTGACACTCGCAAGGGAATCAAAACCTTTCCGTTGACCTAGAACCATGAAATTTGGCAAGACAAGAAGCAATGTCTTATTGCGCAAGTAAAGGGAAAATTTTAAAACCGTAAATTTGGATGCAATGATCATTCGTCACATTAGCTATTTCGTCGTAGTTGTTGTTGTCCTGATAATTGTATTTTGTTACTAGTTTTCCCGCCCGCGGCTTCGTACGCGCGGACTACTATTTGTTACTAGTTTTCCCGCCCGCGGCTTCGTACGCGCGGACTACTATTTGTTACTAGTTTTCCCGCCCGCGGCTTCGTACGCGCGGACTACTATTTGTTACTAGTTTTCCCGCCCGCGGCTTCGTACGCGCGGACTACTATTTGTTATTAGTTTTCCCGCCCGCGGCTTCGTACGCGCGGACTACTATTTGTTACTAGTTTTCCCGCCCGCGGCTTCGTACGCGCGGACTACTATTTGTTACTAGTTTTCCCGCCCGCGGCTTCGTACGCGCGGACTACTATTTGTTACTAGTTTTCCCGCCCGCGGCTTCGTACGCGCGGACTACTATTTGTTACTAGTTTTCCCGCCCGCGGCTTCGTACGCGCGGACTACTATTTGTTACTAGTTTTCCCGCCCGCGGCTTCGTACGCGCGGACTACTATTTGTTACTAGTTTTCCCGCCCGCGGCTTCGTACGCGCGGACTACTATTTGTTACTAGTTTTCCCGCCCGCGGCTTCGTACGCGCGGACTACTATTTGTTACTAGTTTTCCCGCCCGCGGCTTCGTACGCGCGGACTACTATTTGTTACTAGTTTTCCCGCCCGCGGCTTCGTACGCGCGGACTACTATTTGTTACTAGTTTTCCCGCCCGCGGCTTCGTACGCGCGGACTACTATTTGTTACTAGTTTTCCCGCCCGCGGCTTCGTACGCGCGGACTACTATTTGTTACTAGTTTTCCCGCCCGCGGCTTCGTACGCGCGGACTACTATTTGTTACTAGTTTTCCCGCCCGCGGCTTCGTACGCGCGGACTACTATTTGTTACTAGTTTTCCCGCCCGCGGCTTCGTACGAGCGGACTACTATTTGTTACTAGTTTTCCCGCCCGCGGCTTCGTACGCGCGGACTACTATTTGTTACTAGTTTTCCCGCCGGCGGCTTCGTACGCGCGGACTACTATTTGTTACTAGTTTTCCCGCCCGCGGCTTCGTACGAGCGGACTACTATTTATCGCGAAAAAAACATCCTATTTTCTTCTAGGTTATTGAAACCGATGTAAAAGTAGGTATAGCACCCTTCGACCAATATAACAATGCTATTGATGTTTTTTGACAGACTTGTTATTTCGATTCCATGGCAACCACAGACCAATCTGTGATGGCAACCGTTCCTTACAGTGAGTAATATACATTTTCCAGAATAAAAAGTATCCTATGTTTTTTTCTAGGGTATAAGCTGTTTTCATTATAAATTTCATCAAAATCCGTCAAGCCGTTATCGCGTGAAAGCTCCCAAACAACAAACAGACAACGTTTCACTTTTATATATTGGTATGGATACATTGTACGCATGCGTCGGACAAATTGGGAAAGAGTCGAAATACAGCATGAAACGAGTAAACGAAACTGACTAGATGCAGAAAGTGTCGTAGATGATAGATAGATGAACTCTATAGTGAAACACCACAATATAGAAATATACAATTAATAAACGTAGTTAGAAAAACATGTTACAATTGGCGGTCTAGACAACCGTGCATGGCGAGGATTAACATAAACAAATTACGGTCGGTGGTTTTTCTTACAATAATAATGTACAACATAACTATATCATCTACTTAAATAGAAGTGACAACTAAATACCAAAACATAACAACCATACAAATATATATATAAATATACACATTATACATACATAATTATACACACATGTCTATATAAATAAATATATATTTCTCAAAATATATACAATGTGATATGATAGTAGCTAGAGTGAAAGGCTTTTACTTGACTGTTAAAAGCGTCAACGGAAGGTGCACGATTAATTTTAACTGGCAAATCATTCCAATTCATCTAACTGCTTCAACCGTAAAGGAATGATCATAGAATGAGTTCCTATGTATAGGAGTTTTTAGCAGTAAATTATCTGATGACCTTAAAAACGAGAGTTGACATGTGAAGGAAATCAAAAAGTTCCTTGAGATAATGCGGCGAAGAAGGATGAAACAAAATAGAGTAAAGGAGGGACAATATATGAGCATTCCGACGTCGACGTATGGGAAGCCTCTTGAGCTTTATTCAAAATTCGGAGACATGGTCAAATTTGCGTAATCCAAATATGAACCTAATACAAAAAATTTAAAGACGCTCTAGTTTATTTAGTTGGTCCTCCGTAAGATCAAGATAGCAGACGTCACCGTAGTCAAGAATAGGGAGTAAGAGAGACTGTGCTTTATATCGTATTATGAATGTGTGTGTGTGTGTGTGGTCACATCGTATTAAGAGGGATAGCGACAAAATAGCTAATGTGACGAATGGTCATCGCATCCTTAAATTTGTACTTAGATCACGTTTTTTTAAAAGCTTTTATTTAACTTCGCTTGTATGTATCTATGTATTTTGTCCTGGAATCTTGCAATTCAAATTTCGAGCACTTAAACTTTCAGGGTAGCTCACAAACCGATGACAAAGCAATAAAAAATAAATGAAATGCATATTTTTTATTTTATAATTATACTTATTTATTTTTTGTTTGTAAACTGACCGCGACTTATGTCGATGTATGGGGACAACATTTTTACAAAGGCAAAGTTAAGTTTGCTTAATCCATGTTCTCTCTCCACGCGAGTACAACTCGCACTTGTCAGTTTTTTTAATTGTTTCTTTAGTTTTTGAGTGTATTCAAATAATATTGTACATGTCTGAACGTGCGTCTCGCAGGACTGGGCATCGCGTACGCGGGCACGCAGCGCGAGGACGTGCTGTCGCACCTGCTGCCGGTGCTAAGCGACACGACCGCGCCGCCTGAAATCTGCGCGCTCGCCGCCATCTCCTGCGGACTCATCGCCGTCGGCTCCTGCAACGGTGACGTACGTACCGCTAACGGATAAAAGTAGCCTATAAGCAGGGTATAAGCTACATCCATTCCAAATTTTATCCAAATCCGTTTAGCCCCGTTTAAGCCTGAAGAAGTAACAAACATTCACACACACACACACCCTTACACACCCTCACACACTCAGGCATACACACAACTAGGTATGAAAACACACGTATTAAAAAACTCACACTCGTGTTTTAATAGCCCCTGTTATAAATAAATATATGCGGGACAATTCCACATCAATTACCTAGCCCCAAACTAGGATACCCTGTACTATCGGCACTAGACAACGGATAAACATACAAAGATACAACTATTATATCCATGACTCGGAAACAAACATTTCTGCTCATCACACAAATGATTGCACCTTGCAGGATTCGAACCCGCGAACGTTCGATTTCGTACCTAAGATCTCTAGCCACTAGACCAACCGGTCTTCAAATGCAACCGTTTCATAAACTACTGTTTTCTAATTCATTATCCCGTTTCAGGTCACCTGCGCAATTATACAGCGTCTCATCGATGACAACAAGGACTTGCACTCTTCAACTTACGCCAGATTTTTGCACCTCGGTCTCGGATTATGCTTCTTAGGTAATAAAGATGAAACTTTTTATTTTTTATGTATATCGCTGTTTTTATCGGTTTTCTGTATAGGACGATATATTATTCTATGAATATTAAGAGTGCAATATCCACGATGAATCTAGGCCGCCCACTGCCTCAGTTGTACAAACCGACTCTCTCCGATCTTTAACACAACGGAATCCCCGTCTTCAGGGCGGCCAAGGCTTAGCATATGTGTGTGGGAGATCTGGTGCGTGAGACTTGAATGTTATCCCCCCTTGTCCCAGGTTGCAAGGAGCGCACGGAGGCGACGATGGCCGCGCTGGAAGTGCTGCCCGAGCCGCAGCAGTCGCTGTGCCAGACCACGCTGTCTATGTGTGCGTACGCAGCCACCGGCGACGTGCTCGTCGTGCAACAGATGCTGCACATCTGCTCCAAGCACTACGACACTGATGTGAGTCCGACCTTATCGTTCAGAGGCCTGCAACGAAACAGTGCACGAATACGTGATTATGCAGCATAAAAGCAATTAATTCGTGCAATATTACTTTAAACAAATAATTTATACACCTCTTAGATCTGGCTAAGTTCAGAAATACGTGCTCTGTTTCAGAACGAACAAACATCGTCAGAAGACACAGCGTTTAAAAAGACCGAGACCGGAGCGAAGAAAGAAACTAAGGACGCCGCCAACACCGCCTCGGCCGCCGCGGCCGCCGCCGCCCCCTCGAGCTCCAGCTCTAAGGACGACAAAGGCAAAAGTAAGTGTAGAGGGCTAACTACCGACGAAGCTCATAAAGACGTAGTTACGATCCAGCTCAAAAACTCAAATTCAGATCTAAATCCTGTTTTTAATACAGAATGGGTATTTTTTAATTAGATTTTCGAAATTTTAACAGCTTGTCTGCCAACTGAGATATGGTAATGTCTTGAGAAAATCCGCTATTGTTTTTTAGTAACATATGCATGAGGAATGTTACAATATGCTAGTTACATAATACTATCTTAATAAGGACTGCAGATGACGCATTTCTTACGCGCGTGATACGCAATACAGACGCGATGCAATCGCAGCCTGTGTAACTACAAGCGAACGTTTGTAAACGCCACGCTCATGCGCGTTTCAGAAATGCGCCGTAATAGCACAGTTGTATTAATATAATCGCAAAAATAAATAAAGGAGCTTTCAAACGATCTGCTGCTTGGGCCTTGTGCGGCGCTGCAAAAGCACTGCTCATGCGTCTCACGTACGTTACAGAAACACGCCGTAAGAAAACGTCTGCATGGTCCCTAAATTAGATCACGGCACGGCCCGTTGTACCTAACGTGGGTAGTCCTATAGAATATTTTAACATTTTGTTTTATAATTTTCATGCAACCCGTTTCAGGCAAGTCAAAAGACAGCAAGAACAAGGAGAAAGAGAAGGAGAAGGACGCCAACAAGGAGCTGTCGTCCGTGCAGGCGGTCGCCACGCTCGGCGTCGCCGTCATCGCGCTCGGAGAGGAGACCGGCGCAGAGATGTGCACGCGCATATTTGGACAGCTGGTGAGTTAAGGACGGCAATAGTGGTCGAACGGGAGGCCAACAACGAGATCCTACTACCTTCTGATTTAAACATTTTTATTTACATATTAATCATGTATAGTGCGTAATCACGAGTTAGAACAACTTAAGTTTTAACGTTACCTACTTCTTTACTTAACACTAATTATCGTAAGTTAACCATTTATGTTTTGTAAATTGTTCATTGAAAGATGCGTGAAAATAGTTTTCCTATGCGTGTCTGACACGCACTTAGCCGGTTTTTTTTATTTCAGAAACCTTCAGAAGTATTTTGTTTTGTAATTTACAAAACAAAATTTCGACTTAATAGGATGAAAGTTGCGCGCACGCATAGAAGACGAACAAAAAAACAAACATTAATTTATGTATAGTAGATAGGTAACATAATATAGCAAATTTCAAAAACTAAACGTCTCATTAAACTAGGACAGAAAAAGATCTTTAAATTTAATGAATGGATGTGTTTTTTATCAATAATTTAAGTAAATTAACAATACTTACCTACTATATGTTTGAAAAGGAAAGGGGACCGTACATTTTCCTATGGAGCCTGTCATACTCATGGCCGCCATTTTGAAAAAATCGCGAATTCGCGGCCACTGATCAAACCCTAATAAATCGATAGAAGACTTCAATACAAACAAACAAGTGAATTTAAAAATATAAATAACCCCCGACACATAAACTATAGCTAAGAACCATCTCTATCATATCAGCTTTCAAACAGAAAACAAACACATCAAAATCAGTCAATTCGTTTGGAAGCTGCAATGCCACAGACAGACACAGAGATACACACTTTAAACTTATAACACCCTCTCTTTTTTTATCCTAGTGTCGCATTTCTGAGATATTCGTCAGTCTGTAGAATTTCCTTTTTCTGTGCCTGATTCAACTCTGTGTTGGCACATGAATGGGAAATTTTATTCTAACTCAAAGCATACTTATTATACCTAATTGTATTGATATGACCTATTTATAATATTTCATGTTTTTATCTGTGTTCATGAGATGTTAAGTTTTGACTTGTACAAGTTCAGTTTTCGTCTTTTTACAATAAAATACTTTGACTTTGATAAGAGACTGCGATTAGCGATTTTTCGAAATGGCGGACTTGTGGGTATGCCATAGAGGTTAGAAGACCTTTAGTTTACATATACCGATTCTAAGTGTACTTCATGAAACATTCCAACAACGCTGACGTTGTATGTGTGGTGTTTGATGCGCAGGGCCGGTACGGCGAGCCGGCGGTGCGGCGCGCGGTGCCGCTCGCCATCGCGCTGTGCTCCATCTCCAACCCGCAGCTGTCCGTCATCGACGTGCTCAACAAGTACTCGCACGACTCGGACAACGACGTCGCGTACAACGCCATCTTCGCCATGGGGCTCGTCGGCGCCGGCACCAACAACGCCAGGTGAGTGTCATGCGCAGGGCGGAACGGCGAGCCCACGGTGCGGCACGCGGTGCCGCTCGCCAATGCGCTGTGCGCCATCTCCAACCCGCAGCTGTAGTTTAATATATGCCTATGCACGCTTTCGCATTCTGCTTCTAGTAAGCCCTAAAAAACAACTAAGCTTATCAGGACGAGGCGTGGGGACGCGCGATGATAATCGGCCTGCTCGTTCGAACCGCGGCCCGTCAGGGATCAACTTGTATCCGGCTACTGTACTTTTAAATCACGTCTTAAATGTTCTATTTCCCTTGGCAGGTTAGCGACGATGCTCCGCGCCCTGGCCCTGTACCACGGCAAGTCGCCGGTGCACCTGTTCATGGTGCGCCTGGCGCAGGGGCTGTGCCACGCCGGCAAGGGCACGGTGACGCTGAGCCCGCTGCACGCCGACCGCCGCCTCGTCAGCCAGCCCGCGCTCGCCGGCCTGCTCGTCGTGCTCACCGCCGCGCTCGACTGCAAGAACAGTGAGTACCGTCACCCCTCCCTCTCTGTACTGACGCAGGGGCTGTGCCACGCCGGCAAGGGCACGGTGACGCTGATGTCTTAACATGTACTGTGTCGGTTCCATTATTGAGCCCACTTTAGTCTTATCTTATGCCCTACGACAAACTCATGTGATATTTGTGTTGTATTGCAGTAATCCTCGGCAAGTCCCACTATCTCCTATTTGTGCTGGCGACGGCGATGCAGCCGCGCTGGCTGGTGACCCTGGATGAGAACCTGCAGCCCCTCAACATAAGCGTACGCGTTGGACAGGTAACTGACCACACACATACACACAAACACACATCTGTCAATTATTTAATTAATTGAGAGATGGGCCAAACAAACGGGGCATACTGTAAAACAACCCAGATGAGTTCAAGTCAAGAGCAAATAGATACAGGTATAGGTGCTACACCTTCGGCTATCGTCGTGGTCATCAAACACATGCCTACTACTGTCAAAAATGGATTTTAGACACTGTTGCATTTAAAAAGTTCGATGCACTACACATTGTTACTACACTAACGTCAATACATTTGCATACATCGTATGAAGGTGGGAATTTGACCGCCGATTATTAAACCAAGCGGTTAAATACCCACCCTAATCAGAGGCACCTGAACGCGTTTGTACCATGACGTTACTCCCGCAGGCCGTAGACGTGATCGGCAAGGCCGGCACGCCCAAGACGATCGCCGGCTCGCACACGCACACCACGCCAGTGCTGCTCTCGTACGGCGAGCGCGCCGAGCTCGCCACCGACGAGTACATCCCGCTGTCGCCCGTCATGGAGGGCTTCGTCATCCTCAAGAAGAACGAGGACAGTGTCATGGCCTCCGTGCAGTAGTTAGCTTACTAAATCTGTATTGTCACTTTCTAATTAATAATATTTACCTATTCTATTTTCAGTATTTTACTTTTCTTCCTTTGGAAGTAGACTAGGGAAGATGCAAGTGCTCACTTTTTTTAAAAGCTTTTATTTAACTTCACTTGTCAGATACATACATTATCTATATATTTTATTTGTCCTGGAATCTTGCAATTCTAACGAGCACTGCCCTATTAGGTATCTTTTAGGGTAGCTCACAAACCGATGACAAAGCAATAAAAAAACGTAAAAAGTGAAAATTCAAATTTAAAAATAAATAAAAAGCTCGTAAAAAGCTTCTTTTTTTTTAATTATACTTATTACTACTTTTATTTGAATAGGCGTGATAAGAGGCAGTGAATGCAAAAGTGGATTAAAAACCTAATTTTACAGAAGTTTGGCTATCACTTAACGTTCAGCTGGAAACTGCCGTTTTGTTCAGCTCTAAAGTATGTATATGTCGGCAAATTAATGGACGGCAGCAACTTGTGGTCAGCAAATAAAACAAAATTTATTAGCAAATAATGTAGCTTTAAAGCTATTTGTTATTATGCTAGTCAAAAACATTAGCAGCAGCGTAAATAAAGAAGCAAATCGCAAGTCAGGCTTCATACAATTTTGGTATGTCTATAATTGTTTTAGACAGCAATAGCTGGTAAAAAAAACTAGATTTAAGGCGCTTAGACACAATCAGGAACTGCACATACTTCCACATCCAGGAAAGCCTCACTGTTTGTGCCTCCTTAGGATTATTCCCGAAATCCCTACCAAACCATCCCCACCAGTAGGGATTACGGGAAGAATCTACAATAGTTTTCCTGAAATCAACAGTGGGGATTTCGGTAAAAAGCAAAAAAAACTCTTTTCTTCACCACGGCTACTACAGAACTATACATTATTTATTCTGTGCCTTGGGGGGCTCTATGGGAAAAGACTTAGTTTTTTAACGTAGAGTTTTAATACTTCTGTAAAGAAACTACTAGTCTAGGATCAATAGTTTCCGAATTACAGCCCTTTTGAGTTTGACAGCTGTCATCCAAAACGAAGATATCGATGAGATCTTATCCCTTCTGTAAAGAAACTACAAGTCTAGATCAATAGTTTCAGAGTTATAAAAAATAAACTCCCGTTTTCCCCACCAGCAACATAGTATTGTATTCTCTTTGCCACCAGCATTGTAAATAATAAACTTGGCAAGATGTGGTGGTGGTAGGTGTAGTAGGTATCTCACAGATTGGTAGCCACGAGTGGGGAAGCGCAGCAGTGGAAGTACAATGATGGGTCGATGATATCAATAACTTTATAGGAAAGATCTGACAGACATTGGCTCAAGACAGAGATGATTGGCGTAAGACAATCATTATTCCATGAAAATTTAATTTGTTGTACAAAGCAACTAGTGGGGAAATGCAAGTAAAAATGCTAAGGATTTTGTCCCACCAACCAATATTTAAAATGTTGGAGTGGAAAACGAGGGAACTATTTTGAAATTGTCAATCCCACCAGTGGGGTAACTTGGTAGGGATTATGACAATGAACCTATCTCACTCCATCCAAAAGTTGCCTGGAAGAGATCGCTTTTAGCGATAAGGCCGCCCATTGTAACACTTCTTCTACTATTGTTTCTTTATTTTTGTTTGTGGCGTGTTAATAAAGTATTTATCTATCTATCTATCTATCTGTTACCTTTTCACAACTGAACCGATCTTGATAAAACTTGTTAGAGGTGGTTTGAATCTTGGGGAAGGACTTAGGGTACTTTTTATCGCCGATAAACTGAATCACGGGAATAGCTAGATCACAATTTTTAAATAAAAATACCACTTTTTCATGGACACTGTCACAAAAAAACTTTGTTTTTGAGTTTCATTCAATTCATATTAAATACTAGCTGCGCCTCGCGATTAAACCCGCGTGATGGATGATGATGACGACGATGAAAGTATCCTATGTGATATTCCAAGGTATAAGCTATCTCCATACGAAATTTTATCCAATTAGCCGTTTGAGCGTGAAGGATGATGATGATTATAAAGAGTATCTTATGTCTTATTCCAGGGCATAAGCTATGTCCATTCAAAATTTCAGTAAAATCCATTCATTGAGAGTGAAGTATGATGATGATTATAAAAAGTATCTTGTGTTATTCCTGGGTATAAGCTATCTCCATTCCAAATTTCAGTAAAATCCATTCATTGAGAGTGAAGTATGATGATGATTATAAAAAGTATCTTGTGTTATTCCAGGGTATAAGCTATCTCCATTCCAAATTTCAGTAAAATCCATTCATTGAGAGTGAAGTATGATGATGATTATAAAAAGTATCTTGTGTTATTCCTGGGTATAAGCTATCTCCATTCCAAATTTCAGTAAAATCCATTCATTGAGAGTGAAGTATGATGATGATTATAAAAAGTATCTTGTGTTATTCCAGGGTATAAGCTATCTCCATTCCAAATTTCAGTAAAATCCATTCATTGAGAGTGAAGTATGATGATGATTATAAAAAGTATCTTGTGTTATTCCAGGGTATAAGCTATCTCCATTCCAAATTTCAGTAAAATCCATTCATTGAGAGTGAAGTATGATGATGATTATAAAAAGTATCTTGTGTTATTCCTGGGTATAAGCTATCTCCATTCCAAATTTCAGTAAAATCCATTCATTGAGAGTGAAGTATGATGATGATTATAAAAAGTATCTTGTGTTATTCCAGGGTATAAGCTATCTCCATTCCAAATTTCAGTAAAATACATTCATTGAGAGTGAAGTATGATGATGATTATAAAAAGTATCTTGTGTTATTCCTGGGTATAAGCTATCTCCATTCCAAATTTCAGTAAAATCCATTCATTGAGAGTGAAGTATGATGATGATTATAAAAAGTATCTTGTGTTATTCCTGGGTATAAGCTATCTCCATTCCAAATTTCAGTAAAATCCATTCATTGAGAGTGAAGTATGATGATGATTATAAAAAGTATCTTGTGTTATTCCTGGGTATAAGCTATCTCCATTCCAAATTTCAGTAAAATCCATTCATTGAGAGTGAAGTATGATGATGATTATAAAAAGTATCTTGTGTTATTCCTGGGTATAAGCTATCTCCATTCCAAATTTCAGTAAAATCCATTCATTGAGAGTGAAGTATGATGATGATTATAAAAAGTATCTTGTGTTATTCCTGGGTATAAGCTATCTCCATTCCAAATTTCAGTAAAATCCATTCATTGAGAGTGAAGTATGATGATGATTATAAAAAGTATCTTGTGTTATTCCAGGGTATAAGCTATCTCCATTCCAAATTTCAGTAAAATCCATTCATTGATTGTGAAGTATGATGATGATTATAAAAAGTATCTTGTGTTATTCCTGGGTATAAGCTATCTCCATTCCAAATTTCAGTAAAATCCATTCATTGAGAGTGAAGTATGATGATGATTATAAAAAGTATCTTGTGTTATTCCTGGGTATAAGCTATCTCCATTCCAAATTTCAGTAAAATCCATTCATTGAGAGTGAAGTATGATGATGATTATAAAAAGTATCTTGTGTTATTCCTGGGTATAAGCTATCTCCATTCCAAATTTCAGTAAAATCCATTCATTGAGAGTGAAGTATGATGATGATTATAAAAAGTATCTTGTGTTATTCCTGGGTATAAGCTATCTCCATTCCAAATTTCAGTAAAATCCATTCATTGAGAGTGAAGTATGATGATGATTATAAAAAGTATCTTGTGTTATTCCTGGGTATAAGCTATCTCCATTCCAAATTTCAGTAAAATCCATTCATTGAGAGTGAAGTATGATGATGATTATAAAAAGTATCTTGTGTTATTCCAGGGTATAAGCTATCTCCATTCCAAATTTCAGTAAAATCCATTCATTGAGAGTGAAGTATGATGATGATTATAAAAAGTATCTTGTGTTATTCCTGGGTATAAGCTATCTCCATTCCAAATTTCAGTAAAATCCATTCATTGAGAGTGAAGTATGATGATGATTATAAAAAGTATCTTGTGTTATTCCTGGGTATAAGCTATCTCCATTCCAAATTTCAGTAAAATCCATTCATTGAGAGTGAAGTATGATGATGATTATAAAAAGTATCTTGTGTTATTCCTGGGTATAAGCTATCTCCATTCCAAATTTCAGTAAAATCCATTCATTGAGAGTGAAGTATGATGATGATTATAAAAAGTATCTTGTGTTATTCCAGGGTATAAGCTATCTCCATTCCAAATTTCAGTAAAATCCATTCATTGAGAGTGAAGTATGATGATGATTATAAAAAGTATCTTGTGTTATTCCTGGGTATAAGCTATCTCCATTCCAAATTTCAGTAAAATCCATTCATTGAGAGTGAAGTATGATGATGATTATAAAAAGTATCTTGTGTTATTCCAGGGTATAGGCTATCTCCATTCCAAATTTCAGTAAAATCCATTCATTGAGAGTGAAGTATGATGATGATTATAAAAAGTATCTTGTGTTATTCCTGGGTATAAGCTATCTCCATTCCAAATTTCAGTAAAATCCATTCATTGAGAGTGAAGTATGATGATGATTATAAAAAGTATCTTGTGTTATTCCTGGGTATAAGCTATCTCCATTCCAAATTTCAGTAAAATCCATTCATTGAGAGTGAAGTATGATGATGATTATAAAAAGTATCTTGTGTTATTCCTGGGTATAAGCTATCTCCATTCCAAATTTCATCAAAATCAGTTTAATCGTTTGAGATTGAAGTATGATGATAATGATGATGAAAAGTATTATATGTGTTATTCCAGGGTATAAGCGATCTCCATTCCAAATTTCATCAAAATCCGTTCAGCCGCTTGAGAGTGAAGTATGATGATGATGATGAAAAGTATCCTATGTTTTATTCCAGGGTATAAGCTTTCTCCATTCAAAATTGCATCAAAATCCATCCAGTCATTGGTACCGATTTGGTTGGCACGAACTAGACTAAACTACACTAAAATTAAGTTTAGTGCTGTTCCAAACTGTTAACAATGCACTAAACTAAATTTTAGTTTGACACACCTAAATTGATTTTAATTTTTCAGTTTAGTGGATTTTTCTATTCTGTTGTACGTCAGTTTACGTATAAAGGTGTATCCACACAACCCTCGTGCCGAAAACTCTCAGCGAGAAATGAAAACCATAGACAAAAAGCGTGGTCTGTGTCAGGGCGCACGGCCGCTTGTTTGTCGTGAAACGTTTACTCCGCGTACAAATCGCGAGTTATACCGAATTAAAGAGCACAAAAACGAAAATTTTCGGGGAAAAAACGGGACACCCGCGGTTTTGCCCGCGTGGTCATTTCTCTATGCCTATGCGTTATTTTAGGACCAAAAGTACCTTTATGGTATAAATTACCAACACTCATCCGTCAAATATGTTTTATCAATTGCTCGGCTTCTATTCACCGGATTGAAATAGTAAGTACACTGTTCTAAACCTAGTTTTTACGTGATGCGCGAACAGACAAAAAGACAGACATGATTTTGAAAAGTGTTAAGAATAGTTTATTTAAAGTTCATTCGCTTATTTAAAGTCCACTAGAGCAATTATTATTATTATCTTCTTTGTACAGGCCTTTTGTTACTCACTGCTTTATTATAAAATCTTTATTACCTCCAAACATGAAGGGGGGGGGGGTGTTATAAGTTTAGGGTGTGTGTGTGTGTGTGTGTGTATGTATATATCCGTGTGGCTGTCTGTGGCATCTTAGCTCGCAAACGAATGGACCGATTTTGATGCGGTTTTTCTGTTTGAAAGCTGATGCGATCGAGATGCGCATGACCGTTTAAGTAAACATGTATTCATATGTTGCACTTCGAATATTAAAATATAACTTTTCAACAGCCCTGATTCGCATGCGTGACCAACGAAACATAACCAGATTTCCGTTTCATAAATGTACAAGTTACTTTGAAAAACCGGATGGCTGGGTTGGGGCGACTGGCCGTTCGTTTGTCGTGAAACGTCAATGCCACGTACAATTTGTTCCGGTCCTGAAAACCTCTCGGTTGCTCTGTGCTGGAGTTCAAAATGTGTATAATCTTTATTTTGGTACGGACTTTCCGGGTGCTATAGCCACTTTTGTAAACAGAACTCATTTTTAAAAAAAATTGTTAGTCTTTTTGCAAACTTTTTCATATTGAATGTTTTTTTTTCTCAACGAGATCTTTACCAAAACACCGGAATCAATATGCTTACTAAATCGCGAGTTATACCGAATTAAAAATCACAACATCAATTTCGCTGATTTTCCCTGTGCCCCCCGCCCCGTGTGCTTCCCGCCTCCCCCGTAATGTTTCATTTTTGTTTTTTGACAAATATTAACATAACATCATCAAGCTGAAAACAGAGAGGTAAATAAAATTATTTTGTTATTTGTTTTTGCGACGAGACGGTCAAGTTGCTTGCCTGAAGGTAAGCGTCACGCCCCAGCCCATAACAGTTGCAGTGCCACCCAGAAAAATGACACCTACATTCGATCTCTGGGGCTCATATAGTTACACAGTTATAAAGGCGAGACGATATAGCCCTTTTCATGATGGTCCACTTTTAAAACCGGGTACCCCTATGTTTCAGAGTGATTTTATTGTAATTTCATTTCAAAACTCCCACACTCCAACTCCGAAACATATAGCTTAGCCTACGAATAAGTAATAAGTCAGGAAACGTAACAGCGTTAATAAAATGACCCAACAAAAGTCGTGCCCAAGTAGGCGGGGCTTAAAAGTCGTGTCCAGCGCGTCATCAGTCGTACATTTTTCATGCAAGCGAGCACACGTCATATCTTCGCGTACTTTTTAGTTTTTATCATTATGAACTACAGCTGTGAATCATCATGCCTGCATGTTTTGTGAAGTGCACCTCTGAAGTGGAGCCATACAAGATTAAAATGTCCAGGGATCACTTTTCACTAGTATTAGTTGCAAAATTATAATTATATTCAAAGACGTTCAAATACATTCTCAAACCGCGATGGTCAATACTATGCAAAATGAAGTCAGTCAATTTTTGCACTAAAGTTTTTTTTCTACTTGATGAAATTTTGAAATTAAGTTGTTATTTTTTTACGCAGATTCATACCGAAGAAACGTCAACATATTTAGGAGAATACTAAACAAAATGAGAAAATAAACAATAATGAACGATTACAGTTGGTATGTAATATAGGTTCGGCTTTTCGACTCATGGGAATAACAATAGCATTAAAAAGACAGTTCATAGTTTGATTGAATTAAAGCGTGTTTAATTTTTCAGGCTAATGAAAATTCACCTTCTGGAAATTTTGAAGTGTTTGATTTACCTGAGTTGCTCAAAAAAACAAATAATGCAAACCCTCAAGCACAAAAGGCACAAAAACTTGTAAGATTTCACTATTATTTTTTGCACTTAATATTTAGGTTCGATTGGAATTTTTATTTTAGCTGTATATGCGTATCTATTTCAATTAGAGACAGCCTTTCATAGATTTGAAACTGATCTTCAATAAGGTTATTTTCAGGAGAATAATATCAACACTGAATGTAATGACGGTGTTGAAGAAGAACCAAGAAAAACAAAATTAAAAAATAATCTTATTTCAACCGAAGTCTTTAGTTTTGAAGAAAGAGGATCATACGTTACACCGATAAATATACCATCGTCAGATATTGAATCTGCTCTGAATACTCCTAAAACACACATTTTAAAGCAAAAACTAAGAAAAAAACTATTTTGGCAGTATAACGACTATCATAGATCAGAAATCTACAACGCCCAAATAAAAGATTAACTATGAAGAATATATTAGCTTTTTAGAAACGTTTAACAACCTTTTCGACATACTAAATTCAAGACCGACCAATAAGGGTTTAAACACCCTTTTTCAGTGCTAGAAAAAGAAAAACTACATGACGTTTTGGATCAAAGCGAAAAATATATTAAAGGTCTCTAAATCAACATGCAGTCAAAAAAAACTCGAACAGTAAATTAACAAAGAGTAACAGTATATACTAACTCCTTGAAACCAGTGACCAAAACTCAGTCCAAAACTGGACTTCTAGGACTCCTCATATGTATTTCAAGTTTTAAATTACTTTTTGCACGGCTAGTAGAGTTACAAATATATAAATTTATTTAACCATATTAAGCCAAGATCATATTGAGTTGTTTTTGGAGTGATCCGCAACCACGGCCGTTGCAACAAATACCCAAACGCCTCACAGTCATAGCAGACATTGCAGCACGCGCGTGAACCAATCCCCGCTTTCGTTCTGAATTTAAACCAATCACCAAGCATGTCTATTTATAACCTCGGAAGTGATTCGTACTTTGAATCTTACGTCGTTTTGGTTTGAAGTAGGGGCACTTTTAATGTGGCATTTGTTCTGAATTAGAGTTCCTGACTTATTATTTATTCGTAGAGCTTAGCGGCTTATGAAAAAACTATTCAAACGCCTCACTAACACAGATAATAAACAACAATTTATAATTAAATTCATTCATTATTTAAATGTGGGCAACACTAGCGATTAAATTTAGTCCTTGTCAAAATGAAATTAGTCCTGTCACAATGATGTGTTAGTTTAGTGGAAATCAACAACTGATAAAATTTTAGGAATCACTAAAATAAATTAAATTTAGCTTTAGCTTAGTTTAGTGAGTTGCTCAACAGAATTAGCGTCATTGTCAATTTAGTTTATTCTTATTAATAAACTTTTTAACCATAATTATTTTAAAATTACATCACATTCAGTTACTTTAACTTTCATGTTCTTCTTCATTTTGACTTGTGCTTTCAGCACATTTTGTTTGATCATCATCACTTTTATCTGCTGCCTTACTATCTTTACTAACTGTAACTTTAGATTTGTTGTCAGCAGAAAGTTGAACGTTGTCTGCTTGAGAATCATTGCAACTTTGTTTTGAATCTTCAGGCATATCTTGTGTTTTATCACTATCTTTACTAACTGTAACTTTAGATTTGTTGTCAGCAGAAAGTTCAACGTTGTCTGCTTGAGAATCATTGCTACTTTGTTTTGAATCTTCAGGCATATCTTGTGTTTTATCACTATCGTTACTAACTGTAACTTTAGATTTGTTGTCAGCAGAAAGTTCAACATTGTCTGCTTGAGAATCATTGCTACTTTGTTTTGAATCTTCAGGCATATCTTGTGTTTTGTCATCATTCTCATCCTCAGAACTACTATCTGATTGTGAAGATACAACACTCTGCTGATTTAGAGCCTTTTTCGGTTGTTTCCCTTTTAGTTTGGCATTTCTTTTCTTTCTTATTCTCTTAGCCCTCTTCTTTGCTGTCTTTTCTTCCGCTGCTAGTTTGTTTTGTTCAATTTTCATGTGATATTCTTCATCCAATTTCTCCTGAAATATAGATTAATCCATCAAAATTAAGCATGTATATTGATATTTTGGCACCTGCTTTTCTTTTCCACAGAATAGACTAATTTAACATAATTCTATTCAGAGGATCATTGAAGGATTAGAACTGACCCTAGATTTTTGTTAAGTATGTAAAAATACTCTAGATAAAATAATAAAAAACTACTTTGTTTTATTTTTCTGTCTGAAATAGCTGAAATAATTAAGATCGCTCGATTGCAGTGAGGTCACTATGCCGTTAGTCGGACACACTGCAATACGCAATAGAACACTATTATATGGGTCTGATCATGAACAATTGTTTATTGATAATTTTTTAGTTGTCCCCATTTTATTTTTATCATAACATTAATAATGTGTTTTTATTTTTGGGATTTGTTGGATATTGTACTGAATGGTATGCTTGGTTGTTTTATGTTATTTCACAAAATTTAGGCTATCTCTCACAGATTTGTTATTTTATAATTTTTCATTGGTACTAGTTTCACTTGCATACAAAAAATATTTGTCCAACCACCACCCTTGTATTGAAAACGACCATCACTTATGAAATAGAAGAGCAATCCCATATTTTTACATTCTGGGGTGCATTCACTAACTACTCTCGAATCACGTGTGCAAATATTGCTCGATCATCCAGAGTTAGTGACCAGTTTTGGACATCTGCATAGAACTCACAACTGTCAGTTTTATACTATTCCTTCCCCCTACTATTTTTCGGGTGACCTTTGCGTATGCCCAATGACGTCGTGATTTTGAGTGATCACACGGGTGATCTGTGTGTCGTCGAGTGTATTTAGTGAACGATCCATGTCCAACGTGTTTATAAAAAGCTTCCTCTAAATAAGGCTTTATTTAAAATTATTAATAGAAAAAATATTAAAAAACCCTTTAAAAACTAGCATACATCACATAATCTATAATACCTAATCAGGATATTTTAATGTAAATCATGAGTGTTCTCCATTAGTTAATTTTTAGCAAGGAATACCTTTACAGTTTTTTCTTGAATAAACTTCTGCCGAGCGTATTCCTTTCTCCTCAAATGGCGATAAACATGGAATTCTCCGGAGCCGGCGCCAGCGCTCGATCCCATTACATTGCGTACGAAATCTGGGGGCGCGGCCAAAGCTTTATGCTTAGGACGTTCAGGGATCACTACCGGCTTATCCTGAAATCATCAAAAAAATTGTTTACATTCTCAACACAAAAGCTAGAAAGTTAAATAGATGTTGTGCATGTTGCATACTGGATTCTTCATGAGTTTTTCTATCTTCAGTCTTTGTAGATCCGCGGTATTTTTGATCGTAACAAGCTTCTTCTCTCCAGGTTTAGATTCTGAATCGCTCATTGTAAACAATGATGTGATAACAGATGAGATAGGCCAGTTTGTGATATAAGAAGCTGTAGCTCGAGGTTTACACATTCACCAACCAAGAACGAGGCTTAGATCCTGTAGAATGTGGGGCGTAGAAAAAAGTAATTATTATACTTTATGTTTTGCAAAGGGCTGCAAGCCAAAGCGAAAAGCACCAATTATACTTTTCCTCCTAGAAAATAAATAAAATATTTCTCTTGAGATGAGAAATTGAGAATCACGGGGCCCGTTCACATTAACGTTCGAGGACGCACGCACAGACTAGCATTGTGGTTTAAATTGCACTCACAGTGCTGAGACTGCAAACACTGCTAACGATCGGTTTATATTGTTGGTCAGCATATGCACGCTAACAAATTAACCCGACAATTGCATGCTTATGTCATTTGAGTCAGCTGTTCTACCTACTGTTGTTTTGTTTTGTTTTTAGTTTTCTCATTTCTCTCTTAGTTCTGTTTAATTCGTTTGCTTCTGCTAAAAGAATATAATCATTATTATATGTACTGGCAGTCTGGCGGGAGTTCCAACAATATATCAACACAGAATGACATATGTCAATTGAATTTGACGTTACCGCATACGCTGGGGTGCGTTTAAGCAAGTCGGCGAAATTTTCATCGGATAAAATTCAACCAGCGAGGGTTCGCTGAACGGAGTCCATAGGTTTATCTGTCAAATTCAATTGTCGACTTGTCAAATTTATGTTTAGTTAATTTATTTATGTCCCATAGATCATTTTTATATTATATTCGTTGTACAGAATTTATGTTACTGCATTATGATAAGTATAGATAGTATTTACGAATAAAACAATCAACAAATTGAATCTAACCACGAATCGAATGACAAACAGCTGTCATTCTGACAGCAGACTAAAATTTAGCGACCTCAAAAGCTCGCTAAAATTTATCCTAGCCAGGCGAAAACTTATACCAGGGGACGCCCGTGAACGGGGCAGATAAAATTTTAGTCTGGTTAATTTTTCGTCTCGCGGTGTGCTTGAACGGGGTGTTTGACGTTTAGTCAGTTTAAATTTTATACTGGATAATTGACTTAAACGCACCCCAGCTCTACCTCTTTTTTGTGAGCGTTGTGTGCACACCAAAATGACGTCACTCCTGACGTCATGTGTCCGACGTGGAGAATAAATGCGCATTTTAATCCGACTTTGTGCGCGCTGATAGTACACATAGTGGACATTGGTGCAATTTAAACCACAGCATAGGTAGAGATCATCCGAAAAATAGTAGTGGAGGGGAGGAATAGTATGAAACTGACACTTGACAGTTGTCAGTTATATGTGGACGTCCAAAGTCGTTCACTATCTCCGGCAGCCCGATTCCATAACTTGGCTTCAATCGAATTCTCAGTAACGCAACCACTAATGCCTTGCGATAGAGTCGAATTTGCTATGAAAAAAGTGTTAATCCGATTGTAGCCAAGTTATGGAATTGGGCCACTGATGATGGAGCGATAATCGCACGGATGATTCGAGCGTGTAAGTGAACACAGCCACGGAAGCGTTAGCGAGCTTACAAAATGAGTATTGACATTTTAATTTTAATGATGAGTATGACATTGACAGATATAGAGTTTGTATAACCCTGCGTTCGAGATGATGATTTGGCGTTGTGGGCAGTTTCGAACGCTAATTTCGCCCACAAATGGCCTAAAAGGAACGCCAAATTTGATCATATTTAGCGATTTTAACAGTTATTTTCGCCAATTGTTACGAAACGAACGGCCTCTATAACTGGACTGCGCAGTGTTTCATAGAAACGAGCCGAATCAAAGTTTTATCATATCTCTTTCTAATAGGGTTGTGACGATGTCAAAACCTCTTTCATAAAAATACTCATTTGATCTCTTAATTCTTTCTTATTCCATTTGATAGTTTGTCATTATTAATTCTAAATAAAAATAACCTGTCATTCCTATATTGATTGGATTAGCAAAACCGAATTTAACGAAATAATATGTTATAAAATACCTAAATAAGTTTATTACAACTGGAGTCTTTTAAATATATATGATAATATCTTCGTTAGTGGTTGTTTTGATCCATATCGTTGAAGCACGAAAAGTCAGTGATAATGCTCCTATTGTTCCTGTACTTTTGCGTCCACTGAGGTTTGGTCCCTGGGCTAGTGGATCAAACCCTAGGACCGCCTCGTGACAGGGTGTCCATGCAATCAATAATAAAACGCTAGGTTTTTCCGTAAGAGAAAAATAAAGGCCTATTCTTGGTATATCCTATTAACAGCCGGCAAATAGCTCAGCAAAATGGGCAGTTGCCGGCTGTTAATTATAATTTGAGCCATTTTTTAATGATTGAGTTAGTAGTAGGTACCAGAATATATTGTATTATGACAATCTATTCTAACACATGTGTAAGAAATAAAACTAGAAAGTTAATGTAGTAACATTTATTGTTACAATAACCTATTATATTAACAAAATGAAATAACGGATGATAAGAAAACATTTCAGTGCAACAAAGATAGCATCGTGTGGCGTACTTAAATACTTCTTGAGGTAGTCAATAATAAAGTCTTTTATTCCGAAACTAAAGAGCAAATTTCAATGTTTTTCTTGACTGATTAATATAGTCTTCTTCTTTAAAATGTAGACTACATACTACTGATGACTTGTAACTTTTAAACTTTCGCGATTACACATAGTTAAATATTTAAACGGGACTTAATCGCGCTGAAAACTTAATATTTATTTACCTCGACGTTTCGATCAAGTTGCATTGATCGTGCTCACGAGAAGACTGAAGTAGCGGGTGTCAGCGTCGAGAAGGGCGAGCGTTGTCTACAACTACCCGCATTTGGTTTTGTAAAAATTCAGAATTATCACGACACACTACACTAACGACATCTGCAGATATCTTCTGACATAAACCGCGACGCGAACACTTGCTTATCACGGGATTCCAGGACGCAGCCAACTTGAAACCATTATCTCGGTTGAAATTGGGATACTTTTTAATTTCAACCGCTTCACGTACAATCCTGGAGTAGTAGTGATGGAAAATGAACCTTATTGCTGTAGTACTCACGGCGCGCCAACAACTTTTCCAACTTTTTGTCGTGCCCCGCACTACATAAATCGAAAATACGTCACGCTTGTTCGTAGGTAATCCGATCGCACAACTCTAAATCATTACGTGCAACACAAAACAACACTCCGTATGCACTCCGTATAGTTCACAGTTCACTCTGTTAAGGTCAAAATAATAATTCCATATTAATTGTCTAAGCAGACGGACACTCGCGTATCTTAGAATTTCTCCAGAATGCGCAATATCACTACGCGGCTTTATACGAACACACGTAGGTAATAAATCCAAATCACGGCATTTAGTTAATAACAACAATGATGTGTTTAAACGCGCTCGTTGATTGTTGGCGCGCCTTTTCACATCACCACCCGCGGCATTTACAATCAGTAGCCAGATCACTTTTAGACAGAGCTCATGCCTTCTGTGACCCTGAACATTTGGATGCCGAAGTGTCTCATGTTCAGGAGGTACTCAAGCGAAACGGATATGTGGTGACCAGACGTTGGCGTCCTAGACGCAGATATAAAAAGAGTAGGTCTGATGTCGATAGACAGCCGGCTTTCATGCCTTATGTAAAAGGAGTGACGGATAAAGTCGGTGCTTTATTAAAGGACTTGTCTATCAAGACCGTTTATACTCCTTTATCCAAGTTAGCAAGGCATGTTAGAACACCGAAATATGTCATTCTTTTTCAAACTCCTGCCGTATATAAGATAGATTGCAGCTGCGGTAGTTCCTACATTGGACAAACCAAGCGTACTATAGCGGAAAGGGTCAAAGAACACATTGCAGCTGTAAAGAACCGCCAGATAAATAAATCTGCCATCGCTGAGCATTTGCTCGAATCGGGCCCTAATCACTGGATTGAACTCCATGACCCGAAGATCCTCTCCACGGAACGTCACTACTACTCCAGGATTGTACGTGAAGTGGTTGAAATTAAAAAGTATCCCAATTTCAACCGAGATAATGGTTTCAAGTTGGCTGCGTCCTGTGGCCCAATTCCATAACTTGGCTACAATCGGATTATCACTTTTTTCATAGCATATTCGACTGGATCGCAAGGCATTAGTGGTTGCGATACTGAGAATTCGATTGAAGCCAAGTTATGGAATCGGGCTGCTGGAATCCCGTGATAAGCAAGTGTTCGCGTCGCGGTTTATGTCAGAAGATATCTGCAGATGTCGTTAGTGTAGTGTGTCGTGACAATTCTGAATTTTTACAAAACCAAATGCGGGTAGTTGGAGACAACGCTCGCCCTTCTCGACACTGACACCCGCTACTTCAGTCTTCTCGTAACCACGATCAATGCAACTTGATCGAAACGTCGAGGTAAATAAATATTAAGTTTTCAGCGCGATTAGGTCCCGTTTAAATATTTAACTACTGATGACTTCGTTACTTTCCCAGGTATTCTTCCACGTCTTAGCTATATTTTCATCCTTAGGAATCCTAGAAGCATAAGTAAGTACAATCAGTTATGTACGGTCAGCTTATATTTATTCACTTAAAAAAACTGGTGGGGCTGTGTCAGCCCGTTTGTTTGTCCTGAAACGTCTACGCCAGGAAAAAAACGCGAGTTATGTCGAATTGAAGAATAAGTGGGGTTTCCTTACACATCTCCACCAATTCTCAACTACCCTTACCCAACCCACCGCTCCCTATCCACCCCCACAAATTCTATCCTCTTACAGACTTACATTTTACCTCTTCCGTATTTCTGGTCTTCTGGTATTATTGCAGAGAAAATTTGTTGACAGTTTTCAAACGAAATGAAGATCCTGATGATATCTATCCTTTAATAAAATGTTTTTTCTTGTTCTTTATGTAAAGAAACTACTAGTCTAGGATCAATAGTTTCAGAGTCATATCCCTTTTAAGTTCAACTGCTGTTATCCGAAACGAAGATATCGATGAGATCTATCACTTCTGTTAAAAAACTACTAGGATCAACAGTTTCCGAGTAAAAGCCCTTTTAAATTTGACAGCTATCATCCAACACGAAGATATCGATAAAATCTATCACTTCAAGTAAGTGAACGCATCCCGTTCACTTACTATGCTCGAGGACGCACAGTAGGCCAATCACGAAAATGTGCGAGAAAGTGTTCGTATCGTTAGCGTAACCATTTTGTATGAAATTTGATAAGCGCCTCTACCGGGCGTTAATCAGCCTTAATTTCGGCAGCAGAAATACTATCGTGTCGCCTGCGTATCGCCTTCGTGTCGCATGCCTAGCGTAACCTAGTACATTTTGTATCAAAACAGCGATCACGAATAATTTTTTGACATGAGCACGCAGGCTGACTCACGTCAAGCTACGGTGAACGTACGCAAATTTATTGACGTAGATTTTTTCAGTGAAAATACTTGCGTAAGGTATTGAATTACAATAATATTGTTTAATTCTAGTATTTTATAGTTTTTTATGTAAGCACATAAGTTAAATAACATTTTTGTGACCCTATGTTTCTAATATGAACATATTAATGACCATGTTACTGAGCAAAAGTCGAGGTTATGCTACTAGAAAACTTGTGTGTTTTAAACGTATAAAAACTGTTTTATATGCTCAAAATGGAATGAGGGGCCTCTTATTATTTAATTTGCTACAAGATAAATTGAAAACAGGAAGAAGAAAGCGATAAAATGTGAAGATAAATATCATATTTTTAGTAAGTACCTAGGTACCAAGAATGTTATATACAAGACAATAATATTGTTTAATTCTAGTATTTTATAGTTTGTTATGTAGGTACCTAAGTTAAATAACATTTTTTGTAGCCCTATGTTTCAACTAAGTAGATATTGATCATATGTTGAGGTTATGTTATTGCCTATAAAACTTGTGTATATTATATGCATAAAAACTGTTTTAGATACTGAAAACGGAATGAGGGGCGACCTATTATTTAAATTGCTACAAGATAAATTGAAAACAAGAAGAAGAAAGTGAAAGAATGCAAACAAAAAAATATTTTTTTCAGTCTTAATTCTAGGTACCAAGAATGTTTAAAACAAGACGGATTCCACACCGCTAAACAAACGAGTGAAGCATAGCAAATGGCTGCTGTGTATAATATATAATTCAAGATCTTTGTGTAGAGCATCGTGTTTTTATCAATACAAAAACGGTCACTCAAGATATGCCAGTACTCATAATCATTTCTCTAAGCTCAAGATAGTTGTCTACGATAAATATAGGTAACCTTATAACCTCATACAAAGATATTGAATTATAGTTACTGCTTTATACTACCTCTATGGGTTCATATCTGCTGACCGAGCAGGTCATTAAATTATATGTCAACTTTAAAATTAACCCGTCAAATGTTGCAGCATGCGGGGCGTTTAAATTTAAGAGTTTTATCATCAAAAAGTTATTAACACTCTTTTAGTTGAATCAATGCTACACTATTAAAAAGTAACAAGTACCTAAACATAGCAATTTAGGTGTTAATGCACACAGTGTGCTACATATGATTTTTTGACTGCGATAGTACCTAGCCTAACTACTTATGTATCTACTTTCAGAGATATTAGCTGTGATATTAGTCAAAAGGTCTGAACATGTTCATGGATTTTAACATAACCGAATCAGAAGAACAAGCAAACTAATCAGTCTCATCGCCTCCTAACATTTTAAAAGAAAACGGTAATGAGGTACAAGAAATAATCTAAATCAGTTTTGCACTGCACTGTTACAAGTGAAAGGGCCTTCGCTTCGCCTACTTGTCACTGCTACCTAAATTATCACTTGTACATAACTATAGAACACTAGAGAAATAAAACCATTGATTTAATAAAGAATATATGTATTAAATCAGAACTATTATTGAAATCCCATCCCACCTTTTCTGTGCATGACGACATCAGACAAGCGGCAGGAGTGATGTGGAACAGAGTGGCTCAGGAAAGACATGAATGGAAAAGGTTGGCGAAGGCCTTTGCCGATTGGCAAACAGATCTACAGAAAAGAAGCAAATAGTAGATATACAACAACATACTGAATTCTCATCTATTATAATCTTTATACTATGTAAATAATAGATCTGAATAAAAGGCTATATTATTATTATTTAAATAAACAAATTTATTGAAAAGAAACTTCCAATCTCTCATTCTTTTTTCTAGGTACAATAAGGCAAATAAATCTAGTTACTGGTACATTTGTTGTAGGTACCTATTTAATAATGATTGGTGCTTGGAGAAAGGGATGGGCTTTCTCCCTTTGACTAATTTCTCCAAAAGTAGGGAAATAGCTAGTTAGGTACTTATTAGTGGTATGGTTTAACTTTAAAAGACTCACCGTACCACCAGGGGTACAGTTTTGTTGTCCGTTTATTTTAGTGGATTTTTAGTTGTCCAATGAATATGTCAGTCTCATAGTATACACACTAGTTTCTAACCGCTTTGACCAAACTATATGTGGACTGATAGAGCATCCCTGCTGTGCCAGATGTTTGCGCAGCTAAGATGCTCTGGAACAGACCCACATCAAGTTGGTTTACATTTACAACCTTAAATATTTCCTCTCTCATAGGTGCACTCCAGACTTATTCATTCCATCAGAAAATGATAGACATCTTTTGAAATACTACTTAGATCACAGTTGGGGCTGTTGTTTTTCTTCATTAAGTGTTTAAAGGCATATGTCGAGTGCAATCTATGAGAAATCACAATTAGTTTCCTACTCAACTTCATATCGGCACACCATGGTATACGAGGAGGCTCACTTTGCATTGTTCTGTACCATATTCATTTTCTCGAGAGACAATATCAAAATACTCATTCTAATGGGATGTAACTTTTGTATTGGATAAGTACTACGGATTATCTGCCTCCTCATTACCATGTGTGCCTACATGTGAGAAATCCTGCAATCCCAGGGTCGACTCCCCCCCCCCCCCCCCCGCGCTACCAGCACAAGAACACAGCACTGCACTGACTAGAGCTACAGATACTTCAATAAAACCACTTCATTAATAAACAGTATATGTATTTAATCAGAACTATTACATAAATAACAAGATTTATTAAAACTTCTTTCAACAAACAAGTGCATCATCATTTTCTTTCTATTGTTTGAAAAGGCTTCCATTCATTGTTCATCAGGGATCTCCACCACCGGCTTGTCCCCAGGTGTGCCGATCTGAAACATTAAATAGGGAGGAATAAATAAGAGATACCTATTCAAAACTACTGGGCCAACAGCTTGTGACAATGTCTTCCTCATCAAAATTATAACCTCTTTCATATTTTATCACCGTCTCGGTAGAGAGTAACTATATTCTTTGATCACCCCACACATATACTTTTATGTCATTCAGACATTGTCTTTAATTGGCAAAACTATGTTTTTACCTATCCTTGTACAAACTTTAATAAAACAGAATTTAAACGAAATGAATACCCGCTTCTAATACATTTAATTTTAAAACAAAGTTTACTGCACGTAGTTGAAGGAAATGTGTCTAAAATAGTATGCAATAGACAGAAGCTGTGCCATGTAGCAATGCAGGTGTTCGTATGAAGACTTCAGACTCAGTTTTGCTCACGTTTTGGATAAATATTTATACAATTGATTTGATTATGAGGTGTATCAACTGAAGCACATCCACACGTTTGCAAAGGCGTAATAATGCGTTCTCACTATCAACGCATTTTCTGATGATACTTACACGATGGCTATCATTTGAGGTAAGCATGTGAAAATGAATTTTAATTGGGCTATGTAAATATTGTGTCTAATAATAGTAATTTTTCAATGATACACTCTATAGTTTAAAAGATTTTCTCAAAACAAATTCAAATGGAGTGCCTGATAGGTTTTTGTGACCAAAAGCGCCTGTATAGTTATTTAAAATGCGTTTCGTTAGTAAAAAAGCACGTTGTTATCTTTAAAGCTAGAAGTTCTTGAGAGATATTGCTTATTTGCAATTAGTAATAGGGTAATCTTGAACACGAATAACTTTAAATTATTGATGTACATTAACTTTTAATATCTAGGCAGAGAGCGCTAGTAAACCGGGTCGTCCCCTTTTATTCAGTAATA
This sequence comes from Alsophila aescularia, assembly GCA_946251855.1. Classification (NCBI taxonomy): domain Eukaryota; kingdom Metazoa; phylum Arthropoda; class Insecta; order Lepidoptera; family Geometridae; genus Alsophila; species Alsophila aescularia. Next base: position 46,567,808 of record OX276378.1, read on the forward strand.
AAAAAAGCGTGAAATAGAACGCATCAAAGGAAGTTTTCGTTCATCCCCCCCCCCCCCCCTGGTGGTACGGTGAGTCTTTTAAAGTTAAACCATACCACTAATGAGTACCTAACTAGCTATTTCCCTACTTTTGGAGAAATTAGTCAAAGGGAGAAAGCCCATCCCTTTCTCCAAGCACCAATTATTATTAAATAGGTACCTACAACAAATGTACCTGTAACTAGATTTATTTTCCTTATTGTACCTAGAAAAAAGAATGAAAGAGATTGGAAGTTTCTTTTCAATAAATTTGTTTATTTAAATAATAATAATATAGCCTTTTATTCAGATCTATTATTTACATAGTATAAAGATTATAATAGATGAGAATTAAGTATGTTGTTGTATATCTACTATTTGCTTCTTTTCTGTAGATCTGTTTGCCAATCGGCAAAGGCCTCCGCCAACCTTTTCCATTCATATCTTTCCTGAGCCACTCTGTTCCACATCACTCCTGCCGCTTGTCTGATGTCGTCATGCACAGAAAAGGTGGGATGAGATTTCAATAATAGTTCTGATTTAATACATATATTCTTTATTAAATCAATGGTTTTATTTCTCTAGTGTTCTATAGTTATGTACAAGTGATAATTTAGGTAGCAGTGACAAGTAGGCGAAGCGAAGACCCTTTCACTTGTAACAGTGCAGTGCAAAACTGATTTAGATTATTTCTTGTACCTCATTACCGTTTTCTTTTAAAATGTTAGGAGGCGATGAGACTGATTAGTTTGCTTGTTCTTCTGATTCGGTTATGTTAAAATCCATGAACATGTACACATGAACCTTTTGACTAATATCACAGCTAATATCTCTGAAAGTAGGTACATAAGTAGTTAGGCTAGGTACTATCGCAGTCAAAAAATCATATGTAGCGCACTGTGTGCATTAACACCTAAATTGCTATGTTTAGGTACTTGTTACTTTTTAATAGTGTAGCATTGATTCAACTAAAAGAGTGTTAATAACTTTTTGATGATAAAACTCTTAAATTTAAACGCCCCGCATGCTGCAACATTTGACGGGTTAATTTTAAAGTTGACATATAATTTAATGACCTGCTCGGTCAGCAGATATGAACCCATAGAGGTAGTATAAAGCAGTAACTATAATTCAATATCTTTGTATGAGGTTATAAGGTTACCTATATTTATCGTAGACAACTATCTTGAGCTTAGAGAAATGATTATGAGTACTGGCATATCTTGAGTGACCGTTTTTGTATTGATAAAAACACGATGCTCTACACAAAGATCTTGAATTATATATTATACACAGCAGCCATTTGTTATGCTTCACTCGTTTGTTTAGCGGTGTGGAATCCGTCTTGTTTTAAACATTCTTGGTACCTAGAATTAAGACTGAAAAAAATATTTTTTTGTTTGCATTCTTTCACTTTCTTCTTCTTGTTTTCAATTTATCTTGTAGCAATTTAAATAATAGGTCGCCCCTCATTCCGTTTTCAGTATCTAAAACAGTTTTTATGCATATAATATACACAAGTTTTATAGGCAATAACATAACCTCAACATATGATCAATATCTACTTAGTTGAAACATAGGGCTACAAAAAATGTTATTTAACTTAGGTACCTACATAACAAACTATAAAATACTAGAATTAAACAATATTATTGTCTTGTATATAACATTCTTGGTACCTAGGTACTTACTAAAAATATGATATTTATCTTCACATTTTATCGCTTTCTTCTTCCTGTTTTCAATTTATCTTGTAGCAAATTAAATAATAAGAGGCCCCTCATTCCATTTTGAGCATATAAAACAGTTTTTATACGTTTAAAACACATAAGTTTTCTAGTAGCATAACCTCGACTTTTGCTCAGTAACATGGTCATTAATATGTTCATATTAGAAACATAGGGCCACAAAAATGTTATTTAACTTATGTGCTTACATAAAAAACTATAAAATACTAGAATTAAACAATATTATTGTAATTCAATACCTTACGCAAGTATTTTCACTGACAAAATCTACGTGAATAAATTTGCGTACGTTCACCGTAGCTTGACGTGAGCCAGCCTGCGTGCTCATGTCAAAAAATTATTCGTGATCGCTGTTTTGATACAAAATGTACTAGGTTACGCTAGGCATGCGATACGAAGGCGATACACAGGCGACACGATAATATTTCTGCTGCCGAAATTAAGGCTGATTAACGCCCGGTAGAGGCGCTTATCAAATCTCATACAAAATGGTTACGCTAACGATACGAACACTTTCTCGCAAATATTCGTGATTGGCCTACTGTTGCCGAAATTAAGACTGATTAACGCCCGGTAGAGGCGCTTATCAAATCTCATACAAAATGGTTACGCTAACGATACCAACACTTTCTCGCAAATATTCGTGATTGGCCTACTGGACGCTTTGCTGGCTCCGTACTTACGGACTAGTGAAGACTTAATTGATACCCACTCGATCCTGTATTGCGGGGCTATTGCGGCATGTCGCGTGGCTCGAGTCAAGTTTCCGGACGCTAACCGAGCACCGCGAACTGCCGGATTTGTCCCTGCATGGCAAGTACGGATCGAGCGGCGTATTAATACGTCTAGGACTCTCATTGCAAAGCTGGTCTGTTTCAGCCGGGGTAACAGTCGTCCCCGTGTCATGCGTTTCGTGAACCAAGCCTTTGCTGGGACTGGTATCAGGCCTCAGCATTATATGGCTTGTGTCACGGAACGTATAGACTTCCTGAAGCAGAAAGTCTATGCGTGGGCAAACCGTATTCGTCGCTACAGAGAGCGTGTGGATAGATATTACCAGAATCGCCTTTTCCAAAGTGATCAAAGGAAGATGTATCGAAACTGGGAGGGAACTGACCAACGTGTGGGTGATGGGCAGCTGTTGGATGCTACTGCCATGATTAACTTCTGGCGTGGTATTTGGTCGGTGCCCGTTGAACATATGGAGGGTGACTGGATGAGTGTTGTCGAACAAGCATGTGAGTCAATCGAAACCATGGGATCTGTGACTATCAGCCCCATAGACGTTAGTTGTGCAATTCGTACGGCTCCGAACTGGAAAAGTCCTGGACCGGATGGATTGCACAACTTCTGGATAAAGTGGATTCGATGCTCACATCCATGTTTGGCAATACAATTTCAGGAAGCCCTTGAGCTTGGTTTTCTTCCCAGTTTCATGACAACTGGCTTCACCTCCTTGCTCCATAAGTCCGGAAGTACCACGGAAGCTAAAAATTATAGACCCATTACATGCTTGCCCACTATGTACAAGCTCCTTACATCCATTCTGAGAACAAAAATGTATTCGCATATTGTTACGAACAATATTTTAGCCCTCGCTCAGAATGGATGTAGGGTTGGGTCCCGTGGTACTAAAGAGCTCCTCCTCATAGACACTAACATTTGCCAACAAGTCCGGCGGAACAGAGGGATCCTTTCTACTGCCTGGATTGACTACAAGAAGGCCTATGATTCAGTGCCTCATTCATGGCTAGAGAGGATCTTAGAGTTGTATAAAATCGATGCAACTCTGAGATATTTCTTAGGTGCGTGTATGAGGCAGTGGACCACAGTTCTTCGTCAACCAGGTGGTGGAGACAGCCTTTATGGTTCGCAGGACTTTATAAGGATAGAGCGAGGCATATTTCAGGGTGACAGTTTGAGTCCTTTGTGGTTTTGCCTAGCACTGAATCCTCTCAGCACTTTGTTGAAGGATTCAGGGTTAGGCTATCGGCTACGGAGAGAGGGCGAGATCATTTCTCATCTGCTGTACATGGATGACCTCAAGTTGTTTGCACTGAAACATCCAGACTTGATGGAGTTACTGAAAATCACAGAAGTTTTCAGTAAAGCCATCAACATGGAGTTCGGTGTGGACAAATGTGCGGTCATGCATGTGCAGCGGGGGAAAGTTGTAAATTCTATGAATTTGCAGCTTTCTGAGACAATGACACTCAAATCTCTCTCTGAGACCGATACCTACAAATACCTTGGTATGTCACAATCGTTGGGTATCATGGACAGGGAGATTAGGCAGTCGGTGAAGGAGCGCTTCTTCTGCCGCCTGACCAAAGTACTTAACAGTCTTTTGTAAGGTGGCAATAGGGCGCGTGCCTTCAACGGTTGGGTGATGCCCTTGCTCATATACTCTTTTGGCATACTAAAGTGGACTCAAACTGAACTTGACGCCTTGGATAAGAGAGTCCGTCAACTGCTTACGTCACATCGTATGTTACACCCGCGCTCGTCTGTTATGAGATTGTACATACCACGGAAGTGGGGGGTCGTGGCTTTTTAAATGCCAAGAACCTCCACAACCGTGAAGTGTGCAGTCTCAGGGAGTACTTCCTAAACACCGACTGTGGGTTGCATCGTGATGTGGTGGCAGTTGATAAGACTCTCACACCGCTCTCCTTGGCAAACGAGAATTGGCGCAAACCATCGGTGTTGAGTACCGATGACCGCAAGGACGTATGGAAGGGCAAGGAGCTGCACGGGCGGTTCTATCGGGCCTTAACAGGGCCTGATGTGAACTTGCTCGCGTCGGTGAACTGGCTACGCTTTGGTGACCTCTTTGGGGAAACTGAGGGTTTTGTCTGTGCAATTGCGGACGAAGTTATCAAGACGAATAACTACCGGAAATATATTATGAAGGACGGTACGGTCGACATTTGTCGGGCATGCCGCCGTCCCGGGGAGTCCCTCAGGCATATAATTTCCGGCTGTTCTCATCTTGCTAACGGAGAGTATTTGCACAGACACAACCAAGTAGCCAGGATCATCCATCAGCAAATTGCCCTTCGGTATGACCTTGTCGAGTCTGAGGTGCCGTACTATAAGTACGTACCGGCGCCAGTTCTCGAAAATGGTCGTGCATTGCTCTATTGGGACCGCTCTATCATCACGGATAGGACTATTGTTGCCAATAAGCCTGACATTGTGCTGGTAGACCGGTCCCAACGCCGGGCAGTGCTCGTCGACATCACCATTCCACACGATGAGAACCTCGTGAAGGCCGAAAAGGACAAGCTCAGCAAGTACCTTGACTTGGCTCATGAGGTGACCTCCATGTGGAATGTTGACTCGACGATCATTGTCCCGATAGTTGTTTCGGCGAACGGCCTTATAGCGAAGAGCCTCGACCAACATCTTAAGAGGCTCTCGCTAGATGGATGGATTAAGGGTCAGATTCAGAAGACAGTACTCCTTGAAACGGCGCGTATAGTCAGGAGGTTCCTCACTCTGCAGCCCTAGCCACTGGTAGTTTCGGCCCTGCTCCGCTACCGTTGGTACCCTAGGTTTAGGTTTTTTATAATATTTTTATCCGCTTTTATTTAAAGAAATATTGTAAAAAATTTAAATTTAAGATAAAAAGATAAATAAAGTGAATAATAATAATAATATATTCGGGACATTTCCACACCAATTATTTAGCCCCAAACTAGGATACCCTGTGTTATGGGCACTAGATAACGAATAAACATACATAGATATGAATATTACATCATCGCACAAATGATTGCACCTTGCAGGATTCGAACCCGCGACCGTACGATTTCGTACCCAGGATCTCTAGTCACGAGATCTCTAGTACGAGGTCGTCAAAAAAACAAATACAAAGACAAACAAAGACCATTAAAGGTAGACATTTTGGTGATATCCAACCTGATATCCCAGTACGACCATGGTTTTTAAATTTAAAAAGGCTAATAAACTAGTCACCTCAACTATAATTCGCTCTCGTCTTGGGCACGTTTGCTCACCACTCTTTCTTAACAAAATTTGGGTCAGGGACCATTCTCTTTGTGAGTGTGGTCTCGATGACGGAACTCTTGATCATATTTTCTTTTGCTGCCCTAAGCTGTATTTTTCTTTGTATGATGTTCTTGATCCTGATATGCCCCGACCTATAAACTTTAAATGTCTTCTTTCATACGTTTTCTCCCCATTTATATATGTTTTATGTAAATTTATAAAAAAAAAAAAAGTTTATAAAATTAAATTTATGATTTCCTATTTATTTTAAGTAGTTCAATATTTTACCTATAATTCTTCTTTCCTATACTTACTTGTTTATGTCCCGTTTTATTATAGGTATCTAAACCGACGTTACTCCTGTAAACTGATCAAGCTCCAAATATATCGTACACTGGTCACACTTTGACATTGGCAGAATATCGTCAATCAACGATAAAAGGCCACTCTATAAAAAGAAGAAGAAGAAGAAGAAGATGGGGATGATAATGAGCTGTTCATAAATATATGTTCAGTCCGTAGACAGTTCAGTCAGTGTGGATTTGAATGGAAATAAAAAAAACAATGTTTTTTTATTATAATTCAGTGGTCATTTTTATGGCTAACATACATTCCTATTAAAGAAAGGGAATATTAGGGACCAACTACTCAGCGTGGACCACGTATATTAGGTGCAACGCACACAATTGGCCTCTGTCGTAATCGGAGTTGCGTTGGTGTAACACGTGCGTGTTCATTACCAAATATTATTCGGAATTCGCAGCAAAAATGCATTCCTGTTGTTTTATAAGGTGTATAAATAGCTCAAGAACCAAAAATAAGTTCCACGGCATTACTTTCACTCGTAAGATTTTTATATAATAATTTTCATTAAAATTCTAATTATTGAAATTGTTTGTTAATCGCCATTTGCAGAAAGGGACAGAAATATACGATTCGTAAGAGTGCGGCAAGACAAGCGGCATTTAAAAGTACGCTAAGTATCTGTGATCAGATGTCTTTGTACCGTCAGGAAGAAAAAAAATTACATGGATTTTAGAATTGATTTTATTCACTTAAAAATTGCATATTTTATTTTAATCTACCTACCTTTAGGTATTTGCCCCTTTTTATATTAGTAGCGTCAACATAATAGACACTTTTAAACGTGTTCCTGATATTTCTTCACATGTTTATTTTGTCTACTTTACACCCACTGATATGTTAATTGTTATTAATAGGTTTCCTTAAGACGAACTGTGGAAACATAAGTGGCTACAAGTTGTCAGACGACAGCGGGAAGAGCACTGATCTCTGTGGATAGGCTCTGCCGTACTTTCGTTTGTGCCGATTCAAAGCGCCCCACTGAACGTACAATAGTACAAATAAAATTAAATACGTTAACTATGTACTTACGTCCGTAGTAAATACGTTAGTTCCGTGGACGCTCACTACTGCCAAAGTACTGATATCAGCGCCAACAGCGCCAAAATGCTGATAATCAAATGCGCTAATTGCAACGTTCGTCAATAGTCTGTCTAGAATACTAGTAATGTGCAGTTGTCTATGGTGAAGAGCCAGATTGACTACCCAACAATAACAGTTGATTATGTTCAATACACTTTATATCAGAAGATATGTATACAACTCACAAAGGATAAAGGAAGATATTAAAAAGCGCAGGTCCATATTTTTGGGTAGGTGATATGTACTTACCTATATTAAAGTGTACATTACCTTATTGGCATACATAAAATGCCGCGAATTTGAAAAAATAGACGATTTCTTGGCCATTAATGACACTAGTGTCAATCGACAGGAAAAAATATAATAAACATAAAGTGTATTAAAAAACTGCCTAAGTGATATATTTTCTGAGATATTTGGGTATAAAAATATTTTTTCGTCTTTTACATGCGTTAGGAACATAAAGTTGCAATATTGCTTTTCAGTCTTGGTCAGGGGGTTGGGGGGGGGGGGGGGGGGGGTTGGGGGGGGGGTCTTGAAGGGGTTTGATAAAATGAATGTCACAGACACCTAATCTAACTTGCACCATCCTATAATTGCACGACAAATTAATATCGTCGTAAAGTTGGACGAAAAATAAACCCAAATATGTCTTTAAGTATATCACGATTTTTTCATGGAACACTTTTTGTTTTTTATAATTTTCCCTAACGATTGACACTAATTTCATTTATGGCCAAGCAATCGAGTTTTTTTTTTTTATGTTCTTCATAGTCTTATCAGCGGTCCGAGCGTGATTGACTACATTTAAACAAACTTTCGTAAATGGTATTATTGGATGATAAAATCTTTAAATGTTGTTACTCAAGCACACACTAATATGTATTAGGTACCTACTACAAAAAAATACGAAACTTAACCCATCGTTTTTTTTTACATTGGTGATCAAAACCACGGTAGAAGCTTATATTATTTTATTGAAATTTATTTGCTGACGGTTCCTTACATTACTTTTTGTTTACGGACTAAGTATTTGGTTCGAGAATTAATGTTGTTATCTCTTTTGCGCTACTGTTTGCGTATGTCTCTCTATCTTTGTTGTTGGTGCATGAAGTGTATAATGCAAAGTTAGCTATGTGGGTGTGTTTTCCTTTTGTTGTATCTAGGTCCAGGTTTCAATACATATATTAGTCCATAATATGTGTACTGTATCCGGGTGTAGTTTACATGAAGTTCTAGGTTGCCCCGTCCTCCTTTGTTTAATAAGGTCAATGCTAACATATTACGTTTATATCCTCCATCGACCACATGCGTTGATTTTATGTAAGAACTTACTTAGGCAAGTACAATTGACACAGACTTACAACGCCAGACATACTGGACACCCTAATCTATTGCTATTTTAAAAAACTTGTAAAATAGCTCACCTGTAGAAAATTATGCCACAACCACGATACAATTCCTTTTTCCAAGTATTTACGCAGCAAAAATACTCCAATTTATATAATTTTACTGATAGATTAAGCTGGAAACACGAAAAAAGTACACCGGTCACCAAGCAGCCATAATAATTTTATTGTTTACTCAACAGTGTGTCCACAAAGTCCACATAAAGAAAACAACATACTACCTATATGTTTTTAATTTGGTATGTATTACTATGTCTTTTATTTGCAATTTTCTAGTTAAAATTAAAATTGATTAACGATATTAGTGTATTTTCAAAGTAATATATACAAACTACTTCAGCAAAATTAAATGTAAGATTTCTCCCAAACTCTACCAAAAATAATTTCACTAAGCTACGGCAACATGCTAGACAAGGACGAAATACTATTTTTGCGCTATCTCACCCCGTTTGATTTTCTACTTTGACATGAGAAAAAGAAAAATGTATTTTATGTTGTATGCTTAGAGGAAGGAAGTTCTATGTACTTACGGTTTTACGTAAGTACATATAAATTCTTTGGCTTAGAGTATAAGTTTGTATGAATGATATATTGAAAGTACGCGATCCAGTACTTAACTAAACAAAGTGTAAATCTGCCTTGCGACTCCATCAAGTTTAGTTCTTATCATCGTTTGGATAGGTATTTACCAGTAAAGTAGTAACTTAACGATTAAGTACAGTAAATAGAAAGATGTTATATTTTTTTCGGCGAGTTAAGTGCAAGTACGCACCTTTGCGTCTCCCGTACCCCGACAACTAAACTAAGCGCACGTGTGAACAAGTTTGGTTCAGTTAATAATAGGTTGTACGTTGGCAAGTCGCTGGCCACGTTGAAATACTGAAACTTGAAGCTTAACTCGCCTGTATGTTTGGACACAAATTATTACTTAACTGAACTAAATCGTTCAAGTCGCAAGTTAACTTGCTACTTAACTAAACAAAGTGTAAATCAGCCTTAAGAGATATCGTTCCAGGAGGGCCATTTTCACGAAGTGATATAAATATCACAGTAGAAAAATCCATACATTTTTCGATATATATCTATTGTGATATTTATATCACTTCGTGAGAATCGCCCTCCAGCCTCCCGATTCAGTGGCCCAATTCCATAACTTGGCTACAATCGGATTATCACTTTTTTCCATAGCAAATTCGACTCTATTGCAAGGCATTAGTGGCTGCGATACTGAGAATTCGATTGAAGCCAAGTTATGGAATCGGGCTGCTGAACCCTTCGATAACTCAGTGGCCCAATTCCATAACTTGGCTACAATCGGATTATCACTTTTTTCATAGCAAATTCGACTCTATCGCAAGGCATTAGTGGTTGCGATACTGAGAATTCGATTGAAGCCAAGTTATGGAATCGGGCTGCAGTTGTCGATCGAAATGGTATTATTTATTCTGTGGATTCGGTTTGAAATCGTTCAATTTAATATATTTTTCATTCACAATATCGAATCGAATAGATTCGGTTCGCTATCGAAAGGTTCTGAATCGGGGATAGTTGTACATAAGTACATATAACTTCCTTGGGTAGAATAGAATATAATCAATACAACAGCTCTAAACTTTGCGAATATATTCTCAAAGGCTCTACACTACACGACCATGACACGTCCTAGTACGGGGCCGTTCGTTTTGTAACAATTGGCGAAAATAACTATTAAAAACGCTAAATATGATCACAATTGGCGTTCCCTTTGGCCATTTATAGGCGAAATTAGCGTTCTGAACGTTTTCGATCACCGTTCGTTTTGCAAGTTTCGATGACTTGTTGACTTCAAAATCGACTTAATTTCGTGAGGAATAGGGTCGTTTTTCATTCAGTTTGGAAAGGATATTACAAAAATGGCAAAAGTGTTGAAAATGTTCAAAGAAAACGGCTTGTTAAAAATGTACATTTCGAAATTGTCCACAACGCCATCTCATCATCTCGAACGCAGGGTACGTATGCATTTACAACATTGATAATGCGGGTACTGACAGCCTTTCGGAGTGTACCGGTTTTTATCCCTAGTTTCACCTTGCGAAGGTCAAAATCTGATCTGTTTCGCTCGCTATCCCGCCCGCCACTGTTCACCGCACGTAGGTAGGTACCGATTATATTAATTTGGTGTGGAAATTCTGTGACAAGGGAAAAGGTATGTGATTGCAATTTGAATGTTTTTACAAAGATTTTAGAGAAAAACTGTATATATTATTAAAATCTACAAACTACTTACGCCGCTTGAAATATTTACATACCAGGATAAATATCGATTTATGTAACGCATATAATAAATTCAATTTTTACCGTCATTTGTTAAAATTAGTCGAAAGATCAGTATTCTCTTGTTTTTATCTAATCTCATAACTTCTACCTTCTTTTGTTTGTTTATTTCGTTTAAAACAAACGCCGGGTACCAACGCAACCTCCACATGACCTTTCGATTCCATAGCGGAAAATGGCAATTTTTTATACATAAAACAGAAAATTTCATAACATTTCCTTTTCCAGGTAACTTTTCAGATTTATATCCATAATGCCGATCAAGTCAATCAAGGCGCGACAGATCTTCGACTCCCGTGGTAACCCCACTGTGGAGGTTGACTTGGTAAGATGACAAAGAGTTAAGAACCTACTTATTTTTAAACATTGTAACCGCATTTTTCTCTATTCGCTGTATTTAATGTACAATTATGTAGGTGACTGAACTGGGCCTGTTCCGCGCTGCTGTGCCATCTGGAGCATCAACTGGTGTCCACGAGGCTTTAGAACTGCGTGACAATGTTAAGGCTGAATACCATGGCAAAGGTGTCCTCACTGCCATCAAGAACATCAATGATCTCATTGCCCCTGAACTCCTCAAGGCAAACATTGAAGTCACTGACCAGAAAGCTGTAAGAATTTTGCTATATCCTATTTAATGAATTCACTAAGATTGTGATTCAATTATGTAAACAAGTTAATTAAAAAGAGCTATTATTTTTTTCTTGTATCGAAACATTCCTTAAATTGAAACTTTATGAAGAATGCTTAATTATGTTAATATACAAATTGTTAACAGATTGATGCGCTCATGATCACATTGGACGGCACTGAGAACAAGTCAAAGTTTGGTGCTAATGCCATCCTGGGCGTGTCCCTGGCTGTAGCCAAGGCTGGAGCTGCCAAGAAAGGTGTTCCCCTTTACAAGCACCTGGCTGACTTGGCAGGCAACAGCGAGATTGTCCTGCCAGTGCCTGCGTTCAATGTTATCAATGGAGGCTCTCACGCTGGAAACAAACTTGCTATGCAAGAGTTTATGATCCTGCCTACAGGTAAACATTAGTTATTACTATAATAATTAGTATAAATTACCCTTCGATCATATATCCAATCATATAACAAATAGGATATATGATCAAAGAAATTACCTATATTTTTTAAATAGTTACTGCATTGTGATATACCCTTCCAATAAATTTTGCAAGGAATATTTGCAAAATTAGACAACTCATATGGATCATAGAGTAATGCCCATACTCCTTTCTATTCTCATTAATTTCACATTGACTTCAAGGTGCCACCAGCTTTAGCGAGGCTATGCGCATGGGCTCAGAGGTCTACCACCATCTAAAGAAAATCATCAAGGAAAAGTTTGGGCTTGACTCCACTGCTGTTGGTGATGAAGGTGGCTTTGCTCCTAACATCTTGAACAACAAAGATGCCCTGTTCCTCATCCAGGATGCTATCCAGCAGGCTGGGTACACTGGCAAGGTAATTTCTCATTAGGCAAGACAGAATAATAATAATTACAGTTTGGCTTTTTATTAGAGATTTATGGTCTGTATACTATTACAGGAACTTAAAATAAAAAGGCATTTAAGACCTCCTGCTGCAGATCTTCCTTTTAATTAAAGATGATATTTATGATCCTGGTACTCATTTAAATTTATGATATTATGGTATTCTAAACCAAACCTAGTTATACCTACCAAACAAATATTTTAGTTTGTGTTCTTAAATAATAAATCAATCAAAATTACGATGCAGACACTTGTTTCAGAACATTCCAATGGGTCAGATGGAAGTTTTTAATACTTTTCTTTGTTCATAGATTGAAATCGGTATGGATGTTGCTGCCTCCGAGTTCTATAAGAACGGTACCTACGACTTGGACTTCAAGAACCCCAAGTCGAACCCCTCGGACTACCTTCCCTCGGACAAGCTGGGGGCACTGTACCTGGAGTTCATCAAGGATTTCCCCATGGTCTCTATAGAGGACCCCTTCGACCAGGACGACTGGCCAGCCTGGACCAGCCTCACCGCCAGCACTCCCATCCAAATTGTTGGCGATGACTTGACTGTAAGTGCCAGTAGAATGTCATTTTAAAACAACCTAAATAAGTAATAAGCCTGTTTACCAGGCTTGTGGTTTTACCGTAAAGTTAGGAACTTGGTACTTATCCAACTTGGATTGGCAGCGTTTGGGATATTACACCAAATCTTCTCGTCTCAGATACCGCAGAGCTTCACGAAGAAAGTTTATAATCTGTGCCTGTTGCCAGTGATGACATACGGCACTGAGATGTGGTCGCTAACTATTGGTCTCATATACAAGCTCAAAGTCGCGCAGCATGCAATGGAGAGAGCTATGCTCGGTGTTTCACTATGTGATAGAATCCAAGACGAAGAAATCCGTAGAAGAACCAAGGTTACCGACATAGCTCTCAGAGTTAGCAAGTTGAAGTGGCAATGGGCAGGCCATATAGTTTGCAGAACCGAAAACCGCTGGGGAATAAAGGTTCTTGAATGGCAACCACAAACAAGCAAGCGAAGTGTAGGTAGACCCCTCCACAGGATGGACCGACGACATTGTAGCCATCGCAGGAAGTTGGTGGATGGAGGTGGCACAAGGTGGCGCTCGTCATGGCGCTCTTTGGGGGAGGCCTATGTTCAGCAGTGGACCTATAAAGGCTGACATGATGATTGAGGCCGATCATCGGACAAGTTGCGGAAAATAGCGTGTTGAAAGTAAAAGTCAGGATTTTGCTTCTTTAAAAATAATATGTTGTTTGTCTGGCTTGTTTAATAAACCTTAGGTATAATAATAATGTATCACATTGTCTTATAAGAACAATTTGATTGGGAGCAAAAGAATGTATAATTTGACCTGGGATGTGTTGAGATTTTCTTATTATGTTTTGTTTGCTTTGGTCTCTCATACATCCACATTGAATGCGTCGCCTCACCTCATAGTACAGGGCTAAAATGCAATTTTCTACTGCAGTGACCAAGATTGACTGACTATGACGCCTTCCACTCTTGTTTGCATATCATCAATGGCCTTTTCAGTTTAAACTAAAGGTACGATTACACAGCATCATTTAGGCACTTACGGTAGATTAGCAGACTACAGTCTATAATTGAAGAGATTTTCTACTAAGACTTCATTTTAACTTGCTCTTTAGGTAACTGTCTCTGCTAATTGCATTACTTACTTAATTTCTTATAAATTTTATGGGAAAATTAGTCGCATTTTTCGCTGCTATGGCATTTCCATTGGTACCTACTTCCACTTGGAGTTAGAACTTTACGACACAGCTCATACTTTTTCAGCAATGTCAGATGTTCCTAAGACAGGTTCCCGCGACTTCGTCCGCGCGGACTACAGCTTATCGCGATAAAAAGTATTTTATGTCCTTCCCCACCTCAGGGTTCAAACTGTCTCCACACCAAATTTCATCAAGTTCGGTTAATCCGTTTATTTGTGAAAAGTTAATAAACAGACAGACAGTTACTTCGCTTATAAAGTATACGTTTATAATGGATAATAACTTAAGCCAAAATATCTTAACTTCATCTTATTAATTCACTAATGGCCGGTTTCTATATCTTAAAACGAACCGTTTTCGCTTACTGTCCGTCAGATTTTGACATAATTGGCCATACAAAAAACGCCAAAAAGTAACGAGACGTTGGAAAAACGACTCTTTTCATTTTTCTAGGAATGGGGCTTAAGAGTACATTCCATTCATGGTATTGCATGGTTAATGAAGTCAACACGTAGGCAAATTATATGGAGGCAGGGCGGTCGCACTCCGCAACAAGTACAAATAAATTCGAGGACCCAATATCCGGGTCCGTTCAGTCGAGTGTCAAGCATGCGCTCGATGAGTCGCGCGCCTTGTACTTAGCGATAGAGCACCTAATTACGTAAAGTTATTGACAAACTTTATTCGTGTTTTAATTATGAGTACCAAGAAGAAAGTACTGCATAGCATTCGGCTGTTTGAATAGTGATAGAAATTACGAATTGTCATTCTTTACGTTTCCAAAGGATATTGAAAGGTAATAAATTGTAATACCTATAATAGGTCCTAGTTATGTAGTTAGATATTGATATTTTTTATTACGTAGGTTCCTATAGTTTTATGTTATTTCATTTGTGTACGACCGAAGCTACGCATATTTAAGGTTATTCCGCGCAGAAATAAAGTCGTTTATTAAATCGATCAACGTAATTTTATAATTGATTATAGTAGGTATTGTTGATCGGAAAATGAATTACTGTGCTGACTTAGTAAGTAGCCTACAACTAATTAGGAATTTATATAAAATATGTCTCGTATAATACCTACCTACTTTTAATACCTTTTATTACGTAGGTAGCAATTTATTTTTCACTCATTAAAAAATAGGATATAATCATAATCAACCAACGACTTGTAGGTAGGTATCTCACTAAACTTATCGGCGTTCTGAAAACGGGATAGGTAGGCAGTAAAAATGAGGTAGTAGGTCTATTCTGATAAGAATGTCATTGTATGTAATAGAACTATTTTAATTTATAATAATAAGTAATAACATAATACATTATTACTTATTTATTCTGTTACAATATCTAAGTCATAACATATCACAGAATAATTAGTAGTACAAGTACCTAGTCATATCTTAATACAACCCTACCGAGCGAAAAAGGGACAGAGCGATTCTGAAACGGTTAGAGCAATGGAAGTTCTCGCGCGTTGTGATATAGTGCATTCTAGCCTGGACGCGGTGGGCGAGCGCCTTCTAGGTAAATATAATTGAAAGCTCGCAGCACCGTGCGAGTTAAATTGCACTTTATAGCGTTGTAGCGAGAGTCGCTATTTATTTAAACGACTTTACTCAGTTAGCCTTCTGTACATGTACTATTATTTATTCTGTGATGGAGGTCGGAAAAGTATGAATTGTAGGTACACCGACAAGAACACATGAAGCTTTAAACTGACTGTAGCGCATAGAATCAATCGAGCGGTTAAGATACGAAATATATCGTAACAGATACAAAATATATATTAATATACTATCTTAAGATACAAAATATATCGTAAATGCTCTACAGGTAGCTCTGTTTTGTTTTCGTGACGTTTTTTTTAACCCCTAAACAAAGAGACTGGTGTTATAAGTTTAGGGTGTGTATCACTGTGTGTGTGTGTGTGTGCGTGTGTGCGCGCGCGCGCGTGTGTGTGTGCGCGTGTTTGTGTTTGTGTGGCATCGTAGCTCCCAAACGAATGGACCGATTTTGATGCGGTTTTTTCTTATCGAAAGCTGATGTTATCGAGATGCTTCTTAGACATATGGGGAGAGGGAGGGGGAGGTGAGAAAGAAAAGGGGGGTGAAAATTGTAGCTTCCCAACAAATGGACCGATTTAGCTGTAGTTTTTTTATGTTTGAAAGCTGGGGTAAACAAGATGATTCGTAGCTATAATGGGGGGTGGGAAGTCGGGGGTTTATATACATTCTGAATTAGTGCTTGTTATTGGTTTAATTGGCTGTGCCCATGGCTTTTCTCTAGGTTAAAAGTTACCTATGTGTTATTCCAGGAACATAAGTAAATTATGAGTTTCGAGAAAACTTTCCTTCGACTTCTTAAAATAAGTTTGAATTTTTTTTTGTAGAAAGATCTGCGTAAAGATTAAATTCACCGCAGCTTTTTCTAAATTTAATGTGATTTTCTATCTAAATTGATCACCTTTTACAGTGCGCTAATGCAATTTGCATATCAAATTCGAAATCAGAATCGTCGTCTGATGCTATCTAATAAATCTAATAGTGAAACTGTATTACTCATATTTTATCAGCCTGTATATAGAAAGCGGTGAAGAAATACGTGTGGCACCTAGGACGGCCTGCGAGCGAATGAATAATTTCAATATATTATTGTATCTTAACCGTGTGTGATACCCTAAGATGCTATAATATTTTATATGCAGATATCGTAACATCGAATATTATCGTATCTTAGTCGTCTGTGACGCCCTTTACAGTTGCGTAGCGTGAGTTTCTGCCGCCCGGGGCCGAACTGGAATTTACTACCCCTATTTTCTTTAATCTATTTTTACATCGAAATGATTAAAGACGAGATGAGCGATCGCAAAAATGTTGAGCTCTCTTAGTGTGGAAAATGAAATATAATATTGAGAAAACCAAAACAAACGCGAGCGCGAAATCTTTGAGCTATTTCTATCAATGCTGAAATGAATTGATAATAATCAGAATCATATAAAATTTATTGTATGGACAAGCGCAAAAGGAGCGAACAAGCAAAACGAGCGCGAAACTTGAGTTATTTCTATCAATATTGTATTTACAATATAGTTCTGATTCCAAAAAATATATATATGCACTGGAATGTGTAATAAAAAGCGCGAGCGCAGCGAGTGCGTTTTTTTTGTATTATTTTCTTTCTATGTACAAAACGAAATATAATGCCTAATCATAGGAACTGTTGAGCTACTAACACCTGCATGGAAATTAAAAAAGTGCTAAAAATACCAGCTATTTTTAATAATTGTAAAATAATTCAATATTCCCAATTAGAGCTCTTGACAACTAAAACTTGTAAACAAAGGGCGGCGCCGTTTTGGCGGGAAGATGGTTTTCGTTCGTGAGCTACGAATAATTTAGATAGTTTTATTACTGTTTAGTATTTTTCGAGGTTCTGTATTGTTTTATCTTTAATGGTATAATACATTATGTCATTTATTGTAATAAGTTATTTAAAAAAAAAAGTTTGTTCTGCGTGTTCCCGCCAATATCTTTGGGTACTGATATTAGAATTATTATAATGATTGTATAAACTTTTTTTTTTTTAACTTGTTTTAGAGAGGAAATGTTATAGAGAAACCGAGGATATCAAAACAAAATTGAAAAAAATGTGTTAATTTAAAGTGAAGATGTTTTTTTTTTCAAAAATAAGACAGTTTTCCAGGTTTTTTTCGATTCAAGCAGCTGTAGTTAATAAAATAATTATTTATGTGATATTATTTTTACTTATCCTGATAATTTCAATGGCTTTCTAGAACAGAAACTCAAAACATTATAATAGTTAAGCATTCAGCAGGAAGAGACGTAAATAGAGCATGGGAACCCGGTTCAACCCGGATAACTGCTGGTTACGGCTAACCCGCGTGCGTAGGCTTGGACTTGCAAGGGTTTAACAAGACTGTAGCAGCGCGGATGGCACTTAGAATGGAATGCAAGTCAAATGGAAAATAATCGGTCAAACGACTAGCTTTTAGAACGGCGACGGACTCGTGGTCACACCGTTTTGTAATATTAGAGAACATACATTTGGCTACCTTTTTTTGAATCTCCAGCTCTAGAATCCGCCCCCTGGCGACGCCCTTGAAAACAGGCAGTGTGTTAGTGTAAATAAAGGGTCGAGTAAACCGCGGCCTGTTTCCAGGTGACGAACCCCAAGCGCATCACCACCGCCGTGGAGAAGAAGGCGTGCAACTGCCTGCTGCTGAAGGTGAACCAGATCGGCAGCGTCACTGAGTCCATCGACGCGCATCTGCTCGCCAAGAAGAACGGCTGGGGTACCATGGTCTCCCACAGGTACATACAGAACAATTCAATATAACACTTAGAAAGAATTGGGTACGGCAAAGCAAATCCAAGGATCAGTGCCCTGTATCCATGGATTTGGGAAGTATGGGGGTCTTGGTCCTGTAACACCTCAATGGGGCTTTAAATCAGCACAAACGAAAGTACGGCAAAGCAAATCCTTACAGATCAGTGCCCTGTATCCATGGATTTGAGAAGTATAGGGGTCTTGGTCCTGTAACACCTAATTATACAGGTTTTCTCGAAGGAGTGATGCACCAGCTCAGTCCTATGATTTATCTATGGTTCTGATCAGATATGCACATCTTGAGCTCTATGAAAGCCGCTTGGTTTTTGAGATAATCAACTTTCATAGTGGTCAAGTTGTGCTCATCTGATCGGAACTGAGCTAGCTAGTTTGGACGTTGACTTTTGGGACATCATATGCTGATAGGCATCAGCAAACATTTGTCTTTGTAGCCAAACTATGTGCCCCAACTACAATGGATTTTTGATCTTTCGCGAATTTACTCTCGTGATCTTGGTCAATGCAATTGAACCGAAACATCTAGGGTAGTCAAATTGATGTACATCTGTGTACAAATGGAACCGATATTGTGCTAACTATGGTCTGGCTATAATAATATATAACTTTATACCTAGGAAATATCGTTTATTTTTGTATTAATTTCCAACTCTAATGCGGTGGGTTCAATGGTAAATGCTAATTACCCGTGCCGTGCGAATTTGCCGGTGCACGGGTCGAGACCTAAAATTATGGATGGAGAATTGGAGACACGACTCGTGCATTCACCGGCTTCACCCACCAGTTGTGTAATGGATGTTGTCGTGAATAATTATTCACGACAACATCCATTACACAACATACTTGAGAAAAGGGGAGAATCGTAGCTTCCAAACGAATGGACTGATTTTGATGTGTTTTTTATGTTTGAAAACTGATGTGATCAAGATGGTTCTTAGCTATATGGGGATGGGGGGAGTTGAGAAAAGCGGGGTGATGAAACGAATAGACCGATTTAGCTGCTGTTTTTAATTCAACCTACATAACCAGTCAGATCTTGAAACCACACTAGGTATATTAATTAATGGAAAAAAGCCCCATTTGGTATTTTAAATATTAAGATTTTGCCGCAAATATGTTTGCTGTGCACTAAAGTTCAAAAGAAAACATTTTAATCTGTCACTAGCTTGCATCATGAAGAATAAAATAACAATGTAAATTTGTGTTAGGTCCGGCGAGACTGAAGACACATTCATCGCCGACTTGGTGGTCGGTCTGTCCACCGGGCAGATCAAGACGGGCGCCCCGTGCCGCTCCGAGCGCCTCGCCAAGTACAACCAGATCCTGCGCATCGAGGAGGAGCTCGGCGCCGCCGCCAAGTACGCCGGCCAGAACTTCCGCAGACCCGTCTAAATGATCCAACCGGAAAGAGCATAAACAAACAAAATAAACATAGCCCTAAGAAGCTCTTTGCGTTTGCGGTCCCATCGCATTTCCAGTAGGGCTCGTATTATGATTGTTGATGGTAGTGTTTCAGCACCATGTATAGTTGAACGCTTTGTAACATCACAAGATTTTTGGCTGTAGTGAATGTACATGTTGTCGAATGTATGGATCTATTTATTTAAAATTAAGTAATACTTTTATGTTTAATAACAGTTGTTACTGGAATCAGAAATGTATCTCTAAAAAAGTATCAGTATATTAAATATTTAATTTAATGCCTGTTTGTTTAATTAATACACAAGTACATAGTTATGTGCCAGGCCAGGTTGTGTTCAGAACTACCTACTACCACAAATAACTAGTAGTACTATATACAACCAGCATCACTACCTAGTGGGTAAAGGGCTGATTCCATTGGTAGAAACCTAAAGGTGAGAAACTTACTGCATTTTGAGAAGCTAAGTATTCTGCTCATCACATCTTCACCAAATTTTTATGAGACCAATTTAAAGTTTACTACCTTTCAAATTAAAAAGGAACCATCGAAATCCTATCTAATAAGCCGTAGATATTCAGTAGCCCCTTTAATGGGGGAAGTACCCTCCCAATCAAAAATTCGTTTAACCTGTATACCAAGTTTCCTCTAGATCGTTTGAGAAATGCGACCTGTACAGATACTGAACAGATCCGGACAGGCGGACATACGAAAGCATTTTTCCCCAAGCTGAAGCGGAGACGCTTTGCGCTCGCTTGGTCAATTATTTATTCTATTTTAGGTACCTACTTTTGCACAGTAGAATGGAGGAGTGCCACTCTTCGAGCGCACATTTTCCAGTGTCTTAGATACTTTTTCGTAAACTACCATGACTAAACATTATTGAAAATACTGTCAACAGATTACTATTAACTTACGGCAACAACAAGAAACTGAAAGACCATAAGTTCAAAAATCCGACTATACGGTCGATTAAAAATCAGCCTATGACACTTAATGAAGACGAATCGATTGATCCTACCTCGCTGGTCAAAATCGAACCAAGTTTTTAGTCTGAACACATAACCCTACATGACCCTAGTCGGGTAAAAGAAATATGCACTCGACCTGTAGACGAATCGATTGATACCTCGCTTGTCAGAATCTGACCAATAGGGGCGCCGCTATGGTGGAATATCCACATACCCATACATACTTACATGGACTTAAACTCATTACCCTTCCCTTGCGTCGCCGTACTCGGGTAAAAAGAGTGGTGATATAAAATAACAATATTGTAAAAGCAATGTTTTTTTGTTTGAGGATGTTTCTTAGGGTTTGGTTGCAGAACGTCACATTCGCTCTGTTGATGAAAATTACTTCTGAGACAGCAGACTTTTTTATAAATGCTACATAAAAGTACTTGTTAAAATCATCATCAGGCTATTCTGTTGAATATAGGGCTTCTTTTAGAGTACCTATGGGCCATAATTCACCACGCCGGCCCAGTGCAAGTAGATGGATGTTCACATAATTTTGGAGATACAGTAGATCAACCTAATGTAAATAATGGAGGAAAATAACAATTTGATTCGAATCGCCACTAACTCCTCTAGGTCAATCATGACGAAATCTACAAACACGCATTCGACACGTGCAATGACGTCACTTTACCGTGGGCTTAGCAGAAACCGGCTACAAGACAACCTACAATAGTTCATGACCGAGGTGGGTATGCATTCATATCGCGTGTGTATTCGATAATATAACTTACCTACTAGTTGTATGTACTATGTTATTATTTTTTATACAATTAGATCAACCTCGTAAGTTAAATTATCAGTAAGCAGTCAGTCTGAGGCCGAGTGCATTTCAATACGGACATTTCTCCAGCAAAAATGTCGCAAACTAAGCAAGAACTTCGCGTTGTGACTTATATGTGTCCTACACATCCAATAGAGCTTTACGAATTAATTCTGGAGGTATTGGAAAAAGCCTTGGATTGCCACAGCACCCTGCAATATGAAAGCCGAAGCCCGGGCCCATTCCCGGATCGTCCCGATCCATTTTCCACTAATAAAGTGGACCTAGGTAAGTTTTTCAAGTACCTATACCCGAAACTAGTTAATACGCAATAACACTACCGTAACAACGGATGCCTGCAATTTAGTAATAAATACTACACGGGATAGACCATCCCATCGCACCCGTCCGCAGTTCTATTACGACTGTAGAGACGTGGAGGTATTGTAATAGGAACCAAGGTAGGTAATTATATTTTGATTTTAATGTAAGTATTAAATGAAACAACATTCATATTTTCCATAAATATAGTTATCGATTAGTCTGTAATTCTTCGTCTGTGTCAGTTGTTTACAAAATGTATCCAACCGTTTTAATTGGTGGAAAGCTCGAAGAGGTGGACCTGATTTAAATAAATACTATCAGACCGCTTTATGATTTAATTTGTTTGTCATTTTGTATGTTTACCAGATAAATTTGTTGTTTCAGCCTTTATGACCGCCTCGGCATACATGAAGATCCGCGGAAAGAATGAGTCCATAGAATTGTTGCCGGTGACACCGGTTTTCGCTCACCAAATGAACGTCGAGAATAGATCTGGATACTTTTCCGATATCATCATACATAGTGATAAGAAGTAAGGCGTAACTACTTATTTCATTGTTTTTCTAAACTCTATTCGAATATTGTATTCAACTAAATACATCGATCAATGATTCGTACTGTTCACTCAAAGCAAATACAGGAAAGATAAAAATGTTATCAATCATGTCATTGACTCTGATAACAATGAGTAGGTACTTCTATTATTCCACAATTAGATTCCAGTGTAGTAATATATTTATCGTAGCTTCCCTATTGAATTTAAGCGTGTTCCTCATTCCAGGGCTCACAACGTAAATACCTTGCTGGACTTGCGCGGCTGCACATTCGCCTGCAGTGATGAGGAATCACTTAGTGGAAGTAAAATCGTATTAAAAACATTGAAAGAAAAGGGCGAAAATGCGTCGTTCTTTGGATCGTTGTTGAGTAAATATCTCGAAAATAATTTAATGCTAAAATAATAATAAAGGCCAAAGTAATATGTTATGTATTTTTTTGTTCCAGGATCTGGTTCACATTTAGCCTCAGCTCAAATGGTGTTATCTAAGCAAGCAGATTGGGCAGCAGTTGATTCAACAACTCTGCTTTATTCCAAAAAGTTTATGTATCATGGTGGAAAAGAAATTATTACTTTAGAGACATTGGGTCGGCTTCCACCTTATCCTATTGTTGTTAACTCAAGATTGTCAGGTAAATATTACGTGCATCATTTTACTTGCTACCCTTTAATGTAACATATTTTTTTCTAATGGAAACTTTTGGAGTACGTTGATTAATTTGGTCACGGTGCGTGACTGAAGCCTAAATTAGCAAAGCTTGTGCCGCGCAGACGCACGGACGGGTTCGATCCTTCTGTCCGTGATCCTAACTTTACCTTTCAAAAGATATTAGAGGTTTCCGTTACTGCTAAAATAATAAAAAACATTGTAACTGACCTGACAGTAATTATTATGAATATTTAAAATATTGTGTATATTTCAGCTAAAACAAAGGATGCTATCTCAGATACATTACTAAACATCCATCTAACGCCAGATTGGAAAAATAAATTTAGCCAGTTTGGGATCCTAAAGTTTGAGAGGAACAGTGATGTCGCCTACGATGGGCCTGCTGCACAAGTGTGGGCCATCCCGAGTGAAAAACTCAACATTAGATATTATTAGACTGTTTCTGATAATCTCTTTAATCTACATACTCTATATTCTTTATGTAGATTACAGCCCTAAGGCCGTATTTAGGGCTGCACTGACGGTCAGAACTCCGTAGCTATGAAAGATTGCATTTAGTAGGTATCGCACTTCGCACTATGACGGTATCGTTTAAGATTGTGCAACAGTCTGTAGACGCGGCGCCCATTTCTATTTCCATACCATAATAAAAAATTGCTACAGTCAACGGCGTGCATAGAAAGCGCAAAAATGTTGAGCTATGTCATACAGTTGATATGAATTAGTTGTATTGATCTTGGCGCCGGGGTGACCCGCGGCGTTTTGCTCCTCCAAGTCGGCTGGTTGTGTCAAACGTTGGTTAGTGTCACACTAAATGCATGTAGCTGGAACAACCGTCAGAGTGTAACATGCACTAATCACGTAATGGACTGATTTTCTTTAAAGTTTCTTTTATCAGTGGTCGGATTGGAATCACTCAAAAACCGGAACGCATTTTATACCAAAATTCATTAGTATTTTATCAATATATTAATAATGACATAAAAATTTAAATAGTACCCTTACTATACTCATCATACCTACTAGATACATTTATATTGCAAAACTTTAAAATAATTCCAATATTTTCCATAGCTCGCAGCTTAAGCGGCGCCGAGGTACAAAAATCCGTGCAAGAAATTGCACGCCTCAAAATGCAAGACGGCTCATGCACGCTCAAAAAATACGCGGGCGTAAAATTGATCAATTTTAACAGAAGATAAACCAAGAAAATGAAACATCAAATTCCAAATCATGCTAAAATTATTATGTAAGCAAACATAAGTACATGCAAGCGCGTCAAGCGCAAGCAAAGCAAGCGAGTTTTTTTTTTGTTATTTTTATCAGTGTCAATAAATTATTAGTTTTAAAATAATTCAACATTTTCACATTATATTTTATGACTAGCTGTACCCGCGGCTTCACAGCATGGTCATTTCTCTAGGTTAAAAGTACTATACGTACTATTCCAAGAATATAATACTAATCAAAAAGTTTTTATCGATTGCTCGGCTTCTACTCGTCGGATTGAGATACCAAGTACCCCAGTTTTAAAGTCAAACCCTAAGCCAGCGGTCAGCAACAGACGACCGCCGTTCGAATCTGGAACGCGGAAGGTGGAACCTCGGACCGCCAATTATTGTTAAATCATACCTACATAATAATTAAAAAAAAAGAAGTATAACTATCCCTTCATACGTTTGAAAGCCACGTAGAATCTAACTTAGTAATTATTCTAGTTACCTAGTACCTATTTCACATGTAAGAAAGTAACCTCCTTCTTGCAAAACTTGGATACGCAGGGAACAAGGAAGCACTTGGAACTAATAACAAACGAGCGCAAAAAGATGAAACTGAAAGATATCCTGAAATATTTAAATGCGCCTGTTTTGAGCGTATTTACAAAAATAATTTTTTTGAAGAACTAAACTTTCGAGATTAACGGACGCCCACTTTGAAGACACACTTCGCATTTGCTGTTCCCCTCATGAACAAAACTAATAAAAACTGGCTCAAGACCGTCGGTACACAGATTTTATAAAATCTCGCATTAATTTTACGTATTATGTTTTATATAATAACTTAATTTGACAGCAAAATAAAAAATAGTACACTAATAAACTATACCTATTTCATAATTATCAGTTTTTTTTTCTGTACCTCGATTAAAAAAAACAGTATCCGGACCCCAATTAAAACTACTTGCCGACCCCTGCTTTAAGCTATCCAACAGTGAAACTCGCATCACAATCGGTTCAGTAGTTTTTACGTGATGAGCGAACAAACATACAGACAAACAAACAGACAGACACGAATTTAAAAAATGTATCAGTAGCTTATTTTAAGTACCCCAGAGCATTTTTTTTTATTATCTTCTTTGTACAGACTTTTTCGTTGTTATTGCTTTATTATATGTATAGATTTAATTACTCCGATAGAAATAGCTTGTTTTTTTTTGCGCTCGCTTTCTTCTCAATTTTCTTACGGTTTTCTTACGGTATGTGTACCTGTCACGGTAGCCGAACTTGGTAAAGGCATATGCCGCGCAGAGGCACGGAATGATGCGGGATCGAACCCCGTCTGCGATACACATTTTTTGTTTAGAAAATTATTAGATATGTTTTCATATGATTTGATATCAAGAATATAATGATAATAAGAAATTAAAACAATATCAAATCTCATGAAAACAGACGAAAATGGAGAAAAAAAAGAGCGGGGCCAGCGCAAAAAAAAAACGAGCTATTTCTATCAATGTAGATAATAAAATAATTAAATATGCATTGATATGGTCAGAAGCGCAAGAAATAGTGTGACTTAGCATTCCAGAACTATTTATGGAAGGAAAGGTGATTTAATGAGATGGAATACCATTCTGGTGCGTTCCGGTCCATTTTAAGCACTGACTATACAATTATTTTCTTTAAAATAAAGTCATGACTATTGTTCTGTTTTTATTTTATTTGTTATTTTGTACTGTTTTGTGGTTTTTATAATTTCTAATGTCTCTTCATGTTACTTTTGTTTTTGCAAGACAATATTCAAAGTAATTAACTCCTGCCTTCCTTTTTTGCCTGTCACTAGAACTCCTTTGGGTATTTTGATCATTCCTAGCATTTTTGGTGCTGGTTTCTTGTCTGATGTAGTATCACCCTGAAATGTATGCCAACAAAATTAGAATGGCAGTTGGACTGTACTGTCTAGTAAAGAGCTATCACATAGATGACAACCAAAATCAATCAACAATATTAGAACATTTAATTTAAAGGCCTCGATTGGATCATCTATATCTACTCGTAATGATAAAGAGCATTAACAACAAACAAATATAATATCAACTAGATCAAACAAAAATGATCACTATGCTAATTAATACTTTAAATTTAAATCGAAGATCTATTTTCATAAAACTGCATCTACTTAATAAACTTGGATTAAACAACTCCGCCTCCATTGATGTGGTTAATCTCTTCCTCAGACATGGGCTGCCTCCGGTAGCGCGCAGGTAGGTCAATATCAGGGATAGCTGCTCTAGTGCTCATTGCTGCAGCAGCAGCTGCCTACAAAATAAAATTAATTATTATAAGTAGGCAAAATATAGTACTTTTACAAGTCAGGTCCATATACAATGAATCATTTAATACTAAGTCAGGCATTAACCTGTGGACGAGTGCGTTTTTGGAGGTTTTGGGCTATTTTTTAAATAAAGAATGATTAAAAGATTTGCCATACACAAAATCTGTATTTGAGGAAGGTAAATGAACCAAAAAAATGAAAAAATATTTATTTTTTACTTATTTTAACTTTTTTATTTTTTTGCAAAATTTAAAAACATAACCCCAAATATCCTGTACAGGATACCGATAGCCGACAGGTTAAATTTTCATAATTGCATACAAAAGAATTGGTTTATTGCTTGATATGTTAATTAAAAGTGTTAAATATGACATCCTCTGTACTCAAAAATAATCCTAGAGTAACAAGCCCACAAGATAACTCTACGAGCAACTGATAGTGCTGATGGTGTGATGATTTTTCCTTCATTTAATCAAAAATAATCTCTCATTAGTCAAACTAAATATAATTGAAGTTTACTAGCTAGGTTTAATTCATGCACTAGGTTAATTCCAATAGAGAATGATATAAAAGATCCTATTTTGGCCGCACACAGAGTTATCTTGCACACACTTTTAGCTTTGAACATGATATTCTTAACAGTTTGACAAGGACATTTCCATTGGCAGCAGCCCGCAAGCGCCAAAGTTAATTAACAGGTATTTGGTCGCCTAAGGAGACCCTGGTCTGATACTGAGACTGGTACCCCGTACCAGGGGGTACCCCTCCACCTACCCCCCCACAAATCAATGGCAGCATCATAAGTAAATTTAAAAGTGAGGAAGGTAAATAAAAAAAACTCTGAAAGGGCCCCCCCCCCTTTCCGAGTTTTTTGCCCAACTTTTCCTTTAGAGGGGGTTCTACATCCCCCCTACCCCTCCCCAAAATCAATGGTATAGGAATTACATTCCTACCTTTCCATTTCATCTGCTAATTCAGAGTTGAATCTGGAACACGAAAACCTTAGAAGGGTTCTATACCCTTGGGGGCGCTATGGAAAACGACTTATGGATTTTTTCTCTACTACCGCCAGTTAGAATGATGTAAAAAGATTTGGAATGAGCATAATCAAAATAACTACAATATATATAGAAAAATGACTACAATACATACTGCATCAGGCCTCCTGGAAGGAGCAGGGCAGGATGGAGGCCTTGCAATAGACGAAGCAGCAGGCGGAGGAGCAGCCGAGACTCCAGATTGCCCTTTTGTAAATTTTATCACAGGTACGCGGCAAAGCAAAGTATTTAGTCGAACCATATTGGTGTAAGATATTAAAATCGGTGCACGGGCTCTATTACAACGTAATAGCACTAAAAACTAAAAAATATTTATAACCACAGAGACTTTTGTCGTATCGTATCTAATTTGACATTGATTGACTTGACAACGAAATAAAAATATAATGACAATTGACAATCTAGGGGCCCAGGGGGCAATTCTCAAAGTGATATAAATATAAGTCATAGTGATAATTTATTGATAATATACATTACAGGTCAGAAAATAATAATAATAATTAGCAATTTAAATTAACAATAATATAAAAAATATGCAATAATAATATTTTCGTAAGTACATAATGTATTCTTTAAATATAAGTTATTTAAAGTCAATAAATTATTGGTAAGAATAAAAAACATGCTTAATGAGCCAAATCTTTAACGTCTTATAGCTGGGAGCATCCACGATCACTTTTGGTAGCCTATTGTAAACATCAGGTCCCATCACGTGAAGCGTTTTAGCAGACTTCTGCAGATCTGCGTGGAACGCCAGAAAGTTTATTTGCGTTACGAGTGTTGTACCGATGCATTTCTCCACGTTTCTTGAA
This sequence comes from Alsophila aescularia, assembly GCA_946251855.1. Classification (NCBI taxonomy): domain Eukaryota; kingdom Metazoa; phylum Arthropoda; class Insecta; order Lepidoptera; family Geometridae; genus Alsophila; species Alsophila aescularia. The sequence goes on from OX276378.1 coordinate 46,596,548, forward strand.
AGTTTTTATGTTCTCACGCGTGTATATTGCCACTTGGAGTATCAGGAGACTGGGCAAGGTCACTTATGACCTTAGCCTAGCTCGATGAAAAAAGCTCTCGTTGACTCGTCCTGCGCGATACGTGCCATCACTCTCACTGCTCGTTTCTGCAAGCGGAAGACGCGCTCCCAATCTGCAGCGCGTCCCCAAAGCTCGAGCCCGTACTGCAGGAGTGACTGCACGCTTGCAAAGTATCATGAACGAACTGCCTCCCTTGGCAGAGTTTGAGAGTTGGTAGAGCCTGATTTGCCCTTGGTAGAGTACCAAGGGCAAAGCAGGCTCTACCAAGTTTTCCGCACAAGTGGTCAATATGTGTTTCCCAGGTCAGTGCCGGATCCAGATGGAAACCAAGAAACAGTGCTGATTGAACCTGTTCTATAGCTTCTCCGTCAAGAGCAGTGCCGGATCCAGATGGAAACCAAGAAACAGTGCTGATTGAACCTGTTCTATAGCTTCTCCGTCAAGAGCAACTACTAAACGACGCCTCGAACGACCTGAAAGATCAAAAATCATAAACTGAGTTTTTGACAGATTGAGTTTCAGGCCGTTATGCTTGAACCACAATAGAAGTTCGGAGGCTACAGTGTTTAAACGTTGCTCAAGGTAGTCTAGTGATAAAGCCGTTACAATGGCTGCGACGTCATCAGCGTACATGAACACTTCTCGTTCTGTTATGGCTTTTGGCAGGTCGTTTAGTAGGAGAGAGAACGCTAAATTCGATAAAGAGGATCCTTGAGGTACGCCAATTTCACTCTTCATACCATCAGGTATTATCTTTCTTCTGTCTCCAATAACATATTGTATTCTATCACTCATGAAACCAGTTACAAGATTGAGAGCTGGCCCTGATACTCCATAGTGGCTAAGTTTCATTGCTAGTGTGCTGTGGTCGGCGACATCAAAAGCATTTGAGAGGTCACAGAAAAGCACAGCAATCTCATGTTTTTGTTCTCTGGCGTTTAAGATTCGGCGTGCCACTTCTCTAGCCACGATCGTTGTAGAACGCCCCTCCCGGTACGCAAATTGGCAATCTGATAACGCATGTGTTGTTTCTAAAAAGTTTGAAATCCGCGTAGTAAGACCATTTTCAAAAATTTTAGCTACTGCTGGGATTATAGCAATAAGTCGGTAAGAATTAGGATCCTCTTCCTTTCCTTTACCTTTGTAGAGGGGAACATATCCGGACTTCTTTCAAAGTTTTTGGATAAATTCCATCTCTTAAACATTTGTTGTACAAAACAGAAAGAGGTCCAGCCATCAAAACCGCTATTAAACTCATTATCTCAATAGAAATCTCGTAATGTCTTTAGTGGATTTGTTAACTACACGACATGTTATGATCTTGTGTATTTCTCTAGGGGTGAAATGTCACAACCTGAGTGATAGGTCACATGGTTTGTACGCCCTGTTCAGATTCCCTAACCAAGTCAGTGCTCGCCTTAGGGGCTCCGCACTGCTGCGCTGCGGAAATAAACTGTTTGTTTAGCAAATCAACTATGTTTTTTTTAGATTTCAGGTTATTGCACTTCGCCCTTCTTAAAGTGTCTATATAGTCTACTCTAGTCGTATTACTCTTACCAGTTTCAGCATTGACTATACGCCACATAGTTTTTATAGTAGACGTACTGTCACGTATCATTTTTGTGTAATAGTTGGTTCTCTCTTTTCTAAGATGGCTTTTATATAATGTATTAAATTCGTTAATTTTATTTTGGAGACCTTTGTCATTTGGAAAATTAATTTGCATGTCCATTAATTCAAATAATAAGGATTTCAAATTATGTATGTCAGATGTTACCCAAGATTTATACTTTGGGTCGTCAATGCACTTTGTCAAATTCACTGCGGGAAACATATGTCAACTTTTTTTATAATTTTTTATTCTGATGACAATAGATATATATCGAAAAATGTATGGATTTTTCGATATATATCTACTGTGATATTTATATCGTGAGTATCGACCCCCAGGAGGGCGATTCTCATGCAGTGATATAAATATCACAATAGCTAAATATCGAAAATTGTATGGATTTTTCGTGAGAATTGTCCTCCAGGTCTGCTTTCGGAAGTAATAGCGAGTAAACTTGTAAGAGAGATTTGGTGGTAAAAATAGTTATTTCGGTTATTATCTACACAAAAATTTATATGTTGAGTACTGTAATTTTGGTGTAAGGTGTTAATAAGTTAATTTAGTTCAGTATTCGTAAGTTTCTGTGTTTGAGGTTCGGTTAACCTAACCTCAAACCAGAAAACAATCAGATCCTTCCCCTAATACTACAACCACGACTAAGAGGCGGTTGTATTCAGAAGTCCAAACTCCCACAAAGAAAACTATTACAACCCCAGAATTAGCATCTGCCTCAATTCAGACAGTTTACATGGACGCGTCCATTATTGTTGGCAGCCTGTCGTACACCGCTTCGGATAAGGGTCCCTATGTGGTCCACGTTTCTCGTTCAGAACACGACCTCTCTGCTGGCACAACAATTAGACCTATTAAGTTTGGCCAATTCCTGAAAATCCACAGAGTTCAAAATATCTGCACTGATGGAGTTAAGAGAGTAGGGAGAAACAAAATTTGGGTACAGTTTTCCTCTGCCGATGATGCAAATAAATTCCTCACCTTCCCGATACTTGCTATGAGTATGTTCCCGATACAGCAACAATCCCCACTTACAATATAACTCGGATGGGCCTGATTCGACAAGTCCCCACTGACTTGTCTATGACAGAATTCGCTGAATCTCTTGAGCTGCCCTCAGGTTGCGGTAAAGTTCTTAAAGAAAGGTGCCTTAATAGGAAAAATGTTGAAGGAGGCAACATTACCTGGATACCTACTCAGACAGTTGTAGTCACTTTCAAAGGTCAGGTCCTACCTAACAGAGTGTACTTATAATTATTACACCTCTCTTCCTGTGGAACTCTATCAATATCCCACCATCCAATGCTTTTCATGTTGCAGATTTGGCCACACAAAAACTCAATGTAGATCCAAACCAATATGTTTCCGCTGCACCAAGGAACTGCGATAGTTCTGGGGATAGTTGCGAGGTTTAAGAAAAATATTCATCCTGTGTGCATTGTTCAGGACGACATTTTGCTACAAGCAAAAGCCGCCCGGAGCAAGAAAGGCAGATATCCATAAAAGCAGTAATGTGACACAATAGTATCTCATATGAGGAAGCTGCTTCTCAGTTCCCGAAAGTTTCGAGATCATATGCTGAAGTTTCTCAATAGACAGTCTTATGCCAAAACTGTATATGCAACACCCCGACTAAAGGCACCACGGGAGTAGTCTTATGATAAGGCTGGCCACCGAGAAATAGTGGCTGACTCTACACCATCATTACCTAATGGTTGTACCTTACTCAACAACCAAGCTTTAGAGACATCACCACAAAGTGACAATATGCTAGAAACTCTAATAACTTTAATTATAAATATTATATTAATGAATCCTCAACCTTTACCGTACAACTTTGCCTCCAAAATAACACAATTAGTTTCACTTTCCAGTCATTATGAATCCAATAAAGATTCTGCAGTGGAACACCCAGGCGATGAGGCGTGCGACGAAAGAAGAATGAACTGGTCCACTTAACCTCTCAAAATTTCACCCGTCAGTCTATGCCATCTCGGAGACATGGTTAGTTCCTGGCCCTTTTTAGGGTGTCAGGATACTCCTGTCTGTGGGATGACAGGGCTGACGGGTATGCAGGTAGTGCTTTATTAATAAAGCGCTCACTCCCATTTTCCCAAATCCTTCTCCCTTCCCATTCCCCTGATATCAACATTATAGGTATCAGATCCTTGGATATCTCTTTTATTTCTGTTTATATCCCTCATCCAAACTCCTCACTAATCCCTCATTTACTGCTTCTTCTTTCCTCTATTCCTCCACCTATGGTTGTCATGGGTGATTTTAATGCCCATCACATTCTGTGGGGTTCTAGTCACTCAGATTTATTTAGCTTTTCTCTCTTGGATATTTTTAATGAAGTGGACCTATATGTGATTAATGATGGTTCCCCCACCCGTTGGGTTTTCCCCACCCAAGATCCAAGAAGTGTTGTTGATTTATCACTATCCCCACCATCACTCTCTTCCCTTCTTAATTGGAAAGTTCTTCCTCTTACATAATATGTCACTACCATATGTAAGAGGAAGAACTTTCCAATTAAGAAGGGGCAGAATTTATTTGATACTTTCCTATCACTATTTCTATCCCAAATAAAGTATCCCCTTCTTGCAACCCTTGCCCTTCTTTAAAATATAAGCTTTCTTCTGCAGATTGGTCTTCCTACTCTACTTCTCTTGATCTCAAACTAGATTCTTCGTCTATCATAAAGACAGATCCCATAATATCATATAATTTATTATTTCTTCCGCTGCTCTTCACATCCCACTCAAGAAACCTTCTAAAGATTTTAAAATCTCAACTCCATGGTGGGACTCTGAATGTACTTCTGCTGTTTTTGAACGAAGAGAAGCTGAAGGAAATTACTATTCTTCCATGTCTACTGCAAACTTCCTAAAATATCAGCAATCAGCAGCTAAGGTCAAAAGACTGGTCTCAAAAAAGAAAAAGTTTGGTTGGATAAATCTATGTGAAAGCTTTTCACCAAGAACCCCATCATCTCTTATCTGGAAACAGATTAGGCAATTTAGGCCAATTTATTTAACATCAAAAACATTTCGGCAAATGACCCCTCATCATGGCTAGAGGACTTTTCGGATAGATTAGCTCCTCCTTCTGTTCCTTTCGTAGATACCCTCTAACAGAGTTTGTGGAATTATAGGCGTGGTGAAATAGAATGACTACGAAGCTTCAGGAATAAATCATTGGTAACATTTCAACAGAAGGTATTTTTATTTCTTCTTGCAAAGAAAAACTCCTATTGACATAGTCTAAACATAAAACAGTTTCCAAGATACATCTGACATCTCACTATTTTTGTATTGAGCCAGTGCATAGAGGTACCGACCTCCCTGCAACTTCAACACCCTCCCTTCATCATCATGCCCTCTTCCTAACTGCTTTGATTGTCCTTTCTCTCTCGCCAAATTGAATCTTGCACTTGACGGACTGACAGATTCTTCTACTGTTATCGATGGTATTACCTATTATATTATCACTAAGTCCTCTGAGAAAACTAAACAAGTTTATTTGGAATTAATTCATGAATTTTTTGAGAATGGCGAGAATGGTTCGAGATCAATGAAAAACCCAAATAATTATTAGCAAAAACCTGGAAATAATTATTAGCTAAAACCTGGTAAAGACATCTGAGACCCAAGTAGTCGAAACCAATAGCTCTATCCTTTGTTCTGTCTAAGATCATGGAACATTTAATGAATGAATGAAATGAATGGTTTGTTGAAAACAAGGCTATAATAGCTAAGACTCCATTCGGCTTTAGAAAGGGTTCAAGTACTATGGACAGTTTGGCTATCTTTACAACTGACATCCATACTACGTTTAAGGAGAAACAATATTACTCATTGGGGTCTTCCTTGATGTGGCTTCTGCATATGACAACGTTCTGCTTCCAGTGCTCATGAATAAACTCATTTAGCTGAGTATCCCAGAGAAGCTGGTTCGACTCATTTGTAACATGTTAATGGAAAGATCTATAGTTAAATAATTGTTTGTTTGTCGTATGAGGTAGTGCTGGCCTCTGGTGTCAGAGTTTGTCAAGCCGCCCGAGGGCCTCTGACATGGCTTAACGACTGCTATTAATCAATAACAGCCGGGACCGTCAGCTTAACGTGCCCTCCGAAGCACGGAGCGATGGAAAACCGCACATAACTCAGAAAAGTCATTGGTGCGGAGCCTAGGTTTTGAACCCGGTATCGTTGGATTCTAAATTGCACTATAGAACCGTTAGGCCATTATCGCTCATTATATAATGTAATCATCTCTTCCTTTCCCCTTTGTTTTTAAAGGCTTACCTCAGGGTTCAGTCTTAAGCCCGTTACTGTACAATCTGTATACATACGACTTAGAGAGCTCTGTGAACTCATTCTGTGAAGTTCTCCAATATGCAGACGATCTAGCACTCTATGTACAGGTACAATCCATTGAGGAGGCAACAAATAGACTTAACTCAGCTCTATCCTATCTTGGTGACTGGCTACTTAATCATGGCCTATCCCTTTCAGCCTCGAAAAGTTCTGTAGTAGTTTACCAAAAAAAGAGTTATCCCTCCGATTGAATTACTCATAGGTCAAGATATCATTCTTCAGTTAAACAACACAAGATTTTTAGGCATTAAGCTTTACTCCAGAATGACAGGTACACCCCCATTTTTAGTATATTTATCAAAAGTGCGAAAAAAACATTAATATACTCCGTGCCCCTTCTGGAGTTTGGTGGGGTTCCCATTCATATTCTCAAAAACTACTATTTAGAAGTCACTTTGATTATAGATGTTTTCTGTTAAATAACTGTAATAAATCTGGACAAGATAAAATCACCAAAATTCAATCTAAATGTCTGAGAATTATCCTTGGAGCCATGAAATCCTCCCCTATTAACGCAATGCAGGTAGAGTATGGAGAACCTCCTCTGAAAATACACAGATAATTAATTCCTTTCCGATAGATTTATCTTTAAATTAATTCAAAACTCTAATCATCCCCTACTTCCAAAATTAAATGTTCTCTTAAACCTATATGATTCACATAACCCTGATACAATCCTTTGTTTACTACTTAATTTCATTAAGTATACTAAACTTCCGAACCCAGTCATTCAGTATACCAATCCCCTCTATTTAACCCCATATGAAGCCCTTATTTTACAACGTAAAAATCTTTTAGACTTGGCATCAAACCCCCGAAGGATATACAATGAAAAAAATTCTAAAAAAAATAATGTACGTTACACCATATATACTGATGCATCCAAACTCTCTTCCTTAAAAATATGTTTAAATTTTAAATGTCCTTCGTACTCTTCTGTATTTACCGGAGAAGCTCTTGCTCTTCTTGAAGCCATCCTCCTTGTGAGGTCCCATAACCTCAATAACACAATTATTTTCTCTGATACTAAGAGCTGTCTTCAATCTATTCTTTCCCATCCCTTCCGCTCTATATCTCGATTACCTTTAATCCTCAAAATTAAACAATCTCTTTTAGAATGTCACCAACCTTGTAATCAATATCATCCTTGCTTAGATTCCAGGTCATTGTGGAATCCCTGGTTGTTATCGCCGTATAATACCTTCGCTATTTCAAAAACGCGCTATAATCTACGCAGAATGATTGGTGATTTGGTGTACAGTTTTGACAGACATATTCCTTTTATTCCACTTCTCTCGCCTTTACCTTTCCTTTTCGCACGCACGCCTACTATGTATATGTGTCTCACGCGTGCGATACAACGCGTGAGAGGCGTTCAAGAGAAAACGCCACCAGTGACGCTCCAACCACTGCTCGAATTACACAAGTAATGGCTGCACGCTGCAGCCTTACCGCTAATTTATCAAAGATGTCTGATGGTCTAATGACCAAATAATATCTCCGCTTTGCTAAATAAATATGTTAACCGGATATCCGGGTAACAAAATGACTATAAAACGAACACAAAAATAATGGTGATTGAAATAGTGCATAAACAGTGATTTAGTGACATTATTAGAACACGTGTGTCGCCCCATACCAGCGTGACAGTTGCACTCTTCAAGGACAGGATTTCACACCGAAGCAGGCCTGTAGCAGGCCTTTTCTCAACAACATCGGAGACTTGGACAGAGAAGGAGTTCATCTAAGAGGTACCCATTCTTTCCTTTCACTTTCTTTCCACTATCTGCCCTTGGCTGCTAACCTGTCACCAATCTGTCACCACAACGCATTTCACCCTATGAATAACAAAATACAGTCCACAAAACGCGAAGGTCACATAATGTTATACTTTGATCCTTTCGCAACAGGATTATATTCCTGGAACTTTGGGATTATCTCTGATCCCAATTTCCGCAAAACCGCATCCCGTGGAGACGTTCCTCGGCGCCTCCACTGGTAATGAAACAGCGATTCCTGCGCTAAAACTGTTTCACAGATTGGCTCTCTTGAACACTTTAAAATATACTCCCATGACCTTTGTCTTCTCCCTAAAGTTCATCTTAAAGATTCTTGGTCGAAGTATTGGGAAAGTTCCAAAAAACAGAAGGGCAAACACTATGGTGTTATTCAACCAGAGATCCCTCATTAGGGATCTCTGGTTGAATATATGTTTTTTTTGGTCTGTTTTTTATGGTTGGTCTGGTTTTTTATTATGCTCCATGGTTTTTTAATTTCGCAAGGCTAATAAAACTACCAACTCCACAATATGCCGACTACGATTGCGTCATTCATGTACTCCTGTTGTGTGGCCAAACTTAGGATTAAGGATCATTCTATATGTGAATGTGGTCTGGACGAAGGAAACGTGGATCACATTCTTTAATTGCTTAAAATTACGACGTTCCTTATATGATATCCTCCCTCCAGCTATCCCCCGTCCTACTTTCTTCAAATGTCTTTTATCCCATGCCTTTACCCCATTAATTAATTATATATTATGTTAATTTATAAATATAAATAATATTAAATTATAATGTTTTCCCTAAATTCTAGATGATACTCCCTCTAGACCACCGATCACATTCTTAGAGATACCGATTATAGAAATCACCATCACTATTTTTTTATTATGGCATTTGTCTTTATGACATTTCTGCCAGTCATGTAGTTTCGCGTCAAAAAGTTTATAAATAATTAATTAGTACAGGAAATTTAGAAACGCCAAACAAGACCAGATTAATATGATGAATTTTACAAACTAAGGAGAACTACACTACATAAATGAATTAAATATATATACATACATATTATTTGTTGGACCATAATTTATAAAAATATAATATACACAAATACTTATTAATGTTTCAGATTATTTAATGAAAGGAATTGAACTAAATACATAAATATTACGACTATTGGATGATAAAAGTTCTGTTATATGAGTTGGCAATGAAACTTCTAGTGAAATAAGAGACTCAAAGAATGAGAAATAATTCAGTAGCGGACATGAAAAGAAAATATGATTGAGATCCCCTTCATCAAGACCACATTCACATATTGAAGAATCTTTAATATGAATCTTTTGCAAATGAGTAGGGATACAACAGTGACCCAGCCTCATACGAATAATTGAAAATGTTAAAAGCTTGCTGAAGTGCCACCATGCAAACCACGGTTTACTAGGGATGTCAGGCTGAATTCTAGCAATACCAGAACCTTTGTATTTGCTAGAAGGTCTCCAGTTTATACACCAAGAATTGAATAAATATTTTTTTGGTAGGCAAATAAGGTCCAGGCTATAATTTATAAAAGGAATCTTATCGCCACAAGAAACTGCTTGCTTGGCCACTCTATCGATACGCTCATTACCAGAGAGACCAACATGCCCAGGTACCCAGGCAAGAACTATATAAGCCTTTAAGGAGACATTCAGAAATAGACTTTTTGATATGAAGTAAGATTGGATGAAATTTAGAAGAAAAAGGATTAAAAAGCAAAGATTGGAGGAAACTACGTGAATCTGAGAAGATAATAGTATGTCAAAGTTTGAAGAGAAGGTCATACTTAACCGCTTCACGGATAGCCAAACATTCATCGGTGAACACTGACGACTCAGGAGGACACTTAATTTTTTGGACAATGTTGAATTGAGCATGGAAAACACCACAACCAACACATCCAACTGGAGATAATTTTGAGGCATCTGTGAATATTGTATGCCAACAAAGCCAATCCCTGTGCAAGATCTCTCGAAAATACTCATCAGCATAAAGGTCAGCTTTGCAGATATCAAACTCTAAAATTATTTGCGGATGAAAGGTAACAATATCATAATCAAAATGAAAAATTAGGAGTTTTGGAGACCGGTATGTAGGGTCTTTAAGGGATTTATAAACCATGAAACTTGAGAAACAGAGGATGGTGTTTACATGTCCAATAATGGGAGTTATAAACGTATTGATAGAGAAGTTGAAGCTTGGGTATAAGAGGATGATTAGAAAATTGAATAAAACGAATGAAAAAATCTGTTGCCAAGAAATTGTCGGTGATGATGGAGAGGAGGATCAACACACTCCACCTGGAGTGCATTGATTGCAGATGACTTCATCGCATCTGCAATAATCCGCAGTGTCTTAAACTGAATTAAATCAAGTTTTCTTAAGTTAGCAGGATCAAGCAGAAAGCTAAAACGCTACGAATTTGAGCGTTATATAAAAGTTTAAGATTAAAAGGATGAGCACCCCACCATACTCCCGACAGACACCTTAAAATGTTCAGATTCCTCTCACACTTATTTGCAATATATTCACAATGCAAGCCAGGACAACTTAGGTCCAGACAACTTATTGTCCAACAAGAGACCGAAGAATTTTACGGACTCTAACTGGAGTTCTGCTCTCATTAACAGTAATGTTTATATCAGGAAGATTTCATTACGAGAAAAGATAACGATATTACTCTTAGAAAGCGATTGATCCAAGCCATTTTTATGAAGTCAGACATTTAAATATTTAAGGGAAAGGGAAATCCAGTTACTAGCATCATTAATTTTATGATGAGTACTATATAAAGAAATGTCATCCGCATATTGAAGAATGCGGCAGAGACCAATTGAGGATTCTAAATCATATATATAGACGTTATAAAGGAGAAGACTAAGGACAGAGCCTTGAGGTAATCTCCGCCATATGGTTCTAGTTGAAGAAATCATGGGATCACTATAGTGGAGGAATATGTATCTCTCTGAAAGAAGGTTCATTACAAAATTACTTATCTTTACTGGAATTTTCAACCAACTAAGCTTATTTTTGAGAAGGGGAAGCTGAACATTATCATTATCGGATCGGTTCTAAGCCAAGTTTCCGAGACCGACAAGATGTCCGTACTGTGATGGTTAACTAGATAAATAAGATCGGACTTTTTGTTCATAATACTTCTAGGGTTCCATTGGAGAATCCTGTAAACTTGATCTATTTTGTAAGAAAAATAAGTGGCAACTTAAGGTGGGAGCAACGTTCAACAGTAAGTTAGAGAGAGACGGAGCACTATTTAATAAAGGAAGAAGAGAGTTTATAAGCTTCATAAGAAGATCAACAGAGAGACCGAAGAGGGGGATTATCTATGTTAACTTAGTCCTGAGCTTGAAGAACGCAACCATTAGGAGCTGCTTCTGATAAATCGTCTCTTATAATATTATTATGAGCGACTCGGTCGTAACCGTTACCGTTAGCGACGGCCGAAGTAGGGGCATGCCCCTACATGCATCATGATGCTTCTGAATTACCTTCCTTTTGTATTCATTTTGTATGTATTTTGATCATATGAAAAAGAGGAAGAAGGGGGAGAAGGTGACATAGGAGAAGCGATGTTGGCGTAGGACACTTTTGACACAGAAAACAATTTAGAAGCTTCTGAGTAAAGAATTGCTTTTTGCGCCATAGCCACTTTTAGTTTTTTTTTGGCGTTGCATCTCCGGGCAAGAGTTATTCGTGGCAAAATGGTTGCCCTTACTTTAAATACATTTTGCAGTGTCCTCCTCTACTCGGCAAGACTCGCCAAGGTGAGTGGACGTACATTTATAGCATGTTGGATTAGAACGGCAATGAGTTTTCGTGTGACCATACCGACAGCACTGGAAACATTGAATAGTTGGGAAGTTATACAATGCCACTGGGAACGAATTATAACATAGAAACACTCTGTTTGGAAGAATTTGGCCATCGAATGTTAGAACCACCGTTTGGGACGGCTTCCAAGCCACAGATCCATCGATTATAACTTTATAATTAAGTCGACGGACTTTTATAATCGAGCCACAACACACCTTCATCTCTTCTTTTATCATCTGTGGGGACATGTCAGCTGGGACACTTCGTATTAATCCCATTCGTATTACAATTTATGAAGAAATTAGGGCATTATAATTATTTGCAGACAGAGTCGAAGATTCTATAAATTAGTTGGCGTCAATTCCGGAATGAAAATCTAAGGATCGCAAGATCCGACCGATACTTTTTTTGAACCATCAATCATTTTTGATCAATCTCTGTATCGGCTAAACGGCCAAAGGTGACTGGTTGTAATGTTGTACCGTCTGATGCAGAACTTTGATATCTTTGGACATTAACCGTAAAAGACCCGCGATCTGTATGAATATACAAGTGGTGACCCACGGGTGTAAAAGCTTGATCTAGATCTTGCGATTTTATTGCAGGTGTAGAGGACAAGCAAGCCGGGACTTGGTGAAGCAGGGGAGGAGAAGTAGCTGTTACATTCGTTGAGGCATCAGAGAAGGAGGTTGGAGGACTACGCTGCCCTGTTTGGAGATCAACTTCATCACCAGTCAGCGTAGATTGTGATACCGAACGAGAACGAAGGACATCTTTGATAAATTAGCGGCAAGGCAGCGTGCAGCCATTACTTGTGTAACTCGAGCAGTGGTTGGAGCGTCACTGGTGGCGTTTTCTCTTGAACGCCTCTCACGCGTTGTATCGCACGCGTGAGACACATATACATAGTAGGCGTGCGTGCGAAAAAGAAAGGTAAAGGCGAGAGAAGTGGAATAAAAGGAATATGTCTGTCAAAACTGTACACCAAATCACCAATCATTCTGCGTAGATTATAGCGCGTTTTTGAAATAGCGAAGATATTATACGGCGATAACAACCAGGGATTCCACAATGACCTGGAATCTAAGCAAGGATGATATTGATTACAAGGTTGGTGAAATTCTAAAAGAGATTGTTTAATTTTGAGGATTAAAGGTAATCGAGATATAGAGCGGAAGGGGTGGGAAAGAATAGATTGAAGACAGCTCTTAGTATCAGAGAAAATAATTGTGTTATTGAGGTTATGGGACCTCACAAGGAGGATGGCTTCAAGAAAAAGAACAACAGAACAAGAACACGAACAAGAAGAATAAGAATGACAAGAACAAGTAGAACAACAAGAACAAGAAGAATAAAACGAACAAGAACTAAAAGAAGAGTTTCTGATTTACAGTTGACCAATGAGAGCGCGCGGTGCAAAACATTGCTCGTTGTTTTATATATTTTCTTTTTTTATTTTCAAACTTCCGCGAGGCGTCCCGCGATGGCTCATTTTTTTATTTGCCATTTTCCCTGCTAAACCTTTGATTTACTTTTTAATCAAACACCGTATAAACAAAACACACATCAATTAAAGTCATAATCATTTTAACTCACCATTTCGATATGATTTTGTAATCATAAATTATCTACTATTTAGATAATAAAAACTACACATAAAACTACACGAAAGTAACGTAGCTACTACTGGGATACCGTTTAATACCGCTTTTTATGCTCAAGTGGATAGTAGATTTGAAATAAATAGTACCTTATTATTTTATGCTGATATCCCTAAACACGCACACATTGCTAGTTATAGACAGTATGTACACAAGCGCTATGCACACATTGTGCCTAACTTGGGCCGTTCTTTGCGTGTTGTATGTTTACATTTATCTATCTAGACAGGTATATAATCAAATATATAATCAAAGAAGCTGACATTAGTCTGTTTCTGTTGGCAGAAACAGGCGTATACGCGAAAAGGATAAAAGATATGCATATTCGTCTCGCTCAATCTTACTGTTTTTATGGTATCTGTGTGTCTTTCTCTCATTATTATTGCTGTTCACTACGAATAAATAATAAGTCGCTGTTCAATGCCAAGTCTATAGTAGGTATTTACTCGCGTCTACTGTCGTCGCTGAAGATTTAAATTAAAAAATATTGAAAATATCAAATCCATACATTTCGACTTATTTTCAACTTCCCACGTTTTTTATGAATGTTTTTATTCAGGATCGACTAAAATAAATTCTAATACATGTTTTTTATTGATTTCTTCTCCGAACATAGTCATTTGTTTATATGAGAGGGTTCTCAAGTGGCCATAGAAACGGTTTGTTTACACAAGGGTCGTCAGGCCCAGATGGGCTTCCGGCGGCGGACACACGTTTCGCGCCCTTTTTTTTAACCCTCACACGGGACCGGATAAAATAACATATACATCTTTTGTGTCTTAACTTTACAATGACACAGGCAAAAAACACCTTTGACACCGGTCTCTTCAGGGTACCGCTCTTAGTTTTTAATGTAACGACTTTAATAATCGAGTCGTTCCCGGGATGAGTATCAATTACTCTGCCATAGAGCCAACGCGCTGGAGGTAGATGATCCTCCTTTACAACGAGTACGTCCCCAATTTTGGGTTGAGAGGTTTGAACGGACCACTTATGACGCTATAGAAATTTGGTTAGGTATTCACGCGACTACTGTCGCCAGAAAGTCTGCGTCATTCGTTGTGTGTGTTGCCACCTTCTCAGTGTGCTTACGTTTAAGCTCTCAACATTGTGATCATCTGATCTGACAGCATCTGCTGTCACAGGTGGCTCTCCTGTAAGGAAGTGTCCAGGAGTTAGAATGGTGTAGTCTGGGTCTGGGTCACCTATAACGACAGACAAAGGGCGTGAATTAGGCACGCTTCCACTTGTGCTAACACTGTGGCCATTTCTTTATACGTCAATGTGGAGTATCCGATGACGCGTTTAAGATGATACTTCACCGGTATGAAATGCCATTGGCATCCATTTGATGCTAGCGAAGTGGCTATTTCGTGGGCAATGGATTTTTGCTCCGCCTTACTACGTTTTTGTAGTTCTGTCGAAGGCTCATCGAAGTTGGAACCATTGTCACTCCAAACATGTGAACAATGGCCACGCCTCGCTACAAAGTGCTAAAAGCTTGTAAAAAACCTTCAGACGTCAAGTCACTTACAGCTTCCAGGGCCCTATTTTATAAAGCAACAAATCATAATAAACCTACAAATGTCAGTCGAATACGCAAAACCTGCGTTTTATATAAGAAAAATGTATGACATTGCGATAGTTTGACTGACAATTGTCGGTTCAATTGACATTTGTCAGTGTACTATAGTTTTATGAGATAGAACCTAGGTGTATAGCGCGTGTTGCCATACAAATAAATAGGCAACTGTAGCCCTTATATGATTTATGACCTCTGTCCTTGGACGTGCGAATTTGAATTGGTCCTGCGTAATCCACTCCACTGCTACTAAACGGACGGGTTGGAGTAACTCGCGTGGCCGGCAGTTGACCCATCAAAGGGTTCCTTGTGGCACCAATCACCAATCTGTATGTCAGCTGACATCGTCAAGATGTACCGGCAAGTAAAGACTGGAACACATGACTCCGATTGTCAAAAGATATTGTGGAGAGAGGATAAGGAATTAAAACATTACGGACATACCTTTTGCACATCTCCCGCTCCATATTTAGCAGTAAAAGCTCTGCAACAAGTAGCACACGAACACGGCACAGCGTATCCTTCAGGCAAGGAAAGAGTTTTTACTGACTTTTATGTACATGATCTAATGACGGGAGTTTAAACCTGTGAAGAAGGAAAGAAGGTATTCTCGGAAATGAATGAATTACTAAGCGAAGCAGGATTTGAATTGCAGAAATGGAACAGCAGTAGTGACAAGCTGGTAAAGGAAATGAAAGGAGATCAGGAGGAAAAAGAGATAGTAAGAGATCTGAAAATAAAAGAAGACGAATTAGTAAAAATTATAGGACTTACCTGGAACCGCAGTGATGATACATTCCGCTAAGTGATGAGTCTCCCGAAGTTGCAACCACCTATAACAAAGAGAAAGGTTATTTCAGACATATCAAGTCTGTATGACCCACTTGGCTGGGTAGGACCAAGCATTATCATAGCAAAGGTAATGATTCAAAAGCTATGCTGAGTAAGATCTCCTATCTACAATGTCACTTGCGTGATCCGCATCTACAAATCCTTGAAAAGACCTTTTTGTATCCTTAGAATACTTAAGCCCCATGCTCTTTGTACCCTTAAGATATCTTAAGATCCTTTTTGTAGCTGTCCAATGAATCTCCTCGTAGTAATTACAGAATTGACTCATGTAATTCACGGAATGTGCAATGTCTGATCTGGTACAGACGGCAAGATACAGCAGTGATCCTATCAGTTCTCTGTAAGGTATCCTTTCATCTGGTTTTGAACCTTCAGATTTTGTAAAATGCTGACCAGGAATTCCAGGTGTAGTAACTGTCTTACAGTCCTCCATTCTGAACCTTCGAAGAAGTTTTTCAACATACTCCTCCTGATCAAGAGTGATACAACCATTCTCTTGCTTGAGCCTCATGCCCAAAAATAGCTCAGCTCTTCCTAGATCCTTCATTTCGAACTTGGACATCAGTTCTCTTTTTACATTATTTATTTCCTGTTGATTGTTATAAAATAGAAGGATGTCATCGACATACACTGCTAGGATAATCATATCCTTGCCAGTTGTCCTCGTATATACACATGGTTCATTCTTGCACCGTTTGAAGTTTAAACTCTCTAGTTCTGAATGTAATCTCAAGATCGAGGCGCTTGTTTGAGACCATAACGAGATTTCTTTAGTAGGCAAACATAATCCTCTTTGCCTTTTTCCACAAAATTGGGTGGCTGCCGCATGTATATAGTCTCATTTACATTTCCATTAAGAAATGCAGTTGTCACGTCCATATGATCAACTTTTAAATCAAGATTTGCTGCTAAAGCAAGCAATAGCCTCAACGTACTGTGTCTGATAACGGGAGAGAACGTTTCATCATAATCAATACCCTTTCGTTGGCTGAAGCGAGCTTTATAACGTGTTCTATTTCCCGCCTCTTTCTTGATTCTAAAAAGCCATTTAGAATCAACAAAATTGACTGCTTTCTCAGGCTTCACCAATACCCATGTTCCATTTCTACGCAAAGCATCGAGCTCATCTTGGATAGCTGCTTTCCACAATATTGAATCTTTACGTGTGAGTGCTTCTTGAACAGTAACTGGATCACTCTCCTCAGACATAGTTTGATACGTGACAATCAGGAAAGCTGGTGGGCTTTCTCACTCTAAGTGGATATCTCCTTTCCATTTCAGCCTTTGTTTCACTATTAACTGATTCAGTTTCCAAAGATTCTTGGTGCTCTTCATCTTCGAATGATGCCCAGTGGTTGTTGTCTTCTTCAACTGTTTCAGAATTCGTATCAACATGATCTCTATCATATAAGTTCTCCTCCTGAACTGAATCATCAAGTTGAATAGTTGCTCTCTCTGATACTGATTCATGTTGTATGTGATGCGGAGTTTGTTTATCATTTTGTAGGTTGATAGTTACTGTCCCCGGATTTTTCTTATCTTCAGTAACTTTTTGGTACATTTGGCTTTCAAAGAACACCACATCTCTTGCTCTGTGAAGTTTTCCGTTTACAGGATTTATAAGCCTGTATCCTTTTGACTTCACAATAACCTACAAATACAAACTCTTCACTTTTCGGATCCCATTTGGTCCTTTTTACATCTGGAATGTGTACAAACGCCCTGCAACCGAACACTTTTAAATGGCTCAGGTCTATTTTTCGTCCTGTCCATGCCTCTTCAGGTGTCATGTTCTTTACTGCTAATGTTGGACTTCTATTTTTCAAATAAACAGCAGTGTTAACTGCTTCAGCCCAGTAAGGAACAGGGAGACCTGCTTCCTGCAGCATAGCTTGTGCCTTCTCTGTAATAGTGCGGTTTGCACGTTCGGCAACACCGTTTTGTTGTGGCGTGTACGATATTGTGAGTTGATGCTTGATACCGTGTTCCCTCAGGAACTCATCAACTTTTTTATTGACATATTCTAGAGCGTTGTCCGTCCTCAACATCCTAAGTTTCTTTCCGGTTTGAGTCTCGGCAAGTATTTTAAACTCTTTAATTTTCTCAAAGGCTTCACTTTTTTGTTTCAGAAAATACACGTAAGTTTTCCGCGAATAATCATCGATGAAGGTCATAAAGTATTTTTTGTCACCTAAAGACTCATTACTCATTGGCCCACAGATGTCAGAGTGTACTAACTCTAAAATCTCTTTGGCTCTAGTAGCCTTATTGCGCTCAAAGAGTTCTCTGGTTTGCTTACCCAGAAGACACGCAACGCAATCTAGCTTATGATCATGATAATTTGAAAAACTTACCCCTGTTGCAATTTTCTCACTCAATAATAAAAGATTGTGCATACCCAGGTGTGCCAGTCTCTTATGCCATAACTCTATATCGCCACTGACTCCTGTAGATGCAAACACACTTGCCTGTGAAGAAGATTTTAGTTTATAAATACCTCTATCAATCTCTCCTTTTAAAACTGGTACACCCTCAATATTACAATCATTTAAGTTGTAAATTTCACACCCTTTACTTGTAAAAATAACTACTTTATCTTTATTAGCTATCTGACTAACACTCAAAAGGCTTGTTGAGAGACCAGGTACATACATGACATTACCTACCGTAATATCAAGCATATCACGTGTAACCATCCCATTTGCGCGAATGGAGGTAAGGTTTATGGTGAGGGCCATAAACCTTACCTTCATTCGCGCAAGAAACCTCTATCTTACGTTCAACTTTTACAAAATCATGCATCCAATCCTTTCTGCAGCTCATGTGTGCCGATGCTCCAGAATCCAAAATCCAGGAATCATCTTGAGTATGCTTCTCTTCATGCTTTGATGCTTTGTAGTACCAAGCGCCGTCACCAAATGAACCTTCTTGGTATGCCTTGGATTATCTGGGCAATCACAAGCTTTATGTGGCCCTTCACAAATGAAGCATTTAACAGTCTTCTTTCCTGTTTCTCCTTCTTCTTTTGAACATTCTGTTGAGGCTTTGATTTCACTATTAGAGCAGAACTACTCGGGCATGATCTGTTTCCATCAAGTTGTAAGAGTTTTGTTTTTACATAGTCAGTTGTTAAAGCTGTATTAGTATTCTCGAGCGCTAATCTCAATGGTGCATATTCCTCTGGTAGACCTTGTAACATTAACGCTGCTAGCAGTTCATCATCTATCTCTTTTCCAAGATCTGATAGTTGATTAGACACTCTCATGAGTTCGGTTACGTACTCTGTTATACTGTTGAACATATTCGACTTTAGGCTCACCAGCCTTGACAATAATCTGCATCTGTTGTTGATGCCTTTATCCTCATACGCTGTCTTCAAATTGTTCCAAGTTTCATATGCTGTTTTCGCTTTCCGTATATGTACCTTACAATCGTTTTCAATTAAAAGGCATATCTTTGTACGCGCTCTTTGATCTCCGCGTTTTTTCACAGCATCCTCTGTAGGGGGACTTTCGACATATTGCCATAGATCATCATGGACTAATATACACTCAACGTCGAATTTCCAAGTGTCGAAATTGCTACTCCCCTGCAATTTCTCAATGGACGGAAGTCCTGATCCCACACTCGATGTACTGGGTGTGCTCATTTCCGTGGTGTACTTGTAACTCTATCAATAGAAATAGGTGTGCTCTCACCACTTTCTTGTTGTAGATCCCAGTAGATATTTCTCTATCTCTACTGTACACGCCATACTTGCAATGTCTTTATCACGTTACTTACGTATGTGCCCATAACCTGTGAGAATTAGGCTCTAATCGCTCCTCTATGTGTATCAAGGTATCGATAAGAGTTAACTCACTTGTAAGTAAGGATAGTATCCTAAATAAAGATAAACACGTACTTGGGCTATGTTATATAATTACAAGTATCACAAGTTCAATTAATAAAGAGCACTATAAAAATACACACAATTATTTTTATATTTTCCAGTGACAGTCTGACTTTGCTACGACAGCCCTCTTGTTATATGCGATGTTCCTTTTTCACAATTCAAACATCCCTCATCTGACATACCATACAGTCTGAATAGTAATGCTTGCAAACCTCTTTTCAACAAAAATCGACTTAATTCCGTGAGGGATAGGGTCGTTTTTCATTCAGTTTGGAAGGAATCGGTAGTGTCAAAAGTTGCAAAAATGACAAAATGTGTTGAAAATGTTCAAAGAAAACGGGTTGTTAAAAATGTACATTTCGAAACTCCCTACAGTATTTGTATACTCTTTGCTGCCCACAACGCCATCTCATCATCTCGAACGCAGGGCAAAGAGAATGTAAATGTAAATAAACGTAAAACTTTGCGTAAAACGTAAAATTTCATTGCAAACAACCTTGCATTGCATTGCATTTTGTTTGCATTACATATTGATTTCAATTCAATTATTGCAAATAGAAATCATGGGAAAGGATGAAGTCGCTACTAAAAAACGCCGGAAATTGAATACCATTACGTCCAATGAACCTGCTAAAGTTCCTGTAGATGTGTATAAGGTTAGATCCTATTTTCTTTAAACCTATCATAATAAATCATACTTTCTGACAACATTCTTTTGATACGTAGCGCGTGGTTGAATTCGAGGAATCGGAAGCCCAACTTCGCTCTGCCGAAAAAGATGCAGCTCTGTTCAAGAAGATCTGCCAAGACATAAGACAACTGTTTGCTGAAATAGCAGAGCTGAAAACTAAGGATACTGAGGAGGTAGGTTGTGGGGATAATTGTATTGTAACTGATAAAATTTGTCTGGTTGTTATTGATTAATTTGTAAATAATAGCTGTATAAGTGTATATATATACTCCATGATAAATGTACAAGTCTACAACACAGGTTATTATAATTTTATATGTTTATTAATTGTCCATGTTATGTTTATTAAGTCCCATTTCCATAAATCTATCATATTCTACCCTACTTTTGATCGCCTTCCTTTATATGAGTTTGAATAGTCAGGGTTGTTATTAACCTACAATCTATGTTTATAGGCTAAAGAAAAAATAAACTCAAAAAGAATAGAAGCCTCACTGAACCTTGTTGCATTGAAGAAACTGAATCGTTTAGAGAAAGTGCGCACAAGGGCTGGCCGTGATGCCCTACACAAGGAAAAGCAGAGGGTAGACTCCACACACCTACTTCTGCAAAATTTGTTGTATGAAGCTGATCATCTAAACAAGGAAGTCACTAAATGCCTGCAATTTAAATCTAAAGATGAAGAGATAGAACTCATAACACTTGATGATTTCTTTGAAAATGCACCTGCGGAGATAGCTCGCCCTGTAAGTATTCCTTTTGCTCCAAATACTAATCATGTTGTCATTCTCAATCCCAAAGCGCACAACAAACCATGTTATACTTACATTGTTACAGAGTATTTTGTTTTGTTGAGAGCTGCCATGCCGGTCGCACTCCGCAACAAGTACAAATTTTATACCTACAATTTGAGGCCACAATATTGCAGTTATTTCAGTAGGATGTCAAGTGTGCGCTCTATGAGTTGCGCGCCGTGTGCTTAGCAATAAAGTACCTACTTATGTAATGTTTTTGACATATTTTATTTGTATTTAATTTTGAGTACCAAGAAGAGACCTAGTAGGTACTGCATAGCATTCGGTCTGAAAAGTCTCGTTAAATACCTACTTAAGTACTTTCAATATTTACCTACCAACATTTTATTACTTAGGTAGGAATTTCTTTTTCACTCATTATTAAGCATGGAGTTCAGACATGCACCTTTATTCATCAAAGTGCCTATATACCTACTTATATAGGTACCTATTAGGATATTATCATAATCAAACAAAAATCCAATCAATATATAATATGTAGGTAGGTATCTCACTAAACTTATCGGCGTTCTGAAAACAGGACATTAAAAATGATGTACTAGGTCTATTCAGATAAGAATGTCATTGTATGTAATAGAACTATCATAATTTATAGTAATAAGTAATAAAATAATACATTATTACTTATTTATCCTGTTACAATATCTAAGTCATATCATATCACAGAATAATTAATAGTGCAAGTACCTATGGTTGTATTAAGTCATATCTTAATACAACCCATGCCGAGCAAAAAAGAGACAGAGCGAATCTGAAACGGTTAGAGCAATGGAAGCTCTCGTGCATTTTGATAAGTTATCCTGCATGCAATGGGTGAGCGCCTTGTAGGTAAATATAATTGAAAACTCCCAATGCTGTGCGAGTTAAATTGCACTTTCTCGCGTTGTATCGAGAGTCTCTATGTATTTATATGACTTCACTCAGATATCCTACTGTACTATTATTTATTATTTATTTTGTGGAGTTGCACGTATGTCTTATTTTGATGACACCTTTATAACCTGTGTAGTACTTATATTTTACTTTTACTTTAGGATACAACTAAGGCAGATGAACACCAACTCCAGTTGGCAAGATTGGAATGGGAATTGCGGCAACGTCGAGAGCTAGCTGGAGCATGCAACGAACTGGTCTCTTCAAAGGAGCGAGTGTCTGCTGCCATTGCTGCAGCCCGGTCCAGGCTTGATGCATTGTCTCCACACTTACGTGATGTACTCAAAGGCACCAAACCTTTACAAGAATGCCTTGCTCTTAGGCTGGACGATAAGAGAGATGAGGCGAGGGCTGCATCTCTGTTGCCACCGCCACTGTTCCTACTCTATGCTAATGCAAGTGCATATTCTGATGTACTGGGACCCAAGACTGTGACTGTTGGTAAGTATTGCAGTCAAAACAGATTACACTGGACTCATCATTTTACTTCGGGTATCATTTGTCATTGTTAGCAGGTTATTCTAACCAATGTAAATTGAAATCTCGGTATATGCTAGATTACAAAAAATACGAAATCTCGCAATAAACGGGCAAATGGATAAAAAAATACTCAAAAGTGACATTTTGCTACAAGCTGGCGAAGAAATGATACCAAAATTAGTTTATTTTTATTGTTTATTTAGAAGTACATACAGTTACATATAAAAACACACACTAGTTGGCTATAGAAATGAGGGGCAGGAGTTGTGGGGGAGGGTGGTGGTGGTGGTGGTTTAGGGTGGGGGAGGTGGAGGGCTACCCCCTGCTACCCCTCCCCCCATATTTGAACAATCCAAGGCATTAAAATCATGTCATATCCAAGGCATTAAAAGCACAAAAAAACAAATTCTCCTGTTCGTCACATTTATTACTATTTTATAAAATCTCTAATTGGCATTAGTCTCTTATGATTATGCCTTTGCAATATGGATAGTTTCCCTTTGCGTTTTTACGAACTTTCCTTGCAATTTGAAATTAATAAGTACATTGAGATATATAGTCGCGGCGCGTCTGCCACGCTAACATAGCCTCTCTACTTTAAACAAAAAACTTCTCTATGGTGATTGTCACCATAGATATCCGATAATCTGCTTCTTACGTGCGACACTAAATAAACCCTACTGAAGAAAATGCTCTTTCTGATTCGGAACACTTGTTGGCACTATTGTAACCTTACTGTCATAGGAAAAGTGTAGGTATTCTCTTGATCCTCCAAGTTGAAGAGGTGCATTTATATTTATATTTTAACAATAAAAGAAATATATAAATGTTGTAATATTTGAATAAAAAAATCTACTTCAAATGGTTTAACCACAAACCAACTCACTGCATATGATACATAGCAAACTATTTTAATCAAATGTATATAACAAAAATAAAAATATATACAAATCAGTTTAAAAATCCCAGAAAGAGAATCAAATTGAGAATCTGCTCCAAAGGGACTTTGATTAAAATTAGAAGTTAACATTATGATATTATTACAGGAATTTCTGGAGATGAAGATGAAGCAAAGAGATTGGACCAACTGAGCAATGCAGACATTGACTTGGTAGCCTCTAATGATTCTGATTCGGATCAAGATAATAATGATGAAGATCACACTGACAAAAAGAAGAAGCGCCATCACAGAACAGCAAAAATATCTAAAGAAGAAAAAGCTGAAGCAAAGAAAAAGGAAGTCCTGAAGAAGCATCCATTGAATGTGCTGGTGTCTGTCAAAGTTCCTGATGGCACTGCGTTGAATTTAGTTTTCTCGTACCTTGTACACTTAAAAATTGTAGTTGTTAAGTTCACCGTGTCCTTAACAAAGCCTGTGACTGGTGTATCAGCTGCAGATGTCTTGAATGGTCACTCTATCCTGAATGAACTTTACCCTGGGGACACAGGAAACGATTCACCACATCCTGCTACTTCATTTTTATTAAAAAATGCTGGAATATCTGATGAGTTCCCACATTTCATTTCAGAAATCGGCAGACCTTACATCTGGGCTCAGAGAATGTGCGGCTTAGACTTTATGGCTGCTGTTTTAGATGAAAAGAAACCTAATAGCTTTGTCCAGCCTTGTCCCTCTCTTAGTGTTACTACAGTTGAGAACTTTATTTTGACCCTGAAGAAAAGATTAAAGTCCAGAGTGGAACTGATGAAAGAACTGCAAGACTTAGAGTCTGGAAAAATATTACCTACGAAAGGTAACCATTCTATAAGATTATCAGGGTCTTTGACTCAGTGGCAAGCAATTGGATGGCAAGAGTACAGCCAAGCACCCGCAACCGCATTCCTGATATCTGAAGGCTTGGTGAACCCTAACGACATGCTGTATCGGGCCATTATTACAAGGCAATCTGCTAAACTGGTTGCTTTTGTTGTTTTGAGAAGTGACTATCCCAAAAAAGCACCAATATTTTCTCTGACGCTACACTGGAATGGAACTCACCATGCAGGTATTAATGATGACATTCGGGATATTGAAAGGGTCATTAATACTGACTGGGGTACAGAAGAACAGCTTTACTCATTGTCTGCACAAATAACGAAACTGTTGACATGCCTTGACATTCTCTTAGAAACAACTGGATCTTCAGAGTTCCCTCCGGATAAAGTGATGTTTACCCCGGTTCGTGGAAGGAACAGGGTGAAACCTTATAAACTATTGAAACAAGGATCTGGTGTATTTGTACAGTACTGAAATATTTTACCTATCATTAATTTGCGTTTACATTATTGTGAAAATATTGAGCAAAGAATTGTTAGTCTTGTAATAAATAAATAAACCACAACTTTTTCTATTTACACTATCTTTTTTATTTATTGCTCGCTTTTTTTATAGTATCATAAGTACGCATTCAATCTCTTATTGCGCATCTCCCGCCGCCGATAGAGCGTCATGGTGCAGTATTTATGGCAATGTCTAATGTACATTTCAAGTAAGTTGCATTGTTTTTTTAGTTGAGGTAGAAAAACTCATCAAAG
The DNA here is from genome assembly GCA_946251855.1 of Alsophila aescularia. NCBI lineage: Eukaryota > Metazoa > Arthropoda > Insecta > Lepidoptera > Geometridae > Alsophila > Alsophila aescularia. The sequence continues at coordinate 46,621,709 of OX276378.1, forward strand.
TCCTTACAGAACGAAAGAACATTTATACAACACACACATTACAAAAAAAACATACATAAAATGTGCTTGTGAGTGTTGAAAGGGGCTTATAATCAGCACAAATGCCCAGGCAGCAGTTCTCGAATCTAAGGACCTAGTTTCCAATAGGCAACGTGACGCTTAAATGTTACGCCACAACGTGCTACGCTGCTAGATGAAAGTTGTAAATATAAAGAAAAAATTATACTGGACACCGGACAAATTCACCGGACCTAGCTCGTGCGATTATTACCTAGTCATCAATGATGAACCCCTCGAAGTTGTTAATGAATACGTCTATCTCGGGCAAACTCTGCAGTTGGGTAGACACAACTTCGATAGGGAAGCCAACAGAAGAATTCAGTTGGGCTGGGCGGCATTCGGAAAACTTCATCAGGTCTTCTCGTCGTCCATTCCACAGTGCCTGAAGATGAAAGTCTTTAATGCGTGCGTCCTACCAGTTATGACATACGGAGCCGAGACATGGACACTAACAGTGGGACTTGCCACAAATTTAAAGTCGCTCTTCCACTCCTTACTAGGTAAATTATACAATATTATAGGTACCTATAAATTGAGATCAAAAAATATGCTCAACATGCATGCGCGTAGTTGACTAATAGATAGGTAGGTTCACCGCCAAAAATTATTGGTAACTTTATAAAAATATATTATACTCATCAATTGTTGAGTTAATTACTTGTTATTTTTAAATACTATTTACCACTTAAGATTAGTGTTGATGAGGATTCCGCTTCCGCTTCCTCATCAAGCGGAAGTACAGCATTTTTTGGAGTTCCTCAATCGTTACCGCTTCCCTATAAAAGAAAATTAAAAAATCTTCTTCCGCTTTCGCTTCCTCGTAGATCAAGAAGAATTTAAGAGGAATTTTCATCGCACATGCACGTAAAGTAACGTACGTTACCAATAGCAAAGGCGCGGGCGCCGCGACCATAACTTTCAAATGCCTGAACAGATTAGGATGACAATCAAGTGACATAAACTATGTTTTTTTATTTCGTTTCTTGGCAGTGCAGTCGTGTTTTTTCTCTTTCTATGATGATGTACTTGTTTTAGTTAAATCGGTTGATTTTTATTTTATTATATTTGGGGGGCTTACAGCTATCGTAACTATCGTTAGTCTTAAAACAAAATAACTCAGAAAAGCCATTTTTAGTTTAATTTGTTGTACTGGTTACAGAGGTTTTTATTAACCCCCATATCTCAGTAACTCTCCGATAGGTATACCACTGATCTCTACTGAGTAATGTGCAGTATACGAACCTAGAATATTTTTTAACAAATTTAATGAAGATCGCATCAACGTAGTTATTGTCGAACAAACATAGATCGTCAGCGTCACACCATTGGTAACTCTCCATAGACCCAAAGAATTTAGTTGTCCATGGTTGGATGGATCCGTCAGTTATTTCGCTCGGTGAAATAGTATTGCAATGCGAGCCTACAGCAGGCTGTAGTGACGGACACTACACTAAGTGCTTGGTTTTGAAATAATATGCAGAAGTACTGTGGTGTTAAAAATAAGTATTTATTAGAACAAAACAAAATTATATTATAATACAACAGTCTTTATTCTTATTCCAGTAAAGCATTGATAATAATATTTCAAAGGGAAAATACATAACTATGATCAATTTTGGCAAATTAATTTAATGATTTGGAAAAACAAAACGAAATATTTTCAAAAACTCGAACATCTTATTTCTTCTGGAAATACTTTCTATGTACTTAACCTAAAAATGCCGTATTGTTATTGGTCAACAATGAGATCTCTATAGCATTATGATAACTTTGATGTTAATTTATTCCCTTAGATTACACTACGAGTTGTTTCAATCAAATATTATGATAATTATTTGGAAAAATACTACAGATCTACCCTAATTTTTTTATCGCTTTTTTATGTATTTACTGTTCTAACACATAATTATGTTTGGAAAAATAACTACACATTTTCCATACATTCAAATATGTTATTAATCAAACTGGAGGAATCACAGTGCTCCTTTACATTAATGTGTGCTTATAGTACTAAAATTTCAAACCTTAAGAAATAAATGATACAACCGTATTAAAATAATTCAACACACACATCTACCAAGCTCAGTAATAGTTTTCTTCAAAGCGTTTACTAAAATTATCTGCACTAAAAGGATCTATCATAGTTCTATAATGTTACCTGCTAACAACTCTGCAATGCACTGAACATAAAAAAAATAGAATTCAACATTGCAATCTCTGGTAATCTTCATTTTCATTCTTGCTACAATAAATTGTTTACAATGATTTTTATTCACTTACATATTCTTTTTATTTATACATTAGTTGTCAAAAAATGTTTTTCACTGAGTTTTATTCAACAAAATAAAATCACTTTTCTTTATATTGCGTCACGTAACCTGTAAACCTATTGCATTATGAGATCCCGGCTTCAAGTTTGACGTCCATAATTTTGCGCGGCCCCTTGAGGCAGTTAAGCCGCCTCTGGACAGCGTCTCGGTCTGAAATAAAACATAAGTAGACATAAAGTAATATTTTATTCTAGCTGCGCACCGCGGCTTGATCCGCGTGGAGGTTTATCTGAGGTAAACAGTATTCTATGTATTCCTTACGCAATATGCTCCACACTATTTCCTTGTAACATTTCATTAATATCGGCTAAGCCGTTTAATTGTGAAGAGGTAACATACAGACAGAGAGACGTAGTCGCATTTATAATATTAGCTGTGATAGTTCCCAGCAGTAACAACAATATTTTAATTAAGAGGACTGATGTAATTATGGAAACAGGAATATACAGGAATCACAGGGGGTAAATGCTAGTTAACCTTTTTGGAAAAGAGGGGTTCTTTTTGATGAATTCATTCTTCAAAAAGCAGACCCAATGGAAGTGACTTGGCAAAGCCCCGACACTGTGACTAAAAATGAGGTTGACTTCATCATGACGGACAATAAGCACATATTCAGGGATGTCTCAGTGATCGGAAGGTTCAATACCGGTAGTGATTACCGACTTGTCCGAGGCTACTCAAGCTTAAAAGGTTTTTTTTATTACTGACTATCACGATCTCACGGAATCCAGGGAGATGATATAACAAGCGCCCCGGGCGCGCGGTCGGGCTAAAATGTATGGCGCCTTGACACAGATGACTAAATAGTTACTATGGGTAAGCGTCCGGGCGCGCGCCCTGGCCGCTCGCTATATCAAAGCCCTTAGGGAAAAAGGCAATAAACTTTGTCAGCAGCAGCCAGCGTACGGGTGCGAAGTCTAAAATCTCGGAAGAGGCTCTTCGGCTTGTGGACAAACGACGGGAGCAACAGCAAGCCACACCGTCAGAAAAAAGGGAGATCAATCAGAAGATCAGTAAGTTGGAGCGTCGTGACCTACTAGCTCCGTTGCTCAAATACTCGCCGGATAGAAAAGGCAATTGAGCAAAATCGGGGGTCAAAAGTCTTCGCCCAGCAATTGAGCAGATCCAATCTGAAGAAGCTCAAGACCATTAATGGTACAACCATCAATTCTAAGCCAGAGATCCTTTCTGAGATCGAAGACTTCTATGGCCGATTGTACGACTCGCATGCTTCTAGACCCGAACCCAGCACAGAGGATTCCCGCGCAATACTGACCCGCCAATTCACTGACGAACTGCCCGACGTCAGCCTAGACGAGATTGAGATGGTGCTCAAACAAGAATGGAAAGGCCCCTGCAGAGGACGGAGTACATCCTTACATTTGGAGAGGGTGGTGCGGTGCTGCGGGTGCAGCGGGTGGCGCTGCACGAGCGAGTGCAGCAGCACCTGCGCCGACATGTAGCGCCGCTCGCACTCCTTCATGTCGCCGAACAGCTCCTCGATAGCCGCCATCTGGCACTGCAATATCATACAAAAAATATATTTTAAAAGAGCGCTCAAAGCAACCTCAAATCCTATAAAAAGAGCGCGAACCTATTGCGGCGCAAGGTCCCGGCTATACGGCATTTCTTCCCAGAATTTGATCCTTATTAGCATCACTATAGAATGGTGTAATAATACAGTATGTTTTTTCCCCAATATCAACATGTTCGATTCCTGGCTAGGAATATTGATTATTCAAAAATCCAATGATGCCGTTTTAGTTTTGATCAAAATAGGGCCCGAGACTCCTTTGAGTACTTTTCGCTATTCCTCATAGTTTCTGATTTAGCCATCCACGCCCACTTGAAAAATTCATCCTGTATACACGAAAGGACGCCCCACGCTAGGCGCCGGGTCTGCGCCGGGCTGAAATACCTAGTAACTAATGTGTGCAAGTCGTGACGCAACATGAACACAAATTACAAAAACAAACGACTAAAATGGGCAACCGTCTTGAACAATTTGGGACATGCTCAATTGTTCATGTTATTTCTAGTGTACGTCCACCATGTACTCTGTCAGAAGGCGCATGCGTTGCAGATGTGGGACGAACAGGCGGATGATGATGTCCAAGCTAACAGCCTCTCGGGTCAAGCACGTCAAACACGGATTTGTCATATTTCAGTTCAGTTCGCCGCAGTCGGTGACACGGCTTTATTATTTTTTCCCACGATTCCCTTAACACCATACATTTTTTCACTAAGTTCAATGTAACAAGGAATTAAATTGAGCCCGGGTCGTTAAGAAAACTAAAGGATACAAAATGTTATCCAAATGAATTCGTCTGTTACGGCGTGATTGAGAACTAAACATTTGCGGTTAACTGTCCTAATGTTGCCACTCCTCTCCAAATAATGGCATCTTCACATAATAACGAACATTAAGACTGAAGCCATACCTACTTAGTACATTTTGATAAATAAACCGGTGTGGTGGATTATTTTCTTTCATTGTCAAAACTTGATCTACTACACATGGCTTATAAGTCTTAATATTCGGTGTTAATGTGACAATGCCAATATTTTGGGAAGATGCCAACGTTTGAATGTTTTCCCCGCAAAGTTTTTGTCTAAGCCCTCAAACTTCATCTCTATTTAAACGCCTCAATAGTACTCACCATTTCGATGGCATGCTCGTAGAGAATTTTATCACAGACTGCTGGGGTGACGCCCGCTTCGTGAAGTCTCTTCGATTCGTTCACGATCCACTTGTACTTTCCGTTCATCAACGACACCACTGTGAAGGAATGATAACATTGTTAGGAATGTAGTTATTGAGATGTCGAATTATTTATGTCAGTAAAGTTCTTTAGAAAATCGCAATACACATGCGATAGTATACTGGCAGTGGGCGGGCGGGGAAGCCAGTACAAATAACACGTTTAGTTCACTTCCGAGTTGCGCTCGTTCCAAGGAAGTGCCACTAACAATACTGAGCCTTATGAACCTATATCTTTAGTCATTAAAGATCTTGATAATTTCATTAAAGATTTCCATCCGAAAATTTGTCCAATGTACATAGATATCGACGCGGTAATATTGTATATGATTGAGGTTAGATTTGACGTGTGGTCCACCAATCAGCATGGAACCTGCAGCCCGGGGTCCACGCTTTCATGGCGCCGCCCTGCGACCCCACACCATGTGTACGTACCGTTCCGCACCTGCGGCGTGGGCTGCAGCGTGCGGCTGCGGTAGTGCGCGGCGGCGAGGCGCAGCCCCGCGGCCAGCGCCTGCATCGCCTGCACCAGCAGCCCGAGGCGCACGCTCTCGTGGCACCTCTCTGCAACATGTATACCATATAGTCAGGCACTGCATCATACTAATGTCGAAGGGAGACTCCATCCACTATTTGATGTTTCAAAAAAATTGTATGATATTGAATTTCCTCATTATCTATAGGTTTGTAATAGAACACGACGGTGAAAAGATCATTGATTATCGTAACTTTGGACGCATATATATTACATAGGGAGTAAAAAAAATCTAAAAGAATTTTATCATAGTGTGGTCATCAGAAACATAGTGTGGTTAGCAAAAATTGCAAATAACTTTAGTTTGAATAAATACCTTCAGTAGTTATTTCATAAAAGCTCTAGTATCGCGCTTGTTTTCGTTTCAAATAATCGTGCGTCTCACTGATATATTCCACGACGCGCGGGCACCGAAGGGAGGGTCACACGCACAAAATGGACAAATGTTTCCTTTTCCTACAATGTTTGATGAAATATAATGATTTTTCACCCTTGCGCCCTTTTGTAAGTTTATGTGTCAAAAGGCGCACGCCAAAAATAACCTTATTAATCCTGCTTTTTGCGTTTGGAAGGTTTAATAAGTAAACTAGCCGGCTGGTAAGTATCGCAGTGAAGAGATGGTAGTTACCGTCGGAGACTTCCATGAGCGCGGCGATAGGCGCGCCACACGACACGGCGAGGTCGGCCAGCAGCTCCGCCAGCATCAGCACGAAGTTTAGCTGAGAGAACACCTTGCTGTGCTCCTCCTGAAACCGTCACACAACCGGTCACGGCCTTGTTATATATATATATATATATATATAAATAAATATATATTATATGCATACATATATGAATACATAAATACCCAAATATAATTATGAGATGACAAAAAATAAAAGAAACTGTAATACAAGCAACATGACAAACGTGATAATAAACAATATTAGCTAGACTTCCAAGTAAAACCTCTTCACTTTCTTTTTTTCGGTGTGCATACTCACGGCGAGAATGGTCTCCTCCTGCAGGTTGGGTATGTAGACGGGCGGGTCGTGGTGTCGGAGGCCGCGCAGCAGCGCGTCCGGCAGCGTGGCGGCGCGCGCCGGCGACCCTGCGCCCGACCCGCTCGCCTTCAGCGCCAGCGGCACCGGCGGCGACGACCCTGCCAACACAAACACTAATTACTTTCATTAGATAAGACAATTAGGTCTCCAAGGGTGGAAGTGTTAACGGGCATAACTGCGGAGCAGCACACCTCGCGACGTCCTTTATCCATCCACACCAACGTTGCCCCGTGCTCTACAAGGCGGTAGTGAGTTAATGTAAAATTGGCGACAGTTACCGGATCTGCGCAGCGGGCTGGCGTTGGTGGGCGACACCTGCCACAGCGAGGGCGGCGGCGAGCTACCGGAGTTGCTACTGCGGCGCCGCGTCGACGGCGGCGTCATCGTGAACGGGACCTGGGACAACGAACGAATGTTAATATCCTACAACAGAACATTCAAAAATGCAAGGTAAGGCTTATGGGTATGAAGTAGGCCCCCCATAAGCCTTATACAGTGGGCGGAGAGAGAGCCGATGTTGGTGGCGTTTCGGCTGTAGTTCGATCGGAGTAAGTCGATCGGTTGCGATCGCGGCACGTTATAGAAGTAGTGTTACTCACAGTGGGCGGCGAGAGAGAGCCGATGTTGGTGGCGTTTCGGCTGTAGTTCGATCGAAGCACGTCGATCGGTTGCGATTGCGACATGTTATTGAAGTAGTGTTACAGTGGACGGCGAGAGAGAGCCGATGTTGGTGGCGTTTCGGCTGTAGTTCAATCGGAGCACGTCGATCGGTTGCGATCGCGGCACTTTATAGAAGTAGTGTTACTCACAGTGGGCGGCGAGAGAGAGCAGATATTGGTGGCGTTTCGGCTGTAGTTCGATCGAAGCACGTCGATCGGTTGCAATTGCGACATGTTATTGAAGTAGTATTACTTACAGTGGGCGGTGAGAGAGAGCCGATGTTGGTGGCGTTTCGGCTGTAGTTCGATCGGAGCACGTCGATCGGTTGCGATCGCGGCACGTTATTGTTAGAGGCGATGGCCAGCGGGTTCTGGAATACAAGCCCGGGCTTAGTCACTGATGTAGTTAGGCTCTACTCTATCGACAATTAGATGTTGATGAATGAATGAGGAAGTTTACTTGTCTTTTAGTGATACGTCCTGTAATGTAAAGTGAAAACTTTGAATTACAATAATGTAATATAACCTAGATGATGGACTGCGTACAATAGCAATGTCAAGTAATAATATAGAATAATTATACTGTACATTTGGATTAGGATAATTGTACTTAAGTTTCCTTCATTTAAAAGCAAGACCCCACTTTCGTAAAATGGTCGTAGGAGAAAGTGCTTAGGACCATCCAACAACCAAAGTTGCTTATTTAATGTTTTGTCAATTTAAAATTTGGACACATTCGACTAATTTTGTTGTTAAGTAATTATACTTAGAGGTTAACCATGAAATAAAATCATAGCCTAGCTATCATATGAACTATTCCCACTTGAGCCGATGGTCTTACTTTGCCATTTTTCATTCTCTCTTTTGGGCTTTTATATACAAATACAAATATTTTATTTCGGTAAACTTAATCTAAAATACATTTCATGGTTTGAGACCCTCTTTTAAGTATGGAGATACCTGTGTTATATACCTCAAAATACCTCCAAACTACCGAACAAATTTCAAATTTAAAATTAACAGTTCTAAACGTTATTGTAGAACAAACATATAAGTCTATTTAGAGAGCACGCCGCTTCGCTGGGTTGAAGCAACAAGTGTTTGGTTCTGTCAGTCATCGATGTAATGTGTATCGCGTTGGCTCACCCTGTTGTGTTGGTGCGCGGGGTGCTTGTGCGGCGCGGGGTGCGCGGGGAGCGCGGGCTCGGGCTCGCGCGGCTCGGCGGGCGGCAGCGCCAGCGAGCGCGGCCGCGGCGCCGCTTCCGAGCCCGAGGAGGTGCCCGAGCACTCCGCCGAACCGCTCTCCGTCGCCTCCACCAGCACGAAGTCATCCTCGCCCGCCCAGGTCGTGTCGGATGACTCGGCTGAGAACAAACACACGACACTGATTAACACATCTGCTCACTGTTCACTCCAGTTCATGTTAGGTTAGGGTTCAAGACTTTAGCTTCCCCGGAGGGTTTTATGATAAATTTTCCCCGTTTCCATCGCTCCGTGCTTCGGAGGGCACGTTAAGCTGTCGGTCCCGGCTGTTATTGATTAATAGCATCCGTTAAGCCATGTCAGAGGCCCTCGGGCGGCTTGACAAACTGACATCAGAGGCCAGCACTACCTTATACGACAAACAAACAACATCCCCGTTTCTAATAACGTCCGGCTCTAGCTGGCTAATCCTCTAAAATAAGGCCCATCTCAGGGCAAAAATGGTTGAAACGGCGGCACGAAAGAATTCCTCTTCATCTCCCTACCCTTATCCCACTTTAAGTGGGGTCGGTACAACATGTACTTTTCTTCCATTTCTCTATCAGCCGTCATCTCAGTATTCGCTCCTTTCTTACACATGTCATCGCTCACACAATCCATCCACACTTTTTTGGTCTTCCTTTACGCTTGTTTTGTTGTTTGTTTGTATTCACGTTCATTTTGAACACTCTCCTCTTTACATGACATTCCTCTCTCCGCATAACATGCCCATACCAAGATAACCTGTTACTTCTTAAATTTTCAGTCACTGGCGCGGCGCTACTTTCAAATTTCCTCTGACATACTCGTTTCTAATTTTATCCATTCTCTTCACTCCACACATCCATCTCAACATTCGCATCTCTGCTGCATGCAATCTTCTTTCATGTAACCCTTTGGTGGCCCAACACTCAGATCTATGCATGACAACAGGTCTTATGATGTATTTGAAGATTTTTACGTTTCATGACTAGGTCACTGGCAAGAGACATGAGTTAATTGATTATAGGGACAGGTTACAATATTTTCAGTTGACAAACTTGGCTGATAGACGTCGCTTAGCAGATCTTGCTTTATTTTGTAAACTTTTATTTGGTCACATTAATATTCCCGATATCTTGTTATTGATAGGGTTTGTTGTCCTGCGTTCTGGCTACCATACTAGTACTTCCAAGTTTATGTTCATCCAAAGACATAGAACCATAATGGGCAAGCATAGCCCAATAACAAGAATGCTATGACTATTTAACCAATTGTGGTCAGAATGCGAGATAGATATTTTAAACAGTTTTTAAGAGAATGGTTGCTGAACCCTTCAAGCTACTCGAGGGTCTCATTAGAGGCCCTAGTTGTTTTAATTCTGTTTTTGTTTTAATTATAATATTATGTATTTCAAAAACTCCTTATTTTCTAATTTTATATTTATTAATTTTATTTGAATTTTTCCTAATTGGTTGTAAAAAATATCATTTTTATTTATTCATGCTGTGTTTGCCTCTTTTTGGGTTGTTACTTTCACCCTAATAAACATGTAATTAGACTTGTAAGTTTATTGTATCAACCTGTAGGTAAACCAAGTAAAAAAAACCCCTTAAGTTTAAGAGGCATGCGCGAATCACATGTTGATCCTGTGACCTGTTGCCATTTCATCCATCCCATTTATTATTTAAATTACGTCCCGGTCTATTTCGCCATCGCTGTGTACGAGTGAACCTGGAGCAGGTTGGTAAAGACACACCGTCTAAGAATCGATAGGAAAGTATTCCTCATTTTCAAGTTGGCTGCGTCCTGGAATCCAGTGATAAGCAAGTGTTCGCGTCGCGGTTTATGTCAGAAGATATCTGCAGATGTCGTTAATGTCGTGTGTCGTGACAATTCTGAATTTTTACAAAACCACATGCGGGTAGTTGGAGACAACGCTCGCCCTTCTCGACGCTGACACCCGCTACTACAGTCTTCTCGTGACCACGATCAATGCAACTTGATCGAAACGTCGAGGTAAATAAATATTAAGTTATCAGCGCGATTAAGTCCCGGTTAAATATTTAACTATGTGTTCGAATCGCGAAAGTTTAAAAGTTACAATTCCTCATTGCACAAGAATACAAATACATAGCAAACTTAATGCTTATTAGCATGTTAATCTGACCTGTGTGTAAGATGAAATGAGATGTACTGCTTTGGCTTTAACCCTTTACTTCAGCAGATGAAAATAGAGAAAGAAAAATAAATACTAACTGCCGTACTCATTTTCGGCAATTAACGCTAAGCAAGCATTAAATCATTTGTTTTGTATGGATTTGGGCAACTTAATTGATGATTAGCGTTAATTGATGATTATGAGTACGGCGGTAAGGTATCTAATGTACTCTTCAAATGATGGAATTCATAGGAAGCGCGTCCTATCGGCGAGCTGAGAGGTTCATATACATTTCTGTAAATGCACCGACATAAATGGCGAATTATGTTGTTATTAGTAGATTATTTCAAATCTATGTACTTCCTACTTACATAACATTAGCTCAAGTTCATTGTTGTGTTTGTTGATCTTCTATTTGATACTAAGTGTATAAATCTAAAGTATTATTGTTTGAATAGATACAAACCGCCTTGTGTTCTTCTGCCGATAAGATACTGTCATGATACAGTTACATTACGAGATGATAGAGCGATGGTAGCCTAACGGTTCAATAGTGCAACTTAAAATCCAACGATACCGGGTTCGGTCCTAGGCTCCGCACTAATCCTTTGCTTTTCATCGCTTGGTGCTTCGGAGGGCACGTTAAGCTGTCGGTCCCGGCTTGTATAGATTATTAGCAATCTTTAAGCCACGTCAGAAGCCCTCGGGCGACCTGACATACTCTGACACCAAAGGCCAGATATTATTATGCACGTGGTCCTTGCCCGTTTATTTTATTCATTAACAACCATTTATTTGGCAGTTGGATCTACCGCAATAGACATGTCTCAAATTCTGACATCAATCATTTAATTGCTACATTACCGATCTATGTTTAGTCTGGCCTAAATACGCGCTCCACTATTCTATTAACCTCAGCGCGATCTATTGACTTAGGGTTGTTTAAACACATTAATTAGGTATCGGTTGAGAACATTATCTAATTAATGCCTAAACCTAAATTAGTTCAATGTCAAACTATTACTCGTAAGTAGAAACAATTTATGTCAAACAATAAAGAACACTAGCTGAGCCCCGCGTTTCGCCCACGGATTATGATGACGAAAAATCCAGGATATAAGCTATCCTGGTACCAAATTCCATCCAAATCCGTTTAGACGTTAGAGCGTAAAGGAGCAACATATACACACACACTTCTAATGATAAAAGATAGATGGCGCTAATCGTTTTTGCATTTTATGTATTTTTTATGGAATCTCAGTTCTAATGTAAGGAGTTCTGCAACACGCATACGAAGTTTTCCGCTTGATAAGAGAGTATTCATTTTTTAAAGTCTAAGCTCTGATTGGCCTGTTTACGACAGTGAGTACACTTCTCTGATTTATAATACCTATTAGTCTGATTACGGCTACAAATAAACAGAGATGAAGTAATTAATTTGTGTTTGATTATTACAAGTTTATTAATATCAATATAAATACTGACCGAGCGCCCAGCAACCCACTAATGGGTGCATTAACTCGTAAAAATGTCGGAAACGACTATGATGAAGTGCAGTAGCCTGCAATAGAGGCGATAGCAGTTCCAGACACAATGTAAGTAATGATAGCGATGCAATTACAGTCAGTGCTATATACATTGCAATAACAACACACGAGGTTCTGAACTGAACGTTTTATTGCAGAGTAACTTCTGCTAGCGATGATTCGTCTGCACGATGCTTGTAGCAGTGATATCCTTTTAGTAGTAATCAAAGGGAGACTAGCAGTCTCGCCAGCCGTGTGCTACACGGCTACAGCCACCGTCTTCGTTGAGTAATTTGTGTCGGGACTTCTCTCTCTTCTCTTACCAAGATATTTATCTCTGTTGCCAAGTTTAGCGTAGCTAAATGATTTATTTATTTACAAAACTTACAACTACCATTACAGAATAGATGATAGATACGTTCGCCCACTGACTACCTACATCTACAATGTCTGAACTGAAGAACACACACACGGAAGCGCGAATATATGTTTTTTCCACGATTGGCCGCCCCTAGGCCCGGGGTCACTTGGCCTAAAGGCATATCCGCCCCTGGTAGTAATATGTAAATGCGCAACACAAACTAACTTTTTCACCACACACAAGCACAGATTAAAAAAACACCCTCGACCTCCCCATCACCCATAAGGTATAGCTATGGTATAGCTAATAAGCATCTCGACCATATCAGCTTTCAAACATAAAAACTGCATCAAAAATCGTTTGGGAACTACGTTACCAGACTCCCCCCCACCACCTTCTATTATAGCTAGGAACCATTACGCTCAAACAGAAAAAAACGCATCAAAATAGGTCCATTCGTTTGGGAGCTACGATCCTTCCTCTCCTATTATAGCTAAGAACCTCCTCGATCACCTTTTAAAACAGACAAAACTGCATCAAAATCGGTCCATCCGTTTGAGACCTACAATGCTGAAGACAGACACACGGATACAATGATACATACACACCCTTACCTTATAAAACCGTCTTTTAGAGTTCGGGAGTTAAAAATAGCATAGATTGTGGTAGAAATAGGAAGCTGCCTCTTTTGTATTTGCAGCTTTTTGGTGTAATTTATGTAACTTCCAGTAACAGTGATAGCTTCAGTACTGTACGTACAGTACAGTATGCACAAGTTGAGCGCCTCCCGAGTTCCCGGCGGCGCGGCGCGGGTTAGTCAGGGTTATCGAATTGCGCGTACACAATGCTATAATTTTGCTTCGAATAACATTGTAATACAAGTGATTTCTATTTAGATTTACTTCAAACATGCTAGTTGTTAACTATATTTACTAAATCTGTTAAAAAGTACCTACTTGCCTAATCGATATTGTATGTTATATGGTTTCTGTATTCTATTCAGTATGTAGGTACGTACATACAAGTAGATTCTGCTGTCATCAAACAAGAAACGCAACAAAACATATTTTGCAGTATAAACTAATATTTATTCTGTGGTAACAGAAACGGCCAACGATAACGGCTGGATCATGCTACCATTAACAAGTTTTAATCAAATTCTATGCGAATATGAAGGTCATCACTGCAAGATCAGTAGCAGATATTGTCCATAGAACATAATCACCTACATTAATTATAATGTAATCAGTTGTGTTGGACAGATAACATTAATACTATCATGCACGTCACTTCATAATTGTAGCTCTTTATATTTTAATCATTAACTGCCGCACTCATAGTCGCTAGTTTTGTAAGGATTTTGACAAGTTAATGCTTGATTAGCGTTATTTGTAAGGATTTTGACAAGTTAATGCTTGATTAGCGTTATTTGACGATCATGAGTGCGGCAGTAAAATAAACTATAAATAGTAAAGCTATTAAATGCCAGCAGCGGGTATAATTATGATTTTTACAATTCTACAACAGAACTGGTTATCATATTTCTAAAGTAGTTATGTGGCAATCAAATTAATTTCGTTCACAGACTCCTACGCCATATCCAATATCTTCCGCAATATTTTGCGCGTCTGTTGAGTTCACAATCAACACAGCGAATCAACAAGGTGGATAATTAATATTGTTCTGTTTATGGCAAAGAAGTCGTAACCAAAATAGAATACATAAACATAGTATCGTACGGTTTGGCATAATCATACGTGGGATTTGAAGCCGCGTGTTGAGAAGCAAGGCCGAGCAATCCGTTGATTTCTATGCATGTGTATAATACTAGCTTTTGCCCGAGACTTCGTCCGCGTGGACTAGTTTATTGACATAAAAAGTATCATATGTCTTTCCCCAGGGTTCAAACTATCTCCATACCAAATTTCATCAATATCGGTTCAGCCGTTTACTCGTCATAAGGTAACAAACAGACAGAGTAACTTTCACTTTTATAATATTAGTATGGATTATGGTGCTGCGATGAACAGTGTAAAATGCGCGATGTTTTCTTAGTTACCTACGCACGTTAGATCAAACAGAACATCCAAGGGCAAATTCATGCCTAATCTATTTTCGGACACCTCGGTGGGACTTACTTATCATTTTTATTTACAACTAGATGTGCCCACGGTGTTGCCCGCGTGTTCATTCCTCTGAGTTAAAGTAAGCCATGTGTTATACGAGGACCAAAAGTACCTATAAAATACAAAATATGAAATTTCGTTCAGCCGTCAGATAGTTTTTTATCGGCTGCTCGGTTTCTAATCATCGGATTAAGATACCAAGTACACCAGTTTTTAAGTCAACTAAGCATTTTTTTATTATCTTCATTGTACAGTATTTTTTACCCGACTTTGGAGGAGCAAGGGAAGAGTAATGTGTTTTTTAGTTTATGTTTATTTGTATGTATGTAGTTTTTTTTTTACGCGATGCATGTTTGTATAGATTTTCCACCATAGCGTCGCCCCTCTAATGGTCCGATTTTGACTAGCGAGGTATCAATCGATTCGTCTTCATCGCAAGATTGTCATAGGCTATTTTTTATCCGACTACGATAAATCGTATATCGTATCGTATAGATAAATCGTATAATTTATCTATGGTTCAAACTAAGACCTATTAAATAAAATTTATGTGAAAAAACTGAAACCCGCCTACGTTCTTAATGGACTAATAAGTCACAAACAAGAATTAGTCGGGTTTTAGTTTTAAAGTTAATAGTTTATTACTTACTGCTTTATTATAAGTATAGATTACGTTTGCATTGTAAATAATGCGTACAAAGATTTTTGGATTTCTGACACATTCATTTACGTTCCCTGCGCTGGGAGCGGGGACACAGGCCTTCTCCCAAAGATAGAGAATCTCACGTTGGCCCAGTGCGGGTTGATAAATTGAGTTGCCTTCCTATAGTAGTCTACATTAGCAGCTCACTCAGAATGACTGTTATCTGTTTTGATCATTGTTTAGTTCAAACGCACTTCCGCTAGGCTAGCTAGCTGCATTTAATGTACAACCTTCCATGGTAACCTCTGGTGGTAAACTCGTAAATCGTGAGGGTTGGTGTGCAGAAGTGTACACTCTATAGTAGCTTTAAAACTATAAAAGCCATCTATTGGAAAACGTGGAAGAAGAAAAACATACCGGAGGATGTCGGCTGTGGTTTCTTCTGCGCGTGCGCTGCTAGCGAGTGCGGCGCCGGCGCAGGCTGGGGCGCGGGGAGGGAGGCGCGGGGCGCGGGCGGCGTGCGGGACAGCGTGGCGCACCCGCCCAGGCCCGCGGCACCGGCTCCTGCACGCAAACAATCTCACTTACAATCCAGTTTTCTCACACTACAATAAATCACATGCAGAGTAAAAGTCGTGAGTAATATTAACAGTGGCGGATTAACTTGGAAACCAAACCTTGGTATTCAAACAGAGGCTTCTGATAGCATTTACTCCGCTTATTTCGTTATAGTAATACAACACAACTTGATATGGAACTACATAAGTAATTAACCTTAGGGCCGATTTTTCAATGCTCAAATAAGTAACCACATAGAGTTTATTCGACGAATAGCATAAGCCTGAATTTGTTAATCGTCAGAAAGGCTTTATTCAAAAAATAATTCGCTTAACTTAATAAATTTATCTACCTGTTCAACGGCCAAACCCCTTATTCGACAGTTTATTTGACATTGAGTCGTTCATATATAGACGCATTTAAGTTTGCGGTTATTATTTGCGTGTTGTTTATTACATTTTTTTTAATAATTGTTATAGTTTAATTATTATAAATTAATATATACATTCTATTGAAAGGAAACAAAGAACAGACCAAGAGGCGATTACTTTAACTTATGGGATTCGACAGAGTTTCATCGCAGATTCAGACTTACTAAAGAAACAGAGCAATATTTGCTTGCCTTGAATATAGGTAAAATAAAATGCAAAACAGAAAAGTAAGTTTAATACTTATTTAAGCTAAATTACATTTGATAGACATAAACAAATCTGTCCTTCTCTAACATTCGTGTAATTAATATATTAGTCAACTCTCTGAAGACGCCTGAGTTGCATTATTCGGCCAGATAGCTATCCATGGAATAAATTACAATTCAAAAATGACCAATTAATTTATTTCTCGAGTAGTTATAAGCTAGCTTATCTGAGCATTGAAAAATCAGCCCTTAGACAAAAGATTTTTGCTAAGTAAGCATGCCATACTTTAAAAAAAAAGGTACATCCCGGGGCAAGTTATAAGGTGCATACTGTCCAAGCCTTAATCCGCCAATACTACCTAATAGCATTCAAGTCGAAATCCCACGCTCGACTCCATACGACACGCTGCGGATGACACCCTTCCCACGGAGTCTTTAAAACCACGGGCTGTGGGAAGTCGGTTTTACAGTAACTAAAATGCGAATGAAATCTATACTTATAATAAACCAATAAGTACGATAAAGTCTGTACTAAGAAGATAATAATGTTAATGGTAAGGTACTTAAAATAAGCTACTGAACAAGAATATAACATCTTTAAAAAACATGTCTGTCTGTTTGTCTGTATGGTTGTTTATTTGTTTTAAAAACTACTGGACCGATTGCGATGCGGTTTTCACTATTGGATAGGTTAGTGTTTGACTTAAAAACTGGTATAATTGGAATCTCAATCCGATGAGTAGAAGCAATCGATAAAAATATTTTTGACGGCTGAAGAAATTTTGATCAAATGTTGTTATATTGGTATTTTAGGTCCTGGAATAGCACTTATAGTACTTTTACCTAGAGAAATGACCACGCGTGCGAAGCCGCGGGTGCAGCTAGTCATGAATATAACGCTCTACGTCTCGTGAACTAGAAGTCCTTGAAATGTTTGAACAGTGCCAAGTTTCGGTCTGCCGATCTTTAATAGTCCATTCGGACGACTTTTGCTTGTGTGAATTTTACAAATGTATGTGCATATTTTTACATAATGAAGCCATGCCATTGAAGACATTCCAATACCGTGGTCGATTAGGGGACGAACTATTGACAACACGGCTTAATGTAATGAGTCACAAAAATAGTTTACACCCCATGCACATTCAAAGCGAATTAATAAAAGATGCAGTACCCGGAGTGTCCCACGATTCTTCAAGGAAACGTTTATAATCGGGCCGGCCCTCGAGATCGCTCTCCAATATATCGGGCAGGTCCGAGTCCAAACCTAAACAATATGCACACCGTGACCATAGAGCTAGTTAAAGGGGGAAGATACGTCACGCTTATATGCTCACTACATCGCGCGCGGTGACTGTACTGAGTTTCGGTTGCCAGAGCGACCGCGGTGTATCGAGCCCTACAATACAACTACAGACCAACACTCCCTCACAGATACATTCCTACCGCCGTGATTCATGTGCATCAACAACAAAGATAGAGAGACATACGCAGACTGTTGTATTGAGAGTCACTGCAAAGACGTGCTACATAAACCCCGATTGTGAGGCCGAAAGGCCAATTGTGCACCTAATTGATGCGGTCCACTCCCCGGAGCTTGTATCTAATCTTACCACTTAATTAGATCTATTGAGCGTGACTACACTACTTACACATTCACTACCAAATTGTACATTTGTGTCAACTTTGTGAAAGTAAAGAATATGATTACTGGCACAGTTCATAACTACTAGTTTCACTTATACTATGTATGTGTATTGTACATAGTATATGATAATGTCTTAATGATGTCTGCGCTAGTGTGTAGGTAAATGCTATGTATACTAATAATAGTTACAATGTTTGAATATTTGAAGTACTAAAGTCTGAATCATACGAATAAAAACCTAAAATTAAAACTAAAAATTGTTAAGCAGTTATTTAAAGGAGTTCAGACTGATGAATTATTACGACTTCATTAAAATAAACTACATAAATTATAATAAGGTTAAACGGCTTGACTTTTAATGTCCCGAATATATTATTATTAATTACAGAAAAAATACTATCGTTCGTAATAATTATTCTGTGGTTAAACTCCCAGGTCGATTCAGTGATGTGAGTCTGTCAACAGTCATGTGGAAAATTCTGGGATTTGTGCGAAGGTAACAAAAGATATACGCAACAATATTGCGGTGTCGAAAGTAAAGACAATGAGCGAGTTACGGGCGATTAGTCATATCGACCCCCCCCCCTCCCCCCGATTAAAGTTTCAAGTATTCGACTTTGCGGTGTCAAATCAATGTTACAATGCGCGTCTTATACATAAATAATGTGAGTCATTATTTAGTTAACATTTACATTATTTAGGCAAAAACTTCGTATTAAAGAGAAACCAATTCATTTTGTTGCGTCATGTGGTCAAGGAAAATTCAGCGGTACGTCTCACTCCGTCTCAGTAAAGAGAGAGTGCCGCTTTAGATATATTATGAACATTACTATAAACAAAAATAAACAGTGATACAATACAAATGTGGCTACTTAGCTTTACGTACGATCAACTTAGTGCTGTTTCGAGATCTCAATAACACAGTAATACTATTTTATCCTACCTAGGTTACCTAGTTATCAGTGGGCATTGTTTATAAACTGAAAATATGCATATAAGAAAATTATAAAACTATAATCGTTTGTTTTTCTCATCAGTCTGTTGGATTTCGAAGGGTGCGATGCGATTTCCATATCGATTTCGCACACATACAGTGTTTTACATTGCAACATCTCATCGCCTATGAAATGTTGTCCAATGTCCATTGACGCTACTGACGTGAGGTCAAACAAGTATTATTTGTCAAAATGACTCGTAAGAGAAACATAGACGGCGACACGCAAGATCAATCTCATAATATGTCAGTCCAGTCCTCATTCTAACCAGAAAATAATTTAATGAGCTATTTTTGGAGGACATTCGCGGGCACGCGTCGTTCCATTCAAGCCGATGTTCTCCGTGAAGCGGTGCGGTACTCACTGGTGATGGAGGAGGTGCGCGGCCGCTGCAGGAACGGATGGTTGAAGAACACCTCGAAGGGCATGCGCTCGCGCGGGTTGCGGCGCAGCAGCCCCAGCAGCAAGCTGCACAGCTCGGCGCTCGTGCCCGCCGGCACTCTACAACAAACACGTTTACTTACTTATTACAAACAAAAAACGTTTATTGGCACTAATCACATCACAACATTTAAAAAAAACATATGTATACTAAAAACAATATAAAAATAGATGAGTGTCATGTTATAGCTGCGGCTGTACCAAAGGGGTCCGCGCTTAGCAAAAATGACCATTGCTAGCTTACTAACGCTGATTTTGATACAACCCCGCGGTTGATGTATAAAAGGTGCGCAAACATGCAAATACACATTATTGGGAAGCAACGGTTCGCTTTAGAACGTATTGAACAACAGGTCTAAGGGCGTCATAGACGATTAAGATACTATAATATTTGATGTTACGAGATTTGCACATAAAATATTATAGCATCTTAGGGTATCACACACACACACACGGCTAAGATACGATAATATATTGAAATTATTCATTCGCTCGCAGGCCGTCCTAGGTGCCACACGTATTTCTTCACCGCTTTCTATATACAGGGATGATAAAATATGAGTAATACGGTTTCACAATTAGATTTATTAGATAGCTCATCAGACGACGATTCTGATTTTGAATTTGATATACAAATTACATTAGCGCACTGTAAAAGGTGATCAATTTGGATAGAAAATCACATTAAATTTAGAAAAAGCCGCGGTGAATTTAATGTTTACGCAGATGTTTCTACAAAAAAAAACTTATTTTAATAAGTCGAAGGAAACTTTTCTCGAAATTCATAATTTGATCAAGGAAGATTTAGTGAAATAAAATACGAACATTCGCGAGAGCATTTGTACAGAACAACGATTGCAGTATGCTAAGAACTATCTCGTTTACTTCAGCTTTCAAACATAAAAAACCGCAGCTAAATCGGTCCATTCGTTCGAAAGCTACGATTCGCACCTCCCCCCCCCCCCATCCATCCTCAAATTATAGCTATGAATTATCTTGTGTACCCCAGCTTTCAAACATAAAAAAAACACAGCTAAATAGGTCCATTTGTTGGAAAGCTACGATTTTCACCCCCCTTTTCTTTCTCACCTCCCCATATATCTAAGAACCATCTCGATCATATCAGCTCTCGAACAGAAAAAACACATCAAAATCGGTCCATTCGTTTGGGAGCTACGATGCCACAGACACACACACACACACACAGACACACACACACACACACACACACACACACACTCTATTTATTGAGTGCAAGGCGCGGCAACGGCGGACTGTCTTATGTGATAATATAGTTTACATATATTTATTATCTCTTGTAATAAAGCAATAGGAACGAAATAGTCTGTACAAAGAACACTTAAAAAAAAAATATTTGATCAGTAGCTTATTTTAAGTACCCTATACTTAAAATAAGCTACTGAACAAATATATAATTATTTTTTTAAATCGTGTCGCTCTCTTTGTTAGTTTGTCTGTATGTTCGTTTGCGCATCACGTAAAAACTGCTGGACTGATTGCGATGCGGTTTTCACTGTTGGATAGCTTAGGGTTCGACTTAAAAACTGAGGTACTGGTATCTCAATCCGATGATTAGATGCCGAGCAATCGATAAAAACTATTTGACTGCCGAAGGAGTTTTGATCTAATGTTGGTATATTGGTAGTTTTAGAGTACTTTTAATCTAGAGAAATGACCACGCGCGCGAAGCCGCGGGCACAGCTATTATATAATATAGTAGAAGATTAAAAGTTTTCTACGAGGACACAGCTATGAATTGACAGTAGAGAAGCAGCGGTTGACAGTTTTCTTGAAAAATTGATTTATCTCCCCCTACTGCGTGCGCAATCTGAATTACTATTTCCCTACCGGAAGTAGCACTATATTTATCACATTTCAAAGATAGCAAACAACCATCCCTAACCCCCAGGTGTTATTTTACATGTTGATAAGATCAAGATATTTGTAGCATTCATCATCATCAACAGCCTGCATTTGTCCACAGTTGGACATGGGCCTATCCTAATGCGCGCCTCTGAGCCCGATCTTCGGCTCTTCTCGTGTAATTGCTGCCAGCTACTTGGCAAAGGTCGTCGCTCCGTCTGGAGGGCATTCTACACTACGTTTGTCTACACGTGGTCTCCACGAAAGAACTCGCCTACCGCATCGGTTATCGGGCCTTCGACTTGTGACAGGTCGAACCCGGCCCGGTTTGAGTGAGCCGTAGCTAAACTGTTCAAATATCAATACAATAAGAGTGTTTATTCGCAATACCACCATCGTCAGGACATTGGCCTTTCGAGTTCTTTATATTATACCATCGGAAAAAACCTTTTGAACTCAATAAAAAGTTTCAAGCCGTCAAAATGGTACAGAATAAAAACATGTACTTGTACACTAGATTCGAATAATCAGCCGGCACATTACAATAAAGAGGAAAATGATAAAATATTCATAGAACATTAATTGTGATTTAATCATGGCCAGACGTGGTCCATATGTCAAGCAAACGATGCTTTGTGCAAATATACTGGTATCAGTTTTGACCTTGATAACGTACATTGTCTTCTTACATCGAGGAAGTGGATACAAGTGATATAAAAAGTGTTAACTTAGAAGCTTTATCACGATTGACATAATAATATGAACCTAAACTTATCGGTTCACATTGTTATTATTATTATTATTATTATTATATACATTACAATATAATTACCAACTTCGAGCACTAATTACAATTGTATTTAAGCATGATAACATCGGGTTTATGAACTTGTAACCGCTACTTTTCCAGGTACATACATTAAACAGAAATAATTCAAAAATTTAAGTAGTTATTGTTATTGACATTTATTTTTCGAATGGGTGAAATGACGAATTTTGAAAGGACTATGATTTTTATGAAGATTGGATGAAGCCAGCCCAAAATAGAGAAAGTTAGAAGGAATGAGAGGGACAGTGGAAACTGAATTGAGTACCTACCTACATTAGAAAACGTAATTAGAATTATAACTGTATTTTTTTGAGTTTATTTCTTTTAGACTCTAAAGAATTATAATAGGTAAGGTCAGGACCCCGTTAAGCATAATATCCCGATATTTGGGCCACTTTTGAAAGTTCTCGACAAACATTCGTCTGTTTTTGTTGTCATACTGAAAAGATCCTACAGCCGGGTCTACTGTGACATGTTACAAACAAAATGTTGTTAGCTAACCGTGTTTTATAACATGTAAGTAACCACAGCCCATCCACTGCGACTTGATAGCGAATAATGTTTTTGTTAGCAATTATCATGAACTCCGACGAGGAAGACGTGTTAGCTTTAGTTTTCTAGATTCCAATCTATTGATTCCGACTCACGAAATGCTACACAGTCTCGGTATATTATACAATTACTAGTACTGTATGCTACAAAGGGAGGTTATGATTTTCGAATATCCAGCAAAGATACGGCACAAAACGAACTACCGCAGGCGAACGAGGGTAATGTTTTCCATCTGCGACGGATAACGTGTTAGCATGTTATCTTGTTAGCTAACACCAAACCCACGCCCATTTTTCGTGTTAGTGTGTTAGCTAACACGAAACCATGTCAGACTGGACATGGCTTAGAAGTGAAAAGAAGAAATATGTCATATGTGTATATCTTTCTATTTTAGTTATACTTCTATGCTTTCATTCAAAGCTCTATGTTTTAGAATAACTGACTAACAATACTGACATTTCGACAGTTTATTACGATTTGTCGCTCTATGAAACGAAGCACTGATCTAAAACCAATGGACATAAAAAAAACTATCCAAAAAATTTGAAATGTTCCAGTTTGTTCTTATTCCACGACTTAACTTTTATCGCCTAAAACAAAATAAAACAGCCTGTTTGAGTTAACTGAGTTTAGTAACATGACATAGGCCCAATTCAAACTTAATGGCGGCTGTGAAGTGCGCTGCGACTGCGAGCGAGCACGGCTTCGTGTAGCCCTCACCCCTCCACACCTAATATTTTCTACAGCGCAGCGCTTCGCGTCAACTTCCATTACTACCATTGAATAACAAATAAAAGTACTTATAACAAGTAGTTAGAAGAGTAGCGATACTCACTTGGGCTGCAAATCGACGCTGTTCTCGTAGAATGCCTTCAGTTGCTGCGGAGTGGTGGCTTGGAAGGGCGCCATGCCCTTGAAACACTGGTACACGATCGTGCCGAGACTATTATATGTAGTTAGAAGAGTAGCTGTACTCACTTGGGCTGCAAATCGACGCTGTTCTCGTAGAATGCCTTCAGTTGCTGCGGAGTGGTGGCTTGGATGGGCGCCATGCCCGCGAGGCACTGGTACACGATCGTGCCGAGACTATTACATGTAGTTAGAAGAGTAGCGATACTCACTTGGGCTGCAAATCGACGCTGTTCTCGTAGAATGCCTTCAGTTGCTGCGGAGTGGTGGCTTGGAAGGGCGCCATGCCCGTGAGGCACTGGTACACGATCGTGCCGAGACTATTACATGTAGTTAGAAGAGTAGCGATACTCACTTGGGCTGCAAATCGACGCTGTTCTCGTAGAATGCCTTCAGTTGCTGCGGAGTGGTGGCTTGGAAGGGCGCCATGCCCGTGAGGCACTGGTACACGATCGTGCCGAGACTCCACAGGTCCGCCTTCGCATCGTACTTCAGAGACATTATCACTTCAGGCGCCTGTAATCAAACAATTATAGTTAACTAGCTGCGCCCCGCGGTTTTACCCGAGTGATTGATGATGATGATGATGATGATAATGATGTATTATTCCAGGGTATATGTAACCCAGGGTTTGTTTACAAATTTCATCAAAATCCGTTCAGCCGTTTGAGTGTGAAGGAGTAACAAACATATACACACATAAACAATACATACAAACTTTCACCTTTATGTAATGTATTTACATAAAAAGATCGTAACTTCTAAAAAAAAACGCCAGTAAGCATAATTCAAAATCATTGGCAGTAGTGCTTTTTGTCCATAGACAACTGCATTATTACTCACCTTGACAGACTTGTTATTATTTCGTTTCCATGGCAAGGTATAAAAAATACAGAACGGGAGGGCGTTCTGTATTTTTTATACCTTGGGTCACATTATTGCAATTTTCGTAAGGATCTCAATTTTTATGAAAAATCATACAAAAAATGCCAATGCCCATGTTACTCGTTGATAATGTAGCTTTCTATAGGTGAAACAATTTTAAAAATCAGTTCAATATTTTTTGAGTTTTTCCATTACAAACAAACATACAAGCTATCAAATCTTTCTTCTTTATAATATTAGTTTAGATGTAGATATGTAGAAATTACATTTTATCAATATTTTGTAAGGAAAAGTGTGATATTATAATATGCTGGCAGCCAAATACAAAGGCAATATTATTGATCAAATTTAATGCCACGAAAATGGCTTAAGATTTCGTCCGTTCTCTTGGAAACGCTTATTTTAATCTTATTCTGACTGCGGATGAGTAATATGAATGCATTTCTTTTTTGGTCATGAACTCTTGCTTTCGACCGCTATTTCGCCGGATTGAGAGCAACGATACAAAAATAAAGCACGTTTTACCTCTCATATCGCACCTCATATTGTTACCATAAAGTGATTGGTTTAAATTTCTGTCATGGAAAATAATAAGTGCCCGTTGAGGGGTTCCGGTGGGTGCACGCATGATGAAACTATATCTAGCTATAAATAGTTTTAAAAAGATAACGACTTACCATGTACATCGGTGATCCACAGAGCGTAACCGCCATTTTTCCTTCTTCCAAGAACCTCGCGAAACCGAAATCCGCTGTACAGAATAGGAAATTAATCAAATAACTTGACATATGAAGTCTTGATACAGATTGAACTTTGGTGTCTACAAAACGGACTTTAACATCTGAGGGGAATCCTAAGTTCAAGTCTAGGGTCACACCGCACACGCAGCGTCTTTGATGTAAACATGACCTAGAACACTGTTATGACTGACTTGGTTTTTTCTATAAACATGAAATATTGTGATTTCGTAGCTACAACATTTAATGTAAACAATGAGTCAGGGGAGGAAAGTTTTACTTTTCAAATGGAATATTTATGGTTATTTTTAAGGCTTGCTTGTATTTCGGTAGGTCATAAAGAATATCGATGAAAGTGAGGATGCTGTTCAAAGATATTTCTTCGGTATTATTGACTTGAAAGATGCTGTATTACATCGGTAAACAGACCCTAATCAATTTCTAAGTTCTTCGCATGATTACTTTAGGGGAAGCATCAATTCTTTGTAACAAACGCTCCATCGATGGATGATCATCATTAATCACAACAAGAATGATTGGAACGTCATTGCATACGTTCAGCTATGGATACGTCGGTAATAGAAAAGCTAAAGAAATAGACTATTAATTAACTCAAAATTATGAAACCACAGTTACAGAACCAGTAACGATAAACTGGATTGATTGAGATTGCGTCAGCGTCGCCGCGTCATTAGTGATAAATACATGTAGATCGTGATATAGTATTATCCAGTAGGTATGGTGAACAGCTTAATTAAGTTTTACTTACTAAAAAGATGATGAGATGAGAGTGAAGAACGTATTTGTAGCTTAAATATTGAGAACTAGTAACTTGCCCCGGCTTCACACGGGTAGCGCTCACATCGCGGCATTTTTCTTACTTTTAGAATTTTTATACGCGCCGTAACTTCTAAAAAAATACGCCATTAAGCGTAATTCAAAATCTTTGACGGCATCGCTCGTGGTGCTTTTTGACAGACTTGCGTTCCTTACAGCGAGTAATCGTCATTTTTATAGTCAAATTTGATACCTTTGGTTACATTATTGCAGTTTTCGATGGGAACTCTATTTTTTTTTTAAATAAATTACATCCCACTGATTATGTAGCTGTTACTCGCTGATAAAGTAGCTTTCTATAGGAGAAATAATGTTTAAAATCGGTTCTTTACTTTTTGAGGTTACCCATTTCAAACAAACATACAAAAAATAAAATCTTTCCTCTTTATAATATTAGTGTAGATTACCAATTTTCAGTGTCATCTCTGAGGCGTGCGGCGTGCGCGGCTGCGCGACGTTGTGCGTGAGCAGGATGTTCTGCGGCTTGAGGTCCCGGTGCACGATGCCCTTGGCATGGATGGCACGCATGGCCTCCGCCAGCTGCCGCAGGAAAAGCCGGATGGTGCTCTCGCTGAGCAGCCGGTTCGCCTGCAGGTAGTCCGCCAGGTCGCCGCCGTTGCAGTACTGCACAAACCAAAGGAAACTTTACTCATACAGTCATACTGCTAGCTGAGGAAGAGGGCACTGAGAGATAGGTACTTTAACTATCACATGTACACGAGTCACGAAACACAATAAGTAAAGTGACTTCATTCTAAATCCAATATGGCGGACGTCAAAAAAACGCGATTTATAATTTCAATAGTAACCCCTATGATATGGGTATTAAATGAAAGGGCTTGATGAGCGAAATACAATAAGTAAAGTGACGTCAATCTAAATCCAATATGGCGGACGTCACAAGATGGCGATTTATAATTTCCATAGTAACCCCTATGGGTATCAAATGAAAGGGCTTGATGAGCGAAACTCAATAATAAGCTCGTGACATCACATGGCTACTGCAAAACTCCCGGAAAACATTCCAGGTAACCTCTTTTTTTTTAGAACCAAATGACTGTATTATAATTTAACTAATTTTATTGATTTGATCTATTTATAATAATTTATGTTTTTCTCTTCGTTCATGAGATGTTAAGTTTTGACATGTAAAAGTGCTATTATTTTTTCTATTTACAATTAATTAATACTCTTACTTTATTTAATTTATTTTTTTATCGTAAAGTCCTGACGATTTTTGAATTCTTATGATGTGTGAACAGTGTTAATATTAGCTACGCTAGAGAAAAATGGCAGACTCTCAAACAATATCAACGCTGCGCGTGGTTTTCCCCAATACATCTTGTGTATTTATATTTAACATAGGCAAATATGAAAAGCTTTAATTTTGAAGAGCTCATCCTGCCTGCCTGATCCTTAATGTTATGGTAACTTAGGAACGCTCCTAAGCGATGTGTAAAGATGTAGTTTACTTGACTAAACCAACAACACTAAGTTGAACAAATATATAGTAATAACTCGTAGATATACTGAGGAAGGTGCGGTCACATTTTAGTTTTCAACTAAACGGATACTAAAGTAGAGGCTACGTAATATCTGCATAATAATAAAAAGATTTGTGAGAAATTTGTGTATGTCATTGATAGAAAGATAGTGAGCTTTATCAGTTTTTGTGACAATTCCAATAAGTGGAGTGAATCAAACGATCACTGCCGGCACTATTCCAATAATTGAAAAAGAACCGACTCATGTTTTTCTCTTAAAACTTAATGTGTTTCGACCAAAAATAGTACAAGATGTGGCCAATTTCATTGCTAGGTAATTTAATGAGGCATGCTACACGGGATACATACGAAATTTAGAATGACGTCATTGCGAAGGTCTATTCCTCGAAGTATTCATCGAATGCTAAAGCATTCGATGAGCATCCTCGAAGGGTCGGCTCTGCGAATGGTCAAAATTGCGAAAGGTACGTTTGCTCGAATGATCAAAACTGCGAAGCGTTGTTTGCTCGAATATTCTAATAAACGAGTTAATAAATTCCACATAATTATTTTATTTCTGATTATATTTTTAGCTGTTCTTACCTGTTAATAAGTACAAAAACTGTTGTTACAAGTAGCAGCAAAACAACAAAAAGGCAGCAATATGCCTTCACAATAGTATTAACCTTTCGAGCAAACATATCTTCGCAACGTTGACCATTCGCAGAAACGACCCTTCGAGAATGTAATCATTCGTTAAATAGAACTTCGCAATAACGGCGTTCGGAGTTGACTACGTATCCCATGCTACACGCACGGCTCTGTAAACATCTTCATACATTTAGCGCCTAAAACGTAAAATATCACTAATTGTTGGTTTTCTACGTTAGAGCGTACAGATAGAATGACGTCGACCCAACGTGTAATTAGCATGTTTCAGAGGGAGTATTGAAAACGTTGGTCCAATATTTTCTCGTTTATGCAGTATCGTTATCGCTTGATTCGCGATAAGCTTCACCATGCCGCTGGTAATCTTATCATTGAGTGATAATAGTTATAAGTGTCAGTGAGTTATGTGCTGTGCGCTGCGTTAGTGCTTGTGCCGCGGAAGGAACTGCTCCTGAATTCAGTCCACACGCCTCAATAGTGTTACACCAGGGAGTGACCATGAAGCACACAGGTCTTTGCCTCATCTTATTGGCAGTCGTTACGTAAGTTTTAACACTTTTATCAACCATTTACGAGGTGTAATTAATGATTGGGGTTTGAATAGATAACTATTAGTCACATATAGTTATGTAAAGAAATGAAACAAATCAAAGAACAAATGCTTTTTAAACAGTCGTTGAGATTCAGCGAAATTGGTTTAATGCAAAACGGGTTTTATACATTTTCAATTTCAAAGATTAACTGCAGATCTCAATTGAATTATGTGCATTACAATGTATTAGAGAAACACGAATTACTTAATAGGCGAGTTAATTTTAGGAAACATGTAAGAACTATCAAAGTCCCTGTCCCAGATACGCCCTTGCAGTACAATGCTGTACTGCAAGGGCGTATCTGAGACTTAGAGACTTATCGCAAATTTTATCTTTTTATTTATACCAATTTTGCGTCACCTTGCTATGATAAAAGCATCAATTGATATAGCCGATAGAGTCACATGTCATTACACATAATGCATTAAAATTTCCAGATCTGCTGCAGCCCAGTCAGTAGATGACATTCCCGTGGAAACTGACAATCAGTTCCCACCAGACAATAATATCGATACAGATACGAGCATCATTGAAGGAAGCGGGGCTGGCGCTATTGAAGACCCTCTAGATATAACAATGACGACTGAATCTAGTCCACCACCCTTACTGGAAGATGTGCAGTTGCCGGTTACGGAAAACATTAAAACAACAGCTGAAAAGTCAGACGACTCATGCCCCAAACCATGCGTCTGCCACATAGAAGGCGAATCTAATAACTTCGTTGTCGATTGTTCAGGATACGACTTAACAGAGTTCCCGTCGCCGATAGACCAAAAAACCGCAAAGTTAAATATACAAAACAACAAACTGACAGAAATTCCAAAAGAAGTATCAACGTTGAGGAACCTCAAAGAATTAAACGCTGACAACAACTCGATAATGGATCTTGCTCTAGGAGTAAGTATTGTGTGCTTATAATTTGTTATAATATAATGCCGATATCTATACTTATTAAACAATTGGAACGAATAAGTCTGTAAAAAGAAGATAATAAAAATAATGGTCAAGAGTACTTAAAATAAGCTACTGAATAAGAATATAACATTTAAAAAAAACGTGTCTCTCTGTTTGTCTGTATGTTTGTTCGCGAATCACGTTAAAACAACAGGGCCGATTACAATGCAGTTTTCACTGTTGGATAGCTTAAGTTTGACTTAAAAACTGGCGTACTTGGTATCTCAATCCAATCAGTACAAGCAGAGCAATCGATAAAATCTTTTTGACGGCTGAAGGAATTTTGATAAAATGTTGGTATATTGGTATTTTAGGTCTTGGAATAGTACATAGAGTACTTTTAACCACGAGTAATCACCAAGCGTGTGAAGCCGCGGGCATCAGCTAGTGTGTAATAAATGTTCACAAAATACTTTATCCGGATGTGGTCACCGAAACACGATTAAATAAATTTGGCTCTATAGAAAAAAAACGAATAATTTCCTATATTATTAACAAGAATATATCATTTTTTTAAATCGTGTCTGTCTGTTTTTGTCTGTATGTTTGTTCCCGCATCACGTAAAACTACTGGACCGATTGCGATGCGGTTTTCATTGTTAAATAGCTTAGGGTTTGATTTAAAAACTGGGGTACTTGGTATCTCCATCCGATGATTAGAGATGCCGAGCAATCGATAAAAAACTATTTGACGGCTGTACGAATTTTGAAGAAATGTAGTATATTGTACTTTATAGGTCTTTTGGTCCTGGAATAACATGTATGGACTACTTTTAAATAAAATGACCATGCGGGCAAAGCCACGGGTACAGTTAGTATTTTATAAAAGGAATCAGTGTGGTAAACTTAAAATACTACTAATGGAATAGTGTGGAATATAGTATAAAGTTTATGATCGTATCATTGGAAGGTTTTTGCTCGAAGATGACGCGCCAGAAAGGCGAGCTGTTTTTATTCTTCATATGAATCGTAACTCAAATGCCACATCATTACTAAAATAGGAAATTAATTTTATGAACAGGTATGACGATAACGGTCAATATATGATTAAATAAACAACGAGTCTGCGAAGAGTTGTCAAATGAAAACAATGTTGTTGTTCGATGTCTACGATAGACAAAAAAAAAATCATCCCCACCGGCATGTTCTGCCCTAGTAGGGAAGAACGGCATTTGAGAAAGAAAACTGTCTATATATTCATTTATATTATTTCCAGTCAATAAGCGAGCTCCCTGAACTGACAGTTTTGAACTTGGGAAACAACAGACTGATCGAGTACCCTCAGGATTTGAAGAATGGCTTTGGATTAACGAAATTACAGGAACTTAATTTGGGAGGCAATGATATGAGAACGGTAAGTTAAATTTCATAATAATTTACTAGGGCACCAGGCCCGAACGTACGTGCTTTTTGCAATCTAACGACACCAGATTCGATCCTCGATTTACCGTCGCTTCGTGCTTCGAATAACACGTTAAGCCGTCGGTCTCGGTTGTTTACAATTAATTAATAATAGCAGTCGTTAAGCCACGTCAGAGGCTTTTGGGCGGCCTGACATACTCTGACAACAGAGGTCGGCACTACCTAATTCGACATACCTACATATTTGTTGACTTATATTTTTATTCAAATTGATAAGTAAATATAATAATAATGTTATGTTTTCGTTCACGCATGCTGCAAAACACATTTTCCCAGTACATCAAATTACCAAACATTTATAAATTAATTTTTGTTCTGTTTCAGTCCCTGAACACTGATATCTTTTCGCACTTTACGTCTTTAAAGAAACTGACCTTACCGACGAGTTCAAACGAACTAGTGGATGATTTATGCGCTGCTTTGAAAAATAATTTAGTAACTGTTTGCACCGAGTCATGCAGCGCGAAATCATTTGACTGCCCAGAGGCGCCTCAAGAGCTTGAAGACGGTTTGCTTAATGCAATTCTACCTGGAACAATATCCCTTAGTTCCGTAATCGAAGACAACGCAGACCCAGCTACATCTGAAGATACTAAATCAGATTCCGCCAAAGTAGATACTACTGAAGCTTCGGAAATCCAAGTCGGAGATGGATCAGTTGTAGAACCAAAACCTACGGAAGAAACTAATACGGGAGCCGAATTCTCTCTTCGCTCCGCCGTCAACAAAGTTTCTGAAGGAATTGCGCCGATGAGCACGTTAGTAGAGGCTCCAAAAGAAGATGATCACAGAGAAGCTGATGTGGCAGGTAAAGAAGGCGACGTGGCAGTTAAAGAAGCTGATGTTGCAGTTGGAGCTACAACATTGGCGTCCAAAACCGGCGGAGTAGACAAGAGCGTGATCGGTGTAATAGTGGCAGGGATGGTGCTTGTAGTAGCTGGAATAACAATTAAAAAGAACTGGAGTTCAATAAGAAACCGATTTAGCTCGTCCCCACGAGCAGCTAACGATCGCGATGGAGCCAACGCCAACGGAGCGGCGCCGGAAGAAGTCCCACTTCAGAATAAATCTCCTGTGTGAGGAAGCTGTTTTATTATTGTATTTTGTATAGTATTTTATTGTGTTAGAGTGAACGGCTTCGATCTGACTGGAAACGAAAATAAATTATTTATATTTTTTTAAACTGCTGCTCCTAATTAGAATATACTTTGACAAGCGATTGCTATGTACTAACAGTTCTGTTTAGATTTGTATGTTTGTATGTATGATAAATAGATTAAGTTATTAGTAGGTTTTATGAGCGAGATTAGACTACTGTGAAATTGTAATAAATTAAGGATACTTAACATTATTAAGACTAACATACTTATTCGTTTTGTACTTTGGCATGTTAAGATTATGTTTCACAATAAAACATTGTAATAAATTTCTAAGCAATGTTATTTTAGTCTTAAAAATTAAATACCTAGCTTTCAAACTTTTTATTACAAGCTCTTATTTAATTTACTGTGATGTAGTGTGTATGTATGTATGTATGTATGTATCTATATCCATACACATGTATTTATTTATATTTATATCTATGTATACATGGATGGATTTTAGTATAGAAATATTAGTATGTTTGGGACAAATCTTGCAAGTCAATTTTAATAGTAGTTTATGGAACGGTTGCATAATAGAGGGTATTAAAACACGAGAGTGAGTTTCTCTAATAGTATCACTCGATAACTAGTTATGTGCCGTTTCATACACTAATTTATCTACACATTATTTATTCTGTGGCAATAGGAACTTAAATTTAATAAAATAAAATATGTCGTAATATTTTCCTTTTTTTCTGGTAAAAGCTCGTTCGTCATGCTCGTTGCTGTTTCCGTGATGTCAGGTGGAGTCAAATTCTTCTCATTAACACTGCTGTCGGACATTTGATCAACAAAACACATTAAATTGGTTAGGTACTAATGTAACGTAAATTATGCGCCAAAATCCTGTCCACAGCGAATTCGTGCGCCTACAGTCTAGCACGCGCCGCCATAGATAATAAATGACGAAAATCCTCGTAGGTGCGGAGCCAACCGGTGCGTTTATGGGGCAACATATATATTATAACATCGTTTAGTGCAAAAAAACAGTGTTATTATGTAAAAAAAAAAGCATATTAGAGACGTGCCGTGTGTAATGTGTGTCATTATGCCACCATTTTTGAGTTCATAGTCCGGATTTTACGATATGAGTGTAGATAAACCATATAACGACGTCCAATGAAGCGTGTAGTTTTGATGGCAATACAATACATGCACTAATATTGTACCATTGAACTGGTCCGATTATGAATAAATACTAAGTAATAGTACCTGCATACAGCAAGATGAAGATACTGACTGTCACAAATAAAAAACACTGTATAGACACAGAATAAATAATAGTACTGGGTGAGGACGACCAACGAAACAACAAATTCTAAAGATGCGTGTTGTAGGTACTCACGGACGTTTTAGAGCTGACCAATTGACCATTTCAACCAGTTGCTTCAGATCAACAGATTCATATCGTCAAAACAATCAATGCAATGTTACATAACTTACAACCCCAATCCCGTAGACACTCGTTTTTCGGGATAAAAAATCCTTATTGTATGTTTGTTTTTCCATATGATATTTCAATTCAAGATTTCATCCGTTTCACCAAAACTATCGATAGGTTAAATCAAATTTTTACATAAATTTGAACCCCTATCCCGCAGGA
Organism: Alsophila aescularia; assembly: GCA_946251855.1. Taxonomy (NCBI): domain Eukaryota; kingdom Metazoa; phylum Arthropoda; class Insecta; order Lepidoptera; family Geometridae; genus Alsophila; species Alsophila aescularia. The sequence continues at coordinate 46,655,917 of OX276378.1, forward strand.
ACACTTGAGTTTTTCGTAAAAAGTAAGTATCCTAAATTTGAACCATAATATAAACTATGACTGTGCCAAGTTGCATCAAAATCAATCTAGTATTTATAACGTGATGCGTGTTCTTTTACATAATTTAGAATCCCTATCCTGCGGAAACCCTTTAATTTTTCGTGATAAAAAGTATCCTAAATGGTAATCCATAACATCAGTTATGAAACTATTTTAGGATCCATCTTGATATTGAACTACATCCCAATTAGAATTTTCAATTTATATTATTTTGCTTACATTTTCCGTGAAGTTTTTGTAAATCGTAACCAAATCCAAAAATTCTAGTATTTTTTTTATTATTTACAGAATAATGTACGTTTAATTATAGCATTTTTAATTTAATCAAAATTTGTAAAAAAAAAAAAAAAGAGTTTAAATACCGATGTTTTCTCGTAAGATGCCTCTCAAGTTCGTGATCTATTTAAATGATAAATAATTATCAATTCAGAAAAAAGAAAAACTATAAACGTAGTATATTCAATGATTAAAAAAAACAGAATTATTGCATTTGGTTATAGTTTAGTATGGCAAAAACGTTTTCTCGCAAAACACAAATTACATGGAAATATAAGGCAAAACCTGTAGAAGCCGCGTGGGAGCCCTATCCTCTCAATGTAGATGTTACAGTAGTCGCAGCCAATCTATATGTTTCTGAACTTAGGCTCCGTGAACGATTGCGCTGGTACTGCTGTGGGGATAAAACAGCATAAAGTTAGAGCGAGATAGAATATGCGAAAAACGTAAGTGTGTGAGCGAGGCAGTTATACAATGCTGTCTTCACCTTCAACATTAGGATTGCGCCTGAAAAATAGCAGTTTGCGCAGCGACTAGCAGACAACTTCCGAGACACAAACTTCCGCTGCGACTACTGTACAGTTTCATTATGGTATAGGTAGATTATTGCAACGAAGATCGCATCGCAGAACGTTTGACATACATCACCGAAGCAACATCGTCGCTAGATAATGATAATATTACGTTGTAGTAGCCAGCCTATTTACTACCACTAACACCTACTCACGTTTTGTTTACACGGATAGATTTCTACATCGGCCATTGATAACAGAATACAAATTAAATTGATACGCAGTTAACAGGTTATATTGTAAGAATATCTCACGCATTGCTTTCACAATTTGTTTTTCACAACAGGTTCAGAATGTGCGTCACGTGTTGGTCTATGTTGATATTTTTGATGATATCAAAATATAAGGTTGTTTGTTTCAGAAACTTTTTATATAGAACTAGCTGTCCGCAGTTTTGCCCGCGTGGATGATATCGGTGTCAGTGTCCTATGCAAGCTATCTCCATACCGAATTTCATCAAAATCCGTTGAGCCGTTTCAGCGTGAAGAAGTAACAAACACGCTAACTCCTGGGACATTTTAATAAAAAACCCACTACCTATTTTTTTAAATAACTTGTGTTACGTTTTAATAAAAATTCAACTAAGTTTTATTTTTATTTTTTGGTTATTTTTTAATCTTATCCGTACAATTACGGAAAAAAATGTTTTTATTTGAATCATTCTCGAGTATTTGAGAGACTATTGCAGGGCAATTGATTTTTTATATAAATATAGATAATACATAAAAGTTTTCTAGATACCCTTCGCAGGCACATACCGATTTAGTAACGTGAACTCAGTAGATAAGTAACGAACAACCATCCTACCGAGGCAGTCTACTCCAGTGGATTAATAATTACTTGGTTTGTTTCCTTGTCTATAACTCTATACGATCACTAAGAAAGACGAATAGTTACGATGATAGAAACCACCGGAGTTGCAGAACTAGTTCCCAATAAGGTCGAGCGGGTCGCGAACGCACAAAGCGCACACAATGGCTGTTGCAGAGTGTAGATGAAAGTTGATATGACGAAAATACAGTGGCCTTCAAAACTTAGTACCCCACTTTTAAAATTAATTCAAATTCTCAAATTTAATTTATTGTAATAAGAAACGGTATTATAAACACCAATTAAATACATACAAATAAATAATTAACAAGTAATTGAAAATGACAATTAAATTACATACATCAAATAAAGTAAGGACCAGACCAGATAATCTACACTAAATTAATACATAGTCACAGTCATAAATCAACGTCAAATTAAATATTAATATCTTTTTTATTAAATTTCTCGGCTCCTACTCATCTGATTGAGATACCAAGTCCAGTTTTTAAGTCAAAACCTAAGCCTATCCAACAGTGAAAATCGCAATCGTCCAGTAGTTTTAACGTGAACTTAGTACCTACCACACTTTTAAAATTAATAGGTTTTTATTAAATTGCTTGGCTCCTAGTTATCGTATTGAGATGCCATGTACACCAGTTTTTAAGTAAAAACCTAAGCTATCCAACAATGACAATCGCATCGTAACACACCCATTTTTTTGGTTTTATCTTTTTTAAGTTAAAAACGTTACTAATGTATAATAAACTATAATTTCAAAGAAAGTGATGTAATTAGCTATAAAACGTTTTTTATTTCTAAACTCTGACTTCGATAGTTTAGGAAAAATTGCAATTTTAGAAGTGTGGTCCTAAGTTTTGAAAGCCAGTGTCTGTACTAGTTTGAATGGCAAGAGCCAGAGAGCAGGTCGGTGGACGACAGTGACTGTTAGTCGCAGTGCAAGCGGATGTGCTGGTCACTGCAGCCTCTCTCCGCTGCGACTCGGCCAAATCCGGCAACCTGTACTGTGGTTCCGTTAGTTACCCCACTGTTCTATGCGATAAGACAATAACTCTTGGGTCACTGTATACAGACTGTCGCTGTTGCAATATGTAAATTAAACGTAAAGAAGGAAAAAAAGAGGCTCGTGCAGTGTGCAGTGTCATTCCACTCATCCACAAGTATGTGATGAGGTCTTTGCCCGCAGCTAAAGCAAACAGAGCGCTGGAGTTAGGTATCATTTATTTATACACGTATCTTCCATCGCCCGCCTTTTGATCAGCGACACGTGAGATATGGCTCGAGTGCAGCGCCCTCGATTCGCGTATGCTCCTGATTTTGGAACAATGACAAAAGTAGATGACATACCTAATTGCTGGAACAAGTTAATTTTCATCCTTTGCTATATCTTTTGCTATAAGTAGATACTCCTGATAATTTAGCAATTTCGTAGGTCAATAATAAAAAAATGCTGTAATTAGACACTACTGATAATTTAGCAATTTCCTAGGTCAATAATTATAATTTTGCTATAAGTAGATACTTCTGATAATTTAGCAATTTCGTAGGTCATTAATTATAATTTTGCTATAAGTAGATACTTCTTATAATTTTGCAATTTCGTAGGTAATATTACTTAAATTTTACTTACAATTTCAGTATGTATTGTAGAAACAAGTGGTTACTTATTTAGTTATTGTGACGATAATTTCGCGATGAATTAAGACAAGGTCATTGATAAACATTCAATTATTATTATAAGTTATTTTTACCCGACTGAGGGTTTTGTGTTTGGGTTGTATGTATGTTTGTATATTTGTACTTTTCTTAGGTGAATCCTACAGCCTAAACGGCTTGATGGCTTTTGGTAAATGAGATCATTGGATTCGTCTTGATCACGAGAGTATGAATTGACAAGAAAACCAATATGGTGGCTTACAGGATATTGTATTTCCGACGGAACAAAAAATTATGAAAACCTATCGAGTGAGGTATCAAAATACAGATCCATAAAAGAAAATTTCAAAAATATATAATTCTTATTACTAAACCGTAGCAATTTTCTTTTAAGCTTCTTACAATATTTTTAAATTTTGATTTTGCTAGTTAATGTAAATAATATAGTCTAATGTTGCAATTGCAACAATTAAAGTAAAGTAAAATATATAAGTAAAAAAGAAACATTAAATTTATATAAATACTAGCTGCGCCCCGCAGTTTTCACCGCGTGCCTCAGGAACCACACATTTTCCGGGATAAAAAGTATAGTAGTAGTAGTAGTACCTATGTGTTAATCCAGGTTATAAGCTACCTCCGTACCAAATTTCCTTCGCCGTTTAGCGTGACGAAGTAACAAACATATACATACATACACCCTTATTGTATAATTTATCTATGCCCTTACATACATACAAACTTTCGCCTTTATAATATTAGTGTGATTATTTTTGCGAGGGCCAGCTCGTATTCAATAATTTTGTTCGCCGTCGGGTTTAATGTATTTTTATAATAATTTTATAGTTATATGACACAGTTGCCGCAGTTGTATTTTCAAGCTATAGCTGAATTAACTTAATTCGTTTCATTATATTACAAATCATTGCCATGAGTTGTATATATCTACAAAAAGAAATCTAAAAAAAGAAACGAGATACGCATAAGCCGTCGCCATAGAAAGGAAACGATTGAGCATAATTGCTTTATCTACAAGAGCATTAGTGAGTGTGTAGAAAGCTGCGGTTTCCTCCGCAACACTTTCCCGCTCGAGTCAGGGAGCTGATTGAGCCGATTAGAGTCGCAGCTGCAGAAACCAGAACCACCCGCCGCGATCACGCACGCCGCGCCGGGTTGTCTGCCTACGTCGATCGGCGTGCTCATGTCATCACCGATGCACTTGCCACAAGTTGATATACCAACATACCAATAAATCACTCCACTTACAACTAATGTAAATATCTAACATCCATACGTTAGACGACTGGGAGCAGCGCGTTTTACGGTAGGTATAATGATATAGAAGACTTATAGTAGTAGGTTATGGAACTTGTGGACTCCTTTCGTTCGCACACATTGACGACAATTGCTTTACCGGTTCAATCGCAAGTAACGTCCCAGGTTGTACCTGCAAAAACGTACCCTACCATATGTGAGTGCAAGTCGTTAGTAGTTGGAAATTGATGATGCTTTCTATTCTATTTAATTTACAAACATTTTATTTATCTCTGCTCTGTAACTTATGTCCTACTAGCTGTACCCGCGGCACGCGTAGTCATTTCTCTTGGTAAAAAGTACATAATAGATAATAAAGTACTATTCCAAGAACTAAAATACCAATATACGGATTAAGATACCAAGTACACTAGTTTTTAAGTGAAACCCTAAGCTATCCAACAATGAAAACAGCATCGAAATTGGTCCAGTAGTTTTTACGTGATGCGCGAACAAACAAACAGAAAGACGCGATTTTTTGAAATGTTAGACGTTTTTATTTTAATTATCTTTTTTGTACCGACTTTTTCGTACTTATTGCTTTATTAGAAGTATAGATAGATGAGAGCTAGCTTACATATTAAGCTCTAATAATTAGACATTTTTTCTGTAGAATTTCCGTCCAACATATAATCTCATTCTGAAAGAATACCTACATGTTTTATAAACACATTGTCATGAAAACACTTGTCGAGTCGCCTGTATAATTATTACACAGGACATAAAACAGGCCTGCAGATTAAAACAACAGTTGTGTAATATGCAAAACAATTTGTTATCTAAAACGTGAAAGTTATATTCCAAATGCAGTGTCTGTTTCATCCGGCATGACTTGGATAGTAGCATGCAATGCAATGCAACCGATTCAAAGACGACCTTCCGTTCGATGTTGTTAATTCCAAACGAGTACCAATGTGGTCCTTTTGCAATTGAGCTAGGTGAAGTTTCACAACAAGCGCATGCATACCCTTTCCATTACTTATACCTTTAAAGTGCCTAAAGAAGACGAGAAATACAGCGAAATCCTGCGTGTCATTTGGACGCGTTCAGCTTTGCGAAGTACCTAAGGATTTATTAATTCTTAACGCGCAATTAATTACTAGTTTAACATCGCAGTGTGCGCATTTATATTTAGATTGGCTGAAATTTGTGACTTCATTATAACCTTAACCTATTTACTGTGTACGGCCGGCGCGTGCTGTAAAAGCTTAAATCCTAGTAAAAATACACAATGGCTAACCGAGTTATTCGTGCGGCGATAGAACCACTCCGCAACGACGCAAATGCGATGATTGTTCTTCCGGGTATCGCTTTTTTGCTACAATTGTTGCCTGCTACATTAAAATTTGCATTAATTACTTTGTTCCTTTCTGTGTCTGATATGAGATATTTTAAATTAGGAATGGAAAGTTTAAAAGTTGTCTCTAATATTCTATTGTATGAAATGAAACTGAAGTTCTCGAATTGGTTTCTTTCGATTGTTATCTCAATGCGTCATTTCACGGCTTTGTTTATCAACATGCGAGTTTAGAGTATCGCGTCGTCGTTTAAATAAAATCTCCGCTTTGCAATATGCATAAAATATTTGGCAGCCATTAAAGTAACAGCTCTATGGAGGTGTCTAAAAATAAAACGGTCTAAAATGTTAACGTTGCCAATTAGTGGAAGTCACGGTCCATGGCAGCCATGACGACTATCGGCGTACATCGCGCGGCCGGGGGGAAGTAATGCCAATGAACTTGGTTTGGCTTTGGAATGGTAAGCGACGACGAGGGCACGAAGCACTAATGCTTTAATTTATTTACGCAACAACAATAAGCGTCTCTGTGGATAATTATTACAGTACCAACTCGCATGGCACGCCCAACAGAAGCTTCGCGCAATTTGTGACTATGACCTGTTACGTTCGTGTGACTTCTGTGCCCTTGGAAAGTATTTACCAACATATGCCAAAGAGTTAATGTCATTCATCTCGTAGAGGTGGATTTTCAATTAAATAAGTAGACTTGCCGATGTCGTCGACAGATTGTTATCAGGTTGGTGCACGATAGCACATAAAAAATAGTACTCAGACAATAGTTATTAGGGCGAAAAAATACTGTTTCTTTTTCCGATGCGGAAATGCAAAATTTCAGCTTGCTACATCAAACTCAATATCTTAGCGTTCGTTGGCGCACTGGACTGGACTTCATATGGTTGGTAATGAAATGTTTTATATGTTCGAAAGAACATAAAAGATATACCTTTATAGGTATAATATAAGTTTATGTTCTCAATTAGAAATACAATGATTATTTTTGGCGAAAATATTGAAATTGCTTTTATACCCATATATTTTTTCGACATTTTCTTTGCACTCCAATGTAACCAATAACCTACCTTTGAGCAGTTCCTATGTAAATGGACTTTAGGGCTCACTGGCTTCCCTTTGAATATGCATGATGTTAATTATGGAATATAAAGTAGGTTTATATTATTTATAAAAAAGTGTAACGTAACAGACGTTACACTTTTTTTATAAATAATATATAATATTGGTTTGTTTGTATGGGGCGCTTTCACGCCAGAACGGCAATACCGAATTTGACGAAACTGTGTAAATGCTATACACTATAGGAACCAACATCGGATATTATTTAATTTATCCCGGATAAATGATCACGCGGGCAAGTCGCGGGGCGTACCTAGTTACACATATTTCCGCGTGGACTGTCATCACCAAATTGATGGCTCAGTTCCGCATTGTAGGTAGGTATGTCGTCGTTACATAATGTTGTCGCAAATCCTTAAAATATGTAATTTTATTATTTTACAGAAACTTACATTGTTGTATTTTTGAACCTGAGCCCAGAAGAAAACGATCCAATTTGTTTATGTAGTTATTTGGCAGACAACGAGCTGGCAGTAGACGAAGCTGACGCAGTTTTACAGTTTTGTATACGTAGTTTTACCACAGTATAAATAATAGTACAAGGTTTTATTACTTGTATGATTACTCTGCATATTGGTGCTATTATTATTGGTACTGAGAAGTATTTAAATGATCCATAAAACAAAGCAGAAAAGAAGTACTATATATATATATATATATATATATATATATATATATATATAGCTATTAGCTCTATGATTTTACTCAATTAATTATAAAATCTATACTTCAAATAAAGCAATAAGAACGAAAAAGTCTGTACAAAGAAGATAATTTAATAAAAATGATCTAGGTTACTTAAAATAAGCTACGGAACAAGAATATAACATTTTAAAAATACGTATCTGTCTGTTTGTATGTATGTTTGTTCGCGCATCGCGGAAGAACTACTAGACCGATTGCTGGATCCACTGTTGGATAGCTTGGGATTTGACTTAAAAACTCGTGTACTTGGTATCTCAATCCGACGAGTAAAAGCCGAGCAATCGATACAAACTTTTTGAAGGCTGAAGGAATTTTAATCAAATGTTGGTACATAGCTATTTTAGATATTAGAATAAATAGTACATAGAGTACTTTTAACCTAGAGCCACGCGTTTGAAGCCGCGGGTAAAGTTAGTTTTTAATATGAGAGTTGAATTTACTATGATTTATTCTGTGGCGATATAGACAGTAGCACGGTAAATACTTAAATAGATAACATTACCGTGACTGTAGTGAGTCCACTCACTACAGTCATACATATATATACATACGTTCATACGTATCAACTGTAGGCACTAAGAACGTAAATGCTGGGGTGCAGTCCGAGACACGCTATAATCGATATTAACATGTGGACGAGTGCATTTTTGGAGTTCTTGGGCTATTTTTTTTAAATATAGAATGTTTAAAAGGTTTGCTATACACAAAATCTGTATTTGAGGAAGGTAAAAGAACCAAAAAAAATATTTTTTAACTTATTTATTCTTCTTATTCTTTTTTGCACAATTTTCAAAAATATACTAATTTATCCTGTACGGGATACCGATAGCCAACAGGTTAACGTGCGAACACGCGTACCGAGTCACCGCGAGCGCGACAATGATATCCCTTGTGACGTCACGGAAAATCACGGATTACGTCATTACATCCGCCATCTTGCGATTACACCGACCATGCCCCAAACCGATATCACCGTGGCGCTACTGTCAAAGTGAAAAACTGACGGTTGTTTGCAAAGAAAACTGTTGTTTGAATTCAGTTGTGTGTGATTGTCTTACATTTTTCCAAATATTACTACAGAAAATTTACCAATTTTTAAATAGACTACTTTCCCTACGAGTAATACTTTGTATTTGAGCAAATTTTAAGGTTATGTTGTTGTGATCTTGTAATCACGCTCACGAGTGTTCCGAATCAACTGCAGCACTCAACTGTCATGAGCGCGCGATATCTGAATCGGAACGCAAATTAGCACTGAGATCGTTCAGATCGATTTGATCGATTTTATCGTATCTCGGAATGCACCCCAGATATGTGCGCCATACTGTCCATCCAATCCTATTGTACTATTGCAACCCGTTTAGTTGCATTTAGCCCACGTCACACGTGGTTGTTGATGATGCATTCTGCGCAATATCTGTTGATCAACAATACAAAAGTGTTGTTCCACGAGGCGACTGGCAAGTACCGCGAGTACCGCGACACGCGACACGTGTGGGATATACCTACCTACAGCAGACATACTGTCGCCATTATGTCATTACATTTACTTATGTTATGAAACGTACTGTTATATTTTTTACTACTGTGCCCGCGTCTTTTCCCGCGTGGCAATTTGTCTGGGTTTAAAGTAGCATATGTGTTATTCCAGGACCAAAAAAGCACCTATAAACTACAATAAAAAAAGTTCTATCGACAAATATTTTTATCGATTGCTTGACTTATACACATCGGATTACACCAGTTTTTAACGCAAAACCTAAGCTATCCAACAATGAACTTCATCGCAATAGGTCCAGTAGTTTTTACGTGATCCGCGAACAAGCAGAAAGACAGATACGATTTAACGCTGCTTTATTAAAAGTATAGATTTCTAACCGCGGCATGTACACTCAGTCGGGTCTGAGAATGTTTACCACCCTAAGGTTTATAATTGCATGCATACATACATACATTACATGTGATTTGATTAGGTGTAGGTGAGCTGGTGATCAAAGTTTTTTGTTGCTAGCTCGAAAATCGGTCGCTCAAGATAGTCGTCTAGGATAGATATAGAATATATTTACTGTAAAAAAAACTATAAAATGTTATCTGGTATAGAAACGAGACTAAAAATACAGAAACTCACCAAGTGAGGTCAAACTTATTACTAAAAATGCAAAAATTTTTTTTTTTTTAATTTCTTCTATTTGTTGTTACAATAACCTAGTAAAGCCTCTTTCAGCAGCTATGACAGCAAAAATGGCGACAGGGCACGCGCATCAATCAGTCCCCCTGTTATCTTCCCAAACCCGTGCACAATGTGATCTAACGGTTTCAGGGTTTCTTTCGTTCTGACAATCCCAGCGTTGAACCATTATGCCCCTCAGATTTTCAATAGGATTCATATCTGCTGACCGAGCAGGCTATTGAATGTTAATGTGTCAACTTTAAAATTAAGAAAAGAGTTTCATCATCAAAAAGTCATTACTCTTTTTATTAGAATCGATGCTACATTAAGTATTAGGTACCTAGATATTATAATTTTAGACATTACGGCATACTACAGTGTGGTACAGAACCTGATTTGAAAATTGATAAATATTTTTAGACCGCGACCGTAGATACATACGTAGTCTTTGAATGAAACAAACTGTGCTCAAGATTTGTGCATGGAGATGAAGAACAAACCGCACTTATGCACTGCATTTCTGTAGATTTATTTTAGACAAAATTTTATGTTATACCTATCTATATACCTACTTTTCTATCCACCATTGCTCCGCTCAGTGGCGACGACCCTCAAGCACTCGAATAGTAACGACTATTTGAGTCCTTGATAACATAATATTTACAAAGTACAATTGTATGTGACCATTGCCCTTTCAATAACAATAATAATTGAAGTATAATGAATAAAGTACATATTATTACTATCTTAAAAGATAATTAGTGGACGATTAGTTGATAACTGCAAGTTTCGGGCTACAAATAGATAAAGAGGTTAGTAGGGCAACTCCGTGCCGCTAGTCGCGACTATAGTGATCGGTTCGAAGTTCTGCAAATTAGATAAGAACATTGTCTGGAGTGAGTTATCTGTTATAATCTTTTAACTGTTCTTCCCTTGACCTATTACGGTATATAAAATGCGTAATATTACCCACGTCTCACGCTCGCAGCGAGCAAAACTGGCTCAAGCCTAGAGAATGTATGTAATCAAATAAATTTAGGTAATCTGCCGCAGACGAGGCGATGACAAAGAACGACGAGCTGAAGCACGCCTCGCGTGCGTGTGTCTGCTTATTTTATCAAACGCGTGGTGACCTTGCTTCGAATCCACCCGACACGCCGCCTATTGGACATACGGAAGCCGGGGCTGATGCCCAACATGATCTAAACGAATACACGTTATTTTTTGCTTGTAAAGTAACCGCTGAAACATAAGCGTTCCGCATCGGCGAACCAGGAACACTAAACATACATATTACCATACAATACAGACAGGGACAGCTTGTTCCCGTTTTGCTCTTGAACGTTGCAAACACGATTACCATACCACTTACTAGTGAATCGCCCCGGTTTCGCAAGGGTAGCGCGCTCACACCGCGGCATTTTTCTTAGTATTAGCATTTTTAAAGGTAAATTAAAAAAAAAACGCCAGTAATTCAAAATCTTTGGTAGCAACGATCGTCGTGTTTTTTGACCGTTATTTATTGCATTATTACTCGCGTGTTTGACAGACTTGTTATTAATTAGTTTCCATAGCAATGTGTCATTCCGTTCTATATTTTTGATACCTTGGATTACATTATTGCAATTTTCTAGGGGATGTCTAACTTTTTGAAAAATAAAATACAGCCATGTTACTCGCTGATAATGTAGCTATATTCTATAGGTGAAATATTTTTAAAACTGTTTCAGTATTTTTTGAGTTTATCCATTACATAGATACAAACATACGAACAATCAAATCTTTCCTCTTTATAATATTAGTGTAGAGTTGTCGATGTAGAGGTAACGATACTGGCGACTGGCGTAGGTTAGATACCTATTGCTACCAGGAACTCCATTAGCGTTGTCCGTAACCCAGTGGCCTTGTCCAACATGCGATAACAGCCGCGACATCAGTATTCGTTTTGTGATTAGATTCTCCATGCTTGCAAAATTATATTTGCACAATATGGGCTAATAATAGCTAATTTTTCGTAAATGGCGATTTTATAGCAAAAATCCAAACTAGACATTCGGTCTTTCTTTCTAAAATAGACATTCGGTCAAGAACTGAATCGAATGAATCGACAGAGTTCAGAGATTCAGAGTTTAATAAAAAAAAACATTGTTATATATTTAGTTAACTAGCTGATGCCCGCGGCTTCGCACGCGTGGTCATTTTAATATATAGCCTACGACACTCACAAATAACGTGGCTTTCTATTGGTAAAATAATTTTCTAAATCGGTTCAGTAGATCCAGAGATTACCCGCTACAACCTCACAAACTTTACCATATTTTTATAATATTTTCATAGTGCGTTTTTCACTGCGCGGAATCCTAATTCTTAGTTACTCCTTATAACATCAGCTATCTGCCAGTGAAGGTCCCGTCAAAATCGGTCCAGCCGTTTTGGAGATTTTTATTATTATGGATATGGATAATACGAGCATACCAGACCTGAACCACAGAATAAAAATTAGTACTCCGCCTGAACGTAGCAAGAGGGAAGGCGGGGAGCGAAGCGAGCCGCCCCCCGTCCCCCGAAGCCGCGTGAAAGTAGAGTGTGCGAGAACTAAAATTTTTAACTTCTTTTTTTTCTAAATTACACTTGTGCGAAGCGGGTCGCTATTTATGAATAAGTGACTATGAAAACCTAAGTTGGTGCAACGTACCTACTAGTACGTACACAGCCTTAACTCAAGGCACTTTTAAGCCCTCTATAGAGCTGTTTAGCATCTTTGTTCCAGATGAGGGCAAACGCCTGTAAATTATAATTCCTAAAGTAATTAATAAGTGTAATAAGTGTCTAAATAATGTACGAGTAGTTTAATAAATATCTGACATAATAGTTTCGTTATTTCGTCACACACGATTTGCTTTGGGATTACCAAGTCTGAGGCAAAGGTATTAAGAATGCCAGACAGACTTAGCTCTACAAATAAGATCTCTGAACTTTTTACGCCAAAATAGTCACAAGTGACATTTATATATTTTTTTGGTTGGTTGTTATATATTTTTTCACTAAAATTGAGTATTTCGTGTTCGCACTAAATCTTTTTGCGGAGTTACCTGCAGTGAGGCCAAGTCAGACGGTCACGTATAGTCAATTATGGCTTACTTGGCTTGCAACACCCTGGGCACGGCGGCAGCTGTAGTGTAACGAGTAGATCGGGACACTCTAGGCAGTAATCATGAAAGGAGAATAATTTCCGATCATTTGGTTACGTACGATACCGACCGATGCTATCATATGCTTGCTCTAGCTACGAGTAGTTTATGATTTTCTGGCTGCGACCGCGGCTTTGTCCGCGTGCTCATTTATTTGGGATAAAACTGTTAAAAGTATCCTATCCAGCACTTTAAATTTAAAACTAGCTTAAAAGCTAAAAAAAACACGCCTGACCTGCCAAAAAAGGCCTTTTGCCAATAAATTATATACTGCCATGTTGGAATGTGCTTATAATACCTTCAATTTGATACCCACATTGTAAATTTCGAAGAAGAAATATTTTTTTCTAGTTTGAAAATAGTGCCATACTGCCGCCATTTGAATGTTTTCAAAAAAATACATAACCTATGTTACTAGGTGGAATGTAAGGATTCTAACGATCCCCATACATCTAAATCTGTTGAGGCATTTAAAAGTTATGGTGGAATAAAGAAACTCACATACAAACATACATGAATGCTAAAATACTAATTAAATAATGCATAACACTCCTTTTTTTGGGCAGTCGTGTAATAAACCAAATTAGATTAAAACTCGTTAAGGTATCTAATAGTTTTTATCGATTGCTCGGCTTCTACTCGTTTGATTCAGATACAAATCATACCAGATTTTAAGTCAAACATAAGCTATACAAGAGTGAAAACCGGATTTCAATCGGTTTAGTAGTATTCACGTGATGCGCGAGCAAACATCCAGACAGAAAGACACGATTTATAAAAAGAATATGTTTACTAGCTCGTTTTAAGTCCTCGATACCAATTTTTTTTCTTTTACTGTCTTTTTGTTGCTCATTGCTTTATTATAAGTATAGATTATAACAAAAAGAGAGACCGAATCCTGGACCTAGGCCCCGATTCTATTAGCTATTGAACCGCAATAACGCAAGTCGATCGCTTGTTTATATTTTTTGTGAATTTTTCTCATTTAAGTACCACTTAAAAGTGCGAGAAGTCTTCTTTTTTTTATAATTTCCCAAAATTTTAGCACTTTAAAGAGGTAAATGCTAAAAATACGCAAAAAAAAAACTAGCAATCGACTAGTTTTATCGCAATAATTCAATAGTTCACAGAATTGGGGCCCTGGAATCTTGCAACTCAAATTTTTAGCACTTCCCGATTAGCTATCCGGCTGAAACTTTAAGGGTAGCTCACAAACTGATAAGGCATTCTTGTGGTTTTTAGATTAGTTTTTTCATCAACATTTGCTTTTTATTTATTGTTTTCCAGTTTCCCAATTGAATAAAATTTTCAGAAATCCATATTCAGAAGAGTAAACATTGGGCAATCCATAAAAGTTATTTCAGGTAGTGTTTGAGAAACATCGCGGCGAGGTTCCTGTTTACAAAAGAGCTTTACTGAGAACCGATACGGTGGCTGGGCACCGGTAGGTGCTTACAGTAATACTACAGGCACCTAGTAGGTTAGGTTTAGGTGGGTATGTATTTTCTCAATGGATGCAAAAAATATTATAAGTACATAAATGCCTACTAAACCCACCTAATATTTTCAGAATAGGTACATATTTATAAATTAACTGGTTTTGTTTACTTAACATTAAAGTCACGTAATATGATAAACCGCAGATAAGAATACAAAGAAGCACTTATGTACTTATAATAAAGCAGGAAGTAACAAAAAGTCTGTACAATGAAGGTAATTAAAAAAGTGGTCTCTGTCTATCTGTTTGTCTGAATTGTTTGCGCATCACGTAAAAACTACTGGACCGATTGTGATGCGCTTTTCATTGATGGATTGCGTAGACTTTGACTTAAAAACTGGTGTACTTGGTATCTCAATCCGATGATTAGAAGCCGAGAAATCAATAAAAACCTATTTGACGTCTGAACGAAGTTTGTTCACAGAATAAATAATAGTACTACTGCTTGATGAAATTTGGTATATTGGTACTTTTAGTCCTGGAATAACACATAGGATCCCAGATTAGAGATTTTGATTTATATCCCAGAAAAACTAGCACGCGGGCAAGCAAAGCCGCGGGCACAGCTAGTTCTACTATAATCGAGTATAAGTAGCAGTCATCGAGTACCAGTCATTATTATACTCGATTGACATTGAATGCAAAGACAGCGAATACTTTCTCACGTAATAAAAACGGTGATCAAAAGAATAAGATAATTTAAAAAACATATATTTAAAAAACATATATTTAAAAATACATTTTATTCAGCAGCCATGTCATGGTGAAACTAGAACGGGCTATCACAATTAGTATATTAATTGAGGAGTTCCCTTGACCAACCCTGAGTGCAGCAACCATGTCATAATTAAATGCGTACACAAAATTTCGTGTCTGTGCTGTTGACCGTTGAAGCGTTCCTTTATCTGGAGCTAATCCTGGATAACGATTCAGGACATGCTTACCATAAAAATGCATTCTCATAGGAACTGAACCAACATTCATCATCATCAGCCTATATCTGTCCACTGCTGGACGTAGGCCTCTCCTAATGCATCCCACTGACCTCAGTCTTCAGTTCCTCTAATCCATTCACACATTTTCACAGGTCGTCATTCCACCTGCAGTGCGAGCATGGATCTTATCGATCGATAAACTTACCGAATTTACCGAATTTCAATGTCTAATTTGACGTAAATATTCGATAAAACGAGGTCGGTAGCACGGAACGCACTTTATCGAGAACGACATAAATTCGATAAGTAAATCATATCGAATATATCGATTTATATCGACAATAGGAAGCATGGATCTTATTTTTGACAATTGCTGTCGGTATAATTCGTTAATCTTACCAAATATATCGATTTTTTATCGACTTTCCAAAGTTACACGACAAACATAATTTTTTTTTTGTAAAATGGACTTCGGCAATATACATTGTTATCCTCACGACGTCAGAACATCGCGGTCGTGAGGATTAATAGGCAACGTTTTAGGATTACTTAAAAAATATATTTAAAATGCTGTTCTTCCAGATCGAAAGGATTAATAAACAGCATTAATACAGTTAATAAGGAAATTGCCCTCACCCTCATTCAAGATGTTTAGGGCAATTTGACAAGGATTCGATCTAATGTACTGCCTGTGCATGTTGTAGTAAGCATATAGTAACATATACATCAATGTTAGTAGGTATCTACTTTACATAAAAAATATCAAAATACTTAGATACGTTTTACCTACTTCCAGAAATTATCTTTTGTAGTAATTGAGCCTTATGTTCTAATTTTATTATTATGGTACCTAGTAGGTACTCAGTCTAAACACCTACCTGGAAAATCATTGTTGTAGGTCCTAACTAACACCTGTATGCTTTTACGCTGTGGGCAGTTACCAACGATTCATCGGCCAGGAATACAATATCGTACTAGGACAGCGGACTGTCAGCAAGCTTGTCAGGATGTGTCTCAAGCAATTGTGCAAGGAGTCATATTTATATTATTTTACTAAGCTACTTATTACTTTAGGTTAGGTTCAAGGAACATACTATCTACGTCAGTAAACGTAATGGCTCGTTCGTTAGAATCGATATATGTACATTTGTACTTAGGGGAGGGGAGGGGTTGGGAGAGGGAGGGGGGATAACCGCCATAACTTTAAGTTTCCGCCACCACCCCTTGCAGGGGTTCCGCCTTGGTGGCGGAAACTCAAAGTTTTTGAGAAAAAGCAAAAATAAATGAGGTTAAGTATGAAAAAACGTACGAAATGGATCATTAATTTAGGGATAATTTGCTCTTCGCTACATGTCTTGACAGCTGTGGGCAGCTGTTTGTAGTGGCGTTTCGTTATTACAAGTATATTTAGCAAAACATTCATAGAATAATGCATTTTTTCTTTGTATAATTTCAGTTCGTGTGAAATCAATATACACTGCTAGAGGTGCTAGGCGAAAGCCCGACTTGGCCATGATACGTTAAAAGACGAAGGCAGTAGTGAAGCGTAGCGTAGCTTTTGTCCTCGTGTTTTTTTTTAAGCTTTGATAACCTTACGTTTTTTCATACATAACCTCATATATATTTTTGCTTTTTCTCACAAATTATGGGTTTCCGCCACCACCCCTTGAAGGGGAGGGTTATCCCCCCACTCTACTTAGTACTTATAGACATATGCTGATTCTAAAGTCCTTCCAGCGTAATTCAAAATCTTTGAGTTTCAAAATCTTTGATTTCCAAAAGTTTCTCCGTATTATGTCAAAAAAATAAGAATCTCCAAAATGATGTCAAAAAATAAGCGTTTAGTCGATTAGTCATCTATCTGATCTATGGAACAGAGTTGCCATTTTTTAAATCGATAAACTCACGACATTTTACTGAATCGATAAAAAATTACTGAGGCTAGAAGATCCATGCTACCGAATTGCGATAAAATCTTATCTTATCGATCTTTATCGATCGATAAGATCCATGCTCGCACTGCTGGCCAGAGGGCATTCTACACTACATTTGCCTAAGCGTGGTCGCTACTCGAGAACTCGTCTACCCCAACGGTTATCGGTTCTTCCGGAAATGTGACCAGCCCACTGCCACTTTAGCTACATTGCAAGTTAAATAAAAGCTTTGTAAATTGAGAGAGTACTTACTTCCATGACTACGTAGACGTGGGCAGGGCTGTCCATGCAGTCGTGCATCGCCACCACATTTGTGTGGTGAAGGGCGGTCAGCTCGCGAAGGATCTTGATTTCTTTCACCAGGATCTCTGATGCCTTCTGGATGCCCTTCTTGGTGACCACCTTCACAGCGACGGACTGGGACGGATTCTGTGGAAATGAAACATAATGTTATCGTGTAAACATGACAGATTATCGTAATAATAATTACTTAAGGTTACCTTAACTTACCTATATATCTATCTATACTTATTATAAACCAGTAAGTACCAAAAAACTGCAAAACGAAGATATTTAAAAAAAAATGGTCTAGAAGAATATAACATTTTTTTAAATTGTGTCTGTCCCTTTGTCTGTATGTTTGTTCGCGCATCACTTAAAAACTACTGGACCAATTGCGATGCAATTTTCACTGTTGGATAGCTTTGGGATTGACTTAAAAACTGGGGTACTTGTTATCCTAATCCGATGGTTAGATGCAATCGATAAAAAACTATATGACGGCTGAACGATTTTTGAAGAAATTGTAGTATATTGTACTTTGTATGTACTGGAATACCACGTATGGGCTACTTTTAAATGAAATGACCACGCGGGCAAAGTCACGGGCACAGCTAGTTGCACAATAAAATAAAATGTTCAATATGAAATGCAGGAATTGCTCCCGCCCGTGTTCAAACGATGGCATACGATTGTTTGAGCTTACCTCGCTAGCGCAATTTTTATATATACGAGTATATACTTACCCGTTTTTGAGCATACATTGGATACATTTATGATTTTTGTACAGTAAGTAATAGATATTTTAAGGATATGAAAAGTGGCTTTCGCTTCACATAACAACCCTGACTCCTTAGAGGATCAAAATGTAGCAAAAATGCAACTAGGTAGGTATTCAGAAGTGAAAGAAAACTAAAATTACATTACGGCAAACGTGACAGCTTTTTTTGATAACCTAAAATTACTAATATTTTGTCGTAAAAGCAAAAAGATTAAAAAAAATAGCTCTGAATTCATCTAAACTGTAATATTAGTTATTCATTTCAGAATTATAGTATGTACCAAAATAAAGAACTGAAAAACTACTGATCTTATAGGTATTAGTTGTAGTTGTAGTAGTTAGTGTTGTACCTATTCTAGATTTCATGTCCATAAATGAAAATAGTGTCAATCGATAGGGAAAGTTATAACAAATAAAAAGTATTCTAAAAAAGCGCTTAAGTGATAAACTACTTTTCGAGATATTTGGATTTAAAAATAATTATTGTAACTTCACGACAATATTAATTTGTCGTGCATTCTATTAATTTATTTTGTGGTGCAACTATGGGATGGCGCAGGTTAGAATAGTTGTCTGTGAAATTAATTTCTTCAGACAGTTGTTTTAAGGTGGTTCCATGACCAAGACAGAAAAATAAGATAACAGCATGTGTCGAGCGTTGCAAACATTGGATTATACATAATTATGTACCTACATCTATATTTGCAAATGACATAGTGCAGCAGGTGGGCGACACAGCAACTGCTCGTAAGCAAGGCCTCTGCCTCTTCAACCATATGACAATTAGGTTAATGACAATTATTTATTTGCTTCGTTCTAGCTGCGACCATCTGTATAAGGACATTACGATCGGACTTTGTTGATAGCTTTTAAAGTGGATGGTTCACGACACGAGTTTTACTAGATGGCGCTAAATGATAATATGTACATAATTATTATGTTTTGGATTTTAATTACAATCAAATCCGATTTAAAACTTTATTGGCGGCTATATTACCGTATAATAGTTATATTTAATCTTAAGTTTCAATTGTAAATCTAATAATTTAACCGTATTCGTTCCTTATAAATTTGGGTTCGGATCTTGAGTCAAGTATTGAACCCAAATGTTTACGGAACGAATACGGTTAATATATTAGTTTGACAATAAAAACTATAGATCAAACATTGACATCGTATAGTGCTTTAACCGCTAATAAAGTTTTAAATCTATCCTGACTGCAATTTAAGGCCCAAAGAAATGAATTAAGCTAATATTGTCATTTGCGCCATCTAGTGAAACTCATGTCATGAACCATCCGCCTTAACGAACCAGCAAATGCGATTCCTTTGTGCTCACTAAAAGCGTTCACGCCAAAAATACCTTAGGTAAAATAAACTAAGCGTTGATACTTTGAGCATGTGAAATGTTTGTTTTGTATCTGTATGAGCGAATATGTTGCCTATATTTAAGCCGACCGAGAATTTTGGTTTGATTTGCTCTTATCCAGAAGAAGCGGGTGGTGCGTCGGTGCCGATCTAACATTAGCACGCCCTACATTCCATAGGCTCGTGCTGCGATTGCAGATTGACCTGATTTCGACACAATATCCTTGCGAGATCATTTTATAATAGGTCAATCTATTGATATCTATAAAAAGCTCGAAGCTACATGCGTGATGTAAGTTGCACGTGGGATGGTAGCATCGCTTACGATTGGAACTCGTAAGTTTCAGTTACGTAACGTATCAATTAATATCAAGTGAAAAAACTGGCATCAGAAACAAGGTGTGTAACGTAGTGAATATATTATTCGGTTCGAATCCTGCAAGGTACAATCATTTGGGTAATGAGCAGAAATGTTTGTTTCCGAGTCATGGCTGTCATATTCGTATTTATGTATGTTTATCCGTTATCTAGTGTCCATGGTACAGGGTATCCTAGTTTGGGGCTAGGTAATTGGTGTGGAATTGTCCCGAATATATTTATTATAAGAGTGAAACAGATACGAACAAAATCTACCCTCCGAGTCCGCATAGAATATTTTACATCGGCTGGCCGGTGGCGCGGGCACGGCCACCTGCATGAAGTCGCGAACGAATGTTGACTGCACTTCTCCCTAGCCAACAATATTTTAGTACCTGTGCCAATCATTTATATTGTTACATTATATTCATACAAATATACTGATAAGTTATAATTTAACTAATGGGAACTGAAGAAATCGCTAGGTCTCAGTTTGGATCACCCCAAACTGAGACCTAGCGATTTCTTCAGTTTCCTGTGAGCATTTGTTTCGATGATAATCGTGAGCCTTGTGTCAGTTTATGTCTCTGCAGGTCGTTAATACCGAGTCTCGGTATTAAACCTACAATTTTAAATTACCTAGTACCTAAGCTAAATGACTACATATTATAAAAGAACTAACTTTCCCGCCCGTGACTTCGTCCGCGCGGACTACTGCTTCATATAATCTTCTAAAATATTAAAAACCAATGCAAAAGTAGGTATAGCATAGCACCAACGCTCTTGATGTTTATTGACAGACTTGTTATTTCGTTTCCATGGAAACCGTTTCTTACAGCGAGTAATCAACATTTTCCAGTTTTCCCGTGGAAACGTACAATTTTACGGGGTAAAAAGTATCGTATGTTTTATTCCAGGGTATAAGACATCTCCATTCCAAATTTCATCAAAATCAGTCCAGCCGTTATCGTGCGAAAGCTCTCCAAACAAACAGACAACGTTTCACTTTTATATATTGGTATGGATGGATTACTTCGATAGATCAAACTTGAGTAGAGCCGGATAGAAAATCAGCAGTAAAGTTTGAAGTTTGTTTCGTATTTGAATATTGAACATGGTTTCTCTGCAACATAACTATGAACATAAATAGCACCTGAAATGTTGGAGTCAGTCACACATATTTAATGACCGAGGCATTGAAGTATTTATTATGTTACCTCCGAGGTTGACTTTTTATTTGCCAAATTCATGGCACACCCACTCTGAAACTATGTTACAAGACGCGCCAATACAACCGGTCGTCAAATACACTCGGGAGCAATGAAATCGACTCAGCTCCTACGCGCGAAATCATAGGTATTTTTCGTTCTATGTTACTATTATGTAATTTAATGGATTATTTGTACGTTGGAATCATTAGGTCTTCATGAAAAAAAATGTAAAAATCTGACACTTCTTACTTCAAATACGTACAGTTACAATAAATGCTTGAAAATATTGCCCTTCTAAGTTTTGCGCTGGGAATGGATGTAGGATAATGATTTTTCTTTAATCATTATTCAAATTATATAACGTATCGTATCTCAAAAAATACTCAACTGATTTTCACGAAAATTATGGTAATTATAAAGGTGAGAGGGTAAACATATATTCTGAATTTAAAAAACACGATTGCGTGCATGAGGTCTGGAGTCGATTTCATTGCTCGCGAGTGTAGTTACTTATTATACTACCAGTAATCTTTATGGTGAGACTTTCTGTAAACATTTATTTGTAAGTCATTACAATGATAACATTGAGCACCCCCCCCCCCCCAGCCCGTCCGCTCGCACACCCACCTCTTTGCACTTTTTACACGACTGCCCAAAAAAAGAGTGTATTGTTTCTAGGATTCATGTATGATGTATGTGAGTTTCTTTATTCCACCATAACGTTTAAATGCCTTAACAGATTTAGAAGTTTGTATAAATCTGTATCTGGGTCGTTGAAATCCTTACATCTCCCCCAGGTAACATACACACATTCCAACAGTATGTAATTTATTGGCATAAGTTAATTTTTGGCAGGGCAGGCGTGTTTTTTTTAGCTTTTAAGCTACTTATTCACCGCAGTATAAACTAATAGTAGTTACGAAGAACGAGTCTGGCAGCTTATCAAAAATATCGTCATAATTTTCAAATTACTCGTCAATAAAGTGTATATTATGGTGTCAAAAGCAAAATTGATCGATATGAAAAGAGTAAGACTATATGATACATTTTTAATTTAATAAATTTTAATACCGTTTACCACAAAAGGTGTAGAAAATTGAGTCAAAAAATATTATTTATTTGTTAATGAAAAACGTTCATTTTGGGTTTCCTGTTACATGTATAGCATTGTGTCACGGACATTTTTGTAGAACTAATGAAGACCAATATATTTGCAGTAAACTTATTTCACTTAAATCAAACCGTTTGGTCAGCGCAAGCTGATTAGGCAGCCAAACGACCTGCTTTTTTTTCTTGGATAAGGAATAATGTGATTTCTGATTGTAAACTGTTTTTTATCGGTATTTAACATAGCCTGTGGCACTCAGGGGTAATGTAGCTTCCTTTAAGTGAATGAATTTTCAGACTCGGATCAGTACTTTCAGTGATTAGCGGTAAAAAACAAACTTACAAACATTACCTCTTTATAATATTAGTGCAGAAGTAGACAGATCGTAGGTTGGTATGGAATATCAAGACATTATTGTACTTAGATTTCATTATCAAATTTATATTTATCTAGGAGTTAAGTAGAGCGTCTAGAGCTAGCTCCTAGCCGAGCGCGCTCGTAGACACGTGTCAGACGCCCTTGGGTGCGCGGCGCACGGTGCGTGTCGCATTGTGCGGACCAGCATTGTTTAGTGTTGCTTTCGGACAAAGAGTAACCCGACGCTAGCGTAGGTACGCGACTATTGTACAGGTGCGGTAGGTCCTCCAGTGACGTCAGCCATCAGCACAGAATTAAAAATAGTACAAGCCATCAGCGGTTTTGTGACGCAGGAACATTCGACGTAGGAAAAACAATAGACCATTTCCTTTCTCACTGCGCAGGAATGACGCTGGTCGTCAATTTCAAAGATCCATGCTTGCTCGTATGAGGTAGTGTTCTAGTGTCAGAGTTTGTCAGGCCGCCCGAGGAGCTCTGACATGGCTTAACGACTGCTATTAGTCAATAATAGCCGGAACCGACAGCGTAACGTGCTATCCGAACCACGGAGCGATGAAAAACCGCAGATAACTTTTTAAAGTAATTGGTGCGGAGCCTAGTAGGAGTTTTTGGGATTTACTCAAGCGCAACAGATTAACATAAAGTGAGATACCTTGCACCCTGTTGAGTACCTCCCCCTTACATTATAAGCCCTCTATATAGGGTTGGATCAGAATAGTAAAAAAAAAACGATAGCTAGAAATACTTGAGCGCGGAAGGTAAGGTGGGTTAATTACATGCTGGAAAGTGTGCATTTCAATATAATCTGACGATTTGAGCGTGACGTAAGTTTTATTTTTATTTAGTCAATAATTCTAGGATAAAGGGAAAAATATAATCTGCCGATTTTCACAAGCCGAAGTAACAAAAATCGTAAATAATCTGCCGATTTCCACAAGCCGAAGTAACAAAAAACGTAAATAATCTGCCGATTTCCACAAGCCGAAGTAACAAAAAACGTAAATAATCTGCCGATTTTCACAAGCCGAAGTAACAAAAATCGTAAATAATCTGCCGATTTCCACAAGCTGAAGTAACAAAAATCGTAAATAATCTGACGATTTCCACAAGCCGAAGTAAAAAAATCTCGTAAATAATCTGCCGATTTGCATAAGCCGAAGCAACAAAAATCGTAAATAAAGCTTAGAGTACCTTTTCATGACTATAAGCGGCTGAAGCGATCTTGATGAAATTTGGCATGGATACGATATTTGGTACCGCGATAAAAATTAGACCGCGCTGAAGAAGTCGCTTGCAAAAGCTAGTATTCTTTCGAAGTATACGTCATTGCATTGGTCATATCCCCTCTGTTGACCAAAGAGGATACTGCCACCAGGAAGCTCATAAACTCTGTTTAAGTAAGTAAGGCTGTGGAACTAAAGCTTTTTATGTAATTTTCAGTTTTTATATGAAGGTACCTTTATTTTATATTATTTCCATTTACTTGTGAAATTTGAATACCTCGCACAGTAAAAAGTGCGTAAGCGTAAGATAAATCTGTGCACCTGAGTAGCTTAGGTACACAGATTTCAAGTTTAACTATCTTTTAATCGACTTCACAAAAGGAGCAGGTTCTATGTTCGACAGTAAGTATTTTTACCGATTTCTCCGTTAATTGCGTACCGATTTTGAAAAATCTTTTTTATTTGAAAGATTGAGCTCCAGGTTGGTCATATAAATTGTATCAGGTTTTTTTAGTTATTGCTTAATCCATTTGAAGTCTATTTTTTGTACAGCACTTGTTTATCTACCTTCTTTTTTAAAATAGTTGTTTGCATATAATTCTCTTTGTCATCCGTCAGCGCCGGGCCGGACGCCAGTTCGCAGCGGCACTGTACGAGTAAATGTCGAACAGTACACTGTAATGCGAACAATTAGGTAAAGCCAGCTGCAGAACCGGAATAGGATCAGCTGCTCATTAACACGAAGGCCTGGCAATTGACTCTACCATTTAAGTCAAACTTAGACATTTAGCTCATAAACAGTATGATTAAATATTGTCATAAGTAGCTACAGTAACAAGATGAATAGTGAATACGTGTGGGCAGGGTTGATAAAAATCAAGTTTTTTTTATTTACGACACATTATTATGAATAAAAAAAAAACTGTTTTTTACCGTAAACAGTAGTTTAGTCTTATCTGTTCTATTCCCTATGGAATGAAGTCGCTTTTCCTATGTCAAATTTAACTAGCATCACAAAATAAATAATAGTAGGTATGTCATCTAAACATGTAAACAAACTGTGGTCGCCCACAAATGTCCAAACCGAACGGCAAATGTGCTCATTTTTGTCCGCCGGCAGGATCCCCAGATTAGTGGTGTTTTTCCCCATTTTAGGGCAAAAAATACTTTTGTAGAATCTTTGGGGAAACGAATTTTGTAAAAAGTACAAAAATACATACTTACATATTTTATAAAGCATTTTAATTTCATTTCTAGTCTCATAATATTATAATTAGAATTAATCAATGAAATTTTATGGAAAAAAAAACAATTTGATTTAAATCACTGATTTTAATTTTAAATAACACAAGGTGGGCAAGAAATTAATTGCAGCTAGGTATACATATTACATACTGCGTTCTTAAATTGAATAATAGTAGAAGTATGATGTAGGTCCGGGCTTTTATTTATTAAAATCAGTTGTTAAGCCATGTTTAGAGGCTCTCAAGCGGCCTGACAAACAGACAGCAAAGGCCAGCATTAGCTCATACAACAAACAAATAGGTTATGCAGAGTTATTGTTTACAAAGGTAATGTTTTTATATAAGTATAATAAAAAAACTTGGATTATACCTAAAATTGTTTTTTTGGGAGGTGATTTCTGTATTTGGTTCAATAAGAATTACACGGGCAGCATAAACTATGAAGCATGTCATTACTTATGTCATAATAGCGTCGCTTAGTGACGTAATTTCGAAGTTTACTATATTAATCGTAATACTTAATAACTGAACTATAAAATGACCTAATTATTTTGATCAAATTTTAATCGGATAGGAACTTTTACATTCCCGAAGTAACTTGTGATTGGTACATTACATTATGCAAGCAAAAATAATAATAGCTATTTATTGACACAAAAAAATAACGACTGCGAACAAAATTATTGAATACAA
This sequence comes from Alsophila aescularia, assembly GCA_946251855.1. Lineage (NCBI taxonomy): Eukaryota > Metazoa > Arthropoda > Insecta > Lepidoptera > Geometridae > Alsophila > Alsophila aescularia. Next base: position 46,682,129 of record OX276378.1, read on the forward strand.
GCTAGCCGCCCGCAAAAATAATCACACTAATATTATAAAGGCCAAAGTTTGTATTATGTATGAATTGTGTGTGTGTGTGTTTGTTTGTTACTTCTTCATGCTTAAACGGCTGAACGGATTTAGATGAAATTAGGTATGGAGGTAGCTTATACCCTGGATTAACACATAAGATAGTTTTTAACCCGGATAAATCCTAGGTTCCTGAGGGACGCGGATGAAACAGCCGGGCGCAGATAGTATTTATATAAATTTAATGTTCCTTTTTTACTTACATATTTTACTTTACTTTAATAGTTGCAATTGCAACATTGGACTATAGTATTTACATTAACTTGATAATTTAAAATTGTCAATTTTGTAAGAAACCTAGAAGACGATTGCTACTATTTACCTAGTTATAAGAATTACTAGCTTTTCCGCCCGCAACTCCGTCCGCGCGGGCTACAGTTTATCACGAGAAAAAGCATCCTATGTTCTTCTAGGATATTAAAAACAAATGCAAAAGTAGGTATAGCACCAACGCTCTTATGTTTATTGACGGATTTGTTATTTCGTTTCCATGGAAACCTTTCCTTACAGCGAGTTATCAACAATTCCTAGATTTCCAGGATAAAAAGTATCCTGTGTTTTATTCCAGGGTATAAGCTATCTCTATTCCAAATTTCATCAAAATCCGTCCAGCCGTTATCGCGTGAAAGCTCCCCAAACAAACAAACAGACAATGTTTCACTTTTATATATTGGTATGGATATATTTTTTAAATGGTATTTTAAAGACGTTCATTTTGATACCTTACATAATTTGTTTTGGTAATTTTTTGTTGCGTCGGAAATACACTATGGCAGTTGCAAGCCGCCATATTAATTAACTTGACACTTCATATTCTAATAAGAGTAGCACTCTCGTTATCAAGACGAATCCAATGATACCTCGTTTGTCAAAATCCATCAATCAGTTTAGGCTGTAGGAAGCGCCTAAGAAACATACAAACAAACGTACGTACAACCAAATATACCCTCCGTGCTTTCGGGTAAAAAGTACCTTCTCGTAACTGTGTGGTGCAGTGGTTGGGATGATGAACTGAACTCCTTTAGGACATATGCAATCTATCTATCTATCTATATCTATACTTATAATAAAGCAATAGGAACCAAAAAGTCTGTACAGGATAATTAAGAAAAAAATGGTCTAGGGTACTCAAAATAAGCTACTGAACAAGAATAGAACATATTGTGTCTGCCTGTTTATTATTTTATTTGTTAATTTTGAAGAAATGCAGTATATTGTACTTTATAGGTACTTTTGGCCCTGGAATAACACTTTTGGGCTACTTTCAGATGAAATGACCACGCGTGCACAGCTAGTACTTATAATAAAGCATTAGGAACGAATTAGTATGTACCAAAAAGATTATTAAAAAACAAATGGTCTAGGGGTCTAGGGTACTTACAATAAGCTACTGAACAAGAATAAAACATAATTTTAAATTGTGGCCGTCTGTTTGTTAGTTTGTTTGACTGTATGTTTGTTCGTGCAACACGTAAAGACTACTGGACCGATTGCGATGCAGTTTTCACTGTTAGATAGCTTAAGGTTTGACTTAAAAATTGAGGGTACTTGGTGACTCAATCCGATGATTAGATACCGAGCAATCGATAAAAGCTATTTACGGCCGAAGAAATTTTAATCAAATATTGGAAGTTTACGTCCTTGAATAGCATATGAGTACTTATGATAAAGCAATATGAACGAAAAAAAACTGTACAAAGAAGATAAAAAGAAAAAATGGTCAAGGGTACTTAAAATAATAAGCTACTGAACGAACAAGAATACAACATTTTTTTAAATCGTGTCTGTCTGTTTGTCTGTATGTTTGTTAGCGCATCACGTAAAATCTACTGAACCCATTGTGATGCAATTTTCACTGTTGGATAGCTTAGGGTTTGACTTAAAATCTGGGGTATTAGGTATCTCAATCCGACGACTAGATGCCGAGCAATCGATAAAAATATTACTGAAAGCTGAAAAAAAATTGATCAAATGTTGGTATATTGGTACTTTAGGTCCCGGTACAGCACAATAGAGTACTTTTAACCTAGAGAAATGACCACGCGTGCGAAGCCGCAGGTATCAGCTAGTACATAATAAAGCTTTAAAACGAAAAAGTCTATACAAAGACGATAATTTAAAAAAAATATTTTCTAGGGTACTTTAAAGAAGCTACTGAACAAGAATATAACATTTTTTTAAATCGTGTCTGTCTGTTTGTCTGTATGTTTGTTAGCGCATCACGTAAAATCTACTGAACCCATTGTGATGCAATTTTCACTGTTGGATAGCTTAGGGTTTGACTTAAAATCTGGGGTATTAGGTATCTCAATCCGACGAGTAGATGCCGAGCAATCGATAAAAATATTACTGACAGCTGAAAAAAAATTGATCAAATGTTGGTATATTGGTACTTTAGGTCCCGGTACAGCACAATAGAGTACTTTTAACCTAGAGAAATGACCACGCGTGCGAAGCCGCAGGTATCAGCTAGTACATAATAAAGCTTTAAAACGAAAAAGTCTATACAAAGACGATAATTTAAAAAAATATGTTCTAGGGTACTTTAAAGAAGCTACTGAACAAGAATATAACATTTTTTAAAATCGTGTCCGTCTGTTTGTTCGCTCATCACGTCAAAACTATTGAACTGATTGCGGTGTTCACTGTTAGATAGCTTAAGGTTTGACTTAAAAAACTGGTGCACTTAGTATCTCAATCCGATTAGTAGAAGCCGAGCAATTAATAAAAAACTTTTGTCGGCTGGAGGAATGTTGATCACATGTTATTTTTTGGCTTGGAATAGTACATTGAGTACTTTTAACCTAGAGAAATGTCTACGCGTGCTGAAAAACTACTGAACCGATTGTGATGCAATTTTCACTGTTGGATAGCTTAGGGTTTGACTTAAAAACTGGGATACTTAGTATCTTAATCCGATTAGATTCCGAGCAATCGATAAAATCTATTTGACGGCTGAACTAATTTTTAAGAAATGTAGTGTTTTGTCCTATACAGGTACTTTTGGTCCTGAAATAACACATATTTGCTACTTTTACATAAAATGACCATGCGGGCAAAGCCGCGGGCACAGCTAGTTCTATATAATAATTATGTTGTGTGACTTAAGGTCAGGAATAAGTATGGGTAAGATTTCTGCTATGGGATGGATCGGATTGATTTGTGGATAAAAAATAATTAGACTAGTCATATTTCTTCCATGCCACAGAATAACTAATAGTACAGAATGTCTGTGACTGACTTGGAACTATAGGTATTAAGTACAGGTGTGACCTTCCACAGTGTACCTATAGAGTTGCCGATTCTGTAGATGCAGGGAATCATTGTTAGACAAATATCTATCAATGATTTTTGAGAATTGAAAAACTATAATTCAAAATACATTTTTTTAGATTATTTTTAGTGCCAGAGCAATCTAACCAAATCATTATTGTCACATCTCACAGTTTTTAAATAGATTAATTTGACATAGAGGTCTTACTGATGAATACAACCAACCACAACTATCCGAAGCAAAATTAATGTGTTTGTTTTTAAATCACCTATCATTTTAATCTTCATTACCAATCAACCTCCTTTGTGTATCTTTTACTCTATCCATGCAACATTGGCAAAATTGTGGCAACCCTGAAGAAGCAATAAACAAATAAAAGTTGTTGAAAGTTGAACTATAGACTACCAATTTCTAAATTAATGAGTTACTATTTTCATAAAATATTTTAGTGTTTCTTGGATGGTTGAAATGGTAGACTTGTTTGTTATAACTCATTTGAAAAGCATTAAATTCAAGGACATAAACAGGGCCACAGTGGATTATGATATGGGCCGTCCTCCCACTCTGAGACAAGGTTGGTGTCCCAGCTGTGGGAACCTAATAGGCTGATGACAATGACGATAATGATTGTAGTATGTAGGTAGATCTATGTTGGTTTAAGTCTAGTATTAGTATATTTTTATGTTTGTCATAATAATAATGACAGTACATTAAAATGCAATGAATACTGTGTCAATAACTGATACTGTAGTATCAAAACAAAATGTAGTACCTCCTAGATAGTATTACTAGTTGGTACCTAGATACCTTACTTATAGAACAACAAAAGCGCTTATGGATTTGGAATATGCACTTAAGAAAAGCATGGAAGGATCAGGCCTAAACCATTAAAAGTTTTACTTCAAAATTCCTTTTTTTAGTGCACCTCTAAAGGAATATTTCCAGCAAATTTCAAATCAGTAGGTCCACCTGTTTAGGCTGTGCATTGTCTATCAGTTACCGAGTACATGATTGTACTGGTTTTAGGTATAGATTAATTATAATCCAGCCATTCTGGATATACAATATTTGTAAACAAACTGCCCATATTATCAACCTGAAAAATAACATGTTTAAATCAAAATTTTGGACATAATTTAAATCTTGTATCGATTTTGTCACTTCCTTGTATTACAACTTTATATGTATACAAACATATGAAGTTGTAATAAGAATGGTGGTTCAATACGAGCAGTATCTGTGGTAACCATTACAGTTTACACCGTTCAAATTAACCGGTTTCTGCACAAGCACTCGCTTCGAGCCTCTAAATACATTTTGGACTATTTGGTTGTACACAGAGAGCAATAGTGAGACAGTTCAACAATATGACAGTTAAATAATTTTTTCAATTTATTTTGAGTTTTCTAGCACACAAGCTATATAAAAAAAAAATTCAAAAAAAGTTGTACTTACATACATGTTATTTTTAATGAGGCAAGGGTAATGAGGTTTAACAGTCTACATATGTATGTATGTATGTATGTATGTATGTATGTATGTGGGTATGTGAATGTTTCACCATAGCGTCGCCCCTATTGGTTCGATTTTGACAAGCAAGGTGCCAATATATTTGTCTTTAGGTATAGTGTCATAGGATATTTGTTTTTCCCCATCTACAGCAAGGCAAAGTATGGGTTATGTGTTCAAACTAAAAACATTGATTTCAACAAGCGAGATTTCACTTGATTCGTCTTCATGTATAGTGTCATAGTTTATTTTTTAACCAACTACGGCAAGGCAAATATAGGGTTATGTGTTCAAATAAAAACTTGGCCCAATTTTGACAAGCGAGGTATCAATTGATTCATCTTCATCGCAAGAGTGTCATATGCTATTTTTTACCGTTTTAGTTTTTGAACTTATGTCTTGTTTATTGTTATGGAAGACATTGATGTTTACTTTTAGAGGTTATTTGTAACAGCTGATTATTTAATTTTAAATTCACTTTGAAGACCGTAATTTTAACTAGACATTTGAAATATCTGTTGAAATTCCAGCGATCAGACGAACAATAACAGCATCATTCATTGACTGACTCCAATCCAAAATGAAATTTGAAATGACGTCGTAAGTACTTCCACCCACACGTTCGCTCAAGCTCAAATGTTGTAGTTTTTGTTCGAGGCAGCAACGGGATGCTTGCTTATTTTACGTAGGGCACTATGAGGTGCAAGAACAATGAAAATAAGAGTTTGTCATAACGTACCTTTCTCTTCCTTCCTTTGTATACTATGGCGAAGGCTCCATGACCTATAATGTCTTGTTTGGTGTATTCGTATTCACCCACTTGAATTATTTCCATTTTAACCAGCTTGCCTTTAACCAAAGACATTTTACTAGAGTTTGTATTTATTTACGGTCCCGCACAGTAAAGATCAATAATAATATTTGGGAATTATGGATTTCGGAACTTGACTGAGCGCTACATTATTTATGTACGAACACATCTACTCGAGCTACTAATCACTTCCAAGTTACCACAAATCATTTATTTTCTACTAATTCTTAAACATTATGCATAACAGTTCATAGTTTGTTACACCAAAACACAACACACAATGAATGCAAAATGAGTAAAGTGATTTTATTTTGTGTTTGATTTGATTTTGCGAAGTTGATGATAGTGCTGCAAGAACTAATAAATAAAACTACCAAAATGGTAACATCCAAAATTAAAGTTTTGTAGCCACTGAGCTGATTGTGAGTTTACTGCAGCCCCCGATTCAGAGTCTTTCGATTTTGTTTATTTTCAAAAGATAATTATGGGAAATAACCATTATTTAGGCCATGGGAAATAATTTTCCACCAATTTCTACTTTCAGAAATGTTTTTTTTACATGTTCTGCCCCCCGGACCCGATTCAGAACCTTTCGATAACTCAGTTGTCGATCAATTCGGTTTGATATCGTTCGATTTAGTAGAATCGAAGATATGGCAACGCTATCAAACGCTATTCAGAACTTAGTTTATCGAAACCGAGTTACCGAACGTTCGTTTTTTTTTTCGGTAACTACAAACTAAATAGAGATACTCTACCTACTTTATGCTCCACGGCTGCAACGGTAGCCAACACTCAGACAAAAACGCGCGCGGTGCACGGACAACTTCGGTAACTTAGCGAGAGCAACAGATTATTCGATAGCCTCAATATTACTGTCATTTAATAATTTTGTGTTGTAAATTTAAAAGTATAACGTCTTAGGTAGCTTGTTTGGTTCAAAACTATTGTATCATTTGTATTTAGATGATTTATCACGTTGCAAAGTGGTATATATTTATCAGGAAGTTAGGTAAAACAATCAATTAGGTAGGTAGGTACCTACCTGCTTAATATGAATAGTTAGGCACGTACTATAGCACTAAAACAAGAGTCATCAATTTTATATTTTATTTGCATTATATTATGTACATATGTCAATGTCCATACAAAAATAACGATTTGAAAGTTAAAAGTTAATTGATCAGACTTATCTAAACTGATAAGTCAAAGTGTAGTGACGAGGTGAATGTTGAAAAAGCAGTGGTATTTGGGTTGTTCTAAAATAAAAAAATATCAACAAAAAACCTGTAAGTAGCTTTTTTCTCTCATATAAAATAACTTTCATAGCACAATTTTATGCTGTTGTTTATGTATATAATTGATCAATGCCCTCAAATTGACAGATAGTTTACATAAAAGTTGTAGAGCCCTAATTACATGAGATAGAACACTGAATTTGGGAACGTAGGTTTCTCGGGGGATCTAGAAATTTCTCAACATTCACTTTAGAACGAAAAATTAAACAACAACACCAAGTTTTAATCTTCATGGCCAACTGTGATACTTACATGTTATCATTTATTTCTAGGATCCTAAGACTATTAATAAAAAAAATAGGATAGGGCAGCGGGAGTTATAAGTAATCCCAAGAACCTATTCGACTTATCTAGTCTTGATTCGGACGATGATGCCTACTACCAAACAGCCCCCGTAAGCAGCTCGGCAGATAACCTAAAAATATGATTGAAAAATGTAAAAACTGCTCCTTTTATTTACCAATATAATTAATAAGCAAATGTATAACATAACCCAACACAACATTTGTGTATGCATAACATAATAAAAGTAGATTTGAATATAAAAGGAAATAAAATGAATGTTCATCATCCACATCAAATTTTATTGTAAAAATAATATGGGTAACATTCGAAGCCAGGGGCAAGTACTAGTACTCTGAATAACAACAAAAGTACAGGAAAAGTTCGCAACCTAAACAGGCAAGGGGTTATTTTTCCACTTGGGGACATAGTGCACATACATAATCAGGCAAGGAAAATTTACTTCCCAGCGAAAAAAGGGGGGGTACTCTCACTTCCCAACCAATTAAAAATGTTTTTAAATTCTGTGTCATTAATTTACTCTAAATCCACTTCAACTCATTTTCTAGTTTTCACACAGGCTCGCACCTTATGTGTCGCGCAGCGCGAGTTCTATCATGGAATTAAGGTGTCAGCTGTCAACTGATACGATAATGACGTGTCAGTTTCGCGTCATGACATCACTGTGGTAAGATTGTCTGTCTGTGGTAAGAAGTCTGTCTGTGGTAGTTGGAGAGTGCACGTCGTGACTGACTGACAAGACGGCACTTTCGGCGGGAACGCGGACGGAGCTAGTCATGGTTGGCACTTGCGAGAACCTGACCACGTGGGAAGCAGACGACGGCCTACAGGAGTTCTGAGGGGCCACATTTCGTTGTGGCTATGTGTTCTGGTGCATCGTGCTTCGGTGCGGAGAGCCTGCGATGGAAGTTTATTGACCAGGTGGTAAAGTTCGAGGAAGGATTGCAACGAGGAATCGGGTGAGACCTATACAGTGTTAATATAGATAATAGAACGTGCTGCTTCGTTGCGGAGAGGCTGCGATGATAGCTATCACCCGCAGTGCCATTACGTAATGTTGATCATGACGGTTTCAAGCCGTCAAATTCAATAATGCTTTGCGATAGAGTCGATTTTGCTATGAAAAAAGTGACAATCTGATTGCAGCCAAGTTCTGTGGTCGGCAGCCCGATTTCATAACTTGGCTTCAATCGAATTCTCAGTATCGCAGCCACTAATGCCTTGCGATAGAGTCGAATTTGCTATGAAAAAAGTGATAATCCGATTGTAGCCAAGTTATGGAAGCGGGCTGCGGGCATCAGATGGTAAGGTTCGAGAAAGGATTGCAACGAAGATTCATGTCGCGGCGTACTATAGAATTGATGCATACGCTGCTAATATATACACTCCGTACACTCGTCAAGTCTGATCACCGATCACGTTTGACTCTTTAACATTACGTACGCCACAGAATAAATAATAGAAGTAATTTGGGGGACTCCCCCCAATGGCCTCCAACCTCCCTTTATAGCCATCCCATGCCTCGCAAGTTCTGGTCTGCACCTGAAATTAATTAAATTATAGATTACCTTATAAACTAACACGAGGATCTGCTCGCCATCAGGTCATGTCTTGTACTTTTCGTGCAATACCTAGTTCTATAGATTACCATATTGACTAACACGTGGATCTGCTCGCCATCAGGTCAAATCTCGTCCTTCTCGTGCAATACCTAGTTCTGTAGATTACCATATAGACTAACACATGGATCTGCTCGCCATCAGGTCAGGTCTCATCCTTCTCGTGCAATATCTAGTTCTGTAGATTACCATAATAATCTTACACGAGGATCTATTCGCTATCAGGTCATGTCTCGTCCTCTCGTGCAATACTGAGTTCTATAGCTTAACACTATAATCTTACACGAGGATCTGTTCGCCATCAGGTCTTGTCTCGTCCTCTCGTGCAATACCTAGTTCTATAGATTAACACAATAATCTTACACGAAGATCTGTTCGCCATCAGGTCTTGTCTTGTCCTCTCGTGCAATACTTAGTTCTATAGCTTAACACAATAATCTTACACGAGGATCTTTTTGCCATCAGGTCTTATCTCTACCTCTCGTGCAATACCTAGTTCTATAGATTAACACCATAATCTTACACGAGGATCTTGGGTGATATGATGAGCTGTCTTATCATTTTCACGATTGAATCATTTCATTTTCATTTGATCGATTTTTCTTGGTCTTGAGATCTATGTCTAGACTTACGGGGGCTTCTAATCTTTGCTCATCTTTGGCCTCTGTTTTGAGCGTTGATCCGCACCTCGCTTGCTCCTGGGTATACTGGTACCAAACTAGGGCACTCTGATCCCATCATGGGTACCCATGGACCGCCAGCAGGGACCCCGAGTATCCAGCGATCTACTCATGCTCGAGGCCTTCCACGTGGCCCTGAATGAGACATGCTTACCCAGGACGCCCTCCGTCTCCTCGCCTCTCGGATCGCTCCAGCTGGCCAGTCCGAGACGGATGGCGTAGCACAACTTATTGGAACCGTCCACGTGGACTCTTCGAGGCCACCAGACAGGACTCTGGACAGGACATACGGACAGGACTCCGAGCCTACTGCTCAAGGAATCAGCAAGCAGCGATCATCTTAAGCCCCCTGCTGGGTCTTACCGGAGGTTAACTTTACCGGCTTTTCTGGGTCTTATCTCTATCTGGGTCTTACTTCTTTACTGGGTCTAATCTCATCATCATTTCACCCTCGTCTTGGTCTTATATCTAATAGTGATCACTATTATCTATCTAAGCAATGGAAAGGTGTCACCCGAATCTTCGTTGCAATCCTTTCTCGAACCTTACCACCTGGTCGATAACTATCATCGCTGCTTCTCCGCAACGAAGCAGCACGTTCTATTATCTAAATTAACACTGTATAGGTCTCACCCAAATCGTCGTTGCAAGTCTTTTTCGAGCTTTACCACCTGGTCGATAAACTTTCATCGCAGCCTCTCCGCAACGAAGCACGTTCTATTATATATCTAAGCAACGGAAAAGTCTCAACCGAATCCACGATGCAATCCTCTTTCGAATCTTACCACCTGGTCGATAAACTCTCATCGCAGCCTCTCCGCAACAAAGCAGCACGTTATATTATCTATATTAACATTGGATAGGTCTTACCCGATTCCTCGTTGCAATCCTTCCTCGAACTTTACCACCTGGTCGATAAACTTCCATCGCAGCCTCTCCGCACCGAAGCACGATGCACCAGAACACATAGCCACACCGAAATGTGGCCCCTCAGAACTCTTGTAGGCCGTCGTCTGCTTCCTACGTGGTCAGGTTCTCGCAAGCGCCATCCATGACTAGCTCCGTCCGCGTTCCCGCCAAAAGTGCCGTCTTGTCAGTCAGTCAAGACGTGCACTCTCCAACTACCATAGACAGACAATCTTACCACAGTGATGTCATGACGCGAAACTGACACGTCATAATCGTATCAGTTGACAGCTGACACCTCCCTAATTCCATGATAGAACTCGCGCTGCGCGACATTATGAAGGGTTAAAATGTGCTATTTCATTTCCTCTCCAAAACTCTCTAGGAAGTTTCAGTAAAGCATCCACCACTTTACCGTGGTTTTCCAGAATTTTGATTAACTGGGACTACATTTTGACTTATACAACTAATCTAACAAATAATCTGTGATTAAGTCAAGTATAATCGGTATCTTTGCTTGTAATATACTTATACTTGACACTGCCTAAATGCATTAGTCGTGCGGAGCAGAATAATAAATGCCTTACAGTACCCGGCGATAAATAATGCACATCAGTCTTTAGAAAGAGACAATTGGTTGTTTACGACGATTTCCGAACACTGACGACCGTCCATTAATCACCGTATTTATTAAGTTTCTGTGTCATTTCCTATAAAAAAATACTGCACTTTATGGACTTGATTAGTTTACGTCAAATCTATGACATAAAAACTTTAAATATGTATAGAGAGCTGTTGCAACTTCTAGACAAAAAATAGTATAGTAGATTGTATTACTAGGAGCAATATAGTACTCGTATTTTGATGGCGAGGGCACTATTTTGAATCCAGAACGGAGTGATGGATTCTAGAGTAGAATCCCGAGCGTACCTGGGATTCTTAAGTAGAATTCTGAACGTAGCGAGGGATTCAATATACTTCGCCCGAGGAAAAATAATTTTGCGTCCGAGTGATACACTCTACTTTTCATCCCCCTCTATGAGAAAAATAAATAAAAGGCGCTTTTAGATACTTCACAAGTCATATTAGTTATCTAGAAGGATATTAAATAGACTAAAAATAAATAACCTAAAATAAACTAGGTAATTACTAACAATTACATTTACACAATTTACTTGATTCTTTTTTTTATATACAGACAGCGTACCACGCGATACAATGAACAAAAAAAATTGTCATTGGTCAACTGTGAATCAGCAACCCTTCATCTGATCTATACAAAATTTTCGGCGTAATACCATAACTCTGCATGGCTCGACGGAACATCGTTCGACTCCCGATCTTTAGTAGCGGAATTCAATTCCCAACTGGAGTGCTTACATTTTCACATAAAAAATAATGATAACATAACGATGATATAACTTGAATATGGCCGAGCTGAGGTGGAAAGAGCCGTCGTGCCACGAGCGCTCGAGTCACGGAAACAATCGATCGCCATTATTAAAAATTCACGTTCCAAATTCAAAACTCATTAGTGCCCTCTCTGAAAGTCTTGAAAAAAATACCTCTTTTGGAGTAAACAATCAGCGTTTTTCAAATAGATGGGATGAAAAAACAATTATGTATTATTTTGTATATGAATAGATTTAAAGTTGGGGTTTAAACAACTCTATATTATATATTTTCAGCTAAATACGACCGTACTCTATTACACACGTCTTATGACCACAAACTACAAAGAAGATACGGATAGCGACTGACAAACAAAGAATAGAACTGACAAACGTCACACAGGTAAGGTGTGACAACGCTCTACGAAGCCGAAATTAGCCGAGTCTCTTTCCAAAGAACGATGTGCATTATTTATCGCCGGGTCACTGTACAGTAGTTATTTTTTACAAACTGATACATTATAATACTCGCGCCTCGTCCTCGTCTCGCAGTTATTTATTGACACATGTATGTAGTAACGCCTAGGCCTCACCACTATTGCACTAAGTTTAGAGATATTGTACTTCTTTTTCTTTTCTTTTCTCTTTTTTGCTGTGGGTAGTTTGCACATCTCTGCATTGAGTTGCCGCCTGTGACTAGTCATTCGCATTCTAGTGCTCAACTACTCTAGTTGTCTTCAAGTGTTTTCGCACAAACTTTTTTCATAATACCGAAACGTAAATATATAAGCTCATGTGAAGTAGAAAAATTGCTGAAAGTGCATCGGAAGCAGAACCAAAAGACGTTACCGCGTGTTCCAACAAGGACTTAATATCAGGTATTTACCGGCTTATATTCTATGCGTGTCATGCAAAGTATACCGAATGTACGTATTTACGTGCTGATAATATAATGCAACCGGGGCTGTCTCAATGCATTGAAAATTTGGTTGGCGTTCCTTCCTCTGGGGATTGTAACCTAACCTTAAACAACCAATATTTAGGTGTCTACCTAATTAATAAAAATGTTGCTGTTTCGGTATTTTTTACCTACCTGTAGACTGTACCTACAGTCAAAATCTAGGTATGTATCGGTTAATAGTATGTATCTGTTAATAGTATGTATCTGATAATAGTATGTATCTGTTAATAGTATGTATCTGTTAATAGTATGTATCTGTTAATAGTATGTATCTGTCAGTAAATTTCTGGTTGCATAGCATCAGATTAAATTGTCATGTGTATGATAATCTACAAATATACCGCTTTTGGCGCTATGACAAATGCTGCTGCTAAGGGCAAAGACAATGCCTATGAATCCTTACCAGGCTTTAGCACCTCGACAGAAGTACCTATCTTTCGACAGGATCTTATGATCCGGTATTATTACCGATCTAGATACTGTCATTTAGAAATTCTAGTAGATCACCCACCTTGTGCCGAAAAATTAGGTCTAGAAATATGCTATGAACTTGCCAATCATTTATTTCTCGTAGCTAAATAGAAGCTGAATATAATTGGTCTGAATAAATAAAATCTGTTTTTTTTTATAACAATATACCTAGTAGCGGATAATTGTATCCAAGTAGATGTTCCCAAAATAACTATAGATTTCTATAGCTATCACTGATACCTGCGTCAAACGAGGGTAGGTATCATTCATTCTGTGATAAGGGCATAAAAACCAAATGACTGGTGCAATAGCGTGTTTCAGCCAGATCATAAACACACAATTAAATAAATAATTAACAATTACAACAATTTGCTTTAAAAATTAATGGATATCAATTTAATCGAATAATGTGCGACTTAACAACAACATGCTGATTACATTACATCCAAGAAGTATTTGTATTTTATTCGCTTTGAAGAACATTTTACGAAGAGAGACACCTTATTATTCGTAGGAAAATTGATGGAGATTTTGAAATCTATAAAGGATGTTAGTAAATTTGGAATTGAACAACACGGAAAGTACCTAAAAGTAATAAAGACCTTTACACCGCAAAGGTCCCCTCCCTACCAAAGGGTAGTGCAAAGGGTAGGCTGCGAGTATGGCGCCACCAGTGCCCTGGAACCTTGAGCACAGCCATGACTCCACGATCTTACTACTGTACGTGTGCCATATCACCTGTCGTGCCAGCGCAGCCACCTCCCAGCAGCACATGCACACTCATCGAGGACGTCGTCAGAAACATATTCCTCGACGTATCCACGTGCGTCGCCGGTATTATGGAGGGTTAAGTAGGTACACAGATTTATCTCAATTTATCTATGATTGGTCCCTCATTATTAATGACTAAATCGAAACGTTAAAACGTTATAATCTTGGATAAAAGGTTATAACGTTCAGTTTACGTCACCTGTTGTACATCAAACGTATCCTCTAAGACAGATTCATACAATTAATGGATGGACACATTTACGCTATTAAATTACGCTACACGCTACGCTATACGCTATTAAACACTATTATTATTTAGCTGGTGTACGCTATTTAATTTATAACCTGTTTAGGTACTTGAAATAGGCGCTTTATACTATCAATGTGAAAAACAGTATAAGTCGATATTTTGGTTGACAAAAATACTGAATGGCAATATGTGTTTTACTTTAAATTTAAACATGTTACTATACTTGTTAACATACCATTTTGGAGAACAAAACTAAAATTAGTTAGGTACGTAGGTAATCGGACAATTATCAAATGCTTTGACCAAAAACATATAAACATTATTCACAAAGAATCTCTAAAAAACCTCAGATTCACGTTTGAAGATATGATTTCAACGTGTTACAGTTTGGTGTAAATATAGAACCTTACATTTTTACCAACTTGTCTAAACTAATAATATATAATAATTATTATTATTACGTGTTGCTCTTGTCCATCTCCTAAGGTGGCTCTGGCTCTTAGTTGAAAGTACCTTTTAACATTGTTTACAATGTTATATATATGTATAACAAATAGATTGTTGGCTTCACTTAGTTTATTGCCAACGAAGATAAAATAGTTTTAATACCTTCAACCAAACGCATTTAGTGTCATTTTTGGGCATGATTATAGATTCTGGAAATCTTCAATATTGCTTAGATTTTTTCCAAAATTTAGACGTTGCAAAATCTGGGCTTTTGCACAAGTTTTAGGCTTCCTGCTGCCAAGTTATTAAATACGGGTGATAAAGAGATATAATTATATAAATATCTTATCTTGAAAAATCATAGTGGCTATTATTAGCCGATTCATGAATTTATCTGAATCTCTTCAATATGATTTTAACTGGTAGTTAAATTAAATACCTAGATCATTCCGTCCACAGAATCCAAATAGAATCAGAACGATTTATACCAAATTTAAATATACTCTGACGCTCAACGATGGGGGTGGAGAGCCGTCCGTAACGGAAATGCTGCTAGTGGTCAGTGGTTAAATTATGAGGTCATTCCAAATTAATAATTTTGTACTGATTCCTGCAATTATAGCCTTATTATTATTATTTCGCACGGAACGGATACGTTTTGATAGCTCAACGGCAATGGCATATGTACATAAATAGGATGGACCGTGGATACCCTCACCTCGCACATAGATTTGATCGTGATATTTAGAACTGGTGCGAAAGTAAAAAGCTATATGCTGTAACCTATTATTAAATTCTATTGATGATACAATTGCATATTTTGAATCTCGGAGGAATCATCGCGATAAATAAATAATAGTTTAAAAAAAACTAAAAAACACGCTTTATATAGAAAATCAAACTAAAAATTAGAAAATAAATTTTAATAGTGTAAATAAGAAAAAAATGATTTATTTAAAAAAATCGTGAGGTGCATGGGTCAATAGTTATAAATATTTCATTGACAGATATAAGAAGGATTATCATTTCGATAATATCTTAAAAAGCACCCCACGTTTTTATTTAATTAAAACTTCTTTTTCTTATTTACACTATTAAAATTTATTTTCTATTTTTTAGTTTGGTTTTCTATATAAAGCGTGTTTTTTAGTTTTTTAAACTAGTATTTATTTTCTACTTTTTAGTATGGTTTATTTATAGGAGCGTTTTTTTTTCTCGAATTATTGCATTGTTATCGGTCTTTGACAGGTGTGCAAAATTTGAATGAAATCTGACCGTTTAAAGTGGCTCAAAATAGCGTCCAAAAGAGTCGGTTACAAACATACAAGTGAAGCTAATATAAATCGTATAAAAATCATTATCGGACTAGCCTTTTGTTCAACACCCTGACAAGTAAATTTTGGCCTCAAGAAAAATCCAAAAAAAGTTTCACATACATATCCTGGCACCGAGACCCAGATGAATCTGCCATAGATTCATTCACTGCACCGTGGAAGAATTATTTTTCTATACACCATTTTGAACACCTTTTTAGTTCACACTAAAACTGGATAAATTACAATGGACAAAATATCATGATCATACCGTTTTAGTCAACACAGCATGGTAGCGTGTGCTTTAATTCCTTCCTTGTTTTAGAAACAAAATCGCATCTAGGAACCAATATGATCTTTGTAATCTGATCGTACCTTTCTAGTCAAAACAGCCATGGTAGACTGTGCTTTAATTCATTCCTTGTTTTGGAAAGAACTTTTCATCCAGGAACCAATGCTTTGTTATCTCATTCCACCTCTCATCAGATACTTCCACGACTCTATTACTCTGGTGGCATACATATGACCGCAAAACGATTTTTTAATGAGAATCGTCCTAAAGTCATAACATATTATGTTAGAATCATTGTCGTCAAACTACATGAAACAGTACGACATTGTCCGAAGAAATAGCAGAATGTCTACCAAGTTAATACAGTTGACGTTTACGGCATGTCATTCAGTACCTACATTAATTTATTTCTTGGGTCAATTATTCAATAACGGCTACCAACTAACATGGGATCTCAGTTCATGCAGATCGGCACTTTCTCTCATATTGGGTTCAGTAAGAGACTTATGTTGATAGGTTGTTAAATTTCTAAAAAAAACGTGCTGTCTGAAACCACCACAACCTACCATTATGCGACCTGGGATACTAATCCCCTATTGGATAAAGCTCTCGTATTAGATAAAGCTAAATATACAAGACATCTTAATGATAATTTGTCTTAGGAAGCTTAGGTTAAAATTAAAACCTTACTAGCTCTTTTGACGACTCATAAAATTCGAACTTGGTCGAAAATAAAAGTCAGTAATGTTATAAAATCTATTACATTCAAAGCACACAATGATTTAAATCCCAGATATCTAACCATATCTAAACTAGGTTGTAAACAGCCCATACTACACTTGTCTTGCCATTCTCTTTAGAAATACTAAAATGCCCTAACACATTAATATTTTGTTCGTTTTTAATTAGAAAACCCTATAAGTCATTTGGATTCAGAACAAAAAAAAACTTTGTGAGTGCGGTATTGATACGAGCTTGTTAAGCACACTTGTTAAGCACACTCGTGATATGTGTCTGTATCCTAGAACAAAAATGATTCAGTTCTGTGGGCGGTATCATGGGCCTTCTCTATTGGTGTCAGCCTGGACGCTATCCGTAACACGACAGGCTGGAGTAGAGATTCTATAACAATCGCCAAATTTTATCAGAGAATGTTACTGCCTTAGCAGATTCAAATAGGTAAGTTTATATATTCTTCCATAATTCACAATTGTATGAAGAAATTTTACATTTATCAACTCAGAAGATTAATGTAGCTATGGTTATTTATAAACAAAGCATATGTTTAAATAAGACTTAAAATAATCAGTAAGTTTATGACGAAATAAATGGAATAATCAGTTATTTTATGACTAAATTATTTAAATAAGATAATTAATCTTGAATTGTAAATATTAATTAATCACGATTTAAATGTACAAGTTAGTTTTCCTTGTACCGATTCCAAAAAGGTTAGGTTCCTTAAAATAAACAATATGCAACCGTATAAAACTCATTTATTGATGCTATTACCGTTCAAACTCTCAAGATCTACATGTGTCAATAAATATCTACAGTACTTATCTCGAGGATGAGGCACGTGTATAATTAATGATTAAACGAACTTACCTGCAGCCTTATTGTCTAACTCTGGTGATAATGAAACTGACGTTAAGTTACACCTTACACATTTATTTTTGGATAAAGGTAAGCTATTGTAAAAAAAAACTTTCCACGGTTCACCCAGGTGGTCGTAAGAGATGGATTGGCTAGTGCCTTGACTGAGAGTCAACAAATGTTTGCAAGTTCGAATCTCGCAAGGTGCAATAATTTGTGTGATGAGCACAAATGATTGTTTCTGAGTCATTGATGTAATATTGGTTTATATCTATGTATGTTTATTTATAGAATATTTTTGATGAGAGAATTTGTAGCCAGCTGCAGAAGAAAAACATCTCCAGAAGGTTTTGAGGAACAATCACAGGCCTATTTACACCCTAGACCATTCATTATGAAATAATTTTCAAAAATAACAGTCAAAATGTATTAAAAGTATCGACAAAAGATACCAAGTCATATTAACAATTAAAACAAAATAAGTACAAAACCTAAAATGATACCTTTATAGGTAATCAGTTAAAATTTCATCGGGAACTGCCTACTTTCAACCCATATCTAATGCACCTTTTTTTTATTACGTTTTATGCAATCGTTTGACCATGATCTCACCTGATGGAAAGCGATGATGTGGTCGAAAGTGTAGTACCCTTGCCTAGTAGATACCTATTCACTCTTGACTTGAACACACCTGGATTCATTATATTTTACCAGAAACTGACGAGGGCAGGGCATTCCCACTCTTTTGCAGATCTTACAATGAATGAAGAAGCGTAACGCTTCGTGCTTGTGTGTGGTATTTCTATCATAAAAAGGTGCCGCTTTGTCAATATTCTAGTTTGTACGGTGATAAGCGAATCAGATTGTGCAGTTCTTATGCTCACTCTCCATAGTGCAATCTGATAACTTGAATTTTGCACATTGTCATATTTGTCGTTCAAAAAAGAGGTGAAAAATTCATTTTGTCATTTACATTCAGTGCCAATATATTTGGCAACCAGTCGGCCGAGTGGCTAGTGACCCTGACTAAAAGTCAACCAATGGATGCGGGTTCGAATCCCGCAAGGTGCAACCATTTGTGTGATGAGCAGAAGTATTTGTTTCCGAGATATGAATGTAATATTCATATCTTTGTATGTGTACTCGTATCTATTGTCTAGTACCCATATTTAGTGTATTTATGTCAGCGTACAATACATACAAAGTTTTATAATTTTTTCTTATTTGTTGCAGATTGAGTGACATGAATACTACTGGAATTTACTCTGGTTTAGAGATTGCTGTAAGCTATAAGACTGCCGATTGTGTTACCGCTACTTCTATATTATATTATGTACAATGTTACTTCTAAGTATATACAATAAAGAGTAATCTATCTATCTATCTATGTTTTGTTGTTATTTTTTAACTACAAATTATTATGTAAGTAGAAACATACATCTATACCTATGAAATAGTATGTCACAAGCGACATACCTACCAACTGATTCACAGACAACACACAACCTAAACCGGTGGACCTAGAGATTTGCAATTTGGAGGAAATATTTCTTTAAATTTTGAACGACGCTGGCAATGTTTGCTCAAGAGCAAAGCCTCGGCATGCAGCTAGTTTTATCATAAATACAGACTAAGTATGGATAGAGAAACAGAAAATTAAACAAATTTTATTAAATAGCATGTTTATTTTATTGTAAAAACCTTTCTAAAAAAAATATAACGGGCAAGTGTCTTTATTAAATAAGGACTATACATAAAACATTCTAAAAACTTACAAGCCATTACTGGCTCACTGGTAGCCCACTAATTACAATGTAATTATATAGTAATTCACAACAACAAACTAAATATTTCCAACACACCATTTTATTCAAGTGGTATAAAAAAGTGCAATAACTAGGTATATACCTACATATTATAATACAAATATAACAAGTAGATTTGAGAAGCAGCATCCTTTTGCATTTTATGGACATGCTATGAATCTCTTCCCGCTGCAATCCGACTTGAAATGATCCTGTTTACTGTGATAGACAGGTACTGAACTGAATCTGAAAATAAAGATATAGCTATGATCATTTGTCATTATCTACATAACAAGTACTACATAGTTATAGCCCCAGCATCATCTAACCATCCTATCTTTTTGACCGCGTAAGCAATTTTTGCATAAACATTACTGCGCCCACGCGCTGTACTTCGCCCGGCGCGACAAAGAATTTTATGATGTTGCGTCTATGCACAATGGTACTGGTTAGTTTTAAGCCTTAATTAAGTTAGTCTGTAATTAGTCGCCTACTTGTTTAGACAATGTAATCGTACTTCAATATAAAATTTGTATTTTTAAAAACATAACCCGGGCTCTTCCCAGTTTGACTGGCGCAGCCTTGTGGATTTTTCGCAAAAAGTTCTCGGCGGATACTACTAACGTAAGCCCCAAAATCGGTTCGCGAGTAGCGTTTAGTGCGAGTTCGCGGAAATACCGAACCAAATAAATACGTCTCCCGTGGGAAACCCGAGTGTGTGTCTGTGGTGGCTAATCAGACTCAGGAGGATATGGGATCGAGTGGCTGGTGAGTAAACCTTTTCACTTCCCGTTTTTCATAATCCCAATCTATTCCATACTTTAAATCCAAACTCCATCGTTGGTCTTATTGCGCTTTTGCAATTTTATCTGATTTTGTTTGCACTAAAATAGGCAAATCGTTTCAGTATTAGTATTTTGAGTTGTGTATTAGAATAAGTTAATTAAACGTATAAAAATAAAATTCAGACAATACCAAAAGAAATTTTGTGTTTAATCCCTAAGTACGACGGGGATGAAAAATTATTAAATTTATTCATTTCCAAATGCGAATGTGTTAAGTGGTAGTAGTATTCAAGGAAATACTGCATACCAATTGTATCTTTTCCATGCCATCACCAGTAGGCTTTTTGGTAGAGCTGCGACTCTACTTAGCGACAACCCAAATATAGCAACATGGGTACAGCTAAAAGAAATACTTACGCAGCATTTCGGCGACCCGCGCTCGGAAGAGTGCATAGCTATTGAACTCGAGACTATGAAATTAAAACAGGGGGAAACGTACATTCAGTTTTGTCAAAGAATTCAAAACATAAGAAGTGCTTTATTCCCGAAGGTTAATAGAAAGATGAGGGAATCAAAGCTGCCAGAATGATAATATACAATAATACAGCTTTGAATATATTTTTGTATAACTTGCCGGAAGATTTAATACGCATCGTACGTTTGAAAGGTTGCTCTGACCTTGAACAGGCTTTAAGTATCGTAACAGAAGAAGTGAACTTTCAAATTCAATACAACGTTAAAAATAAATTTAAAAAGCAAAACATAGCATCACAGTCAAATTCACAAAATGCATTGAGACCGTTGCCCATGGATCAAGGCTTTATTAAGCCAGCATTTACAGCGCCACCACATAATAATTTTCGAATTGGCATTCCCTAAAATAATAACTTTAAATTCGGTATCCCTCAAGACCAGGGATTTCGACCACAATTTATGCAGCCAAATAGATTCGCGGCTCCCAAAGGTTAATTTAGACCCCAAAATCAATTTCAGCAGAATTTTGGTAGAGCACCCTTCCAACAACCGCGCGCACCTTTCCAACAACCGCGCGCACCTTTCCAACACGGCGGATTTAAATATGGCATACCTCAACAGCAAGGTTTTAAGTTCGGAATTCCGAACCAACCTCAAGTGAACCCCAATCAACATAAATTTGGTAATTCAAATCAACGTCAGGTGTCTGGGCTTCAGGATACCGATATATCAATGCGCACCGCCCCCGTGAGACAAAACATGGTTTCAAATGACTTATACTATATCGAAGATCCAAGTCAAGGTCAGAAATTCCCTCTTGAAAATAACTATGAGAACGATTATAATACGTACGAAATGTGTAGTGAGTATGCAGCGCCTCTATCGGCAGAGGATTGTCACTACTTAGAAAACTATGAAGTCGATGAACCTGCGATTCAGGAGCATGACACTGAACATTTTCAGGAAACAGCCTCGAAAAACCGAATGATACACTTAATAATATATTCATAATACACTTAAACTACTGTCACAGTAGTTTAAGTGTATTATGTCATTCGGGTTTTCGAGTGCATTTTAAAATTGCCCCATATTGAGATCCCGGAAATAAATTCAAAGTTTCTTATAGATACCGGAAGTAGTCGATCTTTCATTAGTCCCGCTAAAGCCGAGGAATTCTTCTGTTACTACAAATACTACAAACCCTTCAAGGTCGTTAGTACACATGCTCAGAGCATGCACAATGAAGTGATTTTTATTCCATTGCTAAAAACTTTCAAAAGCACACTTCCTCATAAATTTTATGTGTATGATGTTGACGCTCGATATGACGGCTTAATTGGATCTGACCTATTAAAAAAATTAGCGGCGAACATTGATATGAGAAACCAAATTTTACAAACTCATAACGCGGCCATTCCTATAATTTATAACCCGCCTTATGAAATCAATATACCGCCACGATCTGAGACACGAGTGCGAATTCCCACAAACTTACAGCACGGTGACGCCATAGTAGATTTTGTACAATTTAATGAGGTATTACGTATGCCTACCGCCCTCGTCAGGTGCGACAATTTCTTCGCCGACACTGTCATACAAAATATTTCGGATGAGGAAGCGACCATCACATTTAAGGAACCGTTAGAAGTGACCGTGTATGAAAATGAAGTATGTGAGGTGAATGTTACGATGGACGATTGTATGATTGACTATGTTCTTAAACAAAATTTGAGTAAAATACGTACAGAGCACATGAACAAAGAGGAATGCGACGCTATATCCAAGCTTTGTTATGAATATAGAGATATATTTTACAGCGATAAACTGCCTCTGTCATTCACAAACCAAGTGAAACACAGCATTAGAACCGCCAACGAAGACCCGATATATGTTCGACCCTATAGACACCCTCCTTGCCAAAATGAAGAGATACAAAACCAAGTTGACAAACTTTTGGAAGATAATGTTATTCAAAATTAACACTCACCTTGGAGTTTACCGGTACATCTTGTCCCAAAAAAAAAAAGTTGCATCCGGGGAAAGGAAGTATAGAATGGTGCTCGACTATCGACGCCTAAATGAAATCACAGTCGATGATAAGTACCCTCTGCCCAATATCACCGATCTTTTTGACAAGTTACGTAAATCCCAATACTTTAGCACGCTTGACCTTGCTAGTGGGTACCATCAAATTGAAGTAAATGACGCAGATAGAGCGAAGACCGCGTTCACAACACAGTCAGGTCATTTTGAGTTCACAAGAATGCCGTTCGGTTTAAAAACGGCACCTGCCACGTTTCAAAGGGCGATGGACAATGTGTTAAGAGGCCTTCAAGGTATGCACTGTCTAGTTTACCTTGATGACGTCATAATATATTCACAAAGTCTCCAGGAACACATTGAAAAAACTCCGCAAAATCTTTTGACAGATTTAGGGAAACGAATCTGAAAGTTACACTCGATAAATGTGAGTTCTTGAGAAAGGAAGTCCTTTATTTAGGCTACACAATCACCAAAAATGGCCTTATGCCCAATGACGACAAGATACAAGCTGTAATAAATTTCACATTACCGCGAACAGCTACTGAAATCAAAAGTTTTCTTGGTTTAGTAGGCTATTACCGCAAATTTATAAAAGATTTTGCTAAACTAACCCAACTATTGACATCATGCCTTAAAAAGAAGAATAAAATAGACCCTACCAAACAAGACTACATTGACGCATTCGAAAAATGCAAAGAGCTTTTAACAAACGCACCGCTCCTACAGTTTCCAGATTTTTCGAAACCATTTGTCCTTACGACAGATGCGTCAAACTATGCACTGGGTGCAGTTCTTTCGCAGGGACTTGTGGGTAGTGATAGACCTATAGCGTACGCAAGCCGTACTTTAAACGACGCCGAAACCCCATATAGTACGATCGAAAAAGAGCTTTTAGCCATCGTATGGGCTACAAAGCACTTTAGACCGTACCTGTATGGAAAAAAAACACGACCTACACAGACCATAGGCCGCTTGCTTGGTTGAACTCTATTAAAGAGCCGAATAGTAAATTGATGAGGTGGAAATTGCGTTTGGAGGAATATGACTATAACATTGTCTACAAAAATGGAAAACAAAATTGTAACGCAGACACATTATCGAGAATTAAAGTTAACGCCTTAAGCGACGATGATGATGTTTCAATGAAGGTGAATTTGGACGAAAAAGAACAAAAACTTCAAAGACAATTGGAAGAAATAACCTGAGAAATAACACGATGGAGTCAAAACAAAAATAGTTCCCCTCGCGCTACCACTTCCGGTCAACCACTATTATCCACAATAGCAATCTCATCATCCGATTCAGAAAAAAAAGAAGTATCGCATCGATAGCGTGTGAACACGAAAGTAGCAAGTAGCCCCTCGCGCATCCATTTCACGTCACCAACCGCGACCTTCAATAGATTCTGAGAAAACAATAAGCGTAGCAGGCGACGGTAGACAATCCCCGTATTCCATTCTATCAGTAGACAGTAGTACTGCAACCGCATCAGAAGTGCCAAGTAGTCTTGCCACGGTACATTCAGCCCACGATTTAGATACAGACGGCATACCTATACTACAGGAGGCTGTAGACACCAAGCCAAACCAGATGCTAGTGTTTTCCCGGAACAGAAATGAGTTAACGGTTAAAGATTTATCAAAAGGTAAACATAAAGTTTTCGAAGTACATGTACCTGTAGACAATCCGGATCTTGTGAAAAGGTTTCTAAAAAAATACATTAGGCCAAAAATCAAATATTTATTTTACTTCGAAGACGAAAAATTCCGCAAACTGTTTTCAGAGGTTACTATAGCACTCTTTCAGAAAGGAACTGTAAAGTTTTATGAATATACTAGGAGAGTAATTCACGTAGATGACGAGAATGAACAGCCAGAAGTTGTGCTTAAATATCATGAAGGAAAGAACAGTCACAGGGGAATCAAAGAAACGCTTGTGCATCTCAAACGAAATTTTTACTGGAATAATATGGAACAAGTAGTAGCAAGTGTTATAAATGCGTGTGATACCTGCAAAAAAATGAAGTATGAGCGTAAACCACTTAAGCCGGAATTACAACTCTCGCAAACTCAAATTAGGCCATTTCAAGAGTTGTTCATTGATACCTTCTCAATTGAAGGGAAATGTTTTCTCACGATCGTCGATGCCTTCAGCAACCTAGGCCAGGCAATTGAAATTTGCACCAAATCTACCCCGAAAGTTGTTAGAGCCCTTTTGAAATATTTCTCACTATAAGGCATTCCCAGCAGAATTAGTTTCGATCCCGGCGTAGAATTCAACAACACATGAATCAAAGAAATGCTGTCATTTTACAAGATTGACCTTCACATTAGCACCCCACACAATCCCAACTCTATTTGAATACTCGAAAGGTTTCATTCGACTCTCATTGAGATATACAGGATAGCAAAGTACGAACGCAAGGTTACGGACGCCGCGTCCGTAATGACATATGCTATAATGTCCTACAACCATTCGATCCATTCTGCTACCGGCCTTACGCCATTTGAAGTTGTTTTCGGTCACACCGAATCAAATAGCGCGTTTCATGTAGACTTCAATAAACAATTCACACAGCAATTAGTTAAGGAACACACAAGGTGAGAAAAACAAAGTACTTGTATGAATATTTAACCGATAAGATGATTGACAAAAAGATGACTGTAAGAGAGAAGCGTGGTGGAGAGACGAACTTTTATTTGGACGTAGGTGATTCGGTCTTTATAAAAGGAGTCAATACTAGACGCAGTAAAGATAAGGCACGATACCAAAAAGCTCAAATTACCGGAAGCATTCAGAGGAACGTTGTACCTGTTTCTACCCGAAATAGAAATACCAAAGTTCCCATTAAAGACATCAGACGTTAGTCCTTCCACAGGTTACTCCTTCTGGCGGTCCAAGTGATCCACGCCCAGGGCCTTCAACTACAGGCGATTGAGAAGAACCCAGGATTGCTAACTGTAAAGGAAGGTCAAGCTGTCATCAGCCATGTGTACATGGACTGTTTTTAAAATTTTAGATTTAAGATTAATTTACGACCAATTATTATTAAATACGAATAATTATTTAGAACTGAAACGCCATGTTCAAAACTTTTTCAATAACAAAGATTTTGATTCCGATTTCTCCGAAGTAGAGTCACAAACTGAATATATTATGAATATTACCTTAGAAAAGTATAAACAATTGGTTCCCACATCTAACAGAATTAAACGCGGATTACTTAATCCTCTTGGTTCCTTAATTAAGACGATTACAGGTAATCTCGACCATGATGACGCTGAAATGTACGAAAAAATGATTAGCGAATTAAAGACAAAACAAGATAACATAGCGCGCAAAATGACAATCGTTGCCGAAATGGTGGGTTCGTTCACAAAAATCAGTAACACAACTAGTCACAATTTCCTTCAATTAGGTGAAAGTCTTACAGAAATTAATCGTAGTTTAAACAAGTCAAAGGTTTTTCAAACCGGAAATACAATTATTCATATTTATAACATTTTCATGAACAATTTTCAGACACTTTACATCCGATTGAATGAAATTGAAACAGCTGTAGCTTTTGCCAGAATTAAATTGTTACACCAGTCAGTCATAGACACAGAAGAGTTAATAGTATTGTTACAAGTAATCGAGAAAACCGAGAAATTAGTGTATCCAGTAAACATAGGAAATATTCTGAAAATCGAACAATGTATAGAAATGAAAGCCTACATAAAGCAAAATCAGATAAAGTTTATCATGCACATCCCGTTAATTAGAAATGAAATATTTAACTATTTTAAAATGATTCCCTTACCTGTGCATAGCAGCAATAACGGCCCTACTTTCCTTATCCTGCCAAAATACCCTTACTTCCTTGTGAAAGGTTTAAAGACCAAGCCGCTCTCCCAGCCATGCCGTGAAATCGACGCAGCTCGTTTCTTGTGCTTTGAGAACGACGTGTCGCCGCTGGTTGAAGATGATTGCATTACTGAACTCATGAGATTTTCTACAAATATTTCAAGTTGCCACCCAGTTCCAGTTATCATCAAAGATGTCAAGGTCGACCTGATTCAGCCTAATCGCTGGATAGTCTACGCGAAAGGCGAAACATTACTCACCAAATATTGCGAAAACGACATAACGCAGGAAGCCATCTGTGGAACGTACCTGCTGTCGATGGATGATGATTGTTATGTTACAATAAAAGAACTCACCTTGAAAAGGCATCAAAGTCAAGGTAAAGCTGTGACCTACACTAAGTTCCCGCTAATCAACCTGCCTAAAATAGCAACCAACTCATCAGTTAGCCAGAGGAAACTGGTCAATCTAAACGGAGTTGATCTTGCCGACATTCAACATCTTACTTACCTATTGCAGAATACCGGAAGTGAATTCATGAGTGAAAGTGAAAACCATAAAAGCGTTTTTAGTGAAAAAAGTGTTAGTATAGGAAACATAGTGTTTTACGTCATTGTAGTAATCTGTATTGCATTGTTAGCCTTTAAGAGTATAATAAGAAATATTTGTAAAATAAGGAAAATTCGAGATAATCCTCATCGCTCGGATAATCTCGAACTTACGGAGGGAGGAGTTATAGCCCCAGCATCATCTAACCATCCTATCTTTTTGACCGCGTAAGCAATTTTTGCATAAACGTTACTGCGCCCACGCGCTGTACTTCGCCCGGCGCGACAAAGAATTTGATGATGTTGCGTCTATGCACAATGGTACTGGTTAGTTTTAAGCCTTAATTAAGTTAGTCTGTAATTAGTCGCCTACTTGTTTAGACAATATAATCGTACTTCAATATAAAATTTGTATTTTTAAAAACATAACCCGGGCTCTTCCCAGTTTGACTACATAGTCAATATTGTAATATGCAGTATTACTTTTGTAGAGTTAGATCAAATTTGTACACAATTCAAAAGAGAGGTTAATTTGTTGTATGCTATATCAGGCTTTGTGATAGCTAGAAATGTTCATACTGACACAGGTGCAAGCTGCAGCCCATCTCCTGAACCCCGGCTGGTGCTCAAAGCACATGTAGGGTGAGAAGGGATGGACCTATTATTACCCCGGGCCCACAAGGCACCTTACATTAACAGTTTCTTAAGGTGGTGTCTAACTGTGTAGCTAGAGTATTATATAGTCAATTAATTCTTCATGTTATGTTTATGTTTTCTTCTATTGGGGAATGTTTTACAGAAGTCAACATTGGTTATGCAGCAGTATCTTATCTGTATATCTCCTTCGTAGTTTGTGCTATGAAGTAAAATGACACAAAACATAACCGATTATGTATGCATTGAAATGAGGTAAAAATCCATTAAAATATGTATGTTGTTGATGAGCATTTGTGAAAATGCATATACCTAGTATATATGTCTATGTACCTAGTAGGTAAATTAAACTAGACTCGAATAGGTGCTTAGATAATATTCATTAGTCCACAAAAAAACCTGTATAGCCAAGCCAAAGACTGTTAGAACTTGCGATATATTTGTTCAAAGTTTCGATCTAACTCCATGACCAATTGTAGACCAAAAGACCACTTTATCAGATGACATTCTGAAATACAATATGGTACATAGGTACGTATTTGTTGCTAAATCAAGGCATATTTGTCAATTTTATATCCGAAAAAGAACATAGGTAACCTCGACCTACATTACATCTCACAAAGCAATTCCACTTTTAGTTTATCCACGTTTCGCACAAACTCACACAAATCTTGTGACTATAACCTACCTATTTCATATTTATTTTTTTCCATTTGATTTCATTTCATTATTGAATGCTAAAGTAAACAACAAACAAACACATACTTTAGTTTAGGTAGTTATATGTACCACAAACCCACCGTTGTTTACCGAAGTCCAATTGCGACATATTTAATCATACAAGTAGGTACTTCCTTAGATTGTGAAAGTACCAATTAAGCACTTTTTATACTTATGTTGTTTTTCTATGAATAATGCGCAGTAGAGGTACTCGACATGTTGATTTGATTTAATTGCGCATAGCTGAATAAGCATTTATGTACTTAGATGTTTTTCTCGTTAAAGTATGAGAAATGTAACTACTTAGTTGTTTATTACAATGAAGAATGTACTAGAAATCGCCTACGCATTTATAAAAGTTATATAAGGAAGTTACTAAGTACAAATTGTCATTATTTTATCTTCGCTTGAATTGTACGGTCAAAAGTAAGACCAATAAAATTAACTTCATATTTAATTTGTTTATTTTATTAAAATCTGGACTCCGTCCAATTTGTCTGGCGCAGCCGGTTGTATTTTTTTTTAAAGTCGTGGAAATTTAATTTGTCCGGCGCTTACTTCAAAAATTGTGAAATATAATTTGTCTGGCGCAACCTACATATTTGGTGCAGCTGTCCTGAATAACTTCGTGTGTTCCTGACAAATCCACGTAAAAAAATACTCGAACCAAACAAATACGACTGTATTGGAAAAAGGAGTTGAGAAACAATTCAGCGAGTGGAATAATCACCGAGGCATGGGATCGAGCGGTTTTAAGTGAGTCAAAAATCATTCACTTTCCGTATTCTTGCCCTGCTATTCGACCCTTAGTGTTTTTGGACAAACATTGCCAATACACTTGTTATTTTTGATTTATTATATGCGAATTTATGATTTTTATGTGTATTTTTGACGTTTCATGTGTTTTTATTGATTTTTATGTGAATTTATGTGTCTTTATTGATTATTATGTAAATGTATTGATATTTTATGCGTTTTTATATGAATTTTAAGTGAATTTATTGATTTTTATGCGTCATAATTGATTTTTATGTGAATTTATTGATTTTTATGCGTCATAATGATTTTTATGTGAATTTATTGATTTTAATGTGTCTTTATTGATTTTTTGTGTTTTTATTGAACTTTTATGTACTTTTCTTTAATTATATTTTAAATTTTTGTGTGTTATACGTGTTATATTGTACAAACGCATACTCAATTTTAATAATTTGAATTGATTTTAAATAATAATTTAAAATAGAACCTATGAGGATTATAACGAATGAAATTGTGAAATTGGTTCCTAAATTTGATGGGAATGAAAAATTATTAAATTTATTTATTTCAAAATGTGAATATGTGCGTAGCTTAAGTGGATCCGAAGTTACAGCAGCACAATAATTATATTTATTTTATGTAATTTCATGTAGAGTTGTAGGCAGAGCAGCCTTACTATTAAATGAACGTAGCGACATGGCTAGAACTGAAAAATCTTTTTATTCAAGTTAATATTATAATTGAAAAATTAAAACAGATTGTGAATTAGATGATATATTATCTGAAAATCTATTGAAACTTAGATTAAATCATATGAATCAAGAAGAACGAAATGCAATTTTTTTGTTGTTGATATAATCAAGATGAATTAATTAATCAAATTAAAACTAAGCAAGATGCTATTTTAAAGAAAGTTACTTTGATTGCAGAAATGGTTGATGGTTTTGTAAATTTTACTAATACTTCTTATTATAATTTTATACAATTTGAGAATAATTTAATTGATATAGAGAAAGCATTGAATAGAAGTAAAATAAATGATTTTGAAAATAAAGTTACTCATTCTTATAGTTTGTTAACTCATAATTTTCAAATAATTCTTTCTAAGTTAGATGAGATTGATACAGCAATCGCTTTAAGTAAAAATAAGATATTACATAGATCAATAATTGATACTAATGAATTATTTGAATTGTTAAAAAATATTGAGAGAACAGATAAGTTAATTTTCCCTGTTAATTATGAAAATTTAGTAAACATAGAGCAAAATATAGAGATAAAAGCTTATATTAAGGGTAGGCAAATTACATATGTACTGGCAATTCCAATTGTACGCAAAAACACTTACAAATATTACCAGTTATTCCCCTTACCTATCCTTGATACTTTTAATAATATTACATCCTTGATACTTCCTAAATATCCTTTTATCCTCGTGAAGGATTTGAACTCTATTACATTGCTCTCCAAGCCATGCGACGAGATTGATGAGAAATTATTTCTTTGTAAAGAAAGTTGTGCAGTCGTATTGGAACAAGATAAATGTATAACTGTTTTAATGAAATTTACGTTGAATATTACGTCGTGTTCTCCAATTTTAATCGAAACTTCAGAGATAAAAGTTCAACAAATTGAAATGAACATATGGATAATTTTTGCAAGTTACCAAACGTACTTGACAAAAATCTGTGAAAATGAGATTACTCGAGAGAAAATCCTTGGTACTTATATTTTAACCTTGGAAGATAATTGAAAAATACAAGTTGAAGATATTACTCTACGGAAGAAATTATTAAAAGGAATGAACTTACATATTCCTAAACTACCATTGATAAATTTACCAAGTGTTCCAGTTACAAATAAATTCAAAAGGAAACCTGTTAACTTAGATGGAGTAAACATGGAAAATCTACAAATGCTGAATTATATTTTGAAGAAAAGTGAAAACAGTGATTATAGTGAAATGAGTGAAATGGTCAATAAAGTGCAAATAAAAAGTGTTAGTTTATGGACATTAATACTTTATATTATAATGATTTTTACTATTGTATACTTGATTATAAAATATAAAAATAAGATTTTGAAATTATGTAAAATTGAAAATAATCTGACTTCAAGAAATGAACTTTCAGATAATTTTCAATCTCAGGGTGGAGAAGTTATATGTACCACAAACCCACCGTTGTTTACCGAAGTCCAATTGCGACATATTTAATCATACAAGTAGGTACTTCCTTAGATTGTGAATGTACCAATTAAGCACTTTTTGTACTGATGTTGTTTTTCTATGAATAATGCGCAGTAGAGGTACTCTACATGTTGATTTGATGTAATTGCGCATAGCTGAATAAGCATTTATGTACTTAGATGTTTTTCTCGCTAAAGTATGAGAAATGTAACTACTTAGTTGTTTATTACAATGAAGAATGTACTAGAAATCGCCTACGCATTTATAAAAGTTATATAAGGAAGTTACTAAGTACAAATTGTTATTATTTTATCTTCGCTTGAATTGTACGGTCAAAAGTAAGACCAATAAAATTAACTTCAAATTTAATTTGTTGTTTATTTTATTAAAATCTCGGCTCCGTGCAATTTGTCTAGGTAGTTATGGTCCAGAATAAATAATAACTTGCAAACCAACGTTTCGTTCTACGCAACGTCAGGCTATAATATACTTGAATATAATTTTTTGAAGAATATCCATTTATTAAACAGCATAACTAATAAAAATTAGATTATAATAAACAAATAAAACACTACACATGTTTATATGGCTAAATTAACATTTTACAACCATTAGTTCAAAAAAGCACTAAAAAGTGCTCAAAGCTGTTCTTCATGAAATGGAACGCAAGAGCATATGTTTTTGGTGTTATGTAGTCTGTGGAAAGAACGAAATGGCCTTCACTTTTTCAAGACGATTACCACCGAAAATATTAGACAACTCCCCTGGACGGCGAACTGGAACCGCCAATGGTAATGGATTTGATTGCTATTACCACCAGAGTAAGACAATAAGGCTGCACGTGAAGTTCTATCATAATTATACGAGCACCGTGTACGAAGAGATAAGTACATCCCACCCTCCCGATGTTTTATACCCATATTTCTCATCCAGTCGGTAATACATCAATAAAATTTGGGTTAGGTCTATCTCTGAACTAAATGACTAGTCACAGGCAACTCAAGGCAGAGATGTGCAAACTACCCACAGTAGAAAGGCGTTAATACATGTGTCAATAAATAACTACAGTACTTATCTCTTCGGACTCGGCGCTCGTATAATTATGATAGAACTTCACGTACAGGTAAGTTCGTTTAATCATTAAATATTATTTGTTTTCTAGAGTGCTTCCCGCTGCTATGAACCAAAGTTGCCAGTAACTTGACACAAATTCTACTATTTTATAAGCGTCATCTATGAAGTTGTGCTGGCATTACTAGTTTCAATTAGTTTCCAACGCCATCTATTATTTTTATTTTGAACCTTCGTATTCTCTTCGCGTGGAATTTGGAATCATTGATTACCTAACACTTTTTAGGGTTCCGTACAAAGATTTTGAATTACGGCATCGATATAGGAAGATATAAGACGTATCTAACGTCGTTATTCCGTATTCAAACGAGGAACCCTTAAAGTTTCGTCATTTCCGTCGGTATGTCACAGCCATTTTTTTTGCTGACTAATAAATGTAGTGTTAATAATCTGAGACACTATTAGCACTACTTTTGACTTTTTTACTAGTTTGCTGAAGTGTAGCGTAATTATATCTCAGAAAAAACAATAATCTGGAGTGTCTCAATTTCTACGATTCCACTCTTAACTAAGTTATTCAATTCAGTATCCATCTAAAACACTAACGTGTTGATAACACTATACCTAGGACATATGGTATACATAGGTAACAATGGTCTGAAAATCAAAATGGTAACAGATTCATTTTACATTATTTTATTCATTGTATGAAGCTCATAAATTAAATAAGAAAGTTTACATAGACAATGCTTCATTCCTCTGTTATTTAAATATCTCTCATTTTTTTATAAGCACTATATTCAATTGTTGGTGATTTTAACATGCAGTATTATTTTTAAAAGTGCTTGGAGAAATGGAGCATTACAGTAATATTATCTTTGTTGTCACTGGTGACTATCTTTTCTGATCGCCCAAATCTTCAATGCTATCTTCGTCAATCTGGAAAGATACAAAATAAGTTAGTTAAAATAAGTTAGACCCTCGGGCGGCCTGACAAACTCTGACACCAGAGGCCAGCACTACCTCATACAACAAACAAACAAACAAGTTAGTTGGTAGTAATTAGAAGTTCAATAATAGCTCCACCGATGTTCAAGAGATGTTAATTTTGACTTGTAAAAGTGCTATTATTTTTGCCTATTTACAATAAAATACTTTGACTGACTGATGGCTCCATACTAATTTTGATCAAACTAACAAAGCCTATAGCTTTTGTTAGGGCTGATCCTCATGGCTTCAACCTTAACCATTAAAGACAGGAAGAAATGAAGAATCAATTTTAGGTAGACAAGAATGATTTCTCGCTAAACATTAAATTCAGTAAGTACATACTTAAAATTCTCAATGGATTTCTGAGGACAAATTGTAAAAAAACTCACCTATCATTCTAAAGTAAGAATGATATTAAGGTGATAAGCACAAATGTTTTGGCTAAGAAACTTTTAATTATTTATCTCAGCCAACCACAAAGAGTACCATGTTAGTTATATACGGATATATCTTGGTGTAATCTGGGCTACTCAAATATGCATAAAGATTTGTAGGAACACATACGAAAACTTAAAAATATAGGCCTTCCTTACATACCTATAGAGAATGTTGTGCATAAACTTAGAGCATATACAAAAAACTGGTATGCCCCACTCCACAGCTACATTATAAAATGAAAAAGTACAGGAGCCGCATAGAACAAGATGCATTTTGATAAGATTGTACAGACAAGCAACTAAAGAAACTTACTGAACCCTATACTTTATTAACTATTTTCTTCTATAATCCTCAAGTTAAAACAAAACATTTATCTGATATCTAGTCTAGGATAACATTAGTCTATCATTTAGAAATCATACAGCTCATTTAATCTTATTTATGCACACTATATAGAAAAATAGAGATGTGCATATTGCTTGCAATCATTTCATCAACTGACTCTATCAATGTGTGGCAAATACTTTTTTCTATGAATACTTACAGTGGAGATGTGGATACAGTATGACTAGTTCACAATTTTAAACTCGCTCAGCATATTATGGCTTTCTCTGAGAGTTTGAATCCGGAATGATGTGATCCAACAGAGAATCAAAGTTATAAATTAGGCTGGTCATATTTGCCGAAGGATTGATAACTGTTGGGGTAGACATGTACGTGAATGTAGAGACCACAACTTGGCAAATGTAATGTATGACCCGCCAGCTAGGTGAACAATATGTCTACATAATTGCTGGCAGCAGTTGGAAAGGAAGAGCCGAAGATCAGGCTCAGTGGTGTGCTTTGGGAGAGGCCTACTTCCAGTAGTAAACTGATACGAGCTGATGATGATGAATAAAAGTATACAGACAAATGGAAAAATATTTACCTCAGGCCATTTCTCTGGTATAATGTCAAACAGGTCATCCTTGACATCACCTTGGATGACAATCTCATCATCACCTGTCACTGAAGATCCACATGCAAACTTTGTACCAAAGAATTTAGCTGCCACCTTCAAATCAATGTCTGGAAAGTAATAAATATAGTACACAAAGTATACTTAATCAGAACTTAACAAACTTGCCAGATATCTGCCCTGTTTGTTAATTTTTAGGTATAGGTAAGATCATGGTAATGACAAACTATAAAAATAGGTGGTAAATATCCTTGAATCCTTTCAATAGTTTAAAAATTTCAGTGAGTACAATATGAAACTGTAGCCAGGTGGAGTGACGTCCTGCAATAGGCGACCAGAAGAGAATGGATGAGGGGAGCTGAAGACCAAGCTCAGTGGCGTGCATTAGGAGAGGCCTACGTCCAGCAGTGGACAGATTAGGCTGATGATGACAATATGAAACTTACCAAAGGTGCTCAGCCCTGAGACAACAGTGACCGACTTCTTTTTGCCGCGTGGAGCTCTAGAGACCTGAACTAGTTTGGGTACATCCTCCTTTTTCTTGGACTTCAGCATGCCCTTGCCTCCGCGTTTCTGCCGCTTCTTCTCCTCTTCTCCACCAGCATTATCTTCTTCATCTAAAGACAAATTACACAGAAGCAAAATATTTTTTACTCATCAATAATGTCTCAAGGTGCCAACATTGTCCAATTCACATAACCTTACTTGCAGGTACCAAACTTACCTATTTTCACCTTTTCGAATTCAGTGGGTAGATTCTTTTCTAGCCACTGCTTACATTTATCGTATTCAGGGTAGTATTCACAATATTCTATTGGCATTGAGCAGTTCCCGCAGTACTGCACTTTTACAGGATAGGTTACCCCTTCACGGGCACCCACAGATAGATCTCTATCCCCCATAGTAAAAAGGAAGATGTAACTTATAATGGCATACTCTATTGATCTAAATGAGATTTATTTACGTTTTATTAATCTTATTTGTATAAATTTTAATAAAATCATATTATTCAGCCGATCCCGTATCCGATCCAAAACTATGTATTGACAAATTTGACAATTGACTTGACATTAGTGGTCTAGAACGTCAAAATGAAAAATCGGTAGAATTTCCCTCTAAAATCGGTAAATTTGTACAAATAATCGGTATATATGACAAAAATATATACAATATCAAATATTGAAAAATGGAGTGTATTTTTGAAAAATATTGTACATAAGCGTCAAATTGACTTGAATTGAGCTTAGATTTGGACTAATTTTTAAAACTGTTTATCAGACCAATAAAACTTTTTGTTCGTTCGTGTGGGTAAGTAGCATAATTAGATGTTCCAGCATAACGTACCACATCTTTATCTATACAATTTCTAAGATTTAAAAAAAAAACACATCTTTGATTGGAATCTTTGCTAATAACCTATTTTAAAACAGCAAGAAATGAGCGTTCTTTATGTTTGGCTTACTTTTTCATATAAAATATATATTTTCAAGTGTTTTGCCTGTAATTCTTTGTTAAAACCGTTTAATAATGGTAAAACAAATATAAAAACATTATTCTCAGAAATCGGTTAAGTACATTGGATATGGGTATTTCCGTAGGCTAAATAGACAGAAATACCGAAAAATCGGTAGGTACCATTCCAAACAACTGCTCGACATTGACTTGATATGACAATTGACATGACAGTATTGAAATGAAACGGAGACATTTCTTAAGTCAATGAATGAAACATGGATTTTTAAGATATAATAATAATTATTTAAATTCCTTGAATAGACAACAGTTTGTTATGACAATTAGGCCGTTCGTGTTGAAGCAAAATGATCAAAAATAACAGTATAAAAAGCTAAATTTTTCGTTCACCGTTCTATTTGGACATGACAGTTAAATTCGACATCGGAAAAGCAACTTTATGACGTAAAAAATAGGGTCATATTTCGTTCGGTTTGGGAATGATCTATAGTGGCAAAAATGACAATCGAAACTACCCAAAACGCCTTTGCTTCATGTGGAACGCAGGGTGTGACAAACACAAGTTATTTTTACCCAGTTTTACCCGACTACAGCCACAGAATAAATAATAGTACAAGCTACAGCGAAGCATTGGAATGCTTAAGTGTTCAAACTAAAAACTTGGTCCGATTTTGACAAGCGAGGTATCAATGGCTTCGCCTTCAGCAGCCCGATTCCATAACTTGGCTACAATCGGATTATCACTTTTTTCATAGCAAATTCGACTCTATCGCAAGGCATTAGTGGCTGCGATACTGAGAATTCGATTGAAGCCAAGTTATGGAATCGGGCTGCAGTGGCCCAATTCCATAACTTGGCTACAATCGGATTATCACTTTTTTCATAGCAAATTCGACTCTATCGCAAGGCATTAGTGGTTGCGATACTGAGAATTCGATTGAAGCCAAGTTATGGAATCGGGCTGCTGAGCAAGAGTGTCATAGGATATTTTTAACCTGACCGTAGTCGGGTCTGTGGGGATAAAACAGCATAAAGTAAGAGTGAGAAAGAATATGCGAAAAACGTAAGCGAGGGAGCGAGGCAGTTAAACAATGCTGTTTTCACCTTCAACATTGGGATTGCGCCTGAAAAATAGTAGTTTGCACAGCGACTAGCAGACAACTTCCAAGACACATACTTCCGCTGCGACTAGGTAGGTACTGTATGTAGGCATGGGGATGTTCCACTATAGCGTCGCTCCTATTGGTCCGACTTTGACAAGCGAGGTGTCAATTGATTCGTCTTCAGTTTTTTTTATCTGTTTTCGGTGAAGCAAAGGAAGGGTTATTTGTGTAAAAAACTATAAACTGGGTCCGATTTTGACAAACAAGGTGTCAATCGATTCATCTTCATGTATAGTGTCATTAGCATATTTATACCCGATTTTGCGAAACATAGGAAGGTTATGTGTTAAAACTAAAAACTTGCTCCGATTTTGACAAGCGAAGTGTCATCGTTCGTCTTCATCGCAAGAGTGTCTGCTATTTTTTACCCAACCGTAGTCGGGTTTTAGTATTTGAACTTATTCTAATTCTTCCAATGGAGGAGGGGAGGAACTCTGCGACAGTAGCTGAGCACGGCCCCAATTGATTGACTTCTATTCTAGTGTGGTTGTCGGCTTGTTTGTCTCTTTGACAGCATCGATTTATTTTATCGATTTTTGTACCACTTACCCAAGAGTATACTGCACTGATCTGCATTGATTTTGAATTACGCTTACTATTTGTACTCCCTCTACGAGTATAATAGCAGTATTTAGGCCATGACAGTGAGGCCCTCGGGCTGCCTGACAAACTCATAACACCAGAGGCCAGCCAGCACTACCTCAAACAAACAAACAGCAGAAAAAATACAAAAGGTTTTTCATTTATTACGCCTCGCTATCCTAATCCATACCAATCAACGGCCCTATATAGGGTCGATGATACCAATATATAAAAGTGAAACGTTGTCTGTTTGTTTGGGGAGCTTTCACGCGATAACGGCTGGACGGATTTTGATGTAATTTGGAATGGAGTAGAGTAATTAAGTAGGTAAAACATGGTTTCGCGAGGCGGTCCTTGGGTTTGGGTTTGTTCCACTAGCCCAGGGATCAAACCTCAGTGGACACAAAAGTACAGGAACAATTAGGAGCACAGGAACAGGAGGAGATGTTCATAAACAGAGATCTTACACTCGACTATTCTATTCAGTCTTCTTCCAGTTAAATAATTAATATATTTGGTAAGAGTGTACCCTTGAGGCTCTAGTATTGTTATTATCACAGACTCATCGTGCTTCAACATCAAAACAACCACAAACGAAGTTATTATCATATATATTTAAGAGACTCCAGATGTAATAAACTTATTTAGGTATTTTATAACATATTTTTTCGTAAAATTGCAGTTTCTGCGAATCCATTAACAATATGATCATTATGTCATTCTCATATTGAATGACAGGTTATTTGAATTTAGAATTAATAATGACAAACTATCAAATGGAATGAGATGGATTATGAAAGAATTAAGAATTTATGAAAGAGGTTTCACATCGTCACAATGGGAAACTTTTTATCCCAGATAATTGTAAGTTTCCATGGGAAAACTGGAAAATTTTGATTACTCGCTGTAAGATTGCCATGGAAACGAAATAACAAGTCTGTCAAAAAACATCAAGAGCATTGGTGCTATACCTACTTTTACATTGGTTTGCTGTTTTTCGCGATAAACAATGGGCCGAGCGGACGAAGTCGCGGGCGTGAAAGCTATAGTAATATTATAACGTAGCTGTGCCTGCGGCCTTGCCCGCGTGGTAATTTTTCTGGGATTTAAGAAAAATATATCGGAAAGGGAAAAATACTCCGAAACGTTTTCTTCAGTAACTAATTCAACGGATTTTTATGAAATTCTTTTTAGTCCTGAATAACACATAGGAGATACTTTCATCATCATCATCATCGCGGGTGAACCTGCTGAGCTCGGCTAGCTTTGCATATTTTTATTTGCGAACGGCAAGCAGCAGAATAGAAGTTAGGTAAATAGGTAGGTACCTATATATTTTATAAGATTTATTCCAAAATCTAAAAAGAACAAAGGTTAAAAAAACTGTTTATTTTTAAAAAACTTGGGCTGAACGCATTTAATTACAGCTATAATCCAAACGTTTAAAACAACACGTACAATTCACTTTCACGCCCTAGTGGCACATGCACATATATTCTTACATATCATCATCATCATCATCATCAGCTTATATCTGTCCTCTGCTGGACCTACGTGCTCATCTATCGTGCTATCTGCTGGAGCTCAGTGGCGAGCATTAGGACAGGCCTACGCCTGTCCTAATGCTCGCCACTGAGCTCGGTCTCCAGCTCTACCCATACATTTTCTTCCAGCCGCTTTTCGCAGGTCGTGATTCCACCTGGCCACAGGGCGTCCTACACTACGTTTGCCTAAAAGTGGCCTCCACTTGAGAACTTGTCTACCCCAACGGTTATGAGTTCTTCGGGAAATGTGACCAGCCCACTGCTACTTCAGCTTGCTTATCCTTATGCCTATGGCAGTTACCTTGGTTCTCTGTCGGATATCTTCATTAAAAATCCTGTCCTTCAGAGAAACTCCAAGCATAGCTCTCTCCCTATCTCGCTGAGCGACCTTAAATTTGTGGACTAGTTTCACTGCGATTGTCCACGTTTCGGCTCCATAGGTCATGTCATGACTGGTAGCTTAGGACGCACTGATTGAAGACTTTTGTCTTGAGGCATTGTGGTATGGACGACGAGAAGACTTGTCAAAGCTTGCCGAATGCTGTCCAACCCAGCTGAATTCTTCTGTTGGCCTCCTTCTCAAAGTTGTTCCTACCCAACTGCAATATTTGTCCAAGGTAAACTAATTTTCGGACAACTTTAAGAGGTACACCATTGACTGGAATCGGTTCCGGGTCAACAAGATCGTTAAACATGCCTCTGGAGTTATCCCACTGTTAAGAACGAAGCTAAATAACCCCTGAAGCTCCCTAAGTATGGGTTTCGTCCCTGCTTTCAAGAGCTCCGAAGTTCTAGTTATGCCATCCTCACCGGAGGCCTTTCCATTTTTATGTTTTAGGAGCGCCATCTCAATCTCGTCTAGGCTGACAACGGGCAGTTCATCAGTTCGTCTAGAGGCGACAAAAAAAAGGATCTCGTGGCTAGTGATCCTAGGTACGTAATCAAACGGTTGCGGGTTCGAATCCTGCAAGGTGCAATCATTTGTGTGATGAGCAGAAATGTTTGTTTCCGAGTCATGGATGTTATATTATTCGTATATATGTATATTTATCCGTTATCTAGTACCCATAGTACAGGGTATCCTAGTTTGGGGCTAGTTAATTGGTGTGGAATTGTCCCGAATATATTATATTATATTATTATTATAAACAAACGCCCTACAAATTGCTGTTTGTTTGTATATTCCAAGAACACATAAATGTTTTAGAAAAATACTTTTTGTCTGTTATAATCTTATTATTTATTATTACTGAGTACTTACATTAATTTCATTACAAAATCTGATTAAGTAAAACTTTGGTATAAGCGTGGAATGGAATATCACCATACAAAAGGACGATTTCAATTTGTGAGAACTAAACGTATATTACAATAAGTTAGTATATAATCCAAAATTGAAATAGGTATATAATGTTAATTAACATACATAATTTTGGTACTATTCCCCATAGAACTTATTCCCTTTCTATCCACCAGTTTTATCCCATCCGAGGGGCAAAAGGGAAAAATAAAAATCTACCTATGCATATAGGTAGATTTTTATTTTTTCTTCTTTTTTATTTTTTCTTTTACAAAATTTAATAGAATAAAATAAGTCTGCATAAAAGTTTGGTCAAAAGTGGTAGAAATGGTCTGTCTTAATTGTAATAGATTTTTAGGTATGAACTTATAAAGCTTATTCCTCTAATAGTAGTCTATTATAATAGGTAATTCATCCTATAATTTAACGGGGCTATTCCCTTTCTCCCCACTGGTGGGACAAAGCTGTTGGAGAGAAAGGGAATATTACCCCTTTAACGTGATAATATTTGAGAGGAGGTCAGGTACTTATCTAAAAAATATTGAAGTCGTATTTTTTTGTATTTGACTGGGAATGTTCCAAATTCCAAACTATAGTAACATAGCAGCGGGGGCCTTGCAACCTAAACCTATATGACTTGTTGCAAATAGATTTTCATAGCAATATCGACTCTAACGCACCGCATTAAGTGATAGTGGTTATGAAAATATGATTGAAACAAGATAGGTAATACGAGTTTACCACTATCACTTAATGCGGTGCATTAGAGTCGATAT
This sequence comes from Alsophila aescularia, assembly GCA_946251855.1. NCBI lineage: Eukaryota > Metazoa > Arthropoda > Insecta > Lepidoptera > Geometridae > Alsophila > Alsophila aescularia. The sequence continues at coordinate 46,724,207 of OX276378.1, forward strand.
TGCTATGAAAATCTAATTGCAACAAGTCATATTGGCTTCTGTGATTGCCCTGCTGGTCCATTAGCGATAGTGATCAAGTTACTAAGAAATAATAAGATGGTTCGGTCACACGACCGACAGAAACTGTTGGACCTGAAAACTAACTAACTACTACTAACTTCACTTCACTTTTGAGTGTATCGGCTCAAAAGTGAAGTTAGTACTTACTTGTACCTACTTTTTAGTCTGATGTAGGTAATCTACTTTGTTCTATGTATATAAATTATATAACAATAATAAATAATTTGATTAAAATTAAACAAAACATGTGCTGGAAATAAACACAAAAGTTTCGCCCGTGTTCTACGATATTTTGTGGTCAATGCGATGTTTTGCAAATAATTGCAAAACATCGATTAAATGTTATCATTTAAATTTTGAACTTTACGGGCTAAATTATCAAAATATCTCTCTAACATAACTCTCACTTGAATTGACTAATAATCCAAAAATATTTGCGTCTATTTGGCATTTAAGTATGGAAAAAAAAAACAAATGGATAAAATAATAATAAAAAAAAACTGATCCTATTTGATAAAATTTATATGGGCCTCCGAAACAAAGGTTACCATGCCTGGAAGTAAACTCCGTGGGAATGGTATTGAGCGCTAATAATAATAAAATGATGGAGCACTAAATAATTTTAATGGTACAAAATTATACTGTATGAGCAAATAATATAAAATAGAAACATCAATTTTGAGGGTTGGGCTTGGATTGGGACTTGGAGTACAAAACTACAAACACAAAGACTTCGCCGCTATCTTGAAAAATCATGTCAATGTTTTTTATAGTAGTAGCAGAGTCTAATTTTTTTTTTATAGATTACTAGCATTTGCCCGCGACTTCATCCGCGCGGAATACAGTTTATTGCGATTAAGTATCCTATTTATTTCCCCAGGGATCAAACATCTCCATACCAAGTTTCATCAAGATCGATTCAGCCGTGAAAGAAAAAATAAAAAATAGAGAGAGAGACAGAAAAAGAGAAGCAGTCGCTTTTATAATATTAGTATAGGTATAATTATCTACAATTTTTTACTTTCTAAGTAATAACAAATAAAAGTTAAAGTAGTTTTCATCCTCGAAATGTTTAGTTGGCTAGTTTAGTTTTAGCACTATGTGATTTATTATTACAGAAAATCAATGAAGTACTTATAAAATAACAATTATGATGTTAACCTAAACTCTAGCTAATTAATACTTGTGTGATTTCTAGCGACCCGCCTCGGCTTCGCACTGGTAGCTAAGAGTAGGTATCTCTAAATATTTATTTGTACAAAACGTTACATTGACTACACACAGCCCCGTATGCACAATAGTACAATATTGTAAATAACAAGGTGTAATAATAGGTGTAATAACACCACAGAATAAACTAATAGTAGGTACGAGAATTGAAATCCGCTCATCAAAAGCATCGTAATAGCGTTAGTAATAGCTAACAAAATACTTGTCGAAATAATATGGTGTAAACATCAAAATTGATCTACATGAAATGAGGAAGATAATTGCGATATTGAGTTTGATTAGGATTGTTGTTGTTTTTTTTGTATCTCAAAAACGTTTATTTTGTGTTTTATACACTACTTTCATATAGCGCTTATCTACGTTACGCAGCGTATGAAAAAAAACACTATAAAAATACATATGAATTATACTTTAAAACCTTCCCCTTGAATCAACCTACGCCTAGGTGAAAACCGGAATAACATCCGTTTAGTATTTTCTGAGATATTTGTGCACAGACAGACAAACAGACAGACAGACAGACAGACAGACAGACATACAGTCAGTCAGACGTGTTCGATGACTTTCTTTTATAATATGTAGTGATGATATAATGTAGGAAAACTAGCTAAAAACGACAAGTTCCTGGTGGGTTTCTTTCTCTGAGCCTATTTTTTTAGTTACAGAGTGTGCAATCATAGTATTATTTTCATGTATATATGAGTGCTCATATATAAAAGTATCTGCAAATATCAAGGTATAGTTTACGGCGGTGTCACCCTCAATGTCAAGTAGGTGACGTTAACATCCTGTATAAGTGGGAATTAGGTCTAGGTATAATGTCAAACAGCCTGTATCAAAACTCTAAATTCATCAGAATATTCTAAAGAGGTTTTTAACGTTTCATTTACAATTATTATATGAGAATGTGTTAGTTAATAAGTAACGTTAACCTATTTGCAGTCTAAAACCTATACGTCTATAATACTGTCGTGTTTTTTGTCGGAAGCCTTGAGTTTCTCTTGCATTTGCGTGAGCATGTCTTGCATTCGTCTAATCTGAAACAACATAATTTATTAAAAGTTAATATTATAATTCGTTTTGAATAATAATAATACGATGAAGCACAAAATAATAAAAAATAATAAATTTTAGCTAAATAATATGAAATAGAAACATCAGTTTTGAGGGCTTGCTTACAAAGACCATCGTGGAAAAAATATGTACTTAAGTAGGTACCTAAATGTTTTTTGGTAACCCTTAACGTATAACAGGAACGGTAACGGAAAATGTGATAACATTTTAGCTACTTTGTTTTTTTATAGATAACAGTAACGTAAAACAGCAACAGTAACTGAAAGTGTGATAACATTTTAGCTAGTTTGTTTTTATAGACAACAGCAACAGTAACTGAAAGTGTGATAACATCTTAGCAAGTTTGTTTTTATAGATTTCTCGGTTTTGTTTGTTTCAGTAACAGTAACGTAAAACAGCAACAGTAACTGAAAGTGTGATATCATTTTAGCTAGTTTGTTTTTATAGAAAACAGCAACAGTAACTGAAAGTGTGATAACATCTTAGCAAGTTTGTTTTTATAGATTTCTCGGTTTTGTTTGTTTCAGTAACAGTAACGTAAAACAGCAACAGTAACTGAAAGTGTGATAGCATTTTAGCTAGTTTGTTATTTTATAGATTACTCGGTTTTGTATATGTTTCAGTAATAGTAACGTAAAACAGCAACAGTAACTGAAAGTGTGATAACATTTTAGCTAGTTTGTTTTTATAGATTACTAGGTTTTTTACGTTTCAGTAACAGTAACGTAACAGCAACAGTAACTGAAAGTGTGATAACATTTTAGCTAGGTAGTTTGTTTTTATAGATTACTAGGTTTTGTTTATGTTTCAGTAACAGTAACTTAACACAGCAACACTAACTGAAAGTGTGATAACATTTTAGCTAGTTTGTTTTTTATAGATTACTAGGTTTTTATGTTTCAGTAACAGTAACGTAACAGCAACAGTAACTGAAAGTGTGATAACATTTTAGCTAGGTAGTTTGTTTTTATAGATTACTAGGTTTTGTTTATGTTTCAGTAACAGTAACTTAACACAGCAACACTAACTGAAAGTGTGATAACATTTTAGCTAGTTTGTTTTTTATAGATTACTAGGTTATATATATTATATACTCAACGGTTTTGCTAAACTAATGCCGCAGTTGATTATAAATAAAACCTTTTAAAATAGCAGGGAGGCCATCAGGGCCTGCACCTAGGGAAGGTAATTTTTAAATTTTTGAGAGCTTTTATGATTGATTTCTGTGCTTTAAACACGTTACATAGTATAACAAGTTGGAATACTTGCAGTACATAATATATTTGAGTCATAATTGGAAGACATCGAGTGTAAAAAAGTACAATTTAATGGGCTTGAAGTATTACTGGAGAAAACTGGTGAAAAATGAGCAGGAAAAGCATTACAAATAGTGGTCTGGCAAGAGTATTTCTCATCGTTATAAAACATTTCACTAGGGATAGTTTCAACAGTTTTCCTTTGTTGCGAATATATGCCCAAAACGCTTTTCTTCATTACATCAGATAACTCTGGTATTACAATATGTAACTACTTATTAAAGTTCGTCACAGGTAAATATATATTATATAGGAACGAAAGCCTCAATTTGACTAGGGGACAAAATATGTCCTGCGACACGTGCATCTTGTATCTCGACCATTTTCGCCTTTTGACATACAGCGATTGTATCCTAGCGGTTTACTAGAACGACATATAATCCAAAGATAGCGGGTTCGGTCCTAGGCTTCGCACCAATGACTTTTCTAACTTATGTACGGTTTTGCATCGCTTCGTGCTTCGGAGGGCACGTTAATTTGTCCCATAATGAATACGAGGTACCTAAGTGCAGATATCGTGTCGCAGTATTCTTTGCTTACCTCTTCATCCTTCTGCAACAACAATCTGTCGGTGTCTGTGAATGCAACGTCGTTGTTGTTGCCCATTGAGTCTCTCTTCAGTTTGCTGGAAAGTCAAAACGTGTGATAAAGTCTACATACCAGGTATTACAATTTGGTTGGTTGTCCGGCATAAGGTAACAAACAAGAAAACTCAATCAATTTAACAAAAAAAAAGTCGGAATATAGTTTTTTTCGATTGCTCCGCGTCTACTCGCCATGAGATGCAAAATAAATCAGATTTTAAATAAAATTGTAAGCTACCCAACAGTGTAAACCGTATTTCAATCAGTCCTGTAGCTTTTTCGGAAAACGAGAACAAGCGGACAGACAGATAGTATAGCTACTAATAGCTCGCGCGTACAAACTTTTTTGCAAATAATCTAGCGGTGCACAGTAGCACCATCTAGTTACCTTAATGTAAAACTAACATTAATAACCAAGGTGCTCCATCAATTCTTACCTAATGGGCAAAGGGCTGATTCCACTGGTAGAAACCTAAAAATGAGAAATTTACTGCATTTCGAGGAGCTATTCTGCTCATCACGCCGAAGATCCTCATCAGAACTTCACCAATTTTTTATGAGACCAATTTAAAATTGCTACCTTTCAAATATAAAAAGAACCATCGAAATCTGATCTAATAAGGCGGAGATATTCAGTAGCTCACTTTTTGCCCCTTTTAGGGGGAAGTCCCAATCAAAAATCCACGACGATAAAAAAAACTAAAAATTCGTTAACCTGTATACCAAGTTTCGTCTAGATCGGTTGAGAAATGCGACCTGTAGAAGAGAACAGAGATTCGGACGGACATCCGGAAGGACATACAAAAGCATTTTTGCCCAAGCTGAAACGGAGACACTTCGCTCTTGCTTCGCGCTCGTTCGGTCAATAAGTATAGATAGGATATTATAACGAAAACAAACACGAGCGAAGCAAGCGTGAACATTTAAACAGTGCAGCTCTCAAGCAAGATATGAAATGATTGATTTAATACTTTTGAAAAGCGCAAATCTAGCGAGCGCGTAAAAGTTGGTCTATTTTGATCAGTGTAAAATAAAACATAAATATCTACCTTCTATCAGATATTCCGTGGTATCGAATACAAAGAATACTGAGTACCTATAGGTAGTACATCGATCAACCTCATAAGTTATGTTCATCCACATTCACAGACTCTCATTCACAGATTTGAGTGTGTCTCAAACCCACATTCACACACACACATTACTCATACACTCCCCTTCTTTTGCATGTATATTAATATAAAGCACTAGTTTTCCCGCCCGCGACTTCATCCGCGCGGACTACTGTTTATCGCGAAAAAAAGCATCCTGTGATCTTCAGGAATATTAAAAACCAATACAAAAGTAGGTTAGCACGTTAGCAACAAGCTCTTGATGTTTTTTGACATACTTGTTATTTTGTTTCCATGGCAAACATTTCTTACAGCGAGTAATCATAATTTTTCAAGTTTTTGCAGTTTTCCCGTGGAAACTTACAATTTCCCGTGATAAAAAGTATCCTATGTTCTATTCCAGGGTATAAGCAATCTCCATTCCAAATTTCATCAAAATTCGTCCAGCTGTTATCGCGTGAAAGCTCCCTAAACAAACAAACAAACAGACAACGTTTCACTTTTATATATTGGTATGGAGGATCGTTGGTTTCAACAAAAAAGTTGTGTCATAGAGGAGGGAGGTCCCCAAGATACAGGTTAACCTAGTTTGGGGACCAAAGATTGATATATTTTTGTAAGAGAACTTATTTCAATAAAAAAACAAAGAGTATATAAATACTATAAAAAACACAGACTTTTAAAGAAGTCTGTGTAAAATAGTAGATATACAATCTACTACAATCTACTAGTAGGGAGTAGGGAGCGAAAAAATATTTTGCCGGCGAGGGCGCTATTTTGAATCCAGAGCGGAGTGAAGGAATCTTAAATAGAATCCTGAACGTAGCGCCCGAGTGATACACTCCACTTTTCACCCCCTTCTATGAGAAAAATAAATAAAAGGCGCTTGTAGATACTTTACAGCTCATATATTTATTGACAAGCACAAATTAAAAATGTACATTAGAAAGCCTAGCCTCTGGTCCTGCATAAGCGTCGATATCAGCATCGTGGGCAGCTTCGTGAAGTCAGAGTACAAAGAATACTGAGTATAGGTAGTATATAGTTACCTACCCTCGTTCTCTCATGGCGTGCTGCCATATCTGCGAGATGCACTACGCACTCTGCGAGATGCACTTCTCGTAGTGCACGTCCTGCATCACGTCCTTCAGGTCCTGCATGTAAGTCGAGATCAGCATCGTGCGCAGCTTCGTGAAGAGTACAAAGAATACTGAGTATAGGTAGTATATAGGTACCCTCGTTCTCCCATGGCGTGCTGCGATATCTGCGAGATGCACTGCGCCCTTAAGTTCTCGTAGTACACGTCCTGTGTCACGTCCTTTATGTCCTGCATGTGCGTCCAGATCAGCATCGTGCCCAGCGTCGTGAAGTCAGAGTACAAAGAATACTGAGTTAGGTAGTATATAGTCACCTACCCTCGTTCTCTCATGGCGTGCTGCGATATCTGCGAGATGCACTGCGCCCTGAAGTTCTCGTAGTGCACGTCCTGCGTCACATCCTTCAGGTCCTGCATGTGCGTCGAGATCAGCATCGTACGCAGCTTCGTGAAGTCAGAGTGCCGCGGGTTCTCCACTGCGAATGTTAACAGTAATAAGCTATGCCTAAGTTTGACCGCGAACTGAACTAGATGGCGTTAGCATGCAAGTTAGCTCAGGGAGACGAGATTCGCGCTTTTGACATGGACGTTAAAAGCATGTTTTATTCTTCCGTGTAATTTTTGGAGAGCATATACTTAAATCGCAAATGTCAGCGATTATATGCAAAATAATATATGCCAATATGGGATGGAAAGTACAACTACCACCTCATTTCTTCAAGTCATCCTCTACTGCCAAACAACGGACGAGGCTCTGCCGACCGACAAATGGCGGTATAACCCAAAGAGTATACAAATACGTATAACCATTCTAAATTGGCACAGTTAAATTCTACAGACCGGTGACGGGCAGCAGCGTCATCTGTGCAAGAAACTGAGCCCTGCGATCGCCAACCCGTCTGCCCAGCGTAGCGATTATGGGCATTACCTCCATGATAAGCACACTAAAAGTACGGCCTCCAGTTGCCGGCAGCGTTGCTATTCCTGACCAAGGCAGCGGTCATGGTCACGGCAGGCTAAGAATCCCCGGGCTTCGGAAGGCCGCCAAAACCGACTGACTCTGGCTACGTTTAACGGACGCACGTTACGGCTCGACGAACATCTGACGCAACTGGAAGAGGAGCTGGGGCACATCAGAAGGCACATTCTAGGGTTATGTGAAGTCCGAAGAGCCCTCTCTTCGGATTTCATATAACCCTAGAATGTGAGAGGATACTGTAACCTTAGAGTCAGGCCATCTTGTGTATTTCAGGGAAGGAGATCAGCAATACCAAGGCGGTGTCAAGTTCCTTGCCAATAAGGTCCTCTCTGACAACATGTTAGCAATCTCCAGTGTTTCGAATAGGGTTGCGTACCTCGTAATGAAATTAACCGATAGGTATAGCATTTAGGTATTCAGGTATACGCACTGACTTCGAAACACTCGGATGATGAACTAGAGGATATGTATGAAGACATCTAAAGCCTTGCACTATACCTCTAAGGCTCACTTCAACGTTGTCATGGGAGACTTCAACGCTAGAGTGGGAGTACAGACATGCAGCGAGTCGGTAGTAGGACAACACGGCTTTGGCAGCAGAAATCACAGGGGACAAATGCTAGTCAACTTCCTGGAGAAAAAAGGGCTGTTTTTAATGAACTCATTCTTTAAAAAGCAGCCCCAACGGAAGTGGACGTGGCAAAGCCCCGATGGTGTGACGAAAAATGAGATAGACTTCATCATAGTGGACCAAAAGTGCATATTCAGAGATGTCTCTGTGATCACTACGTTTAAAACCGGTAGTGATCACCGACTTGTCCGAGGCACTCTAGATATTGATTGCAAGCTTGAACGTATGAAGTATACGCTCCGACCTAACCTGCTCCAAGCCGCTGTTGGATCCGAAACATTCCAGATGAAACTGGAGAACCGATTCGCTGCCTTGGAAAGCACAATTGACGTTGACATTGACAAGGAACTGGGCCAAGTGGTGGGAATCCTGAGGGAAGAGGGAAAGAAGTTCTGCTAGATGCGTTGTACAGGCAGGAAATCAAAACTTTCGGTGGAGTCTCTGCAGCTCATTGTGAAACTACGCGAAGCTCCAGCAGTCACTTCGTCAGATCAGCGGGCACTGAATAAGCAAATGGCAAACTTTGCAACCAGGTAAAAACAACTGGGCTGGGCAGCATTTGCTAAACTTCGTCGAGTCTTCTCGTCGCCAATACCGCAAAGTTTGAAGACAAATCTTCAACCAATGTGACCTACCTGTTATGACATACGGAGCCGAGTCGTGGACACACACGGTGCGATTATGGAAAGGGCTAAGCTCGGTGTTTCTCTGAAAGATCGTATCCGGAATGAGGTGATCTGGCAAAGAACCAAAGTTGTCGACATAGCCCTTAGGATTAGTAAGCTGAAATGGCAGTGGGCTGGTCATATCTGTCGAAGGACTGATAACCGTTGGGGTAGGCGTGTTCTTGAGTGGAGATCGCGACTCGGTAAACGTAGTGTAGGGCGCCGTTTAGCTAGGTGGAGCGAAGATATACGCAAAGTGGCTGGCAGCAGATGGAAGAGAAGAGCCGAAGATCGTCCTCAGTGGCGTGCTTTGGGAGAGGCCTATCTCCAGCAGTGAACTGACACGGGCAGATGATGATGATGATGATGATGATATGCCAAAAAAAAAAATAAAAAAAAGAAAAAAAAAAAAGAAAAAAAAGAAGGAAACTTGACTTCTTGGTTATGGCCTCTGACCTCTGGCTTCTCGGCTAATTGTCACAATTCTGCCCTGTCAATGTCCGTGATGATATTTTCATAAATTATGGAGATGGTGACTTCTAATAACATGGTCGGAATCTTTAAGAATGTGATCGGTGATGTAGAGGGCGTATCAACTAGAATTTTGGGAAAAGAGGGGTGAGAAAACGTATGGACCGATTTAGCTGTGGTGTTTAATGTTTCAAAGCTGAGGTTAACGAGATGGCTCTTAGGATCGAAGCTCCCAAACCAATAGACCGATTTTGATGCGGTTTTTATGTTTGAGTACTGATGTGATCAAGATGTTTCTTAGCTAATAATGGGGGGTGGGGGTCGGGGGTTATATAAATTTTTAATTTGTGCTTGTTACAATATGGCTTCTGGTTGTTGTCATATTGAATTTCGATTACGGCCTGTCATGTCTTTAGTAGCACTCGCAAGATTAATAAAAATCGATTGACGTAAGAATCATAAAAATCGGCCCATATGTTTGGTCTACATAGTGCCACAAAGGAACAAACATACATAGAAAACATAATACCCGCCACTCAGTCGGGTAATAAATTTCGTGGTTAGCATGTTATTAAAAGTAATAGGAGTGAAGCAAGTTTGTGTGCAAGGTGAGATGATCCGAGGTTCACCGTCGATGATACCCCAGGGGTACTGGCGACCGCACACGCGCTTGCCACCCACCTCCAGCACCGTGTCGGCCGCCACCACGGTGAACGGTGCCACCGTCTTCAGCTCTCGGCCCTGCTGCTTGCAGTTAGTGTGATGTAGGTGAGATGATCCAAGGCTCACCGTCGACGATCCCCCAGGGGTACTGACGACCGCGCACGCGCTTGCCGCCCACCTCCAGCACCGTGTCAGCTGCCACTACCGCGAAAGGCGCCGCCGCCTTCAGCTCTCGGTCCTGCTGCTTGAAGTCTTCGTCCTCGTCGCTGTCGCACTCGGGGAACTGGTACACCTGCCGACAATATATTCACTACATTACTAAACAATGTTCTTCGTGAGTCAATAGGTTTTTAGGGTTCCGCACTTGAAAAGGAAAATAGGGACCCTTATATTCAATTCAGTTCAATTCAAAATATTTATTTCAATTAGGCACAATATAATGTACACTTTTGAATAGTCAAATAACATTCAATCATTTCTAAAAATAGATTCACAATTGCAATAATATTTAAAAGATAAAAATAATATGCAATTCCAAAAAATCAAATACATATTAAATGTCAATATAAAAAAAAACAATTAAAAATATCACAATACATTAAAATGACTGATAATTACAAAAAAATATATAAGAAAATGTCATAATTTTTCGTCCAAATTAATATTTTTCCAAGCCTTTTTATCATTTATGAAGTCATTAATTGAATAATAAGCTTTCTGTAGCAGCACACTTTTGACATACAATTTGAAAGTATTTTCATTTAAATTAGTTACACAATCAGGTAATATGTTATAAAATTTTACACAATTAACATGAAAAGATTTGCTGACTTTTGCCAACCTTGTCGCAGGAAGCACAAGTTTTCCTCTGTTTCTTGTAAAATAACTATGGTTATCAGTGTGTTTTTTGTAACTGTGAAGGTTTTTTCGGGCATATAATATATTTGAAAGAATGTACTGGCAAGGCATCGTCAAGATATTAATGGACTTAAAACGTTCTCTCAATGACTCCCTAGCACCAAGTCTGTAAATTGCGCGGACCGCCCTTTTCTGCAATATGAACACAGAATTTGAATCGGCTGCATTTCCCCATAGTACGATTCCATACGACATGAGAGAATGAAAATATGCAAAGTACACCAGTTTTGCCGTCTGCTCATTGGTAAGTTCTCGTATTTTCCTAATTGCGTAGGCAGCTGAGCTTAATTTACCCGATAGTATATCTGTATGGGATCCCCATTGCAACTTGCTATCAACAGTCAATCCCAAAAACTTAGTGGACTGTATTCTTTTTAGTATATTGTCATTAAGGCTTACTGTACAGCGCGCCGAATGGGTCCACAAGTCTAGGAGTTGTTTTTGAATTTGCTAAAGAAAATCTAACACACTTCGTCTTACTCGCATTCAATGCTAAAAAAATTCATTGCTTTCTGTTTATTTTCTTTGTTAAATATTTTTTTTTAAATTATTAAAGTTTTACTAGCCTAGGATACAGCTTTTCTATTGTAAATTCATATCATACAGGCCGCTCACCTCTTCCTCTAAAATCTCTTCAGAAGGGATCTCCACTATTAAACGCTTGAGCTGTTTGCGCAATTTCTCTACAGTAGATTCTGGTACTTCTGAACGAATGGACACCTCGTAAATCAGCTCATCCTTAGACAAGGAATAGATCGGTAATGGACGTGCCTCCATCTCTGCGGTAAAAGCTATGACTTTCCAAAAATGAGAAGCAAAAAGAAAGCCCCCGAACCAACTAACAATCGAATAAAAATGCTACTGAACCACTTATAATTTTACTGACCCCTAAACACAATGAATAAAATGGTAAATTAAATCCTAAAAAATCTACTACCAAACAATGAATAAAAAACAATATCTACGGAACCTCATAAATATTTTACTGAACCCTAAAGTATAATGAACAAAAGGTAAATGAAATCCTAAAAAGAAAACTACTGCCAATAGATTAAAAAAAAAAACTACGGAACCTCACAAATATTTTGAATGAACCCTAAAATCCAATGAACAGAAGGAAAAATGTGTGTGTTTTGTGTAATTAAATTGTTCTATAATGTTTTGGAACCGATATGTTAAACAATATATAAAAAAAAACTGTTGTGTTGTGACACACTTGCAATAAAATGGTACGTACCTACCTACGAAGTAAAAGTCACTCTACTAACAGATCTATACTGTTTTAAATATCACACCAATACATAAACCAATGATAGAAAAAATACAATTAATTACACTTGAATCACCATTAAATACACATAATATTTTTCCTAAAGCAGTCAAATAATATACAAAGTTTTCAAAATAACATAAACAGTATTATGGGTTCAACACACCAAGAGATATTATAGTTTAGTTTCACACAGTAATATTACACGTGACCACGGGGCAGTTGGAAGATACTTTCATGTAAACACCTGTAACACCTGTTTGCTTGTAATTATTTTTAAGCGTTGTGCCTATTATCTATTACAAGAAATCCTCTCTGATATATGATGCAGAAAAAACCAAGAAATTTACATTGAACGCCACTGTACCTGAGCGCCAGTTTGTAAGAGAAAAAAAAAATGAAAAAAAAAATATGTAAAATATGAAAAAATATATGTGAATTTATTCAGTTGGGCGCCATTGAAAGGACCGTTGCCCGGCTAAGGAAACGGACCTCCTTCTCAGGTAAAGGCGAGGAATTAAAACAAGATGGTAAATTCAATAACAATGGGCTTTATTACAAAAAATAGAAAAAGCACACATGAGTTATCGAATATTGGTACTCTCCCCTTTACTGAGGAATTTAAAAAGAAATATTTTACACTTAATTTAGTTTGTTCTGCATCAAAATAATTATAAACAGCAAGATCTTATAATAGGAAATACTTCTAACTTAATACTCTAAACTCAAAATTCTCAAATGTGATTACAATTTCCTCAAACATATAAATTCTAGTACTTAACTTCGGCCTGTATGATATGAATTTACTATAGTACAGCAGATTAACATGTATTGGTCACAACGCAACGGAATATTCTTGTCTTTGCCATAGAATGTTTTAAATTAAAAGAGAACTAGTGCAAACAGAGTGTGTGTGTGTATGATTGTGTTTCCCAGAGGGAAATCAAACTCTAAAATAGAAAGTAAACAGAAGTAAAACAGAAAATAACCAGAAAGTATCTAGATAATATCAGAAATTATCTTTCAACAATATTAACACGTTAGAAGGCGAAGGCTTCCCTCAACACTGTAGCTCGCTGACTCAAAATGATTTGGAGTGGACCAACCTTGAAGCTTCCTGGGACGCCGTACCGTCGTCTCGCGTACCGCCGCGGAACGCCTCCTTACTCCACTCGATCAGCTCCTACTGCTTGACCACGAACGGTGGTGATATCTTCTACTGGACAGGTGGTGTGTTGGAGTCCTTCTGGAGTCCCTCGTAGACCGGCTTCTTCCACGAACGGTGGTGAGCCCCGGGTGATCGCGCACAGCAGCTCGCAGTGGTGACGACAATAGCCGACCGTAGATGCACGATATAACCTGGCTTTTGCACTCGTATACTTATTTCGCCTGTAACAGGTCAGCTTCGTTCTGGACAGCGTGCCTCGGTCGTTCTGTTCACACAAGAGAACTGCGTGTTTTTTCTGCTGCCTGCGTCGATCTTAATTACGTGCCAACTATGTATGCAAAATTCAGATTTACGTCCGAAATCAAAATCCAATCCACAGGCTTCTCTTTTGTATATATACGATCTTTGGTTTGCATCTTCGAGTAGCATTCTACTGAGATCTTGAACTTCCGGTCATCTCGAAAAGTCCAGAACTAACTCTGCCATGTGCTTCGTAAAGTAGACCTTGTCGGCCTAGTAATACTGGTCACTGTCCTCCAGCCAGTTCTGCAACATACCAGCCAGCATCCGGTGTTTACTTGAACAAGTCTATAGAAAAAAAACCAACTCTCTGGAACTTTGACGTGATTTTTGCATTATGTCAAAACCTTCCATGGTGTGACCATCGCAAGCGATTTCTAGATTTAAATTATTTTCGACATATCAAACGCTGCATTCTGTAATTATTATTTGTTAGCCAACTTAAAGATGCGACCTATTCTGGATTTTTAAACAAGCCGTTCCTCTTCCAAAGTTATTCAGAGCCCGAAATATTCCTGGAACGTCAATTATTAATAGCAACACTAAGAAGCTCGCTACTTGCCGACAGAGATCTCCACTTAGTTTCCACCTTTCTTCTAGTTCACGCCACTTGTAGCTAGCTGTCGCTGCGTGGATTAACCATTTTATCTATTTTGAGACAGTAGATGAAAACTTTCCCCTTTCACTCGCAGAGGCAAATTCAACCATTATTTCTTGATTCTTAGATAGGCGAAATTATCAATCTGTCTTCAACAAGAAAAGCTTTCATTATTCCTTTAACGAAGAAAGTGCACGCACGCGTGGTGGAGTTCGGCGTTTTTTACAAACTCGGCGTCTGGTTTTCAGATACGGAGAAAACACAACTTGATCTAATAGAAAAGACGCTGCTCCTCGCCAGATGGCGTTGTACAATATATTCTACTATCGAGATCTATAACAAAAATCTAACTTGCAGTCATGATTTAACATGTCACAAGTTATTTACACTAAACCAATTAAATATGCTATCAAGTGCCAAATTAATATGATCAGTATTTGCTGTTTTTCTGTCAATATTAAACAACAATGAAGTGTCGTCTGCGAACAAAACAGTTTGAGCATAGCTTTCCGCAAAAAATGGTAAGTCGTTAATATAAACAAGAAACAGAAAAGGTCCCAGGATAGATCCTTGAGGAACTCCCACGTTCACATCGAAACCATCTGATAGCACACCATTTACGTCAACATTCATAGCTCTGGTACTTAAATATGACCGCATAGTTTGAAGAGCTTCGTCACGCACACCATAGTGAGATAACTTATCCAATAAAATTTCGTGATGCACGCAGTCGAAAGCCTTTGAAAGGTCGCAGAAGATACCCAAGACATCCTGGGAACCCTGCCACGCCTCAAAGATTCCGCCTACAAAGGTGATAGCTGCGTCAATTGTTGAACGTCCTTTGGAGAAGCCAAACTGCTTGTCATATAAAATACCATTACAATTAAAAAACACAGACAATTGTGAAAGGAGTTTTTTTTCGAATACCTTACTGAGCGCAGGTAAAACCGAGATAGGCCTAAAGTTACCGGGGTCAGTGGCACTTCCGGTTTTGTGCAAAGGCAAGACTTTACTGAGCTTCATGAGATCTGGAAATACTTTCTCCTTTAAACAGTTATTAAATATAAATGCAAGGTATGGAGATAATTCAACAATAATAGAGCTCAGTACATTTACTGAAATTCCCCATAAGTCCTCCAATTTTTTAGGCTTCAGTGCTCTAAAAGTTTTTAAAACATTTGTTCCAGTTACCGCTGAGAAACTAAAGTTAGGATGAACAGTTTCGACACTAGCCTTCAGTAATATATTTGCCTCTGCTTGATTAGGTTTTAGGTATTTTGTTGTTTCAAACGGCACTTTTACAAAAATCATATTTATCATATACAAATCTATCTCCAAGTTGAAGTTCAAAGTCAGGATTTCCACAAGAAGATTTTCCGGTCTCAGATTTGATTACACTCACACTGTTTTAATTTTATTTGAAGAAAGATTTATCTTATTGGCTATATACATAGACTTTGCCTGTTTACACACTTTTTTGAAAGTTTTGCTGTATATTTTGACATGATTAGCAAATATTTCGCTAGTTTTATAAACTTTTTGATTGTATAAATCATATAGTTTATCCCTACTTAATCTTATCCCTCTAGTAGCCCATTCATTAAAATTAAGTTTTGACTTATGTTTCAATGTTTTAATCGGAAACAAGAAGTCAAAGTTATCCTTAATAATTCTAAATATCTTTTCATAAGAACGATTTGAATCTTCAGCTATTAAATTTACCATTTCAAGATCTTTGGCTACGTTTCCATTGAAAAGGATCACTTTGTTGTTCGCCCGTTCGTCTGTCTGTCTGTCTGCCAAGAACGTGTGATGTTATACATTTAAAGTTAATATGAATACTTAGGTCTGCAATCCCTTGAGGCTGTGATAAAATAAAACTTCTAAGACAACGCAATCAAAGGATACGGCCGTTTGTTTATGCCGCATATTTTTCGACACTCGCAAGGGAATCACAGGGAGAAAATCCTAGTTAACTTTTTGGAAAAAGAGGGGTTCTGTTTAATGAGTTATTTTTCAAAAAGAAACCCCAGAGGATTTGGACTTGGCAAAACACTGCGAAGAAAAATGAGATTGACTTCATCATGACGGACAATAAGCACATATTCAGGGATGTCTCAGGGATCAGCAGTTTTAATACCGGTAGTGATCACTGACTTGTCCGAGGCTCTTTGAATATCGACCACAAGCTTTAAAGATACCGTCTGGTGAAGTCTACGCTCCAACCCAAGCTGCTCCAGGCCGCTGTTGGATCCGCAGCCCGATTCCATAACTTGTCTTCAATCGAATTCTCAGTATCGCAGCCACTAATGCCTTGCGATAGAGTCGAATTTGCTATGAAAAAAGTGATAATCCGATTGTAGCCAAGTTATGGAATCGGGCTGCAGAACAGTTCCAACTCAAGTTGGAAAATATATTTGCTGACTTGGATGGATACCCCAATTACGTGGACGTGGAACTCTAAAAAGTTGCGGGAATCCTTAGGGACAAAGGCACTACTACTACTACTACTACTAGGCAGCTGCAGCGAACGGGCACGAAGTTTTAAATCTCGGATGAGGCTCTTCGGCTTATGGACGAGCGACGGGAGCAACCAACAAACTTTTGAGCTCTTGAAGGCAGGGGGAAACCCGTATTTCAAGAGCTTCAAGGGTTATTTAGCACCGCTCAACAATGGGAGAACTCCAGAGGCGTGGAGCAGGGAAAAAAGGTGTTAAAACCCTTTTAAAGAACTACCGACTTATTTCGCTCTTGAGCCACGTCTATAAGCTGGTTTTGAGGGTCATCTCCAATAGTCTCGCAAGAAGACTTGACGAATTCCAGCCTCCTGAACCTGTGGTGCTAAATCCTCCGCGAAACCTGGCCTGCCGGATTTCACACCATAGACCACATACACACAGTGAGGTTGGTTATAAAGAAATATGAAGAGTATAATAACCAGCCCCTGTGTCTTGCTTTTGTGGACTATGAGAAGGCATTTGACTCCATTGAAACCTGGGCGGTTCTGGAGTATTTGCAGTGTTGTCAAGTGTACTGGCGATAAATCGAAGTGCTGAGGTTTCTGTATAACGCCGCAACTATGAGTAAGTACAAAACTAGCAGTCTAAACAAATCCAACTGCGCAGGGGAGTGAGAGGAGGATGTTATACCTCTGAAACTTTTCACTAATGCCCTAGAAGATATGTTTAAAACGCTGAATTGGAAAGGAATGGGCATAATATAATATAATATAATATAATATAATATAATATAATATAATATAATATAATATAATATAATATAATATAATATAATATAATATAATATAATATAATATAATATAATATAATATAATATAATATAATATAATATAATATAATATAATATAATATAATATAATATAATATAATATAATATAATATAATATAATATAATATAATATAATATAATATAATATAATATAATATAATATAATATAATATAATATAATATAATATAATATAATATAATATAATATGCCCCTCAAAATCCCACCTTTCGTCCGAGTCGACCACCAGATTCACGTGAGGGGCGGACAACGCATACAATTAAAACTTATGCGGCCAACAAGGGAAGGGTAACCCAGTAAAATGGAGCACAATTTAAATGAGAATCGTATAGGGCCGCTGTCCGGGGGCGATCGCCGGAGCACGTCTGTAGCTGGTGGTGGACGTGGCAGAATGTTAGCCAGCGACTCTCGACGCACCGTCTGGTCGGGAGTCGGGGACAGGAGGGTTCGTGGTACGTCTCCAGATGTTACAGCCGATGAACCTACATGTGATAGTGTAGGGCCGCTGTCCGGGGGCGATCGCCGGAGCACGTCTGTAGCTGGTGGTGGACGTGGCAGAATGCTAGCCAGCGACTCTCGACGCACCGGCTGGTCGGGAGTCGGGGACAGGAGGGTGCGTGGTACGTCTCTAGGTGTTACAGCTGATGAACCTACCGATGATACTTTGCGGAACAGGGAAGTGTCTCCCGCAAGCTCTGCCGGTACATTGGAATCGACCACAGGATCTACGAATGATGACTCACGAAGAAAGTGGTCACACATGGAATTACAAGAACTAATGTTCTGCTACTACCAAGCCAAAGCCGGAGGGCCAGGCTATATTAAAAGACTTGAACGAATCTTTAAAGATAGGAACTCAGATAACCCTAAATCCAGTAAATTCACCGGTAATACACTATCGAATCAGGTAAGAAGCGTACTATCTCGAAGATGTATCTCAACAGAACTACTTGAACAGATTAAAAGAAGAGCTGAAAAAACACATTTAACATCTGGCTTGCAATTATCTGACATTCCCGAAAACAATCAATTAGATAACACACAACTCACAGATAGTACTCTATTATCTAACGTATTAGCAATCAATCATGTTTCAGACACACCAGATTACGACGAAAATATTCAACAAAACAACACCATAATACACCATACAGACGTTAGCACACAACAAACTCTTGCGGTATCTCAGCTACCAACTAACACTGTACAAATAGACACCATATCAACCGATGACACAAGAACTCACGCGACTGTAGTAGATGAAGATCCAGACCCAATAATTCAGGAATTCTTACAAATATTAGCGGAAATTAAAGAAACTACAATAGAAAACAGGTCATTTATACCCAAACCAAATTTCAACAAACAATTCATAGGCAACCTTCATAAAATCAATGAATATCTTCCAAATCTACTCGAAACAAACCAGTCACTCCGTGAAATCAATGACATAATTTATGCGGCTGCTAAAACCTTAATAGTAGCAAATAAACAAACACCATACACACCACCAACTGTACAAAAACCAAAACGAGAACCACCATGGAAGAGAAGACTTAAACAAAAGATAGAAAACCTTAGAAAAGAATAGGTAGATTAGTAGAAATTAAAGGGGGAGCCAATAGTAGAAGAATGATAAATATCAAACAAAAACTTTATGATAAATACAAAATAGCAAACGATGAGGATCTAAATAATACCATCGAAATATTAAAACAGAAGGTAAAAGCAGCAGCAGGTAGGCTACGTAGGTATGACGACATAAACGAGAAAAAAAAACAAAACAAAATGTTTGCGGAGAATCCACATAAATTCTACAGATCACTAAATAATACACAACAAAATCCAACCCAAATTCCAACTCAAGACGACATACAAAATTTCTGGACAAACATTTTATCAAATCCAATATCATACAATAGAGAAGCGCAGTGGATTCAGGAAATAGAAAGCTCGAAAGATGAAATAGAGGAACACTCATTTGATGAAATAGATGTAGGAAAAGTAAAAAAGGCAATTCGAAAAACACAAAATTGGAAAATGCCAGGAATAGACAAAATTCAAAACTACTACCTGAAATATCTAACAAACACACACACATACATAGCCAAACTTTTCGATCGGATAATTAAAGGATTAGAACCCATAGATAGCTGGTTTACAACAGGTCGAGTTATTTTAATTCCTAAGGACGAAAACACTCAGGATCCAAAGAACTGGCGACCAATAGCATGTCTACCGACCATGTACAAAATCCTAACCTCCGTAATAGCCAACGAACTCTACATCCACTGTGACAAAAATGATATAATAGCTCCGGAGCAAAGGGGTTGCAGACGACTCGCCCGTGGCTGCAAAGACCACCTCATGATCAACAAGGCCATACTAGAAGACGCACACAAGTGCCAAAAGAACCTCAGTGTGGCGTGGATCGACTATCGGAAAGCCTTTGATAGCATTTCACATGAGTGGCTACTCAGGGTACTAGATCTTTACAAATGTCCACCTGTTATCCGAGGCTTTCTAAAGATAGTCATGCCCATGTGGAACGTGATCATGACAGCTCACGGTGCAAACTCGTCTGTAACTACCGATCGCATTTATATACGCCGAGGAATATTCCAAGGTGACTCCCTCTCTCCGCTTTTGTTTTGCTTAGGAATCAATCCAGTCTCACAAATCCTAAACAAATATCAATTTAAAGGATATACACTCAAAGACAATAGCACAATAAACCATCTATTATATATGGACGTTACAATAGTTCACAATAGACCAGACATAATATTTATAAATAAAGCAGACAACAAAACATACAACATAGGGGCAAAAGAAATTGAAAAATTAAGTAAATATCACGCGTTGAAAACCGAAATAACCCGACTTTGGAATACAACTACGGAAGTTATCCCCATAGTAGTAGGAGCCACCGGTGTTGTAGCTAAGAGCCTTCACCGGTATTGCAATAAGCTGGACTCACATATTAACACGAACATAATTCAAAAACAGGCAACAGCAATTCATACAGTCACCATACTCAGCAAAGTGTTAGGGAACACAGTATTTGTTGTAGGGGGAACTGAGCCACCCTTTCCCTGAGGGTCTCGGGGCGGGAGCTCAGTACACCGAGTAACAACTCTAGTAGAGGAAAACCTCAAAAACACAAATAATATAATATAATATAATATAATATAATATAATATAATATAATATAATATAATATAATATAATATAATATAATATAATATAATATAATATAATATAATATAATATAATATAATATAATATAATATAATATAATATAATATAATATAATATAATATAATATAATATAATATAATATAATATAATATAATATAATATAATATAATGTAAATAAATAATGTAATATTCTTATCTATGGATAAACATACATAGATAAGAATATTACACCCATGACTCGGAAACAAACATTTCTGCTCATCACACAAATGATTGCACCTTGCAGGATTCGAACCCGCGACCGTACGATTTCGTACCCAGGATTTCTAGCCACGAGACCAAGCGGTCGTCAATAACAATGGCGAGAATATCTCACACTTACCATTTGCCGATGATATCGCCCTAATGGCCTAATAGTCGCTGCAAGACTTTTATGATTGCCAACATAGATGATGCTTCTCGTCTCGACACATCGGTCTCAGAATGAACATGGATAAGACCAAGATCATGTTTCGATCTTATTGACCCGGAACCGATTGCAGTTAATGGTGTACCTCTTGAAGTTGTCCAAAAATATGTTTACCTTGAAAAATATTGCAATTAAGTAAGAACAACTTTGAAAAGGAAGCCAACAGAAGAATTCAGCTGGGTTGGGCTGTTGGGCAGCATTCAGCAAGCTTCGTCAAGTGTTCTCGTCCATACCACAGTGCCTGAAGACAAAAGTCTTTAATCAGGTCGTCCACCAGTCATGACCTACGAACGTGGACACTCACGGTCAAACTAGCCCACAAATGTAAGGTCACTCAGCGAGCTATGAAAAGAGATATGCTTGGAGTTTCTCTGTTGGACAAGATTTGTAATGAAGATATCCGACGGAGAACCAAGGCCCTGCGGCGAGGTGGATTGACGACGTCCTAAAAGCGGCTGGAAGAGAATGGATAAGGGCAGCTGAAGACCGAGCTCCGTGCATTAGGAGAGGCCTACGTCCAGCTGTGGACAGATATAGGCTGATGATGATGAATGTCTTCTAGCAAACATAAAGGGAAAAGTCTGAAAACCTAAAATTTGCAGTTACATAAAAACTCGATTTCCGTGATGGACGAACTATTTGCATACCTACAATTGTACGGAACCCTCCGTGCGCGAGTCAGAACCGCACTTGCCGTATTAAAAATAAAAAAGAGTATATCAAAATTTTCCACTTCAACTGCATTTCCAGTGGCCTTCAAAAGAACTTAAATTATACAGGTGTACACAAGACATTCTTTTTTTCTTTTTTTTTTTAAATTAAACTTTTTTATACGTACTAAAAGCTAAAAAATAAAATAAAATCGTGGGACGAGTCTAATTTTATTACTCAGGTTACGCTACGATACGACTCGCCCCACGATTTTATTTTATTTTTTAGTTCCGCCGTGGCGGTCTCGGCTTAGAATAAGACCCCTCCCAATCCTCCTGTGGATGCCGTAAGAGGCGATTAAAGGAATACACACCGGAAGATGGGCACTTGGGCAGCAGCGTCCTCCGAGCACACATTTGTAACACTGCGGTCACCAATCCGCCTGCCAAGCGTGGTGACTATGGCAAACCCCCCCAATATGATAGAAACACCGCAAAGACGGCCCCTGTCCCCGACGGCTCCATTATTCCTGGCACCGGTAGCAGCCACGGTAACGGCGGAGCAGGGGGTGCGAAGAATCCCTGGCAGAGAGAGACCCAGCTACCAACCCCTACGATCTCTGGACCTGGCAACTTATAACGCACGCACCTTGAGTACCGATGAGAAGTTGATAGAGCTGGAAGAAGTAGTAAGTAAGTTGCGCTGGGGTATTATAGGGTTATCAGAAGTCCGAAGAGAGGGAGAGGATACGATGACCCTCAATTCCGGCAACTTACTCTAGTTTCAAAAGTAGTTACAAACCTTCTCGCTCGTAGGTTTGACGACTTTCAGCCTCCTGAACAAGCTGGATTTCGGAAAGGCTTTAGCACCATAGACCACATCCATACGCTCCGGCAGATTATACAGAAGACCGAAGAGTATAATCGGCCACTATGTCTAGCGTTTGTGGACTACGAAAAAGCCTTTGATTCAGTCAAGACCTGGGCAGTGCTACAGTCATTAAAGCGGTGCCAGATTGACTATCGGTACATCGAAGAGTAGAAGTATTTGAACAGCAAGGCCACCATGACAGTCCATCTTCAGGATCAGAGCACGAATTCTATCCAGGTGCAAAAAGGGGTGAGACAGGGAGACGTTATTTCTCCAAAAATGTTCACCTTTGCACTGGAAGATATATTCAAGCTTCTAAACTGGTCTAATATGGTGTTAACATCAATGGCGAATACATCACTTACCTTCGATTTGCCGATGATATAGTCACCATGGCAGAAACCCTGGAAGACCTAAGCACTTATTTCTCCGAAACTGTTCACCTCTGCACTGGAAGATATATTCAAGCTTTTAAACTGGTCTAATATGGTGTTAACATCAATGGCGAATACATCACTCACCTTCGATTTGCGGATGATATAGTCACCATGGCAGAAACCCTGGAAGACCTAAGCACAATGCTCAGTGACCTCAATATTGTTTCCCAACAGGTGGGTCTTAAAATGAACATGGGTAAGACGAACATCATGTCTAATGCCCATGTCGTACCCATGCCGGTTTATGTTGGGCACGATATTATCAAAGCTGTTGATCACTATGTCTACTTAGGTCAGACGATCCAACTGGGTAGATCCAACTTCGACAAAGAGGTCAACCGACGAAACCAACTCGGATGGGCAGCGTTCGGGAAATTACGCCATAACTTCTCGTCGCAGATACCGCAGAGCCTCAAGACGAAAGTTTATAATCAGTGCGTGTTGCCAGTGTTGACATACGGCACTGAGACGTAGTCGCTAACTATTGGTTTCATACACAAGCTCAAAGTTGCGCAGCGTGCAATGGAGAGAGCTATGCTCGGTGTTTCACTACGTGATAGAATCCAAAAGGAGGAAATCCTTAGAAGTACCAAGGTTACCGACATAGCTCTCAGAGTTTGCAAATTGAAGTGGCAATGGGCAGGCCATATAGTTCGCAGAACCGAAAACCGCTAGGGAATAAAGGTTCTCGAATGGCGGCCACGAACAAGCAAGCGAAGTGTGGGGAGACCCCCCACACGATGGACCGACGACATTGTAGCCATCGCAGGAAGTCGGTGGATGGAGGTGGCACAAGATCGCTCGTCATGGCGCTCTTTGGGGGAGGCCTATGTTCAGCAGTGGACTTCTAAGGGCGGTCATGATGATGATGATTTTCAAGTTTTTAGTTTTTTATTTAGTTATTTCTAAAGTGTACTGTGTTCTACTTGTCAAACTCTTTCATTTGATACCCATATTGAGGGGATTGAAATCCAACCACCATTGAGAAAAGGGGGGTGAGAAAACGAATGGACCGATTTAGCTGAGATTTTAAATGTTTCAAAGCCGAGGTAAACATTATGGGGGGTGAGAATCGTAGCTCCAAACGAGTGGATCGATTTTGATGCGGTTTTTATGTTTGAAAACTGATGTAATCGAGATGCTTCTTAGCTATAATGGAGGGGCAGGGGTTACATTTTTTTAATTTGTTCTTGTTTTAGAGCGGAGTGCTTCATCGTTAGCCACATACCTAGTCGCTTACCATCAGGCGAGTTGGTGGTCAAATGTACCTAGTTCTACCAACAATTTAAAAGTTATATTTTTTAAATATTCTCGGACAGTTAGAGTGCGTCACCGCAGCCTAGCTCTACCTAGTCTAGTTTATAATAGTTTCTTGAATTGTGATATGCTATTTTATTTTGCCTATTTACTATAAATATTTTGAGATTTATAGCTGGCTAATAATCCTGTCAGCTGTCACAAAGATAGGTAGAAACACCTAAACGGACAATCTAATCAGTAGGTATGTACAGTAGTTGCAGCGGAATTTTGTGTCTCGGAAGTTGTCTGCTAGTCGCTGCGCAAACTGCTATTTTTCAGGCGCAATCCCAATGTTGAAGGTTTATACAGCATTGTATAACTGCCTCGCTCACTCGCTCACGTTTTTCGCATATTCTATCTTGCTCTTACTTTATGCTGTTTTATCCTCGCAGCAGTACCTGCGCAATCGTTCACAGAACCTAACTTCACAAACATATAGATTGGCTGCGACTACTGTACAATGTTTGCGACATCGACACACGACCACAGAATAAATAATATGTCTCGTCACTAAATAAGACAATGTGGCAACCGTACCTACGGTACAATGATAGTTTAAAATGAGGGGGCGACGAAATACGAGCTGCGTCATGCTATACTGGGATTGAAACAAATAAATCCTTTACCCCGCGAGTCCCGCGACTGTTGCTCAACAAATTATTATAGTTTTCTTTTCAATCGACTTCTCAATTTGTCTTTTAAGGAGGTTCTCAATTTGTCAGTGTTTTTTTTGTGTATGTTCAGTTTATATCCGAGATTTCTAAAGAAATTTGGTTTTGTTTTTTTAGGAAATCGATTTAAAGTCGAATTTTGCACGACTGCCCAAAAAAGGAGTGTAATGATTTCAGAGTTAATGTATGTACGCCGCGAGTATGCATGTATAGGAGTTTCTTTATTTCACCACTAGATGTACCCCTGGCTTCGCACGCGTGGTCATTTCTTTAGGTTAAAAGTACTCATATGTACTATTCCAAGACCTAAAATACCAATATCAAAACATTTTCTCAAAATTCCTTCAGCCGTCAAAAAGTTTGTATCCATTGTTCGGCTTCTACTCATCTGATTCAGATACCAAGAACACCAGTTTTTAAGTCGAACCCTAAGCTATCCAACAGTTAAAACCGCATCGCAATCAGTCCAGTAGTTTTTACGTGATGCGCGAACAATCATACAGACAAACAGATAAACTGACAAACAAACATACAGACACGAATTTTAAAAATGTTAAACTCTTGTTCTATATTTTATTTTAAGTCCTCAAGACTATTTTTTTTTAAATTATTTTCTTTGTACAGACTTTTTCGTTCTTATTAATTTATTATAAGTATAGATAACTTTTAATACAGATTTAGATGTATGAGGTATCGTTAGAATTCTTACATCATCCCAAGTAAAAGAAACAATTATTATTTTTGAAAAAAAAAACGACAGATATAGTCAGATCAGTCCGATTGGGGCGACGCTAACCTGGGCCCCGATTAGCTATTGAACCGCGATAACGCAAGTCGATAGCTTGAAATTTTTTGAGAAATTTTCTTAAGTTTACATATCCGTGCTTTATCTGCTCGTCGATCAAGAACTTTTTTAGTTTTAGTCTAAACAAATTTAAATTTTTCAGGGCTCTGATCGGTGGCGGGAGATTGTTCTAAAGAGTGGAATGCCCTACCCTCGTCAGTGTTTCCGGTAAATTTTAACCCAGCTGTGTTCCAAGTCAAGAGTGAATAGGTATCTACTAGGCAAGCGTGCTACACCTTCGGCCACATCATCGCTTTCCATCAGGTGAGATCGTGGTCAAACGATTTGCCAAGACAGTGATAAAAAAAAAACCTATGGCTCCATTTTCAAATGCGAAAATATTTATTTTACAATATACCTTGGTACCTATCAAATTAAAGGCCTTGATGAGCACATTCCAAAAATATATAATTTATTAGCATACATTTTTTTTAGTTCGTTTTTGACTGGGCAGATGTTACGTTACGTGTTTTTTCTCTTACTTGATGATACAATGTACTTGTTTATTCAAAGAACTATTTACCATCGCTTGGCCACGAACGGGTTCAAATGTAGCAGTCTTACCTGGGTTTACATTGTAGGTACTTTAACATCTTTGCCAAAAAAATTGCGTGCAACTCATCATGAGGAAGGAATGACATGGGTTGTTTTTTTTTACATTTTAGCCTGAGCCACATGACCACGCGGGGAAGTCACGGAGCGTAGCTATGGTAGAATTGTGAGTTTGTACAAATTGACTATTGTTACCTGTATCTGATTGTCTTCCAGATCGATGAGTATGCGCTGCTTGAGTCTCTTCACCTCGGCAGCTGTGAGCGAGTCCGCCTTGGCGATCACCACCACGATGTTCACCTTCCGATGCAGCCGCCTCATCATTTCTAGGTCCACATGACGCAGACTGAACAAAAAGAATGTCATTTCATGAACTGAATTAATAAAAAAGCACAAATTAAAATATATATATTATTATATAACTCCACCCCTCATTATAGTTAAGAAGCATCTCGATGACATCAGCTTTCAAATATAAACCTCCTTCCGATCTATGGTGGCCTGGTACTTTTAGTCCGCTCAAAGCTGCAGTCGCCAGTCACTAACCTTAGACAATTTAATATTTGCGGAGATCCTGGCACATTTCAGTGAAAATTCAAGTTATATAATTATCGATTTTATTGCAAAGCAAATTAATCCACAGAATAAATAATAGTCTACCTAACAAGGTAAATCTTTCATTAAACTAAAGTGATGCCTCCTTCCGTTCTATGATGGCCTGATACTAAATTCGTAGTTAAGCCAAAACTAAAAAAAACGAATATTAAGTGTTTTTCTGTCCACTGTACAAACGTAAAATTAAAATTGCGTAACAATAGGCCTCATAAAGTAGAAACAGAGTGAGTATAAACTGGGAGAATAAACCAAAAAAAACGCATCAATATAGGTCCATTTGTTTGGAATAGACTGGCTAGCGTCGGACAGTCTGAGAGCAAGCGAGCCCGCTCTACAAGACGACACGCGAGATTTGTGGTCGGATCCCAGTAGACCCTAACTGGGGTCAGTGAGTATAACCTGTTAGAACGCATTATCGACAAGTATCAGAATACATAATAGTACGTGGTATTCCATAGGTACTGCATAATACATTATTTCGCATTGACAAATAACTTAGAAGATTACTAAAAATTATAAGTAAGTATTTAAATAAAATGATCAGGAAATATTAAACGTGACGTTTAATTGCTCATATTATTGTTATTGATTAAATCATGAGGTTATTGTATCTATTGAACTACTCTACTCAATCAGTCTATTCATCGGCACAACGCATCAAATAAACATTCTGATTTATCAGCCTGGCTGGAAGACGAGTCAAAGCCATTCTTTTTAATTTATCAGATTTTGTATACGCATGATAGGCGTGGTTTAGTATCTATCATATCAGGGGCTGCACCATACTTACTTATCTTTAGTATGCACAGTGCATACTAACGATGGGTAAATAAGTATTATTCCACCTCTAGACATTACGCTATGTATCACTGATTCATCATCATCAGCATATACTTGTCCTCTGCTGGACGTAGACCTCTCTTGATGCACGCCATTGAGGTCGTCACCCCACCTGGCCATAGGGTGCTCTACGCTACGTTTTCCTACGTCTCCACTCGAGAATTCGTCTACCTCAACGGTTATCGATTCTTCGGGAAATGTGACCAGCCCACTGCCACTTTAGCTTGCTTATCCTTAGAGCTATGTCGGTTACCTATTGGTTCTCTGTGGGATATGTTCATTACGAATCTTGTCCTTCAGATAAACTACAAGCATAGCTCTCTCCATAGCTCGCTGAGCGATCATAAATTTGTGGACTATTTATCGCTGATTAAAGTTATTTAATTACTAAATTAGAAATCAGTATAAGTTTCGTAACCAATGAACATCGCCTGGGTGTCGTAATAAATCAAACAGCAGTCAATTATTCTGGCAATAAAACTCTTCCAAACTGCGTTGAATGCACCGCCAGATGTTTTTCCTTTGATGTATTATATTAATATCTTTGCACGTGTTGTTCCGCAATATTCGTCGATATCACGGACTGGCCCTGCACTGACCAAACCGCTGACCTAATAAAACAAGATTGTTCTACGAACACGCGTGGCTTTACTCGAGAATCTCGAGATAGGCTTCAGCGAAACACAGCGGAAGCGAGATATCCGAATAAATGAGACACAAGAATAAATGTTCATAATAAACGGTGTTCTTTCGGACAATAGCGGACCAACAATCGTAAATTACTGCTATTCTGGATCACTTGCTACATGAATGCAATCATACAACTTGTTCTGCATCGCTTGGCGGAGTCAGCACTGACAGGACAATGGAAGACAACAAAATTGTGAGGGAAGGTAACTCACCTGTGAGCCCAGGGTGGCACGAAGTACAGGCAGCAATGTACTCTATTGTCTTGCATGTGCCTTCTGTTCAATCCGCTCTCGTCCGTGAAGTATTGTCTGAATTGTTCATCGATGTAAGCCGAGCAGACCCTCCAAGAGTCTTCACAGTTGATAGCGTCTCCAAACCCAGGCGTATCCACTATCGTCAATCGTAATTTAACACCGCGCTCTTCAATTTCCATTGTCTTCTTTTCTACCGTCGTCGTCTTTTCTATTCTGTCTGAAATGCAACACGTACGTTATACGTTTCTTAAGTTCAGAGACAAATATGTATCAAATCAAGCAATGGTTTTACCTTGAACATCGGGTATTTTTCTATTATTGTACAGCTCTCCTAAAAATAAGCTGTTGATAAGGGTCGACTTCCCGAGGCCACACTCGCCCACCACCATCAGAGTGAAGTCGAACCCTCTCTTCACAGATTTGCGATGAACTTGTTCTGGCAGTGTTGCAAATCCGATGTAGTCGCGTTCACCCCGATCTCGTTCTGAATATAAAAAGACTATTTTGACCAATATGTCTACACCCATTCTTTGGGTTCGTACATGATGAAGCTGAGACGCAAGACCCTAAATGAAAGTAGTACCGGTACTGACCACGTAGTGACTATATTTCAACAGTAGGTACATGATAGCACCTACTGCACTTTGCATTTGATTATGCTCCGTAAGCCGTATCCGATATCGACACAGGTAATATAGAACCATAAAAAAATACATCCACCCACCACGATTTCCTGAGCGCACCGTTGCTCGTACTAAGGTATCAATCAATCGACGCGATGCACTTCGTTTCACAGCTCTTCCAAGCAAGGTGTAATTACATACTTGGAATTGCACTTAACTATAATGCATTGTTTTTAACCAACACAATACCTATACGTTCAGCAGCCTATTACGTTCATTCTGGGACCCAGGCCTCCTCTCAGAGAAAGTATGGGCCATGATGTAACATGCTGGCGCAGTGCGTTGCGGAAGTCATGAGTGAAAAATAACTTAACGTTCTTTCTTCGTGGTCAAAATGTCCTTGAATTTTGAATATCTAGGACATGTCGGTTTCCTCACGATGTTTTCCTTCGCCGTTTTTGAACGATGGTATTGAATACAATATGTAATCAGCACATAACTTAATTAAATAAGTCATTGGTGCAGGGTGAAGTTTTGAACAGGGTATTTTGACTGTCAAAGTATTTATTGTAAATAGGAAAAATAATAGTACTTATAAACATGAAAAGAACATAAATTATTATAAATAGATCATATCAATAAAATTTGGAAAACTGATTGAGTTTGAAAACGAAAATTCCCGTTCATGTGCCGACTCAGAGTTGAATCTCGCACAGGAAAAGGAAATACCCATATTATGACTACCGGTGCTTCTGACATACGCCCGTTAGAGAAGAGAGCACCAAGAAACTCTACTGGGATTTCATTTTCTCCATTATTGCTTGGAAGCAAACGGGGGGCGGGGGGGTTATTGTTAGGAACCCTGTGAATGTTTTTAAGTAATCAAGTTGTGATGTGTTGTGTTGTGTGTGTGTTGTAATGTTTTTAAGCACCACTGAAAACCCATGGTGCTCGAAATCGTGGCACTTTCCGAAAAAACTACCTTGAAAGCGATTTTCAAGATACTCGTATAATTTCATGTAATTTTTTTGTAAAGCAAACTAAATTTCCTACAATTTTGAGCTAAACCCAAACTTTCTAGGTCTACTGGTTGTGGAGATAGCTAGACAAAGAATACGAAAAAGAACTTTAAAAAAATACCTATATGAAAATAATCTGTTTGGTCGTTTCCAAGATAAGTACTGGCTAAACATTTTTTTATAGAAAAGTCATGAGAAAGGAATTTGTAGAGAATTTAATGAGCTTCAATTTCATTTAATTACCTTAAAACTTTGTCTACGTCTCCTAGGTCCTCAGAAACATAAAATAGTAAAACATCTGATTTTGGGGAAATTATGAAGGTAAAGATACCCGAAAAACGCTTCCCTATAACTAGTAGGTATAGTAGTTTATTCGAAAAAACTGAAACAAGTGTCAGAATTTCAAGCACCACGGTAGTTGCACAGGGTTTTCAGTGTTGCAAACTTGGATATAAACTACTCTCGCTCATGGGTCCTAATAATATAAAAAATGTAGATATACATTGCGATGTTTGATATAATTGCTTTAATTGTCAACATTATTTGTTAAATACTTTATTTTACTTTCTCTCTTAATAAAAATCACCAAAAACAATAGAATTTAGGAGCTCGATTCCACTATACATTAAAAATTTGCAATTTTAACTGCAATTTTATATAAGTATAGTAAAAATCGAGCTCCACTTTTTCGGTGTATAAAATGGTGAGTGGTTTTCTAAGGCATTTCGGGGGGGGGTTTGAACCCCCAAACCCCCCCCTTGCCTACGGCCTTGAATCACTGTAAGGAACGTTTGCCATCACAGAATGGTCTGTGGTTACCATGGAAACGAAATAACAAGTCTGTCAATAAACATCAAGAGCATTGGTGCTATACCACAGAATAAATAATAGTAGAAATACTACTTTTGCATTGGTTTTTAATATCCTAGCAGAAAATAGGATGCTTTTTTTCGCGATAAACAGTAGTCCGCGCGTACGAAGTCGCGGGCGGGAAAACTAATATTGGATAAAAGTCATGATTTTTAAGCGCATATTATGTTACCGCTCCAAAAAAAACTACTGTGAAAGATTTGAAAGAGACAGAAATCTCAAGAACAACTACGAGGAAAGAAAATCCTTATTGTTTTGTCTAAGTTACAGTTGTATTAAGTAAAGGAAGCAGGGCATTGCAACGTACTCGCCGGAGTGGAACGCAACAGGTTCCCTCGACGCGCCGCCAGACGACCAGGGACGCCGCCGCCGCGCCTGCGCGTGCGCACCTCATATTGAGGGCAACTAGCGGATGCGACATACGTGTTCATCAGTTGACACTAATCAACACACGCAATTTAATACCTCCAACCATTCATCCTCGGACTAGGGTCACCATTCAAAACATTAACATCATTCGAAGACTCATTTTTCACTACGAGATGGATGAATTACAACCAATGTAGGTATACCTACATGGCTGACTTAATGTATGACGACTCATGACCATATTACAATGTTAGTGTATTCAAATCTGTCCTTTGAGCATAGCTAAACCCTATTGACCAAGTCACTCATGAATATGAATGAAATAGATTCAAATTCAACTAATTGAAAAGCGTCAGAAGACCAAAAAACATTTCCATGAGATCAAACTTTAATACGACATTCTACTTAATGAATAGGTTAAGTAAAAGTAACTACTGAGGTACATATAAATCAATGCTACTGAGGTAGATAAGTTACCGATAAGGAAACATATTTTATGGGTTCTGAAAATTATATCGTGAGATCTAAAGATACAATGGAGAGATGGTAAAGAAACCAAATCACACTGTACCTACTCTACTATCATATAGCAGAGAACAGTGTGATTTAATGGTTTCTCACGATCTGACAATAGGCGCAACACTTTTTTTTATGATTACCAAATCAAAAATTGGGAACACAAAAATCAAAGGTCTGCAATTTTCATTCAACATGTAGAAGAAATAGGTATTTATCATTCCACATTGAAAGAATTGTGTTAATTATCCAAACAAAGGTGTTGAAATGAATGGATGCTGTGTTTATTTGTGCATCAGCAGATAATTCTGTATCTACTGCAACGGTTGCAAGAGCGGAATCAATTTAAAAATAGGACTTACGAACTTTAATAAGAGCCGTGAACGGCGATTTGAGATTGTTGGTGTCATCGTCTGCTCTATCTTTGCCATTATCAATTTTCTCCTTATCGCCAATGTCGATATCAATGATTGCGAAAGAATCACTCTTTTCCATTATCAATTGGTTGGTCAACAATAGTTTAATATTACGATGTTTTAGTTAAAGCGCTATTTAAATATTGAGTCACGCACTATGTTTTTTTCCAAGCATGATGTTGAGGCGTTACGAAGGTTGGATGTGGACGGGAAGGATTGCGGAGGTCCGTCCAGCACCGGTCCACGGTCCAGCGCACTTCCGCAGTAGCGTACGTTCGCACAGAGCGCGCGTGCGGTCTGACTGCCTGCTGGCTGAATGCTCACCTCACCTACTGCCCGTCAGGCTATCCGCGTCAGCGTCAGCTCGGACTCGGCTTTGGATGCGTAAGTGTTGCGTCACTTTTATACAAATTAACCGACTAAATAGGCATCTAAAATTTGACTCAATTAAGATGGGAGAGCAGGGAGGTTGATAGCGGCTGACCCCGCCAACTGATGTATATTAAAATAGATGGGTCAGTGACCCAATTTAGGGGTGAATATTTTAGGCCGTTCATGCTGCCATGTGTAACTGTACCTCCGTATTTTATTTGAACTTGTGAAGAACCTAAGTACTTAAAACTTTTTCAGGAATGTATGTAGGGAAAAATTCGCAGGACAAGGAAGGAAGGAATTTACAGGATGAGTTTTTTTTTAAATAATCTTTATTGCAGTATACTTATAATAAATCAGTACAGTAAGTAACAAAATGTCTGTATAATGACGATAATAAAAAATGGTCTAGTGGATCTAAAATAAAGTCCTGAACTAAAATATAACGTTTTTAAAAATCCTGTCTGGCTGTCTGTCTATGTCTGTGTCGCATCACGTAAAAACTACTGAACCGGTTGAAATGCAGTTTACCATTGTTGGATAGCATAGGTTTTGATTTAAAATCTAGTGTAGGGCTTTATATCTCAATCCAAAGAGTAGAAGACGAGCAATATATAAAAATATTTTTGACTGCTGAAGGGTTTTTGGTATTTTGTACTTTATACCTACTAGGTTCTTTCATCCCAGGAAAATGACCACGCGGGCAAAGCCGCGGGCACAACTACTGTAAAAATAACCGCGATAACAGAATCTTCTGTTCATAAGAACATAAGGTTTTAATAAGTTTCTAATAGTAGCGTAAAGTAGCTGCCATAGAGATTCCTGTAAAACTCAACCTGTACGACTATAGTTGCGTTGCGACGTTCACAGTGCCATCAATGGAACAATGCATTTTTCTACATTTACGTGGTCCCACGGACTTATCTCATCAGCTACTACCTAGTTGGAGTGTAACTACCTACTGCAGGTAGTAGAGCCAGCAGTGCCCTCTTTGCCATAGGGGCACGCCGGGCACGGGCCCTCTTCGCTCCGGCATAACACGGATTTTTAACCCCGAAATTTAAAAATCAATGTCTATTAGACCGATTATTATTTTCATAGTCCGGTAGATTATGATCCTTGCTGCGGAACCCTTAGTACGCCCTTGGTCGCTTTTTCTTTTTCTTAAACATCATACAAAATTAGCTGAATTACCTAAGTGAGAACATTTTGTGTTGGCACTTAGCTTGGGACTGGTACCTACATATTATACCCTGGAACGTTAAGCAATCGTTTTATGAATGAAACGAGAATTGGGCGTTGTAAACAAAACGTGCGACGGGTTTAATTTAATTTGAAATACGTTACCATGGTAGGTATACCTACCAGACGGAAGGTAGGATCTTAAGAATAAGTACTAACACGCTTATTCGTATGGTAGGATATTATAATTTAGCAATGAGACCAAGCATAAGTGTAGTCTAGTAGGTCCATATTTAGCTCAATTGTAAGAAGCAATTCGCGTCTTATCCGATGACGCAATTGCTCTAGAATTCCTACCTCAGCTCTATGTTTACTTTAGACTAGAAAACAAACACTAACATACCTAATTAATTATAGTAGTATAGCTAGTGTCACTAGCACTTCTACGTATTTTATAACAATACTAGCTTACCCGCTCGCGACTTCGTCCGCGCGGATACAGTTTACCTCGAAAAAAAAGCATTCTGTGTTCTTCTAGGATATTACAAACAAATGCAAAAGCTTGTACATATATCTCAATGTGCAAAAGTAGGTATAGAACAAACGCTGTTGGTGTATTTTGTCAGACCTGTTATTTCGTTTCCATGGCAACCGTTTCTTACAGCAAGTAATCAATATTTTACAGTTTTCCCGT
This sequence comes from Alsophila aescularia, assembly GCA_946251855.1. Taxonomy (NCBI): domain Eukaryota; kingdom Metazoa; phylum Arthropoda; class Insecta; order Lepidoptera; family Geometridae; genus Alsophila; species Alsophila aescularia. The sequence goes on from OX276378.1 coordinate 46,759,103, forward strand.
GGAAACTTACAATTATCCGGGATAAAAAGTATCCTATGTTTAATTCCAGGGTAAGCTATCTCCATTCCAAATTTCATCAAAGTCCGTCCAGCCGTTATCGCGTGAAAGCCCAAACAAACAAACAAAACACAGACAACGTATCACCTTTATATATTGGTATGGATTTTCAAAATATCATCAAACCTAATAAATATAAACACATGACACTTTTATCTAAAAAATATCTAAAGAACTACTTAGCTGCGCCCGTGGCCAATCTGTTAATCCGGGATATAAGCTATTCTGGTACCAAACATCCAAATCTGTTAATCCGGGATATAAGCTATTCTGGTACCAAACATCCAAATTTGTTAATCCGGGATATAAGCTATTCTGGTACCAAACATCCAAATCTGTTAATCCGGGATATAAGCTATTCTGGTACCAAACATCCAAATCCGTTCAACCGTTTGAGCGTCAAGGAGTAACAAACGTATACACAAATTTGTAAGATAGATGACGCTAATCGGTTTTTATGAATTTTATGACGTTTTGTATGGAATGTCAGTTCTAATGTATGGAGTTCTGCATCGCGAATTACGAAGTTTTCCGCTCTTTAAGAGTGTACCTATTCATTTTTAAAACTAAGCTCTTATTGGCCTGTTTACGACAGTGGTTTCTCTGATTTATAAATTATTATAGTGTTATTCTCAAAAAAATAAAAAATATAAAAACCCGTAGTGATTGTTAGTGCTCTCTTCTCTAACGGGCGTACCTATTATCGAAGCACCGACATGAAAATTGGTTTAGCAGTTTTTAATTAATCCATTGGCAGTCGGTTATTTGGTGAATTAACCGACTGCACGGAGGGTTATGTGTTTGAGTTGTGTGTAGGTATGTTTGTTTGTTTTTTTGTATGTTTGTTTGTACGTTTCTTAGGCGCGACCTACAACCTAAACGGGTTGAATGATTTTGATAAATGAGGTATCATTGGATTCGTCTTGATCACGAGAGTGCTATAGGATATATGAAGTGTCCATAAAACTAATATGGCGGCTCACAGCTGCCATATTGTATTTCCGACGGAACAAAAAAAAAAAAACCTATCGAGTGTGGTATCATAATGAAAGTCTTTAAAAGACCTTTCAAAAATATATAATTATTTTAACTAAACAACATCAATTCTTATAAGCGTGTGACAAAATTTTCAATTTTAGATTATTTAATTTAATGTAAATACTATAATCTAATGTTGTAATTGCAACTATTAAAATAAAACATAAAAAGGAACTTTAAATTTATATAAATACTAGCTGCGCCCCGCGGTATCACCCGCGTCCCTCCGGGACTGTGCATATTTCGGGATAAAACGTAGTCTATGTATTAATTCAGGGTATAAGCTACCTCCATACTAAATTTCATTCAAATCCGTTCGGCCGTTTAAGCGTGAAGAAGTAACAAACATACCCATACATACAAACTTTCGCCTTTATAATATTAGTATATTTGCGCGCGGTCAGCTCGTATTCAATAACTTTGTTCGCAGTCGGGTTTTTTGTATTTTTGTATATTTTTTCTTATTATTCTATGAAATTATTTGTAGTCGTTTATATTCATTATAATACTATAATAGGATGCGCTGCAGACCTGAAGTAGCGGGATCTAAATGTGTATCTTATACAAACCTTTAGCACAGAATACATAATAACTCCTTTCTATGTTTTAGATTTGTACTATTATTTATTCTGTGGTTTTTAGGTAGGTTTGTAAACATACTCGTAGGTAAGTAGGTACAACATGTATTTAATTCTACGCACTTTGATCGCATAAATGTTAAATAAAATAACTCCGAAGCCATCTATATATAGGTACCTACTTATAATAAAGCAGAAAGTATCAAAAAGCCTGTACAAATATCTTCATTTTTTAAAATAATGGTCTCGGTTACTTAAAATAAGCTACTGAAGAAGAATACAACACTTTTTTAAATCATGTCTCTCTGTATGTTTGTTCTCGCATCACGTAAAAACTACTGTACCAATTGCGATGCGGTTTTCACTGTTGGATAGCCTAGGGTTTGACTTAAAAACTGGTGTACTTGGTATCTCAATCTGATATGGAGAATGCAAGCAATCGATAAAAAAACATTTGAGGTCTGAACGTAGTTTGATGATATTGGTTCTGGAATATCACAGCATCCTTATATCCCAATAAAATGACCACGCGGGCTAAGCCGCAGGCACAGCTAGTTTAGAAAGGTTTAGAAAATAAATAAGTTTAACTCACCAGTAGTCATGCTTCCAGTTCAATGTTGACTTCTCTCCAAGGCAAAGTATATTTCAAAGTATTATGAATCTACCTTTCCTTTAACAAAACTTGAAAACTTTTATCAAATTTTCGTGTTTATTTATTTTTCCATCAAAAACTTCTGTATCATCTATATGATCCACTACTTCTACATCTCCTACAATTTGCTAAACATATCGATCGATGTGAATTTCAAAACATAACGAAGGCTTCGATTTCTTTATATTAAATTACTGTCACATTAAAACTCAGCTGATTACAATTCATTTGCGCAATTGAAAAGCATAAATATTATTCACAAATTGCCACTGCAGTTTCAGCCAGGTACCGTTCAACTTTCCACTACACTAGTAACATCTAAAACGAGAGAGAAATTAACGTCGCGCGACACTTAAAATTAACGTCACGCGACACTTAAAATAATATCACGATGTTAATCCTAAAATATATGTATAATTAATCAAAAATAGTAGAAAAAATCGAAGATAAATAAAATCACATTGTTTGTGCGCCGTCCTGTGCGTGTCGAGTTATGTAATGTGAGGGTTGCGAAGCGAGCTCGCGCCCTCGCCGTCTCGTCCCTCCCCTTGCTTGGCCTTGCCGTGCGCGGGAAAACTGCACGGCTCCCAATTTTCTCTGAGACGTATACAATAAGGTTCACATTCGTGCGGCGCGCGCTCTCCGGGCGGGGCTCCGCTGCTGATCGATATCCAAGCGCACGCAAAGCGCCTGCGCTGATGACGTTCTTTCTTATTCTCGTCCAACTGTCTTTGCTCTAAAGCTTTTCGTGCCCCAGATGCATTGTATCAGATCTCCACAGTTCCCGCCCTAAGAATTGTATTTCATATAAATACTTACTCAAAGTCATTAACAGCTTAATTAAAGATAAAACATGGCCCATGATTTAAGGTGGGTAGGTACTAGGTTAGGTACACCTACATAATGCAAGAACAATCACAAATAAAAAAAAAACCCGACCTCCCACCCCCCATTATAGCTAAGAAGCATCTCGATCACATCAGTTTCCAAACATAAAAACCAATCCTCACCCCCATTACCCCCTCCTTCCCACTATTATAGCTAAGAACCATCTCGTGTACCCCAGCTTTCAAACATAAAAAACCGCACCTAAATTGGTCCAGTCCTTTGGAAGCTACGACTCTCACCCCCCTTTTCTCATCGTCCCCCCACCATTCTCTGTATATCTAAGAACCATCTCGATCACATTAACTTTCAAACAGAAAAAACCGTATCAAAATCGGTCCATTCGTTTGGAAGCTACGATGCCACAGACAGACACACACACACTAAACTTGACTAAACTTGACTTAGCTTGACTTAACTTGATTTATCTTATTATATTTAATCACTAGCTGTACCCCAGCTTCGCACCAGATTTTAAGTCAAACCCTAAGCTATCCAACAGTGAAAACCGCATTGCAATCGGTCCATAGTTTTTACGTGATGCGTGAACAGACTAACAGACAGACACGAATTTAAAAAATAATTTATTGTTTTTCAGTAGCTTATTTTTAGTACCCTAGTTTTTATTAATATCTGTCTTTTACAGAGTTTTTGGTACTAAATGCTTTATTATAAGTATAGATGCCCTTCACTTTTGGGCAGAATAAAAAAATATGTGTTTTATTACATTATTTTAATCATGCCTATAAAACAGGACCGTGTCATATCTACTGACTGACAGACTGACTGACTGACAGACAGACAATGCCCAGCCTAAACCGGTGGACCTAGGTATTTGAAATTTGGAGAAATACTCCTTGAGTATCCTAGGGGTTAAAATCCAGGGGGTATCTAGGGGTTCCACCGCTAGAGGTGAACTACGGAAGTAACTATAAACCGTAAAACATGAATACCAACTCTAAATAATATACCCCTATCCTGCGCGGATTTACCGGTCTGAAAAGTATCCAATGTCCTACCTCGTAGTATGAACTTAAATCATGCCAAGTTTCATTTGAATTCATTCAGTAGTTTCGGCGTGATGCGCGTCCAAGATAAGACAGACGACAGACAGACCACAAACAAAAATGAAAAATAAACAGTTTTGGCTACAGTACGAATAACAGAACAGCCTCCAAAAAAAAACACTTAATATTTTCAAAGTACAGAATTTGGACCCATGTCCTGCAGAAACCCTTTATTTTTTCGGTATAAAGAGTATTCGCAATTTTCACTCATCATATAAACTATGACTGTGCCAAGGGATGAAAAGTATAATGTCCTAAGCTCGTAGTTTGCACTCAAACCATGCCAAGTTTCATGTGAATTCATTCAGTAGTTTCGGCGTGATGCGCGGCCAGGATACATACAGACAGACAGAAAGACAAATGTTAAAAAAATACAGTTTTGGCTTCATTCAGTATTGATAAATAACAGCCTCCAAAAATTTTTACGAAATATCTTCAATGTACAGAATTTGGATCCCTATCCTGCAGAAACTCTTTATTTTTTCGGGATGAAAAGTATCCTCAAAGTTTTACCCATCATATAAACTATGACTGTGCCAAGTTGCATCAAAATCCATCTAGTAGTTTCAGCGTGATAAGAATTAGTTGAAATAACTTTTAACCCCTATCCTGCGCGGATTTACCGGTATAAAAAGTATCCTATGTTCTAACTCGTAGTATGAACTCAAATCATGCCAAGTTTCATTTGAATTCATTCAGTAGTTTCGGCAGGCATCCGTCACTCTACCTACTTACGCGAGCTAATAACCTACAGATTGCTGAGCCCCGGCGCCACAAATCAGGCGAGGCCGCCGCGCACTTGCATTCAGACGCTTACCGTGTCGCTTGTTTGAACCAATAATAACAATTGTTGTGAGAAGAGAGAGATAGCAATAATTTAAGTAGGTACAATTATAAAAATTACAGACGTAGGAGTCTAACTTTAAAGGTTAAACAGGGTAGGTAGGTACTAACATTGCTAACATACGAGTAAATAATTAACTGGACATCTAAAATACCTCTTTACTATTTCGATATCTCCTCTATTTTGTTTAAAGGTCAGTGGCTCCACAACAAGTTTTCCTCGTTATATAAGGAGCAATTTGGTCTATTTTCAAGATTGTTTTGAGACACATAAACAGGCTGTCCCGTGGCAGATTTAGGAGTTGAAATTAAAATACTTTTTAAACGGTTGGACGGGGGAGGGAGGAAAGGATATAGTTCGACGCGACATTCGTGCGGAATAGTGCGGATTGCGGATTGCTTAGTCACGAGGTCGCAGTGAACCAGTGAGCATCGCGCGTTCGCAATAGAAGCGTACTTTAAATTACTTTAAAGGCCATATTCGTGTACCATTGCCCGCAGACGATTCTGTTACACGATTAAATAGATTCGCCAACAAGCAAAACTGCCTATATTGGGACAATACACAAAACAAAAGGACAAAATCCGCAATTAAAAGCACTAGCAAGCCCTGCACAGCCCTAAAGTAACCGGTTGGGCCGCTCTATCGAGAAATGAAATAATCGGACCGTTTTTCTTCGAAAATTCCCGAGGACCAACTGTAACTCTTGGTGGTGATTTTTACCGCTGCATGAGAAACGAATATTGTATGTCGTGACTTCAATAAGCATAAATCGCACACGAGGTCCCAACAAGATGGCGCAACACCTCACATAGCTAGAGCCACCATGAGCCTACTCCGTGAAAAATTCCCCAGAAAACTGATAAGTCGATTTGGTGACATCGTGTGCAACGCGTCGCTCGGAATAACGTCGAGAATTTCCGCCGCAACGGAAATCATTTGGACGGCATAATCTTTAAAAACTTTAAGTATGCGGAGTTTCCGCATGCTTAAAGTTTGATTTGATAAGCAATACATAATTATTAACTACAAATAATAATACTTTGTTTCATTTACAAATCATAAATTTGCCACGGGACATCCTGTATTATAGCCGTAGCGTTAGATTCATTTTACGAACCACAAAATCAATTTGCACAGAATCACTAAGTAATTTGGTGATAGAAGATACTGAATAAGGAAATAAATACAAATACACAACAAGAGAAAAAAATGAATTTAATTCGAGGGAAAAAGTTGGGTCCCGAGAGCAGTGACGGATTCTAGAGTAGAATCCTGAGAGGAGCAAGGGATACAAGGGCCGAGATTATTATTTTCTTCTGTACCTACCTTCTCTACTTTTTACCGCTGACTGCGAGAAAATCGTAGTGGTAAGTATTTCTACTATCACATTTTATTATATAATCGGTATTATGAGAACAAATCTATACTTATAATAAAAAAGTAACAGATCCAATTCTGTACATTGAAGATATGTAGTAATTTTTTTTTGGAGGCTGTTCTATATTCCATACTGAAGCCAAAACAGTATTTTTTTTCATTTTTGTCTGTCTGTATCTTAGCTAGGCATCACGCCGACACTACTGAATTCACATTATATTTTTTTGAGTTCATATTACGAGATAGGACATAGGACTACTACTTCTCATCCCGAAAAATTAAACGGTTCCCGCAGGATAAGGGTTAAAAGTTATTTAAAAAAAAACACTTACTTACGAAACACTCTGAATCAACTGGACGGATTTAGATGTACCATGGCACAGTCATAGTTTATATGATGGGTGAAAATTGAGGTTACTTTTTATCCTGAAAAAATAAAGGGTTCCTGCGGGATAGGGGTCCAAATTCTGTACATTAAAGATATATTGTAAAAAAAATACAAAATCGTTAAGATTTCAACAAACAAAAAATCACATTTTCAAGTTGCTCTCGTAATTATCCAACATGTACGAAACGCGTAACATTTTTTTTAAAAACTATCTTATCGAACGTTAAATGTTAAATTTATTTTTACTATGTCTAATTCAATAAAAAAGGAATCAAATTTTATTTGTGAACAACACGATAATCTAAAATACCTAAGTAAGTAGGTAACTACCGTTCTTAAATACAACGCAAAAATGTCAACTCATTTTTGCGTTGTATTTAAGAACGGTAGTTACCTATGTTCCACGGTAAGGTCACCTCTTTTGGTCCGATTTTGAAAAGCGAGGTATCAATCGATTCGTCTTCATGCATAGAGTGCATAGGTTTCTTTCTTTACCCGGCTACGGTGAAGCAAAAAAAAAAGGTTATGTGTTCAAACTAAAAACTTGGTCCGATTTTGACAAGCAAGATATTAATCGATTGGTCTTCAGCGCAAGAGTGTCATTGGCTATTTTTTACCTGATTGTAATCGGGTTTTATTTTTTGAACTTATGTCTTGTTTCAGTAGATATTTCTAGCTTATGCCAATTACAAATTGTGGATTGCTCTTCTGGCTCACTTTTGGTCTAGAACTAAACATTTAATCTCAAACATGTTTAACTGCCGGTTGGTCTAGTAGCTAGTGACCCTAGGAACGAAATCAAACGGTCGCGGGTTCGAATCCTGCAAGGTGCAATCATTTGTGTGATGAGCAGTTTTTTTTTTTTTTTGTTACGGACTAGGCAATCGTTTGACCACGATCTCACCTGATGGAAAGCGATGATGTGGTCGAAGGTGTAGCACGCTTGCCTAGTAGATACCTATTCACTCTTGACTTGAACACACCGGGGTTATAATTTACCGGAAACACTGACGAGGGCAGGGCATTCCACTCCTTTGCAGTTCTTATAATAAATGAAGAAGCGTAACGTTTCGTTCTTGTGCGAGGTATTTCAACCATGAAAGGGTGGCGCTTTGCTGATCGTCTAGTCGTACGGTGATGGAAAGGTGATGGGGGAATCAGGTTGTGCAGTTCTTGTGCACACTCTCCATAGTGCAATCTGTAGAATACCGCCAGGCTTGCTACCTCACGTCGATGCACCAGACTTTGAAGCTTACTCTTTACCAGAGTGTTAATTTAAAGTTACTATCTAACAAATAAAAAATAATATCGAAATCGGATATAATCACGCGGAGATATTCAGTAGCCCCTTTTCTGCCCTTTTTTGGGAGAAGTAAAAAAATCATTTAACCTGTATAAATAACAAGTTTCGTCTAGATCGGTTGAGAAATGCGACCTGTAGAGGAGAACAGAGATCCAGACGGTCAGACATCCGGACATACGAAAGCATTTTTGCCCAAGCTGAAACGAAAAGCCTCCAAAAAAAACAGCATATCTTCAATGTACAGAATTTGGACCCATATTCTGCAGGAACCCTTTATTTTTTCGGTATAAAAAGTAACCTCAATTTTCACTCATCATATAAACTATGCCTGTGCCAAGTTGCATCAAACTCCGTGCAGTAGTTTCAGCGTGATACGTGTTCTTTTGTATAACTTTCAATCCGTATCAAGTTTTTAGGCTGAACACTATCTTCGGTGTAGTCGGGTAAAAAAAAGGCTATGACACTCAATACCTGAAGACGAATCGATTGATTTAGTTGCTTATACTATACTTATACTATTATTTATTCTGTGCCTATACTTACAATAAATACCTTTTAAGTTTTGAACTCAATAATAAACAAGACATAAGTTCAAAAACTAAAACCAGACTACGGTAGGGCAATAAATAGCATAGGACACTCTTGCGTTGTAGACGAATCGATTGATACCTCGCTTGTCAAAATCGGACCAAGTTTTTAGTCTGAACACTATCTTCGGCGTAGTCGGGTAAAAAAAAGGCTATGACACTCAATACCTGAAGACGAATCGATTGATTTAGTTGCCTATACTTATACTATTATTTATTCTGTGCCTATACTTACAATAAATACCTTTTAAGTTTTGAACTCAATAATAAACAAGACAAGTTCAAAAACTAAAACCCGACTACGGTAGGGCAATAAATAGCATAGGTCACTCTTGCGTTGTAGACGAATCGATTGATACCTCTCTTGTCAAAATCGGGCCAAGATGTAGTCTAAACACTAACCCTTCCTTTGCTTCGGCGTAGTCGTGTAGAAAAATGTCTATGACACTCAATACCTGAAGACGAATCGATTGATTACCTCGCTTGTCAAAATCGGACCAAAAGGGGCGAACGCTATGGTGGAACATCCACATACCCAAATACATAGATGGACTGTTAAACTCATTACCCTTCACTTACTTCGCCGTAGTTAAGTAAAAAAAGTAGGAATTAGGTATACAAATAGCAAAGCATTGACTGCAGTGCAAAGAAGAATGACAGAACATTTTGATGAGATCCATCCTCTCCTAAACTGAACAATACACCTCAAACAACTATGGCCTTGACCCAAATCACATATTTACTCTATCCTTGGAAATTCCAAGGTTTCACCCTCAACCTTGGCGTGGCCAAATGTATACCGGATCCTTTTTAAAAACGTCCTTGACGCCTGGACCGCAGAAAGTTTGAATGTCATCTGTATATTAACTGAATTGTATGTAACCTGTTAAAATAACTAAATGGATATCGAAAGTGTATGTTCTGCATTATGTAGCAGTATTAGCCAGCGAAGCATTATAATGGACTTATCATAAAAATGAAGTAAGTACAATACGTTATATTAATAAATATCTAGTATATTAATTACAGAAACGTTACGTTAAATTACGTTCGCTCCGTGCTTCAGAGGGAACGTTAAGCTGTCGTTCCCGGCTATTTTAAGCCATGACAGAGGCCCACGGGTGGGCGGCCTGACAAGCTCTGACACAAGATGCTAGACCGATGTGAAGTTAGCGGCCAAAACTTAGCGGCCTATTAAAAGCCGACCAATTTAAGAAGTTATTAAACAAGTTAGTTAGTTCACAATTTATTTCAACTAATCAAATAAATCTTCTAATTTTTAAGCAGTTAAAACTCCATTCGTAATGATATGATGACCAGGAATTATTATGTAGAACTATAGTTAGGTATATGTTATCCAAATACGATTTAGTAGAAGCAGATGAGAAACGTTGTTTAATGTAGGTAAAACATACCGCTGTCTTGTACACTAAGGTTGAGGATGACCAAACTATGATGAACACAAATTTCGAGCACTTCCCGATTAGCTATCCGGGTGAAACTTTCAGGGTAGATCACAACAAGACAAATAAAAAAAAACTTATTTTAATTGTTTCTTATTTTATCCTACGACGCGATATATAAGCCTGGACTGGAATGTCTGTAACGCACAATGCCCACCTTCAGTTCAGCCTTTGTTTTAGTCGAATTTTGCCTGATATCTATTCAAAGCTGTATATTTACATTGATCAGTATATACCTAGTCCGGCCATAAGTTCTGTTAAAAATAAAAATGCATTTTTTTAAAATAAATTAATGTAATATTTCTAAAACTTATATGTACGAGTACATATTTATTAAAGTCTCAGCAAAAAATAAAACTATTCGAAATGGGCACCTTTGGATTTTATACAGGCATTTAATCTGTCTGGCCACGAATCTATGGATTTACGCACTGTTTCCATGGAAAATTTCGCCACTGCTTGCTCAAGAGATTTTTAAGAGACTCAATGTCGCAGGCCATGTCCTCTAAAACTGACCATAATTTGTAGCCTAAAGGATTGAGGTCTGGGCTAGATGAGGGCAGTCTTCATCTCTTATAAAGTCCGGAACGTTGGTTTCAAGCCATGCTTGGGTAGTTCGGGCCTTGTGACCAGGTGCAGAGTCCTGCTGGAAAGTCCACGGTATATTTTTAAAAAGTGTATTGCTGAGAGGTTTCACAACACGATCCAATACAGTCTCTTGATACACTTTGGCTGAACATTTTAACAAAAATGTAGCTTTGTGACGCCTTGATAAGGCACGCCCCACCGAACCATCACTGACGCAGGACGATGACCACGTTGTGCCTTTCCGACCACTTGAGCAGCTTCTTTAGAACTGTGAGCGTACACTTTATCATTTTGCTTATTGTAGTGCTCTTCAATCGTGAAATTTGTTTCATCGGTAAATAGGATATTTTTGTGCCTTTCACCTGCGCTGCGTATCGCGACAGAAGGCGTTTTGATCGATTCACTCTTTATTGTAAAGATTGATTTAGGGCATGTTCTGTATATCGACGATAAGCACTTCAGGTCTTGTTTTATAATACGCGACAGAGTTCTAGCGGGAACCTTCATTTCTCGCGATAAGATTTTTTGCTTCCTTTTGGGGTTTGGACGATTTCGGCTTTAATAGCATTTTAACAACCTTTGTAGTTCTAATAGCACGCGGCCTCCCCGATCTTTTATGGTCTTCGACAGAGGAAGTGTTGTTGTAACTGTTGATAGTACGATATGCGAACATACGCCTGATACCAAGCTTTTGAAGTGTCTGGAATATGACCGACGGCTCCATACCCACTTTGTGCAAGGCGATCACTGCAATCCTATTTTCTTTAACACCCCATTCCATATTGTAATTTGATAATGAACACGAAAAAATATGTGAAATGGCACGAAACCGAAAGAAGGTTTTAAAATAAACTAAACGCGTTCCAAATTCAAAATAATTAACAAGTTGAAAAAAAAAGCTTTTATGTAACAGTATTTTTGGCCAGACTAGTTATATATACCTACTCATACCCTCCTAAAAATATAACAGCGTTCTGAAATAGATTTTTGCTTGTCTTAAGGTCACAGATTAATGACTTCTGGAATCTTATAGCAATAACTTCTAATCCGATTGCAATAAGTGGGTTGCGTTGCGTGGGCGAAATGTCAATTGCTCTCATCTTGCCTGGCATTTATTTTAGGCGAAGTTACATCTCCTGGGATGCAAGAATTGCGTTGCCAGGACATGTTGCCAGAGCCTTTGGGTCTCTCCAATCTCATCTCTCCTTGAATTGATAAGTTGCTCCCTAGATGATAGCTTATTATAGAAAGTCTCATATAATTTTCTGTAACGTCGTATTAAAAAAGTTCTGGGAGATTAGTGTTAGGTAATTAGATTAGTGTTGTATGTAGGTGATTTTTTACTTTGTAACAATTGGCTCCACCTACTCAGAGTTAATTAAGTTGAGAGATTACGTATAGCACATGTGCACGCTATGCATACTAGGAAAGCATTTAGCAACTTCTTTCTAAAGCTAATAATTAATTAATTCCAACCACAGACCATATTCCAACTTTCTTAATTAAAGCAATTTATCTTTCTTAATTATATAATTTATGAAACTTGTATAGTAAGTATCTATACCTAAGTACGATATGTTAACAGTGTCACAATTCAACTTTTAGTTAATTTGCATTGTGATAAAAGTTAATCCTAAGCGTACTATTATTTATTCTGTGTTACTATTATTTTGTTGGATAAGATTTAAATTCTGTAGGTACCTTTCACATTAAATATATCCAGTAATACTTCTTTCTCCTATCTGTATTACATTTGTTTTGTCTTCAGCTTTTTATCGAAATGAACCTGCAGTAATTCCTTACAGGAGTTGATGCTATGTGATCAAACACAAAGGCAAGGTGTACAAGACTGACCAGCCTTACTATATGGCCACAGATTAAAATAGTGGCTCTGTGAGCTGTAGACCTCGCGAGCACAAACTTTTTTTGCAAACAATCTATCGGTGCACAGTAGCGCCATCCAGTTATTAGCCACCTTATTGTAAAACTAATATATAACCAAGGTGCTCCTTCAATCCCTACCTAGTGGGTAAAGGGCTGATTCCACTGGTAGAAACATAAAAGTGACCAATTTCCTGCATTTTGAGGAGCTATTCTGCTCATCATGACGAAGATACATCAGATCTTCACCAAATTTTATTAGTTAATTTTAACTTAAAGTTACTAGGTACCTACTTTTCAAATAAAAAAAGAACCATTGAAATCGGATCTAATAAGGCGGATATATTCAGTAGCCCCCTTTTTGCTCCTCTTTGGGGGAAGTATATAGTCGGGAGTCCTCGGGAGTCCTCGACGCCTAAAAAATTCTAGAAATTCGTTAAACGTGTATACCACCAAGTTTCGTCTAGATCGGTTGAACAATGCGACCTGTAGAGGAGAACAGAGATCCGGACTGCGAAGGCGCGCGGACAGCCGGACATACGAAAGGATTTTTGCCCAAGCTGAAACAAAAATTCTGAACAAAAATTCTGTCACCTAAAGATAGCTACATTATCAGCAAGTAACATGGGCAGTATTTTATTTTTAAAAAAAACCTACGAAAATTGCAATAATGTAACCCAAGGTATCAATAACTAGATTAAAAGCTAAAAAAAACTGCTGCCCTGCCGAAAAAGAGCTTTTGCCAATAAATTATGTACAGTTGGAATGTGTCAAGGTCAAGGCCTTCAATTTGATACACCTATTATTATCAAATATTTAAATTAAATATAAATAATATATTTCATTTAAATATAATTATAAATATTTTGATACAATCGCAAAAATAGTGATGACGGCTGAAGGAATTTTGATCAATTAAATACCAACAGGTATATTGAATAGCACATAGAGTCATGATAATAATAGGTGTATCAAATTGAAGTAAAAAGTTTTTTTTCTTATTTCATTATGTAGCCATACTGCCACCAAATTAGAAGTTTTCAACAAATATATAGGCATTCTTACTCGGGGGGATGTAAGGATTCAAACGATACCCCATACGTTCAGGCATTTAAAAGTTATGATGGAATAAAGAAATTCACATGCATACATGAATGCAACAAACATTACACTTATTTTTTTGAGCAGACGTGAAAACATTAAGAACGGAATGGCGTTGGCATGGAAACGAAATAATAACAAGTCTGTCAAGGTGAGTAATAATGCAGTTGTCTATGGACAAAAAACACTGCTGCCAATGATTTTGAATTAAGCTTACTGGAATATGTTTTTTTAGAAGTTAGGACGGTTTTATTAAAATCTATCTTCTATATCTATACTTATAATATAGCAATATGAACGAAAAAGTTAAGATAATTTAAAAAAATGGACTAGTGTTTTTTTTGGTCTAACATTTTAAAAAATCGTGTCTGTCTGTTTGTTTGTTAGTTTGTCTGTATGTTTGTTCGCGCATCACGTAAAAACTACTGGACCGATTGCGATGCGATTTCACTGTTGGATAGCTTAGAGGTTGACTTAAAAACTGGGATACTTGGTATCTCCATCCAATGATTAGATACTGAGTAATCGATAAAAAACAATTTGACGACTGAACGAATTTTGAAGAAATGTAGTATAATATACATTGTAGGTACTTTTAGTCCTGGAATAACATTTATGGGCTACTTTAAAATGAAATGACCACGCGGGCAAAGCCGTGGGTAGCCTACTGCTAGTACTCATAATAATGCAATAAGAACGAAAAAGTCTGCACAAAGTAGATAATTTAAAAAAATGGTCTATGGTACTTAAAATAAGCTACTGAACAAGAATATACTTAAAAAAAAAAACGTGTGTCTGTTTGTTTGTCTATATGTTTGTTCGCGCACCACGTAAAGAGTACTGGACCGATTGCGATGCGGTTTCACTGTTGGACAGCTTAGGGTTTGACTTAAAAACTGGCGTACCATGTACGCCAGTTTTTAAGTCAAACCCTAAGCTGTCTCAATCCGATGTGTAGAAGCCGACCAATCGTTAAAAATAGTGTTCAGTAGACGGCTGAAGGAATTTTGATCAAATGTTGGTATATTGAATAGCACATAGAGTACTTTTAACCTAGAGAAATGACCACGCGTACGAAGTCGCGGGCTTCAGCTAGTCTATTATAAGGCGAAAGTTTGTACGCATTGTATTTGTGTGTATGTTTGTTACTCCTTAAAGATTATGAACGGATTTTGATGAAATTTGCAATAGAGATAGCTTATATCCGGCCCCCCGATTCAGAACCATTCGATAACTCAATTGTGGATCGATTCGGTATTATTTATTCTGTTGATTCGGATTGAAATCGTTCAACTCAATATATTTTTTAACCCCCGAACAAAGATACTGGTGGTATAAGTTTAGGGTGTGTATCACTGTGTCAGTGTGTGTGTGTGTGTGTGTGTGTGTGTGTGTGTGTGTGTGTGTGTGTGTGTGTGTATGTGTGTATGTATCTGTGGCATCGTAGTTCCCAAACGAATTTACCGATTTTGATGCAATTTTTCTGTTTGAAAGCTGATGTGATCGAGTTGGTTCTTACCTTAGAAGAAATGTAGTATAATATACATTGTAGGTACTTTTAGTCCTGGAATAACATTTATGGGCTACTTTAAAATGAAATGACCACGCGGGCAAAGCCGTGGGTAGCCTACTGCTAGTACTCATAATAATGCAATAAGAACGAAAAAGTCTGCACAAAGTAGATAATTTAAAAAAATGGTCTATGGTACTTAAAATAAGCTACTGAACAAGAATATACTTAAAAAAAAAAACGTGTGTCTGTTTGTTTGTCTATATGTTTGTTCGCGCACCACGTAAAGAGTACTGGACCGATTGCGATGCGGTTTCACTGTTGGACAGCTTAGGGTTTGACTTAAAAACTGGCGTACCATGTACGCCAGTTTTTAAGTCAAACCCTAAGCTGTCTCAATCCGATGTGTAGAAGCCGAGCAATCGTTAAAAATAGTGTTCAGTAGACGGCTGAAGGAATTTTGATCAAATGTTGGTATATTGAATAGCACATAGAGTACTTTTAACCTAGAGAAATGACCACGCGTACGAAGTCGCGGGCTTCAGCTAGTCTATTATAAGGCGAAAGTTTGTACGCATTGTATTTGTGTGTATGTTTGTTACTCCTTAAAGATTATGAACGGATTTTGATGAAATTTGCAATAGAGATAGCTTATATCCGGCCCCCCGATTCAGAACCATTCGATAACTCAATTGTGGATCGATTCGGTATTATTTATTCTGTTGATTCGGATTGAAATCGTTCAACTCAATATATTTTTTAACCCCCGAACAAAGAGACTGGTGGTATAAGTTTAGGGTGTGTATCACTGTGTCAGTGTGTGTGTGTGTGTGTGTGTGTGTGTGTGTGTGTGTGTGTGTGTGTGTGTGTGTGTGTATGTGTGTATGTATCTGTGGCATCGTAGTTCCCAAACGAATTTACCGATTTTGATGCAATTTTTCTGTTTGAAAGCTGATGTGATCGAGTTGGTTCTTAGCTATATGGCGAAGGGAAGGGGGAGGGAGGAGGTAAGAAAGGGGGGTGGGAATCGTATTAGCTTCCGGTTTTTTATGTTTGAAAGCTGGGGTAATACAAACAAGATGGTTCTATGGCTATAGTGGGGATGAGGATCGTAGCTCCCTAACGAATGGACCGATTTTGATGCGGATTTTATGTTTGAAAGCTGATGTGATCGAGATGCTATAATTCATTTTTTTTTTCATTATTTTATTTCAGACCGTAGTCCATATTTTTGTTAGTATTTAGTACAAATTTGATAAACTTATATAACTAATATTAGTAACACACAAAATTATAAAAAACACAAACAAAAACAACTTAATTAGGCGCTGTGTGTACACATATCCAGTGTCTCAGAACAGGACAGTCCCATCTGTCAGCTAATGTGCTCAGGATGCTGTTAGAGCTGGTACGCACACGATTTAGTAAAGAGGCACATCTTTTGCGTATTATCGCATAAAAATAATCAACTGCCTCCGCGAACATACCAGAAGCACTACAAAAGAGTGGCAACCCCAGCAGCACCCTGAACGCATTATTGTACTGAACCCGAAGGGCATTGTATGCCCTCTGCGTATAGTTGACCCACAGGCTGCAAGTGTAAAAAGTCTGACAATACGCTTTAAAAAGCGTTATCTTTACCTGATTGCTACACTTTGCAAACCTCCGAGCCAGCATGTTAGCGCGAACAGACAATGCCCTACGTTCTCTTTCCAAATCATCATCATCACACAATTTATCGGTGACCCAATGACCCAAATACTTGAAACTCGAGGTCATGTTTAGAGTTTTACCATTGATAGTGACAGGTGGCACATGAGAGTAGGTTTTGTTCCCTGATTTAAAAAGCATCAACTCGCACTTTTTCTCATTGTATCTGAGTCCGTGGGCCAACGCAAATGATTCACAAACTCTTACCAATTTTCTCAAGGCACCAATAGAGGGACTCAACAGCACCATGTAATCAGCATAACTGTAATTATTGACGCTCAGTCCGTCTATAGAGCATCCGACTTTGGTGTTGCCCAGTTCCACGATTAGCTGATTAATATATAGGTTAAATAATCGTGGAGAGGTAAGGCCACCCTGCCTAACACCACATTCCGATATATATGCTTCAGAAAGCTGCCCTGCCCAACGTACATAGTTGACCTGATTACTATACCAATACTGGAAAATAGATATTAGATCCGGCGGTAAATCAGTGTTACTACGCAGCCGCTGCCACAATATATCGTATGATACAAGGTCAAAAGCCTTAGATAAATCAAGGAAGCACGCATATATAGGTATCTTCCTTCTTGTATAGTACTGTACAGTCTGCTTGAGACTCAGTATAGCACTCTCAGTAGATAGTCCAGGTCTTAACCCAAACTGAGCATCGTGCAGATGGAGTTTTTTATCCAAACATTGATGAAGCAGACTGTCCAGTACCTTGGCTATAACGGTGGCCAGTGATATCGGCCTATAATTAGAAGGGTCCGATACATCCCCAGTTCTATTTTTAACAATTGGAACTACAATTGTCTTTAACAGATTCTCAGGTAAGTAGGAATGAGCAATACAACAACTGAAAAACATTGCCAAGACCCTAGGCAGATGAGTACCAGCATACCGCAAATGCTCAATGCTGAGGCTGTCATGCCCTGGTGACTTTCCTTTTTTCATATTTTTAATCACCTTAGTGACATTTTTGCTAAGAACCTCACTGGTTCGTTCAAGGCTGACTTCTCAACGTTGAGCATCCCAGGCGACAAAGTACTTAAAGGTGATTCTACCTTAAAACTAGTTCTAAATAAATTAGCTATGCCACTAGGTTCATTCACACCCGCTACACACACGGGGAGGTTTGATCTAGGATTCAATTTATTAGTATTTTTCCAAAATTGGCTGAAGTTGTTATCTGAGCGATGAGAAGCTATTATATCCAATTTTATTCTCTCCTCATTTTGTTGACACCATTTTAACTTTGATTTGAACAATTTTCTCCTTTCAACCATTTTTATGTAAATTGGGCCAGCCGAAGGTTTCCCATACAAAACCCACACTTGAAATGCAAGTCGAGACTCTCCATGTGAATGCGCTACATGTTTGTTCCAGCCAGTTACAATTTTACGCTTACTAGTTTTCCTATTATAACAAATAACTTCAGCAGACTCTACTAATATTTTGGTAATTGTCTCATACATACTATTTAAAATTAATTTATGATTTTCATTGGTACACATTTTGTCAGCACAACTAAGAAACTCACAAAGAAAGTCTATGTCCCTCAATTTAGCATGACCAAGTTCATGATATTTTTCTATTTGAGAAATATCTCTTTCACCCCACGTTACTCTGTTAAATTCTACATTACAATTTATAGATCTAGGCTTAGTTAAATTTAAATCACATTCTATCTGTAAAGGAAAATGATCAGACCAATATGTGTCATATAACACACTCATACCAACAATTGTACTTAACGCAGCATCAGTGACTACACAATGATCCAACCACCGTTTGCTCCCGTGAGCCTCACTTATGTAAGTATATGTTCGATGGCAATGAAACCATATCAGCACAAGTCCACGACTGCTCCGCACAGAAACTCAACAGTTCGTTACAAAAAAGCTCACCAGGGTGAGAGTTGAAATCGCCTAATAAAAACACGGAGTCTACATCCTTACTTTCCACAATGGCATTAATTTCACTCATGTAGTCCGTGAACTTAGTAAGATTGTCAACCGAATCGGTCGGCATGTAAACCGAAATTATCAATAAAGAACGGGCTGTATCGCTAACTCGAATCGCAGCTAAACGCACGCTATTGCAGTGCACAACTGAAACCGAAGAGAACAGGTTATTTCTCCACAACAAGGCCACTCCTCCGAACGGTCGCCCACGGAGTACTCCTGCTGAGGTGTCAACTGCCGATTTACCAGTGAAAGTAAAGTTGTCATCTATGGTATCCAGCATCATCAGGTCATGTGGTAAAAGCCAAGTTTCCTGAAGAGCTATCACGTGAGCTGTCTGACACAGGCGCCTTATACATTCTGTGGACCTAGTGGCCGACCTACAAGTGAAACTTATAAATTTAGTTGTGTTTGTACTTATATCCATCATGGAGTTATGAATCATCAATATGTTTTTTCTTAAATTCTATGAATCTTCGATACGAAATACCTACAGGCCAGACATTATCATTCATAAAAAGCGTTAACTTATTCTGTGGCACGTTGACTTTATAGGCACAATATTGTTTTTGTAGTCTGCTGTTTAATCGTTGTAATGTGACTACAACTCGTGTTTTATTCAATATATAGTCTATTATGTCTTTTTCTGAGGTATTCTTATCCACGTTATTTATAAACAGTGGAACTTTAATGTCGGCTGCCCTAAACTTTTCACTAGGATTTATCTCTGCTTTTTCTGATACTGCTACAAAACGGTTTTTCAGTCTTTTTCTCTGTATTTGAATCCACTCATCACCCTTTTTCTCTTTCTTCCATTCTCCCTCTTCCTCCGCTACGCTCGCAAGTCTTGACTGACGCCTCTGTCGGTATAGAATCTATATTACGAACATTTAAGCATGAATCACTCAGGCCTGCGGATAGCAACTTCATAGATTTGTACGCAGACGATGTTGACCCAATAATAACGTTCGAAACCGTAGTGTCGTTCACTCTGTTGGAAACCTCAACTGGCGACCGCGAACGCGTCTCCTGCTCGGGTTGTTGAGTAGGCGATGAAGATATATTCCTACTGCTCGGTGCATGTGACAAGGATACAATTGGAAAGATCGCCCCTTGTACCTCAACTTCAGCAGACTGGTTTTGTGTAGGTATTTGTTCAACAAAATGGGGTAGTCCTAGTGGGCCGCTATCGAGATTGAAACTATTAACAAAACCGCCGCCTCCTCTTGTTTTGTTAACATTAATATCAAAGTTATTTATGATCGAAGTTTTCTTCAAATTTTGGAAGTCATTATTTACTTCTGACAGCTGTTCCTTTGTAACATATGTGTCTTTTATTTTTCTAATGTCATTCTTTATAATCAACATATCTTTTAGCAATCTCGAAGGGTCAAGATGATCAAATGAAATTGGGGGTAGTTTCTGCAATTCTCTCGCCACAATGATAGGATGTATATCAGGATCAGTCTCTTTAAATAATGTAATAACATCGTACAAATCCCTTTGTGATTTACCATCTCTCTTTCTGATAATGTTTCTCTTCTTACTTGGTATCGACTCAAAAAGTAATTTCTTTGCTATTTCGATATCTTCCTTCGAAAATGACGAAGTACAAATCCTTACAAGACTTTCTTCATCCATCACCTCTAGCTTATTTTGAATGAAAGCCAAACAATATTGCACTGATAACACTGATAACAATATTGCAATGATTGCACTTAACGACTTTTGAAGTCGAAGCCATTGCGCACCACAAATCACAACACAACTAGAAACACATACGCGAACGCTCACTGACGCATCCGCGCGACGACTTATATATATAAATATTATTATAATGGGGTGGGGAGTCGCGAAATATGAATTTTTAATTTGTGATTGTTAATTCAAAATATCGAATCGAATCGAATCGAATCGACTCGGTTCGTTATAGAAAGGTTCTGCAGTTTGAGGATGGATTTTATCGATCGATAAATTTACCGATATGTTTTTCAAGTTTGACGTTAATATTCGATAATTCGAGTTCGGTAGCACGGAACGTACTTTTTCGACAACGACATAAATTCGAAAAAACATATTGAATATATCTATTTATAACGACAAAAGGAAGCACGAATCTTATTTTTGACAATTGTTGTCGATATAATATCATTAATTTTACCAAATTTTATCGGCTTTCCAAAGTTACACGACAAACTTCTTTTTTTTTGTAAATTCTTTTTCGAATTATAAGCCAAAAGGTGGAGGTGTCAGAACATCGTGAGGCGAGTTTAAGGGATGCCAATGATCCTTTCGATCTGGAAGAACAGCTTTTTAAGTTTATTTTTAGAATTTATAAGGAAATTGCCCTCGCCCTCATTCAAGATGTTGAGGGCTTTTGAGAAGGAGTCGATCTAATGGACTGCCTGCCTGCGCATGTTGTAGTATCTACTTTACATAATAATACCAAAATACTTAACGTTTTCCTATTTCCAGAAATTATCTTTTGTTGTGATTGTGTCTAATGCTCTAATTATTATGGTTAGGTACCTAGTAGGTACTCAGTCTAAAAAACTACCTGTATAATCATTGTTGTAGGTTCTAACTAAGGTTGATCAGTCGTCTATATGATCAGTGGTATATAGTTAAATATTTAAACGGGACTTAATCGCGCTGAAAACTTAATATTTATTTACCACGACGTTTCGATCAAGTTGCATTGATCGTGGTCACGAGAAGACTGAAGTAGCGGTGTCAGTGTCGAGAAGGGCGAGCGTTTTCTCCAACTACCCGCATTTGGTTTTGTAAAAATTCAGAATTGTCACGACACACGACATCTGCAGATATCTTCTGACATAAACCGCGACGCGAACACTTGCTTATCACGGGATTCCAGGACGCAGCCAACTTGAAACCATCCTCTCGGTTGAAATTGGGATACTTTTTAATTTCAACCGCTTCACGTACAATCCTGGAGTAGTAGTGACGTTACGTGGAGAGGATCTTCGGGTCATGGAGTTCAATCCAGTGATTAGGGCCCGATTCGAGCAAATGCTCAGCGATTGCAGATTTATTTATCTGGCGGTTCTTTACAGCTGTAATGTGTTCTTTGACCCTTTCCGCTATAGTACGCTTGGTTTGTCCAATGCAGGAACTACCGCAGCTGCAATCTATCTTATATACGCCAAGAGTTTGAAAAGGTATGATATCTTTCGGTGTTCTAACATGCCTTGCTAACTTGGAAAAAGGAGTATAAACAGTCTTGATAGAAAAGTCCTTTAATAAAGCACCGACTTTATCCTTCACTCCTTTTACATAAGGCATGAAAGCCGGCTGTCTATCGACATCAGACCTACTCTTATTATATCTGCGTCTAGGACGCCAACGTCTGGTCACCACATATCCGTTTCGTTTGAGTACCTCCTGAATATGAGACACTTCAGCATCCAAATCACAGTCAGGGTCACAGAAGGCATGAGCTCTGTCTAAAAGTGATCTGGCTACTGATTGTAAATGCCGCGGGTGGTGATGAAAAAAGGCGTTGAGGTATCTGTCAGTGTGCGTTGGTTTCCTATAAACAGAATGAGATAACGAGCCATTAGGTCTCACCGACACTCTGACATCCAGGAAAGCTAACGTTTTCTCCACCTCCAGTTCATAGGTAAACTTGATGTTGCCATGGATCGACTTTAACTATGTGTTCGAATCGCGAAAGTTTAAAAGTTACAATCAGTGGTATAGGTAGTCCGAGTTGCCATTTTGTAGAATAGTTAGGTAGAATTACCTTGCCAGTACCTTGCCGAGTGCGCACGCGCAGTTTGCGCGCAATGAGGTGTGTTGGCGATATATCGCCACCCGATGTTCGTCGACTGGATAACTCGAAATAATAAAAGTCTGCCAAATTGTGTCAAAAAAATATTTTTTTGTCGATTAGTCGTCTATCTGATATATGGTAGTCCACGAGTTGCCATTTTTTAAGTCAATAAACTCACGACGTGTTATCGAATCAATAAAATTTACCGAGAGGCTTGATTTATGTTACCGCATGTTCTATAAAAAAGAACTGTTTACCGATCGATAGATTTATCGATCTTTATCGACCGATAAGATCCATGCTCGCACTGCTGAATCGGGGGGCAGGAATAACACGCTTCAACGGCTGAACGGATTTTGATGAAATTTGGAATGGAGATAGCTATACTATGGAATAACATATAGGAAACTTTTCATCATCATATCATTATCACCATCATACTTCACTCTCAAAGGGCTGAACGAATTTTGATGACATTTGTAATGGAGATAGCTTATACCCTGGAATAACAAATAGGATACTTTTCATCATCATCACACTTAACTTCAAACGGCTGAACGGGTTTTGATGAAATTTGGTATGGAGATAGCTTATACCCTGGAATATCACATAGGACACTTTTCATAATCATCATCATCTTTGTAATAGATTCACTCTCAAACGCCTGAACGGATATTGTTTTTTTTTTTGAATAGAGATATATATATATATACCTAAACCCTGGAATAACAAATAGGATGATTTTCATCATCATCATCATAATCATTCCTCACGCGGGTAAAACCGCAGGGCGCAGCTAGTTGACCTATATAGTAAACAGAACAGAGTCTCCCTTGCATTTCTATAAGAAGTACCTACCTACCTAACTTGCTATGGGATCATTTCAACTGTGAGTAACAGAATACGAGTTACCTATTAGTAAGCATATTAAGTTTCACTTGTTTTCCGTAGTACAAATAAATAGTTTCCGTAGAGGTATTAAATATCGGATAGTAACGGAAGAAACTATATCCGCGGGGAAGAGTGCCAGATTAAACTATAGTTGGGAATACCTCGCCGACGTCACTGCACGAGATCGGAAACGAGAAAAAATAAATTTGTTTTCTAAAGCTGAAGAATTAAGGATGAAAATGCGAGGAGAAAGTAATCTTGGCATTTGTGGTGTTTCAAGGGATGGAAATGAAGCTTTAGTGCCGGGGTCTAAGAGTAGTTTTAGCAGTGTGCAGGTCAGAGAAAGCACTTTCCGGTTGTGTGTATCGTTGGGTGACGCAGATGACGCCGAGAGCCGCACGAGCGCGCCGCGGCCGGCAGTCGGTCGAGAGAGGTCCGATCGTCTGCAAGGACCCCCCTCATGTGGCTCTCGTAACATTTCCGAACATTCCAATACGCGATTACTTTTATAAAGTGAAAACTCAAGTTTAAATGTTTTTGAGAAATAGTGTTTTCATATAACAAAGGACATCTAATTCATAAAGGTGAGATTCATGATTACTGCTTTTTCTTAGAAAACTAAAAAATAAATAAAAGTGCTTTATTGATTTTATTTACCATAGGTCAGTAACTTAATAACATACTTAGATACATAATAATTTACCAATTTATAGACCGTGCATTTAATTTTAATAATTTCCTCCTACGCCAACGTTTAAAACCAGTTTAGCAAATCTTTTAGGATGCTAGTACGCAATAAATTGTAAGGGTTATGTACAAACGTACAATTGGTACAAAGTACCAAAAGAAATATTAGAAAACAAAAAAGTGCATAAAACAAGCCATTTTATCCGAGATTTATCCGCCCGAGCCGTAGGCGAGGGTAGGTACATATTAAAATGGAGGATAAAATGCCTTGTTTTATATATACAAATGATAAACTCTGCTATTCATTTCGATTGCGCAGAAATGAAATAATTATAAGTATTTTTAATAACAAAACATCTAAATAAAGCTAAGAAAAGACGAGATCTTCATTCCCACCATTTAATTTTTTTGTAACTTTCTTCCTGGATTATTAGGCTCAGGTCGAAGACCAAAGAGAATTAGGCAAGTAAAATACTTTTACGCACTAGAGCATAAACTGTAGTATTGTGTCGCCTACACTTAGCATAAACAAGAAGTTACGAGCATGAGAAGTGAAAAAATACTTTTACTAACAGCAGCACTTTCGAAGAGTATATTAATTCGCTCATCAAGCTAATTGTCGAGACCACAGAACAGATTCAAGACACTTTCATTTTTCTCTCGCAAAACCGCAAGAGAAAATACTCTACCCCAAACCTGGCTAAGTGTTTCTTTAGAAATGCCTTGTAGAAATGAGTTAAGTATAAACCACTTATGGTTACCTGTTTTTTTTTTTTTTTTTTTAGTACAAATTGATTTTAATTTAATTATAAATCTACGGAAAAGCGTCACGAAAAAGCACTCAGGTAGGTACACTTGCTGCATCAGCAGTTATATAAAAAACAATTAATATAACATTTTAAAATTGAACCAATCAGTATTCATATACATCGCACACGCCATAGTTATTCAAAATGCAATTGTTTACAATACAACTTTCACATAGCTAACAAAAAAGTGTGCATTGTTTGTTGATCGACGAAGCCAAGTGTTAAAGTAATGAGTGTAGTTTCACTATAAAATTATTCTACCGAGTACTATTATTTATTCTGTGGTAGTATTAGAGGAGTTTCCTAACTTTCAATTACAAAAAAATAAATTGTTTCGACATATCTCGAATTCGACATGATGTCTATTGCCCGAGAATTGGGCTCCTGACCGCCTGCAAAAATAATCACACTAATATTTTAAAGGCGAAAGTTTATATAATTTAATGTGTGTGTGTGTGTGTGTGTTTGTAACTTCTTCACGCTTAAACGGCTGAACGGATTTGGATGAAATTTGGTATGCAGGTAGCTTACACCCTGGATTAACACTTAGGTACTTAATATCCCGAAAAAATGCAAGGTTTTTGAGGGACGCCGGTGAAACCACGGGGCGCAACTAGTATTAATACCAATTTAATGTTTCTTATTTACTTACATATTTTACTTTAATAGTTGCAATTGCAACATTAGACTATAGTATTCACATTAACTTGAATAAAATAACATTGTTTTTTTTTAAGAATCTTAAAAGACAATTACTGCTGTTTAGTTATAAGAATTATATATTTTTGAAATGGTCTTGTAAAGAAATTAATTTGATACCTCACTCGGTAGGTTTTGGTAATTTTTTGTTCCGTCGGAAAAACAATATGGAAGCTGTAAGCCGCCATATTAGATTTATTGACATTTCTTATTAAAGCCTAAAGCACTCTCGAGATCAAGACGAATCCAATGATAACTCATTTATGAAAAGAAATGTACAAACAAATAAACAAACATTCATACAACACAAACACATAACCCTCCGTGCAGTCGGGTAAAAATATGACATCTCTAAACTTTTCACACAAAACATCTTATGTTGCATGTTGCGCCGTCTTGCTGACGTTGGTAAATTAAAACCAAGGATGATTAACATACATAATTATAAAACAAGTGAATTAGTTTTGACAAAAATTATCTATGAATTTCACTGGAATGGACCTCTTTAAAAAAATGGTTACACATCTCGTAGATATGAGGAAACATAAACACAAAACAAATGGATTTATAAGTTGTAAATATATAAATAGTTTTTTAAAGTAACAATTTACAAGACACCACCAGTACCACTTAAAACCTGAGAACTCATCGAGACATGGAGACTATTTAAATAAACCTTAACCCGCAGGGGTTTCATCATTTGATTGTTGGGTAATGGGTTCCTGTGACTCCAGCTCCATCATCAGACGCTCGATACCACATTATACCAGAGAACTTATCAAGACAAACCCAATGAGCCCAAACTCGAAGGGGTTTCATCATTTGATTGTTGGGTAATGGGTTCCTGTGACTCCGGCTCCATAATCAGACCCTCGATACCACATTATACCAAAGAACTTATCAAGACAAAGCCAATGACCTCAAACTCGAAGGAGTTTCATTATTTGATTGTTGGGTAATGGGTTCCTGTGACTCCGGCTCCATCATCAGACCCTCGATACCACATTATACCAGAGAACTTATCAAGACAAACCCAATGAGCCCAAACTCGAAGGGGTTCCATCATTTTGTTGTTGAGTTCCTCTGACTACCTTCCGGCTCCATCATCAGACCCTGGATACCAAATAACACCAGATAACTCATTAAGAAAAGCTAAATGAGCCCAAACTCGAAGGGGTTCTATCATTTTTTTGTTGAGTTCCTGTGAATGCCTTCCAACTCCATAATCAGACCCTGGATACCACATAAAATCAGAGAACTCATCAAGACAAGCCAAATGAGCCAAAACTTGAAGGGGTTCCATCATTTTGTTGTGAGTTCCTGTGACTACCTTCCAGCTCCATCATCAGACCAGCTCATTATTACATGCTAAGTGTGACCTGAATCGACATCCAGGAACAGCTCCAGATAAAGGAACTATTAATTTTGTGTACACATTCTATTATGAT
This sequence comes from Alsophila aescularia, assembly GCA_946251855.1. Lineage (NCBI taxonomy): Eukaryota > Metazoa > Arthropoda > Insecta > Lepidoptera > Geometridae > Alsophila > Alsophila aescularia. The sequence goes on from OX276378.1 coordinate 46,786,429, forward strand.
AGCCGGTTTGAAGTTTCCTAAAGTATTTTAAAGTAAGTCATCAAACTTGGCTGTTATTGTAGTTTTTTAAGTTTTTTAAAGTATTTTCTGATATATTTGTGGACAGACAAACGCGTTCGGTGATTTTCTTTTATTTAATTACTAGCTTTCACCCACGACTTCGTCCGCGCGGACTACAGTTTATCGCGAAAAAGAGCATATTAGGTTCGTCTAGGATATTAAAATCCAATGCAAAAGTATAGCACCAACGCTCTTGATGTTTTTTGAGACTTTTTATTATGTCGTTTCCATGGCAACCGTTCCTTACAGCGATTAATCAACATTTTATTAGTTTTCCGTGGAAACTTTTAGTATTCATCTGAACAGTTTTGGGAATCTATGACGATTTTTAGTGTAAAGTTCCTAGGCTCCGCACTCCGCACCAATGACTTTTCTAAGTTACTAGTATGTGCGGTTTTCCATCGCTCCGTGCTTCGGAGGGCACGTTAAGTTGTCGGTCCCGGCTGTTATTGATTAAAAGCGTTAGTTACGCCATGTCAGAGGCCCTCGGGTGGCCTGACAAACTCTGACACCAGAGGCCAACACTACCCAATACGACAAACAAAAAACAAACCTAGGATAATCTTAGTTGACCAACGAGCGCTAAGCATCTCCGTTTCAGCTTGAGCAAAAATGCTTTCGTATGTCTGGCTGTCCGCCCGTCCGCCTGTCCGTCCGGATCTCTGTTCTCCTCTACAGGTCGCATTTATCAGTATATCTAGACGAAACTTAGGGGGCTAATGAGCAAGTTCAGTAGCCCCCTTTTTGCCAAAAAGGGGCAAAAAAGGGGCTACTGAATATCTCCGCCTTATTAGATCCGATTTCGATGGTTCTTTTTTTATTTGAACTGTATAACTTTAAGTTGGTCTCATTAAAAATTGGTGAAGATCTGATGAGGATCTTCGGCGTGCTGATGAGAATACCTCCTCATAATGCAGTAAATTGCTCACTTTTAGGTTTCTACCAGTGGAATCGGCCCTTTACCTACTAGTTAGGGATTGCTGGAGCACCTTGGTTATTAATGTTAGTTTTACAATAAGGTAACTAGATGGCACTAAGGTACTGTGCACTGCTAGATTGTTTGCAAAAAAGTTTGTACTCGCGAGGTCTACAGCTCACAGAGCCACTAGTAAGTCTAGGTACCACAGTAAGTACACAATAACATCCTAGGAGAAAAACAATACTTACGACCAAAAGTCAAAAAGTGCTGAATAACCATACCATTTATTTATATTTCTTTTATGGTCATTTAGAAAAGGAAAGTTAGTAGAGTTTAGCGGGACTTTGGCAATAGGGTTAATATGCCAAGGCCAAAAACGGAAGGAAAGCCGACACACCGTTACAGCTATCACACAACTTCTCAGAATCTTATTTACCTACTCAAATGATAGTTTAATGATGGCTGCGTAAATATATATAGTATCTATCTATACTAATTATAATAAAGCTTAGGTACTTACTACCTAAAAGTCTGTACAATAAACATAATAAAAAAGAAACTACTGAACAAGACTACAAAGTTTTTAAAAATCGTGTATATATTTGTTTGTTGGCGCATCACGTAAAAACTACTGGACCGAATGTGATGCGGTTTTCACTGTTAGATAGCTTAGGTTTGGTCTTAAAAACAGGTGCACTTGGTATCTCAGTAGAAGCCGAGTAATCGATAAAAACTAAATATATGACGTCTGAACAAAGTTGTATGAAAGGACTGTCTACTTCCATAGAATATTATGCCAGCAACTGATCAATTTTTTACATCTTATATATGATTTAGGTTCAATAGCTAGTACAGTAAGGAACGTAATTACAAAATATTGGGACGTCAGGATACTTGTATCAGCTTTAATATAAGATCCTACACGGCATTTTGATACACTTGAAATGAAACCATCATTTTCTTATATATTACAGTCGTAAAACAGCTACGATCTCCGCTAGGACAGGCCTGTGTCACCATCTTTGCAATTTAAACAATGTACATATCTGTTGCACAGTTTCGATAGAAATAGTCTCAACGGTGTCCATTAAGCAAAAGTTCTGAGTCCATGTTCGTGCGAAGGTCTGTAGTTTGAGAAGTTTGGGTGTCCATAATATGCGTGCCGGGGTCATCGGGTGTTGAAGAGTTGTAGGAATTGTAGGAGTCCATAGGTAGTTAAGCAAAATAACTCGCTTAAAAGCTAAAAAAACACAGCCAGAAAATATAGCTATACTGCCGCCATATTGAATGTTTTCAAATAAATATATAGCCTATGTTACTCTAGGGGGATGTAAGGATTCTAACAATACCCCATACTTCTAAATCTGTTCAGACATTTAAAAGTTATCTATACTATAATAAAACTGTAACTGGGCTAAATATGTACATTAAATATTTTTTGTTAATTTTAATTGAGATGAACTTCAAAATCGATATGGAGTGCAAAAAGGTTTTTTTTTGTCTGTCTGTCTTTCTGTCTCTTTGAACACGCATCACGGTGAAACTACCCGACGGATTTTTATGCAACTTGGCAAAATCATAGCTTATGTTATGGATTAACATTTAGAATACTTTTTATCCCGAAAAAAACAATGGTTCCCGCAGGATAGGGGTTGAAATTATTTAAAAAAAAACATATCACGCTGAAACTACCGGAACGATTTTGAAGTAACTTGGCACAGTCAAAGTTTATAGTATGTGTTAAAATAAATGATAATTTTAATCACGAAAATATACGGGATTCCTGCGGGATATGAGTCTAAAGTTTTGTTAATTTGAAAGGAATAATAATTGCACATCCGTTTATAAATCGGTACCGTAAATTCGGCACCTATGCCACAAGTCAGAGTGGCACAGTGAAAGCGATGTCTGGCCTGCAACCCAGAGGCACATGGATCGAATCCACGCACTGCTGTGAATGTTTTGCCTCAATATTTATAAGCATTTACATATTTTGTGCGTTTTTTTACATTTTCTTTGATTTTTTAAGGCTTATGTAATTTCCTGATGTAAACCGTCAAGTTTAGTTTGAAAACAATATATAATGGGATATTGATCATTTATAACCCTTTCGATACAACATAAACGTAAAATCCCCAAGACGTAGAATAAATAAATAAATATATTCGGGACATTTCCACACCAATTATCTAGCCCCAAACTAGGATACCCTGTGTTATGGGCACTAGGTAACGGATAAACATACATAGATAAGAATATTACATCCTTGACTCGGAAACAAACATTTCTGCTAATCACACAAATGATTGCACCTTGCAGGTACGAATGGTACGAATGCCAAATTCTCACTATGCCATTATGCGCGAAAATCGCGAAATACCAAATGCTCGACGATGCCAATGTTTTAAATCATCACAGTTACAACAATTCCACTTCGGATTATTTAGAAAAAAGCTCAAAAACAGAAAACAATTCTGTCAATTTACTTTGTAATATTTATTGACTTTGTAAATTTCTTAGTTTTACTTAAAGTGCATGTTTTATTTACAGTCCCTCATAAAAAGCGCCTTCTTGCGGCTGTTTGTTTTGTAACCAGAATCCAGGCACCACAATCTTAGAACAAAATGAGTGGAACGCATTTATAATGTCTTTAGTCTCTATGAGATGTCGCTGTTACGTAATATTGCAGATGGTAGTTTTTTAATTATTATGGTTTACAAACAAAGTGTAAAGACAGAAGCGGCCACCCAATTTTCGACCTATGTCTAAGATCCTTCGTGGCGCAGTGGTGTCTGAACCCGACTTAAGTGCCGTCAAACTCAGGTTCAAATCCGAGTAGCCTTAAAGACTTTTTCGTACTTTTTATTGTTTACAAACAAAGTGAAAAGACAGAAGCGGACACCCAATTTTCGACCTATGTCAAAGATCCTTCGTGGCACAGTGGTGTCAGTACCGAACTGACGTGCCGTCATTCCCAGGTTCGTATCCGAGTAGCCTCAAAAACTTTTGCACTCAACAAAAACTTTTCATGAAGCAATAGTTCCATTAGCCAAATACAGAGGCGCCACTGAGCTTTACCCCTATTGGGCGCGAAGATAGGCCTCTATTTCCTTATATACATAGTACTCTGTGCCAGAATCCTTAATGTTTACAAGTTGTACTAACAGAACTGTCTGATGCACTAACTAAAGGAAAGCCGACGTCGTTGCGTATTTCGAAAATATACATTACGTACACAACGCTCTTGACGTCAGAGACCGTGTTGGCATCATGAATCTGTAGAGGTTCGTGGTTGGCATCGAGTATGTTTTAAAATCCAGAAAGCGAAAATGTATTCTTCGAAAGTACACCGTAAAGGTATACATTCGAACATTTATGACATCACTGGCCGAGCTGCGATCGGGTATAGGTAGTTTCGAATAACGCTCCACATAACGCTATTCTATTCTATTCCACAAAGTCTCTTGGTGGCTGTACGAACATTATAGTCGGGTCACTACTGAAGGTCTGTATGTAAGTTTGTTCGCGCATCAAGTAAAAACTACTAGATCGATTGCAATGTAATTTTCACTATTGGATAGCTTAGGGTTTGAGTTAAAAACTGGGATACTTAGTATCTTAATCTGATGATTAGATGCCGAGCAATCGACACAAAACTATTCGACGGCTGAACAAATGTAGGTAGTATATTATTGTATATTATAGGTACTTTGGTCCTGGAATAACACTTATGAGTAACTTTTAAATGAAGTGACCACGCGGGCAAAGCCGCGGGTACAGCTAGTTGTGGAATAAAGAAACTCACATACATACATACATAAATGCTAAAAAAACAATACACTCCTTTTTTTGGGCAGTCGTGTAAAAACAGAAATAGTCGCACGAAATAGTATCCTGTATTAAAAAATAATACTCTGAATAGTAGTATCCACTATGCCGTATATCAAGGTACTCCTTAGCATATTTACGCGTGTAACTATGCGCGTGTACTCTGTGGCCGTAGACAAAACAAATGAAAACAAATTACGAATGATGACATTGAGTAAGCATTGACTAAAGCAAAATGAAAACTACTGTAACGGTTGTGGTTGTAACGGATTTCGAAATCACCGGTGATAAAAAGATCACCGGTGATTTAGAAATCAGCTTTTCGCAAAAGTGGTATTTTTGAATATCATACCTGTATTATCTCATTCGTTGTTCGTATTTGAGGAAAAACAACACACGAAAAGTAGGTTCAATAAAACTATGAACGAAATGTCAAAAATATCACCGGGTGATTTCAAAACGAAGTGGCACTCGTAAACGAAATCATACGTATGATATTTTTTATCACCCAGTGAAATTCAAAAATACGACTTTTGGGAAATCGGTGACTTTTATCATTTCGCTGATATTTAATCACTCGGTGATATTCAAAAATTGCACCCCTGATCTGTAATAGAGACTGATAATATTACATAGTATTACATCCTCCATGGAGACTGATTTGTTCCAGTTTCCTGTGATAAATTGATCATGTAAAACACTATTTTAGTAATTTTTTTATTAATTTGTGATTACAGTCTGAAACGACGAAAGCAGGGACATAAAAATAAACGTATATTATAGTAAAATAATTTATTTCTGAACACTTTGTACAGAGGAAAGCATATTCCGGACATACTCCTTTGGAAGGTTGGTACTTTTGGTTTTGGATTAAGATGCTTATATCCCAGAAAAAGAACGGGCAAAGCAGCGGGCACAGATAGTTCAAAATAAAAGTGCAAAAAGTGTGTACCTAATCAGGAAAACAGTTTTGTCAACCAGTAGTATCATTCTTGTTGCTATTTATGATTTCCATATGTATGGAAATCATAAATATATTCACAATAATTTTCGTCACAGTTTCTAAATTGATACTTGTTTTGTCCACTACGAGATGTTCGGGTGCAAATGCTTCATAACAATGTAGTTTCATTACATTTATCGTACACTTAACTTAAATTTTACAAGGAAACATATTAACAAATTCACAAGTTAAACCGTTCTTTGATGTAGTTTCTTTCTTCAATAGCACATATTAAATAATAGAAAACCAATAGTTCGGGCTGTGCGGTTGGTTGCTGAGGTAGGTAAGACCACTGACCCAGTGACCTTCACCACGACCGGTTGCGCTGGCGCAACTGGAGCGATGCTAAACATAAACATTTATAACATTAAAAAGAAAGCGCTTTTTATTCCTCTTTGGTGTAATGTTCGAGCAAGTTCCACTTTTCTAAGGTTGTGTGATCTTAAAATTTCGTTTTCACTTCTCATGCTCGTAAAGTTCTTGTTGATTAACCCCCGAACGCGAACAGAGGGAGTTTATGTCTATCTGTGGCATCGTAGCTCTCAAACGAATGGACTATATTGATGCGTTTTTTTCTGTTTGAAAGCTGATGTGATCGAGATGGATCTTAGCCAAAATATAGGGGTGAGGCTCGTAGCTCCCAAACGAATGCACAGCAGTTTTATTTTCTGTTTGAAAGCTGATGTGATTGAGATGATTCTTAGCAATTATGGGGGGGGGGGGGGGGGCAGGGATTGTAGATAGCTCCCAAACGAATGGACCGCTTTTGATGCGGTTTTTTATTGTTGAAAAGTGATGTGATCGTGATGGTTCTTAGCTATAATAAGGGGTTATTTTTTTTAAATCGTGTTTGTGTTGGGTGTAGGCGAAATGAAATTGAATTTTAAGCTCTAGAGTTTTACTTCTCTAATTCTCTATGGTCTCCGACCCGAGAGTAATAAAATTCAACCTCTTTGTACTCGAGCCATTTTCATGAAGAAAGTTTAAAAAAGTAACGTATTTTCTTAGCAATATCACAGAATACCTAAGCAATATGTTAGTACTATTATTTATTCGGTGGCAATATTTAAGTTTGTTTTTATTTATTTAATGTATTTTCTTCATAATCATCATCAACAGCCTATATTTGTCAATTGCTAGACGTAGCCATTGAGCTCGACCTTCCGCTCTCCTAATCCATTGTCTTCCAGCCGCCCGCTTATGAGCATTTAAATAAGATACGATGAGATTAGTTAAGTCAAGATAAGATAAATTATATCTGTAAAATTTTCTCGCAATCGAAGTGAAAAGCGAATTTATACAATACTAGCTGTACCCGCAGCTTTGCCCGCGTGGTCATTTCATTTTAAAAAAGCCCACATTCCACTGTTATGTTGTACTTGTTGTCTCATTCGTGTTATTCTAGGACCAAAAGTACCTATTAAGTACAATTTACTACATTTCTTCAAAATTCGTTCAGTCGTCTAATAGTATTTTATAGATTGCGATGATTAGATGCCGCTAATCATCGGATTAAGATACCAAGCCAGTTTTTAAGTCAAACCCTAAGCTATCCAACAGTGAAAACAGCATCGCAATCGGTCCAATAGTTTTTACTTTATGCGCGAACAAACATACACACAAACAAACAAACAGACAAACAGGCACGAATTATAAAATTGGTATATTCTTGTTCAGTAACTTATTTTAAGTATATTTTTCAATTATCTTCTTTGTACAGACTTTTTCATTCGTATTGCTATATTATAAGTATAGATAGATAGATAGATAGAAGATAGATTGACCCGTTCTATCCGACGATAAGAAATCGTCAAAAATGTGATACAATTAAGACATATTACATTTGTACTGTTAATTTTATTCTGTGATATTACGTGAAATTAGTGAAGTATTTTCCGAGAGGGATAACAAGTAGGTACGCTCTTGATTGCATACTAAGAAGTAGCTAATATAATGGATATAATATATAGCTTCAACTTATATTTAGTAGGGGCAGCCAGTCTATATGTTTTTGAAGCTAGGCTCTGTGAACAATTGCGCAGGTACTGCTGTGGGAATAAAACAGCATCAAGTAAGAGCGAGATCGAATATGCAAATAATGCAAGCGAGTGAGCGAGGCAGTTATACAATGCTGTCTTCACCTTCAACATTGGGATTGCGCCTGAAAAATAGCAGCTTGCGCAGCGAATAGCAGATAACTTCCAAGACACATACTTTCGCTACGACTACTGTACCTAAAGGCAAAATGGGCAGCCTTGTCTAGGAGAAATAAAAATAATATTTATATTTCTCCTAGACATTAGGCACTTTTATATCCATGTAATCCTTTCCATCCAAAGGTTGCCTGAAAGAGATTACTCTTTAGCAATAAGGCCGCCCATTGTGCCTTTAGGTATATAAGTTTAAGCTATATATTATATCCATTATATTACCTGCTTCTTAATTTTTTATTTCTTATCATATTTTACAGCTTTCTACACTAATAATATCAAGAGGTAAAGTTATTCGTTTGCAGAATGTAATCTCTGAACTACTATTCCGATTCTAAAAATTATTACACCTTACAGATACACAAGAGCATCTGTATACATTATGTTCCGTAAGTTCGTGATTGAAAGTTACATCTTTAAACGATTAATACACGGTCTGCGGAACTTGAAATAAAATAGGAAGGTACGGGTCGTGCGGTGTACGATATATTTACCCAACAGTTTGGATTCGTCACAGCGAGGCTGTTTTTACACGACTGCCAAAAAAAAGGAGTGTAATGTTTTTAGGATTCATGTATGTTTGTATGTATGTGAGTTTCTTTATTCCACCATAACTTTTAAATGCCTGCACAGAATTAGACGTATGGAGTATCGTTAGAATCCTTACATCCCCCCTAGGCCCCTAGTAACATAGGCTTTTCATTTTTTTTGAACAACTTCATTATTGCGTCTCCATTTTCAAATCCGGAAAAAAAATATTTTCATCTAATTTTACAATATGGGTATCAAATTGAAGGCACATTCCAATAGTATATAATTTATTGGCACAAGTTCTTTTTTAGCTGGCAGGCGTATTTTTTTAGCTTTTAAGCTAGTTATTAATTTTGCTTACAACAAAAAAACAGCTTTATTTTATTTGATTATTTTATGAGCGTGTTTTTTTATTGCAGTTGTCATTATAAAACTTTGTAGATAACATTTTTATTTGTGTATTTTGTAAACAACAATGTTGGCGAAACCTTATAAAATGACTTGTTTCTTGCAGATGACCAGGAGTACAGTAACCGGCATCGCCCGCGTCTTCCTTTCGCTGACCTTATTGAGCACGTCGCGCTCGCAGTCTTTTCCTAACCCGAATCAAAACGTGGGTAAGTGGCACTCGCATTTTTTTATTGAAACCGTGACAAGTCCTTTTATATCTCAGTGGTATTATTTATCACTAGATCTACCTGCGGCTTCACATGCATGATCATTTCTCTAGGTTAAAAGTTATGTACTATTCCAAGACCTAAAATACATTTAATCAAAATTCCTTCAGCCGTCAAAAAGATTTTATCGATTGCTCGGCTTCTACTCATCAGATTCAGATCCAAGTATACCAGTTTAAGTCAAACCCTAAGCTATCGAACAGTGAAATCCGCATCGCAATCAGTTCAGTAGTTTTTACGTGATACGCGAACAAACATACAGAGAAACTAACAAACAAACAAACAAACAAATAGACAGACACGAATTTGAAAAAAGTTCTATTCTTGTTCAGTAGCTTATTTTAGTACCCTAGACCACATTTTTTAATTATCTTCTTTGTACAGACTTGTCGTTCTTTTGCTTTATTATATGAATAGAAGATATAGATTGCTGCAAAATTGACGTCTTCTATTTCGATATAGCATTGTTCAATTGTCTTTGAAGTTGTGTCAACAATAAATATGCTTAATTGGTGCTAATAAAGCTGATGGGAAAAAAATATACAGATCATATGTCTATAGAAAGGAAAACTGCAGATAGAAAGGTCATTGAAACCGGCCATTAAACTACCAATCTCATCTACAGGTCAAGATACTTCAACGAATCTGGGAGAGGTGGAATCAAGAGAGAGTGGGACAGACCTCGAGTTCCAGTACCACGACCATGAGCAGATGACCAGATACCTTCGCGCCGTGTCGGCACGGTACCCAGCGCTTACTGCGTTGTACTCCATCGGTACTTCTGTGCAAGGTGATACAGATTTTTATTGTATTCCTACGCTTACTCTTATACGCTTTAACAAGCTCTAGAGAGAACTAGAGAGAAATGCTTATCGAGATATACTTATGTAAATACTTAGATATAGAATGTACAAGAAAATTTACGAACGTAGAAAAAACCCGACTGAGAATGGTTGCTAACCAATTTTAATCATTATAGATCCTAAATGGTAATTCGAAATGAAAAATGATAAGAGAAACCTAAAGATCAATTACTTACCTATTCAATGATACCCCACTTAACATAGTTTGTCGGCTTTTTTTTTCTTTTTCTCGATATGGCGTCTGGTTGTCGACATACTTATTGAATTTTGATTAATGTCATGTCTTTAGTGACACTAGCAAGATTAAGACAAATCGCTTGACGTAAGAATCATCAAAACCGGTCCACGCGTTTGGTCTACATAGTGCCACAAAGGAACAGACATTCTAGTTTCAGTAGTCGCAGCCAATCTATATGTTTGTGAAGTTAGGCTCTGTGAACGATTGCGCACTGCTGTGGGGATAAAACAGCATAAAGTAAGAGCGAGATAGAATATGCGAAAAACGTAAGCGAGTGAGCGAGGCAGTTATACAAAGCTATCTTCACCTTCAACATTGGGATTGCGCCTGAAAAATAGCAGTTTGCGCAGCGACTAGTAGACAACTTCCGAGACACATACTTCCGCTGCGACTACTGTACATAGGATGATAAACACAGCACCCTCCGCTCCGACGGGTAATAAAAAGGAGGGATATGGTTTCCAGAACATTGACCATATGACTGGATATTTGTCACACACATACTTCAACTTAAAAAATATTAGTAGGGACCTAATAGGAATCATACGTATTTTTCTCACGGACTCAAAATATTTCCCGAATAAAAATGACACAAAAACTTTCGATTTGAGTGAGTCAGTTTTTTTGTGGAAGCCTGTTTAGCCAGCTCAAACAAATAAAATAAACTTCACAAAGCACATGACCTTCCTCGTGTTCGTCCCGAGTCTCTAGAACGCCTGCATAAATAAACCTTGTCTCGAATGCAATCGGCTGCCAGTACGGATAAGTTTCAACATAATGCAATAGAGATACTGAGTAATTATTCACAAAGATCAAGTTTATCAAGATTTTACCTCAATAGCACATTTAATTTGGATATGGCTATACCTACTCTGTTTTATTTCTGACCGTAAACAACCAACTCTTAGTAAACAATAAACTTTAGATGTAGTAACTACATCTGCCGCTAGCTGGCGCAATATATAGTATTGTGTTTTGTTTTTCTGTTCGAGGTCAGACGAATACACACACGGTGAAATTGAATTCGATATTTTTCTTAAATGTGTTTATTCAGCCCATTATTTAGAATCGAACTATAGAACAAAAAAGTATTATATTTTATAACATACCAAAAATAATTAGCCTTAAGCTGAAATGCCTATTTCATTATAAACGCTACACGGGCGCGGCGCGGATGCTCCGCCAGGCGCGTTTGGTCACGCGATCGCTCGCTAACCAGCTATTGTATTTCGTTCGTGCATTTGTTTCTCGTGTCGCAGGGATAACAAGTTTTTATTTTGACTAGTTTAATAATGCCTAGTTTTATTGTTTATTAATTACATCATTTTCATATTTAGTGCTACTGATACATTCTGTTGCATGGCCTGAGTACATACATTTGAGAAAAAATACAAATTCAATGTGACCGTGTGTATAGCAGCTAGTAAACCAATGGTTTAACTAAGTTACAATGTTTGATTGTCTTCTCAATGCCTGTTTATTTTCTGTAGGTCGAGACCTGTGGGTGCTGGTGGTTTCCGCGTCTCCGTACGAGCACATGATCGGCAAGCCGGATGTCAAATACGTCGCCAACATTCACGGAAACGAAGCCGTGGGCCGCGAGCTACTCTTACACCTCATCCAAGTTAGTTATTATAACAGTCAGTTTAGTAACTAACGGCATTCTAAGCAGCTCTTACCTATTACAGACAGGAAAGCAACAAGATAAACTGGTTAGTTAGCATATAAGATGCGCACTTGATTAATTTTGTGGCACTAGTTTTTAATAATCCCACAATACCCCCTACTTTACATTTAATATCGTCTTGGATCAGCAGGATCCAGTTCATGCATTATTTCTTTTCCTCCGTTCTTCAACGACTATTTATTTACAACACCTACCTATCTAATTTCCGGTATACGCTGTATTCCTTTTATTAAAGTACCTATACTTCATTTTCTTATTTTTTTATCTTTCACACAAGTGCCACAACAACATCTGTACAAAGTGTCAACACATTTTTTGAAGTAGGTATTTATGTAATATTTTTGGTCTTTCTTTTTTGAAGCAAGTGCCAACAATAACTGTACAAAATCACAGAATAAATAATAGTACAAGTAACAAAGTTTCAACTCAATGGGATGAACAATGCACGAATGCATAGAAGACAGCATTTTTTCTTTATTTCGAATACAACAACTCACCAAAGTTTCATACTAATCCGATGAATGTTATAGGAACAAACAAACATTGATACAATGATTTTTATATAGTAGAGTAAGATGTAAGCCGAGACTTTCCGACCTTGTCTGTACATGACTTTAATCTTTTTATTCCCTTCTTATTCCAGTATCTCGTGACATCATACGACACAGATCCCTACATCAAGTGGTTGTTGGACAACACCAGGATCCACCTGATGCCCTCCATGAACCCGGATGGTTTCGCCATCTCTCAAGAGGGACAATGTGACGGCATAGATGGGAGGTAACATGACATTCGATATGTAGGATTTGAAATAGGTCAAATATTGGCTATAGGTACCTACTATTTTACTCATTCCCAATCTGTAGTAGACGATTAGATTATAATGCCTACGGATAATAGAAAAAAAAGTGTAACATAATATGACAATTTAAATTGGTATCTATAGTGAAGACCAGTTCAGTTTTTACATTAGATATGAAAAGTTACCAAATATTGTCCTGAATCGATGTTGACATGCGTGAAGGCCTATTTACCGAGAATTACACAATGCAGTGTCAACCCATTTCCATCAACAGTATTATGAATGCGGGCGTCTATTTAGAAACACCATATAATGGAACGAACTTGTGAAACAGTTAACAAAATTTGATTTGAAAGCTGAAAATCATAAAATGTTGCAGCTATTTATAATGGAGGTGAGTTGCATCACTCCATACCATACCGTATGTATTCCTATGCATACATTGGTAGCTCGATGGAAATAGCTTGCATCAACTTAAGTGGCGAACTCGACCAGTTAATCAATAAAACTGTGTGCGTACTCAAGTTTCCAATCGATCACACTCGCTCTAAATAACATCTCCATTCAATTAAGCAATTATTTTATCATTTTACCTGTTGGCAGATCCAATGCCCGCCGCTACGACCTCAACCGTAACTTCCCCGACTACTTCAAAACGAACACCAAGCAGCCGCAGCCCGAGACTGAAGCCGTCAAGGAGTGGATCAGCAAGATCCAGTTCGTACTGTCGGGATCAATTCACGGAGGCGCGCTCGTAGCGTCCTACCCCTTCGATAACACGCCTAGTGCTAGTAAGTATCCAAATTTGATAGCACATACCTGCGGCAAGATTTTTGACTACCGACGTACTATCAAAATTATCCAATTTAGATTTTTGTTGTTTTTGAACGTTTAGCGATGCAAAACTCCGAATATCTTGTACTCGTAAGATGGATCGTAGAAACCTGATATCACCAATGATCAGGAAGGGTTACTGATTTTGTGAATTTTAGGAGAAAATGTCTAGTAAAGTCAGCCAACCTTGGAGTTAGAGTGGTTTCTAAAATGAACCTTGCGTGCGTCTATCTCGGCACGGCCACAGCCCAGTGGAGTTATGACGCGTAGAGCTGCGGTATCCATGCCTTGTTATTCTGTGTGCACGGTTTGTAGGACACTTTCACTGATGACTATCGATCACGGAACACCAATGCGCCATTTAGCATACAGAAGTAGCAGTTTATTATACAAACAATGCATGTACATTCAAGATCAAAGAAGATCAAAGTACATCAAAGGACAGCGCATCTGGTCAGTCTGGTCACCCCATTCAACATAAATTTGCAGCTTTTCATAGTTATGTACACCGGTTATTGACAGTTCCAATGTCCTCTGACAATTATAACAAAGAACTACACGTTATTTATCAAATCTCTATTTCAAACGGGTTTAGTAAACAAGTGGTAGATAGTTTGATAAATATAAAACTGCAAGAAAGGGGACGATCTTTATTCTAAGCAGGCCTACGGGATCAAATCAACAAATACAGTATTTGCAGCGGAAGTTTGTATCTCGGAAGTTATCGCTGTTAGTCGCTGCGCAAGCTGCTATTTTTCAGGCGCCATCCCAATGTAAAAGCATTGTATAACTGCCTCGCTCACTCGCTCACGTTTTTCGCATATTACTTCGCGCTTACTTTATGCCGTTTTATCCCCACAACACTACCTGCGCAATCGTTCACAGAGACTAACTTCACAAACATATTGGCTGAGACTATGTACGTAGGTAGTTTGTCATACATTGGCCCAGTTTCGGTCAAAATCGCAAACTTGCTCATGTAGCGTTACGAACCAATAACAATCTGCGTCATCTTCGTAACGGTAAGGACGGACTGGAGAACCACAAAATGCCCGGTGTTTACAAGTCGGTTTGGTAAAACCCTATCTTCATAGATTGAACATGCAATAACCGATTCGTAGTTATAATTACTTTGTTTTATTGTTTTTATTTAATAACTTGTTAAACTTTAATAATTTAGCACGTCAACCCGTTTAATAACTTGTTAAACTTAAATAATTTAGCACGTCAACCCGATTAAAACAAAATATTTTTATATGAACTCAACCATTTCAAATATGAAGGCTCGGTTTGGCACCGACTTCAAAAAACTCTTTCTTACATATTTTATGTAAGAAAGAGTACAAACAATATAGTTTGTACTTATTACATTTATGTTATATTGTTTGTACCTACTTATTACATTTTCAATTTTGAAACAGTGGTATTATTCTGGTTCGATTTTTATTCTTTTTATTATTTGTTTACAAACGAACATTTTGAACATGAAGTTGTTCTTTTTGAAAAATATTTTTATTCCTCGATTTTGAGTGGTCTAAGTAAACATTGGAAGGTCAATTATTATAGTTAAACTCACATTCAGAAGTCTTTGGCCAATTAAAACCAAAGATGAAATGAATCAGTTTTGATAAAAAAAAAACTATGCCATTATTGGAACTTTTTCAAAAAAACAGGTAGAATTCTCGTAGATAAGAGGAAACACAAAAACAAATGGATTTACTAAAAACTATTTATTTCCGAAAAACTACTGGAACTTTTTTTTAAAATAGATCATGGTTTATGGCGATGTACATAATTTTGTTTGTTTATATTTATCCTAAAAATCAATAAAACCCATATATTTTATAAACCCTAAATTTAATCCCGAGATGTTTTAAACTACGCATAATACAATGTCTGTTTGCACTCTAAGAGTCTAATTACTCGTATCATGTTAAACTAAGTTTATAACCGTAAAGTCAAGTGCAAAAACAACATGACAGCTTACTTGGTGTAGTGCTTCGTGTTTGATCCCCACCGCAAGACGATTACCTATATATTTATTCTATATCTGTGTTATACGACTATTTATAAATCTAAATTTCATGATTCATATATATATGAATCGGCCAAAACGACAATTTTATTAACGCAAATATTTTTAATTTTCACGCAATCAGGAATTTGCAGATCGTCAGTCTCTTGCTCGGGTGAAGTATACTATAAATGTTTTAAGTATTTTTTTATTTGAGTGATTGACGAGACGAGCAGGTCTCTCCCCTGATGGTAAACGTCACGCCTGCCTGTAACAGTTGCAGTGCCACCCACAACTTTTGTTGAAAAATCTTGCGCGTCACTGCACTGCGACACCATGAGCTGAGACATTGCTTTTGACACGACTGCCCTAGAATGGGGTGTAATGATTTCAGGGTTCATATATGTAAGTATGTAAGTTTCTTTATTCCACCATAACTTTGAAATGCCTGAACAGATTTGGATGTATGAGAATCCTTACATCATCCCGAGTGACAAAGGCATTTTTTTAATGTTCCTTTTTTGGCATGGCAACCGCGTGTTAAGTCTCATTGCCAATTTCGCTGACAACATTGCTCTTCAACCGAAACAAAGAAATGTTTACACACTACTGCTTGATGGTTGAATATCTGACAAAGGTCTGGTACTTCCCAGGCGGACTCTTGCGTAAGAGGCCTACCACTACAGAATATAAATTAAAGTAGATACATTAACTTGTATTTCCCGTTTGATTTCAAATTATATATCTTATATTATGGATCAACACTAAACCCCCATTCCTATATAAATGAAACGAATCGTTTTTTCAACGTCTCGTTCCTTTTTTCGTTTTTTCTATGGCGTTTAAGTCAAAAGCTGACGGACAGTAAGCGAAAACGGTTCGTTTTATGATATAGACACCGGCCATAAACCAACTATACTGAGGTGGAGAAAACTTCATAATTTTTTATTTAGTTTATTTTCATGGACCCCAAGAGAGCTCTGATGATATTTAATTGACTCTACCACCATATTCGGAATACAACCATTCGAGAAGAATGGCAAGAAAAGAAACTCGACGGCGAAATTGTTTTCCTCCTTGTATTTTACCTTATTACAATGCTTATGTTAAAACTAAATATTATAGTAATCTGCAGGACCTTGATCAGTTTGTTTCCGCGCGAGACGACAGGCGACATAGGCTCTTCTTTCCTTCCACGGACAGCAACACAGCCGCGGTGTTTTCATCCTCTTTTTCTAGTACCAGCAACATACCATTTTGTCTAACTATATAACTCTTCACTATTTAGTATCCTGTCTTTTAAAAAGGTTTATGCATTCGCATTGTTAGGTCATTATTAATAATCAGTATTTCTGTCCACATATCCCCTGAGCGCAGTGTTCCAAAACTACGCGCACACGCCGTCGGTAGCGCCCGACGACGATGTTCTCCGGCACTTGTCCCTGGTGTACTCCAAGAACCACGCCAAGATGGCGCGCGGAGTCTCCTGCAAGACTGGCTCTCCGAGGTTCGAGAACGGCATCACTAACGGCGCAGCATGGTACCCTCTCACAGGTGAGTAGGAACATTGTTCTACTCGGTCTCATTTTAAATCAGGTGTTTATGGACACTTAACACTTGTCTAAATGTATTAAATGGCAAAATTATACTCCTGAAGAGTTATTAAAGTAACTTGTTACTTATTGCTTTTGACTGGCATCAAATGGGCAAATTTATACTACTTATTCTAATATTTTAAAATTACATATTTCAGGTGGAATGCAAGACTACAACTACCTCTGGCACGGATGTATGGAGGTCACATTGGAAGTATCGTGCTGCAAATATCCCCCCGCACACGAACTGCCCAAATACTGGCAAGATAACAAACAGGTAGGGTAGTGTTACGTCTTTCCACAATTTTACTACATTAACGATATGTACATAAGTACCGTGGTTAAATGAAGCAGCATAAGTGAAGGAGTGACAAATCCAGCGGAGTTGACTTCGCGTATGATTCCACAAGCGACGCGCGCACCGGCGTTTCCAGATGTGAGCGAAGATTCTTGCCCTCCTAGTCCCAAATCATCTTCCTGCTCGTGGAGTACTACAGAACGCCCTAGGATGTTATTTGTTCCGTTTAACGCGATCACATTGTCCAAGAAGTCGAGATTTGCGACTACGGCGCCACCGAATCCAGCGACAAACTGCACGTTGCCTAAATCGCCCACGTGGCGCACGTCGTGGTCTCTCCCGCCGTGGTTGGTTCCCTCGGGGTTGAAGTGGCCACCGGCCGCGTTGCAAGTGCTCACATCTCCAATCTCGTGCACGTGGAGTCCGTACAGTCCAACCGGGAGGCCAGTTATAGTTCCTGTCACGTGAACGCCCTGCTCCGTCTCCTCGAAGTTTATTTCCCCGTTTATAGCGCCAGCTTGGAGTGTCACTTCTGCTCGTGTCGATTGACAGGAAACGTAATTGATAGCGCTGATCGAGAGCAAAAGTAATATGGTTTGGTAAATCATTATGATGCACTTTATGGTTTTACACACGACGCGATTATTTCAGACGATAATTTATTTTAATCGTAACAAACTTTACACTTTATTATTCTTTATTTTTATAGCACGCTGTACTGTTTATTGTAGTCAATAAAAAGTTATGGCCTGGGAAGATATTGTTGAAGGTATAAATACAATATTTTATCTCATCTTTACAAATGGCGACCAAGATAAGAATAAAACGTGGCTCATTGTACCAATGCCCTAATCTAGACGGCGCGGGCGCAACTCTATGCACTATTGAGTACCGATAAGCAGGAGCGTAGGTATCTAATGAGATTGTCAGATTGACCGACTCCGGCTGATAAAATACTATACAACAAAAACCACAAAGCCATTATCATTTTCGATTAAAATTATCCGTCAAGAAGATATCAAACTTCCTGCGAACGATATATGGTCCTGCTCGTGATGACACAGCAGTCCCAAAACAGCTAATCAGCTATAACCACAATGTTGGGGAACCGGTGCTGATGTGTACTATGCTTTACCACAGGAGGATAATGACTGGAGACTGAAGTGTCCCTCCCTTTAGTCTCCTCTTTTCTTTTAGGAATAAATCATTATTCTATGCTGTTACTACCTCCAACTCGAATATTGCATAATTATTTTTTCCAGTCTCTGATCAAGTACCTGGCGGAGGTTTACCGCGGCGCGCACGGGTTCGTGATGGACGAGCACGGCAGCCCGGTGGAACGAGCCGCCGTGCGCGTGAAGGGTCGCGACGTCACCTACCACACCACTAAGTACGGCGAGTTCTGGCGCATCCTGCTGCCCGGCACTTACCGCATCGACGTAAGCAGAACACATTCTTTAACACAAGTACCTGGCCGAGGAGTGCCGCGGCGCGCATGGGTTTGTGATAGACGAGCACGGCAGCCCAGTGCAACGAGCCGCCGTGCGCGTGAAAGGTCGCGACGTCACCTACCACACCATTAAGTACGGCGAGTTCTGGCGCATCCTGCTGCCCGGCACTTACCGCATCTACGTAAGCAGAACACATTCTTTAACACAAATACCTGGCGGAGGAGTGCCGCGGCGCGCATGGGTTTGTGATAGATGAGCACGGCAGCCCAGTGCAACGAGCCGCCGTGCGCGTGAAAGGTCGCGACGTCACCTACCACACTATTAAGTACGGCGAGTTCTGGCGCATCCTGCTGCCCGGCACTTACCGCATCGAAGTAAGCAGAACACATTCTTTAACAAAAGTACCTGGCGGAGGTGTGCCGCGGCGCGCACGGGTTTGTGATAGACGAGCACGGCAGCCCAGTGTAACGAGCCGCCGTGCGCATGAAAGGTCACGACGTCACCTACCACACCACTAAGTACGGCGTGTTCTGGCGCATCCTGCTGCCCGGCACTTACCGCCTCGAAGTAAGCAGAACACATTCAATAACACAAGGTCTTCTCTCGTGACAGCTATTTGATTATAGAGGTCACGTGATATACTTAAGACACAGTAGTATCTTTTAAACGGGGATTAATCTTAATAAATTATTTTCATTTACCTCAACCTACATCAATGACCTCGACCGACGTTTTTCTCAAGTTTCATTGATTGTGGTCATAATGAGTAATAGGTATCTCAATTTAAACAGGGAGGATTGATTCAAGTTAGTTACAGCATGGAACCTTGTAATGAGCAATATTTCGCGTCAGCGCGGTTCATACCAGAAAAAAACTGTAGCTGTCTTGTCACCTTTCTACCAAATGAGTTAAGTGATTTTCTCTTCAATTATCCTCTTAAAACTTGACTGTTTTTTACCTCGTATGTATGTCAGACATTTTTAAAAGGGTTCCAAGTTTAAAAAAGTTTTAAGTCAGTATTTTTAACACAGATGTTTGATCCTCTTCAGGTTTCCGCAGAGGGATATATTCCACAAGAAGTCGAGTTCGTCGTTATAGACAGCCATCCGACGCTGCTAAACGTTACGTTACATTCAGCCAAAGTGAGTAATTTGTGCTAATAATTTCAATTAAAAATCGTAAAATTGGTGTAAGACTTAAGATTAAGTGTAAATATGTATATTCTTGTAAATTTACCCTAACACTCGATAGATTATTTCAAATAAACTTATTTTCTGGTTAAAAGTTACCTAACCCTTTAATTGCAAAAGATGTCGGTCTCTTGTTGGTCATCTTTTTACTGAGCTGCCATATTTGGTATAAATATAGTATAAAAACCTAAAAAAGTCAAGGATGTCCCTGGTTTCCAATATTCTTTAAATCCTGAGTTGCACTCTATTGTCCTATGTACTATGGGTATGAACTGCACTGTTCCTAGGTTAATGTGGTTGTTATATGGTTGTGGTGATATGTAGTGTGTTGTGGTGTAGGGCTACGTCCCCAGCGGGCCGGCACCGAAGCACCCGAGCCCAATCCGGCCCATCAAGCTCACCACCACGACGCCCAAGCCTGCCCGTGATCCCAAAGTTCCCCAGGACCCACAGGTCCCCCTGGAAGGAGTTATCGTGTTCCCTGAAGACTGATTCGGATCTTACCCCTAGATAGATTAAAGTACTTCAAAATGGCATTTATACTATGTGTATGGATACAAGACCCGGAGACAGTGATAAACATTTAAGTCTATCAAAGAAAAAAAATCAAGAACAACCCCATTAATGATAGCTATCAGTAGCGAAGTGTCCCTACCGCCCGATTCCCGTCGGCTTCCCTCACCAGATCTATTGATCATCATTATTGATTAATATTTTTATAATTAAGTACTTCATACAAAACTTTGTTTTAAAACAACGCCTCATATATTTAAATAGCAACACAATTGTGAACAAAAACAACACTTTTTGAATACCTACGTAAAATTAATCCCGGGGGTGAAAGAAGGCGCATCACAGAGCTCGTATGTACGCATGCTGTCTACAAGACAAGCCGGTATTATTGCGAGTTACTTGTGCCGTAGATAGTTCTAACGAATTTCAATACAAACCGCTATCCCTTTTACTCCCTCAAAAATTTGAATGCAATCTATCTCGCTCATTCTCAGGGGTTCAAAGCGCCAAATAAGCCGGTTTCAGTGTCGAGATAGGAACATACAAAAATGTATTCATATTATGACAAGTTGAAAATAAGATGGCTAAAGGAACTTTGCCAATGATTTTCAAGTCTCCTATTTGGCATCATTAACTTTTCTGTTATATTGTTTTGTTTGTGATTGCAATAAATGGCGCGAAAATAATTAGGTGCGTGCATGCTTGTCTCGAACTATTATTGAATTGAATTGTGAAAATAATCTGTTGTGAATATCTGCGTTGTAGCTTGTAAATGCCAGTAGACTGATGTCTAACAGACTTTTTAATTAGGTTCGAAACTTCGTTTTTAAAACTTATTAAGACATTGGTGCTTCCCTGTATGATGAAGGTGGATCTTTTCTCTTCAAAGGTCAGTGGAACAGGAATTGTATTTTTTTGCAGTTAATGGTGAGTTTTTTAAACGGATTCCCGTCTTTTAATTTCCACGCCTCTCCACTGCTAGCTATTAGTCTTTCACATACATTTACTTACTATTGGTAAAAAAATATTTCATTGTCTTTAACAATGAAGTCTATTTTTATGTCTGGGAACCCTCTATTTCCGTAGATATTAATTGTTAAAAACAGTTAAATATTTTTTACATTAGAAAATGTAAAACCATCGTCATCATCAGCTCGTGTCAGTCCACTGCTGGACATAGGCCTCTCCCTTCATCTTCGGCTCTTCTGTTTCAACTGCTGCCAGACAGTTTTCGATTGTCATCGCTTCACCTAGCCATCATAGAAGGATCCTTCCATGATTTATCTATGACCTAGCTGAAAGGCGCCCTACACTAAATTTGCCGAGTAGCGGTCTCCACTCAACAACACGTCTACCCCATCAGTTATCAATCACAGATATGAACAGCCCATTACCACTTCAGCTTACTAATCCAAAGGGCTATGTCGACAACTTTGATTCTCTGCCGGATCACCTCATTCCAGATACGATCTTTCATAGATGTGCATGTGCTTTCCATAGCCCGCTGAGCGAGTTTAAATTGGTGGACTAGTCGTACCGTGAGTGTCCACGACTCGGCTCCGTATGTCATAACAGGTAGAATGCACTGGTTGAAGACTTTTGTCTATAAAGTTTAAACTTTGCGGTATTGGCGACGAGAAGACTCGACGAAGTTTCCCAAATGCTGCCCAGCCATCTGGATTCTTCTGCGGTTCTCTCTCTCTCTCTCTCTCTCTCTCTCTCTCTCTCTCTCTCTCTTTACCTACTTGCAAAGTAGTTAAGTAGTATGTTTGTCCCAGATAAACATACTTCTTAACTACTTCAAGGGCAGTTCCGTTAACAGCAATTGATTCCGGAATAAAATGTTCGTTGGACATTTGGTTTTGTCCAAGTTTATCCGGAGACCAATGCGTTGAGACGAATCAGCTAGGCTGTCCAGCATCTGTTGCAAGTCCTGCAACGTTTCTGCCACAATGACGATGTCGTCCGCGAATCCCAAGTGTAAATGTACTCACTGTTAATGTTAATGCCACGTCCTATCCAGCTCAGAGTCAAGAGTTTTTAACATATGCTACAATGCATTTGAGAACAAAGGTAAAATAGCTAGCATTAATAGGGCTGGGTTTGCACATATTTTATGTTTTTCATCGATAGAATTAAGTGTTTAACTTACTGTTAAAGTTTTCGAGTCGTGTGTCCATAAACATAGTACAAGTGCAATTTTAACATGGCTTCGGTTAGTGAGTTAAGATATATGTACGACCAACGCTTAGCTCTGAGATGTAAGATATAGTAACGGTAGAATGTATCTAATGCATGATAACTAACAAAATGTAGGGAAAATTATCTTTAGTTAATTATGGTTTAACATTGCCCATGTACATGTAAAACAGATATACACTATAGATAAAAACTGATTGTTTTTATCATTAATATGTCTTCACGCGTGAACGCTTGATTGCAATATATAGGATAGGGTATTCGACACTACGAGTATGAATAACAAGATGATTAATTGATGTGACTAAACTAAAATAATTTATCATCTAATTAATTATTATTTTTCTTTTATGATGTCTTCGCGCGTGATAGTAAGAGAGTATTTGACACTGAAAAGTATATAAATAACAAAGAAAATTGTATATGACTAGCTTATGCCCGAGTCTTCTACTGCATGGACTACTATTTACTCCTAGTGGTACTATTCCAAATCTGTATTTGATTTTAATTTAATTCACTTGTTTTTTATATCAATCGAACTAGGGCAACAAAGTCGGAAAAAACAGACGTTCCGGTAATATTTTTTGAGTGCGCTGCGTATACCGTAAGAGCTATATTTAAAAACTAATTAAATTATAAAACGTCTTCAAATAGTATAATACTGAAAAGGAATAAATAATAAAAAAATGACCTCATTTAACTCAAGTAAGTACTTCAAAAAACATTAAATGTTTCATTCAATTCAAACGTTTGTTTTTTAATTGGTTTTTATTTTTTACTTACGTGAAAATAGGCCTAAGAAAATGAAATACTTAATTCCGTTCGAAGAAGATAACCAAATCATTTAACAGTTTAAAGTAAACAACAGATGTTGATAAAACTTCAACTATTACTATAAGTTACTAAAACCATTACAAAAAATAATTATTGCTATCAGCCGTGTTCTGAGAAGTACGGACAAACAGACATACATACAAAGTCTGTAGCAAAATAATGGGGCATTAAGGGTAGGTACCTCTTCATTTCTTTAAGAAACTTATATTTAGAAGAAGGAAACATCTGGTCTAAATTTATGAAAAAAAAAAGTGGTTTATAAATTTTCAAATAAAAAACCTTCCTTCAGAATTTATTTTTTCTAAAAAACATGTTGGTTTCAATCAACTCTATTTCTTTCTGAAAGGTAATAGCGCTACTAAATCATGAAGAACATAGTTTGTTCCATCTTGAAGCCTTATAACCTCTTTTCTAATTTGATTTTCTCAAAAACTAAATGTCTTTTGGGGGAGTGTACTATAGGGGGTAGTGTAGGTTATTAACTTTTTCCACAGTAACTTACTCTAAGAAAAAGTAAAACTTTGATCGAAACCTTGTGTTCTTAATTCAAATAGTTTTTATTATGTTTCTTATTAATGTCTTACTGGCACAACGATTAGTTATGGATATTGAAATACTTTATTGGTACGTAGGTATACGTGTACTGTGCTAATAGCGAATGTATGGTAAATAATTATTTTTTAATGAAAAACCAAATAGTTTTTTTTAAATATCAATTGTTAGGTTGATAA
This sequence comes from Alsophila aescularia, assembly GCA_946251855.1. Lineage (NCBI taxonomy): Eukaryota > Metazoa > Arthropoda > Insecta > Lepidoptera > Geometridae > Alsophila > Alsophila aescularia. The sequence continues at coordinate 46,810,906 of OX276378.1, forward strand.
GGTAAGACATTATGAAGAAACATAATAAAAACGAATTTGTATTGAAAACAATGTTTCGTTGCATTTGTTCGCATCTATAAGCGGTGCGTCGAATGGCACTTTATACAAAATGAACGAAAAAAGACATACGAGCATTTTTTTCTCAATATTTTGCTATTTGTTTTAGTAAGATACTTCGGAAAAAATACCCGGTGGGAATTGATTGAGACCAACTTGTTTCTTTTTAGGCTGACTGTATATATTTTGAAAATCCAAAAATGCAGTTTTTTTTCTTAGTTACTCGATGTTTCCTAAAAACAAAAGTTTCTAACTACAAAGAAAAGGTACTTACCCTTGCCCCATTATTTTGCCACTTCCGGTATACATACATACATCCACAAAATTTGGTACTTGCATTAATAGATACCCATAAAGACTAACGTCTATACTTATAACTAGCAGTACCCGCGGCTTCGCACGCGTTGTCATTTCTGTAGTTTAAAAGTACTCCATGTACTCCATGTACCAAGACCTAAAATACCAACATACCAACAATTGATCAAAATTCCTTCAGCCGTCAAAAAGTTTTTATCGATTGCTCAGCTTCTACTCATCGGATTGAGATACCATGTACACCATTTTAAGTCAAACCATAAGCTATCCAACAGTGAAAATCGCATCGCAATCTGTCCTTTAGTTTTTACGTGATGCGCGAACAAACGGTTGTTCGCGCATCAGGTAAAAACTACTGGACCGATTTCGATGCTGTTTTCACAGTTGAATAGTTTGACTTGTTTGTTTTATATGTCGTATGAGGTAGTGCTTGACTTAAAAACTCGTGTAGTTGGTATCTCAGTCTGATGAGTAGAAGCCGAGCATTTGATGGCTGAACGAAATTTGTATATTGTGCCGTATGGTACTTTTGGTCGTGGAAGTGGGCAAAGCTAGTATATGAATATTATGCATTTTCAACAATATTAACATACATACGCGTGAACTTGAAACCCTCTTTTTTTAAGTCGGTTAAAAAGTAAAGTAATGCATGAAAGTTGTTTTTCTCGAAAGTTTCACCAAAAGGTTCGCGTCACCATATGCGTACATTGTACAGAAAGGCCATATTTTTTTTCAGTAACAAGAAATCATAATTTATCTACTCAATTTTCTAGATCTGTTCAATTTTCTGTGTTAAACTGTAATAACCTTATCGAATTCAACGTCAGTGGAGTCTTTCTCACTTCATTTAGTTAGATCGATGTTGCCCTTTCAACATTCTTAAGGAGTAGTTTAAAATGTATGACGGTGTTTTTTTAATAAACAGATTTACATTAATTCTGCCCGAACCTTTTTGATTACTACTATTAGTTATTATTTGGTGTCATAGTGCAACGACGCGGTCAGTTATAAAAGTTTTGTACAAAGAAAAACGTATCTACCCGTGCGAAGCCGGGACAGGTCGCTAGTGCCAAATAAGTACAAATATTAACTTAGTTAAGAATTGTTGTATTGGAATTAAATAAAAATGATAGAAAATACCTAATTTGTGTGTGATATTATGAAAAATCATTATTTTCTATAAATTCCTTTGGATGTACGGTGAGTTTCTAACATTGTTTGGTTCTAGCAATCACGCATGTAATATGTTATGTAATATGTAATATTAATGCACGATTCTGTTAATTAATAATAATATAAACCATTTTCGGTTTTAAAGCTAAAGAAAACGTCATAATCATCATTATCATTAGCCTGCATTGGTCCACTGCTGGACATATGCCTCTCGTAATGAGCCCGGTCAACAGCTCATCTCATCCAGTTTCTGTCGGCCGCCTTTCGCAGGTCATCATTGTTCCAAAACATAAATCTAATTCATTGGATATATACTTAAAAACTTTATAGGAAAAGAAATGCTTATTTTTGGTTATATATTAGGGCATGCAAACCGGATACCCGAGTAACCGAAAAACCCGAATAACCGACTGATTTGAAGCTCGGATTTTTAAGATTGAAAACCCGGGTTTTTCGAGTTTTTTCATTTATGGTGTTTTATGTAAAATACTACCACCAGAACATAAATAATGAATCGAACTTCTCAAAAACTTATTGTTTCCCTATTTCTACTCTATTGACTGAATAAAATGGACAGGCTGACCACAATCTATAATAATTATTAGGTATTAGGAAGTAATATATTGTTACTTGTTAGGCTTTGGTCTGACGTTGAATGAGTGAGGCAATGCGAGCACTACGAGACTACGGGAGTCATCTGGTAACGGCGGATTTTATTGAACAGATTGTAACCCTAGTTAGTTTTTACAAAAATTTAGTTTGTCAAAAGTAAAAACTTGACTAGGGTCACAAAATGGTCAATAAAATAGTAGAAATGGTGCAGATTTATTATTACGGTCCCTTTACAACTTGACAGAGGACCTTAATAATAATCCTCATAGTTTTTTTTTTAAAGATTAACCTTAATAAAGAAATACTCTTTATTTTAATTTACTATTTAAGAAAGAAATATGACTTATTTTATGTGATTTACGATACGATACGAAACACTTTATTGTTATTACCAGTTACAAACACATAATTATTTATAAACATTTTATTTTGTTGATTTTGTTTTTAAATGCTGCTTAATGCTCTTTATCTGAATGTGTTATCTATGTATCTCTTTTGATTTTTTTAACATCATCATCATCATCATCATGTCAGCCTTTAGAAGTCCACTGCTGAACATAGGCCTCCCCCAAAGAGTACCATGACGAGCAATCTTGTGTCACCTCCATCCACCGACTTCCTGCGATGGGTACAATGTCGTCGGTCCATAGTGTGGGGGATCTCCCTACACTGTGCTTGCTTGTTCGTGGTCGCCTTTCGAGAACCTTTATTCCCTAGCGTTTATTTGTTCTGCGAAATATATGGCCTGCCCATTGCCATTTCAACTTGCAAGCCTGAGAGCTATGTCGGTAACCTTGGTTCTTCTACGGATTTCCTTATTTCGGATTCTATCACGTAGTGAAACACCGAGCATAGCTCTCTCCATTGCACGCTGCGCGACTGAGCTTCTGTATGACACCAAAAGTTAGCGACTATGTCTCAGTGCCGTGTGTAGTATCTGGCAACACGCACTGATTATAATCTTTCGTCTTGTGGCTCTGCTGTATCTGCGACGACAAGATATGGTGAAATTTCCCGAAGGCTGCCCATTCGAGTTGGATTCGTCGGTTGATCTCTTTGTCGAAGTTGGATCTTCTCAGTTGAATCGTCTGTCCTAAGTTGACATAGTGATCAACAGCTTAATACCGTTCCCAAAATAAACAGGCATAGGTGCGGCATGGGCATTTGAACTGATGTTCAACTTACCCATGTTCATTTTAAGACCCACCTGTTGGCAAACAATATTGAGGTCACTGAGCATTGTGCTTAGGTCTTCCAGGGTTTCTGCCATGATGACTATATCATCAGCAATTCGAAGGTGAGTAATGCATTCGCCATTGATGTTAACACCATATCCGTTCCAGTTCAGAAGCTTGAATATATCTTCCAGTGCAGAGGTGAACAGTTTCGGAGAAATAACGTCGCCCTGTCTCACCCCTTTTTGGAATTCGATAGAATTCGTGCTCCGATCTTGGAAACTGTATTACTAGTACCACATGTAACTTTGATTATTAATAGTACATATTATACCAAATGTTACTCGATTGCTCTCTTGGTAAAAAAAGGAGTTCGAAAGTAAATACATATTTAAATTACATTTCAGCCTTTTCTTTACTAACACACACTAATAATAATTCTTTTAAGGCCCAAATAAATAAAAACTCGAAAAACCCGTAAAACTCGAAAAAAACGGTTTTTAAAATTGAAAACTCGAAAAACCCGGGTTTTATAAACAACCCGAGTTTTGCATGCCCTATTATATATGCTTCTAAAACATGTTTCCAATTTGATTGTCTGCCCATAACCTCCTGAATGCAAGTACCTGGTTTAGTTGGAACTTAATACCAATAACTTCCGCTACGGCTTACGCCAAAATTGTGAGAATCAATGACTAATTAAAATTATCATTCTGCCAACGATTCCAGTTTTTTAATTTTTTTATTACGTACTGGGGAATCGTTTGACCACGATCTCGCCTGATGGAAAGCGATGATGTGGGCGAATGTGTATCACGCTTGCCTAGTAGATACCTATTCACTCTTGACTTGAACACACCTTGGTTATAATTTACCGGAAACACTGACGAGGGCAGGGCAGGTACTTGTATAAAGGTCAGTGTGGCTTGCTTATTCATAAGCATATTCATAAACAGTTCATATGGTTCACTGCAGAGTATAAGCCTTGTCCTTCTTTCATCTTGTTTAGGGCCAGTCACGCATGTTAGTCATGATCTGTTACACAGTATATTGCCTATTCTATTTGCCTACATATATTATATCATAGCCATTTTCAGAAGAGTCTTGTACTAATCAATCTATTCGTACTTTTTAGAGTATGGTACCAACTCACCAGCAAATAATACTTTTTAATTAGCATATAAATATTATTACACGACTGCCCAAAAAAGGACTGTAATGTGTTTAGGGTTCATGTATGTTTGCATGTATGTATGAAGGTATGTATGTGAGTTTATTTATTCCACCGTAACTTTTAAGTGCCGGAACAGATTTGGATGTATGGGGTATTGTTAGAATCCTTACATCATCCCCTATTATACCGGACAACCGGTTGGTCTAGTGGCTAGATACCCTTCTACGAAAGCAAACGGTCGTGGGTTCGAATCCCGCAAGGTGCAATCATTTGTGTGATGAGCAGAAATGATTGTTTCCAAGTCATGGATGTAATATTCTTATCCATGTATGTTTATCCGTTGTCTAGTGCCCATAGTACAGGGTATCCTAATTTGGGGCTAGGTAATTGGTGTGAATTGTCCCAATCAAGCTATATATTCATCTATTTTTTGCATTTCAGCGTATAGACGGGCAGTACTACAGACCAGGCCCGCCTCCCATGAGACTACCGCCCACGCAAGCTCCCGGGTTCATAGCCTCTATCACGAACTCATTTAGTAGCCTAATGTCAAATTTCTTTGGTTAAATTATCTCTTAAGACCGCTTGAAACATCTTTAAATACCTGATTAGTATTAGGTCAGTAATTCGGAAGCTAATAATTTAAAATAACTAAAACTTCATATACTCGCTTTTTGCTTCCGAAATTAAAAACGAATCCGTTTCAACTTGGAAAATAATATTGAAGGTTTTAAAATTATTAACAAAATGTTAGTAAGTTTTTAATATGAGTTGGATCTCTTACTAAAGATCATCCGAGATCATCCTAAGTAAGTTAGGTTTAAGACTTAAATATATTGTGTTTGTAAATAGTAGGCCTAAGCTTTTGTATTTATCATAAAGAGTTACATAATTTATTTTTACCAAGACCTTTATTTAAATTTCCCGACTCAGGAACAAACTTCTTTAATAATTTTCTATAGGAAAAATTTGGGTCAGAGACGGGACTTGACTCCATGCCTCTGCGCGGCTTTATCTTTGTCCAATGTAAATTTGGATAAAGAATTTGGCAACACCGATATTTTGATCAAAGGTTATGACGAATTATCTTGCATGCTTTTTTATTTTCGCTTTTGAATGGCTTCACCAAAAGA